>CM060831.1:102250000-103741666 GCA_030762175.1 Metallyticus violacea
AATAGTATAATGAAAGAGAACCAGTTATCTCAAATAAGAACGAGAAAAAAGTTATTCTAATGATGTTTCCAAACTTCGAAAATAATTTTTTTTCTTTTCGTGATTCTTTGCGCATAATATGCTTTACTGAGGCTATCAAACTAGTATAATGAAAGAGAACCAGTTACCTCAAATAAGAACGGAAAAAAAGGGATTCTAACGAAGTTTCCAAACTTCGAAAAAAATTTTTTTTCTTTTCGAAATTCTTTGCGCATAATATGCTTTACTGAGGCTATCAAACTAGTATAATGAAAGAGAACCAGTTATCTCAAATAAGAACGGAAAAAAAGTGATTATTTTTTTTCTTTTCGTGATTCTTTGTGCTAAATATGCTTTTCTGAGGCTATCAAACTAGTATAATGAAAGAGAACCAGTTATCGCAAATAAGAACAGAATAAAAGTGATTCTAAATAAGTTTCTAAACTTCAAAAAAAATTTTTTTCTTTTCGAGATTCTTTGCGCATAATATGCTTTACTGAGGCTATCAAACTAGTATAATGAAAGAAAACCAGTTATCTCAAATAAGAACGGAAAAAAAGTGATTCTAACGAAGTTTCCAAACTTCGAAAAAAAATTTTTTTCTTTTCGAGATTCTTTGCGCATTATATGCTTTACTGAGGCTATCAAACTAATATAATGAAAGAGAACCAGTTATCTCAAATAAGAACGGAAAAAAAGTGATTCAAACGAAGTTTCCAAACTTCGAAAAAAATCTTTTTCTTTTCGAGATTCTTTGCGCATAATATTCTTTTCTGAGGCTATGAAACTAGTATAATGAAAGAGAACCAGTTATCTCAAATAAGAACGGAAAAAAAGTGATTCTAATGAAGTTTCCAAACTTCGAAAAAAAATTTTTTTCTTTTCGAGATTCTTTGCGCATAATATGCTTTTCTGAGGCTATCAAAATAGTATAATGAAAGAAAACCAGTTATCTCAAATAAGAACGGAAAAAAAGTGATTCTAACGAAGTTTCCAAACTTCGAAAAAAATTTTTTTTCTTTTCGAGATTCTTTGCGCATAACTATGCTTTATGAGGCTATCATACTAGTATAATGAAAGAGAACCAGTGTTCTCAAATAAGAACGGAAAAAAAGTGATTCAAACGAAGTTTCCAAACTTCGAAAAAAATTTTTTTTCTTTTCGAGATTCTTTGCGCATAATATGCTTTTCTGAGGCTATCAAACTAGTATAATGAAAGAGAACCAGTTATCTCAAATAAGAACGGAAAAAAAGTGATTCTAACGAAGTTTCCAAACTTCGAAAAAAAAATTTTTTCTTTTCGAGATTCTTTGCGCATAATATGCTTTATTGAGGCTATCAAACTAGTATAATGAAAGAGAACCAGTTATCTCAAATAAGAACGGAAAAAAAGTTATTCAAACGAAGTTTCCAAACTTCGAAAAAAATTTTTTTCTTTTCGAGATTCTTTGCGCATAATATGCTTTTCTGAGGCTATCAAACTAGTATAATAAAAGAGAACCAGTTATCTCAAATAAGAACAGAAAAAAAGTGATTCTAAAGAAGTTTCCAAACTTCGAAAAAATTTTTTTTTCTTTTCGAGATTCTTTGCGCATAATATGCTTTACTGAGGCTATCAAACTAGTATAATGAAAGAGAACCAGTTATTTCAAATAAGAACGGAAAAAAAGTGATTCAAACGAAGTTTCCAATCTTCGAAAAAAATTTTTTTCTTTTCGAGATTCTTTGCGCATAATATGCTTTTCTGAGGCTATCAAACTACTATATGAAAGAGAACCAGTTATCTCAAATAAGAACGGGAAAAAATTGATTCTAACGAAGTTTCCAAACTTCGAAAATAGTTTTTTTCTTTTCGTGATTCTTTGCGCTAAATATGCTTTTCTGAGGCTATCAAACTAGTATAATAAAAGAGAACCAGTTATCTCAAATAAGAACGGAAAAAAAGTGATTATTTTTTTTCTTTTCGTGATTCTTTGTGCTAAATATGCTTTTCTGAGGCTATCAAACTAGTATAATGAAAGAGAACCAGTTATCGCAAATAAGAACAGAATAAAAGTGATTCTAAATAAGTTTCCAAACTTCGAAAAAAATTTTTTTCTTTTCGAGATTCTTTGCGCATAATATGCTTTACTGAGGCTATCAAACTAGTATAATGAAAGAAAACCAGTTATCTCAAATAAGAACGGAAAAAAAGTGATTCTAACGAAGTTTCCAAACTTCGAAAAAAAATTTTTTTCTTTTCGAGATTCTTTGCGCATTATATGCTTTACTGAGGCTATCAAACTAATATAATGAAAGAGAACCAGTTATCTCAAATAAGAACGGAAAAAAAGTGATTCAAATGAAGTTTCCAAACTTCGAAAAAAATCTTTTTCTTTTCGAGATTCTTTGCGCATAATATTCTTTTCTGAGGCTATGAAACTAGTATAATGAAAGAGAACCAGTTATCTCAAATAAGAACGGAAAAAAAGTGATTCTAATGAAGTTTCCAAACTTCGAAAAAAAATTTTTTTCTTTTCGAGATTCTTTGCGCATAATATGCTTTTCTGAGGCTATCAAAATAGTATAATGAAAGAAAACCAGTTATCTCAAATAAGAACGGAAAAAAAGTGATTCTAACGAAGTTTCCAAACTTCGAAAAAAATTTTTTTTCTTTTCGAGATTCTTTGCGCATAACTAAGCTTTATGAGGCTATCAAACTAGTATAATGAAAGAGAACCAGTGTTCTCAAATAAGAACGGAAAAAAAGTGATTCAAACGAAGTTTCCAAACTTCGAAAAAAATTTTTTTTCTTTTCGAGATTCTTTGCGCATAATATGCTTTTCTGAGGCTATCAAACTAGTATAATGTAAGAGAACCCGTTATCTCAAATAAGAACGGAAAAAAAGTGATTCTAACGAAGTTTCCAAACTTCGAAAAAAAATTTTTTTCTTTTCGAGATTCTTTGCGCATAATATGCTTTACTGAGGCTATCAAACTAGTATAATGAAAGAGAACCAGTTATCTCAAATAAGAACGGAAAAAAAGTGATTCAAACGAAGTTTCCAAACTTCGAAAAAAATTTTTTTCTTTTCGAGATTCTTTGCGCATAATATGCTTTTCTGAGGCTATCAAACTAGTATAATAAAAGAGAACCAGTTATCTCAAATAAGAACAGAAAAAAAGTGATTCTAAAGAAGTTTCCAAACTTCGAAAAATTTTTTTTTTCTTTTCGAGATTCTTTGCGCATAATATGCTTTACTGAGGCTATCAAACTAGTATAATGAAAGAGAACCAGTTATTTCAAATAAGAACGGAAAAAAAGTGATTCAAACGAAGTTTCCAATCTTCGAAAAAAAATTTTTTTCTTTTCGAGATTCTTTGCGCATAATATGCTTTTCTGAGGCTATCAAACTACTATAATGAAAGAGAACCAGTTATCTCAAATAAGAACGGGAAAAAATTGATTCTAACGAAGTTTCCAAACTTCGAAAATAGTTTTTTTCTTTTCGTGATTCTTTGCGCTAAATATGCTTTTCTGAGGCTATCAAACTAGTATAATAAAAGAGAACCAGTTATCTCAAATAAGAACAGAAAAAAAGTGATTCTAAAGAAGTTTCCAAACTGGGAAAAAAATTTTTTTTCTTTTCGAGATTCTTTGCGCATAATATGCTTTACTGAGGCTATCAAACCAGTATAATTAAAGATAACCAGTTATCTCAAATAAGAACGGAAAAAAAGTGATTCAAACGAAGTTTCCAAACTTCGAAAAAAATTTTTTTTCTTTTCGAGATTCTTTGCGCATAATATGCTTTTCTGAGGCTATCAAACTAGAATAATAAAAGAGAACCAGTTATCTCAAATAAGAACAGAAAAAAAGTGATTCTAAGGAAGTTTCCAAACTTCAAAAAATTTTTTTTTTCTTTTCGAGATTCTTTGCGCATAATATGCTTACTGAGGCTATCAAACTAGTATAATGAAAGAGAACCAGTTATTTCAAATAAGAACGGAAAAAAAGTGATTCAAACGAAGTTTCCAAACTTCGAAAAAAAATTTTTTTCTTTTCGAGATTCTTTGCGCATAATATGCTTTTCTGAGGCTATCAAACTACTATAATGAAAGAGAACCAGTTATCTCAAATAAGAACGGGAAAAAATTGATTCTAACGAAGTTTCCAAACTTCGAAAAAAGTTTTTTCTTTTCGTGATTCTTTGCGCTAAATGTGCTTTTCTGAGGCTATCAAACTAGTATAATAAAAGAGAACCAGTTATCTCAAATAAGAACAGAAAAAAAGTGATTCTAAAGAAGTTTCCAAACTGGGAAAAAGATTTTTTTTCTTTTCGAGATTCTTTGCGCATAATATGCTTTACTGAGGCTATCAAACCAGTATAATTAAAGATAACCAGTTATCTCAAATAAGAACGGAAAAAAAGTGATTCAAACGAAGTTTCCAAACTTCGAAAAAAAATTTTTTTCTTTTCGAGATTCTTTGCGCATAATATGGTTTACTGAGGCTATCAAACTAGTATAATGAAAGAGAAACAGTTATCGCAAATAAGAACAGAATAAAAGTGATTCTAAAGAAGTTTCCAATTTTCGAAAAAAATTTTTTTCTTTTGGAGATTCTTTGCGCATAATATGCTTTACTGAGGCTATCAAACTAGTATAATGAAAGAGAACCAGTTATCTCAAATAAGAACGGAAAAAAAGGGATTCAAACGAAGTTTCCAAACTTCGAAATAAAATATTTTTCATTTCGAGATTCTTTGCGCATAATATGCTTTTCTGAGGCTATCAAACTAGTATAATGAAAGAGAACCAGTTATCTCAAATAAGAACAGAAAAAAAGTGATTCTAACAGAGTTTCCAAACTTCGAAAAAAAATTTTTTTCTTTTCGAGATTCTTTGCGCATAATATGCTTTTCTGAGGCTATCAAAATAGTATAATGAAAGAGAACCAGTTATCTAAAATAAGAACGAGAAAAAAGTTATTCTAACGATGTTTCCAAACTTCGAAAATAATTTTTTTTCTTTTCGTGAGTCTTTGCGTAAATGTGCTTTACTGAGGCAATCAAACTAGTATAATGAAAGAGAACCAGTTATCTCAAATAAGAACGTGAAAAAAGTGATTCTAACGAAGTTTCCAAACTTGGAAAAAAATGTTTTTCTTTTCGAGATTCTTTGCGCATAATATGCTTTTCTGAGGCTATCAAGCTAGTATAATGAAAGAGAACCAGTTATCTCAAATAACAACAGGAAAAAAGTGATTCTAACGAAGTTTCCAAACTTCGAAAAAAATTTTTTTTCTTTTCGAGATTCTTTGCGCATAATATGCTTTTCTGAGGCTATCAAAATAGTATAATGAAAGAAAACCAGTTCTCTCAAATAAGAACGGAAAAAAAGTGATTCTAACGAAGTTTCCAAACTTCGAAAAAATTTTTTTTTCTTTTCGAGATTCTTTGCGCATAATATGCTTTATGAGGCTATCAAACTAGTATAATGAAAGAGAACCAGTGATCTCAAATAAGAACGGAAAAAAAGTGATTCAAACGAAGTTTCCAAACTTCGAAAAAAAATTTTTTTCTTTTAGAGATTCTTTGCCCATAATATGCTTTTCTGAGTCTATCAAACTAGTATAATGAAAGAGAACCAGTTATCTCAAATAAGAACGGAAAAAAAGTGATTCTAACGAAGTTTCCAAACAAACAAAAAAAATTTTTTTTCTTTTCGAGATTCTTTGCGCATAATATGCTTTTCTGAGGCTATCAAACTACTATAATGAAAGGGAACCGGTTATCTCAAATAAGAACGGGAAAAAAGTGATTCTAACGAAGTTTCCAAACTTCGAAAAAAAGTTTTTTTCTTTTCGTGATTCTTTGCGCTAAATATGCTTTTCTGAGGCTATCAAACTAGTATATTAAAAGAGAACCAGTTATCTCAAATAAGAACAGAAAAAAAGTGATTCTAAAGAAGTTTCCAAACTTCGAAAAAATTTTTTTTCTTTTCGAGATTCTTTGCGCATAATATGCTTTACTGAGGCTATCAAACTAGTATAATTAAAGAGAACCAGTTATCTCAAATAAGAACGGAAAAAAAGTGATTCAAACGAAGTTTCCAAACTTCGAAAAAATTTTTTTTTCTTTTCGTGATTCTTTTCGCTAAATATGCTTTTCTGAGGCTATCAAACTAGTATAATGAAAGAGAACCAGTTATCTCAAATAAGAACAGAAAAAAAGTGATTCAAACGAAGTTTCCAAACTTCGACAAAAAATTTTTTTCTTTTTGAGATTCTTTGCGCATAATATACTTTTCTACGGCTATCAAACTGGTAAAATGAAAGAGAACCAGTTATCTCGAATAAGAACGGAAAAAAAGTAATTCTAACGAAGTTTCCAAACTTCGAAAAAAATTTTTTTTCTTTTCGAGATTCTTTGCGCATAATATGCTTTACTGAGGCTATCAAACTAGTATAATGAAAGAGAACCAGTTATCTCAAATAAGAACGGAAAAAAAGTGATTCTAACGAAGTTTCCAAACTTCGAAAAAAAATTTTTTTCTTTTCGAGATTCTTTGCGCATAATATGCTTTACTGAGGCTATCAAACTAGTATAATGAAAGAGAACCAGTTATCTCAAATAAGAACCGAAAAAAAGTGATTCTAAAGAAGTTTCCAAACTTCGAAAAAAAATTTTTTTCTTTTCCAGATTCTTTGCGCATAATATGCTTTACTGAGGCTATCAAACGAGTACAATGAAAGAGAACCAGTTATGTCAAATAAGAACGGAAAAAAAGTGATTCTAACGAAGTTTCCAAACTTCGAAAAAAAATTTTTTTCTTTTCGAGATTCTTTGCGCATAATATGCTTTACTGAGGCTATCAAACTAGTATAATGAAAGAGAACCAGTTATCTCAAATAAGAACAGAAAAAAAGCGATTCTAACGATTTTTCCAAACTTCGAAAAAAATTTTTTTTCTTTTCGTGATTCTTTGCGCTAAATATGCTTTTCTGAGGCTATCAAACTAGTATAATGAAAGAGAACCAGTTATCTCAAATAAGAACAGAAAAAAAGTGATTCTAAAGAAGTTTCCAAACTACGAAAAAAAATTTTTTTCTTTTCGAGATTCTTTGCGCATAATATGCTTTACTGAGGCTATCAAACTAGTATAATGAAAGAGAACCAGTTATCTCAAATAAGAACGGAAAAAAAGTGATTCAAACGAAGTTTCCAAACTTCGAAAAAAAATGTTTTTCTTTTCGAGATTCTTTGCGCATAATATGCTTTTCTGAGGCTATCAAAATAGTATAATGAAAGACAACCAGTTATCTCAAATAAGAACGGGAAAAAAGTGATTCTAACGAAGTTTCCAAACTTCGAAAATAATTTTTTTTCTTTTCGTGATTCTTTGCGCTAAATATGCTTTTCTGAGGTTATCAAACTAGTATAATGAAAGAGAACCAGTTATCTCAAATAAGAACAGAAAAAAAGTGATTCTGAAGTAGTTTCCAAACTTCGGAAAAAAAATTTTTTCTTTTCGAGATTCTTTGCGCATAATATGCTTTACTGAGGCTATCAAACTAGTATAATGAAAGAGAACCAGTTATCTCAAAAAAGAACGGAAAAAAAGTGATTCAAACGAAGTTTCCAAACTTCGAAAAAAATTTTTTTTCTTTTCGAGATTCTTTGCGCATAATATGCTTTTCTGAGGCTATCAAACTAGTATAATAAAAGAGAACCAGTTATCTCAAATAAGAACAGAAAAAAAGTGATTCTAAAGAAGTTTCCAAACTTCGAAAAAAATTTTTTTTCTTTTCGAGATTCTTTGCGCATAATATGCTTTACTGAGGCTATCAAACTAGTATAATGAAAGAGAACCAGTTATCTCAAATAAGAACGGAAAAAAAGTGATTCAAACGAAGTTTCCAAACTTCGAAAAAAAATGTTTTTCTTTTCGAGATTCTTTGCGCATAATATGCTTTTCTGAGGCTATCAAAATAGTATAATGAAAGACAACCAGTTATCTCAAATAAGAACGGGAAAAAAGTGATTCTAACGAAGTTTCCAAACTTCGAAAATAATTTTTTTTCTTTTCGTGATTCTTTGCGCTAAATATGCTTTTCTGAGGTTATCAAACTAGTATAATGAAAGAGAACCAGTTATCTCAAATAAGAACAGAAAAAAAGTGATTCTGAAGTAGTTTCCAAACTTCGAAAAAAAAATTTTTTCTTTTCGAGATTCTTTGCGCATAATATGCTTTACTGAGGCTATCAAACTAGTATAATGAAAGAGAACCAGTTATCTCAAATAAGAACGGAAAAAAAGTGATTCAAACGAAGTTTCCAAACTTCGAAAAAAATTTTTTTTCTTTTCGAGATTCTTTGCGCATAATATGCTTTACTGAGGCTATCAAACTAGTATAATTAAAGAGAACCAGTTATCTCAAATAAGAACGGAAAAAAAGTGATTCAAACGAAGTTTCCAAACTTCGAAAAAATTTTTTTTTCTTTTCGTGATTCTTTTCGCTAAATATGCTTTTCTGAGGCTATCAAACTAGTATAATGAAAGAGAACCAGTTATCTCAAATAAGAACAGAAAAAAAGTGATTCTAAAGAAGTTTCCAAAATTCGAAAAAAAATGTTTTTCTTTTCGAGATTCTTTGCGCATAATATGCTTTTCTGAGGCTATCAAACTAGTATAATGAAAGAGAACCAGTTATCTCAAATAAGAACAGAAAAAAAGTGATTCAAACGAAGTTTCCAAACTTCGACAAAAATTTTTTTTCTTTTTGAGATTCTTTGCGCATAATATACTTTTCTACGGCTATCAAACTGGTAAAATGAAAGAGAACCAGTTATCTCGAATAAGAACGGAAAAAAAGTAATTCTAACGAAGTTTCCAAACTTCGAAAAAAATTTTTTTTCTTTTCGAGATTCTTTGCGCATAATATGCGTTACTGAGGCTATCAAACTAGTATAATGAAAGAGAACCAGTTATCTCAAATAAGAACGGAAAAAAAGTGATTCAAACGAAGTTTCCAAACTTCGAAAAAAAATTTTTTTCTTTTCGAGATTCTTTGCGCATAATATGCTTTACTGAGGCTATCAAACTAGTATAATGAAAGAGAACCAGTTATCTCAAATAAGAACCGAAAAAAAGTGATTCTAAAGAAGTTTCCAAACTTCGAAAAAAAATTTTTTTCTTTTCCAGATTCTTTGCGCATAATATGCTTTACTGAGGCTATCAAACGAGTACAATGAAAGAGAACCAGTTATGTCAAATAAGAACGGAAAAAAAGTGATTCTAACGAAGTTTCCAAACTTCGAAAAAAAATTTTTTTCTTTTCGAGATTCTTTGCGCATAATATGCTTTACTGAGGCTATCAAACTAGTATAATGAAAGAGAACCAGTTATCTCAAATAAGAACAGAAAAAAAGTGATTCTAACGATTTTTCCAAACTTCGAAAAAAATTTTTTTTCTTTTCGTGATTCTTTGCGCTAAATATGCTTTTCTGAGGCTATCAAACTAGTATAATGAAAGAGAACCAGTTATCTCAAATAAGAACAGAAAAAAAGTGATTCTAAAGAAGTTTCCAAACTTCGAAAAAAAATGTTTTTCTTTTCGAGATTCTTTGCGCATAATATGCTTTTCTGAGGCTATCAAAATAGTATAATGAAAGACAACCAGTTATCTCAAATAAGAACGGGAAAAAAGTGATTCTAACATAGTTTCCAAACTTCGAAAATAATTTTTTTTCTTTTCGTGATTCTTTGCGCTAAATATGCTTTTCTGAGGTTATCAAACTAGTATAATGAAAGAGAACCAGTTATCTCAAATAAGAACAGAAAAAAAGTGATTCTGAAGTAGTTTCCAAACTTCGAAAAAAAAATTTTTTCTTTTCGAGATTCTTTGCGCATAATATGCTTTACTGAGGCTATCAAACTAGTATAATGAAAGAGAACCAGTTATCTCAAATAAGAACGGAAAAAAAGTGATTCAAACGAAGTTTCCAAACTTCGAAAAAAATTTTTTTTCTTTTCGAGATTCTTTGCGCATAATATGCTTTTCTGAGGCTATCAAACTAGTATAATAAAAGAGAACCAGTTATCTCAAATAAGAACAGAAAAAAAGTGATTCTAAAGAAGTTTCCAAACTTCGAAAAAAAGTTTTTTTCTTTTTGAGATTCTTTGCGCATAATATGCTTTACTGAGGCTATCAAACTAGTATAATTAAAGAGAACCAGTTATCTCAAATAAGAACGGAAAAAAAGTGATTCAAACGAAGTTTCCAAACTTCGAAAAAAAATTTTTTTCTTTTCGTGATTCTTTTCGCTAAATATGCTTTTCTGAGGCTATCAAACTAGTATAATGAAGGAGAACCAGTTATCTCAAATAAGAACGGAAAAAAAGTGATTCTAACGAAGTTTCCAAACTTCGAAAAAAAATGTTTTTCTTTTCGAGATTCTTTGCGCATAATATGCTTTACTGAGGCTATCAAACTAGTATAATTAAAGAGAATCAGTTATCTCAAATAAGAACGGAAAAAAAGTGATTCAAACGAAGTTTCCAAACTTCGAAAAAAAAATTTTTTCTTTTCGAGATTCTTTGCGCATAATATGCTTTTCTGAGGCTATCAAACTAGTATAATGAAAGAGAACCAGTTATCTCAAATAAGAACGGAAAAAAAGTGATTCAAACGAAGTTTCCAAACTTCGAAAAAAAATATTTTTCTTTTCGAGATTCTTTGCGCATAATATGCTTTTCTGAGGCTATCAAACTAGTATAATGAAAGAGAACCAGTTATCTCAAATAAGAACGGAAAAAAAGTGATTCTAACGAAGTTTCCAAACTTCGAAAAAAAATTTTTTTCTTTTCGAGATTCTTTGCGCATAATATGCTTTTCTGAGGCTATCAAAATAGTATAATGAAAGAGAACCAGTTATCTCAAATAAGAACGAGAAAAAAGTTATTCTAATGATGTTTCCAAACTTCGAAAATAATTTTTTTTCTTTTCGTGATTTTTTGCGCTAAATTTTCTTTACTGAGGCTATCAAACCAGTATAATGAAAGAGAACCAGTTATCTCAAATAAGAACGGGAAAAAAGTGATTCTAACGAAGTTTCCAAACTTGGAAAAAAATGTTTTTCTTTTCGAGATTCTTTGCGCATAATATGCTTTTCTGAGGCTATCAAGCTAGTATAATGAAAGAGAACCAGTTATCTCAAATAAGAACGGAAAAAAAGTGATTCAAACGAAGTTTCCAAACTTCGTAAAAAATCTTTTTCTTTTCGAGATTCTTTGCGCATAATATTCTTTTCTGAGGCTATCAAACTAGTATAATGAAAGAGAACCAGTTATCTCAAATAAGAACGAAAAAAAAGTGATTCTAACGAAGTTTCCAAACTTCGAAAAAAATATTTTTCTTTTCGAGATTCTTTGCGCATAATATGCTTTTCTGAGGCTATCAAACTAGTATAATGAAAGAGAACCAGTTATCTCAAATAAGAACGGAAAAAAAGTGATTCTAACGAAGTTTCCAAACTTCGAAAAAAAAATTTTTTCTTTTCGAGATTCTTTACGCATAATATGCTTTTCTGAGGCTATCAAAATAGTATAATGAAAGAGAACCAGTTATCTCAAATAAGAACGAGAAAAAAGTTATTCTAATGATGTTTCCAAACTTCGAAAATAATTATTTTTCTTTTCGTGATTCTTTGCGCTAAATGTGCTTTACTGAGGCTATCAAACCAGTATAATGAAAGAGAACCAGTTATCTCAAATAAGAACGGGAAAAAAGTGATTCTAACGAAGTTTCCAAACTTGGAAAAAAATGTTTTTCTTTTCGAGATTCTTTGCGCATAATATGCTTTTCTGAGGCTATCAAAATAGTATAATGAAAGAGAACCAGTTATCTCAAATAAGAACGGGAAAAAAGTTATTCTAACGAAGTTTCCAAACTTCGAAAAAAATTTGTTTTCTTATCGAGATTCTTTGTGCATAATATGCTTTACTGAGGCTATCAAACTAGTATAATGAAAGAGAACTAGTTATCTCAAATAAGAACGGTAAAAAGTGATTCAAACGAAGTTTCCAAACTTCGAAAAAAATCTTTTTCTTTTCGAGATTCTTTGCGCATAATATTCTTTTCTGAGGCTATCAAACTAGTATAATGAAAGAGAACTAGTTATCTCAAATAAGAACGGAAAAAAAGTGATTCTAATGAAGTTTCCAAACTTCGAAAAAAAATTTTTTTCTTTTCGAGATTCTTTGCGTATAATATGCTTTTCTGAGGCTATCAAACTAGTATAATGAAAGAGACCCAGTTATCTCAAATAAGAACGGAAAAAAAGTGATTCTAACGAAGTTTCCAAACTTCGAAAAAAAATTTTTTTCTTTTCGAGATTCTTTGCGCATAATATGCTTTTCTGAGGCTATCAAAATAGTATAATGAAAGAGAACCAGTTATCTCAAATAAGAACGAGAAAAAAGTTATTCTAATGATGTTTCCAAACTTCGAAAATAATTTTTTTTCTTTTCGTGATTCTTTGCGCTAAATTTTCTTTACTGAGGCTATCAAACCAGTATAATGAAAGAGAACCAGTTATCTCAAATAAGAACGGGAAAAAAGTGATTCTAACGAAGTTTCCAAACTTGGAAAAAAATGTTTTTCTTTTCGAGATTCTTTGCGCATAATATGCTTTTCTGAGGCTATCAAGCTAGTATAATGAAAGAGAACCAGTTATCTCAAATAAGAACGGAAAAAAAGTGATTCAAACGAAGTTTCCAAACTTCGTAAAAAATCTTTTTCTTTTCGAGATTCTTTGCGCATAATATTCTTTTCTGAGGCTATCAAACTAGTATAATGAAAGAGAACCAGTTATCTCAAATAAGAACGGAAAAAAAGTGATTCTAACGAAGTTTCCAAACTTCGAAAAAAATATTTTTCTTTTCGAGATTCTTTGCGCATAATATGCTTTTCTGAGGCTATCAAACTAGTATAATGAAAGAGAACCAGTTATCTCAAATAAGAACGGAAAAAAAGTGATTCTAACGAAGTTTCCAAACTTCGAAAAAAAAATTTTTTCTTTTCGAGATTCTTTACGCATAATATGCTTTTCTGAGGCTATCAAAATAGTATAATGAAAGAGAACCAGTTATCTCAAATAAGAACGAGAAAAAAGTTATTCTAATGATGTTTCCAAACTTCGAAAATAATTATTTTTCTTTTCGTGATTCTTTGCGCTAAATGTGCTTTACTGAGGCTATCAAACCAGTATAATGAAAGAGAACCAGTTATCTCAAATAAGAACGGGAAAAAAGTGATTCTAACGAAGTTTCCAAACTTGGAAAAAAATGTTTTTCTTTTCGAGATTCTTTGCGCATAATATGCTTTTCTGAGGCTATCAAAATAGTATAATGAAAGAGAACCAGTTATCTCAAATAAGAACGGGAAAAAAGTTATTCTAACGAAGTTTCCAAACTTCGAAAAAAATTTGTTTTCTTATCGAGATTCTTTGTGCATAATATGCTTTACTGAGGCTATCAAACTAGTATAATGAAAGAGAACTAGTTATCTCAAATAAGAACGGTAAAAAGTGATTCAAACGAAGTTTCCAAACTTCGAAAAAAATCTTTTTCTTTTCGAGATTCTTTGCGCATAATATTCTTTTCTGAGGCTATCAAACTAGTATAATGAAAGAGAACTAGTTATCTCAAATAAGAACGGAAAAAAAGTGATTCTAATGAAGTTTCCAAACTTCGAAAAAAAATTTTTTTCTTTTCGAGATTCTTTGCGCATAATATGCTTTTCTGAGGCTATCAAACTAGTATAATAAAAGAGAACCAGTTATCTCAAATAAGAACAGAAAAAAAGTGATTCTAAAGAAGTTTCCACACTTCGAAAAATTTTTTTTTTCTTTTCGAGATTCTTTGCGCATAATATGCTTTACTGAGGCTATCAAACTAGTATAATGAAAGAGAACCAGTTATTTCAAATAAGAACGGAAAAAAAGTGATTCAAACGAAGTTTCCAAACTTCGAAAAAAAATTTTTTTCTTTTCGAGATTCTTTGCGCATAATATGCTTTTCTGAGGCTATCAAACTACTATAATGAAAGAGAACCAGTTATCTCAAATAAGAACGGGAAAAAATTGATTCTAACGAAGTTTCCAAACTTCGAAAATAGTTTTTTTCATTTCGTGATTCTTTGCGCTAAATATGCTTTTCTGAGGCTATCAAACTAGTATAATAAAAGAGAACCAGTTATCTCAAATAAGAACAGAAAAAAAGTGATTCTAAAGAAGTTTCCAAACTGGGAAAAAAATTTTTTTTCTTTTCGAGATTCTTTGCGCATAATATGCTTTACTGAGGCTATCAAACCAGTATAATTAAAGATAACCAGTTATCTCAAATAAGAACGGAAAAAAAGTGATTCAAACGAAGTTTCCAAACTTCGAAAAAAATTTTTTTTCTTTTCGAGATTCTTTGCGCATAATATGCTTTTCTGAGGCTATCAAACTAAAATAATAAAAGAGAACCAGTTATCTCAAATAAGAACAGAAAAAAAGTCATTCTAAGGAAGTTTCCAAACTTCGAAAAATTTTTTTTTTCTTTTCGAGATTCTTTGCGCATAATATGCTTTACTGAGGCTATCAAACTAGTATAATGAAAGAGAACCAGTTATTTCAAATAAGAACGGAAAAAAAGTGATTCAAACGAAGTTTCCAAACTTCGAAAAAAATTTTTTTTCTTTTCGAGATTCTTTGCGCATAATATGCTTTTCTGAGGCTATCAAACTACTATAATGAAAGAGAACCAGTTATCTCAAATAAGAACGGGAAAAAATTGATTCTAACGAAGTTTCCAAACTTCGAAAAAAGTTTTTTCTTTTCGTGATTCTTTGCGCTAAATTTGCTTTTCTGAGGCTATCAAACTAGTATAATAAAAGAGAACCAGTTATCTCAAATAAGAACAGAAAAAAAGTGATTCTAAAGAAGTTTCCAAACTGGGAAAAAGATTTTTCTTCTTTTCCAGATTCTTTGCGCATAATATGCTTTACTGAGGCTATCAAACCAGTATAATTAAAGATAACCAGTTATCTCAAATAAGAACGGAAAAAAAGTGATTCAAACGAAGTTTCCAAACTTCGAAAAAAAATTTTTTTCTTTTCGAGATTCTTTGCGCATAATATGGTTTACTGAGGCTATCAAACTAGTATAATGAAAGAGAAACAGTTATCGCAAATAAGAACAGAATAAAAGTGATTCTGAAGTAGTTTCCAAACTTCGAAAAAAAAATTTTTTCTTTTCGAGATTCTTTGCGCATAATATGCTTTACTGAGTCTATCAAACTAGTATAATGAAAGAGAACCAGTTATCTCAAATAAGAACGGAAAAAAAGTGATTCAAACGAAGTTTCCAAACTTCGAAAAAAATTTTTTTTCTTTTCGAGATTCTTTGCGCATAATATGCTTTTCTGAGGCTATCAAACTAGTATAATAAAAGAGAACCAGTTATCTCAAATAAGAACAGAAAAAAAGTGATTCTAAAGAAGTTTCCAAACTTCGAAAAAAAGTTTTTTTCTTTTTGAGATTCTTTGCGCATAATATGCTTTACTGAGGCTATCAAACTGGTATAATTAAAGAGAACCAGTTATCTCAAATAAGAACGGAAAAAAAGTGATTCAAACGAAGTTTCCAAACTTCGAAAAAAAATTTTTTTCTTTTCGTGATTCTTTTCGCTAAATATGCTTTTCTGAGGCTATCAAACTAGTATAATGAAGGAGAACCAGTTATCTCAAATAAGAACGGAAAAAAAGTGATTCTAACGAAGTTTCCAAACTTCGAAAAAAAATGTTTTTCTTTTCGAGATTCTTTGCGCATAATATGCTTTACTGAGGCTATCAAACTAGTATAATTAAAGAGAATCAGTTATCTCAAATAAGAACGGAAAAAAAGTGATTCAAACGAAGTTTCCAAACTTCGAAAAAAAATATTTTTCTTTTCGAGATTCTTTGCGCATAATATGCTTTTCTTAGGCTATCAAACTAGTATAATGAAAGAGAACCAGTTATCTCAAATAAGAACGGAAAAAAAGTGATTCTAACGAAGTTTCCAAACTTCGAAAAAAAATTTTTTTCTTTTCGAGATTCTTTGCGCATAATATGCTTTTCTGAGGCTATCAAAATAGTATAATGAAAGAGAACCAGTTATCTCAAATAAGAGCGAGAAAAAAGTTATTCTAATGATGTTTCCAAACTTCGAAAATAATTTTTTTTCTTTTCGTGATTCTTTGCGCTAAATTTTCTTTACTGAGGCTATCAAACCAGTATAATGAAAGAGAACCAGTTATCTCAAATAAGAACGGGAAAAAAGTGATTCTAACGAAGTTTCCAAACTTGGAAAAAAATGTTTTTCTTTTCGAGATTCTTTACGCATAATATGCTTTTCTGAGGCTATCAAAATAGTATAATGAAAGAGAACCAGTTATGTCAAATAAGAACGAGAAAAAAGTTATTCTAATGATGTTTCCAAACTTCGAAAATAATTATTTTTCTTTTCGTGATTCTTTGCGCTAAATGTGCTTTACTGAGGCTATCAAACCAGTATAATGAAAGAGAACCAGTTATCTCAAATAAGAACGGGAAAAAAGTGATTCTAACGAAGTTTCCAAACTTGGAAAAAAATGTTTTTCTTTTCGAGATTCTTTGCGCATAATATGCTTTTCTGAGGCTATCAAAATAGTATAATGAAAGCGAACCAGTTATCTCAAATAAGAACGGGAACAAAGTTATTCTAACGAAGTTTCCAAACTTCGAAAAAAATTTGTTTTCTTATCGAGATTCTTTGTGCATAATATGCTTTACTGAGGCTATCAAACTAGTATAATGAAAGAGAACCAGTTATCTCAAATAAGAACGGTAAAAAGTGATTCAAACGAAGTTTCCAAACTTCGAAAAAAATCTTTTTCTTTTCGAGATTCTTTGCGCATAATATTCTTTTCTGAGGCTATCAAACTAGTATAATGAAAGAGAACTAGTTATCTCAAATAAGAACGGAAAAAAAGTGATTCTAATGAAGTTTCCAAACTTCGAAAAAAAATTTTTTTCTTTTCGAGATTCTTTGCGCATAATATGCTTTTCTGAGGCTATCAAACTAGTATAATAAAAGAGAACCAGTTATCTCAAATAAGAACAGAAAAAAAGTGATTCTAAAGAAGTTTCCAAACTTCGAAAATTTTTTTTTTTCTTTTCGAGATTCTTTGCGCATAATATGCTTTACTGAGGCTATCAAACTAGTATAATGAAAGAGAACCAGTTATTTCAAATAAGAACGGAAAAAAAGTGATTCAAACGAAGTTTCCAAACTTCGAAAAAAAATTTTTTTCTTTTCGAGATTCTTTGCGCATAATATGCTTTTCTGAGGCTATCAAACTACTATAATGAAAGAGAACCAGTTATCTCAAATAAGAACGGGAAAAAATTGATTCTAACGAAGTTTCCAAACTTCGAAAATAGTTTTTTCCTTTTCGTGATTCTTTGGGCTAAATATGCTTTTCTGAGGCTATCAAACTAGTATAATAAAAGAGAACCAGTTATCTCAAATAAGAACAGAAAAAAAGTGATTCTAAAGAAGTTTCCAAACTGGGAAAAAAATTTTTTTTCTTTTCGAGATTCTTTGCGCATAATATGCTTTACTGAGGCTATCAAACCAGTATAATTAAAGATAACCAGTTATCTCAAATAAGAACGGAAAAAAAGTGATTCAAACGAAGTTTCCAAACTTCGAAAAAAATTTTTTTTCTTTTCGACATTCTTTGCGCATAATATGCTTTTCTGAGGCTATCAAACTAGAATAATAAAAGAGAACCAGTTATCTCAAATAAGAACAGAAAAAAAGTCATTCTAAGGAAGTTTCCAAACTTCGAAAAATTTTTTTTTTCTTTTCGAGATTCTTTGCGCATAATATGCTTTACTGAGGCTATCAAACTAGTATAATGAAAGAGAACCAGTTATTTCAAATAAGAACGGAAAAAAAGTGATTCAAACGAAGTTTCCAAACTTCGAAAAAAAATTTTTTTCTTTTCGAGATTCTTTGCGCATAATATGCTTTTCTGAGGCTATCAAACTACTATAATGAAAGAGAACCAGTTATCTCAAATAAGAACGGGAAAAAATTGATTCTAACGAAGTTTCCAAACTTCGAAAAAAGTTTTTTCTTTTCGTGATTCTTTGCGCTAAATTTGCTTTTCTGAGGCTATCAAACCAGTATAATAAAAGAGAACCAGTTATCTCAAATAAGAACAGAAAAAAAGTGATTCTAAAGAAGTTTCCAAACTGGGAAAAAGATTTTTTTTCTTTTCGAGATTCTTTGCGCATAATATGCTTTACTGAGGCTATCAAACCAGTATAATTAAAGATAACCAGTTATCTCAAATAAGAACGGAAAAAAAGTGATTCAAACGAAGTTTCCAAACTTCGAAAAAAAATTTTTTTCTTTTCGAGATTCTTTGCGCATAATATGGTTTACTGAGGCTATCAAACTAGTATAATGAAAGAGAAACAGTTATCGCAAATAAGAACAGAATAAAAGTGATTCTAAAGAAGTTTCCAATTTTCGAAAAAAATTTTTTTCTTTTGGAGATTCTTTGCGCATAATATGCTTTACTGAGGCTATCAAACTAGTATAATGAAAGAGAACCAGTTATCTCAAATAAGAACGGAAAAAAAGTGATTCAAACGAAGTTTCCAAACTTCGAAATAAAATATTTTTCATTTCGAGATTCTTTGCGCATAATATGCTTTTCTGAGGCTATCAAACTAGTATAATGAAAGAGAACCAGTTATCTCAAATAAGAACAGAAAAAAAGTGATTCTAACAGTTTCCAAACTTCGAAAAAACATTTTTTTCTTTTCGAGATTCTTTGCGCATAATATGCTTTTCTGAGGCTATCAAAATAGTATAATTAAAGAGAACCAGTTATCTCAAATAAGAACGAGAAAAAAGTTATTCTAACGATGTTTCCAAAGTTCGAAAATAATTTTTTTTCTTTTCGTGAGTCTTTGCGTAAATGTGCTTTACTGAGGCAATCAAACTAGTATAATGAAAGAGAACCAGTTATCTCAAATAAGAACGTGAAAAAAGTGATTCTAACGAAGTTTCCAAACTTGGAAAAAAATGTTTTTCTTTTCGAGATTCTTTGCGCATAATATGCTTTTCTGAGGCTATCAAGCTAGTATAATGAAAGAGAACCAGTTATCTCAAATAACAACCGGAAAAAAGTGATTCTAACGAAGTTTCCAAACTTCGAAAAAAATTTTTTTCTTTTCGAGATTCTTTGCGCATAATATGCTTTACTGAGGCTATCAAACTAGTATAATGAAAGAGAACCAGTTATCTCAAATAAGAACGGAAAAAAAGTGATTCAAACGAAGTTTCCAAACTTCGAAAAAAAATCTTTTTCTTTTCGAGATTCTTTGCGCATAATATTCTTTGCTGAGGCTATCAAACTAGTATAATGAAAGAGAACCAGTTATCTCAAATAAGAACGGAAAAAAAGTGATTCTAATGATGTTTCCAAACTTCGAAAAAAAAATTTTTTCTTTTCGAGATTCTTTGCGCATAATATGCTTTTCTGAGGCTATCAAAATAGTATAATGAAAGAAAACCAGTTCTCTCAAATAAGAACGGAAAAAAAGTGATTCTAACGAAGTTTCCAAACTTCGAAAAAATTTTTTTTTCTTTTCGAGATTCTTTGCGCATAATATGCTTTATGAGGCTATCAAACTAGTATAATGAAAGAGAACCAGTGTTCTCAAATAAGAACGGAAAAAAAGTGATTCAAACGAAGTTTCCAAACTTCGAAAAAAAATTTTTTTCTTTTCGAGATTCTTTGCCCATAATATGCTTTTCTGAGTCTATCAAACTAGTATAATGAAAGAGAACCAGTTATCTCAAATAAGAACGGAAAAAAAGTGATTCTAACGAAGTTTCCAAACAAACAAAAAAAATTTTTTTTCTTTTCGAGATTCTTTGCGCATAATATGCTTTTCTGAGGCTATCAAACTACTATAATGAAAGGGAACCGGTTATCTCAAATAAGAACGGGAAAAAAGTGATTCTAACGAAGTTTCCAAACTTCGAAAAAAAGTTTTTTTCTTTTCGTGATTCTTTGCGCTAAATATGCTTTTCTGAGGCTATCAAACTAGTATAATAAAAGAGAACCAGTTATCTCAAATAAGAACAGAAAAAAAGTGATTCTAAAGAAGTTTCCAAACTTCGAAAAAAATTTTTTTTCTTTTCGAGATTCTTTGCGCATAATATGCTTTACTGAGGCTATCAAACTAGTATAATTAAAGAGAACCAGTTATCTCAAATAAGAACGGAAAAAAAGTGATTCAAACGAAGTTTCCAAACTTCGAAAAAATTTTTTTTTCTTTTCGTGATTCTTTTCGCTAAATATGCTTTTCTGAGGCTATCAAACTAGTATAATGAAAGAGAACCAGTTATCTCAAATAAGAACAGAAAAAAAGTGATTCTAAAGAAGTTTCCAAAATTCGAAAAAAAATGTTTTTCTTTTCGAGATTCTTTGCGCATAATATGCTTTTCTGAGGCTATCAAACTAGTATAATGAAAGAGAACCAGTTATCTCAAATAAGAACAGAAAAAAAGTGATTCAAACGAATTTTCCAAACTTCGACAAAAAATTTTTTTCTTTTTGAGATTCTTTGCGCATAATATACTTTTCTACGGCTATCAAACTGGTAAAATGAAAGAGAACCAAATATCTCGAATAAGAACGGAAAAAAAGTAATTCTAACGAAGTTTCCAAACTTCGAAAAAAATTTTTTTTCTTTTCGAGATTCTTTGCGCATAATATGCTTTACTGAGGCTATCAAACTAGTATAATGAAAGAGAACCAGTTATCTCAAATAAGAACGGAAAAAAAGTGATTCTAACGAAGTTTCCAAACTTCGAAAAAAAATTTTTTTCTTTTCGAGATTCTTTGCGCATAATATGCTTTACTGAGGCTATCAAACTAGTATAATGAAAGAGAACCAGTTATCACAAATAAGAACCGAAAAAAAGTGATTCTAAAGAAGTTTCCAAACTTCGAAAAAAAATTTTTTTCTTTTCCAGATTATTTGCGCATAATATGCTTTACTGAGGCTATCAAACGAGTACAATGAAAGAGAACCAGTTATGTCAAATAAGAACGGAAAAAAAGTGATTCTAACGAAGTTTCCAAACTTCGAAAAAAAATTTTTTTCTTTTCGAGATTCTTTGCGCATAATATGCTTTACTGAGGCTATCAAACTAGTATAATGAAAGAGAACCAGTTATCTCAAATAAGAACACAAAAAAAGTGATTCTAACGATTTTTCCAAACTTCGAAAAAAATTTTTTTTCTTTTCGTGATTCTTTGCGCTAAATATGCTTTTCTGAGGCTATCAAACTAGTATAATGAAAGAGAACCAGTTATCTCAAATAAGAACGGAAAAAAAGTGATTCTAACGAAGTTTCCAAACTTCGAAAAAAAATTTTTTTCTTTTCGAGATTCTTTACGCATAATATGCTTTTCTGAGGCTATCAAAATAGTATAATGAAAGAGAACCAGTTATCTCAAATAAGAACGAGAAAAAAGTTATTCTAATGATGTTTCCAAACTTCGAAAATAATTATTTTTCTTTTCGTGATTCTTTGCGCTAAATGTGCTTTACTGAGGCTATCAAACCAGTATAATGAAAGAGAACCAGTTATCTCAAATAAGAACAGAAAAAAAGTGATTCTAAAGAAGTTTCCAAACTTCGAAAAAAAGTTTTTTTCTTTTTGAGATTCTTTGCGCATAATATGCTTTACTGAGGCTATCAAACTAGTATAATTAAAGAGAACCAGTTATCTCAAATAAGAACGGAAAAAAAGTGATTCAAACGAAGTTTCCAAACTTCGAAAAAAAATTTTTTTCTTTTCGTGATTCTTTTCGCTAAATATGCTTTTCTGAGGCTATCAAACTAGTATAATGAAGGAGAACCAGTTATCTCAAATAAGAACGGAAAAAAAGTGATTCTAACGAAGTTTCCAAACTTCGAAAAAAAATGTTTTTCTTTTCGAGATTCTTTGCGCATAATATGCTTTACTGAGGCTATCAAACTAGTATAATTAAAGAGAATCAGTTATCTCAAATAAGAACGGAAAAAAAGTGATTCAAACGAAGTTTCCAAACTTCGAAAAAAAAATTTTTTCTTTTCGAGATTCTTTGCGCATAATATGCTTTTCTGAGGCTATCAAACTAGTATAATGAAAGAGAACCAGTTATCTCAAATAAGAACGGAAAAAAAGTGATTCAAACGAAGTTTCCAAACTTCGAAAAAAAATATTTTTCTTTTCGAGATTCTTTGCGCATAATATGCTTTTCTGAGGCTATCAAACTAGTATAATGAAAGAGAACCAGTTATCTCAAATAAGAACGGAAAAAAAGTGATTCTAACGAAGTTTCCAAACTTCGAAAAAAAATTTTTTTCTTTTCGAGATTCTTTGCGCATAATATGCTTTTCTGAGGCTATCAAAATAGTATAATGAAAGAGAACCAGTTATCTCAAATAAGAACGAGAAAAAAGTTATTCTAATGATGTTTCCAAACTTCGAAAATAATTTTTTTTCTTTTCGTGATTCTTTGCGCTAAATTTTCTTTACTGAGGCTATCAAACCAGTATAATGAAAGAGAACCAGTTATCTCAAATAAGAACGGGAAAAAAGTGATTCTAACGAAGTTTCCAAACTTGGAAAAAAATGTTTTTCTTTTCGAGATTCTTTGCGCATAATATGCTTTTCTGAGGCTATCAAGCTAGTATAATGAAAGAGAACCAGTTATCTCAAATAAGAACGGAAAAAAAGTGATTCAAACGAAGTTTCCAAACTTCGTAAAAAATCTTTTTCTTTTCGAGATTCTTTGCGCATAATATTCTTTTCTGAGGCTATCAAACTAGTATAATGAAAGAGAACCAGTTATCTCAAATAAGAACGGAAAAAAAGTGATTCTAACGAAGTTTCCAAACTTCGAAAAAAATATTTTTCTTTTCGAGATTCTTTGCGCATAATATGCTTTTCTGAGGCTATCAAACTAGTATAATGAAAGAGAACCAGTTATCTCAAATAAGAACGGAAAAAAAGTGATTCTAACGAAGTTTCCAAACTTCGAAAAAAAAATTTTTTCTTTTCGAGATTCTTTACGCATAATATGCTTTTCTGAGGCTATCAAAATAGTATAATGAAAGAGAACCAGTTATCTCAAATAAGAACGAGAAAAAAGTTATTCTAATGATGTTTCCAAACTTCGAAAATAATTATTTTTCTTTTCGTGATTCTTTGCGCTAAATGTGCTTTACTGAGGCTATCAAACCAGTATAATGAAAGAGAACCAGTTATCTCAAATAAGAACGGGAAAAAAGTGATTCTAACGAAGTTTCCAAACTTGGAAAAAAATGTTTTTCTTTTCGAGATTCTTTGCGCATAATATGCTTTTCTGAGGCTATCAAAATAGTATAATGAAAAGAACCAGTTATCTCAAATAAGAACGGGAAAAAAGTTATTCTAACGAAGTTTCCAAACTTCGAAAAAAATTTGTTTTCTTATCGAGATTCTTTGTGCATAATATGCTTTACTGAGGCTATCAAACTAGTATAATGAAAGAGAACTAGTTATCTCAAATAAGAACGGTAAAAAGTGATTCAAACGAAGTTTCCAAACTTCGAAAAAAATCTTTTTCTTTTCGAGATTCTTTGCGCATAATATTCTTTTCTGAGGCTATCAAACTAGTATAATGAAAGAGAACTAGTTATCTCAAATAAGAACGGAAAAAAAGTGATTCTAATGAAGTTTCCAAACTTCGAAAAAAAATTTTTTTCTTTTCGAGATTCTTTGCGCATAATATGCTTTTCTGAGGCTATCAAACTAGTATAATAAAAGAGAACCAGTTATCTCAAATAAGAACAGAAAAAAAGTGATTCTAAAGAAGTTTCCAAACTACGAAAAATTTTTTTTTTCTTTTCGAGATTCTTTGCGCATAATATGCTTTACTGAGGCTATCAAACTAGTATAATGAAAGAGAACCAGTTATTTCAAATAAGAACGGAAAAAAAGTGATTCAAACGAAGTTTCCAAACTTCGAAAAAAATTTTTTTTCTTTTCGAGATTCTTTGCGCATAATATGCTTTTCTGAGGCTATCAAACTACTATAATGAAAGAGAACCAGTTATCTCAAATAAGAACGGGAAAAAAATTGATTCTAACGAAGTTTCCAAACTTCGAAAATAGTTTTTTTCATTTCGTGATTCTTTGCGCTAAATATGCTTTTCTGAGGCTATCAAACTAGTATAATAAAAGAGAACCAGTTATCTCAAATAAGAACAGAAAAAAAGTGATTCTAAAGAAGTTTCCAAACTGGGAAAAAAATTTTTTTTCTTTTCGAGATTCTTTGCGCATAATATGCTTTACTGAGGCTATCAAACCAGTATAATTAAAGATAACCAGTTATCTCAAATAAGAACGGAAAAAAAGTGATTCAAACGAAGTTTCCAAACTTCGAAAAAAATTTTTTTTCTTTTCGAGATTCTTTGCGCATAATATGCTTTTCTGAGGCTATCAAACTAAAATAATAAAAGAGAACCAGTTATCTCAAATAAGAACAGAAAAAAAGTCATTCTAAGGAAGTTTCCAAACTTCGAAAAATTTTTTTTTTCTTTTCGAGATTCTTTGCGCATAATATGCTTTACTGAGTCTATCAAACTAGTATAATGAAAGAGAACCAGTTATCTCAAATAAGAACGGAAAAAAAGTGATTCAAACGAAGTTTCCAAACTTCGAAAAAAATTTTTTTTCTTTTCGAGATTCTTTGCGCATAATATGCTTTTCTGAGGCTATCAAACTAGTATAATAAAAGAGAACCAGTTATCTCAAATAAGAACAGAAAAAAAGTGATTCTAAAGAAGTTTCCAAACTTCGAAAAAAAGTTTTTTTCTTTTTGAGATTCTTTGCGCATAATATGCTTTACTGAGGCTATCAAACTGGTATAATTAAAGAGAACCAGTTATCTCAAATAAGAACGGAAAAAAAGTGATTCAAACGAAGTTTCCAAACTTCGAAAAAAAATTTTTTTCTTTTCGTGATTCTTTTCGCTAAATATGCTTTTCTGAGGCTATCAAACTAGTATAATGAAGGAGAACCAGTTATCTCAAATAAGAACGGAAAAAAAGTGATTCTAACGAAGTTTCCAAACTTCGAAAAAAAATGTTTTTCTTTTCGAGATTCTTTGCGCATAATATGCTTTACTGAGGCTATCAAACTAGTATAATTAAAGAGAATCAGTTATCTCAAATAAGAACGGAAAAAAAGTGATTCAAACGAAGTTTCCAAACTTCGAAAAAAAATTTTTTTCTTTTCGAGATTCTTTGCGCATAATATGCTTTTCTGAGGCTATCAAACTAGTATAATGAAAGAGAACCAGTTATCTCAAATAAGAACGGAAAAAAAGTGATTCAAACGAAGTTTCCAAACTTCGAAAAAAAATATTTTTCTTTTCGAGATTCTTTGCGCATAATATGCTTTTCTTAGGCTATCAAACTAGTATAATGAAAGAGAACCAGTTATCTCAAATAAGAACGGAAAAAAAGTGATTCTAACGAAGTTTCCAAACTTCGAAAAAAAATTTTTTTCTTTTCGAGATTCTTTGCGCATAATATGCTTTTCTGAGGCTATCAAGCTAGTATAATGAAAGAGAACCATATATCTCAAATAAGAACGGAAAAAAAGTGATTCAAACGAAGTTTCCAAACTTCGTAAAAAATCTTTTTCTTTTCGAGATTCTTTGCGCATAATATTCTTTTCTGAGGCTATCAAACTAGTATAATGAAAGAGAACCAGTTATCTCAAATAAGAACGGAAAAAAAGTGATTCTAACGAAGTTTCCAAACTTCGAAAAAAATATTTTTCTTTTCGAGATTCTTTGCGCATAATATGCTTTTCTGAGGCTATCAAACTAGTATAATGAAAGAGAACCAGTTATCTCAAATAAGACCGGAAAAAAAGTGATTCTAACGAAGTTTCCAAACTTCGAAAAAAAAATTTTTTCTTTTCGAGATTCTTTACGCATAATATGCTTTTCTGAGGCTATCAAAATAGTATAATGAAAGAGAACCAGTTATGTCAAATAAGAACGAGAAAAAAGTTATTCTAATGATGTTTCCAAACTTCGAAAATAATTATTTTTCTTTTCGTGATTCTTTGCGCTAAATGTGCTTTACTGAGGCTATCAAACCAGTATAATGAAAGAGAACCAGTTATCTCAAATAAGAACGGGAAAAAAGTGATTCTAACGAAGTTTCCAAACTTGGAAAAAAATGTTTTTCTTTTCGAGATTCTTTGCGCATAATATGCTTTTCTGAGGCTATCAAAATAGTATAATGAAAGAGAACCAGTTATCTCAAATAAGAACGGGAACAAAGTTATTCTAACGAAGTTTCCAAACTTCGAAAAAAATTTGTTTTCTTATCGAGATTCTTTGTGCATAATATGCTTTACTGAGGCTATCAAACTAGTATAATGAAAGAGAACCAGTTATCTCAAATAAGAACGGTAAAAAGTGATTCAAACGAAGTTTCCAAACTTCGAAAAAAATCTTTTTCTTTTCGAGATTCTTTGCGCATAATATTCTTTTCTGAGGCTATCAAACTAGTATAATGAAAGAGAACTAGTTATCTCAAATAAGAACGGAAAAAAAGTGATTCTAATGAAGTTTCCAAACTTCGAAAAAAAATTTTTTTCTTTTCGAGATTCTTTGCGCATAATATGCTTTTCTGAGGCTATCAAACTAGTATAATAAAAGAGAACCAGTTATCTCAAATAAGAACAGAAAAAAAGTGATTCTAAAGAAGTTTCCAAACTTCGAAAAATTTTTTTTTTCTTTTCGAGATTCTTTGCGCATAATATGCTTTACTGAGGCTATCAAACTAGTATAATGAAAGAGAACCAGTTATTTCAAATAAGAACGGAAAAAAAGTGATTCAAACGAAGTTTCCAAACTTCGAAAAAAAATTTTTTTCTTTTCGAGATTCTTTGCGCATAATATGCTTTTCTGAGGCTATCAAACTACTATAATGAAAGAGAACCAGTTATCTCAAATAAGAACGGGAAAAAATTGATTCTAACGAAGTTTCCAAACTTCGAAAATAGTTTTTTTCTTTTCGTGATTCTTTGCGCTAAATATGCTTTTCTGAGGCTATCAAACTAGTATAATAAAAGAGAACCAGTTATCTCAAATAAGAACAGAAAAAAAGTGATTCTAAAGAAGTTTCCAAACTGGGAAAAAAATTTTTTTTCTTTTCGAGATTCTTTGCGCATAATATGCTTTACTGAGGCTATCAAACCAGTATAATTAAAGATAACCAGTTATCTCAAATAAGAACGGAAAAAAAGTGATTCAAACGAAGTTTCCAAACTTCGAAAAAAATTTTTTTTCTTTTCGACATTCTTTGCGCATAATATGCTTTTCTGAGGCTATCAAACTAGAATAATAAAAGAGAACCAGTTATCTCAAATAAGAACAGAAAAAAAGTCATTCTAAGGAAGTTTCCAAATTTCGAAAAATTTTTTTTTCTTTTCGAGATTCTTTGCGCATAATATGCTTTACTGAGGCTATCAAACTAGTATAATGAAAGAGAACCAGTTATTTCAAATAAGAACGGAAAAAAAGTGATTCAAACGAAGTTTCCAAACTTCGAAAAAAAATTTTTTTCTTTTCGAGATTCTTTGCGCATAATATGCTTTTCTGAGGCTATCAAACTACTATAATGAAAGAGAACCAGTTATCTCAAATAAGAACGGGAAAAAATTGATTCTAACGAAGTTTCCAAACTTCGAAAAAAGTTTTTTTCTTTTGGAGATTCTTTGCGCATAATATGCTTTACTGAGGCTATCAAACTAGTATAATGAAAGAGAACCAGTTATCTCAAATAAGAACGGAAAAAAAGTGATTCAAACGAAGTTTCCAAACTTCGAAATAAAATATTTTTCATTTCGAGATTCTTTGCGCATAATATGCTTTTCTGAGGCTATCAAACTAGTATAATGAAAGAGAACCAGTTATCTCAAATAAGAACAGAAAAAAAGTGATTCTAACAGAGTTTCCAAACTTCGAAAAAACATTTTTTTCTTTTCGAGATTCTTTGCGCATAATATGCTTTTCTGAGGCTATCAAAATAGTATAATTAAAGAGAACCAGTTATCACAAATAAGAACGAGAAAAAAGTTATTCTAACGATGTTTCCAAACTTCGAAAATAATTTTTTTTCTTTTCGTGAGTCTTTGCGTAAATGTGCTTTACTGAGGCAATCAAACTAGTATAATGAAAGAGAACCAGTTATCTCAAATAAGAACGTGAAAAAAGTGATTCTAACGAAGTTTCCAAACTTGGAAAAAAATGTTTTTCTTTTCGAGATTCTTTGCGCATAATATGCTTTTCTGAGGCTATCAAGCTAGTATAATGAAAGAGAACCAGTTATCTCAAATAACAACCGGAAAAAAGTGATTCTAACGAAGTTTCCAAACTTCGAAAAAAATTTTTTTCTTTTCGAGATTCTTTGCGCATAATATGCTTTACTGAGGCTATCAAACTAGTATAATGAAAGAGAACCAGTTATCTCAAATAAGAACGGAAAAAAAGTGATTCAAACGAAGTTTCCAAACTTCGAAAAAAAATCTTTTTCTTTTCGAGATTCTTTGCGCATAATATTCTTTGCTGAGGCTATCAAACTAGTATAATGAAAGAGAACCAGTTATCTCAAATAAGAACGGAAAAAAAGTGATTCTAATGATGTTTCCAAACTTCGAAAAAAAAATTTTTTCTTTTCGAGATTCTTTGCGCATAATATGCTTTTCTGAGGCTATCAAAATAGTATAATGAAAGAAAACCAGTTCTCTCAAATAAGAACGGAAAAAAAGTGATTCTAACGAAGTTTCCAAACTTCGAAAAAATTTTTTTTTCTTTTCGAGATTCTTTGCGCATAATATGCTTTATGAGGCTATCAAACTAGTATAATGAAAGAGAACCAGTGTTCTCAAATAAGAACGGAAAAAAAGTGATTCAAACGAAGTTTCCAAACTTCGAAAAAAAATTTTTTTCTTTTCGAGATTCTTTGCCCATAATATGCTTTTCTGAGTCTATCAAACTAGTATAATGAAAGAGAACCAGTTATCTCAAATAAGAACGGAAAAAAAGTGATTCTAACGAAGTTTCCAAACAAACAAAAAAAATTTTTTTTCTTTTCGAGATTCTTTGCGCATAATATGCTTTTCTGAGGCTATCAAACTACTATAATGAAAGGGAACCGGTTATCTCAAATAAGAACAGAAAAAAAGTGATTCTAAAGAAGTTTCCAAACTTCGAAAAAAATTTTTTTTCTTTTCGAGATTCTTTGCGCATAATATGCTTTACTGAGGCTATCAAACTAGTATAATTAAAGAGAACCAGTTATCTCAAATAAGAACGGAAAAAAAGTGATTCAAACGAAGTTTCCAAACTTCGAAAAAATTTTTTTTTCTTTTCGTGATTCTTTTCGCTAAATATGCTTTTCTGAGGCTATCAAACTAGTATAATGAAAGAGAACCAGTTATCTCAAATAAGAACAGAAAAAAAGTGATTCTAAAGAAGTTTCCAAAATTCGAAAAAAAATGTTTTTCTTTTCGAGATTCTTTGCGCATAATATGCTTTTCTGAGGCTATCAAACTAGTATAATGAAAGAGAACCAGTTATCTCAAATAAGAACAGAAAAAAAGTGATTCAAACGAAGTTTCCAAACTTCGACAAAAAATTTTTTTCTTTTTGAGATTCTTTGCGCATAATATACTTTTCTACGGCTATCAAACTGGTAAAATGAAAGAGAACCAGTTATCTCGAATAAGAACGGAAAAAAAGTAATTCTAACGAAGTTTCCAAACTTCGAAAAAAATTTTTTTTCTTTTCGAGATTCTTTGCGCATAATATGCTTTACTGAGGCTATCAAACTAGTATAATGAAAGAGAACCAGTTATCTCAAATAAGAACGGAAAAAAAGTGATTCTAACGAAGTTTCCAAACTTCGAAAAAAAATTTTTTTCTTTTCGAGATTCTTTGCGCATAATATGCTTTACTGAGGCTATCAAACTAGTATAATGAAAGAGAACCAGTTATCACAAATAAGAACCGAAAAAAAGTGATTCTAAAGAAGTTTCCAAACTTCGAAAAAAAATTTTTTTCTTTTCCAGATTATTTGCGCATAATATGCTTTACTGAGGCTATCAAACGAGTACAATGAAAGAGAACCAGTTATGTCAAATAAGAACGGAAAAAAAGTGATTCTAACGAAGTTTCCAAACTTCGAAAAAAAATTTTTTTCTTTTCGAGATTCTTTGCGCATAATATGCTTTACTGAGGCTATCAAACTAGTATAATGAAAGAGAACCAGTTATCTCAAATAAGAACACAAAAAAAGTGATTCTAACGATTTTTCCAAACTTCGAAAAAAATTTTTTTTCTTTTCGTGATTCTTTGCGCTAAATATGCTTTTCTGAGGCTATCAAACTAGTATAATGAAAGAGAACCAGTTATCTCAAATAAGAACAGAAAAAAAGTGATTCTAAAGAAGTTTCCAAACTACGAAAAAAAAATTTTTTCTTTTCGAGATTCTTTGCGCATAATATGCTTTACTGAGGCTATCAAACTAGTATAATGAAAGAGAACCAGTTATCTCAAATAAGAACGGAAAAAAAGTGATTCAAACGAAGTTTCCAAACTTCGAAAAAAAATGTTTTTCTTTTCGAGATTCTTTGCGCATAATATGCTTTTCTGAGGCTATCAAAATAGTATAATGAAAGACAACCAGTTATCTCAAATAAGAACGGGAAAAAAGTGATTCTAACGAAGTTTCCAAACTTCGAAAATAATTTTTTTTCTTTTCGTGATTCTTTGCGCTAAATATGCTTTTCTGAGGTTATCAAACTAGTATAATGAAAGAGAACCAGTTATCTCAAATAAGAACAGAAAAAAAAGTGATTCTGAAGTAGTTTCCAAACTTCGAAAAAAAAACTTTTTCTTTTCGAGATTCTTTGCGCATAATATGCTTTACTGAGGCTATCAAACTAGTATAATGAAAGAGAACCAGTTATCTCAAATAAGAACGGAAAAAAAGTGATTCAAACGAAGTTTCCAAACTTCGAAAAAAATTTTTTTTCTTTTCGAGATTCTTAGCGCATAATATGCTTTTCTGAGGCTATCAAACTAGTATAATAAAAGAGAACCAGTTATCTCAAATAAGAACAGAAAAAAAGTGATTCTAAAGAAGTTTCCAAACTTCGAAAAAAAGTTTTTTTCTTTTTGAGATTCTTTGCGCATAATATGCTTTACTGAGGCTATCAAACTAGTATAATTAAAGAGAACCAGTTATCTCAAATAAGAACGGAAAAAAAGTAATTCAAACGAAGTTTCCAAACTTCGAAAAAAAATTTTTTTCTTTTCGTGATTCTTTTCGCTAAATATGCTTTTCTGAGGCTATCAAACTAGTATAATGAAGGAGAACCAGTTATCTCAAATAAGAACGGAAAAAAAGTGATTCTAACGAAGTTTCCAAACTTCGAAAAAAAATTTTTTTCTTTTCGAGATTCTTTGCGCATAATATGCTTTACTGAGGCTATCAAACTAGTATAATTAAAGAGAATCAGTTATCTCAAATAAGAACGGAAAAAAAGTGATTCAAACGAAGTTTCCAAACTTCGAAAAAAAATTTTTTTCTTTTCGAGATTCTTTGCGCATAATATGCTTTTCTGAGGCTATCAAACTAGTATAATGAAAGAGAACCAGTTATCTCAAATAAGAACGGAAAAAAAGTGATTCAAACGAAGTTTCCAAACTTCGAAAAAAAATATTTTTCTTTTCGAGATTCTTTGCGTATAATATGCTTTTCTGAGGCTATCAAACTAGTATAATGAAAGAGAACCAGTTATCTCAAATAAGAACGGAAAAAAAGTGATTCTAACGAAGTTTCCAAACTTCGAAAAAAAATTTTTTTCTTTTCGAGATTCTTTGCGCATAATATGCTTTTCTGAGGCTATCAAAATAGTATAATGAAAGAGAACCAGTTATCTCAAATAAGAACGAGAAAAAAGTTATTCTAATGATGTTTCCAAACTTCGAAAATAATTTTTTTTCTTTTCGTGATTCTTTGCACTAAATTTTCTTTACTGAGGCTATCAAACCAGTATAATGAAAGAGAACCAGTTATCTCAAATAAGAACGGGAAAAAAGTGATTCTAACGAAGTTTCCAAACTTGGAAAAAAATGTTTTTCTTTTCGAGATTCTTTGCGCATAATATGCTTTTCTGAGGCTATCAAGCTAGTATAATGAAAGAGAACCAGTTATCTCAAATAAGAACGGAAAAAAAGTGATTCAAACGAAGTTTCCAATCTTCGTAAAAAATCTTTTTCTTTTCGAGATTCTTTGCGCATAATATTCTTTTCTGAGGCTATCAAACTAGTATAATGAAAGAGAACCAGTTATCTCAAATAAGAACGGAAAAAAAGTGATTCTAACGAAGTTTCCAAACTTCGAAAAAAATATTTTTCTTTTCGAGATTCTTTGCGCATAATATGCTTTTCTGAGGCTATCAAACTAGTATAATGAAAGAGAACCAGTTATCTCAAATAAGAACGGAAAAAAAGTGATTCTAACGAAGTTTCCAAACTTCGAAAAAAATTTTTTTTCTTTTCGAGATTCTTTACGCATAATATGCTTTTCTGAGGCTATCAAAATAGTATAATGAAAGAGAACCAGTTATCTCAAATAAGAACGAGAAAAAAGTTATTCTAATGATGTTTCCAAACTTCGAAAATAATTATTTTTCTTTTCGTGATTCTTTGCGCTAAATGTGCTTTACTGAGGCTATCAAACCAGTATAATGAAAGAGAACCAGTTATCTCAAATAAGAACGGGAAAAAAGTGATTCTAACCAAGTTTCCAAACTTGGAAAAAAATGTTTTTCTTTTCGAGATTCTTTGCGCATAATATGCTTTTCTGAGGCAATCAAGCTAGTATAATGAAAGAGAACCAGTTATCTCAAATAAGAACGGGAAAAAAGTTATTCTAACGAAGTTTCCAAACTTCGAAAAAATTTTGTTTTCTTATCGAGATTCTTTGTGCATAATATGCTTTACTGAGGCTATCAAACTAGTATAATGAAAGAGAACCAGTTATCTCAAATAAGAACGGTAAAAAGTGATTCAAACGAAGTTTCCAAACTTCGAAAAAAATCTTTTTCTTTTCGAGATTCTTTGCGCATAATATTCTTTTCTGAGGCTATCAAACTAGTATAATGAAAGAGAACTAGTTATCTCAAATAAGAACGGAAAAAAAGTGATTCTAATGAAGTTTCCAAACTTCGAAAAAAAATTTTTTTCTTTTCGAGATTCTTTGCGCATAATATGCTTTACTGAGGCTATCAAACTAGTATAATGAAAGAGAACCAGTTATCTCAAATAAGAACGGAAAAAAAGTGATTCAAACGATGTTTCCAAACTTCGAAAAAAAATTTTTTTCTTTTCGAGATTCTTTGCGCATAATATGCTTTTCTGAGGCTATCAAACTAGTATAATGAAAGAGAACCAGTTATTTCAAATAAGAACGGAAAAAAGGTGATTCAAACGAAGTTTCCAAACTTCGAAAAAAATTTTTTTTCTTTTCGTGATTCTTTTCGCTAAATATGCTTTTCTGAGGCTGTCAAACTAGTATAATGAAAGAGAACCAGTTATCTCAAACAAGAACAGAAAAAAAGTGATTCTAAAGAAGTTTCCAAACTTCGAAAAAAAATTTTTTTCTTTTCGAGATTCTTTGCGCATAATATGCTTTACTGAGGCTATCAAACTAGTATAATGAAAGAGAACCAGTTATCTCAAATAAGAACGGAAAAAAAGTGATTCAAACGAAGTTTCCAAACTTCGAAAAAAAATGTTTTTCTTTTCGAGATTCTTTGCGCATAATATGCTTTTCTGAGGCTATCAAACTAGTATAATGAAAGAGAACCAGTTATCTCAAATAAGAAAAGAAAAAGTGATTCTAACGAAGTTTCCAAACTTCGAAAAAAATTTTTTTTCTTTTGGAGATTCTTTGTGCTAAATATGCTTTTCTGAGGCTATCAAACTAGTATAATGAAAGAGAACCAGTTATCTCAAATAAGAACGGAAAAAAAGGGATTCTAACGAAGTTTCCAAACTTCGAAAAAAATTTTTTTTCTTTTCGAAATTCTTTGCGCATAATATGCTTTACTGAGGCTATCAAACTAGTATAATGAAAGAGAACCAGTTATCTCAAATAAGAACGGAAAAAAAGTGATTATTTTTTTTCTTTTCGTGATTCTTTGTGCTAAATATGCTTTTCTGAGGCTATCAAACTAGTATAATGAAAGTGAACCAGTTATCGCAAATAAGAACAGAATAAAAGTGATTCTAAATAAGTTTCCAAACTTCGAAAAAAATTTTTTTCTTTTCGAGATTCTTTGCGCATAATATGCTTTACTGAGGCTATCAAACTAGTATAATGAAAGAGAACCAGTTATCTCAAATAAGAACGGAAAAAAAGTGATTCAAACGAAGTTTCCAAACTTCGAAAAAAAATATTTTTCTTTTCGAGATTCTTTGAGCATAATATGCTTTTCTGAGGCTATCAAACCAGTATAATGAAAGAGAACCAGTTATCTCAAATAAGAACGGGAAAAAAGTGATTCTAACGAAGTTTCCAAACTTGGAAAAAAATGTTTTTCTTTTCGAGATTCTTTGCGCATAATATGCTTTTCTGAGGCTATCAAAATAGTATAATGAAAGAGAACCAGTTATCTCAAATAAGAACGGGAAAAAAGTTATTCTAACGAAGTTTTCAAACTTCGAAAAAAATTTGTTTTCTTATCGAGATTCTTTGTGCATAATATGCTTTACTGAGGCTATCAAACTAGTATAATGAAAGAGAACCAGTTATCTCAAATAAGAACGGTAAAAAGTGATTCAAACGAAGTTTCCAAACTTCGAAAAAAATCTTTTTCTTTTCGAGATTCTTTGCGCATAATATTCTTTTCTGAGGCTATCAAACTAGTATAATGAAAGAGAACTAGTTATCTCAAATAAGAACGCAAAAAAAGTGATTCTAATGAAGTTTCCAAACTTCGAAAAAAAATTTTTTTCTTTTCGAGATTCTTTGCGCATAATATGCTTTTCTGAGGCTATCAAACTAGTATAATAAAAGAGAACCAGTTATCTCAAATAAGAACAGAAAAAAAGTGATTCTAAAGAAGTTTCCAAACTTCGAAAATTTTTTTTTTTCTTTTCGAGATTCTTTGCGCATAATATGCTTTACTGAGGCTATCAAACCAGTATAATTAAAGATAACCAGTTATCTCAAATAAGAACGGAAAAAAAGTGATTCAAACGAAGTTTCCAAACTTCGAAAAAAATTTTTTTTCTTTTCGAGATTCTTTGCGCATAATATGCTTTTCTGAGGCTATCAAACTAAAATAATAAAAGAGAACCAGTTATCTCAAATAAGAACAGAAAAAAAGTCATTCTAAGGAAGTTTCCAAACTTCGAAAAATTTTTTTTTTCTTTTCGAGATTCTTTGCGCATAATATGCTTTACTGAGGCTATCAAACTAGTATAATGAAAGAGAACCAGTTATTTCAAATAAGAACGGAAAAAAAGTGATTCAAACGAAGTTTCCAAACTTCGAAAAAAAATTTTTTTCTTTTCGAGATTCTTTGCGCATAATATGCTTTTCTGAGGCTATCAAACTACTATAATGAAAGAGAACCAGTTATCTCAAATAAGAACGGGAAAAAATTGATTCTAACGAAGTTTCCAAACTTCGAAAAAAGTTTTTTCTTTTCGTGATTCTTTGCGCTAAATTTGCTTTTCTGAGGCTATCAAACTAGTATAATAAAAGAGAACCAGTTATCTCAAATAAGAACAGAAAAAAAGTGATTCTAAAGAAGTTTCCAAACTGGGAAATAGATTTTTTTTCTTTTCGAGATTCTTTGCGCATAATATGCTTTACTGAGGCTATCAAACCAGTATAATTAAAGATAACCAGTTATCTCAAATAAGAACGGAAAAAAAGTGATTCAAACGAAGTTTCCAAACTTCGAAAAAAAATTTTTTTCTTTTCGAGATTCTTTGCGCATAATATGGTTTACTGAGGCTATCAAACTAGTATAATGAAAGAGAAACAGTTATCGCAAATAAGAACAGAATAAAAGTGATTCTGAAGAAGTTTCTAAACTTCGAAAAAAAAATTTTTTCTTTTCGAGATTCTTTGCGCATAATATGCTTTACTGAGTCTATCAAACTAGTATAATGAAAGAGAACCAGTTATCTCAAATAAGAACGGAAAAAAAGTGATTCAAACGAAGTTTCCAAACTTCGAAAAAAATTTTTTTTCTTTTCGAGATTCTTTGCGCATAATATGCTTTTCTGAGGCTATCAACTAGTATAATAAAAGAGAACCAGTTATCTCAAATAAGAACAGAAAAAAAGTGATTCTAAAGAAGTTTCCAAACTTCGAAAATAAGTTTTTTTCTTTTTGAGATTCTTTGCGCATAATATGCTTTACTGAGGCTATCAAACTGGTATAATTAAAGAGAACCAGTTATCTCAAATAAGAACGGAAAAAAAGTGATTCAAACGAAGTTTCCAAACTTCGAAAAAAAATTTTTTTCTTTTCGTGATTCTTTTCGCTAAATATGCTTTTCTGAGGCTATCAAACTAGTATAATGAAGGAGAACCAGTTATCTCAAATAAGAACGGAAAAAAAGTGATTCTAACGAAGTTTCCAAACTTCGAAAAAAAATGTTTTTCTTTTCGAGATTCTTTGCGCATAATATGCTTTACTGAGGCTATCAAACTAGTATAATTAAAGAGAATCAGTTATCTCAAATAAGAACGGAAAAAAAGTGATTCAAACGAAGTTTCCAAACTTCGAAAAAAAATTTTTTTCTTTTCGAGATTCTTTGCGCATAATATGCTTTTCTGAGGCTATCAAACTAGTATAATGAAAGAGAACCAGTTATCTCAAATAAGAACGGAAAAAAAGTGATTCAAACGAAGTTTCCAAACTTCGAAAAAAAATATTTTTCTTTTCGAGATTCTTTGCGCATAATATGCTTTTCTTAGGCTATCAAACTAGTATAATGAAAGAGAACCAGTTATCTCAAATAAGAACGGAAAAAAAGTGATTCTAACAAATTTCCAAACTTCGAAAAAAAATTTTTTTCTTTTCGAGATTCTTTGCGCATAATATGCTTTTCTGAGGCTATCAAAATAGTATAATGAAAGAGAACCAGTTATCTCAAATAAGAACGAGAAAAAAGTTATTCTAATGATGTTTCCAAACTTCGAAAATAATTTTTTTTCTTTTCGTGATTCTTTGCGCTAAATTTTCTTTACTGAGGCTATCAAACCAGTATAATGAAAGAGAACCAGTTATCTCAAATAAGAACGGGAAAAAAGTGATTCTAACGAAGTTTCCAAACTTGGAAAAAAATGTTTTTCTTTTCGAGATTCTTTGCGCATAATATGCTTTTCTGAGGCTATCAAGCTAGTATAATGAAAGAGAACCAGTTATCTCAAATAAGAACGGAAAAAAAGTGATTCAAACGAAGTTTCCAAACTTCGTAAAAAATCTTTTTCTTTTCGAGATTCTTTGCGCATAATATTCTTTTCTGAGGCTATCAAACTAGTATAATGAAACAGAACCAGTTATCTCAAATAAGAACGGAAAAAAAGTGATTCTAACGAAGTTTCCAAACTTCGAAAAAAAAATTTTTTCTTTTCGAGATTCTTTACGCATAATATGCTTTTCTGAGGCTATCAAAATAGTATAATGAAAGAGAACCAGTTATGTCAAATAAGAACGAGAAAAAAGTTATTCTAATGATGTTTCCAAACTTCGAAAATAATTATTTTTCTTTTCGTGATTCTTTGCGCTAAATGTGCTTTACTGAGGCTATCAAACCAGTATAATGAAAGAGAACCAGTTATCTCAAATAAGAACGGGAAAAAAGTGATTCTAACGAAGTTTCCAAACTTGGAAAAAAATGTTTTTCTTTTCGAGATTCTTTGCGCATAATATGCTTTTCTGAGGCTATCAAAATAGTATAATGAAAGAGAACCAGTTATCTCAAATAAGAACGGGAACAAAGTTATTCTCACGAAGTTTCCAAACTTCGAAAAAAATTTGTTTTCTTATCGAGATTCTTTGTGCATAATATGCTTTACTGAGGCTATCAAACTAGTATAATGAAAGAGAACCAGTTATCTCAAATAAGAACGGTAAAAAGTGATTCAAACGAAGTTTCCAAACTTCGAAAAAAATCTTTTTCTTTTCGAGATTCTTTGCGCATAATATTCTTTTCTGAGGCTATCAAACTAGTATAATGAAAGAGAACTAGTTATCTCAAATAAGAACGGAAAAAAAGTGATTCTAATGAAGTTTCCAAACTTCGAAAAAAAATTTTTTTCTTTTCGAGATTCTTTGCGCATAATATGCTTTTCTGAGGCTATCAAACTAGTATAATAAAAGAGAACCAGTTATCTCAAATAAGAACAGAAAAAAAGTGATTCTAAAGAAGTTTCCAAACTTCGAAAAATTTTTTTTTTTCTTTTCGAGATTCTTTGCGCATAATATGCTTTACTGAGGCTATCAAACTAGTATAATGAAAGAGAACCAGTTATTTCAAATAAGAACGGAAAAAAAGTGATTCAAACGAAGTTTCCAAACTTCGAAAAAAAATTTTTTTCTTTTCGAGATTCTTTGCGCATAATATGCTTTTCTGAGGCTATCAAACTACTATAATGAAAGAGAACCAGTTATCTCAAATAAGAACGGGAAAAAATTGATTCTAACGAAGTTTCCAAACTTCGAAAATAGTTTTTTTCTTTTCGTGATTCTTTGCGCTAAATATGCTTTTCTGAGGCTATCAAACTAGTATAATAAAAGAGAACCAGTTATCTCAAATAAGAACAGAAAAAAAGTGATTCTAAAGAAGTTTCCAAACTGGGAAAAAAATTTTTTTTCTTTTCGAGATTCTTTGCGCATAATATGCTTTACTGAGGCTATCAAACCAGTATAATTAAAGATAACCAGTTATCTCAAATAAGAACGGAAAAAAAGTGATTCAAACGAAGTTTCCAAACTTCGAAAAAAATTTTTTTTCTTTTCGACATTCTTTGCGCATAATATGCTTTTCTGAGGCTATCAAACTAGAATAATAAAAGAGAACCAGTTATCTCAAATAAGAACAGAAAAAAAGTCATTCTAAGGAAGTTTCCAAACTTCGAAAAATTTTTTTTTTCTTTTCGAGATTCTTTGCGCATAATATGCTTTACTGAGGCTATCAAACTAGTATAATGAAAGAGAACCAGTTATTTCAAATAAGAACGGAAAAAAAGTGATTCAAACGAAGTTTCCAAACTTCGAAAAAAAATTTTTTTCTTTTCGAGATTCTTTACGCATAATATGCTTTTCTGAGGCTATCAAAATAGTATAATGAAAGAGAACCAGTTATCTCAAATAAGAACGAGAAAAAAGTTATTCTAATGATGTTTCCAAACTTCGAAAATAATTTTTTTTCTTTTCGTGATTCTTTGCGCATAATATGCTTTACTGAGGCTATCAAACTAGTATAATGAAAGAGAACCAGTTACCTCAAATAAGAACGGAAAAAAAGGGATTCTAACGAAGTTTCCAAACTTCGAAAAAAATTTTTTTTCTTTTCGAAATTCTTTGCGCATAATATGCTTTACTGAGGCTATCAAACTAGTATAATGAAAGAGAACCAGTTATCTCAAATAAGAACGGAAAAAAAGTGATTATTTTTTTTCTTTTCGTGATTCTTTGTGCTAAATATGCTTTTCTGAGGCTATCAAACTAGTATAATGAAAGAGAACCAGTTATCGCAAATAAGAACAGAATAAAAGTGATTCTAAATAAGTTTCTAAACTTCAAAAAAAATTTTTTTCTTTTCGAGATTCTTTGCGCATAATATGCTTTACTGAGGCTATCAAACTAGTATAATGAAAGAAAACCAGTTATCTCAAATAAGAACGGAAAAAAAGTGATTCTAACGAAGTTTCCAAACTTCGAAAAAAAATTTTTTTCTTTTCGAGATTCTTTGCGCATTATATGCTTTACTGAGGCTATCAAACTAATATAATGAAAGAGAACCAGTTATCTCAAATAAGAACGGAAAAAAAGTGATTCAAACGAAGTTTCCAAACTTCGAAAAAAATCTTTTTCTTTTCGAGATTCTTTGCGCATAATATTCTTTTCTGAGGCTATGAAACTAGTATAATGAAAGAGAACCAGTTATCTCAAATAAGAACGGAAAAAAAGTGATTCTAATGAAGTTTCCAAACTTCGAAAAAAAATTTTTTTCTTTTCGAGATTCTTTGCGCATAATATGCTTTTCTGAGGCTATCAAAATAGTATAATGAAAGAAAACCAGTTATCTCAAATAAGAACGGAAAAAAAGTGATTCTAACGAAGTTTCCAAACTTCGAAAAAAATTTTTTTTCTTTTCGAGATTCTTTGCGCATAACTATGCTTTATGAGGCTATCATACTAGTATAATGAAAGAGAACCAGTGTTCTCAAATAAGAACGGAAAAAAAGTGATTCAAACGAAGTTTCCAAACTTCGAAAAAAATTTTTTTTCTTTTCGAGATTCTTTGCGCATAATATGCTTTTCTGAGGCTATCAAACTAGTATAATGAAAGAGAACCAGTTATCTCAAATAAGAACGGAAAAAAAGTGATTCTAACGAAGTTTCCAAACTTCGAAAAAAAAATTTTTTCTTTTCGAGATTCTTTGCGCATAATATGCTTTATTGAGGCTATCAAACTAGTATAATGAAAGAGAACCAGTTATCTCAAATAAGAACGGAAAAAAAGTTATTCAAACGAAGTTTCCAAACTTCGAAAAAAATTTTTTTCTTTTCGAGATTCTTTGCGCATAATATGCTTTTCTGAGGCTATCAAACTAGTATAATAAAAGAGAACCAGTTATCTCAAATAAGAACAGAAAAAAAGTGATTCTAAAGAAGTTTCCAAACTTCGAAAAAATTTTTTTTTCTTTTCGAGATTCTTTGCGCATAATATGCTTTACTGAGGCTATCAAACTAGTATAATGAAAGAGAACCAGTTATTTCAAATAAGAACGGAAAAAAAGTGATTCAAACGAAGTTTCCAATCTTCGAAAAAAATTTTTTTCTTTTCGAGATTCTTTGCGCATAATATGCTTTTCTGAGGCTATCAAACTACTATATGAAAGAGAACCAGTTATCTCAAATAAGAACGGGAAAAAATTGATTCTAACGAAGTTTCCAAACTTCGAAAATAGTTTTTTTCTTTTCGTGATTCTTTGCGCTAAATATGCTTTTCTGAGGCTATCAAACTAGTATAATAAAAGAGAACCAGTTATCTCAAATAAGAACGGAAAAAAAGTGATTATTTTTTTTCTTTTCGTGATTCTTTGTGCTAAATATGCTTTTCTGAGGCTATCAAACTAGTATAATGAAAGAGAACCAGTTATCGCAAATAAGAACAGAATAAAAGTGATTCTAAATAAGTTTCCAAACTTCGAAAAAAATTTTTTTCTTTTCGAGATTCTTTGCGCATAATATGCTTTACTGAGGCTATCAAACTAGTATAATGAAAGAAAACCAGTTATCTCAAATAAGAACGGAAAAAAAGTGATTCTAACGAAGTTTCCAAACTTCGAAAAAAAATTTTTTTCTTTTCGAGATTCTTTGCGCATTATATGCTTTACTGAGGCTATCAAACTAATATAATGAAAGAGAACCAGTTATCTCAAATAAGAACGGAAAAAAAGTGATTCAAATGAAGTTTCCAAACTTCGAAAAAAATCTTTTTCTTTTCGAGATTCTTTGCGCATAATATTCTTTTCTGAGGCTATGAAACTAGTATAATGAAAGAGAACCAGTTATCTCAAATAAGAACGGAAAAAAAGTGATTCTAATGAAGTTTCCAAACTTCGAAAAAAAATTTTTTTCTTTTCGAGATTCTTTGCGCATAATATGCTTTTCTGAGGCTATCAAAATAGTATAATGAAAGAAAACCAGTTATCTCAAATAAGAACGGAAAAAAAGTGATTCTAACGAAGTTTCCAAACTTCGAAAAAAATTTTTTTTCTTTTCGAGATTCTTTGCGCATAACTAAGCTTTATGAGGCTATCAAACTAGTATAATGAAAGAGAACCAGTGTTCTCAAATAAGAACGGAAAAAAAGTGATTCAAACGAAGTTTCCAAACTTCGAAAAAAATTTTTTTTCTTTTCGAGATTCTTTGCGCATAATATGCTTTTCTGAGGCTATCAAACTAGTATAATGTAAGAGAACCCGTTATCTCAAATAAGAACGGAAAAAAAGTGATTCTAACGAAGTTTCCAAACTTCGAAAAAAAATTTTTTTCTTTTCGAGATTCTTTGCGCATAATATGCTTTACTGAGGCTATCAAACTAGTATAATGAAAGAGAACCAGTTATCTCAAATAAGAACGGAAAAAAAGTGATTCAAACGAAGTTTCCAAACTTCGAAAAAAATTTTTTTCTTTTCGAGATTCTTTGCGCATAATATGCTTTTCTGAGGCTATCAAACTAGTATAATAAAAGAGAACCAGTTATCTCAAATAAGAACAGAAAAAAAGTGATTCTAAAGAAGTTTCCAAACTTCGAAAAATTTTTTTTTTCTTTTCGAGATTCTTTGCGCATAATATGCTTTACTGAGGCTATCAAACTAGTATAATGAAAGAGAACCAGTTATTTCAAATAAGAACGGAAAAAAAGTGATTCAAACGAAGTTTCCAATCTTCGAAAAAAAATTTTTTTCTTTTCGAGATTCTTTGCGCATAATATGCTTTTCTGAGGCTATCAAACTACTATAATGAAAGAGAACCAGTTATCTCAAATAAGAACGGGAAAAAATTGATTCTAACGAAGTTTCCAAACTTCGAAAATAGTTTTTTTCTTTTCGTGATTCTTTGCGCTAAATATGCTTTTCTGAGGCTATCAAACTAGTATAATAAAAGAGAACCAGTTATCTCAAATAAGAACAGAAAAAAAGTGATTCTAAAGAAGTTTCCAAACTGGGAAAAAAATTTTTTTTCTTTTCGAGATTCTTTGCGCATAATATGCTTTACTGAGGCTATCAAACCAGTATAATTAAAGATAACCAGTTATCTCAAATAAGAACGGAAAAAAAGTGATTCAAACGAAGTTTCCAAACTTCGAAAAAAATTTTTTTTCTTTTCGAGATTCTTTGCGCATAATATGCTTTTCTGAGGCTATCAAACTAGAATAATAAAAGAGAACCAGTTATCTCAAATAAGAACAGAAAAAAAGTGATTCTAAGGAAGTTTCCAAACTTCAAAAAATTTTTTTTTTCTTTTCGAGATTCTTTGCGCATAATATGCTTACTGAGGCTATCAAACTAGTATAATGAAAGAGAACCAGTTATTTCAAATAAGAACGGAAAAAAAGTGATTCAAACGAAGTTTCCAAACTTCGAAAAAAAATTTTTTTCTTTTCGAGATTCTTTGCGCATAATATGCTTTTCTGAGGCTATCAAACTACTATAATGAAAGAGAACCAGTTATCTCAAATAAGAACGGGAAAAAATTGATTCTAACGAAGTTTCCAAACTTCGAAAAAAGTTTTTTCTTTTCGTGATTCTTTGCGCTAAATGTGCTTTTCTGAGGCTATCAAACTAGTATAATAAAAGAGAACCAGTTATCTCAAATAAGAACAGAAAAAAAGTGATTCTAAAGAAGTTTCCAAACTGGGAAAAAGATTTTTTTTCTTTTCGAGATTCTTTGCGCATAATATGCTTTACTGAGGCTATCAAACCAGTATAATTAAAGATAACCAGTTATCTCAAATAAGAACGGAAAAAAAGTGATTCAAACGAAGTTTCCAAACTTCGAAAAAAAATTTTTTTCTTTTCGAGATTCTTTGCGCATAATATGGTTTACTGAGGCTATCAAACTAGTATAATGAAAGAGAAACAGTTATCGCAAATAAGAACAGAATAAAAGTGATTCTAAAGAAGTTTCCAATTTTCGAAAAAAATTTTTTTCTTTTGGAGATTCTTTGCGCATAATATGCTTTACTGAGGCTATCAAACTAGTATAATGAAAGAGAACCAGTTATCTCAAATAAGAACGGAAAAAAAGGGATTCAAACGAAGTTTCCAAACTTCGAAATAAAATATTTTTCATTTCGAGATTCTTTGCGCATAATATGCTTTTCTGAGGCTATCAAACTAGTATAATGAAAGAGAACCAGTTATCTCAAATAAGAACAGAAAAAAAGTGATTCTAACAGAGTTTCCAAACTTCGAAAAAAAATTTTTTTCTTTTCGAGATTCTTTGCGCATAATATGCTTTTCTGAGGCTATCAAAATAGTATAATGAAAGAGAACCAGTTATCTAAAATAAGAACGAGAAAAAAGTTATTCTAACGATGTTTCCAAACTTCGAAAATAATTTTTTTTCTTTTCGTGAGTCTTTGCGTAAATGTGCTTTACTGAGGCAATCAAACTAGTATAATGAAAGAGAACCAGTTATCTCAAATAAGAACGTGAAAAAAGTGATTCTAACGAAGTTTCCAAACTTGGAAAAAAATGTTTTTCTTTTCGAGATTCTTTGCGCATAATATGCTTTTCTGAGGCTATCAAGCTAGTATAATGAAAGAGAACCAGTTATCTCAAATAACAACAGGAAAAAAGTGATTCTAACGAAGTTTCCAAACTTCGAAAAAAATTTTTTTTCTTTTCGAGATTCTTTGCGCATAATATGCTTTTCTGAGGCTATCAAAATAGTATAATGAAAGAAAACCAGTTCTCTCAAATAAGAACGGAAAAAAAGTGATTCTAACGAAGTTTCCAAACTTCGAAAAAATTTTTTTTTCTTTTCGAGATTCTTTGCGCATAATATGCTTTATGAGGCTATCAAACTAGTATAATGAAAGAGAACCAGTGTTCTCAAATAAGAACGGAAAAAAAGTGATTCAAACGAAGTTTCCAAACTTCGAAAAAAAATTTTTTTCTTTTAGAGATTCTTTGCCCATAATATGCTTTTCTGAGTCTATCAAACTAGTATAATGAAAGAGAACCAGTTATCTCAAATAAGAACGGAAAAAAAGTGATTCTAACGAAGTTTCCAAACAAACAAAAAAAATTTTTTTTCTTTTCGAGATTCTTTGCGCATAATATGCTTTTCTGAGGCTATCAAACTACTATAATGAAAGGGAACCGGTTATCTCAAATAAGAACGGGAAAAAAGTGATTCTAACGAAGTTTCCAAACTTCGAAAAAAAGTTTTTTTCTTTTCGTGATTCTTTGCGCTAAATATGCTTTTCTGAGGCTATCAAACTAGTATATTAAAAGAGAACCAGTTATCTCAAATAAGAACAGAAAAAAAGTGATTCTAAAGAAGTTTCCAAACTTCGAAAAAATTTTTTTTCTTTTCGAGATTCTTTGCGCATAATATGCTTTACTGAGGCTATCAAACTAGTATAATTAAAGAGAACCAGTTATCTCAAATAAGAACGGAAAAAAAGTGATTCAAACGAAGTTTCCAAACTTCGAAAAAATTTTTTTTTCTTTTCGTGATTCTTTTCGCTAAATATGCTTTTCTGAGGCTATCAAACTAGTATAATGAAAGAGAACCAGTTATCTCAAATAAGAACAGAAAAAAAGTGATTCAAACGAAGTTTCCAAACTTCGACAAAAAATTTTTTTCTTTTTGAGATTCTTTGCGCATAATATACTTTTCTACGGCTATCAAACTGGTAAAATGAAAGAGAACCAGTTATCTCGAATAAGAACGGAAAAAAAGTAATTCTAACGAAGTTTCCAAACTTCGAAAAAAATTTTTTTTCTTTTCGAGATTCTTTGCGCATAATATGCTTTACTGAGGCTATCAAACTAGTATAATGAAAGAGAACCAGTTATCTCAAATAAGAACGGAAAAAAAGTGATTCTAACGAAGTTTCCAAACTTCGAAAAAAAATTTTTTTCTTTTCGAGATTCTTTGCGCATAATATGCTTTACTGAGGCTATCAAACTAGTATAATGAAAGAGAACCAGTTATCTCAAATAAGAACCGAAAAAAAGTGATTCTAAAGAAGTTTCCAAACTTCGAAAAAAAATTTTTTTCTTTTCCAGATTCTTTGCGCATAATATGCTTTACTGAGGCTATCAAACGAGTACAATGAAAGAGAACCAGTTATGTCAAATAAGAACGGAAAAAAAGTGATTCTAACGAAGTTTCCAAACTTCGAAAAAAAATTTTTTTCTTTTCGAGATTCTTTGCGCATAATATGCTTTACTGAGGCTATCAAACTAGTATAATGAAAGAGAACCAGTTATCTCAAATAAGAACAGAAAAAAAGCGATTCTAACGATTTTTCCAAACTTCGAAAAAAATTTTTTTTCTTTTCGTGATTCTTTGCGCTAAATATGCTTTTCTGAGGCTATCAAACTAGTATAATGAAAGAGAACCAGTTATCTCAAATAAGAACAGAAAAAAAGTGATTCTAAAGAAGTTTCCAAACTACGAAAAAAAATTTTTTTCTTTTCGAGATTCTTTGCGCATAATATGCTTTACTGAGGCTATCAAACTAGTATAATGAAAGAGAACCAGTTATCTCAAATAAGAACGGAAAAAAAGTGATTCAAACGAAGTTTCCAAACTTCGAAAAAAAATGTTTTTCTTTTCGAGATTCTTTGCGCATAATATGCTTTTCTGAGGCTATCAAAATAGTATAATGAAAGACAACCAGTTATCTCAAATAAGAACGGGAAAAAAGTGATTCTAACGAAGTTTCCAAACTTCGAAAATAATTTTTTTTCTTTTCGTGATTCTTTGCGCTAAATATGCTTTTCTGAGGTTATCAAACTAGTATAATGAAAGAGAACCAGTTATCTCAAATAAGAACAGAAAAAAAGTGATTCTGAAGTAGTTTCCAAACTTCGGAAAAAAAATTTTTTCTTTTCGAGATTCTTTGCGCATAATATGCTTTACTGAGGCTATCAAACTAGTATAATGAAAGAGAACCAGTTATCTCAAAAAAGAACGGAAAAAAAGTGATTCAAACGAAGTTTCCAAACTTCGAAAAAAATTTTTTTTCTTTTCGAGATTCTTTGCGCATAATATGCTTTTCTGAGGCTATCAAACTAGTATAATAAAAGAGAACCAGTTATCTCAAATAAGAACAGAAAAAAAGTGATTCTAAAGAAGTTTCCAAACTTCGAAAAAAATTTTTTTTCTTTTCGAGATTCTTTGCGCATAATATGCTTTACTGAGGCTATCAAACTAGTATAATGAAAGAGAACCAGTTATCTCAAATAAGAACGGAAAAAAAGTGATTCAAACGAAGTTTCCAAACTTCGAAAAAAAATGTTTTTCTTTTCGAGATTCTTTGCGCATAATATGCTTTTCTGAGGCTATCAAAATAGTATAATGAAAGACAACCAGTTATCTCAAATAAGAACGGGAAAAAAGTGATTCTAACGAAGTTTCCAAACTTCGAAAATAATTTTTTTTCTTTTCGTGATTCTTTGCGCTAAATATGCTTTTCTGAGGTTATCAAACTAGTATAATGAAAGAGAACCAGTTATCTCAAATAAGAACAGAAAAAAAGTGATTCTGAAGTAGTTTCCAAACTTCGAAAAAAAAATTTTTTCTTTTCGAGATTCTTTGCGCATAATATGCTTTACTGAGGCTATCAAACTAGTATAATGAAAGAGAACCAGTTATCTCAAATAAGAACGGAAAAAAAGTGATTCAAACGAAGTTTCCAAACTTCGAAAAAAATTTTTTTTCTTTTCGAGATTCTTTGCGCATAATATGCTTTACTGAGGCTATCAAACTAGTATAATTAAAGAGAACCAGTTATCTCAAATAAGAACGGAAAAAAAGTGATTCAAACGAAGTTTCCAAACTTCGAAAAAATTTTTTTTTCTTTTCGTGATTCTTTTCGCTAAATATGCTTTTCTGAGGCTATCAAACTAGTATAATGAAAGAGAACCAGTTATCTCAAATAAGAACAGAAAAAAAGTGATTCTAAAGAAGTTTCCAAAATTCGAAAAAAAATGTTTTTCTTTTCGAGATTCTTTGCGCATAATATGCTTTTCTGAGGCTATCAAACTAGTATAATGAAAGAGAACCAGTTATCTCAAATAAGAACAGAAAAAAAGTGATTCAAACGAAGTTTCCAAACTTCGACAAAAATTTTTTTTCTTTTTGAGATTCTTTGCGCATAATATACTTTTCTACGGCTATCAAACTGGTAAAATGAAAGAGAACCAGTTATCTCGAATAAGAACGGAAAAAAAGTAATTCTAACGAAGTTTCCAAACTTCGAAAAAAATTTTTTTTCTTTTCGAGATTCTTTGCGCATAATATGCGTTACTGAGGCTATCAAACTAGTATAATGAAAGAGAACCAGTTATCTCAAATAAGAACGGAAAAAAAGTGATTCAAACGAAGTTTCCAAACTTCGAAAAAAAATTTTTTTCTTTTCGAGATTCTTTGCGCATAATATGCTTTACTGAGGCTATCAAACTAGTATAATGAAAGAGAACCAGTTATCTCAAATAAGAACCGAAAAAAAGTGATTCTAAAGAAGTTTCCAAACTTCGAAAAAAAATTTTTTTCTTTTCCAGATTCTTTGCGCATAATATGCTTTACTGAGGCTATCAAACGAGTACAATGAAAGAGAACCAGTTATGTCAAATAAGAACGGAAAAAAAGTGATTCTAACGAAGTTTCCAAACTTCGAAAAAAAATTTTTTTCTTTTCGAGATTCTTTGCGCATAATATGCTTTACTGAGGCTATCAAACTAGTATAATGAAAGAGAACCAGTTATCTCAAATAAGAACAGAAAAAAAGTGATTCTAACGATTTTTCCAAACTTCGAAAAAAATTTTTTTTCTTTTCGTGATTCTTTGCGCTAAATATGCTTTTCTGAGGCTATCAAACTAGTATAATGAAAGAGAACCAGTTATCTCAAATAAGAACAGAAAAAAAGTGATTCTAAAGAAGTTTCCAAACTTCGAAAAAAAATGTTTTTCTTTTCGAGATTCTTTGCGCATAATATGCTTTTCTGAGGCTATCAAAATAGTATAATGAAAGACAACCAGTTATCTCAAATAAGAACGGGAAAAAAGTGATTCTAACATAGTTTCCAAACTTCGAAAATAATTTTTTTTCTTTTCGTGATTCTTTGCGCTAAATATGCTTTTCTGAGGTTATCAAACTAGTATAATGAAAGAGAACCAGTTATCTCAAATAAGAACAGAAAAAAAGTGATTCTGAAGTAGTTTCCAAACTTCGAAAAAAAAATTTTTTCTTTTCGAGATTCTTTGCGCATAATATGCTTTACTGAGGCTATCAAACTAGTATAATGAAAGAGAACCAGTTATCTCAAATAAGAACGGAAAAAAAGTGATTCAAACGAAGTTTCCAAACTTCGAAAAAAATTTTTTTTCTTTTCGAGATTCTTTGCGCATAATATGCTTTTCTGAGGCTATCAAACTAGTATAATAAAAGAGAACCAGTTATCTCAAATAAGAACAGAAAAAAAGTGATTCTAAAGAAGTTTCCAAACTTCGAAAAAAAGTTTTTTTCTTTTTGAGATTCTTTGCGCATAATATGCTTTACTGAGGCTATCAAACTAGTATAATTAAAGAGAACCAGTTATCTCAAATAAGAACGGAAAAAAAGTGATTCAAACGAAGTTTCCAAACTTCGAAAAAAAATTTTTTTCTTTTCGTGATTCTTTTCGCTAAATATGCTTTTCTGAGGCTATCAAACTAGTATAATGAAGGAGAACCAGTTATCTCAAATAAGAACGGAAAAAAAGTGATTCTAACGAAGTTTCCAAACTTCGAAAAAAAATGTTTTTCTTTTCGAGATTCTTTGCGCATAATATGCTTTACTGAGGCTATCAAACTAGTATAATTAAAGAGAATCAGTTATCTCAAATAAGAACGGAAAAAAAGTGATTCAAACGAAGTTTCCAAACTTCGAAAAAAAAATTTTTTCTTTTCGAGATTCTTTGCGCATAATATGCTTTTCTGAGGCTATCAAACTAGTATAATGAAAGAGAACCAGTTATCTCAAATAAGAACGGAAAAAAAGTGATTCAAACGAAGTTTCCAAACTTCGAAAAAAAATATTTTTCTTTTCGAGATTCTTTGCGCATAATATGCTTTTCTGAGGCTATCAAACTAGTATAATGAAAGAGAACCAGTTATCTCAAATAAGAACGGAAAAAAAGTGATTCTAACGAAGTTTCCAAACTTCGAAAAAAAATTTTTTTCTTTTCGAGATTCTTTGCGCATAATATGCTTTTCTGAGGCTATCAAAATAGTATAATGAAAGAGAACCAGTTATCTCAAATAAGAACGAGAAAAAAGTTATTCTAATGATGTTTCCAAACTTCGAAAATAATTTTTTTTCTTTTCGTGATTCTTTGCGCTAAATTTTCTTTACTGAGGCTATCAAACCAGTATAATGAAAGAGAACCAGTTATCTCAAATAAGAACGGGAAAAAAGTGATTCTAACGAAGTTTCCAAACTTGGAAAAAAATGTTTTTCTTTTCGAGATTCTTTGCGCATAATATGCTTTTCTGAGGCTATCAAGCTAGTATAATGAAAGAGAACCAGTTATCTCAAATAAGAACGGAAAAAAAGTGATTCAAACGAAGTTTCCAAACTTCGTAAAAAATCTTTTTCTTTTCGAGATTCTTTGCGCATAATATTCTTTTCTGAGGCTATCAAACTAGTATAATGAAAGAGAACCAGTTATCTCAAATAAGAACGAAAAAAAAGTGATTCTAACGAAGTTTCCAAACTTCGAAAAAAATATTTTTCTTTTCGAGATTCTTTGCGCATAATATGCTTTTCTGAGGCTATCAAACTAGTATAATGAAAGAGAACCAGTTATCTCAAATAAGAACGGAAAAAAAGTGATTCTAACGAAGTTTCCAAACTTCGAAAAAAAAATTTTTTCTTTTCGAGATTCTTTACGCATAATATGCTTTTCTGAGGCTATCAAAATAGTATAATGAAAGAGAACCAGTTATCTCAAATAAGAACGAGAAAAAAGTTATTCTAATGATGTTTCCAAACTTCGAAAATAATTATTTTTCTTTTCGTGATTCTTTGCGCTAAATGTGCTTTACTGAGGCTATCAAACCAGTATAATGAAAGAGAACCAGTTATCTCAAATAAGAACGGGAAAAAAGTGATTCTAACGAAGTTTCCAAACTTGGAAAAAAATGTTTTTCTTTTCGAGATTCTTTGCGCATAATATGCTTTTCTGAGGCTATCAAAATAGTATAATGAAAGAGAACCAGTTATCTCAAATAAGAACGGGAAAAAAGTTATTCTAACGAAGTTTCCAAACTTCGAAAAAAATTTGTTTTCTTATCGAGATTCTTTGTGCATAATATGCTTTACTGAGGCTATCAAACTAGTATAATGAAAGAGAACTAGTTATCTCAAATAAGAACGGTAAAAAGTGATTCAAACGAAGTTTCCAAACTTCGAAAAAAATCTTTTTCTTTTCGAGATTCTTTGCGCATAATATTCTTTTCTGAGGCTATCAAACTAGTATAATGAAAGAGAACTAGTTATCTCAAATAAGAACGGAAAAAAAGTGATTCTAATGAAGTTTCCAAACTTCGAAAAAAAATTTTTTTCTTTTCGAGATTCTTTGCGCATAATATGCTTTTCTGAGGCTATCAAACTAGTATAATGAAAGAGACCCAGTTATCTCAAATAAGAACGGAAAAAAAGTGATTCTAACGAAGTTTCCAAACTTCGAAAAAAAATTTTTTTCTTTTCGAGATTCTTTGCGCATAATATGCTTTTCTGAGGCTATCAAAATAGTATAATGAAAGAGAACCAGTTATCTCAAATAAGAACGAGAAAAAAGTTATTCTAATGATGTTTCCAAACTTCGAAAATAATTTTTTTTCTTTTCGTGATTCTTTGCGCTAAATTTTCTTTACTGAGGCTATCAAACCAGTATAATGAAAGAGAACCAGTTATCTCAAATAAGAACGGGAAAAAAGTGATTCTAACGAAGTTTCCAAACTTGGAAAAAAATGTTTTTCTTTTCGAGATTCTTTGCGCATAATATGCTTTTCTGAGGCTATCAAGCTAGTATAATGAAAGAGAACCAGTTATCTCAAATAAGAACGGAAAAAAAGTGATTCAAACGAAGTTTCCAAACTTCGTAAAAAATCTTTTTCTTTTCGAGATTCTTTGCGCATAATATTCTTTTCTGAGGCTATCAAACTAGTATAATGAAAGAGAACCAGTTATCTCAAATAAGAACGGAAAAAAAGTGATTCTAACGAAGTTTCCAAACTTCGAAAAAAATATTTTTCTTTTCGAGATTCTTTGCGCATAATATGCTTTTCTGAGGCTATCAAACTAGTATAATGAAAGAGAACCAGTTATCTCAAATAAGAACGGAAAAAAAGTGATTCTAACGAAGTTTCCAAACTTCGAAAAAAAAATTTTTTCTTTTCGAGATTCTTTACGCATAATATGCTTTTCTGAGGCTATCAAAATAGTATAATGAAAGAGAACCAGTTATCTCAAATAAGAACGAGAAAAAAGTTATTCTAATGATGTTTCCAAACTTCGAAAATAATTATTTTTCTTTTCGTGATTCTTTGCGCTAAATGTGCTTTACTGAGGCTATCAAACCAGTATAATGAAAGAGAACCAGTTATCTCAAATAAGAACGGGAAAAAAGTGATTCTAACGAAGTTTCCAAACTTGGAAAAAAATGTTTTTCTTTTCGAGATTCTTTGCGCATAATATGCTTTTCTGAGGCTATCAAAATAGTATAATGAAAGAGAACCAGTTATCTCAAATAAGAACGGGAAAAAAGTTATTCTAACGAAGTTTCCAAACTTCGAAAAAAATTTGTTTTCTTATCGAGATTCTTTGTGCATAATATGCTTTACTGAGGCTATCAAACTAGTATAATGAAAGAGAACTAGTTATCTCAAATAAGAACGGTAAAAAGTGATTCAAACGAAGTTTCCAAACTTCGAAAAAAATCTTTTTCTTTTCGAGATTCTTTGCGCATAATATTCTTTTCTGAGGCTATCAAACTAGTATAATGAAAGAGAACTAGTTATCTCAAATAAGAACGGAAAAAAAGTGATTCTAATGAAGTTTCCAAACTTCGAAAAAAAATTTTTTTCTTTTCGAGATTCTTTGCGCATAATATGCTTTTCTGAGGCTATCAAACTAGTATAATAAAAGAGAACCAGTTATCTCAAATAAGAACAGAAAAAAAGTGATTCTAAAGAAGTTTCCACACTTCGAAAAATTTTTTTTTTCTTTTCGAGATTCTTTGCGCATAATATGCTTTACTGAGGCTATCAAACTAGTATAATGAAAGAGAACCAGTTATTTCAAATAAGAACGGAAAAAAAGTGATTCAAACGAAGTTTCCAAACTTCGAAAAAAAATTTTTTTCTTTTCGAGATTCTTTGCGCATAATATGCTTTTCTGAGGCTATCAAACTACTATAATGAAAGAGAACCAGTTATCTCAAATAAGAACGGGAAAAAATTGATTCTAACGAAGTTTCCAAACTTCGAAAATAGTTTTTTTCATTTCGTGATTCTTTGCGCTAAATATGCTTTTCTGAGGCTATCAAACTAGTATAATAAAAGAGAACCAGTTATCTCAAATAAGAACAGAAAAAAAGTGATTCTAAAGAAGTTTCCAAACTGGGAAAAAAATTTTTTTTCTTTTCGAGATTCTTTGCGCATAATATGCTTTACTGAGGCTATCAAACCAGTATAATTAAAGATAACCAGTTATCTCAAATAAGAACGGAAAAAAAGTGATTCAAACGAAGTTTCCAAACTTCGAAAAAAATTTTTTTTCTTTTCGAGATTCTTTGCGCATAATATGCTTTTCTGAGGCTATCAAACTAAAATAATAAAAGAGAACCAGTTATCTCAAATAAGAACAGAAAAAAAGTCATTCTAAGGAAGTTTCCAAACTTCGAAAAATTTTTTTTTTCTTTTCGAGATTCTTTGCGCATAATATGCTTTACTGAGGCTATCAAACTAGTATAATGAAAGAGAACCAGTTATTTCAAATAAGAACGGAAAAAAAGTGATTCAAACGAAGTTTCCAAACTTCGAAAAAAATTTTTTTTCTTTTCGAGATTCTTTGCGCATAATATGCTTTTCTGAGGCTATCAAACTACTATAATGAAAGAGAACCAGTTATCTCAAATAAGAACGGGAAAAAATTGATTCTAACGAAGTTTCCAAACTTCGAAAAAAGTTTTTTCTTTTCGTGATTCTTTGCGCTAAATTTGCTTTTCTGAGGCTATCAAACTAGTATAATAAAAGAGAACCAGTTATCTCAAATAAGAACAGAAAAAAAGTGATTCTAAAGAAGTTTCCAAACTGGGAAAAAGATTTTTCTTCTTTTCCAGATTCTTTGCGCATAATATGCTTTACTGAGGCTATCAAACCAGTATAATTAAAGATAACCAGTTATCTCAAATAAGAACGGAAAAAAAGTGATTCAAACGAAGTTTCCAAACTTCGAAAAAAAATTTTTTTCTTTTCGAGATTCTTTGCGCATAATATGGTTTACTGAGGCTATCAAACTAGTATAATGAAAGAGAAACAGTTATCGCAAATAAGAACAGAATAAAAGTGATTCTGAAGTAGTTTCCAAACTTCGAAAAAAAAATTTTTTCTTTTCGAGATTCTTTGCGCATAATATGCTTTACTGAGTCTATCAAACTAGTATAATGAAAGAGAACCAGTTATCTCAAATAAGAACGGAAAAAAAGTGATTCAAACGAAGTTTCCAAACTTCGAAAAAAATTTTTTTTCTTTTCGAGATTCTTTGCGCATAATATGCTTTTCTGAGGCTATCAAACTAGTATAATAAAAGAGAACCAGTTATCTCAAATAAGAACAGAAAAAAAGTGATTCTAAAGAAGTTTCCAAACTTCGAAAAAAAGTTTTTTTCTTTTTGAGATTCTTTGCGCATAATATGCTTTACTGAGGCTATCAAACTGGTATAATTAAAGAGAACCAGTTATCTCAAATAAGAACGGAAAAAAAGTGATTCAAACGAAGTTTCCAAACTTCGAAAAAAAATTTTTTTCTTTTCGTGATTCTTTTCGCTAAATATGCTTTTCTGAGGCTATCAAACTAGTATAATGAAGGAGAACCAGTTATCTCAAATAAGAACGGAAAAAAAGTGATTCTAACGAAGTTTCCAAACTTCGAAAAAAAATGTTTTTCTTTTCGAGATTCTTTGCGCATAATATGCTTTACTGAGGCTATCAAACTAGTATAATTAAAGAGAATCAGTTATCTCAAATAAGAACGGAAAAAAAGTGATTCAAACGAAGTTTCCAAACTTCGAAAAAAAATATTTTTCTTTTCGAGATTCTTTGCGCATAATATGCTTTTCTTAGGCTATCAAACTAGTATAATGAAAGAGAACCAGTTATCTCAAATAAGAACGGAAAAAAAGTGATTCTAACGAAGTTTCCAAACTTCGAAAAAAAATTTTTTTCTTTTCGAGATTCTTTGCGCATAATATGCTTTTCTGAGGCTATCAAAATAGTATAATGAAAGAGAACCAGTTATCTCAAATAAGAGCGAGAAAAAAGTTATTCTAATGATGTTTCCAAACTTCGAAAATAATTTTTTTTCTTTTCGTGATTCTTTGCGCTAAATTTTCTTTACTGAGGCTATCAAACCAGTATAATGAAAGAGAACCAGTTATCTCAAATAAGAACGGGAAAAAAGTGATTCTAACGAAGTTTCCAAACTTGGAAAAAAATGTTTTTCTTTTCGAGATTCTTTACGCATAATATGCTTTTCTGAGGCTATCAAAATAGTATAATGAAAGAGAACCAGTTATGTCAAATAAGAACGAGAAAAAAGTTATTCTAATGATGTTTCCAAACTTCGAAAATAATTATTTTTCTTTTCGTGATTCTTTGCGCTAAATGTGCTTTACTGAGGCTATCAAACCAGTATAATGAAAGAGAACCAGTTATCTCAAATAAGAACGGGAAAAAAGTGATTCTAACGAAGTTTCCAAACTTGGAAAAAAATGTTTTTCTTTTCGAGATTCTTTGCGCATAATATGCTTTTCTGAGGCTATCAAAATAGTATAATGAAAGAGAACCAGTTATCTCAAATAAGAACGGGAACAAAGTTATTCTAACGAAGTTTCCAAACTTCGAAAAAAATTTGTTTTCTTATCGAGATTCTTTGTGCATAATATGCTTTACTGAGGCTATCAAACTAGTATAATGAAAGAGAACCAGTTATCTCAAATAAGAACGGTAAAAAGTGATTCAAACGAAGTTTCCAAACTTCGAAAAAAATCTTTTTCTTTTCGAGATTCTTTGCGCATAATATTCTTTTCTGAGGCTATCAAACTAGTATAATGAAAGAGAACTAGTTATCTCAAATAAGAACGGAAAAAAAGTGATTCTAATGAAGTTTCCAAACTTCGAAAAAAAATTTTTTTCTTTTCGAGATTCTTTGCGCATAATATGCTTTTCTGAGGCTATCAAACTAGTATAATAAAAGAGAACCAGTTATCTCAAATAAGAACAGAAAAAAAGTGATTCTAAAGAAGTTTCCAAACTTCGAAAATTTTTTTTTTTCTTTTCGAGATTCTTTGCGCATAATATGCTTTACTGAGGCTATCAAACTAGTATAATGAAAGAGAACCAGTTATTTCAAATAAGAACGGAAAAAAAGTGATTCAAACGAAGTTTCCAAACTTCGAAAAAAAATTTTTTTCTTTTCGAGATTCTTTGCGCATAATATGCTTTTCTGAGGCTATCAAACTACTATAATGAAAGAGAACCAGTTATCTCAAATAAGAACGGGAAAAAATTGATTCTAACGAAGTTTCCAAACTTCGAAAATAGTTTTTTCCTTTTCGTGATTCTTTGCGCTAAATATGCTTTTCTGAGGCTATCAAACTAGTATAATAAAAGAGAACCAGTTATCTCAAATAAGAACAGAAAAAAAGTGATTCTAAAGAAGTTTCCAAACTGGGAAAAAAATTTTTTTTCTTTTCGAGATTCTTTGCGCATAATATGCTTTACTGAGGCTATCAAACCAGTATAATTAAAGATAACCAGTTATCTCAAATAAGAACGGAAAAAAAGTGATTCAAACGAAGTTTCCAAACTTCGAAAAAAATTTTTTTTCTTTTCGACATTCTTTGCGCATAATATGCTTTTCTGAGGCTATCAAACTAGAATAATAAAAGAGAACCAGTTATCTCAAATAAGAACAGAAAAAAAGTCATTCTAAGGAAGTTTCCAAACTTCGAAAAATTTTTTTTTTCTTTTCGAGATTCTTTGCGCATAATATGCTTTACTGAGGCTATCAAACTAGTATAATGAAAGAGAACCAGTTATTTCAAATAAGAACGGAAAAAAAGTGATTCAAACGAAGTTTCCAAACTTCGAAAAAAAATTTTTTTCTTTTCGAGATTCTTTGCGCATAATATGCTTTTCTGAGGCTATCAAACTACTATAATGAAAGAGAACCAGTTATCTCAAATAAGAACGGGAAAAAATTGATTCTAACGAAGTTTCCAAACTTCGAAAAAAGTTTTTTCTTTTCGTGATTCTTTGCGCTAAATTTGCTTTTCTGAGGCTATCAAACCAGTATAATAAAAGAGAACCAGTTATCTCAAATAAGAACAGAAAAAAAGTGATTCTAAAGAAGTTTCCAAACTGGGAAAAAGATTTTTTTTCTTTTCGAGATTCTTTGCGCATAATATGCTTTACTGAGGCTATCAAACCAGTATAATTAAAGATAACCAGTTATCTCAAATAAGAACGGAAAAAAAGTGATTCAAACGAAGTTTCCAAACTTCGAAAAAAAATTTTTTTCTTTTCGAGATTCTTTGCGCATAATATGGTTTACTGAGGCTATCAAACTAGTATAATGAAAGAGAAACAGTTATCGCAAATAAGAACAGAATAAAAGTGATTCTAAAGAAGTTTCCAATTTTCGAAAAAAATTTTTTTCTTTTGGAGATTCTTTGCGCATAATATGCTTTACTGAGGCTATCAAACTAGTATAATGAAAGAGAACCAGTTATCTCAAATAAGAACGGAAAAAAAGTGATTCAAACGAAGTTTCCAAACTTCGAAATAAAATATTTTTCATTTCGAGATTCTTTGCGCATAATATGCTTTTCTGAGGCTATCAAACTAGTATAATGAAAGAGAACCAGTTATCTCAAATAAGAACAGAAAAAAAGTGATTCTAACAGTTTCCAAACTTCGAAAAAACATTTTTTTCTTTTCGAGATTCTTTGCGCATAATATGCTTTTCTGAGGCTATCAAAATAGTATAATTAAAGAGAACCAGTTATCTCAAATAAGAACGAGAAAAAAGTTATTCTAACGATGTTTCCAAAGTTCGAAAATAATTTTTTTTCTTTTCGTGAGTCTTTGCGTAAATGTGCTTTACTGAGGCAATCAAACTAGTATAATGAAAGAGAACCAGTTATCTCAAATAAGAACGTGAAAAAAGTGATTCTAACGAAGTTTCCAAACTTGGAAAAAAATGTTTTTCTTTTCGAGATTCTTTGCGCATAATATGCTTTTCTGAGGCTATCAAGCTAGTATAATGAAAGAGAACCAGTTATCTCAAATAACAACCGGAAAAAAGTGATTCTAACGAAGTTTCCAAACTTCGAAAAAAATTTTTTTCTTTTCGAGATTCTTTGCGCATAATATGCTTTACTGAGGCTATCAAACTAGTATAATGAAAGAGAACCAGTTATCTCAAATAAGAACGGAAAAAAAGTGATTCAAACGAAGTTTCCAAACTTCGAAAAAAAATCTTTTTCTTTTCGAGATTCTTTGCGCATAATATTCTTTGCTGAGGCTATCAAACTAGTATAATGAAAGAGAACCAGTTATCTCAAATAAGAACGGAAAAAAAGTGATTCTAATGATGTTTCCAAACTTCGAAAAAAAAATTTTTTCTTTTCGAGATTCTTTGCGCATAATATGCTTTTCTGAGGCTATCAAAATAGTATAATGAAAGAAAACCAGTTCTCTCAAATAAGAACGGAAAAAAAGTGATTCTAACGAAGTTTCCAAACTTCGAAAAAATTTTTTTTTCTTTTCGAGATTCTTTGCGCATAATATGCTTTATGAGGCTATCAAACTAGTATAATGAAAGAGAACCAGTGTTCTCAAATAAGAACGGAAAAAAAGTGATTCAAACGAAGTTTCCAAACTTCGAAAAAAAATTTTTTTCTTTTCGAGATTCTTTGCCCATAATATGCTTTTCTGAGTCTATCAAACTAGTATAATGAAAGAGAACCAGTTATCTCAAATAAGAACGGAAAAAAAGTGATTCTAACGAAGTTTCCAAACAAACAAAAAAAATTTTTTTTCTTTTCGAGATTCTTTGCGCATAATATGCTTTTCTGAGGCTATCAAACTACTATAATGAAAGGGAACCGGTTATCTCAAATAAGAACGGGAAAAAAGTGATTCTAACGAAGTTTCCAAACTTCGAAAAAAAGTTTTTTTCTTTTCGTGATTCTTTGCGCTAAATATGCTTTTCTGAGGCTATCAAACTAGTATAATAAAAGAGAACCAGTTATCTCAAATAAGAACAGAAAAAAAGTGATTCTAAAGAAGTTTCCAAACTTCGAAAAAAATTTTTTTTCTTTTCGAGATTCTTTGCGCATAATATGCTTTACTGAGGCTATCAAACTAGTATAATTAAAGAGAACCAGTTATCTCAAATAAGAACGGAAAAAAAGTGATTCAAACGAAGTTTCCAAACTTCGAAAAAATTTTTTTTTCTTTTCGTGATTCTTTTCGCTAAATATGCTTTTCTGAGGCTATCAAACTAGTATAATGAAAGAGAACCAGTTATCTCAAATAAGAACAGAAAAAAAGTGATTCTAAAGAAGTTTCCAAAATTCGAAAAAAAATGTTTTTCTTTTCGAGATTCTTTGCGCATAATATGCTTTTCTGAGGCTATCAAACTAGTATAATGAAAGAGAACCAGTTATCTCAAATAAGAACAGAAAAAAAGTGATTCAAACGAATTTTCCAAACTTCGACAAAAAATTTTTTTCTTTTTGAGATTCTTTGCGCATAATATACTTTTCTACGGCTATCAAACTGGTAAAATGAAAGAGAACCAAATATCTCGAATAAGAACGGAAAAAAAGTAATTCTAACGAAGTTTCCAAACTTCGAAAAAAATTTTTTTTCTTTTCGAGATTCTTTGCGCATAATATGCTTTACTGAGGCTATCAAACTAGTATAATGAAAGAGAACCAGTTATCTCAAATAAGAACGGAAAAAAAGTGATTCTAACGAAGTTTCCAAACTTCGAAAAAAAATTTTTTTCTTTTCGAGATTCTTTGCGCATAATATGCTTTACTGAGGCTATCAAACTAGTATAATGAAAGAGAACCAGTTATCACAAATAAGAACCGAAAAAAAGTGATTCTAAAGAAGTTTCCAAACTTCGAAAAAAAATTTTTTTCTTTTCCAGATTATTTGCGCATAATATGCTTTACTGAGGCTATCAAACGAGTACAATGAAAGAGAACCAGTTATGTCAAATAAGAACGGAAAAAAAGTGATTCTAACGAAGTTTCCAAACTTCGAAAAAAAATTTTTTTCTTTTCGAGATTCTTTGCGCATAATATGCTTTACTGAGGCTATCAAACTAGTATAATGAAAGAGAACCAGTTATCTCAAATAAGAACACAAAAAAAGTGATTCTAACGATTTTTCCAAACTTCGAAAAAAATTTTTTTTCTTTTCGTGATTCTTTGCGCTAAATATGCTTTTCTGAGGCTATCAAACTAGTATAATGAAAGAGAACCAGTTATCTCAAATAAGAACGGAAAAAAAGTGATTCTAACGAAGTTTCCAAACTTCGAAAAAAAATTTTTTTCTTTTCGAGATTCTTTACGCATAATATGCTTTTCTGAGGCTATCAAAATAGTATAATGAAAGAGAACCAGTTATCTCAAATAAGAACGAGAAAAAAGTTATTCTAATGATGTTTCCAAACTTCGAAAATAATTATTTTTCTTTTCGTGATTCTTTGCGCTAAATGTGCTTTACTGAGGCTATCAAACCAGTATAATGAAAGAGAACCAGTTATCTCAAATAAGAACAGAAAAAAAGTGATTCTAAAGAAGTTTCCAAACTTCGAAAAAAAGTTTTTTTCTTTTTGAGATTCTTTGCGCATAATATGCTTTACTGAGGCTATCAAACTAGTATAATTAAAGAGAACCAGTTATCTCAAATAAGAACGGAAAAAAAGTGATTCAAACGAAGTTTCCAAACTTCGAAAAAAAATTTTTTTCTTTTCGTGATTCTTTTCGCTAAATATGCTTTTCTGAGGCTATCAAACTAGTATAATGAAGGAGAACCAGTTATCTCAAATAAGAACGGAAAAAAAGTGATTCTAACGAAGTTTCCAAACTTCGAAAAAAAATGTTTTTCTTTTCGAGATTCTTTGCGCATAATATGCTTTACTGAGGCTATCAAACTAGTATAATTAAAGAGAATCAGTTATCTCAAATAAGAACGGAAAAAAAGTGATTCAAACGAAGTTTCCAAACTTCGAAAAAAAAATTTTTTCTTTTCGAGATTCTTTGCGCATAATATGCTTTTCTGAGGCTATCAAACTAGTATAATGAAAGAGAACCAGTTATCTCAAATAAGAACGGAAAAAAAGTGATTCAAACGAAGTTTCCAAACTTCGAAAAAAAATATTTTTCTTTTCGAGATTCTTTGCGCATAATATGCTTTTCTGAGGCTATCAAACTAGTATAATGAAAGAGAACCAGTTATCTCAAATAAGAACGGAAAAAAAGTGATTCTAACGAAGTTTCCAAACTTCGAAAAAAAATTTTTTTCTTTTCGAGATTCTTTGCGCATAATATGCTTTTCTGAGGCTATCAAAATAGTATAATGAAAGAGAACCAGTTATCTCAAATAAGAACGAGAAAAAAGTTATTCTAATGATGTTTCCAAACTTCGAAAATAATTTTTTTTCTTTTCGTGATTCTTTGCGCTAAATTTTCTTTACTGAGGCTATCAAACCAGTATAATGAAAGAGAACCAGTTATCTCAAATAAGAACGGGAAAAAAGTGATTCTAACGAAGTTTCCAAACTTGGAAAAAAATGTTTTTCTTTTCGAGATTCTTTGCGCATAATATGCTTTTCTGAGGCTATCAAGCTAGTATAATGAAAGAGAACCAGTTATCTCAAATAAGAACGGAAAAAAAGTGATTCAAACGAAGTTTCCAAACTTCGTAAAAAATCTTTTTCTTTTCGAGATTCTTTGCGCATAATATTCTTTTCTGAGGCTATCAAACTAGTATAATGAAAGAGAACCAGTTATCTCAAATAAGAACGGAAAAAAAGTGATTCTAACGAAGTTTCCAAACTTCGAAAAAAATATTTTTCTTTTCGAGATTCTTTGCGCATAATATGCTTTTCTGAGGCTATCAAACTAGTATAATGAAAGAGAACCAGTTATCTCAAATAAGAACGGAAAAAAAGTGATTCTAACGAAGTTTCCAAACTTCGAAAAAAAAATTTTTTCTTTTCGAGATTCTTTACGCATAATATGCTTTTCTGAGGCTATCAAAATAGTATAATGAAAGAGAACCAGTTATCTCAAATAAGAACGAGAAAAAAGTTATTCTAATGATGTTTCCAAACTTCGAAAATAATTATTTTTCTTTTCGTGATTCTTTGCGCTAAATGTGCTTTACTGAGGCTATCAAACCAGTATAATGAAAGAGAACCAGTTATCTCAAATAAGAACGGGAAAAAAGTGATTCTAACGAAGTTTCCAAACTTGGAAAAAAATGTTTTTCTTTTCGAGATTCTTTGCGCATAATATGCTTTTCTGAGGCTATCAAAATAGTATAATGAAAAGAACCAGTTATCTCAAATAAGAACGGGAAAAAAGTTATTCTAACGAAGTTTCCAAACTTCGAAAAAAATTTGTTTTCTTATCGAGATTCTTTGTGCATAATATGCTTTACTGAGGCTATCAAACTAGTATAATGAAAGAGAACTAGTTATCTCAAATAAGAACGGTAAAAAGTGATTCAAACGAAGTTTCCAAACTTCGAAAAAAATCTTTTTCTTTTCGAGATTCTTTGCGCATAATATTCTTTTCTGAGGCTATCAAACTAGTATAATGAAAGAGAACTAGTTATCTCAAATAAGAACGGAAAAAAAGTGATTCTAATGAAGTTTCCAAACTTCGAAAAAAAATTTTTTTCTTTTCGAGATTCTTTGCGCATAATATGCTTTTCTGAGGCTATCAAACTAGTATAATAAAAGAGAACCAGTTATCTCAAATAAGAACAGAAAAAAAGTGATTCTAAAGAAGTTTCCAAACTACGAAAAATTTTTTTTTTCTTTTCGAGATTCTTTGCGCATAATATGCTTTACTGAGGCTATCAAACTAGTATAATGAAAGAGAACCAGTTATTTCAAATAAGAACGGAAAAAAAGTGATTCAAACGAAGTTTCCAAACTTCGAAAAAAATTTTTTTTCTTTTCGAGATTCTTTGCGCATAATATGCTTTTCTGAGGCTATCAAACTACTATAATGAAAGAGAACCAGTTATCTCAAATAAGAACGGGAAAAAAATTGATTCTAACGAAGTTTCCAAACTTCGAAAATAGTTTTTTTCATTTCGTGATTCTTTGCGCTAAATATGCTTTTCTGAGGCTATCAAACTAGTATAATAAAAGAGAACCAGTTATCTCAAATAAGAACAGAAAAAAAGTGATTCTAAAGAAGTTTCCAAACTGGGAAAAAAATTTTTTTTCTTTTCGAGATTCTTTGCGCATAATATGCTTTACTGAGGCTATCAAACCAGTATAATTAAAGATAACCAGTTATCTCAAATAAGAACGGAAAAAAAGTGATTCAAACGAAGTTTCCAAACTTCGAAAAAAATTTTTTTTCTTTTCGAGATTCTTTGCGCATAATATGCTTTTCTGAGGCTATCAAACTAAAATAATAAAAGAGAACCAGTTATCTCAAATAAGAACAGAAAAAAAGTCATTCTAAGGAAGTTTCCAAACTTCGAAAAATTTTTTTTTTCTTTTCGAGATTCTTTGCGCATAATATGCTTTACTGAGTCTATCAAACTAGTATAATGAAAGAGAACCAGTTATCTCAAATAAGAACGGAAAAAAAGTGATTCAAACGAAGTTTCCAAACTTCGAAAAAAATTTTTTTTCTTTTCGAGATTCTTTGCGCATAATATGCTTTTCTGAGGCTATCAAACTAGTATAATAAAAGAGAACCAGTTATCTCAAATAAGAACAGAAAAAAAGTGATTCTAAAGAAGTTTCCAAACTTCGAAAAAAAGTTTTTTTCTTTTTGAGATTCTTTGCGCATAATATGCTTTACTGAGGCTATCAAACTGGTATAATTAAAGAGAACCAGTTATCTCAAATAAGAACGGAAAAAAAGTGATTCAAACGAAGTTTCCAAACTTCGAAAAAAAATTTTTTTCTTTTCGTGATTCTTTTCGCTAAATATGCTTTTCTGAGGCTATCAAACTAGTATAATGAAGGAGAACCAGTTATCTCAAATAAGAACGGAAAAAAAGTGATTCTAACGAAGTTTCCAAACTTCGAAAAAAAATGTTTTTCTTTTCGAGATTCTTTGCGCATAATATGCTTTACTGAGGCTATCAAACTAGTATAATTAAAGAGAATCAGTTATCTCAAATAAGAACGGAAAAAAAGTGATTCAAACGAAGTTTCCAAACTTCGAAAAAAAATTTTTTTCTTTTCGAGATTCTTTGCGCATAATATGCTTTTCTGAGGCTATCAAACTAGTATAATGAAAGAGAACCAGTTATCTCAAATAAGAACGGAAAAAAAGTGATTCAAACGAAGTTTCCAAACTTCGAAAAAAAATATTTTTCTTTTCGAGATTCTTTGCGCATAATATGCTTTTCTTAGGCTATCAAACTAGTATAATGAAAGAGAACCAGTTATCTCAAATAAGAACGGAAAAAAAGTGATTCTAACGAAGTTTCCAAACTTCGAAAAAAAATTTTTTTCTTTTCGAGATTCTTTGCGCATAATATGCTTTTCTGAGGCTATCAAGCTAGTATAATGAAAGAGAACCATATATCTCAAATAAGAACGGAAAAAAAGTGATTCAAACGAAGTTTCCAAACTTCGTAAAAAATCTTTTTCTTTTCGAGATTCTTTGCGCATAATATTCTTTTCTGAGGCTATCAAACTAGTATAATGAAAGAGAACCAGTTATCTCAAATAAGAACGGAAAAAAAGTGATTCTAACGAAGTTTCCAAACTTCGAAAAAAATATTTTTCTTTTCGAGATTCTTTGCGCATAATATGCTTTTCTGAGGCTATCAAACTAGTATAATGAAAGAGAACCAGTTATCTCAAATAAGACCGGAAAAAAAGTGATTCTAACGAAGTTTCCAAACTTCGAAAAAAAAATTTTTTCTTTTCGAGATTCTTTACGCATAATATGCTTTTCTGAGGCTATCAAAATAGTATAATGAAAGAGAACCAGTTATGTCAAATAAGAACGAGAAAAAAGTTATTCTAATGATGTTTCCAAACTTCGAAAATAATTATTTTTCTTTTCGTGATTCTTTGCGCTAAATGTGCTTTACTGAGGCTATCAAACCAGTATAATGAAAGAGAACCAGTTATCTCAAATAAGAACGGGAAAAAAGTGATTCTAACGAAGTTTCCAAACTTGGAAAAAAATGTTTTTCTTTTCGAGATTCTTTGCGCATAATATGCTTTTCTGAGGCTATCAAAATAGTATAATGAAAGAGAACCAGTTATCTCAAATAAGAACGGGAACAAAGTTATTCTAACGAAGTTTCCAAACTTCGAAAAAAATTTGTTTTCTTATCGAGATTCTTTGTGCATAATATGCTTTACTGAGGCTATCAAACTAGTATAATGAAAGAGAACCAGTTATCTCAAATAAGAACGGTAAAAAGTGATTCAAACGAAGTTTCCAAACTTCGAAAAAAATCTTTTTCTTTTCGAGATTCTTTGCGCATAATATTCTTTTCTGAGGCTATCAAACTAGTATAATGAAAGAGAACTAGTTATCTCAAATAAGAACGGAAAAAAAGTGATTCTAATGAAGTTTCCAAACTTCGAAAAAAAATTTTTTTCTTTTCGAGATTCTTTGCGCATAATATGCTTTTCTGAGGCTATCAAACTAGTATAATAAAAGAGAACCAGTTATCTCAAATAAGAACAGAAAAAAAGTGATTCTAAAGAAGTTTCCAAACTTCGAAAAATTTTTTTTTTCTTTTCGAGATTCTTTGCGCATAATATGCTTTACTGAGGCTATCAAACTAGTATAATGAAAGAGAACCAGTTATTTCAAATAAGAACGGAAAAAAAGTGATTCAAACGAAGTTTCCAAACTTCGAAAAAAAATTTTTTTCTTTTCGAGATTCTTTGCGCATAATATGCTTTTCTGAGGCTATCAAACTACTATAATGAAAGAGAACCAGTTATCTCAAATAAGAACGGGAAAAAATTGATTCTAACGAAGTTTCCAAACTTCGAAAATAGTTTTTTTCTTTTCGTGATTCTTTGCGCTAAATATGCTTTTCTGAGGCTATCAAACTAGTATAATAAAAGAGAACCAGTTATCTCAAATAAGAACAGAAAAAAAGTGATTCTAAAGAAGTTTCCAAACTGGGAAAAAAATTTTTTTTCTTTTCGAGATTCTTTGCGCATAATATGCTTTACTGAGGCTATCAAACCAGTATAATTAAAGATAACCAGTTATCTCAAATAAGAACGGAAAAAAAGTGATTCAAACGAAGTTTCCAAACTTCGAAAAAAATTTTTTTTCTTTTCGACATTCTTTGCGCATAATATGCTTTTCTGAGGCTATCAAACTAGAATAATAAAAGAGAACCAGTTATCTCAAATAAGAACAGAAAAAAAGTCATTCTAAGGAAGTTTCCAAATTTCGAAAAATTTTTTTTTCTTTTCGAGATTCTTTGCGCATAATATGCTTTACTGAGGCTATCAAACTAGTATAATGAAAGAGAACCAGTTATTTCAAATAAGAACGGAAAAAAAGTGATTCAAACGAAGTTTCCAAACTTCGAAAAAAAATTTTTTTCTTTTCGAGATTCTTTGCGCATAATATGCTTTTCTGAGGCTATCAAACTACTATAATGAAAGAGAACCAGTTATCTCAAATAAGAACGGGAAAAAATTGATTCTAACGAAGTTTCCAAACTTCGAAAAAAGTTTTTTTCTTTTGGAGATTCTTTGCGCATAATATGCTTTACTGAGGCTATCAAACTAGTATAATGAAAGAGAACCAGTTATCTCAAATAAGAACGGAAAAAAAGTGATTCAAACGAAGTTTCCAAACTTCGAAATAAAATATTTTTCATTTCGAGATTCTTTGCGCATAATATGCTTTTCTGAGGCTATCAAACTAGTATAATGAAAGAGAACCAGTTATCTCAAATAAGAACAGAAAAAAAGTGATTCTAACAGAGTTTCCAAACTTCGAAAAAACATTTTTTTCTTTTCGAGATTCTTTGCGCATAATATGCTTTTCTGAGGCTATCAAAATAGTATAATTAAAGAGAACCAGTTATCACAAATAAGAACGAGAAAAAAGTTATTCTAACGATGTTTCCAAACTTCGAAAATAATTTTTTTTCTTTTCGTGAGTCTTTGCGTAAATGTGCTTTACTGAGGCAATCAAACTAGTATAATGAAAGAGAACCAGTTATCTCAAATAAGAACGTGAAAAAAGTGATTCTAACGAAGTTTCCAAACTTGGAAAAAAATGTTTTTCTTTTCGAGATTCTTTGCGCATAATATGCTTTTCTGAGGCTATCAAGCTAGTATAATGAAAGAGAACCAGTTATCTCAAATAACAACCGGAAAAAAGTGATTCTAACGAAGTTTCCAAACTTCGAAAAAAATTTTTTTCTTTTCGAGATTCTTTGCGCATAATATGCTTTACTGAGGCTATCAAACTAGTATAATGAAAGAGAACCAGTTATCTCAAATAAGAACGGAAAAAAAGTGATTCAAACGAAGTTTCCAAACTTCGAAAAAAAATCTTTTTCTTTTCGAGATTCTTTGCGCATAATATTCTTTGCTGAGGCTATCAAACTAGTATAATGAAAGAGAACCAGTTATCTCAAATAAGAACGGAAAAAAAGTGATTCTAATGATGTTTCCAAACTTCGAAAAAAAAATTTTTTCTTTTCGAGATTCTTTGCGCATAATATGCTTTTCTGAGGCTATCAAAATAGTATAATGAAAGAAAACCAGTTCTCTCAAATAAGAACGGAAAAAAAGTGATTCTAACGAAGTTTCCAAACTTCGAAAAAATTTTTTTTTCTTTTCGAGATTCTTTGCGCATAATATGCTTTATGAGGCTATCAAACTAGTATAATGAAAGAGAACCAGTGTTCTCAAATAAGAACGGAAAAAAAGTGATTCAAACGAAGTTTCCAAACTTCGAAAAAAAATTTTTTTCTTTTCGAGATTCTTTGCCCATAATATGCTTTTCTGAGTCTATCAAACTAGTATAATGAAAGAGAACCAGTTATCTCAAATAAGAACGGAAAAAAAGTGATTCTAACGAAGTTTCCAAACAAACAAAAAAAATTTTTTTTCTTTTCGAGATTCTTTGCGCATAATATGCTTTTCTGAGGCTATCAAACTACTATAATGAAAGGGAACCGGTTATCTCAAATAAGAACAGAAAAAAAGTGATTCTAAAGAAGTTTCCAAACTTCGAAAAAAATTTTTTTTCTTTTCGAGATTCTTTGCGCATAATATGCTTTACTGAGGCTATCAAACTAGTATAATTAAAGAGAACCAGTTATCTCAAATAAGAACGGAAAAAAAGTGATTCAAACGAAGTTTCCAAACTTCGAAAAAATTTTTTTTTCTTTTCGTGATTCTTTTCGCTAAATATGCTTTTCTGAGGCTATCAAACTAGTATAATGAAAGAGAACCAGTTATCTCAAATAAGAACAGAAAAAAAGTGATTCTAAAGAAGTTTCCAAAATTCGAAAAAAAATGTTTTTCTTTTCGAGATTCTTTGCGCATAATATGCTTTTCTGAGGCTATCAAACTAGTATAATGAAAGAGAACCAGTTATCTCAAATAAGAACAGAAAAAAAGTGATTCAAACGAAGTTTCCAAACTTCGACAAAAAATTTTTTTCTTTTTGAGATTCTTTGCGCATAATATACTTTTCTACGGCTATCAAACTGGTAAAATGAAAGAGAACCAGTTATCTCGAATAAGAACGGAAAAAAAGTAATTCTAACGAAGTTTCCAAACTTCGAAAAAAATTTTTTTTCTTTTCGAGATTCTTTGCGCATAATATGCTTTACTGAGGCTATCAAACTAGTATAATGAAAGAGAACCAGTTATCTCAAATAAGAACGGAAAAAAAGTGATTCTAACGAAGTTTCCAAACTTCGAAAAAAAATTTTTTTCTTTTCGAGATTCTTTGCGCATAATATGCTTTACTGAGGCTATCAAACTAGTATAATGAAAGAGAACCAGTTATCACAAATAAGAACCGAAAAAAAGTGATTCTAAAGAAGTTTCCAAACTTCGAAAAAAAATTTTTTTCTTTTCCAGATTATTTGCGCATAATATGCTTTACTGAGGCTATCAAACGAGTACAATGAAAGAGAACCAGTTATGTCAAATAAGAACGGAAAAAAAGTGATTCTAACGAAGTTTCCAAACTTCGAAAAAAAATTTTTTTCTTTTCGAGATTCTTTGCGCATAATATGCTTTACTGAGGCTATCAAACTAGTATAATGAAAGAGAACCAGTTATCTCAAATAAGAACACAAAAAAAGTGATTCTAACGATTTTTCCAAACTTCGAAAAAAATTTTTTTTCTTTTCGTGATTCTTTGCGCTAAATATGCTTTTCTGAGGCTATCAAACTAGTATAATGAAAGAGAACCAGTTATCTCAAATAAGAACAGAAAAAAAGTGATTCTAAAGAAGTTTCCAAACTACGAAAAAAAAATTTTTTCTTTTCGAGATTCTTTGCGCATAATATGCTTTACTGAGGCTATCAAACTAGTATAATGAAAGAGAACCAGTTATCTCAAATAAGAACGGAAAAAAAGTGATTCAAACGAAGTTTCCAAACTTCGAAAAAAAATGTTTTTCTTTTCGAGATTCTTTGCGCATAATATGCTTTTCTGAGGCTATCAAAATAGTATAATGAAAGACAACCAGTTATCTCAAATAAGAACGGGAAAAAAGTGATTCTAACGAAGTTTCCAAACTTCGAAAATAATTTTTTTTCTTTTCGTGATTCTTTGCGCTAAATATGCTTTTCTGAGGTTATCAAACTAGTATAATGAAAGAGAACCAGTTATCTCAAATAAGAACAGAAAAAAAAGTGATTCTGAAGTAGTTTCCAAACTTCGAAAAAAAAACTTTTTCTTTTCGAGATTCTTTGCGCATAATATGCTTTACTGAGGCTATCAAACTAGTATAATGAAAGAGAACCAGTTATCTCAAATAAGAACGGAAAAAAAGTGATTCAAACGAAGTTTCCAAACTTCGAAAAAAATTTTTTTTCTTTTCGAGATTCTTAGCGCATAATATGCTTTTCTGAGGCTATCAAACTAGTATAATAAAAGAGAACCAGTTATCTCAAATAAGAACAGAAAAAAAGTGATTCTAAAGAAGTTTCCAAACTTCGAAAAAAAGTTTTTTTCTTTTTGAGATTCTTTGCGCATAATATGCTTTACTGAGGCTATCAAACTAGTATAATTAAAGAGAACCAGTTATCTCAAATAAGAACGGAAAAAAAGTAATTCAAACGAAGTTTCCAAACTTCGAAAAAAAATTTTTTTCTTTTCGTGATTCTTTTCGCTAAATATGCTTTTCTGAGGCTATCAAACTAGTATAATGAAGGAGAACCAGTTATCTCAAATAAGAACGGAAAAAAAGTGATTCTAACGAAGTTTCCAAACTTCGAAAAAAAATTTTTTTCTTTTCGAGATTCTTTGCGCATAATATGCTTTACTGAGGCTATCAAACTAGTATAATTAAAGAGAATCAGTTATCTCAAATAAGAACGGAAAAAAAGTGATTCAAACGAAGTTTCCAAACTTCGAAAAAAAATTTTTTTCTTTTCGAGATTCTTTGCGCATAATATGCTTTTCTGAGGCTATCAAACTAGTATAATGAAAGAGAACCAGTTATCTCAAATAAGAACGGAAAAAAAGTGATTCAAACGAAGTTTCCAAACTTCGAAAAAAAATATTTTTCTTTTCGAGATTCTTTGCGTATAATATGCTTTTCTGAGGCTATCAAACTAGTATAATGAAAGAGAACCAGTTATCTCAAATAAGAACGGAAAAAAAGTGATTCTAACGAAGTTTCCAAACTTCGAAAAAAAATTTTTTTCTTTTCGAGATTCTTTGCGCATAATATGCTTTTCTGAGGCTATCAAAATAGTATAATGAAAGAGAACCAGTTATCTCAAATAAGAACGAGAAAAAAGTTATTCTAATGATGTTTCCAAACTTCGAAAATAATTTTTTTTCTTTTCGTGATTCTTTGCACTAAATTTTCTTTACTGAGGCTATCAAACCAGTATAATGAAAGAGAACCAGTTATCTCAAATAAGAACGGGAAAAAAGTGATTCTAACGAAGTTTCCAAACTTGGAAAAAAATGTTTTTCTTTTCGAGATTCTTTGCGCATAATATGCTTTTCTGAGGCTATCAAGCTAGTATAATGAAAGAGAACCAGTTATCTCAAATAAGAACGGAAAAAAAGTGATTCAAACGAAGTTTCCAATCTTCGTAAAAAATCTTTTTCTTTTCGAGATTCTTTGCGCATAATATTCTTTTCTGAGGCTATCAAACTAGTATAATGAAAGAGAACCAGTTATCTCAAATAAGAACGGAAAAAAAGTGATTCTAACGAAGTTTCCAAACTTCGAAAAAAATATTTTTCTTTTCGAGATTCTTTGCGCATAATATGCTTTTCTGAGGCTATCAAACTAGTATAATGAAAGAGAACCAGTTATCTCAAATAAGAACGGAAAAAAAGTGATTCTAACGAAGTTTCCAAACTTCGAAAAAAATTTTTTTTCTTTTCGAGATTCTTTACGCATAATATGCTTTTCTGAGGCTATCAAAATAGTATAATGAAAGAGAACCAGTTATCTCAAATAAGAACGAGAAAAAAGTTATTCTAATGATGTTTCCAAACTTCGAAAATAATTATTTTTCTTTTCGTGATTCTTTGCGCTAAATGTGCTTTACTGAGGCTATCAAACCAGTATAATGAAAGAGAACCAGTTATCTCAAATAAGAACGGGAAAAAAGTGATTCTAACCAAGTTTCCAAACTTGGAAAAAAATGTTTTTCTTTTCGAGATTCTTTGCGCATAATATGCTTTTCTGAGGCAATCAAGCTAGTATAATGAAAGAGAACCAGTTATCTCAAATAAGAACGGGAAAAAAGTTATTCTAACGAAGTTTCCAAACTTCGAAAAAATTTTGTTTTCTTATCGAGATTCTTTGTGCATAATATGCTTTACTGAGGCTATCAAACTAGTATAATGAAAGAGAACCAGTTATCTCAAATAAGAACGGTAAAAAGTGATTCAAACGAAGTTTCCAAACTTCGAAAAAAATCTTTTTCTTTTCGAGATTCTTTGCGCATAATATTCTTTTCTGAGGCTATCAAACTAGTATAATGAAAGAGAACTAGTTATCTCAAATAAGAACGGAAAAAAAGTGATTCTAATGAAGTTTCCAAACTTCGAAAAAAAATTTTTTTCTTTTCGAGATTCTTTGCGCATAATATGCTTTACTGAGGCTATCAAACTAGTATAATGAAAGAGAACCAGTTATCTCAAATAAGAACGGAAAAAAAGTGATTCAAACGATGTTTCCAAACTTCGAAAAAAAATTTTTTTCTTTTCGAGATTCTTTGCGCATAATATGCTTTTCTGAGGCTATCAAACTAGTATAATGAAAGAGAACCAGTTATTTCAAATAAGAACGGAAAAAAGGTGATTCAAACGAAGTTTCCAAACTTCGAAAAAAATTTTTTTTCTTTTCGTGATTCTTTTCGCTAAATATGCTTTTCTGAGGCTGTCAAACTAGTATAATGAAAGAGAACCAGTTATCTCAAACAAGAACAGAAAAAAAGTGATTCTAAAGAAGTTTCCAAACTTCGAAAAAAAATTTTTTTCTTTTCGAGATTCTTTGCGCATAATATGCTTTACTGAGGCTATCAAACTAGTATAATGAAAGAGAACCAGTTATCTCAAATAAGAACGGAAAAAAAGTGATTCAAACGAAGTTTCCAAACTTCGAAAAAAAATGTTTTTCTTTTCGAGATTCTTTGCGCATAATATGCTTTTCTGAGGCTATCAAACTAGTATAATGAAAGAGAACCAGTTATCTCAAATAAGAAAAGAAAAAGTGATTCTAACGAAGTTTCCAAACTTCGAAAAAAATTTTTTTTCTTTTGGAGATTCTTTGTGCTAAATATGCTTTTCTGAGGCTATCAAACTAGTATAATGAAAGAGAACCAGTTATCTCAAATAAGAACGGAAAAAAAGGGATTCTAACGAAGTTTCCAAACTTCGAAAAAAATTTTTTTTCTTTTCGAAATTCTTTGCGCATAATATGCTTTACTGAGGCTATCAAACTAGTATAATGAAAGAGAACCAGTTATCTCAAATAAGAACGGAAAAAAAGTGATTATTTTTTTTCTTTTCGTGATTCTTTGTGCTAAATATGCTTTTCTGAGGCTATCAAACTAGTATAATGAAAGTGAACCAGTTATCGCAAATAAGAACAGAATAAAAGTGATTCTAAATAAGTTTCCAAACTTCGAAAAAAATTTTTTTCTTTTCGAGATTCTTTGCGCATAATATGCTTTACTGAGGCTATCAAACTAGTATAATGAAAGAGAACCAGTTATCTCAAATAAGAACGGAAAAAAAGTGATTCAAACGAAGTTTCCAAACTTCGAAAAAAAATATTTTTCTTTTCGAGATTCTTTGAGCATAATATGCTTTTCTGAGGCTATCAAACCAGTATAATGAAAGAGAACCAGTTATCTCAAATAAGAACGGGAAAAAAGTGATTCTAACGAAGTTTCCAAACTTGGAAAAAAATGTTTTTCTTTTCGAGATTCTTTGCGCATAATATGCTTTTCTGAGGCTATCAAAATAGTATAATGAAAGAGAACCAGTTATCTCAAATAAGAACGGGAAAAAAGTTATTCTAACGAAGTTTTCAAACTTCGAAAAAAATTTGTTTTCTTATCGAGATTCTTTGTGCATAATATGCTTTACTGAGGCTATCAAACTAGTATAATGAAAGAGAACCAGTTATCTCAAATAAGAACGGTAAAAAGTGATTCAAACGAAGTTTCCAAACTTCGAAAAAAATCTTTTTCTTTTCGAGATTCTTTGCGCATAATATTCTTTTCTGAGGCTATCAAACTAGTATAATGAAAGAGAACTAGTTATCTCAAATAAGAACGCAAAAAAAGTGATTCTAATGAAGTTTCCAAACTTCGAAAAAAAATTTTTTTCTTTTCGAGATTCTTTGCGCATAATATGCTTTTCTGAGGCTATCAAACTAGTATAATAAAAGAGAACCAGTTATCTCAAATAAGAACAGAAAAAAAGTGATTCTAAAGAAGTTTCCAAACTTCGAAAATTTTTTTTTTTCTTTTCGAGATTCTTTGCGCATAATATGCTTTACTGAGGCTATCAAACCAGTATAATTAAAGATAACCAGTTATCTCAAATAAGAACGGAAAAAAAGTGATTCAAACGAAGTTTCCAAACTTCGAAAAAAATTTTTTTTCTTTTCGAGATTCTTTGCGCATAATATGCTTTTCTGAGGCTATCAAACTAAAATAATAAAAGAGAACCAGTTATCTCAAATAAGAACAGAAAAAAAGTCATTCTAAGGAAGTTTCCAAACTTCGAAAAATTTTTTTTTTCTTTTCGAGATTCTTTGCGCATAATATGCTTTACTGAGGCTATCAAACTAGTATAATGAAAGAGAACCAGTTATTTCAAATAAGAACGGAAAAAAAGTGATTCAAACGAAGTTTCCAAACTTCGAAAAAAAATTTTTTTCTTTTCGAGATTCTTTGCGCATAATATGCTTTTCTGAGGCTATCAAACTACTATAATGAAAGAGAACCAGTTATCTCAAATAAGAACGGGAAAAAATTGATTCTAACGAAGTTTCCAAACTTCGAAAAAAGTTTTTTCTTTTCGTGATTCTTTGCGCTAAATTTGCTTTTCTGAGGCTATCAAACTAGTATAATAAAAGAGAACCAGTTATCTCAAATAAGAACAGAAAAAAAGTGATTCTAAAGAAGTTTCCAAACTGGGAAATAGATTTTTTTTCTTTTCGAGATTCTTTGCGCATAATATGCTTTACTGAGGCTATCAAACCAGTATAATTAAAGATAACCAGTTATCTCAAATAAGAACGGAAAAAAAGTGATTCAAACGAAGTTTCCAAACTTCGAAAAAAAATTTTTTTCTTTTCGAGATTCTTTGCGCATAATATGGTTTACTGAGGCTATCAAACTAGTATAATGAAAGAGAAACAGTTATCGCAAATAAGAACAGAATAAAAGTGATTCTGAAGAAGTTTCTAAACTTCGAAAAAAAAATTTTTTCTTTTCGAGATTCTTTGCGCATAATATGCTTTACTGAGTCTATCAAACTAGTATAATGAAAGAGAACCAGTTATCTCAAATAAGAACGGAAAAAAAGTGATTCAAACGAAGTTTCCAAACTTCGAAAAAAATTTTTTTTCTTTTCGAGATTCTTTGCGCATAATATGCTTTTCTGAGGCTATCAACTAGTATAATAAAAGAGAACCAGTTATCTCAAATAAGAACAGAAAAAAAGTGATTCTAAAGAAGTTTCCAAACTTCGAAAATAAGTTTTTTTCTTTTTGAGATTCTTTGCGCATAATATGCTTTACTGAGGCTATCAAACTGGTATAATTAAAGAGAACCAGTTATCTCAAATAAGAACGGAAAAAAAGTGATTCAAACGAAGTTTCCAAACTTCGAAAAAAAATTTTTTTCTTTTCGTGATTCTTTTCGCTAAATATGCTTTTCTGAGGCTATCAAACTAGTATAATGAAGGAGAACCAGTTATCTCAAATAAGAACGGAAAAAAAGTGATTCTAACGAAGTTTCCAAACTTCGAAAAAAAATGTTTTTCTTTTCGAGATTCTTTGCGCATAATATGCTTTACTGAGGCTATCAAACTAGTATAATTAAAGAGAATCAGTTATCTCAAATAAGAACGGAAAAAAAGTGATTCAAACGAAGTTTCCAAACTTCGAAAAAAAATTTTTTTCTTTTCGAGATTCTTTGCGCATAATATGCTTTTCTGAGGCTATCAAACTAGTATAATGAAAGAGAACCAGTTATCTCAAATAAGAACGGAAAAAAAGTGATTCAAACGAAGTTTCCAAACTTCGAAAAAAAATATTTTTCTTTTCGAGATTCTTTGCGCATAATATGCTTTTCTTAGGCTATCAAACTAGTATAATGAAAGAGAACCAGTTATCTCAAATAAGAACGGAAAAAAAGTGATTCTAACAAATTTCCAAACTTCGAAAAAAAATTTTTTTCTTTTCGAGATTCTTTGCGCATAATATGCTTTTCTGAGGCTATCAAAATAGTATAATGAAAGAGAACCAGTTATCTCAAATAAGAACGAGAAAAAAGTTATTCTAATGATGTTTCCAAACTTCGAAAATAATTTTTTTTCTTTTCGTGATTCTTTGCGCTAAATTTTCTTTACTGAGGCTATCAAACCAGTATAATGAAAGAGAACCAGTTATCTCAAATAAGAACGGGAAAAAAGTGATTCTAACGAAGTTTCCAAACTTGGAAAAAAATGTTTTTCTTTTCGAGATTCTTTGCGCATAATATGCTTTTCTGAGGCTATCAAGCTAGTATAATGAAAGAGAACCAGTTATCTCAAATAAGAACGGAAAAAAAGTGATTCAAACGAAGTTTCCAAACTTCGTAAAAAATCTTTTTCTTTTCGAGATTCTTTGCGCATAATATTCTTTTCTGAGGCTATCAAACTAGTATAATGAAACAGAACCAGTTATCTCAAATAAGAACGGAAAAAAAGTGATTCTAACGAAGTTTCCAAACTTCGAAAAAAAAATTTTTTCTTTTCGAGATTCTTTACGCATAATATGCTTTTCTGAGGCTATCAAAATAGTATAATGAAAGAGAACCAGTTATGTCAAATAAGAACGAGAAAAAAGTTATTCTAATGATGTTTCCAAACTTCGAAAATAATTATTTTTCTTTTCGTGATTCTTTGCGCTAAATGTGCTTTACTGAGGCTATCAAACCAGTATAATGAAAGAGAACCAGTTATCTCAAATAAGAACGGGAAAAAAGTGATTCTAACGAAGTTTCCAAACTTGGAAAAAAATGTTTTTCTTTTCGAGATTCTTTGCGCATAATATGCTTTTCTGAGGCTATCAAAATAGTATAATGAAAGAGAACCAGTTATCTCAAATAAGAACGGGAACAAAGTTATTCTAACGAAGTTTCCAAACTTCGAAAAAAATTTGTTTTCTTATCGAGATTCTTTGTGCATAATATGCTTTACTGAGGCTATCAAACTAGTATAATGAAAGAGAACCAGTTATCTCAAATAAGAACGGTAAAAAGTGATTCAAACGAAGTTTCCAAACTTCGAAAAAAATCTTTTTCTTTTCGAGATTCTTTGCGCATAATATTCTTTTCTGAGGCTATCAAACTAGTATAATGAAAGAGAACTAGTTATCTCAAATAAGAACGGAAAAAAAGTGATTCTAATGAAGTTTCCAAACTTCGAAAAAAAATTTTTTTCTTTTCGAGATTCTTTGCGCATAATATGCTTTTCTGAGGCTATCAAACTAGTATAATAAAAGAGAACCAGTTATCTCAAATAAGAACAGAAAAAAAGTGATTCTAAAGAAGTTTCCAAACTTCGAAAAATTTTTTTTTTTCTTTTCGAGATTCTTTGCGCATAATATGCTTTACTGAGGCTATCAAACTAGTATAATGAAAGAGAACCAGTTATTTCAAATAAGAACGGAAAAAAAGTGATTCAAACGAAGTTTCCAAACTTCGAAAAAAAATTTTTTTCTTTTCGAGATTCTTTGCGCATAATATGCTTTTCTGAGGCTATCAAACTACTATAATGAAAGAGAACCAGTTATCTCAAATAAGAACGGGAAAAAATTGATTCTAACGAAGTTTCCAAACTTCGAAAATAGTTTTTTTCTTTTCGTGATTCTTTGCGCTAAATATGCTTTTCTGAGGCTATCAAACTAGTATAATAAAAGAGAACCAGTTATCTCAAATAAGAACAGAAAAAAAGTGATTCTAAAGAAGTTTCCAAACTGGGAAAAAAATTTTTTTTCTTTTCGAGATTCTTTGCGCATAATATGCTTTACTGAGGCTATCAAACCAGTATAATTAAAGATAACCAGTTATCTCAAATAAGAACGGAAAAAAAGTGATTCAAACGAAGTTTCCAAACTTCGAAAAAAATTTTTTTTCTTTTCGACATTCTTTGCGCATAATATGCTTTTCTGAGGCTATCAAACTAGAATAATAAAAGAGAACCAGTTATCTCAAATAAGAACAGAAAAAAAGTCATTCTAAGGAAGTTTCCAAACTTCGAAAAATTTTTTTTTTCTTTTCGAGATTCTTTGCGCATAATATGCTTTACTGAGGCTATCAAACTAGTATAATGAAAGAGAACCAGTTATTTCAAATAAGAACGGAAAAAAAGTGATTCAAACGAAGTTTCCAAACTTCGAAAAAAAATTTTTTTCTTTTCGAGATTCTTTGCGCATAATATGCTTTTCTGAGGCTATCAAACTACTATAATGAAAGAGAACCAGTTATCTCAAATAAGAACGGGAAAAAATTGATTCTAACGAAGTTTCCAAACTTCGAAAAAAGTTTTTTCTTTTCGTGATTCTTTGCGCTAAATTTGCTTTTCTGAGGCTATCAAACCAGTATAATAAAAGAGAACCAGTTATCTCAAATAAGAACAGAAAAAAAGTGATTCTAAAGAAGTTTCCAAACTGGGAAAAAGATTTTTTTTCTTTTCGAGATTCTTTGCGCATAATATGCTTTACTGAGGCTATCAAACCAGTATAATTAAAGATAACCAGTTATCTCAAATAAGAACGGAAAAAAAGTGATTCAAACGAAGTTTCCAAACTTCGAAAAAAATTTTTTTTCTTTTCGAGATTCTTTGCGCATAATATGGTTTACTGAGGCTATCAAACTAGTATAATGAAAGAGAAACAGTTATCGCAAATAAGAACAGAATAAAAGTGATTCTAAAGAAGTTTCCAATTTTCGAAAAAAATTTTTTTCTTTTGGAGATTCTTTGCGCATAATATGCTTTACTGAGGCTATCAAACTAGTATAATGAAAGAGAACCAGTTATCTCAAATAAGAACGGAAAAAAAGTGATTCAAACGAAGTTTCCAAACTTCGAAATAAAATATTTTTCATTTCGAGATTCTTTGCGCATAATATGCTTTTCTGAGGCTATCAAACTAGTATAATGAAAGAGAACCAGTTATCTCAAATAAGAACAGAAAAAAAGTGATTCTAACAGAGTTTCCAAACTTCGAAAAAACATTTTTTTCTTTTCGAGATTCTTTGCGCATAATATGCTTTTCTGAGGCTATCCAAATAGTATAATTAAAGAGAACCAGTTATCTCAAATAAGAACGAGAAAAAAGTTATTCTAACGATGTTTCCAAACTTCGAAAATAATTTTTTTTCTTTTCGTGAGTCTTTGCGTAAATGTGCTTTACTGAGGCAGTCAAACTAGTATAATGAAAGAGAACCAGTTATCTCAAATAAGAACGTGAAAAAAGTGATTCTAACGAAGTTTCCAAACTTGGAAAAAAATGTTTTTCTTTTCGAGATTCTTTGCGCATAATATGCTTTTCTGAGGCTATCAAGCTAGTATAATGAAAGAGAACCAGTTATCTCAAATAACAACCGGAAAAAAGTGATTCTAACGAAGTTTCCAAACTTCGAAAAAAATTTTTTTCTTTTCGAGATTCTTTGCGCATAATATGCTTTACTGAGGCTATCAAACTAGTATAATGAAAGAGAACCAGTTATCTCAAATAAGAACGGAAAAAAAGTGATTCAAACGAAGTTTCCAAACTTCGAAAAAAAATCTTTTTCTTTTCGAGATTCTTTGCGCATAATATTCTTTGCTGAGGCTATCAAACTAGTATAATGAAAGAGAACCAGTTATCTCAAATAAGAACGGAAAAAAAGTGATTCTAATGATGTTTCCAAACTTCGAAAAAAAAATTTTTTCTTTTCGAGATTCTTTGCGCATAATATGCTTTTCTGAGGCTATCAAAATAGTATAATGAAAGAAAACCAGTTCTCTCAAATAAGAACGGAAAAAAAGTGATTCTAACGAAGTTTCCAAACTTCGAAAAAATTTTTTTTTCTTTTCGAGATTCTTTGCGCATAATATGCTTTATGAGGCTATCAAACTAGTATAATGAAAGAGAACCAGTGTTCTCAAATAAGAACGGAAAAAAAGTGATTCAAACGAAGTTTCCAAACTTCGAAAAAAAATTTTTTTCTTTTCGAGATTCTTTGCCCATAATATGCTTTTCTGAGTCTATCAAACTAGTATAATGAAAGAGAACCAGTTATCTCAAATAAGAACGGAAAAAAAGTGATTCTAACGAAGTTTCCAAACAAACAAAAAAAATTTTTTTTCTTTTCGAGATTCTTTGCGCATAATATGCTTTTCTGAGGCTATCAAACTACTATAATGAAAGGGAACCGGTTATCTCAAATAAGAACGGGAAAAAAGTGATTCTAACGAAGTTTCCAAACTTCGAAAAAAAGTTTTTTTCTTTTCGTGATTCTTTGCGCTAAATATGCTTTTCTGAGGCTATCAAACTAGTATAATAAAAGAGAACCAGTTATCTCAAATAAGAACAGAAAAAAAGTGATTCTAAAGAAGTTTCCAAACTTCGAAAAAAATTTTTTTTCTTTCCGAGATTCTTTGCGCATAATATGCTTTACTGAGGCTATCAAACTAGTATAATTAAAGAGAACCAGTTATCTCAAATAAGAACGGAAAAAAAGTGATTCAAACGAAGTTTCCAAACTTCGAAAAAATTTTTTTTTCTTTTCGTGATTCTTTTCGCTAAATATGCTTTTCTGAGGCTATCAAACTAGTATAATGAAAGAGAACCAGTTATCTCAAATAAGAACAGAAAAAAAGTGATTCTAAAGAAGTTTCCAAAATTCGAAAAAAAATGTTTTTCTTTTCGAGATTCTTTGCGCATAATATGCTTTACTGAGGCTATCAAACTAGTATAATGAAAGAGAACCAGTTATCTCAAATAAGAACGGAAAAAAAGTGATTCTAACGAAGTTTCCAAACTTCGAAAAAAAATTTTTTTCTTTTCGAGATTCTTTGCGCATAATATGCTTTACTGAGGCTATCAAACTAGTATAATGAAAGAGAACCAGTTATCTCAAATAAGAACACAAAAAAAGTGATTCTAACGATTTTTCCAAACTTCGAAAAAAATTTTTTTTCTTTTCGAGATTCTTTGCGCATAATATGCTTTACTGAGGCTATCAAACTAGTATAATTAAAGAGAACCAGTTATCTCAAATAAGAACGGAAAAAAAGTGATTCAAACGAAGTTTCCAAACTTCGAAAAAATTTTTTTTTTCTTTTCGTGATTCTTTTCGCTAAATATGCTTTTCTGAGGCTATCAAACTAGTATAATGAAAGAGAACCAGTTATCTCAAATAAGAACAGAAAAAAAGTGATTCTAAAGAAGTTTCCAAAATTCGAAAAAAAATGTTTTTCTTTTCGAGATTCTTTGCGCATAATATGCTTTTCTGAGGCTATCAAACTAGTATAATGAAAGAGAACCAGTTATCTCAAATAAGAACAGAAAAAAAGTGATTCAAACGAAGTTTCCAAACTTCGACAAAAAATTTTTTTCTTTTTGAGATTCTTTGCGCTAAATATACTTTTCTACGGCTATCAAACTGGTAAAATGAAAGAGAACCAGTTATCTCGAATAAGAACGGAAAAAAAGTAATTCTAACGAAGTTTCCAAACTTCGAAAAAAAATTTTTTTCTTTTCGAGATTCTTTGCGCATAATATGCTTTACTGAGGCTATCAAACTAGTATAATGAAAGAGAACCAGTTATCTCAAATAAGAACGGAAAAAAAGTGATTCTAACGAAGTTTCCAAACTTCGAAAAAAAATTTTTTTCTTTTCGAGATTCTTTGCGCATAATATGCTTTACTGAGGCTATCAAACTAGTATAATGAAAGAGAACCAGTTATCACAAATAAGAACCGAAAAAAAGTGATTCTAAAGAAGTTTCCAAACTTCGAAAAAAAATTTTTTTCTTTTCCAGATTATTTGCGCATAATATGCTTTACTGAGGCTATCAAACGAGTACAATGAAAGAGAACCAGTTATGTCAAATAAGAACGGAAAAAAAGTGATTCTAACGAAGTTTCCAAACTTCGAAAAAAAATTTTTTTCTTTTCGAGATTCTTTGCGCATAATATGCTTTACTGAGGCTATCAAACTAGTATAATGAAAGAGAACCAGTTATCTCAAATAAGAACACAAAAAAAGTGATTCTAACGATTTTTCCAAACTTCGAAAAACATTTTTTTTCTTTTCGTGATTCTTTGCGCATAATATGCTTTACTGAGGCTATCAAACTAGTATAATGAAAGAGAACCAGTTATCTCAAATAAGAACGGAAAAAAAGTGATTCAAACGAAGTTTCCAAACTTCGAAAAAAAATGTTTTTCTTTTCGAGATTCTTTGCGCATAATATGCTTTTCTGAGGCTATCAAAATAGTATAATGAAAGACAACCAGTTATCTCAAATAAGAACGGGAAAAAAGTGATTCTAACGAAGTTTCCAAACTTCGAAAATAATTTTTTTTCTTTTCGTGATTCTTTGCGCTAAATATGCTTTTCTGAGGTTATCAAACTAGTATAATGAAAGAGAACCAGTTATCTCAAATAAGAACAGAAAAAAAGTGATTCTGAAGTAGTTTCCAAACTTCGAAAAAAAAACTTTTTCTTTTCGAGATTCTTTGCGCATAATATGCTTTACTGAGGCTATCAAACTAGTATAATGAAAGAGAACCAGTTATCTCAAATAAGAACGGAAAAAAAGTGATTCAAACGAAGTTTCCAAACTTCGAAAAAAATTTTTTTTCTTTTCGAGATTCTTTGCGCATAATATGCTTTTCTGAGGCTATCAAACTAGTATAATAAAAGAGAACCAGTTATCTCAAATAAGAACAGAAAAAAAGTGATTCTAAAGAAGTTTCCAAACTTCGAAAAAAAGTTTTTTTCTTTTTGAGATTCTTTGCGCATAATATGCTTTACTGAGGCTATCAAACTAGTATAATTAAAGAGAACCAGTTATCTCAAATAAGAACGGAAAAAAAGTGATTCAAACGAAGTTTCCAAACTTCGAAAAAAAATTTTTTTCTTTTCGTGATTCTTTTCGCTAAATATGCTTTTCTGAGGCTATCAAACTAGTATAATGAAGGAGAACCAGTTATCTCAAATAAGAATGGAAAAAAAGTGATTCTAACGAAGTTTCCAAACTTCGAAAAAAAATTTTTTTCTTTTCGAGATTCTTTGCGCATAATATGCTTTACTGAGGCTATCAAACTAGTATAATTAAAGAGAATCAGTTATCTCAAATAAGAACGGAAAAAAAGTGATTCAAACGAAGTTTCCAAACTTCGAAAAAAAATTTTTTTCTTTTCGAGATTCTTTGCGCATAATATGCTTTTCTGAGGCTATCAAACTAGTATAATGAAAGAGAACCAGTTATCTCAAATAAGAACGGAAAAAAAGTGATTCAAACGAAGTTTCCAAACTTCGAAAAAAAATATTTTTCTTTTCGAGATTCTTTGCGTATAATATGCTTTTCTGAGGCTATCAAACTAGTATAATGAAAGAGAACCAGTTATCTCAAATAAGAACGGAAAAAAAGTGATTCTAACGAAGTTTCCAAACTTCGAAAAAAAATTTTTTTCTTTTCGAGATTCTTTGCGCATAATATGCTTTTCTGAGGCTATCAAAATAGTATAATGAAAGAGAACCAGTTATCTCAAATAAGAACGAGAAAAAAGTTATTCTAATGATGTTTCCAAACTTCGAAAATAATTTTTTTTTTTTCGTGATTCTTTGCACTAAATTTTCTTTACTGAGGCTATCAAACCAGTATAATGAAAGAGAACCAGTTATCTCAAATAAGAACGGGAAAAAAGTGATTCTAACGAAGTTTCCAAACTTGGAAAAAAATGTTTTTCTTTTCGAGATTCTTTGCGCATAATATGCTTTTCTGAGGCTATCAAGCTAGTATAATGAAAGAGAACCAGTTATCTCAAATAAGAACGGAAAAAAAGTGATTCAAACGAAGTTTCCAAACTTCGTAAAAAATCTTTTTCTTTTCGAGATTCTTTGCGCATAATATTCTTTTCTGAGGCTATCAAACTAGTATAATGAAAGAGAACCAGTTATCTCAAATAAGAACGGAAAAAAAGTGATTCTAACGAAGTTTCCAAACTTCGAAAAAAATATTTTTCTTTTCGAGATTCTTTGCGCATAATATGCTTTTCTGAGGCTATCAAACTAGTATAATGAAAGAGAACCAGTTATCTCAAATAAGAACGGAAAAAAAGTGATTCTAACGAAGTTTCCAAACTTCGAAAAAAAATTTTTTTCTTTTCGAGATTCTTTACGCATAATATGCTTTTCTGAGGCTATCAAAATAGTATAATGAAAGAGAACCAGTTATCTCAAATAAGAACGAGAAAAAAGTTATTCTAATGATGTTTCCAAACTTCGAAAATAATTATTTTTCTTTTCGTGATTCTTTGCGCTAAATGTGCTTTACTGAGGCTATCAAACCAGAATAATGAAAGAGAACCAGTTATCTCAAATAAGAACGGGAAAAAAGTGATTCTAACGAAGTTTCCAAACTTGGAAAAAAATGTTTTTCTTTTCGAGATTCTTTGCGCATAATATGCTTTTCTGAGGCAATCAAGCTAGTATAATGAAAGAGAACCAGTTATCTCAAATAAGAACGGGAAAAAAGTTATTCTAACGAAGTTTCCAAACTTCGAAAAAATTTTGTTTTCTTATCGAGATTCTTTGTGCATAATATGCTTTACTGAGGCTATCAAACTAGTATAATGAAAGAGAACCAGTTATCTCAAATAAGAACGGTAAAAAGTGATTCAAACGAAGTTTCCAAACTTCGAAAAAAATCTTTTTCTTTTCGAGATTCTTTGCGCATAATATTCTTTTCTGAGGCTATCAAACTAGTATAATGAAAGAGAACTAGTTATCTCAAATAAGAACGGAAAAAAAGTGATTCTAATGAAGTTTCCAAACTTCGAAAAAAAATTTTTTTCTTTTCGAGATTCTTTGCGCATAATATGCTTTACTGAGGCTATCAAACTAGTATAATGAAAGAGAACCAGTTATCTCAAATAAGAACGGAAAAAAAGTGATTCAAACGATGTTTCCAAACTTCGAAAAAAAATTTTTTTCTTTTCGAGATTCTTTGCGCATAATATGCTTTTCTGAGGCTATCAAACTAGTATAATGAAAGAGAACCAGTTATTTCAAATAAGAACGGAAAAAAGGTGATTCAAACGAAGTTTCCAAACTTCGAAAAAAATTTTTTTTCTTTTCGTGATTCTTTTCGCTAAATATGCTTTTCTGAGGCTGTCAAACTAGTATAATGAAAGAGAACCAGTTATCTCAAACAAGAACAGAAAAAAAGTGATTCTAAAGAAGTTTCCAAACTTCGAAAAAAAATTTTTTTCTTTTCGAGATTCTTTGCGCATAATATGCTTTACTGAGGCTATCAAACTAGTATAATGAAAGAGAACCAGTTATCTCAAATAAGAACGGAAAAAAAGTGATTCAAACGAAGTTTCCAAACTTCGAAAAAAAATGTTTTTCTTTTCGAGATTCTTTGCGCATAATATGCTTTTCTGAGGCTATCAAACTAGTATAATGAAAGAGAACCAGTTATCTCAAATAAGAAAAGAAAAAGTGATTCTAACGAAGTTTCCAAACTTCGAAAAAAATTTTTTTTCTTTTGGAGATTCTTTGTGCTAAATATGCTTTTCTGAGGCTATCAAACTAGTATAATGAAAGAGAACCAGTTATCTCAAATAAGAACGGAAAAAAAGGGATTCTAACGAAGTTTCCAAACTTCGAAAAAAATTTTTTTTCTTTTCGAAATTCTTTGCGCATAATATGCTTTACTGAGGCTATCAAACTAGTATAATGAAAGAGAACCAGTTATCTCAAATAAGAACGGAAAAAAAGTGATTATTTTTTTTCTTTTCGTGATTCTTTGTGCTAAATATGCTTTTCTGAGGCTATCAAACTAGTACAATGAAAGTGAACCAGTTATCGCAAATAAGAACAGAATAAAAGTGATTCTAAATAAGTTTCCAAACTTCGAAAAAAATTTTTTTCTTTTCGAGATTCTTTGCGCATAATATGCTTTACTGAGGCTATCAAACTAGTATAATGAAAGAGAACCAGTTATCTCAAATAAGAACGGAAAAAAAGTGATTCAAACGAAGTTTCCAAACTTCGAAAAAAAATATTTTTCTTTTCGAGATTCTTTGAGCATAATATGCTTTTCTGAGGCTATCAAACCAGTATAATGAAAGAGAACCAGTTATCTCAAATAAGAACGGAAAAAAAGTGATTCTAACGAAGTTTCCAAACTTCGAAAAAAAATTTTTTTCTTTTCGAGATTCTTTGCGCATTATATGCTTTACTGAGGCTATCAAACTAGTATAATGAAAGAGAACCAGTTATCTCAAATAAGAACGGAAAAAAAGTGATTCAAACGAAGTTTCCAAACTTCGAAAAAAATCTTTTTCTTTTCGAGATTCTTTGCGCATAATATTCTTTTCTGAGGCTAAGAAACTAGTATAATGAAAGAGAACCAGTTATCTCAAATAAGAACGGAAAAAAAGTGATTCTAATGAAGTTTCCAAACTTCGAAAAAAATTTTTTTTCTTTTCGAGATTCTTTGCGCATAATATGCTTTTCTGAGGCTATCAAAATAGTATAATGAAAGAAAACCAGTTATCTCAAATAAGAACGGAAAAAAAGTGATTCTAAAGAAGTTTCCAAACTTCGAAAAAATTTTTTTTTCTTTTCGAGATTCTTTGCGCATAACTATGCTTTATGAGGCTATCAAACTAGTATAATGAAAGAGAACCAGTGTTCTCAAATAAGAACGGAAAAAAAGTGATTCAAACGAAGTTTCCAAACTTCGAAAAAAATTTTTTTTCTTTTCGAGATTCTTTGCGCATAATATGCTTTTCTGAGGCTATGAAACTAGTATAATGAAAGAGAACCATTTATCTCAAATAAGAACGGAAAAAAAGTGATTCTAACGAAGTTTCCAAACTTCGAAAAAAAATTTTTTTCTTTTCGAGATTCTTTGCGCATAATATGCTTTACTGAGGCTATCAAACTAGTATAATGAAAGAGAACCAGTTATCTCAAATAAGAACGGAAAAAAAGTGATTCAAACGAAGTTTCCAAAATTCGAAAAAATTTTTTTTTCTTTTCGAGATTCTTTGCGCATAATATGCTTTTCTGAGGCTATCAAACTAGTGTAATAAAAGAGAACCAGTTATCTCAAATAAGAACAGAAAAAAAGTGATTGTAAAGAAGTTTCCAAACTTCGAAAAATTTTTTTTTTCTTTTGGAGATTCTTTGCGCATAATATGCTTTACTGAGGCTATCAAACTAGTATAATGAAAGAGAACCAGTTATTTCAAATAAGAACGGAAAAAAAGTGATTCAAACGAAGTTTCCAAACTTCGAAAAAAAATTTTTTTCTTTTCGAGATTCTTTGCGCATAATATGCTTTTCTGAGGCTATCAAACTACTATAATGAAAGAGAACCAGTTATCTCAAATAAGAACGGGAAAAAATTGATTCTAACGAAGTTTCCAAACTTCGAAAAAAGTTTTTTTCTTTTCGTGATTCTTTGCGCTAAATATGCTTTTCTGAGGCTATCAAACTAGTATAATAAAAGAGAACCAGTTATCTCAAATAAGAACTAAAAAAAAGTGATTCTAAAGAAGTTTCCAAACTGGGAAAAAATTTTTTTTTCTTTTCGAGATTCTTTGCGCATAATATGCTTTACTGAGGCTATCAAACCAGTTATCTCAAATAAGAACGGAAAAAAAGTGATTCAAACGAAGTTTCCAAACTTCGAAAAAAATTTTTTTTCTTTTCGAGATTCTTTGCGCATAATATGGTTTACTGAGGCTATCAAACTAGTATAATGAAAGAGAAACAGTTATCGCAAATAAGAACAGAATAAAAGTGATTCAAACGAAGTTTCCAAACTTCGAAAAAAAATATTTTTCTTTTCGAGATTCTTTGCGCATAATATGCTTTTCTGAGGCTATCAAACTAGTATAATGAAAGAGAACCAGTTATCTCAAATAAGAACGTGAAAAAAGTGATTCTAACGAAGTTTCCAAACTTGGAAAAAAATGTTTTTCTTTTCGAGATTCTTTGCGCATAATATGCTTTTCTGAGGCTATCAAGCTAGTATAATGAAAGAGAACCAGTTATCTCAAATAAGAACGGGAAAAAAGTGATTCTAACGAAGTTTCCAAACTTCGAAAAAAATTTTTTTTCTTTTCGAGATTCTTTGCGCATAATATGCTTTACTGAGGCTATCAAACTAGTATAATGAAAGAGAACCAGTTATCTCAAATAAGAACGGAAAAAAAGTGTTTCAAACGAAGTTTCCAAACTTCGAAAAAAAATCTTTTTCTTTTCGAGATTCTTTGCGCATAATATTCTTTGCTGAGGCTATCAAACTAGTATAATGAAAGAGAACCAGTTATCTCAAATAAGAACGGAAAAAAAGTGATTCTAATGAAGTTTCCAAACTTCGAAAAAAAAATTTTTTCTTTTCGAGATTCTTTGCGCATAATATGCTTTTCTGAGGCTATCAAAATAGTATAATGAAAGAAAACCAGTTCTCTCAAATAAGAACGGAAAAAAAGTGATTCTAACGAAGTTTCCAAACTTCGAAAAAATTTTTTTTTCTTTTCGAGATTCTTTGCGCATAATATGCTTTATGAGGCTATCAAACTAGTATAATGAAAGAGAACCAGTGTTCTCAAATAAGAACGGAAAAAAAGTGATTCAAACGAAGTTTCCAAACTTCGAAAAAAAATTTTTTTCTTTTCGAGATTCTTTGCGCATAATATGCTTTTCTGAGTCTATCAAACTAGTATAATGAAAGAGAACCAGTTATCTCAAATAAGAACGGAAAAAAAGTGATTCTAACGAAGTTTCCAAACAAACAAAAAAAATTTTTTTTCTTTTCGAGATTCTTTGCGCATAATATGCTTTTCTGAGGCTATCAAACTACTATAATGAAAGGGAACCAGTTATCTCAAATAAGAACGGGAAAAAAGTGATTCTAACGAAGTTTCCAAACTTCGAAAAAAAGTTTTTTTCTTTTCGTGATTCTTTGCGCTAAATATGCTTTTCTGAGGCTATCAAACTAGTATAATAAAAGAGAACCAGTTATCTCAAATAAGAACAGAAAAAAAGTGATTCTAAAGAAGTTTCCAAACTTCGAAAAAAATTTTTTTTCTTTTCGAGATTCTTTGCGCATAATATGCTTTACTGAGGCTATCAAACTAGTATAATTAAAGAGAACCAGTTATCTCAAATAAGAACGGAAAAAAAGTGATTCAAACGAAGTTTCCAAACTTCGAAAAAATTTTTTTTTCTTTTCTTGATTCTTTTCGCTAAATATGCTTTTCTGAGGCTATCAAACTAGTATAATGAAAGAGAACCAGTTATCTCAAATAAGAACAGAAAAAAGTGATTCTAAAGAAGTTTCCAAAATTCGAAAAAAAATGTTTTTCTTTTCGAGATTCTTTAAGCATAATATGCTTTTCTGAGGCTATCAAACTAGTATAATGAAAGAGAACCAGTTATCTCAAATAAGAACAGAAAAAAAGTGATTCAAACGAAGTTTCCAAACTTCGACAAAAAATTTTTTTCTTTTTGAGATTCTTTGCGCATAATATACTTTTCTACGGCTATCAAACTGGTAAAATGAAAGAGAACCAGTTATCTCGAATAAGAACGGAAAAAAAGTAATTCTAACGAAGTTTCCAAACTTCGAAAAAAATTTTTTTTCTTTTCGAGATTCTTTGCGCATAATATGCTTTACTGAGGCTATCAAACTAGTATAATGAAAGAGAACCAGTTATCTCAAATAAGAACGGAAAAAAAGTGATTCTAACGAAGTTTCCAAACTTCGAAAAAAAATTTTTTTCTTTTCGAGATTCTTTGCGCATAATATGCTTTACTGAGGCTATCAAACTAGTATAATGAAGGAGAACCAGTTATCTCAAATAAGAACCGAAAAAAAGTGATTCTAAAGAAGTTTCCAAACTTCGAAAAAAAATTTTTTTCTTTTCCAGATTCTTTGCGCATAATATGCTTTACTGAGGCTATCAAACGAGTACAATGAAAGAGAACCGGTTATGTCAAATAAGAACGGAAAAAAAGTGATTCTAACGAAGTTTCCAAACTTCGAAAAAAAATTTTTTTCTTTTCGAGATTCTTTGCGCATAATATGCTTTACTGAGGCTATCAAACTAGCATAATGAAAGAGAACCAGTTATCTCAAATAAGAACAGAAAAAAAGTGATTCTAACGATTTTTCCAAACTTCGAAAAAATTTTTTTTTCTTTTCGTGATTCTTTGCGCTAAATATGCTTTTCGGAGGCTATCAAACTAGTATAATAAAAGAGAACCAGTTATCTCAAATAAGAACAGAAAAAAAGTGATTCTAAAGAAGTTTCCAAACTTCGAAAAATTTTTTTTTTCTTTTCGAGATTCTTTGCGCATAATATGCTTTTCTGAGGCTATCAAAATAGTATAATGAAAGACAACCAGTTATCTCAAATAAGAACGGGAAAAAAGTGATTCTAACGAAGTTTCCAAACTTCGAAAATAATTTTTTTTCTTTTCGTGATTCTTTGCGCTAAATATGCTTTTCTGAGGTTATCAAACTAGTATAATGAAAGAGAACCAGTTATCTCAAATAAGAACAGAAAAAAAGTGATTCTGAAGTAGTTTCCAAACTTCGAAAAAAAAACTTTTTCTTTTCGAGATTCTTTGCGCATAATATGCTTTACTGAGGCTATCAAACTAGTATAATGAAAGAGAACCAGTTATCTCAAATAAGAACGGAAAAAAAGTGATTCAAACGAAGTTTCCAAACTTCGAAAAAAATTTTTTTTCTTTTCGAGATTCTTTGCGCATAATATGCTTTTCTGAGGCTATCAAACTAGTATAATAAAAGAGAACCAGTTATCTCAAATAAGAACAGAAAAAAAGTGATTCTAAAGAAGTTTCCAAACTTCGAAAAAAAGTTTTTTTCTTTTTGAGATTCTTTGCGCATAATATGCTTTACTGAGGCTATCAAACTAGTATAATTAAAGAGAACCAGTTATCTCAAATAAGAACGGAAAAAAAGTGATTCAAACGAAGTTTCCAAACTTCGAAAAAAAATTTTTTTCTTTTCGTGATTCTTTTCGCTAAATATGCTTTTCTGAGGCTATCAAACTAGTATAATGAAGGAGAACCAGTTATCTCAAATAAGAATGGAAAAAAAGTGATTCTAACGAAGTTTCCAAACTTCGAAAAAAAATTTTTTTCTTTTCGAGATTCTTTGCGCATAATATGCTTTACTGAGGCTATCAAACTAGTATAATTAAAGAGAATCAGTTATCTCAAATAAGAACGGAAAAAAAGTGATTCAAACGAAGTTTCCAAACTTCGAAAAAAAATTTTTTTCTTTTCGAGATTCTTTGCGCATAATATGCTTTTCTGAGGCTATCAAATTAGTATAATGAAAGAGAACCAGTTATCTCAAATAAGAACGGAAAAAAAGTGATTCAAACGAAGTTTCCAAACTTCGAAAAAAAATATTTTTCTTTTCGAGATTCTTTGCGTATAATATGCTTTTCTGAGGCTATCAAACTAGTATAATGAAAGAGAACCAGTTATCTCAAATAAGAACGGAAAAAAAGTGATTCTAACGAAGTTTCCAAACTTCGAAAAAAAATTTTTTTCTTTTCGAGATTCTTTGCGCATAATATGCTTTTCTGAGGCTATCAAAATAGTATAATGAAAGAGAACCAGTTATCTCAAATAAGAACGAGAAAAAAGTTATTCTAATGATGTTTCCAAACTTCGAAAATAATTTTTTTTCTTTTCGTGATTCTTTGCACTAAATTTTCTTTACTGAGGCTATCAAACCAGTATAATGAAAGAGAACCAGTTATCTCAAATAAGAACGGGAAAAAAGTGATTCTAACGAAGTTTCCAAACTTGGAAAAAAATGTTTTTCTTTTCGAGATTCTTTGCGCATAATATGCTTTTCTGAGGCTATCAAGCTAGTATAATGAAAGAGAACCAGTTATCTCAAATAAGAACGGAAAAAAAGTGATTCAAACGAAGTTTCCAAACTTCGTAAAAAATCTTTTTCTTTTCGAGATTCTTTGCGCATAATATTCTTTTCTGAGGCTATCAAACTAGTATAATGAAAGAGAACCAGTTATCTCAAATAAGAACGGAAAAAAAGTGATTCTAACGAAGTTTCCAAACTTCGAAAAAAATATTTTTCTTTTCGAGATTCTTTGCGCATAATATGCTTTTCTGAGGCTATCAAACTAGTATAATGAAAGAGAACCAGTTATCTCAAATAAGAACGGAAAAAAAGTGATTCTAACGAAGTTTCCAAACTTCGAAAAAAAATTTTTTTCTTTTCGAGATTCTTTACGCATAATATGCTTTTCTGAGGCTATCAAAATAGTATAATGAAAGAGAACCAGTTATCTCAAATAAGAACGAGAAAAAAGTTATTCTAATGATGTTTCCAAACTTCGAAAATAATTATTTTTCTTTTCGTGATTCTTTGCGCTAAATGTGCTTTACTGAGGCTATCAAACCAGAATAATGAAAGAGAACCAGTTATCTCAAATAAGAACGGGAAAAAAGTGATTCTAACGAAGTTTCCAAACTTGGAAAAAAATGTTTTTCTTTTCGAGATTCTTTGCGCATAATATGCTTTTCTGAGGCAATCAAGCTAGTATAATGAAAGAGAACCAGTTATCTCAAATAAGAACGGGAAAAAAGTTATTCTAACGAAGTTTCCAAACTTCGAAAAAATTTTGTTTTCTTATCGAGATTCTTTGTGCATAATATGCTTTACTGAGGCTATCAAACTAGTATAATGAAAGAGAACCAGTTATCTCAAATAAGAACGGTAAAAAGTGATTCAAACGAAGTTTCCAAACTTCGAAAAAAATCTTTTTCTTTTCGAGATTCTTTGCGCATAATATTCTTTTCTGAGGCTATCAAACTAGTATAATGAAAGAGAACTAGTTATCTCAAATAAGAACGGAAAAAAAGTGATTCTAATGAAGTTTCCAAACTTCGAAAAAAAATTTTTTTCTTTTCGAGATTCTTTGCGCATAATATGCTTTACTGAGGCTATCAAACTAGTATAATGAAAGAGAACCAGTTATCTCAAATAAGAACGGAAAAAAAGTGATTCAAACGATGTTTCCAAACTTCGAAAAAAAATTTTTTTCTTTTCGAGATTCTTTGCGCATAATATGCTTTTCTGAGGCTATCAAACTAGTATAATGAAAGAGAACCAGTTATTTCAAATAAGAACGGAAAAAAGGTGATTCAAACGAAGTTTCCAAACTTCGAAAAAAATTTTTTTTCTTTTCGTGATTCTTTTCGCTAAATATGCTTTTCTGAGGCTGTCAAACTAGTATAATGAAAGAGAACCAGTTATCTCAAACAAGAACAGAAAAAAAGTGATTCTAAAGAAGTTTCCAAACTTCGAAAAAAAATTTTTTTCTTTTCGAGATTCTTTGCGCATAATATGCTTTACTGAGGCTATCAAACTAGTATAATGAAAGAGAACCAGTTATCTCAAATAAGAACGGAAAAAAAGTGATTCAAACGAAGTTTCCAAACTTCGAAAAAAAATGTTTTTCTTTTCGAGATTCTTTGCGCATAATATGCTTTTCTGAGGCTATCAAACTAGTATAATGAAAGAGAACCAGTTATCTCAAATAAGAAAAGAAAAAGTGATTCTAACGAAGTTTCCAAACTTCGAAAAAAATTTTTTTTCTTTTGGAGATTCTTTGTGCTAAATATGCTTTTCTGAGGCTATCAAACTAGTATAATGAAAGAGAACCAGTTATCTCAAATAAGAACGGAAAAAAAGGGATTCTAACGAAGTTTCCAAACTTCGAAAAAAATTTTTTTTCTTTTCGAAATTCTTTGCGCATAATATGCTTTACTGAGGCTATCAAACTAGTATAATGAAAGAGAACCAGTTATCTCAAATAAGAACGGAAAAAAAGTGATTATTTTTTTTCTTTTCGTGATTCTTTGTGCTAAATATGCTTTTCTGAGGCTATCAAACTAGTACAATGAAAGTGAACCAGTTATCGCAAATAAGAACAGAATAAAAGTGATTCTAAATAAGTTTCCAAACTTCGAAAAAAATTTTTTTCTTTTCGAGATTCTTTGCGCATAATATGCTTTACTGAGGCTATCAAACTAGTATAATGAAAGAGAACCAGTTATCTCAAATAAGAACGGAAAAAAAGTGATTCAAACGAAGTTTCCAAACTTCGAAAAAAAATATTTTTCTTTTCGAGATTCTTTGAGCATAATATGCTTTTCTGAGGCTATCAAACCAGTATAATGAAAGAGAACCAGTTATCTCAAATAAGAACGGAAAAAAAGTGATTCTAACGAAGTTTCCAAACTTCGAAAAAAAATTTTTTTCTTTTCGAGATTCTTTGCGCATTATATGCTTTACTGAGGCTATCAAACTAGTATAATGAAAGAGAACCAGTTATCTCAAATAAGAACGGAAAAAAAGTGATTCAAACGAAGTTTCCAAACTTCGAAAAAAATCTTTTTCTTTTCGAGATTCTTTGCGCATAATATTCTTTTCTGAGGCTAAGAAACTAGTATAATGAAAGAGAACCAGTTATCTCAAATAAGAACGGAAAAAAAGTGATTCTAATGAAGTTTCCAAACTTCGAAAAAAATTTTTTTTCTTTTCGAGATTCTTTGCGCATAATATGCTTTTCTGAGGCTATCAAAATAGTATAATGAAAGAAAACCAGTTATCTCAAATAAGAACGGAAAAAAAGTGATTCTAAAGAAGTTTCCAAACTTCGAAAAAAATTTTTTTTCTTTTCGAGATTCTTTGCGCATAACTATGCTTTATGAGGCTATCAAACTAGTATAATGAAAGAGAACCAGTGTTCTCAAATAAGAACGGAAAAAAAGTGATTCAAACGAAGTTTCCAAACTTCGAAAAAAATTTTTTTTCTTTTCGAGATTCTTTGCGCATAATATGCTTTTCTGAGGCTATGAAACTAGTATAATGAAAGAGAACCATTTATCTCAAATAAGAACGGAAAAAAAGTGATTCTAACGAAGTTTCCAAACTTCGAAAAAAAATTTTTTTCTTTTCGAGATTCTTTGCGCATAATATGCTTTACTGAGGCTATCAAACTAGTATAATGAAAGAGAACCAGTTATCTCAAATAAGAACGGAAAAAAAGTGATTCAAACGAAGTTTCCAAACTTCGAAAAAATTTTTTTTTCTTTTCGAGATTCTTTGCGCATAATATGCTTTTCTGAGGCTATCAAACTAGTGTAATAAAAGAGAACCAGTTATCTCAAATAAGAACAGAAAAAAAGTGATTGTAAAGAAGTTTCCAAACTTCGAAAAATTTTTTTTTTCTTTTCGAGATTCTTTGCGCATAATATGCTTTACTGAGGCTATCAAACTAGTATAATGAAAGAGAACCAGTTATTTCAAATAAGAACGGAAAAAAAGTGATTCAAACGAAGTTTCCAAACTTCGAAAAAAAATTTTTTTCTTTTCGAGATTCTTTGCGCATAATATGCTTTTCTGAGGCTATCAAACTACTATAATGAAAGAGAACCAGTTATCTCAAATAAGAACGGGAAAAAATTGATTCTAACGAAGTTTCCAAACTTCGAAAAAAGTTTTTTTCTTTTCGTGATTCTTTGCGCTAAATATGCTTTTCTGAGGCTATCAAACTAGTATAATAAAAGAGAACCAGTTATCTCAAATAAGAACTAAAAAAAAGTGATTCTAAAGAAGTTTCCAAACTGGGAAAAAATTTTTTTTTTTTTTTCGAGATTCTTTGCGCATAATATGCTTTACTGAGGCTATCAAACCAGTTATCTCAAATAAGAACGGAAAAAAAGTGATTCAAACGCAGTTTCCAAACTTCGAAAAAAAATTTTTTTCTTTTCGAGATTCTTTGCGCATAATATGCTTTTCTGAGGCTATCAAACTAGTATAATGAAAGAGAACCAGTTATCTCAAATAAGAACGGTAAAAAGTGATTCAAACGAAGTTTCCAAACTTCGAAAAAAATCTTTTTCTTTTCGAGATTCTTTGCGCATAATATTCTTTTCTGAGGCTATCAAACTAGTATAATGAAAGAGAACTAGTTATCTCAAATAAGAACGGAAAAAAAGTGATTCTAATGAAGTTTCCAAACTTCGAAAAAAAATTTTTTTCTTTTCGAGATTCTTTGCGCATAATATGCTTTACTGAGGCTATCAAACTAGTATAATGAAAGAGAACCAGTTATCTCAAATAAGAACGGAAAAAAAGTGATTCAAACGATGTTTCCAAACTTCGAAAAAAAATTTTTTTCTTTTCGAGATTCTTTGCGCATAATATGCTTTTCTGAGGCTATCAAACTAGTATAATGAAAGAGAACCAGTTATTTCAAATAAGAACGGAAAAAAGGTGATTCAAACGAAGTTTCCAAACTTCGAAAAAAATTTTTTTTCTTTTCGTGATTCTTTTCGCTAAATATGCTTTTCTGAGGCTGTCAAACTAGTATAATGAAAGAGAACCAGTTATCTCAAACAAGAACAGAAAAAAAGTGATTCTAAAGAAGTTTCCAAACTTCGAAAAAAAATTTTTTTCTTTTCGAGATTCTTTGCGCATAATATGCTTTACTGAGGCTATCAAACTAGTATAATGAAAGAGAACCAGTTATCTCAAATAAGAACGGAAAAAAAGTGATTCAAACGAAGTTTCCAAACTTCGAAAAAAAATGTTTTTCTTTTCGAGATTCTTTGCGCATAATATGCTTTTCTGAGGCTATCAAACTAGTATAATGAAAGAGAACCAGTTATCTCAAATAAGAAAAGAAAAAGTGATTCTAACGAAGTTTCCAAACTTCGAAAAAAAGTTTTTTTCTTTTGGAGATTCTTTGTGCTAAATATGCTTTTCTGAGGCTATCAAACTAGTATAATGAAAGAGAACCAGTTATCTCAAATAAGAACGGAAAAAAAGGGATTCTAACGAAGTTTCCAAACTTCGAAAAAAATTTTTTTTCTTTTCGAAATTCTTTGCGCATAATATGCTTTACTGAGGCTATCAAACTAGTATAATGAAAGAGAACCAGTTATCTCAAATAAGAACGGAAAAAAAGTGATTATTTTTTTTCTTTTCGTGATTCTTTGTGCTAAATATGCTTTTCTGAGGCTATCAAACTAGTATAATGAAAGAGAACCAGTTATCTCAAATAAGAACGGAAAAAAAGTGATTCAAACGAAGTTTCCAAACTTCGAAAAAAATCTTTTTCTTTTCGAGATTCTTTGCGCATAATATTCTTTTCTGAGGCTAAGAAACTAGTATAATGAAAGAGAACCAGTTATCTCAAATAAGAACGGAAAAAAAGTGATTCTAATGAAGTTTCCAAACTTCGAAAAAAATTTTTTTTCTTTTCGAGATTCTTTGCGCATAATATGCTTTTCTGAGGCTATCAAAATAGTATAATGAAAGAAAACCAGTTATCTCAAATAAGAACGGAAAAAAAGTGATTCTAAAGAAGTTTCCAAACTTCGAAAAAATTTTTTTTTCTTTTCGAGATTCTTTGCGCATAACTATGCTTTATGAGGCTATCAAACTAGTATAATGAAAGAGAACCAGTGTTCTCAAATAAGAACGGAAAAAAAGTGATTCAAACGAAGTTTCCAAACTTCGAAAAAAATTTTTTTTCTTTTCGAGATTCTTTGCGCATAATATGCTTTTCTGAGGCTATGAAACTAGTATAATGAAAGAGAACCATTTATCTCAAATAAGAACGGAAAAAAAGTGATTCTAACGAAGTTTCCAAACTTCGAAAAAAAATTTTTTTCTTTTCGAGATTCTTTGCGCATAATATGCTTTACTGAGGCTATCAAACTAGTATAATGAAAGAGAACCAGTTATCTCAAATAAGAACGGAAAAAAAGTGATTCAAACGAAGTTTCCAAAATTCGAAAAAATTTTTTTTTCTTTTCGAGATTCTTTGCGCATAATATGCTTTTCTGAGGCTATCAAACTAGTGTAATAAAAGAGAACCAGTTATCTCAAATAAGAACAGAAAAAAAGTGATTGTAAAGAAGTTTCCAAACTTCGAAAAATTTTTTTTTTCTTTTGGAGATTCTTTGCGCATAATATGCTTTACTGAGGCTATCAAACTAGTATAATGAAAGAGAACCAGTTATTTCAAATAAGAACGGAAAAAAAGTGATTCAAACGAAGTTTCCAAACTTCGAAAAAAAATTTTTTTCTTTTCGAGATTCTTTGCGCATAATATGCTTTTCTGAGGCTATCAAACTACTATAATGAAAGAGAACCAGTTATCTCAAATAAGAACGGGAAAAAATTGATTCTAACGAAGTTTCCAAACTTCGAAAAAAGTTTTTTTCTTTTCGTGATTCTTTGCGCTAAATATGCTTTTCTGAGGCTATCAAACTAGTATAATAAAAGAGAACCAGTTATCTCAAATAAGAACTAAAAAAAAGTGATTCTAAAGAAGTTTCCAAACTGGGAAAAAATTTTTTTTTCTTTTCGAGATTCTTTGCGCATAATATGCTTTACTGAGGCTATCAAACCAGTTATCTCAAATAAGAACGGAAAAAAAGTGATTCAAACGAAGTTTCCAAACTTCGAAAAAAATGTTTTTTCTTTTCGAGATTCTTTGCGCATAATATGGTTTACTGAGGCTATCAAACTAGTATAATGAAAGAGAAACAGTTATCGCAAATAAGAACAGAATAAAAGTGATTCAAACGAAGTTTCCAAACTTCGAAAAAAAATATTTTTCTTTTCGAGATTCTTTGCGCATAATATGCTTTTCTGAGGCTATCAAACTAGTATAATGAAAGAGAACCAGTTATCTCAAATAAGAACGTGAAAAAAGTGATTCTAACGAAGTTTCCAAACTTGGAAAAAAATGTTTTTCTTTTCGAGATTCTTTGCGCATAATATGCATTTCTGAGGCTATCAAGCTAGTATAATGAAAGAGAACCAGTTATCTCAAATAAGAACGGGAAAAAAGTGATTCTAACGAAGTTTCCAAACTTCGAAAAAAATTTTTTTTCTTTTCGAGATTCTTTGCGCATAATATGCTTTACTGAGGCTATCAAACTAGTATAATGAAAGAGAACCAGTTATCTCAAATAAGAACGGAAAAAAAGTGTTTCAAACGAAGTTTCCAAACTTCGAAAAAAAATCTTTTTCTTTTCGAGATTCTTTGCGCATAATATTCTTTGCTGAGGCTATCAAACTAGTATAATGAAAGAGAACCAGTTATCTCAAATAAGAACGGAAAAAAAGTGATTCTAATGAAGTTTCCAAACTTCGAAAAAAAAATTTTTTCTTTTCGAGATTCTTTGCGCATAATATGCTTTTCTGAGGCTATCAAAATAGTATAATGAAAGAAAACCAGTTCTCTCAAATAAGAACGGAAAAAAAGTGATTCTAACGAAGTTTCCAAACTTCGAAAAAATTTTTTTTTCTTTTCGAGATTCTTTGCGCATAATATGCTTTATGAGGCTATCAAACTAGTATAATGAAAGAGAACCAGTGTTCTCAAATAAGAACGGAAAAAAAGTGATTCAAACGAAGTTTCCAAACTTCGAAAAAAAATTTTTTTCTTTTCGAGATTCTTTGCGCATAATATGCTTTTCTGAGTCTATCAAACTAGTATAATGAAAGAGAACCAGTTATCTCAAATAAGAACGGAAAAAAAGTGATTCTAACGAAGTTTCCAAACAAACAAAAAAAATTTTTTTTCTTTTCGAGATTCTTTGCGCATAATATGCTTTTCTGAGGCTATCAAACTACTATAATGAAAGGGAACCAGTTATCTCAAATAAGAACGGGAAAAAAGTGATTCTAACGAAGTTTCCAAACTTCGAAAAAAAGTTTTTTTCTTTTCGTGATTCTTTGCGCTAAATATGCTTTTCTGAGGCTATCAAACTAGTATAATAAAAGAGAACCAGTTATCTCAATTAAGAACAGAAAAAAAGTGATTCTAAAGAAGTTTCCAAACTTCGAAAAAAATTTTTTTTCTTTTCGAGATTCTTTGCGCATAATATGCTTTACTGAGGCTATCAAACTAGTATAATTAAAGAGAACCAGTTATCTCAAATAAGAACGGAAAAAAAGTGATTCAAACGAAGTTTCCAAACTTCGAAAAAATTTTTTTTTCTTTTCTTGATTCTTTTCGCTAAATATGCTTTTCTGAGGCTATCAAACTAGTATAATGAAAGAGAACCAGTTATCTCAAATAAGAACAGAAAAAAGTGATTCTAAAGAAGTTTCCAAAATTCGAAAAAAAATGTTTTTCTTTTCGAGATTCTTTAAGCATAATATGCTTTTCTGAGGCTATCAAACTAGTATAATGAAAGAGAACCAGTTATCTCAAATAAGAACAGAAAAAAAGTGATTCAAACGAAGTTTCCAAACTTCGACAAAAAATTTTTTTCTTTTTGAGATTCTTTGCGCATAATATACTTTTCTACGGCTATCAAACTGGTAAAATGAAAGAGAACCAGTTATCTCGAATAAGAACGGAAAAAAAGTAATTCTAACGAAGTTTCCAAACTTCGAAAAAAATTTTTTTTCTTTTCGAGATTCTTTGCGCATAATATGCTTTACTGAGGCTATCAAACTAGTATAATGAAAGAGAACCAGTTATCTCAAATAAGAACGGAAAAAAAGTGATTCTAACGAAGTTTCCAAACTTCGAAAAAAAAATTTTTTTCTTTTCGAGATTCTTTGCGCATAATATGCTTTACTGAGGCTATCAAACTAGTATAATGAAGGAGAACCAGTTATCTCAAATAAGAACCGAAAAAAAGTGATTCTAAAGAAGTTTCCAAACTTCGAAAAAAAATTTTTTTCTTTTCCAGATTCTTTGCGCATAATATGCTTTACTGAGGCTATCAAACGAGTACAATGAAAGAGAACCGGTTATGTCAAATAAGAACGGAAAAAAAGTGATTCTAACGAAGTTTCCAAACTTCGAAAAAAAATTTTTTTCTTTTCGAGATTCTTTGCGCATAATATGCTTTACTGAGGCTATCAAACTAGCATAATGAAAGAGAACCAGTTATCTCAAATAAGAACAGAAAAAAAGTGATTCTAACGATTTTTCCAAACTTCGAAAAAATTTTTTTTTCTTTTCGTGATTCTTTGCGCTAAATATGCTTTTCGGAGGCTATCAAACTAGTATAATAAAAGAGAACCAGTTATCTCAAATAAGAACAGAAAAAAAGTGATTCTAAAGAAGTTTCCAAACTTCGAAAAATTTTTTTTTTCTTTTCGAGATTCTTTGCGCATAATATGCTTTACTGAGGCTATCAAACTAGTATAATGCAAGAGAACCAGTTATTTCAAATAAGAACGGAAAAAAAGTGATTCAAACGAAGTTTCCAAAATACGAAAAAATTTTTTTTCTTTTCGAGATTCTTTGTGCTAAATATGCTTTTCTGAGGCTATCAAACTAGTATAATGAAAGAGAACCAGTTATCTCAAATAAGAACGGAAAAAAAGGGATTCTAACGAAGTTTCCAAACTTCGAAAAAATTTTTTTTCTTTTCGAGATTCTTTGCGCATAATATGCTTTTCTAAGGCTATCAAACTAGTATAATTAAAGAGAACCAGTTATCTCAAATAAGAACGGGAAAAAAGTGATTCTAACGAAGTTTCCAAACTTCGAAAAAAAATTTTTTTCTTTTCGAGATTCTTTGCGCATAATATGCTTTATGAGGCTGTCAAACCTAGTATAATGAAAGAGAACCAGTGTTCTCAAATAAGAACAGAAAAAAAGTGATTCAAACGAAGTTTCCAAACTTCGACAAAAAATTTTTTTCTTTTTGAGATTCTTTGCGCATAATATACTTTTCTACGGCTATCAAACTGGTAAAATGAAAGAGAACCAGTTATCTCGAATAAGAACGGAAAAAAAGTAATTCTAACGAAGTTTCCAAACTTCGAAAAACATTTTTTTTCTTTTCGAGATTCTTTGCGCATAATATGCTTTACTGAGGCTATCAAACTAGTATAATGAAAGAGAACCAGTTATCTCAAATAAGAACGGGAAAAAAGTGATTCTAACGAAGTTTTCAAACTTCGAAAAAAAATTTTTTTCTTTTCGAGATTCTTTGCGCATAATATGCTTTACTGAGGCTATCAAACTAGTATAATGAAAGAGAACCAGTTATCTCAAATAAGAACCGAAAAAAAGTGATTCTAAAGAAGTTTCCAAACTTCGAAAAAAAATTTTTTTCTTTTCCAGATTCTTTGCGCATAATATGCTTTACTGAGGCTATCAAACGAGTACAATGAAAGAGAACCAGTTATGTCAAATAAGAACGGAAAAAAGTGATTCTAACGAAGTTTCCAAACTTCGAAAAAAAATTTTTTTCTTTTCGAGATTCTTTGCGCATAATATGCTTTACTGAGGCTATCAAACTAGTATAATGAAAGAGAACCAGTTATCTCAAATAAGAACAGAAAAAAAGTGATTCTAACGATTTTTCCAAACTTCGAAAAAAATTTTTTTTCTTTTCGTGATTCTTTGCGCTAAATATGCTTTTCTGAGGCTATCAAACTAGTATAATGAAAGAGAACCAGTTATCTCAAATAAGAACAGAAAAAAAGTGATTCTAAAGAAGTTTCCAAACTACGAAAAAAAATTTTTTTCTTTTCGAGATTCTTTGCGCATAATATGCTTTCCTGAGGCTATCAAACTAGTATAATGAAAGAGAACCAGTTATCTCAAATAAGAACGGAAAAAAAGTGAATCTAACGAAGTTTCCAAACTTCGAAAAAAAATGTTTTTCTTTTCGAGATTCTTTGCGCATAATATGCTTGTCTGAGGCTATCAAAATAGTATAATGAAAGACAACCAGTTATCTCAAATAAGAACGGGAAAAAAGTGATTCTAACGAAGTTTCCAAACTTCGAAAATAATTGTTTTTTCTTTTCGTGATTCTTTGCGCTAAATATGCTTTTCTGAGGCTATCAAACTAGTATAATGAAAGAAAACCAGTTATCTCAAATAAGAACAGAAAAAAAGTGATTCTAAAGTAGTTTCCAAACTTTGAAAAAAAATTTTTTCTTTTCGAGATTCTTTGCGCATAATATGCTTTACTGAGGCTATCAAACTAGTATAATGAAAGAGAACCAGTTATCTCAAATAAGAACGGAAAAAAAGTGATTCAAACGAAGTTTCCAAACTTCGAAAAAATTTTTTTTTCTTTTCGAGATTCTTTGCGCATAATATGCTTTTCTGAGGCTATCAAACTAGTATAATAAAAGAGAACCAGTTATCTCAAATAAGAACAGAAAAAAAGTGATTCTAAAGAAGTTTCCAAAATTCGAAAAATTTTTTTTTTCTTTTCGAGATTCTTTGCGCATAATATGCTTTACTGAGGCTATCAAACTAGTATAATGAAAGAGAACCAGTTATCTCAAATAAGAACGGAAAAAAAGTGATTCTAACGAAGTTTCCAAACTTCGAAAATAATTTTTTTTCTTTTCGTGATTCTTTGTGCTAAATATGCTTTTCTGAGGCTATCAAACTAGTATAATGAAAGAGAACCAGTTATCGCAAATAAGAACAGAATAAAAGTGATTCTAAATAAGTTTCCAAACTTCGAAAAAAAATTTTTTTTTTCGAGATTCTTTGCGCATAATATGCTTTACTGAGGCTATCAAACTAGTATAATGAAAGAGAACCAGTTATCTCAAATAAGAACGGAAAAAAGGTGATTCAAACGAAGTTTCCAAACTTCGAAAAAAAATATTTTTCTTTTCGAGATTCTTTGAGCATAATATGCTTTTCTGAGGCTATCAAACTAGTATAATTAAAGAGAACCAGTTATCTCAAATAAGAACGGAAAAAAAGTGATTCTAACGAAGTTTCCAAACTTCGAAAAAAAAATTTTTTCTTTTCGAGATTCTTTGCGCATAATATGCTTTACTGAGGCTATCAAACTAGTATAATGAAAGAGAACCAGTTATCTCAAATAAGAACGGAAAAAAAGTGATTCAAACGAAGTTTCCAAACTTCGAAAAAAATCTTTTTCTTTTCGAGATTCTTTGCGCATAATATTCTTTTCTGAGGCTATGAAACTAGTATAATGAAAGAGAACCAGTTATCTCAAATAAGAACGGAAAAAAAGTGATTGTAATGAAGTTTCCAATCTTCGAAAAAAAATTTTTTTCTTTTCGAGATTCTTTGCGCATAATATGCTTTTCTGAGGCTATTAAATTGTATAATGAAAGAAAACCAGTTATCTCAAATAAGAACGGAAAAAAAGTGATTCTAACGAAGTTTCCAAACTTCGAAAAAAATTTTTTTTCTTTTCGAGATTCTTTGCGCATAATATGCTTTATGAGGCTATCAAACTAGTATAATGAAAGAGAACCAGTTATCTCAAATAAGAACGGAAAAAAAGTGATTCAAACGAAGTTTCCAAACTTCGAAAAAAAATTTTTTTCTTTTCGAGATTCTTTGCGCATAATATGCTTTACTGAGGCTATCAAACTAGTATAATGAAAGAGAACCAGTTATCTCAAATAAGAACGGAAAAAAAGTGATTCAAACGAAGTTTCCAAACTTCGAAAAAAATTTTTTTTCTTTTCGAGATTCTTTGCGCATAATATGCTTTTCTGAGGCTATCAAACTAGTATAATAAAAGAGAACCAGTTATCTCAAATAAGAACAGAAAAAAAGTGATTCTAAAGAAGTTTCCAAACTTCGAAAAATTTCTTTTTTCTTTTCGAGATTCTTTGCGCATAATATGCTTTACTGAGGCTATCAAACTAGTATAATGAAAGAGAACCAGTTATTTCAAATAAGATCGGAAAAAAAGTGATTCAAACGAAGTTTCCAAACTTCGAAAAAAATTTTTTTCTTTTCGAGATTCTTTGCGCATAATATGCTTTACTGAGGCTATCAAACTAGTATAAGGAAAGAGAACCAGTTATCTCAAATAAGAACGGAAAAAAAGTGATTCTAACGAAGTTTCCAAACTTCGAAAAAAAATGTTTTTCTTTTCGAGATTCTTTGCGCATAATATGCTTTTCTGAGGCTATCAAAATAGTATAATGAAAGACAACCAGTTATCTCAAATAAGAACGGGAAAAAAGTGATTCTAACGAAGTTTCCAAACTTCGAAAATAATTGTTTTTTCTTTTCGTGATTCTTTGCGCTAAATATGCTTTTCTGACGTTATCAAACTAGTATAATGAAAGAGAACCAGTTATCTCAAATAAGAACAGAAAAAAAGTGATTCTAAAGTAGTTTCCAAACTTCGAAAAATAATTTTTTTCTTTTCGAGATTCTTTGCGCATAATATGCTTTACTGAGGCTATCAAACTAGTATAATGAAAGAGAACCAGTTATCTCAAATAAGAACGGAAAAAAAGTGATTCAAACGAAGTTTCCAAACTTCGAAAAAAATTTTTTTTCTTTTCGAGATTCTTTGCGCATAATATGCTTTTCTGAGGCTATCAAACTAGTATAATAAAAGAGAACCAGTTATCTCAAATAAGAACAGAAAAAAAGTGATTCTAAAGAAGTTTCCAAACTTCGAAAAATTTTTTTTTTCTTTTCGAGATTCTTTGCGCATAATATGCTTTACTGAGGCTATCAAACAAGTATAATGCAAGAGAACCAGTTATTTCAAATAAGAACGGAAAAAAAGTGATTCAAACGAAGTTTCCAAACTTCGAAAAAAATTTTTTTTCTTTTCGAGATTCTTTGTGCTAAATATGCTTTTCTGAGGCTATCAAACTAGTATAATGAAAGAGAACCAGTTATCTCAAATAAGAACGGAAAAAAAGGGATTCTAACGAAGTTTCCAAACTTCGAAAAAAATTTTTTTTCTTTTCGAAATTCTTTGCGCATAATATGCTTTACTGAGGCTATCAAACTAGTATAATGAAAGAGAACCAGTTATCTCAAATAAGAACGGAAAAAAAGTGATTCTAACGAAGTTTCCAAACTTCGAAAATAATTTTTTTTCTTTTCGTGATTCTTTGTGCTAAATATGCTTTTCTGAGGCTATCAAACTAGTATAATGAAAGAGAACCAGTTATCGCAAATAAGAACAGAATAAAAGTGATTCTAAATAAGTTTCCAAACTTCGAAAAAAAATTTTTTTTTCCAGGTTCTTTGCGCATAATATGCTTTACTGAGGCTATCAAACTAGTATAATGAAAGAGAACCAGTTATCTCAAATAAGAACGGAAAAAAAGTGATTCAAACGAAGTTTCCAAACTTCGAAAAAAAAATATTTTTCTTTTCGAGATTCTTTGAGCATAATATGCTTTTCTGAGGCTATCAAACTAGTATAATGAAAGAGAACCAGTTATCTCAAATAAGAACGGAAAAAAAGTGATTCTAACGAAGTTTCCAAACTTCGAAAAAAAATTTTTTTCTTTTCGAGATTCTTTGCGCATAATATGCTTTACTGAGGCTATCAAACTAGTATAATGAAAGAGAACCAGTTATCTCAAATAAGAACGGAAAAAAAGTGATTCAAACGAAGTTTCCAAACTTCGAAAAAAATCTTTTTCTTTTCGAGATTCTTTGCGCATAATATTTTTTTCTGAGGCTATGAAACTAGTATAATGAAAGAGAACCAGTTATCTCAAATAAGAACGGAAAAAAAGTGATTGTAATGAAGTTTCCAAACTTCGAAAAAAAATTTTTTTCTTTTCGAGATTCTTTGCGCATAATATGCTTTTCTGAGGCTATTGAATTGTATAATGAAAGAAAACCAGTTATCTCAAATAAGAACGGAAAAAAAGTGATTCTAACGAAGTTTCCAAACTTCGAAAAAAATTTTTTTTCTTTTCGAGATTCTTTGCGCATAATATGCTTTATGAGGCTATCAAACTAGTATAATGAAAGAGAACCAGTATTCTCAAATAAGAACGGAAAAAAAGTGATTCTAACGAAGTTTCCAAACTTCGAAAAAAAATTTTTTTCTTTTCGAGATTCTTTGCGCATAATATGCTTTACTGAGGCTATCAAACTAGTATAATGAAAGAGAACCATTTATCTCAAATAAGAACGGGAAAAAAGTGATTCAAACCAAGTTTCCAAACTTCGAAAAAAATTTTTTTTCTTTTCGAGATTCTTTGCGCATAATATGCTTTTCTGAGGCTATCAAACTAGTATAATAAAAGAGAACCAGTTATCTCAAATAAGAACAGAAAAAAAGTGATTCTAAAGAAGTTTCCAAACTTCGAAAAATTTTTTTTTTCTTTTCGAGATTCTTTGCGCATAATATGCTTTACTGAGGCTATCAAACTAGTATAATGAAAGAGAACCAGTTATTTCAAATAAGAACGGAAAAAAAGTGATTCAAACGAAGTTTCCAAACTTCGAAAAAAAATTTTTTTCTTTTCGAGATTCTTTGCGCATAATATGCTTTTCTGAGGCTATCAAACTACTATAATGAAAGAGAACCAGTTATCTCAAATAAGAACGGGAAAAAATTGATTCTAACGAAGTTTCCAAACTTCGAAAAAAGTTTTTTTCTTTTCGTGATTCTTTGCGCTAAATATGCTTTTCTGAGGCTATCAAACTAGTATAATGAAAGACAACCAGTTATCTCAAATAAGAACGGGAAAAAAGTGATTCTAACGAAGTTTCCAAACTTCGAAAATAATTGTTTTTTCTTTTCGTGATTCTTTGCGCTAAATATGCTTTTCTGACGTTATCAAACCAGTATAATTAAAGATAACCAGTTATCTCAAATAAGAACGGAAAAAAAGTGATTCAAACGAAGTTTCCAAACTTCGAAAAAAATTTTTTTTCTTTTCGAGATTCTTTGCGCATAATATGCTTTTCTGAGGCTATCAAACTAGAATAATAAAAGAGAACCAGTTATCTCAAATAAGAACAGAAAAAAAGTGATTCTAAAGAAGTTTCCAAACTTCGAAAAATTTTTTTTTTCCTTTCGAGATTCTTTGCGCATAATATGCTTTACTGAGGCTATCAAACTAGTATAATGAAAGAGAACCAGTTATTTCAAATAAGAACGGAAAAAAAGTGATTCAAACGAAGTTTCCAAACTTCGAAAAAAAATTTTTATTTTTCGAGATTCTTTGCGCATAATATGCTTTTCTGAGGCTATCAAACTACTATAATGAAAGAGAACCAGTTATCTCAAATAAGAACGGGAAAAAATTGATTCTAACGAAGTTTCCAAACTTCGAAAAATTTTTTTTCTTTTCGTGATTCTTTGCGCTAAATATGCTTTTCTGAGGCTATCAAACTAGTATAATAAAAGAGAACCAGTTATCTCAAATAAGAACAGAAAAAAAGTGATTCTAAAGAAGTTTCCAAACTGGGAAAAAATTTTTTTTTCTTTTCGAGATTCTTTGCGCATAATATGCTTTACTGAGGCTATCAAATCAGTATAATTAAAGATAACCAGTTATCTCAAATAAGAACGGAAAAAAAGTGATTCAAACGAAGTTTCCAAACTTCGAAAAAAAATTTTTTTCTTTTCGAGATTCTTTGCGCATAATATGGTTTACTGAGGCTATCAAACTAGTATAATGAAAGAGAAACAGTTATCGCAAATAAGAACAGAATAAAAGTGATTCTAAAGAAGTTTCCAATTTTCGAAAAAAAATTTTTTCTTTTGGAGATTCTTTGCGCATAATATGCTTTACTGAGGCTATCAAACTAGTATAATGAAAGAGAACCAGTTATCTCAAATAAGAACGGAAAAAAAGTGATTCAAACGAAGTTTCCAAACTTCGAAAAAAAATATTTTTCATTTCGAGATTCTTTGCGCATAATATGCTTTTCTGAGGCTATCAAACTAGTATAATGAAAGAGAAGCAGTTATCTCAAATAAGAACAGAAAAAAAGTGATTCTAACAGAGTTTCCAAACTTCGAAAAAAAATTTTTTTCTTTTCGAGATTCTTTGCGCATAATATGCTTTTCTGAGGCATTCAAAATAGTATAATGAAAGAGAACCAGTTATCTCAAATAAGAACGAGAAAAAAGTTATTCTAACGATGTTTCCAATCTTCGAAAATAATTTTTTTTCTTTTCGTGAGTCTTTGCGCTAAATGTGCTTTACTGAGGCAATCAAACTAGTATAATGAAAGAGAACCAGTTATCTCAAATAAGAACGTGAAAAAAGTGATTCTAACGAAGTTTCCAAACTTGGAAAAAAATGTTTTTCTTTTCGAGATTCTTTGCGCATAATATGCTTTTCTGAGGCTATCAAGCTAGTATAATGAAAGAGAACCAGTTATCTCAAATAACAACGGGAAAAAAGTGATTCTAACGAAGTTTCCAAACTTCGAAAAAAATTTTTTTTCTTTTCGAGATTCTTTGCGCATAATATGCTTTACTGAGGCTATCAAACTAGTATAATGAAAGAGAACCAGTTATCTCAAATAAGAACGGAAAAAAAGTGATTCAAACGAAGTTTCCAAACTTCGAAAAAAAATCTTTTTCTTTTCGAGATTCTTTGCGCATAATATTCTTTGCTGAGGCTATCAAACTACTATAATGAAAGAGAACCAGTTATCTCAAATAAGAACGGAAAAAAAGTGATTCTAATGAAGTTTCCAAACTTCGAAAAAAAAATTTTTTCTTTTCGAGATTCTTTGCGCATAATATGCTTTTCTGAGGCTATCAAAATAGTATAATGAAAGAAAACCAGTTCTCTCAAATAAGAACGGAAAAAAAGTGATTCTAACGAAGTTTCCAAACTTCGAAAAATTTTTTTTTTCTTTTCGAGATTCTTTGCGCATAATATGCTTTATGAGGCTATCAAACTAATATAATGAAAGAGAACCAGTGTTCTCAAATAAGAACGGAAAAAAAGTGATTCAAACGAAGTTTCCAAACTTCGAAAAAAAATTTTTTTCTTTTCGAGATTCTTTGCCCATAATATGCTTTTCTGAGTCTATCAAACTAGTATAATGAAAGAGAACCAATTATCTCAAATAAGAACGGAAAAAAAGTGATTCTAACGAAGATTCCAAACAAACAAACAAAATTTTTTTTCTTTTCGAGATTCTTTGCGCATAATATGCTTTTCTGAGGCTATCAAACTACTATAATGAAAGGGAACCAGTTATCTCAAATAAGAACGGGAAAAAAGTGATTCTAACGAAGTTTCCAAACTTCGAAAAAAAGTTTTTTTCTTTTCGTGATTCTTTGCGCTAAATATGCTTTTCTGAGGCTATTAAATTGTATAATGAAAGAAAACCAGTTATCTCAAATAAGAACGGAAAAAAAGTGATTCTAACGAAGTTTCCAAACTTCGAAAAAAATTTTTTTTCTTTTCGAGATTCTTTGCGCATAATATGCTTTATGAGGCTATCAAACTAGTATAATGAAAGAGAACCAGTATTCTCAAATAAGAACGGAAAAAAAGTGATTCTAACGAAGTTTCCAAACTTCGAAAAAAAATTTTTTTCTTTTCGAGATTCTTTGCGCATAATATGCTTTACTGAGGCTATCAAACTAGTATAATGAAAGAGAACCAGTTATCTCAAATAAGAACGGAAAAAAAGTGATTCAAACGAAGTTTCCAAACTTCGAAAAAAATTTTTTTTCTTTTCGAGATTCTTTGCGCATAATATGCTTTTCTGAGGCTATCAAACTAGTATAATAAAAGAGAACCAGTTATCTCAAATAAGAACAGAAAAAAAGTGATTCTAAAGAAATTTCCAAACTTCGAAAAATTTTTTTTTTCTTTTCGAGATTCTTTGCGCATAATATGCTTTACTGAGGCTATCAAACTAGTATAATGAAAGAGAACCAGTTATTTCAAATAAGAACGGAAAAAAAGTGATTCAAACGAAGTTTCCAAACTTCGAAAAAAAATTTTTTTCTTTTCGAGATATTTTGCGCATAATATGCTTTTCTGAGGCTATCAAACTACTATAATGAAAGAGAACCAGTTATCTCAAATAAGAACGGGAAAAAATTGATTCTAACGAAGTTTCCAAACTTCGAAAAAAGTTTTTTTCTTTTCGTGATTCTTTGCGCTAAATATGCTTTTCTGAGGCTATCAAACTAGTATAATAAAAGAGAACCAGTTATCTCAAATAAGAACAGAAAAAAAGTGATTCTAAAGAAGTTTCCAAACTGGGAAAAATTTTTTTTTTCTTTTCGAGATTCTTTGCGCATAATATGCTTTACTGAGGCTATCAAACCAGTATAATTAAAGATAACCAGTTTTCTCAAATAAGAACGGAAAAAAAGTGATTCAAACGAAGTTTCCAAACTTCGAAAAAATTTTTTTTCTTTTCGAGATTCTTTGCGCATAATATGCTTTTCTGAGGCTATCAAACTAGAATAATAAAAGAGAACCAGTTATCTCAAATAAGAACAGAAAAAAAGTGATTCTAAAGAAGTTTCCAAACTTCGAAAAATTTTTTTTTTCTTTTCGAGATTCTTTGCGCATAATATGCTTTACTGAGGCTATCAAACTAGTATAATGAAAGAGAACCAGTTATTTCAAATAAGAACGGAAAAAAAGTGATTCAAACGAAGTTTCCAAACTTCGAAAAAAAATTTTTTTCTTTTCGAGATTCTTTGCGCATAATATGCTTTTCTGAGGCTATCAAACTACTATAATGAAAGAGAACCAGTTATCTCAAATAAGAACGGGAAAAAATTGATTCTAACGAAGTTTCCAAACTTCGAAAAAAGTTTTTTTCTTTTCGTGATTCTTTGCGCTAAATATGCTTTTCTGAGACTATCAAACTAGTATAATAAAAGAGAACCAGTTATCTCAAATAAGAACAGAAAAAAAGTGATTCTAAAGAAGTTTCCAAACTGGGAAAAAATTTTTTTTTCTTTTCGAGATTCTTTGCGCATAATATGCTTTACTGAGGCTATCAAACCAGTATAATTAAAGATAACCAGTTATCTCAAATAAGAACGGAAAAAAAGTGATTCAAACGAAGTTTCCAAACTTCGAAAAAAAATTTTTTTCTTTTCGAGATTCTTTGCGCATAATATGGTTTACTGAGGCTTTCAAACTAGTATAATGAAAGAGAAACATTTATCGCAAATAAGAACAGAATAAAAGTGATTCTAAAGAAGTTTCCAATTTTCGAAAAAAAATTTTTTCTTTTGGAGATTCTTTGCGCATAATATGCTTTACTGAGGCTATCAAACTAGTATAATGAAAGAGAACCAGTTATCTCAAATAAGAACGGAAAAAAAGTGATTCAAACGAAGTTTCCAAACTTCGAAAAAAAATATTTTTCATTTCGAGATTCTTTGCGCATAATATGCTTTTCTGAGGCTATCAAACTAGTATAATGAAAGAGAACCAGTTATCTCAAATAAGAACAGAAAAAAAGTGATTCTAACAGAGTTTCCAAACTTCGAAAAAAAATTTTTTTCTTTTCGAGATTCTTTGCGCATAATATGCTTTTCTGAGGCTATCAAAATAGTATAATGAAAGAGAACCAGTTATCTCAAATAAGAACGTGAAAAAAGTGATTCTAACGAAGTTTCCAAACTTGGAAAAAAATGTTTTTCTTTTCGAGATTCTTTGCGCATTATATGCTTTTCTGAGGCTATCTAGCTAGTATAATGAAAGAGAACCAGTTATCTCAAATAACAACGGGAAAAAAGTGATTCTAACGAAGTTTCCAAACTTCGAAAAAAATTTTTTTTCTTTTCGAGATTCTTTGGGCATAATATGCTTTACTGAGGCTATCAAACTAGTATAATGAAAGAGAACCAGTTATCTCAAATAAGAACGGAAAAAAAGTGATTCAAACGAAGTTTCCAAACTTCGAAAAAAAATCTTTTTCTTTTCGAGATTCTTTGCGCATAATATTCTTTGCTGAGGCTATCAAACTAGTATAATGAAAGAGAACCAGTTATCTCAAATAAGAACGGAAAAAAAGTGATTCTAATGAAGTTTCCAAACTTCGAAAAAAAATTTTTTTCTTTTCGAGATTCTTTGCGCATAATATGCTTTTCTGAGGCTATCAAAATAGTATAATGAAAGAAAACCAGTTCTCTCAAATAAGAACGGAAAAAAAGTGATTCTAACGAAGTTTCCAAACTTCGAAAAAATTTTTTTTTCTTTTCGAGATTCTTTGCGCATAATATGCTTTATGAGGCTATCAAACTAGTATAATGAAAGAGAACCAGTGTTCTCAAATAAGAACGGAAAAAAAGTGATTCAAACGAAGTTTCCAAACTTCGAAAAAAAATTTTTTTCTTTTCGAGATTCTTTGCCCATAATATGCTTTTCTGAGTCTATCAAACTAGTATAATGAAAGAGAACCAGTTATCTCAAATAAGAACGGAAAAAAAGTGATTCTAACGAAGTTTCCAAACAAACAAAAAAAATTTTTTTTCTTTTCGAGATTCTTTGCGCATAATATGCTTTTCTGAGGCTATCAAACTACTATAATGAAAGGGAACCAGTTATCTCAAATAAGAACGGGAAAAAAGTGATTCTAACGAAGTTTCCAAACTTCGAAAAAAAGTTTTTTTCTTTTCGTGATTCTTTGCGCTAAATATGCTTTTCTGAGGCTATCAAACTAGTATAATAAGAGAGAACCAGTTATCTCAAATAAGAACAGAAAAAAAGTGATTCTAAAGAAGTTTCCAAACTTCGAAAAAAATTTTTTTTCTTTTTGAGATTCTTTGCGCATAATATGCTTTACTGAGGCTATCAAACTAGTATAATTAAAGAGAACCAGTTATCTCAAATAAGAACGGAAAAAAAGTGATTCAAACGAAGTTTCCAAACTTCGAAAAAATTTTTTTTTCTTTTCGTGATTCTTTTCGCTAAATATGCTTTTCTGAGGCTATCAAACTAGTATAATGAAAGAGAACCAGTTATCTCAAATAAGAACAGAAAAAAAGTGATTCTAAAGAAGTTTCCAAAATTCGAAAAAAAATGTTTTTCTTTTCGAGATTCTTTGCGCATAATATGCTTTTCTGAGGCTATCAAACTAGTATAATGAAAGAGAACCAGTTATCTCAAATAAGAACAGAAAAAAAGTGATTCAAACGAAGTTTCCAAACTTCGACAAAAAATTTTTTTCTTTTTGAGATTCTTTGCGCATAATATACTTTTCTACGGCTATCAAACTGGTAAAATGGAAGAGAACCAGTTATCTCGAATAAGAACGGAAAAAAAGTAATTCTAACGAAGTTTCCAAACTTCGAAAAAAATTTTTTTTCTTTTCGAGATTCTTTGCGCATAATATGCTTTACTGAGGCTATCAAACTAGTATAATGAAAGAGAACCAGTTATCTCAAATAAGAACGGAAAAAAAGTGATTCTAACGAAGTTTCCAAACTTCGAAAAAAATTTTTTTTCTTTTCGAGATTCTTTGCGCATAATATGCTTTACTGAGGCTATCAAACTAGTATAATGAAAGAGAACCAGTTATCTCAAATAAGAACCGAAAAAAAGTGATTCTAAAGAAGTTTCCAAACTTCGAAAAAAAATTTTTTTCTTTTCCAGATTCTTTGCGCATAATATGCTTTACTGAGGCTATCAAACGAGTACAATGAAAGAGAACCAGTTATGTCAAATAAGAACGGAAAAAAAGTGATTCTAACGAAGTTTCCAAACTTCGAAAAAAAATTTTTTTCTTTTCGAGATTCTTTGCGCATAATATGCTTTACTGAGGCTATCAAACTAGTATAATGAAAGAGAACCAGTTATCTCAAATAAGAACAGAAAAAAAGTGATTCTAACAGAGTTTCCAAACTTCGAAAAAAAATTTTTTTCTTTTCGAGATTCTTTGCGCATAATATGCTTTTCTGAGGCTATCAAAATAGTATAATGAAAGAGAACCAGTTATCTCAAATAAGAACGTGAAAAAAGTGATTCTAACGAAGTTTCCAAACTTGGAAAAAAATGTTTTTCTTTTCGAGATTCTTTGCGCATAATATGCTTTTCTGAGGCTATCTAGCTAGTATAATGAAAGAGAACCAGTTATCTCAAATAACAACGGGAAAAAAGTGATTCTAACGAAGTTTCCAAACTTCGAAAAAAATTTTTTTTCTTTTCGAGATTCTTTGGGCATAATATGCTTTACTGAGGCAATCAAACTAGTATAATGAAAGAGAACCAGTTATCTCAAATAAGAACGGAAAAAAAGTGATTCAAACGAAGTTTCCAAACTTCGAAAAAAAATCTTTTTCTTTTCGAGATTCTTTGCGCATAATATTCTTTGCTGAGGCTATCAAACTAGTATAATGAAAGAGAACCAGTTATCTCAAATAAGAACGGAAAAAAAGTGATTCTAATGAAGTTTCCAAACTTCGAAAAAAAATTTTTTTCTTTTCGAGATTCTTTGCGCATAATATGCTTTTCTGAGGCTATCAAAATAGTATAATGAAAGAAAACCAGTTCTCTCAAATAAGAACGGAAAAAAAGTGATTCTAACGAAGTTTCCAAACTTCGAAAAAATTTTTTTTTCTTTTCGAGATTCTTTGCGCATAATATGCTTTATGAGGCTATCAAACTAGTATAATGAAAGAGAACCAGTGTTCTCAAATAAGAACGGAAAAAAAGTGATTCAAACGAAGTTTCCAAACTTCGAAAAAAAATTTTTTTCTTTTCGAGATTCTTTGCCCATAATATGCTTTTCTGAGTCTATCAAACTAGTATAATGAAAGAGAACCAGTTATCTCAAATAAGAACGGAAAAAAAGTGATTCTAACGAAGTTTCCAAACAAACAAAAAAAATTTTTTTTCTTTTCGAGATTTTTTGCGCATAATATGCTTTTCTGAGGCTATCAAACTACTATAATGAAAGGGAACCAGTTATCTCAAATAAGAACGGGAAAAAAGTGATTCTAACGAAGTTTCCAAACTTCGAAAAAAAGTTTTTTTCTTTTCGTGATTCTTTGCGCTAAATATGCTTTTCTGAGGCTATCAAACTAGTATAATGAAAGAGAACCAGTTATCTCAAATAAGAACAGAAAAAAAGTGATTCTAAAGAAGTTTCCAAAATTCGAAAAAAAATGTTTTTCTTTTCGAGATTCTTTGCGCATAATATGCTTTTCTGAGGCTATCAAACTAGTATAATGAAAGAGAACCAGTTATCTCAAATAAGAACAGAAAAAAAGTGATTCAAACGAAGTTTCCAAACTTCGACAAAAAATTTTTTCTTTTTGAGATTCTTTGCGCATAATATACTTTTCTACGGCTATCAAACTGGTAAAATGAAAGAGAACCAGTTATCTCGAATAAGAACGGAAAAAAAGTAATTCTAACGAAGTTTCCAAACTTCAAAAAAAATTTTTTTTCTTTTCGAGATTCTTTGCGCATAATATGCTTTACTGAGGCTATCAAACTAGTATAATGAAAGAGAACCAGTTATCTCAAATAAGAACGGAAAAAAAGTGATTCTAACGAAGTTTCCAAACTTCGAAAAAAAATTTTTTTCTTTTCGAGATTCTTTGCGCATAATATGCTTTACTGAGGCTATCAAACTAGTATAATGAAAGAGAACCAGTTATCTCAAATAAGAACCGAAAAAAAGTGATTCTAAATAAGTTTCCAAACTTCGAAAAAAAATTTTTTTCTTTTCCAGATTCTTTGCGCATAATATGCTTTACTGAGGCTATCAAACGAGTACAATGAAAGAGAACCAGTTATGTCAAATAAGAACGGAAAAAAAGTGATTCTAACGAAGTTTCCAAACTTCGAAAAAAAAATTTTTTCTTTTCGAGATTCTTTGCGCATAATATGCTTTACTGAGGCTATCAAACTAGTATAATGAAAGAGAACCAGTTATCTCAAATAAGAACAGAAAAAAAGTGATTCTAACGATTTTTCCAAACTTCGAAAAAAATTTTTTTTCTTTTCGTGATTCTTTGCGTTAAATATGCTTTTCTGAGGCTATCAAACTAGTATAATGAAAGAGAACCAGTTATCTCAAATAAGAACAGAAAAAAAGTGATTCTAAAGAAGTTTCCAAACTACGAAAAAAAATTTTTTTCTTTTCGAGATTCTTTGCGCATAATATGCTTTACTGAGGCTATCAAACTAGTATAATGAAAGAGAACCAGTTATCTCAAATAAGAACGGAAAAAAAGTGATTCAAACGAAGTTTCCAAACTTCGAAAAAAAATGTTTTTCTTTTCGAGATTCTTTTCGCATAATATGCTTTTCTGAGGCTATCAAAATAGTATAATGAAAGACAACCAGTTATCTCAAATAAGAACGGGAAAAAAGTGATTCTAACGAAGTTTCCAAACTTCGAAAATAATTTTTTTTCTTTTCGTGATTCTTTGCGCTAAATATGCTTTTCTGAGGTTATCAAACTAGTATAATGAAAGAGAACCAGTTATCTGAAATAAGAACAGAAAAAAAGTGATTCTGAAGTAGTTTCCAAACTTCGAAAAAAATTTTTTTTCTTTTCGAGATTCTTTGCGCATAATATGCTTTACAGAGGCTATCAAACTAGTATAATGAAAGAGAACCAGTTATCTCAAATAAGAACGGAAAAAAAGTGATTCAAACGAAGTTTCCAAACTTCGAAAAAAATTTTTTTTCTTTTCGAGATTCTTTGCGCATAATATGCTTTTCTGAGGCTATCAAACTAGTATAATAAAAGAGAACCAGTTATCTCAAATAAGAACAGAAAAAAAGTGATTCTAAAGAAGTTTCCAAACTTCGAAAAAAAGTTTTTTTCTTTTTGAGATTCTTTGCGCATAATATGCTTTACTGAGGCTATCAAACTAGTATAATTAAAGAGAAACAGTTATCTCAAATAAGAACGGAAAAAAAGTGATTCAAACGAAGTTTCCAAACTTCGAAAAAAAATTTTTTTCTTTTCGTGATTCTTTTCGCTAAATATGCTTTTCTGAGGCTATCAAACTAGTATAATGAAAGAGAACCAGTTATCTCAAATAAGAACGGAAAAAAAGTGATTCTAACGAAGTTTCAGAACTTCGAAAAAAATTTTTTTCTTTTCGAGATTCTTTGCGCATAATATGCTTTACTGAGGCTATCAAACTAGTATAAATAAAGAGAATCAGTTATCTCAAATAAGAACGGAAAAAAAGTGATTCAAACGAAGTTTCCAAACTTCGAAAAAAATTTTTTTTCTTTTCGAGATTCTTTGCGCATAATATGCTTTTCTGAGGCTATCAAACTAGTATAATGAAAGAGAACCAGTTATCTCAAATAAGAACGGAAAAAAAGTGATTCTAACGAAGTTTCCAAACTTCGAAAAAAAATTTTTTTCTTTTCGAGATTCTTTGCGCATAATATGCTTTTCTGAGGCTATCAAAATAGTATAATGAAAGAGAACCAGTTATCTCAAATAAGAACGAGAAAAAAGTTATTCTAATGATGTTTCCAAACTTCGAAAATAATTTTTTTTCTTTTCGTGATTCTTTGCGCTAAATGTGCTTTACTGAGGCTATCAAACCAGTATAATGAAAGAGAACCAGTTATCTCAAATAAGAACGGGAAAAAAGTGATTCTAACGAAGTTTCCAAACTTGGAAAAAAATGTTTTTCTTTTCGAGATTCTTTGCGCATAATATGCTTTTCTGAGGCTATCAAGCTAGTATAATGAAAGAGAACCAGTTATCTCAATTAAGAACGGAAAAAAAGTCATTCAAACGAAGTTTCCAAACTTCGTAAAAAATCTTTTTCTTTTCGAGATTCTTTGCGCATAATATTCTTTTCTGAGGCTATCAAACTAGTATAATGAAAGAGAACCAGTTATCTCAAATAAGAACGGAAAAAAAGTGATTCTAACGAAGTTTCCAAACTTCGAAAAAAATATTTTTCTTTTCGAGATTCTTTGCGCATAATATGCTTTTCTGAGGCTATCAAACTAGTATAATGAAAGAGAACCAGTTATCTCAAATAAGAACGGAAAAAAAGTGATTCTAACGAAGTTTCCAAACTTCGAAAAAAAATTTTTTTCTTTTCGAGATTCTTTACGCATAATATGCTTTTCTGAGGCTATCAAAATAGTATAATGAAAGAGAACCAGTTATCTCAAATAAGAACGAGAAAAAAGTTATTCTAATGATGTTTCCAAACTTCGAAAATAATTATTTTTCTTTTCGTGATTCTTTGCGCTAAATGTGCTTTACTGAGGCTATCAAACCAGTATAATGAAAGAGAACCAGTTATCTCAAATAAGAACGGGAAAAAAGTGATTCTAACGAAGTTTCCAAACTTGGAAAAAAATGTTTTTCTTTTCGAGATTCTTTGCGCATAATATGCTTTTCTGAGGCAATCAAGCTAGTATAATGAAAGAGAACCAGTTATCTCAAATAAGAACGGGAAAAAAGTTATTCTAACGAAGTTTCCAAACTTCGAAAAAATTTTGTTTTCTTATCGAGATTCTTTGTGCATAATATGCTTTACTGAGGCTATCAAACTAGTATAATGAAAGAGAACCAGTTATCTCAAATAAGAACGGTAAAAAGTGATTCAAACGAAGTTTCCAAACTTCGAAAAAAATCTTTTTCTTTTCGAGATTCTTTGCGCATAATATTCTTTTCTGAGGCTATCAAACTAGTATAATGAAAGAGAACCAGTTATCTCAAATAAGAACGGAAAAAAAGTGATTCTAATGAAGTTTCCAAACTTCGAAAAAAAATTTTTTTCTTTTCGAGATTCTTTGCGCATAATATGCTTTACTGAGGCTATCAAACTAGTATAATGAAAGAGAACCAGTTATCTCAAATAAGAACGGAAAAAAAGTGATTCAAACAATGTTTCCAAACTTCGAAAAAAAATTTTTTTCTTTTCGAGATTCTTTGCGCATAATATGCTTTTCTGAGGCTATCAAACTAGTATAATGAAAGAGAACCAGTTATCTCAAATAAGAACGGAAAAAAGGTGATTCAAACGAAGTTTCCAAACTTCGAAAAAAATTTTTTTTTTTTCGTGATTCTTTTCGCTAAATATGCTTTTCTGAGGCTGTCAAACTAGTATAATGAAAGAGAACCAGTTATCTCAAACAAGAACAGAAAAAAAGTGATTCTAAAGAAGTTTCCAAACTTCGAAAAAAAAATTTTTTCTTTTCGAGATTCTTTGCGCATAATATGCTTTTCTGAGGCTATCAAGCTAGTATAATGAAAGAGAACCAGTTATCTCAATTAAGAACGGAAAAAAAGTGATTCAAACGAAGTTTCCAAACTTCGTAAAAAATCTTTTTCTTTTCGAGATTCTTTGCGCATAATATTCTTTTCTGAGGCTATCAAACTAGTATAATGAAAGAGAACCAGTTATCTCAAATAAGAACGGAAAAAAAGTGATTCTAACGAAGTTTCCAAACTTCGAAAAAAATATTTTTCTTTTCGAGATTCTTTGCGCATAATATGCTTTTCTGAGGCTATCAAATTAGTATAATGAAAGAGAACCAGTTATCTCAAATAAGAACGGAAAAAAAGTGATTCTAACGAAGTTTCCAAACTTCGAAAAAAAATTTTTTTCTTTTCGAGATTCTTTACGCATAATATGCTTTTCTGAGGCTATCAAAATAGTATAATGAAAGAGAACCAGTTATCTCAAATAAGAACGAGAAAAAAGTTATTCTAATGATGTTTCCAAACTTCGAAAATAATTATTTTTCTTTTCGTGATTCTTTGCGCTAAATGTGCTTTACTGAGGCTATCAAACCAGTATAATGAAAGAGAACCAGTTATCTCAAATAAGAACGGGAAAAAAGTGATTCTAACGAAGTTTCCAAACTTGGAAAAAAATGTTTTTCTTTTCGAGATTCTTTGCGCATAATATGCTTTTCTGAGGCAATCAAGCTAGTATAATGAAAGAGAACCAGTTATCTCAAATAAGAACGGGAAAAAAGTTATTCTAACGAAGTTTCCAAACTTCGAAAAAATTTTGTTTTCTTATCGAGATTCTTTGTGCATAATATGCTTTACTGAGGCTATCAAACTAGTATAATGAAAGAGAACCAGTTATCTCAAATAAGAACGGTAAAAAGTGATTCAAACGAAGTTTCCAAACTTCGAAAAAAATATTTTTCTTTTCGAGATTCTTTGCGCATAATATTCTTTTCTGAGGCTATCAAACTAGTATAATGAAAGAGAACCAGTTATCTCAAATAAGAACGGAAAAAAAGTGATTCTAATGAAGTTTCCAAACTTCGAAAAAAAATTTTTTTCATTTCGAGATTCTTTGCGCATAATATGCTTTACTGAGGCTATCAAACTAGTATAATGAAAGAGAACCAGTTATCTCAAATAAGAACGGAAAAAAAGTGATTCAAACAATGTTTCCAAACTTCGAAAAAAAATTTTTTTCTTTTCGAGATTCTTTGCGCATAATATGCTTTTCTGAGGCTATCAAACTAGTATAATGAAAGAGAACCAGTTATCTCAAATAAGAACGGAAAAAAGGTGATTCAAACGAAGTTTCCAAACTTCGAAAAAAATTTTTTTTCTTTTCGTGATTCTTTTCGCTAAATATGCTTTTCTGAGGCTGTCAAACTAGTATAATGAAAGAGAACCAGTTATCTCAAACAAGAACAGAAAAAAAGTGATTCTAAAGAAGTTTCCAAACTTCGAAAAAAAAATTTTTTCTTTTCGAGATTCTTTGCGCATAATATGCTTTACTGAGGCTATCAAACTAGTATAATGAAAGAGAACCAGTTATCTCAAATAAGAACGGAAAAAAAGTGATTCAAACGAAGTTTCCAAACTTCGAAAAAAAATGTTTTTCTTTTCGAGATTCTTTGCGCATAATATGCTTTTCTGAGGCTATCAAACTAGTATAATGAAAGAGAACCAGTTATCTCAAATAAGAACAGAAAAAGTGATTCTAACGAAGTTTCCAAACTTCGAAAAAAATTTTTTTTCTTTTGGAGATTCTTTGTGCTAAATATGCTTTTCTGAGGCTATCAAACTAGTATAATGAAAGAGAACCAGTTATCTCAAATAAGAACGGAAAAAAAGGGATTCTAACGAAGTTTCCAAACTTCGAAAAAAATTTTTTTTCTTTTCGAAATTCTTTGCGCATAATATCCTTTACTGAGGCTATCAAACTAGTATAATGAAAGAGAACCAGTTATCTCAAATAAGAACGGAAAAAAAATGTTTATTTTTTTTTCTTTTCGTGATTCTTTGTGCTAAATATGCTTTTCTGAGGCTATCAAACTAGTATAATGAAAGAGAACCAGTTATCGCAAATAAGAACAGAATAAAAGTGATTCTAAATAAGTTTCCAAACTTCGAAAAAAATTTTTTTCTTTTCGTGATTCTTTTCGCTAAATATGCTTTTCTGAGGCCATCAAACTAGTATAATGAAAGAGAACTAGTTATCTCAAATAAGAACGGAAAAAAAGTGATTCTAACGAAGTTTCCAAACTTCGAAAAAAAATTTTTTTCTTTTCGAGATTCTTTGCGCATAATATGCTTTACTGAGGCTATCAAACTAGTATAAATAAAGAGAATCAGTTATCTCAAATAAGAACGGAAAAAAAGTGATTCAAACGAAGTTTCCAAACTTCGAAAAAAAATTTTTTTCTTTTCGAGATTCTTTGCGCATAATATGCTTTTCTGAGGCTATCAAACTAGTATAATGAAAGAGAACCAGTTATCTCAAATAAGAACGGAAAAAAGTGATTCAAACGAAGTTTCCAAACTTCGAAAAAAAATATTTTTCTTTTCGAGATTCTTTGCGCATAATATGCTTTTCTGAGGCTATCAAACTAGTATAATGAAAGAGAACCAGTTATCTCAAATAAGAACGGAAAAAAAGTGATTCTAACGAAGTTTCCAAACTTCGAAAAAAATTTTTTTTCTTTTCGAGATTCTTTGCGCATAATATGCGTTTCTGAGGCTATCATAATAGTATAATGAAAGAGAACCAGTTATCTCAAATAAGAACGAGAAAAAAGTTATTCTAATGATGTTTCCAAACTTCGAAAATAATTTTTTTTCTTTTCATGATTCTTTGCGCTAAATTTTCTTTACTGAGGCTATCAAACCAGTATAATGAAAGAGAACCAGTTATCTCAAATAAGAACGGGAAAAAAGTGATTCTAACGAAGTTTCCAAACTTGGAAAAAAATGTTTTTCTTTTCGAGATTCTTTGCGCATAATATGCTTTTCTGAGGCTATCAAGCTAGTATAATGAAAGAGAACCAGTTATCTCAAATAAGAACGGAAAAAAAGTGATTCAAACAAAGTTTCCAAACTTCGTAAAAAATCTTTTTCTTTTCGAGATTCTTTGCGCATAATATTCTTTTCTGAGGCTATCAAACTAGTATAATGAAAGAGAACCAGTTATCTCAAATAAGAACGGAAAAAAAGTGATTCTAACGAAGTTTCCAAACTTCGAAAAAAATATTTTTCTTTTCGAGATTCTTTGCGCATAATATGCTTTTCTGAGGCTATCAAACTAGTATAATGAAAGAGAACCAGTTATCTCAAATAAGAACGGAAAAAAAGTGATTCTAACGAAGTTTCCAAACTTCGAAAAAAAATTTTTTTCTTTTCGAGATTCTTTACGCATAATATGCTTTTCTGAGGCTATCAAAATAGTATAATGAAAGAGAACCAGTTATCTCAAATAAGAACGAGAAAAAAGTTATTCTAAAGATGTTTCCAAACTTCGAAAATAATTATTTTTCTTTTCGTGATTCTTTGCGCTAAATGTGCTTTACTGAGGCTATCAAAACAGTATAATGAAAGAGAACCAGTTATCTCAAATAAGAACGGGAAAAAAGTGATTCTAACGAAGTTTCCAAACTTGGAAAAAAATGTTTTTCTTTTCGAGATTCTTTGCGCATAATATGCTTTTCTGAGGCAATCAAGCTAGTATAATGAAAGAGAACCAGTTATCTCAAATAAGAACGGGAAAAAAGTTATTCTAACGAAGTTTCCAAACTTCGAAAAAATTTTGTTTTCTTATCGAGATTCTTTGTGCATAATATGCTTTACTGAGGCTATCAAACTAGTATAATGAAAGAGAACCAGTTATCTCAAATAAGAACGGTAAAAAGTGATTCAAACGAAGTTTCCAAACTTCGAAAAAAATCTTTTTCTTTTCGAGATTCTTTGCGCATAATATTCTTTTCTGAGGCTATCAAACTAGTATAATGAAAGAGAACCAGTTATCTCAAATAAGAACGGAAAAAAAATGATTCTAATGAAGTTTCCAAACTTCGAAAAAAAATTTTTTTCTTTTCGAGATTCTTTGCGCATAATATGCTTTACTGAGGCTATCAAACTAGTATAATGAAAGAGAACCAGTTATCTCAAATAAGAACGGAAAAAAAGTGATTCAAACGATGTTTCCATACTTCGAAAAAAAAATTTACTTTTCGAGATTCTTTGCGCATAATATGCTTTTCTGAGGCTATCAAACTAGTATAATGAAAGAGAACCAGTTATCTCAAATAAGAACGGAAAAAAAGTGATTCAAACGAAGTTTCCAAACTTCGAAAAAAAAATTTTTTCTTTTCGAGATTCTTTGCGCATAATATGCTTTTCTGAGGCTATCAAACTAGTATAATGAAAGAGAACCAGTTATCTCAAATAAGAACAGAAAAAGTGATTCTAACGAAGTTTCCAAACTTCGAAAAAAATTTTTTTTCTTTTGGAGATTCTTTGTGCTAAATATGCTTTTCTAAGGCTATCAAACTAGTATAATGAAAGAGAACCAGTTATCTCAAATAAGAACGGAAAAAAAGGGATTCTAACGAAGTTTCCAAACTTCGAAAAAAATTTTTTTTCTTTTCGAGATTCTTTGCGCATAATATGCTTTACTGAGGTCATCAAACTAGTATAATGAAAGAGAACCAGTTATCTCAAATAAGAACGGAAAAAAAGTGATTCAAACGAAGTTTCCAAACTTCGAAAAAAATTTTTTTTCTTTTCGAGATTCTTTGCGCATAATATGCTTTTCTGAGGCTATCAAACTAGTATAATAAAAGAGAACCAGTTATCTCAAATAAGAACAGAAAAAAAGTGATTCTAAAGAAGTTTCCAAACTTCGAAAAATTTTTTTTTTCTTTTCGAGATTCTTTGCGCATAATATGCTTTACTGAGGCTATCAAACTAGTATAATGAAAGAGAACCAGTTATTTCAAATAAGAACGGAAAAAAAGTGATTCAAACGAAGTTTCCAAACTTCGAAAAAAAATTTTTTTCTTTTCGAGATTCTTTGCGCATAATATGCTTTTCTGAGGCTATCAAACTACTATAATGAAAGAGAACCAGTTATCTCAAATAAGAACGAGAAAAAATTGATTCTAACGAAGTTTCCAAACTTCGAAAAAAGTTTTTTTCTTTTCGTGATTCTTTGCGCTAAATATGCTTTTCTGAGGCTATCAAACTAGTATAATAAAAGAGAACCAGTTTTCTCAAATAAGAACAGAAAAAAAGTGATTCTAAAGAAGTTTCCAAACTGGGAAAAAAATTTTTTTTCTTTTCGAGATTCTTTGCGCATAATATGCTTTACTCAGGCTATCAAACCAGTATAATTAAAGATAACCAGTTATCTCAAATAAGAACGGAAAAAAAGTGATTCAAACGAAGTTTCCAAACTTCGAAAAAAAATTTTTTTCTTTTCGAGATTCTTTGCGCATAATATGGTTTACTGAGGCTATCAAACTAGTATAATGAAAGAGAACCAGTTATCTCAAATAAGAACGGTAAAAAGTGATTCAAACGAAGTTTCCAAACTTCGAAAAAAATCTTTTTCTTTTCGAGATTCTTTGCGCATAATATTCTTTTCTGAGGCTATCAAACTAGTATAATGAAAGAGAACCAGTTATCTCAAATAAGAACGGAAAAAAAATGATTCTAATGAAGTTTCCAAACTTCGAAAAAAAATTTTTTTCTTTTCGAGATTCTTTGCGCATAATATGCTTTACTGAGGCTATCAAACTAGTATAATGAAAGAGAACCAGTTATCTCAAATAAGAACGGAAAAAAAGTGATTCAAACGATGTTTCCATACTTCGAAAAAAAAATTTTTCTTTTCGAGATTCTTTGCGCATAATATGCTTTTCTGAGGCTATCAAACTAGTAGAATGAAAGAGAACCAGTTATCTCAAATAAGAACGGAAAAAAGGTGATTCAAACGAAGTTTCCAAACTTCGAAAAAAATTTTTTTTCTTTTCGTGATTCTTTTCGCTAAATATGCTTTTCTGAGGCTGTCAAACTAGTATAATGAAAGAGAACCAGTTATCTCAAACAAGAACAGAAAAAAAGTGATTCTAAAGAAGTTTCCAAACTCTCTAAAAAAAATTTTTTTCTTTTCGAGATTCTTTGCGCATAATATGCTTTACTGAGGCTATCAAACTAGTATAATGAAAGAGAACCAGTTATCTCAAATAAGAACGGAAAAAAAGTGATTCAAACGAAGTTTCCAAACTTCGAAAAAAATTTTTTTCTTTTCGAGATTCTTTGCGCATAATATGCTTTTCTGAGGCTATCAAACTAGTATAATGAAAGAGAACCAGTTATCTCAAATAAGAACAGAAAAAGTGATTCTAACGAAGTTTCCAATCTTCGAAAAAAATTTTTTTTCTTTTGGAGATTCTTTGTGCTAAATATGCTTTTCTAAGGCTATCAAACTAGTATAATGAAAGAGAACCAGTTATCTCAAATAAGAACGGAAAAAAAGGGATTCTAACGAAGTTTCCAAACTTCGAAAAAAATTTTTTTTCTTTTCGAGATTCTTTGCGCATAATATGCTTTACTGAGGTCATCAAACTAGTATAATGAAAGAGAACCAGTTATCTCAAATAAGAACAGAAAAAAAGTGATTCTAAAGAAGTTTCCAAACTTCGAAAATTTTTTTTTTTCTTTTCGAGATTCTTTGCGCATAATATGCTTTACTGAGGCTATCAAACTAGTATAATGAAAGAGAACCAGTTATTTCAAATAAGAACGGAAAAAAAGTGATTCAAACGAAGTTTCCAAACTTCGAAAAAAAATTTTTTTCTTTTCGAGATTCTTTGCGCATAATATGCTTTTCTGAGGCTATCAAACTACTATAATGAAAGAGAACCAGTTATCTCAAATAAGAACGGGAAAAAATTGATTCTAACGAAGTTTCCAAACTTCGAAAAAAGTTTTTTTCTTTTCGTGATTCTTTGCGCTAAATATGCTTTTCTGAGGCTATCAAACTAGTATAATAAAAGAGAACCAGTTTTCTCAAATAAGAACAGAAAAAAAGTGATTCTAAAGAAGTTTCCAAACTGGGAAAAAAATTTTTTTTCTTTTCGAGATTCTTTGCGCATAATATGCTTTACTCAGGCTATCAAACCAGTATAATTAAAGATAACCAGTTATCTCAAATAAGAACGGAAAAAAAGTGATTCAAACGAAGTTTCCAAACTTCGAAAAAAAATTTTTTTCTTTTCGAGATTCTTTGCGCATAATATGGTTTACTGAGGCTATCAAACTAGTATAATGAAAGAGAAACAGTTATCGCAAATAAGAACAGAATAAAAGTGATTCTAAAGAAGTTTCCAATTTTCGAAAAAAAATCTTTTTCTTTTCGAGATTTTTTGCGCATAATATTCTTTACTGAGGCTATCAAACTAGTATAATGAAAGAGAACCAGTTATTTCAAATAAGAACGGAAAAAAAGTGATTCAAACGCAGTTTCCAAACTTCGAAAAAAATTTTTTTTCTTTTCGAGATTCTTTGTGCTAAATATGCTTTTCTGAGGCTATCAAACTAGTATAATGAAAGAGAACCAGTTATCTCAAATAAGAACGGAAAAAAAGGGATTCTAACGAAGTTTCCAAACTTCGAAAAAAATTTTTTTTCTTTTCGAGATTCTTTGCGCATAATATGCTTTACTGAGGCTATCAAACTAGTATAATTAAGGAGAACCAGTTATCTCAAATAAGAACGGAAAAAAAGTGATTCTAACGAAGTTTCCAAACTTCGAAAAAAAATTTTTTTCTTTTCGAGATTCTTTGCGCATAATATGCTTTACTGAGGCTATCAAACTAGTATAATGAAAGAGAACCAGTTATCTCAAATAACAACAGAAAAAAAGTGATTCAAACGAAGTTTCCAAACTTCGACAAAAAATTTTTTTCTTTTTGAGATTCTTTGCGCCTAATATACTTTTCTACGGCTATCAAACTGGTAAAATGAAAGAGAACCAGTTATCTCGAATAAGAACGGAAAAAAAGTAATTCTAACGAAGTTTCCAAACTTCGAAATAAATTTTTTTTCTTCTCGAGATTCTTTGCGCATAATATGCTTTACTGAGGCTATCAAACTAGTATAATGAAAGAGAACCAGTTATCTCAAATAAGAACGGAAAAAAAGTGATTCTAACGAAGTTTCCAAACTTCGAAAAAAAATTTTTTTCTTTTCGAGATTCTTTGCGCATAATATGCTTTACTGAGGCTATCAAACTAGTATAATGAAAGAGAACAGTTATCTCAAATAAGAACCGAAAAAAAGTGATTCTAACGAAGTTTCCAAACTTCGAAAAAAAATTTTTTTCTTTTCGAGATTCTTTGCGCATAATATGCTTTACTGAGGCTATCAAACTAGTATAATGAAAGAGAACCAGTTATCTCAAATAAGAACAGAAAAAAAGTGATTCTAACGATTTTTCCAAACTTCGAAAAAAATTTTTTTTCTTTTCGTGATTCTTTGCGCTAAATATGCTTTTCTGAGGCTATCAAACTAGTATAATGAAAGAGAGCCAGTTATCTCAAATAAGAACAGAAAAAAAGTGATTCTAAAGAAGTTTCCAAACTACGAAAAAAAATTTTTTTCTTTTCGAGATTCTTTGCGCATAATATGCTTTACTGAGGCTATCAAACTAGTATAATGAAAGAGAACCAGTTATCTCAAATAAGAACGGAAAAAAGTGATTCTAACGAAGTTTCCAAACTTCGAAAAAAAATGTTTTTCTTTTCGAGATTCTTTGCGCATAATATGCTTTTCTGAGGCTATCAAAATAGTATAATGAAAGACAACCAGTTATCTCAAATAAGAACGGGAAAAAAGTAATTCTAACGAAGTTTCCAAACTTCGAAAATAATTTTTTTTCTTTTCGTGATTCTTTGCGCTAAATATGCTTTTCTGAGGTTATCAAACTAGTATAATGAAAGAGAACCAGTTATCTCAAATAAGAACAGAAAAAAAGTGATTCTAAAGTAGTTTCCAAACTTCGAAAAAAAATTTTTTTCTTTTCGAGATTCTTTGCGCATAATATGCTTTACTGAGGCTATCAAACTAGTATAATGAAAGAGAACCAGTTATCTCAAATAAGAACGGAAAAAAAGTGATTCATACGAAGTTTCCAAACTTCGAAAAAAATTTTTTTTCTTTTCGAGATTCTTTGCGCATAATATGCTTTTCTGAGGCTATCAAACTAGTATAAAAAAAGAGAACCAGTTATCTCAAATAAGAACAGAAAAAAAGTGATTCTAAAGAAGTTTCCAAACTTCGAAAAATTTTTTTTTTCTTTTCCAGATTCTTTGCGCATAATATGCTTTACTGAGGCTATCAAACTAGTATAATGCAAGAGAACCAGTTATTTCAAATAAGAACGGAAAAAAAGTGATTCAAACGAAGTTTCCAAACTTCGAAAAAAATTTTTTTTCTTTTCGAGATTCTTTGTGCTAAATATGCTTTTCTGAGGCTATCAAACTAGTATAATGAAAGAGAACCAGTTATCTCAAATAAGAACGGAAAAAAAGGGATTCTAACGAAGTTTCCAAACTTCGAAAAAAATTTTTTTTCTTTTCGAAATTCTTTGCGCATAATATGCTTTACTGAGGCTATCAAACTAGCATAATGAAAGAGAACCAGTTATCTCAAATAAGAACGGAAAAAAAGTGATTCTAACGAAGTTTCCAAACTTCGAAAATAATTTTTTTTCTTTTCGTGATTCTTTGTGCTAAATATGCTTTTCTGAGGCTATCAAACTAGTATAATGAAAGAGAACCAGTTATCGCAAATAAGAACAGAATAACAGTGATTCTAAATAAGTTTCGAAACTTCGAAAAAAATTTTTTTCTTTTCGAGATTCTTTGCGCAAAATATGCTTTACTGAGGCTATCAAACTAGTATAATGAAAGAGAACCAGTTATCTCAAATAAGAACGGAAAAAAAGTGATTCAAACGAAGTTTCCAAACTTCGAAAAAAAATATTTTTCTTTTCCAGATTCTTTGAGCATAATATGCTTTTCTGAGGCTATCAAACTAGTATAATGAAAGAGAACCAGTTATCTCAAATAAGAACGGAAAAAAAGTGATTCTAACGAAGTTTCCAAACTTCGAAAAAAAATTTTTTTCTTTTCGAGATTCTTTGCGCATAATATGCTTTACTGAGTCTATCAAACTAGTATAATGAAAGAGAACCATTATCTCAAATAAGAACGGAAAAAAAGTGATTCAAACGAAGTTTCCAAACTTCGAAAAAAATCTTTTTCTTTTCGAGATTCTTTGCGCATAATATTCTTTTCTGAGGCTATGAAACTAGTATAATGAAAGAGAACCAGTTATCTCAAATAAGAACGGAAAAAAAGTGATTGTAATGCAGTTTCCAAACTTCGAAAAAAAATTTTTTTCTTTTCGAGATTCTTTGCGCATAATATGCTTTTCTGAGGCTATTAAATTGTATAATGAAAGAAAACCAGTTATCTCAAATAAGAACGGAAAATAAGTGATTCTAACGAAGTTTCCAAACTTCGAAAAAAATTTTTTTTCTTTTCGAGATTCTTTGCGCATAATATGCTTTATGAGGCTATCAAACTAGTATAATGAAAGAGAACCAGTGTTCTCAAATAAGAACGGAAAAAAAGTGATTCAAACGAAGTTTCCAAACTTCGAAAAAAAATTTTTTTCTTTTCGAGATTCTTTGCGCATAATATGCTTTTCTGAGGCTATCAAACTAGTATAATGAAAGAGAACCAGTTATCTCAAATAAGAACGGAAAAAAAGTGATTCTAACGAAGTTTCCAAACTTCGAAAAAAAATTTTTTTCTTTTCGAGATTCTTTGCGCATAATATGCTTTACTGAGGCTATCAAACTAGTATAATGAAATAGAACCAGTTATCTCAAATAAGAACGGAAAAAAAGTGATTCAAACGAAGTTTCCAAACTTCGAAAAAAATTTTTTTTCTTTTCGAGATTCTTTGCGCATAATATGCTTTTCTGAGGCTAGCAAACTAGTATAATAAAAGAGAACCAGTTATCTCAAATAAGAACAGAAAAAAAGTGATTCTAAAGAAGTTTCCAAACTGGGAAAAAAATTTTTTTTCTTTTCGAGATTCTTTGCGCATAATATGCTTTACTGAGGCTATCAAACTAGTATAATGAAAGAGAACCAGTTATCTCAAATAAGAACGGAAAAAAAGTGATTCTAACGAAGTTTCCAAACTTCGAAAAAAAATTTTTTTCTTTTCGAGATTCTTTGCGCATAATATGCTTTACTGAGGCTATCAAACTAGTATAATGAAAGAGAACCAGTTATCTCAAATAAGAACCGAAAAAAAGTGGTTCTAACGAAGTTTCCAAACTTCGAAAAACAATTTTTTTCTTTTCGAGATTCTTTGCGCATAATATGCTTTACTGAGGCTATCAAACTAGTATAATGAAAGAGAACCAGTTATCTCAAATAACAACAGAAAAAAAGTGATTCAAACGAAGTTTCCAAACTTCGACAAAAAATTTTTTTCTTTTTGACATTCTTTGCGCCTAATATACTTTTCTACGGCTATCAAACTGGTAAAATGAAAGAGAACCAGTTATCTCGAATAAGAACGGAAAAAAAGTAATTCTAACGAAGTTTCCAAACTTCGAAAAAAATTTTTTTCTTCTCGAGATTCTTTGCGCATAATATGCTTTACTGAGGCTATCAAACTAGTATAATGAAAGAGAACCAGTTATCTCAAATAAGAACGGAAAAAAAGTGATTCTAACGAAGTTTCCAAACTTCGAAAAAAAATTTTTTTCTTTTCGAGATTCTTTGCGCATAATATGCTTTACTGAGGCTATCAAACTAGTATAATGAAAGAGAACCAGTTATCTCAAATAAGAACCGAAAAAAAGTGATTCTAACGAAGTTTCCAAACTTCGAAAAAAAATTTTTTTCTTTTCGAGATTCTTTGCGCATAATATGCTTTACTGAGGCTATCAAACTAGTATAATGAAAGAGAACCAGTTATCTCAAATAAGAACAGAAAAAAAGTGATTCTAACGATTTTTCCAAACTTCGAAAAAAATTTTTTTTCTTTTCGTGATTCTTTGCGCTAAATATGCTTTTCTGAGGCTATCAAACTAGTATAATGAAAGAGAGCCAGTTATCTCAAATAAGAACAGAAAAAAAGTGATTCTAAAGAAGTTTCCAAACTACGAAAAAAAATTTTTTTCTTTTCGAGATTCTTTGCGCATAATATGCTTTACTGAGGCTATCAAACTAGTATAATGAAAGAGAACCAGTTATCTCAAATAAGAACGGAAAAAAAGTGATTCTAACGAAGTTTCCAAACTTCGAAAAAAAATGTTTTTCTTTTCGAGATTCTTTGCGCATAATATGCTTTTCTGAGGCTATCAAAATAGTATAATGAAAGACAACCAGTTATCTCAAATAAGAACGGGAAAAAAGTAATTCTAACGAAGTTTCCAAACTTCGAAAATAATTTTTTTTCTTTTCGTGATTCTTTGCGCTAAATATGCTTTTCTGAGGTTATCAAACTAGTATAATGAAAGAGAACCAGTTATCTCAAATAAGAACAGAAAAAAAGTGATTCTAAAGTAGTTTCCAAACTTCGAAAAAAAATTTTTTTCTTTTCGAGATTCTTTGCGCATAATATGCTTTACTGAGGCTATCAAACTAGTATAATGAAAGAGAACCAGTTATCTCAAATAAGAACGGAAAAAAAGTGATTCATACGAAGTTTCCAAACTTCGAAAAAATTTTTTTTTCTTTTCGAGATTCTTTGCGCATAATATGCTTTTCTGAGGCTATCAAACTAGTATAAAAAAAGAGAACCAGTTATCTCAAATAAGAACAGAAAAAAAGTGATTCTAAAGAAGTTTCCAAACTTCGAAAAATTTTTTTTTTCTTTTCCAGATTCTTTGCGCATAATATGCTTTACTGAGGCTATCAAACTAGTATAATGCAAGAGAACCAGTTATTTCAAATAAGAACGGAAAAAAAGTGATTCAAACGAAGTTTCCAAACTTCGAAAAAAATTTTTTTTCTTTTCGAGATTCTTTGTGCTAAATATGCTTTTCTGAGGCTATCAAACTAGTATAATGAAAGAGAACCAGTTATCTCAAATAAGAACGGAAAAAAAGGGATTCTAACGAAGTTTCCAAACTTCGAAAAAAATTTTTTTTCTTTTCGAAATTCTTTGCGCATAATATGCTTTACTGAGGCTATCAAACTAGTATAATGAAAGAGAACCAGTTATCTCAAATAAGAACGGAAAAAAAGTGATTCTAACGAAGTTTCCAAACTTCGAAAATAATTTTTTTTCTTTTCGTGATTCTTTGTGCTAAATATGCTTTTCTGAGGCTATCAAACTAGTATAATGAAAGAGAACCAGTTATCGCAAATAAGAACAGAATAACAGTGATTCTAAATAAGTTTCGAAACTTCGAAAAAAATTTTTTTCTTTTCGAGATTCTTTGCGCAAAATATGCTTTACTGAGGCTATCAAACTAGTATAATGAAAGAGAACCAGTTATCTCAAATAAGAACGGAAAAAAAGTGATTCAAACGAAGTTTCCAAACTTCGAAAAAAAATATTTTTCTTTTCCAGATTCTTTGAGCATAATATGCTTTTCTGAGGCTATCAAACTAGTATAATGAAAGAGAACCAGTTATCTCAAATAAGAACGGAAAAAAAGTGATTCTAACGAAGTTTCCAAACTTCGAAAAAAAATTTTTTTCTTTTCGAGATTCTTTGCGCATAATATGCTTTACTGAGTCTATCAAACTAGTATAATGAAAGAGAACCAGTTATCTCAAATAAGAACGGAAAAAAAGTGATTCAAACGAAGTTTCCAAACTTCGAAAAAAATCTTTTTCTTTTCGAGATTCTTTGCGCATAATATTCTTTTCTGAGGCTATGAAACTAGTATAATGAAAGAGAACCAGTTATCTCAAATAAGAACGGAAAAAAAGTGATTGTAATGCAGTTTCCAAACTTCGAAAAAAAATTTTTTTCTTTTCGAGATTCTTTGCGCATAATATGCTTTTCTGAGGCTATTAAATTGTATAATGAAAGAAAACCAGTTATCTCAAATAAGAACGGAAAATAAGTGATTCTAACGAAGTTTCCAAACTTCGAAAAAAATTTTTTTTCTTTTCGAGATTCTTTGCGCATAATATGCTTTATGAGGCTATCAAACTAGTATAATGAAAGAGAACCAGTGTTCTCAAATAAGAACGGAAAAAAAGTGATTCAAACGAAGTTTCCAAACTTCGAAAAAAAATTTTTTTCTTTTCGAGATTCTTTGCGCATAATATGCTTTTCTGAGGCTATCAAACTAGTATAATGAAAGAGAACCAGTTATCTCAAATAAGAACGGAAAAAAAGTGATTCTAACGAAGTTTCCAAACTTCGAAAAAAAATTTTTTTCTTTTCGAGATTCTTTGCGCATAATATGCTTTATTGAGGCTATCAAACTAGTATAATGAAATAGAACCAGTTATCTCAAATAAGAACGGAAAAAAAGTGATTCAAACGAAGTTTCCAAACTTCGAAAAAAATTTTTTTTCTTTTCGAGATTCTTTGCGCATAATATGCTTTTCTGAGGCTAGCAAACTAGTATAATAAAAGAGAACCAGTTATCTCAAATAAGAACAGAAAAAAAGTGATTCTAAAGAAGTTTCCAAACTGGGAAAAAAATTTTTTTTCTTTTCGAGATTCTTTGCGCATAATATGCTTTACTGAGGCTATCAAACTAGTATAATGAAAGAGAACCAGTTATCTCAAATAAGAACGGAAAAAAAGTGATTCTAACGAAGTTTCCAAACTTCGAAAAAAATTTTTTTTCTTTTCGAGATTCTTTGCGCATAATATGCTTTACTGAGGCTATCAAACTAGTATAATGAAAGAGAACCAGTTATCTCAAATAAGAACCGAAAAAAAGTGGTTCTAACGAAGTTTCCAAACTTCGAAAAAAAATTTTTTTCTTTTCGAGATTCTTTGCGCATAATATGCTTTACTGAGGCTATCAAACTAGTATAATGAAAGAGAACCAGTTATCTCAAATAAGAACAGAAAAAAAGTGATTCTAACGATTTTTCCAAACTTCGAAAAAAATTTTTTTTCTTTTCGTGATTCTTTGCGCTAAATATGCTTTTCTGAGGCTATCAAACTAGTATAATGAAAGAGAGCCAGTTATCTCAAATAAGAACAGAAAAAAAGTGATTCTAAAGAAGTTTCCAAACTACGAAAAAAAATTTTTTTCTTTTCGAGATTCTTTGCGCATAATATGCTTTACTGAGGCTATCAAACTAGTATAATGAAAGAGAACCAGTTATCTCAAATAAGAACGGAAAAAAAGTGATTCATACGAAGTTTCCAAACTTCGAAAAAAATTTTTTTTCTTTTCGAGATTCTTTGCGCATAATATGCTTTTCTGAGGCTATCAAACTAGTATAAAAAAAGAGAACCAGTTATCTCAAATAAGAACAGAAAAAAAGTGATTCTAAAGAAGTTTCCAAACTTCGAAAAATTTTTTTTTTCTTTTCCAGATTCTTTGCGCATAATATGCTTTACTGAGGCTATCAAACTAGTATAATGCAAGAGAACCAGTTATTTCAAATAAGAACGGAAAAAAAGTGATTCAAACGAAGTTTCCAAACTTCGAAAAAAATTTTTTTTCTTTTCGAGATTCTTTGTGCTAAATATGCTTTTCTGAGGCTATCAAACTAGTATAATGAAAGAGAACCAGTTATCTCAAATAAGAACGGAAAAAAAGGGATTCTAACGAAGTTTCCAAACTTCGAAAAAAATTTTTTTTCTTTTCGAAATTCTTTGCGCATAATATGCTTTACTGAGGCTATCAAACTAGTATAATGAAAGAGAACCAGTTATCTCAAATAAGAACGGAAAAAAAGTGATTCTAACGAAGTTTCCAAACTTCGAAAATAATTTTTTTTCTTTTCGTGATTCTTTGTGCTAAATATGCTTTTCTGAGGCTATCAAACTAGTATAATGAAAGAGAACCAGTTATCGCAAATAAGAACAGAATAACAGTGATTCTAAATAAGTTTCGAAACTTCGAAAAAAATTTTTTTCTTTTCGAGATTCTTTGCGCAAAATATGCTTTACTGAGGCTATCAAACTAGTATAATGAAAGAGAACCAGTTATCTCAAATAAGAACGGAAAAAAAGTGATTCAAACGAAGTTTCCAAACTTCGAAAAAAAATATTTTTCTTTTCGAGATTCTTTGAGCATAATATGCTTTTCTGAGGCTATCAAACTAGTATAATGAAAGAGAACCAGTTATCTCAAATAAGAACGGAAAAAAAGTGATTCTAACGAAGTTTCCAAACTTCGAAAAAAAATTTTTTTCTTTTCGAGATTCTTTGCGCATAATATGCTTTACTGAGTCTATCAAACTAGTATAATGAAAGAGAACCAGTTATCTCAAATAAGAACGGAAAAAAAGTGATTCAAACGAAGTTTCCAAACTTCGAAAAAAATCTTTTTCTTTTCGAGATTCTTTGCGCATAATATTCTTTTCTGAGGCTATGAAACTAGTATAATGAAAGAGAACCAGTTATCTCAAATAAGAACGGAAAAGAAGTGATTGTAATGCAGTTTCCAAACTTCGAAAAAAAATTTTTTTCTTTTCGAGATTCTTTGCGCATAATATGCTTTTCTGAGGCTATTAAATTGTATAATGAAAGAAAACCAGTTATCTCAAATAAGAACGGAAAATAAGTGATTCTAACGAAGTTTCCAAACTTCGAAAAAAATTTTTTTTCTTTTCGAGATTCTTTGCGCATAATATGCTTTATGAGGCTATCAAACTAGTATAATGAAAGAGAACCAGTGTTCTCAAATAAGAACGGAAAAAAAGTGATTCAAACGAAGTTTCCAAACTTCGAAAAAAAATTTTTTTCTTTTCGAGATTCTTTGCGCATAATATGCTTTTCTGAGGCTATCAAACTAGTATAATGAAAGAGAACCAGTTATCTCAAATAAGAAAGGAAAAAAAGTGATTCTAACGAAGTTTCCAAACTTCGAAAAAAAATTTTTTTCTTTTCGAGATTCTTTGCGCATAATATGCTTTACTGAGGCTATCAAACTAGTATAATGAAATAGAACCAGTTATCTCAAATAAGAACGGAAAAAAAGTGATTCAAACGAAGTTTCCAAACTTCGAAAAAAATTTTTTTTCTTTTCGAGATTCTTTGCGCATAATATGCTTTTCTGAGGCTATCAAACTAGTATAATAAAAGAGAACCAGTTATCTCAAATAAGAACAGGAAAAAAGTGATTCTAAAGAAGTTTCCAAACTGGGAAAAAAATTTTTTTTCTTTTCGAGATTCTTTGCGCATAATATGCTTTACTGAGGCTATCAAACTAGTATAATTAAAGATAACCAGTTATCTCAAATAAGAACGGAAAAAAAGTGATTCAAACGAAGTTTCCAAACTTCGAAAAAAAATTTTTTTCTTTTCGAGGTTCTTTGCGCATAATATGCTTTACTGAGGCTATGAAACTAGTATAATGAAAGAGAACCAGTTATCTCAAATAAGAACGGAAAAAAAGTGATTCAAACGAAGTTTCCAAACTTCGAAAAAAAATATTTTTCTTTTCGAGATTCTTTGCGCATAATATGCTTTTCTGAGGCTATCAAACTAGTATAATGAAAGAGAACCAGTTATCTCAAATAAGAAGGGAAAAAAAGTGATTCTAACGAAGTTTCCAAACTTCGAAAAAAAAATTTTTTCTATTCGAGATTCTTTGCGCATAATATGCTTTTCTGAGGCTATCAAAATAGTATAATGAAAGAGAACCAGTTATCTCAAGTAAGAACGAGAAAAAAGTTATTCTAACGGTGTTTCCAAACTTGGAAAATAATTTTTTTTCTTTTCGTGATTCTTTGCGCTAAATGTGCTTTACTGAGGCAATCAAACTAGTATAATGAAAGAGAACCAGTTATCTCAAATAAGAATGTGAAAAAAGTGATTCTAACGAAGTTTCCAAACTTGGAAAAAAATGTTTTTCTTTTCGAGATTCTTTGCGCATAATATGCTTTTCTGAGGCTATCAAACTAGTATAATGAAAGAGAACCAGTTTTCTCAAATAAGAACGGAAAAAAAGTGATTCTAATGAAGTTTCCAAACTTCGAAAAAAAATTTTTTTCTTTTCGAGATTCTTTGCGCATAATATGCTTTACTGAGGCTATCAAACGAGTACAATGAAAGAGAACCAGTTATGTCAAATAAGAACGGAAAAAAGTGATTCTAACGAATTTTCCAAACTTCGAAAAAAAAATTTTTTCTTTTCGAGATTCTTTGCGCATAATATGCTTTACTGAGGCTATCAAACTAATATAATGAAAGAGAACCAGTTATCTCAAATAAGAACAGAAAAAAAGTGATTCTAACGATTTTTCCAAACTTCGAAAAAATTTTTTTTTCTTTTCGTGATTCTTTGCGCTAAATATGCTTTTCTGAGGCTATCAAACTAGTATAATGAAAGAGAACCAGTTATCTCAAATAAGAACAGAAAGAAAGTGATTCTAAAGAAGTTTCCAAACTACGAAAAAAAATTTTTTTCTTTTCGAGATTCTTTGCGCATAATATGCTTTACTGAGGCTATCAAACTAGTATAATGAAAGAGAACCAGTTATCTCAAATAAGAACGGAAAAAAAGTGATTCTAACGAAGTTTCCAAACTTCGAAAAAAAATGTTTTTCTTTTCGAGATTCTTTGCGCATAATATGCTTTTCTGAGGCTATCAAAATAGTATAATGAAAGACAACCAGTTATCTCAAATAAGAACGGGAAAAAAGTAATTCTAACGAAGTTTCCAAACTTCGAAAATAATTTTTTTTCTTTTCGTGATTCTTTGCACTAAATATGCTTTTCTGAGGTTATCAAACTAGTATAATGAAAGAGAACCAGTTATCTCAAATAAGAACAGAAAAAAAGTGATTCTAAAGTAGTTTCCAAACTTCGAAAAAAAATTTTTTTCTTTTCGAGATTCTTTGCGCATAATATGCTTTACTGAGGCTATCAAACTAGTATAATGAAAGAGAACCAGTTATCTCAAATAAGAACGGAAAAAAAGTGATTCAAACGAAGTTTCCAAACTTCGAAAAAAATTTTTTTTCTTTTCGAGATTCTTTGCGCATAATATGCTTTTCTGAGGCTATCAAACTAGTATAAAAAAAGAGAACCAGTTATCTCAAATAAGAACAGAAAAAAAGTGATTCTAAAGAAGTTTCCAAACTTCGAAAAATTTTTTTTTTCTTTTCCAGATTCTTTGCGCATAATATGCTTTACTGAGGCTATCAAACTAGTATAATGCAAGAGAACCAGTTATTTCAAATAAGAACGGAAAAAAAGTGATTCAAACGAAGTTTCCAAACTTCGAAAAAAATTTTTTTTCTTTTCGAGATTCTTTGTGCTAAATATGCTTTTCTGAGGCTATCAAACTAGTATAATGAAAGAGAACCAGTTATCTCAAATAAGAACGGAAAAAAAGGGATTCTAACGAAGTTTCCAAACTTCGAAAAAAATTTTTTTTCTTTTCGAAATTCTTTGCGCATAATATGCTTTACTGAGGCTATCAAACTAGTATAATGAAAGAGAACCAGTTATCTCAAATAAGAACGGAAAAAAAGTGATTCTAACGAAGTTTCCAAACTTCGAAAATAATTTTTTTTCTTTTCGTGATTCTTTGTGCTAAATATGCTTTTCTGAGGCTATCAAACTAGTATAATGAAAGAGAACCAGTTATCGCAAATAAGAACAGAATAACAGTGATTCTAAATAAGTTTCCAAACTTCGAAAAAAATTTTTTTCTTTTCGAGATTCTTTGCGCAAAATATGCTTTACTGAGGCTATCAAACTAGTATAATGAAAGAGAACCAGTTATCTCAAATAAGAACGGAAAAAAAGTGATTCAAACGAAGTTTCCAAACTTCGAAAAAAATCTTTTTCTTTTCGAGATTCTTTGCGCATAATATTCTTTTCTGAGGCTATGAAACTAGTATAATGAAAGAGAACCAGTTATCTCAAATAAGAACGGAAAAAAAGTGATTGTAATGAAGTTTCCAAACTTCGAAAAAAAATTTTTTTCTTTTCGAGATTCTTTGCGCATAATATGCTTTTCTGAGGCTATTAAATTGTATAATGAAAGAAAACCAGTTATCTCAAATAAGAACAGAAAAAAAGTGATTCTAACGAAGTTTCCAAACTTCGAAAAAAATTTTTTTTCTTTTCGAGATTCTTTGCGCATAATATGCTTTATGAGGCTATCAAACTAGTATAATGAAAGAGAACCAGTGTTCTCAAATAAGAACGGAAAAAAAGTGATTCAAACGAAGTTTCCAAACTTCGAAAAAAATTTTTTTTCTTTTCGAGATTCTGTGCGCATAATATGCTTTTCTGAGGCTATCAAACTAGTATAATGAAAGAGAACCAGTTATCTCAAATAAGAACGGAAAAAAAGTGATTCTAACGAAGTTTCCAAACTTCGAAAAAAAATTTTTTTCTTTTAGAGATTCTTTGCGCATAATATGCTTTACTGAGGCTATCAAACTAGTATAATGAAATAGAACCAGTTATCTCAAATAAGAACGGAAAAAAAGTGATTCAAACGAAGTTTCCAAACTTCGAAAAAAATTTTTTTTCTTTTCGAGATTCTTTGCGCATAATATGCTTTTCTGAGGCTATCAAACTAGTATAATAAAAGAGAACCAGTTATCTCAAATAAGAACAGAAAAAAAGTGATTCTAAAGAAGTTTCCAAACTGGGAAAAAAATTTTTTTTCTTTTCGAGATTCTTTGGGCATAATATGCTTTACTGAGGCTATCAAACTAGTATAATTAAAGATAACCAGTTATCTCAAATAAGAACGGAAAAAAAGTGATTCAAACGAAGTTTCCAAACTTCGAAAAAAAAGTTTTTTCTTTTCGAGATTCTTTGCGCATAATATGGTTTACTGAGGCTATCAAACTAGTATAATGAAAGAGAAACAGTTATCGCAAATAAGAACAGAATAAAAGTGATTCTAAAGAAGTTTCCAATTTTCGAAAAAAAATTTTTTCTTTTCGAGATTCTTTGCGCATAATATGCTTTACTGAGGCTATGAAACTAGTATAATGAAAGAGAACCAGTTATCTCAAATAAGAACGGAAAAAAAGTGATTATAACGAAGTTTCCAAACTTCGAAAAAAAATATTTCTCTTTTCGAGATTCTTTGCGCATAATATGCTTTTCTGAGGCTATCAAACTAGTATAATGAAAGAGAACAAGTTATCTCAAATAAGAAGGGAAAAAAAGTGATTCTAACGAAGTTTCCAAACTTCGAAAAAAAAAATTTTTCTATTCGAGATTCTTTGCGCATAATATGCTTTTCTGAGGCTATCAAAATAGTATAATGAAAGAGAACCAGTTATCTCAAATAAGAACGAGAAAAAAGTTATTCTAACGGTGTTTCCAAACTTGGAAAATAATTTTTTTTCTTTTCGTGATTCTTTGCGCTAAATGTGCTTTACTGAGGCAATCAAACTAGTATAATGAAAGAGAACCAGTTATCTCAAATAAGAACGTGAAAAAAGTGATTCTAACGAAGTTTCCAAACTTGGAAAAAAATGTTTTTCTTTTCGAGATTCTTTGCGCATAATATGCTTTTCTGAGGCTATCAAACTAGTATAATGAAAGAGAACCAGTTTTCTCAAATAAGAACGGAAAAAAATTGATTCTAATGAAGTTTCCAAACTTCGAAAAAAAATTTTTTTCTTTTCGAGATTCTTTGCGCATAATATGCTTTTCTGAGGCTATCAAAATAGTATAATGAAAGAAAACCAGTTATCTCAAATAAGAACGGAAAAAAAGTGATTCTAACGAAGTTTCCAAACTTCGAAAAAATTTTTTTTTCTTTTCGAGATTCTTTGCGCATAATATGCTTTATGAGGCTATCAAACTAGTATAATGAAAGAGAACCAGTTATCTCAAATAAGAACGGAAAAAAAGTGATTCTAACGAAGTTTCCTAACTTCGAAAAAAAGTTTTTTTCTTTTCGTGATTCTTTGCGGATAATATGCTTTTCTGAGGCTATCAAACTACTATAATGAAAGGGAACCAGTTATCTCAAATAAGAACGGGAAAAAAGTGATTCTAACGAAGTTTCCAAACTTCGAAAAAAAGTTTTTTTCTTTTCGTGATTCTTTGCGCTAAATATGCTTTTCTGAGGCTATCAAACTAGTATAATAAAAGAGAACCAGTTATCTCAAATAAGAACAGAAAAAAAGTGATTCTAAAGAAGTTTCCAAACTTCGAAAAAAATTTTTTTTCTTTTCGAGATTCTTTGCGCATAATATGCTTTACTGAGGCTATCAAACTAGTATAATTAAAGAGAACCAGTTATCTCAAATAAGAACGGAAAAAAAGTGATTCAAACGAAGTTTCCAAACTTCGAAAAAATTTTTTTTTCTTTTCGAGATTCTTTGCGCATAATATGCTTTTCTGAGGCTATCAAACTAGTATAATGAAAGAGAACCAGTTATCTCAAATAAGAACAGAAAAAAAGTGATTCAAACGAAGTTTCCAAACTTCGACAAAAAATTTTTTTCTTTTTGAGATTCTTTGCGCATTATATACTTTTCTATGGCTATCAAACTGGTAAAATGAAAGAGAACCAGTTATCTCGAATAAGAATGGAAAAAAAGTAATTCTAACGAAGTATCCAAACTTCGAAAAAAATTTTTTTTCTTTACGAGATTCTTTGCGCATAATATGCTTTATGAGGCTATCAAACTAGTATAATGAAAGAGAACCAGTTATCTCAAATAAGAACGGAAAAAAAGTGATTCAAACGAAGTTTCCAAACTTCGAAAAAAAATTTTTTTCTTTTCGAGATTCTTTGCGCATAATATGCTTTTCTGAGGCTATCAAACTAGTATAATAAAAGAGAACCAGTTATCTCAAATAAGAACAGAAAAAAAGTGATTCTAAAGAAGTTTCCAAACTGGGAAAAAAATTTTTTTTCTTTTCGAGATTCTTTGCGCATAATATGCTTTACTGAGGCTATCAAACTAGTATAATTAAAGATAACCAGTTATCTCAAATAAGAACGGAAAAAAAGTGATTCAAACGAAGTTTCCAAACTTCGAAAAAAAAGTTTTTTCTTTTCGAGATTCTTTGCGCATAATATGGTTTACTGAGGCTATCAAACTAGTATAATGAAAGAGAAACAGTTATCGCAAATAAGAACAGAATAAAAGTGATTCTAAAGAAGTTTCCAATTTTCGAAAAAAAAATTTTTCTTTTCGAGATTCTTTGCGCATAATATGCTTTACTGAGGCTATGAAATTAGTATAATGAAAGAGAACCAGTTATCTCAAATAAGAACGGAAAAAAAGTGATTATAACGAAGTTTCCAAACTTCGAAAAAAAATATTTCTCTTTTCGAGATTCTTTGCGCATAATATGCTTTTCTGAGGCTATCAAACTAGTATAATGAAAGAGAACCAGTTATCTCAAATAAGAAGGGAAAAAAAGTGATTCTAACGAAGTTTCCAAACTTCGAAAAAAAAATTTTTTCTATTCGAGATTCTTTGCGCATAATATGCTTTTCTGAGGCTATCAAAATAGTATAATGAAAGAGAACCAGTTATCTCAAATAAGAACGAGAAAAAAGTTATTCTAACGGTGTTTCCAAACTTGGAAAATAATTTTTTTTCTTTTCGTGATTCTTTGCGCTAAATGTGCTTTACTGAGGCAATCAAACTAGTATAATGAAAGAGAACCAGTTATCTCAAATAAGAACGTGAAAAAAGTGATTCTAACGAAGTTTCCAAACTTGGAAAAAAATGTTTTTCTTTTCGAGATTCTTTGCGCATAATATGCTTTTCTGAGGCTATCAAACTAGTATAATGAAAGAGAACCAGTTTTCTCAAATAAGAACGGAAAAAAATTGATTCTAATGAAGTTTCCAAACTTCGAAAAAAAATTTTTTTCTTTTCGAGATTCTTTGCGCATAATATGCTTTTCTGAGGCTATCAAAATAGTATAATGAAAGAAAACCAGTTATCTCAAATAAGAACGGAAAAAAAGTGATTCTAACGAAGTTTCCAAACTTCGAAAAAATTTTTTTTTCTTTTCGAGATTCTTTGCGCATAATATGCTTTATGAGGCTATCAAACTAGTATAATGAAAGAGAACCAGTTATCTCAAATAAGAACGGAAAAAAAGTGATTCTAACGAAGTTTCCTAACTTCGAAAAAAAGTTTTTTTCTTTTCGTGATTCTTTGCGGATAATATGCTTTTCTGAGGCTATCAAACTACTATAATGAAAGGGAACCAGTTATCTCAAATAAGAACGGGAAAAAAGTGATTCTAACGAAGTTTCCAAACTTCGAAAAAAGGTTTTTTTCTTTTCGTGATTCTTTGCGCTAAATATGCTTTTCTGAGGCTATCAAACTAGTATAATAAAAGAGAACCAGTTATCTCAAATAAGAACAGAAAAAAAGTGATTCTAAAGAAGTTTCCAAACTTCGAAAAAAATTTTTTTTCTTTTCGAGATTCTTTGCGCATAATATGCTTTACTGAGGCTATCAAACTAGTATAATTAAAGAGAACCAGTTATCTCAAATAAGAACGGAAAAAAAGTGATTCAAACGAAGTTTCCAAACTTCGAAAAAATTTTTTTTTCTTTTCGAGATTCTTTGCGCATAATATGCTTTTCTGAGGCTATCAAACTAGTATAATGAAAGAGAACCAGTTATCTCAAATAAGAACAGAAAAAAAGTGATTCAAACGAAGTTTCCAAACTTCGACAAAAATTTTTTTTCTTTTTGAGATTCTTTGCGCATTATATACTTTTCTATGGCTATCAAACTGGTAAAATGAAAGAGAACCAGTTATCTCGAATAAGAATGGAAAAAAAGTAATTCTAACGAAGTTTCCAAACTTCGAAAAAAATTTTTTTTCTTTACGAGATTCTTTGCGCATAATATGCTTTACTGAGGCTATCAAACTAGTATAATTAAAGATAACCAGTTATCTCAAATAAGAACGGAAAAAAAGTGATTCAAACGAAGTTTCCAAACTTCGAAAAAAAATTTTTTTCTTTTCGAGATTCTTTGCGCATAATATGGTTAACTGAGGCTATCAAACTAGTATAATGAAAGAGAAACAGTTATCGCAAATAAGAACAGAATAAAAGTGATTCTAAAGAACTTTCCAATTTTCGAAAAAAAAATTTTTCTTTTCGAGATTCTTTGCGCATAATATGCTTTACTGAGGCTATCAAACTAGTATAATGAAAGAGAACCAGTTATCTCAAATAAGAACGGAAAAAAAGTGATTCAAACGAAGTTTCCAAACTTCGAAAAAAAATATTTTTCTTTTCGAGATTCTTTGCGCATAATATGCTTTTCTGAGGCTATCAAACTAGTATAATTAAAGAGAACCAGTTATCTCAAATAAGAACGGAAAAAAAGTGATTCTAACGAAGTTTCCAAACTTCGAAAAAAAATTTTTTTCTATTCCAGATTCTTTGCGCATAATATGCTTTTCTGAGGCTATCAAAATAGTATAATGAAAGAGAACCAGTTATCTCAAATAAAAACGAGAAAAAAGTTATTCTAAAGATGTTTCCAAACTTCGAAAATAATTTTTTTTCTTTTCGTGATTCTTTGCGCTAAATGTGCTTTACTGAGGCAATCAAACTAGTATAATGAAAGAGAACCAGTTATCTCAAATAAGAACGTGAAAAAAGTGATTCTAACGAAGTTTCCAAACTTGGAAAAAAATGTTTTTCTTTTCGAGATTCTTTGCGCATAATATGCTTTTCTGAGGCTATCAAGCTAGTATAATGAAAGAGAACCAGTTATCTCAAATAAGAAGGGGAAAAAAGTGATTCTAACGAAGTTTCCAAACTTCGAAAAAAATTTTTTTTCTTTTCGAGATTCTTTGCGCATAATATGCTTTACTGAGGCTATCAAACTAGTATAATGAAAGAGAACCAGTTATCTCAAATAAGAACGGAAATAAAGTGATTCAAACGAAGTTTCCAAACTTCGAAAAAAAATCTTTTTCTTTTCGAGATTCTTTGCGCATAATATTCTATTCTGAGGCTATCAAACTAGTATAATGAAAGAGAACCAGTTATCTCAAATAAGAACGGAAAAAAAGTGATTCTAATGAAGTTTCCAAACTTCGAAAAAAAATTTTTTTCTTTTCGAGATTCTTTGCGCATAATATGCTTTTTGAGGCTATCAAAATAGTATAATGAAAGAAAACCAGTTATCTCAAATAAGAACGGAAAAAAAGTGATTCTAACGAAGTTTCCAAACTTCGAAAAAATTTTTTTTTCTTTTCGAGATTCTTTGCGCATAATATGCTTTATGAGGCTATCAAACTAGTATAATGAAAGAGAACCAGTTATCTCAAATAAGAACGGAAAAAAAGTGATTCTAACGAAGTTTCCAAACTTCGAAAAAAAGTTTTTTTCTTTTCGTGATTCTTTGCGCTAAATATGCTTTTCTGAGGCTATCAAACTAGTATAATAAAAGATAACCAGTTATCTCAAATAAGAACAGAAAAAAAGTGATTCTAAAGAAGTTTCCAAACTTCGAAAAAAATTTTTTTTCTTTTCGAGATTCTTTGCGCATAATATGCTTTACTGAGGCTATCAAACTAGTATAATTAAAGAGAACCAGTTATCTCAAATAAGAACGGAAAAAAAGTGATTCAAACGAAGTTTCCAAACTTGGAAAAAATTTTTTTTTCTTTTCGTGATTCTTTTCGCTAAATATGCTTTTCTGAGGCTATCAAACTAGTATAATGAAAGAGAACCAGTTATCTCAAATAAGAACAGAAAAAAAGTGATTCTAAAGAAGTTTCCAATTTTCGAAAAAAAAATTTTTCTTTTCGAGATTCTTTGCGCATAATATGCTTTTCTGAGGCTATCAAACTAGTATAATGAAAGAGAACCAGTTATCTCAAATTAGAACAGAAAAAAAGTGATTCAAACGAAGTTTCCAAACTTCGTCAAAAATTTTTTTCTTTCTGAGATTCTTTGCGCATAATATACTTTTCAACGGCTATCAAACTGGTAAAATGAAAGAGAACCAGTTATCTCGAATAAGAACGGAAAAAAAGTAATTCTAACGAAGTTTCCAAACTTCAAAAAAAATTTTTTTTCTTTTCGAGATTCTTTGCGCATAATATGCTTTACTGAGGCTATCAAACTAGTATAATGAAAGAGAACCAGTTATCTCAAATAAGAACGGAAAAAAAGTGATTCTAACGAAGTTATCAAACTTCGAAAAAAAATTTTTTTCTTTTCCAGATTCTTTGCGCATAATATGCTTTACTGAGGCTATCAAACGAGTATAATGAAAGAGAACCAGTTATGTCAAATAAGAACGGAAAAAAAGTGATTCTAACGAAGTTTCCAAACTTCGAAAAAAAATTTTTTTCTTTTCGAGATTCTTTGCGCATAATATGCTTTTCTGAGGCTATCAAACTAGTATAATGAAAGAGAACCAGTTATCTCAAATAAGAACAGAAAAAAAGTGATTCTAAAGAAGTTTCCAAACTTCGAAAAAAAATTTTTTTCTTTTCGAGATTCTTTGCGCATAATATGCTTTACTGAGGCTATCAAACTAGTATAATGAAAGAGAACCAGTTATCTCAAATAAGAACGGAAAAAAAGTGATTCAAACGAAGTTTCCAAACTTCGAAAAAAAATGTTTTTCTTTTCGAGATTCTTTGCGCATAATATGCTTTTCTGAGGCTATCAAAATAGTATAATGAAAGAGAACCAGTTATCTCAAATAAGAACGGGAAAAAAGTGATTCTAACGAAGTTTCCAAACTTCGAAAATAATTTTTTTTCTTTTCGTGATTCTTTGCGCTAAATATGCTTTTCTGAGGTTATCAAACTAGTATAATAAAAGAGAACCAGTTATCTCAAATAAGAACAGAAAAAAAGTGATTCTAAAGAAGTTTCCAAACTTCGAAAATTTTTTTTTTTCTTTTCGAGATTCTTTGCGCATAATATGCTTTACTGAGGCTATCAAACTAGTATAATGAAAGAGAACCAGTTATTTCAAATAAGTTCGGAAAAAAAGTGATTCAAACGAAGTTTCCAAACTTCGAAATAAATTTTTTTTCTTTTCGAGATTCTCTGCGCATAATATGCTTTTCTGAGGCTATCAAACTACTATAATGAAAGAGAACCAGGTATCTCAAATAAGAACGGAAAAAAAGTGATTCTAACGAAGTTTCCAAACTTCGAAACAAATCTTTTTCTTTTCGAGATTCTTTGTGCATAATATTCTTTTCTGAGGCTATCAAACTAGTATAATGAAAGATAACCAGTTATCTCAAATAACAACGGAAAAAAAGTGATTCTAATGAAGTTTCCAAACTTCGAAAAAAAATTTTTTTCTTTTCGAGATTCTTTGCGCATCATATGCTTTTCTGAGGCTATCAAAATAGTATAATGAAAGAAAACCAGTTATCTCAAATAAGAACGGAAAAAAGTGATTCTAAAGAAGTTTCCAAACTTCGAAAAAATTTTTTTTTCTTTTCGAGATTCTTTGCGCATAATATGCTTTATGAGGCTATCAAACTAGTATAATGAAAGAGAACCATTGTTCTCAAATAAGAACGGAAAAAAAGTTATTCAATCGAAGTTTCCAAACTTCGAAAAAAATTTTTTTTCTTTTCGAGATTCTTTGCGCATAATATGCTTCTCTGAGGCCATCAAACTAGTATAATGAAAGAGAACCAGTTATCTCAAATAAGAACGGAAAAAAAGTGATTCTAACGAAGTTTCCAAACTTCGAAAAAAATTTTTTTTCTTTTCGAGAACCTTTGCGCATAATATGCTTTACTGAGGCTATCAAACTAGTATAATGAAAGAGAACCAGTTATCTCAAATAAGAACGGAAAAAAAGTGATTCAAACGAAGTTTCCAAACTTCGAAAAAATTTTTTTTTCTTTTCGAGATTCTTTGCGCATAATATGCTTTTCTGAGGCTATCAAACTAGTATAATAAAAGAGAACCAGTTATCTCAAATAAGAACAGAAAAAAAGTGATTCTAAAGATGTTTCCAAACTTCGAAAAATTTTTTTTTTCTTTTCGAGATTCTTTGCGCATAATATGCTTTACTGAGGCTATCAAACTAGTATAATGAAAGAGAACCAGTTATTTCAAATAAGAACGGAAAAAAAGTGATTCAAACGAAGTTTCCAAACTTCGAAAAAAATTTTTTTTCTTTTCGAGATTCTTTGCGCATAATATGCTTTTCTGTGGCTATCAAACTACTATAATGAAAGAGAACCAGTTATCTCAAATAAGAACGGGAAAAAAGTGATTCTAACGAAGTTTCCAAACTTCGAAAAAAAGTTTTTTTCTTTTCGTGATTCTTTGCGCTAAATATGCTTTTCTGAGGCTATCAAACTAGTATAATAAAAGAGAACCAGTTATCTCAAATAAGAACAGAAAAAAAGTGATTCTAAAGAAGTTTCCAAACTGGGAAAAAAATTTTTTTTCTTTTCGAGATTCTTTGCGCATAATATGCTTTACTGAGGCTATCAAACTAGTATAATTAAAGATAACCAGTTATCTCAAATAAGAACGGAAAAAAAGTGATTCAAACGAAGTTTCCAAACTTCGAAATAAAATTTGTTTCTTTTCGAGATTCTTTGCGCATAATATGCTTTTCTGAGGCTATCAAACTACTATAATGAAAGAGAACCAGGTATCTCAAATAAGAACGGAAAAAAAGTGATTCTAAAGAAGTTTCCAATTTTCGAAAAAATTTTGTTTTCTTTTCGAGATTCTTTGTGCATAATATGCTTTACTGAGGCTATCAAACTAGTATAATGAAAGAGAACCAGTTATCTCAAATAAGAACGGAAAAAAAGTGATTCAAACGAAGTTTCCAAACTTCGAAAAATATCTTTTTCTTTTCGAGATTCTTTGCGCATAATATTCTTTTCTGAGGCTATCAAACTAGTATAATGAAAGAGAACCAGTTATCTCAAATAAGAACGGAAAAAAAGTGATTCTAATGAAGTTTCCAAACTTCGAAAAAAAATTTTTTTCTTTTCGAGATTCTTTGGGCATAATATGCATTTCTGAGGCTATCAAAATAGTATAATGAAAGAAAACCAGTTATCTCAAATAAGAACGGAAAAAAAGTGATTCTAACGAAGTTTCCAAACTTCGAAAAAAATTATTTTTCTTTTCGAGATTCTTTGCGCATAATATGCTTTATGAGGCTAACAAACTAGTATAATGAAAGAGAACCAGTGTTCTCAAATAAGAACGGAAAAAAAGTGATTCAAACGAAGTTTCCAAACTTCGAAAAAAATTTTTTTTCTTTTCGAGATTCTTTGCGCATAATATGCTTTTCTGAGGCTATCAAACTAGTATAATGAAAGAGAACCAGTTATCTCAAATAAGAACGGAAAAAAAGTAATTCTAACGAAGTTTCCAAACTTCGAAAATTTTTTTTTTTTTTCGAGATTCTTTGCGCATAATATGCTTTACTGAGGCTTTCAAACTAGTATAATGAAAGAGAACCAGTTATCTCAAATAAGAACGGAAAAAAAGTGATTCAAACGAAGTTTCCAAACTTCGAAAAAAATTTTTTTTCTTTTCGAGATTCTTTGCGCATAATATGCTTTTCTGAGGCTATCAAACTAGTATAATAAAAGAGAACCAGTTATCTCAAATAAGAACAGAAAAAAAGTGATTCTAAAGAAGTTTCCAAACTTCGAAACATTTTTTTTTTCTTTTCGAGATTCTTTGCGCATAATATGCTTTACTGAGGCTATCAAACTAGTATAATGAAAGAGAACCAGTTATTTCAAATAAGAATGGGAAAAAAGTGATTCTAACGAAGTTTCCAAACTTCGAAAAAAAGTTTTTTTCTTTTCGTGATTCTTTGCGCTAAATATGCTTTTCTGAGGCTATCAAACTAGTATAATAAAAGAGAACCAGTTATCTCAAATAAGAACAGAAAAAAAGTGATTCTAAAGAAGTTTCCAAACTTGGAAAAAAATTTTTTTTCTTTTCGAGATTCTTTGCGCATAATATGCTTTACTGAGGCTATCAAACTAGTATAATTAAAGATAACCAGTTATCTCAAATAAGAACGGAAAAAAAGTGATTCAAACGAAGTTTCCAAACTTCGAAAAAAAATTTTTTTCTTTTCGAGATTCTTTGCGCATAATATGGTTTACTGAGGCTATCAAACTAGTATAATGAAAGAGAAACAGTTATCGCAAATAAGAACAGAATAAAAGTGATTCTAAAGAAGTTTCCAATTTTCGAAAAAAAATTTTTTCTTTTCGAGATTCTTTGCGCATAATATGCTTTACTGAGGCTATCAAACTAGTATAATGAAAGAGAACCAGTTATCTCAAATAAGAACGGAAAAAAAGTGATTCAAACGAAGTTTCCAAACTTCGAAAAAAATATTTTTCTTTTCGAGATTCTTTGCGCATAATATGCTTTTCTGAGGCTATCAAACTAGTATAATGAAAGAGAACCAGTTATCTCAAATAAGAACGGAAAAAAAGTGATTCTAACGAAGTTTCCAAACTTCGAAAAAAAATTTTTTCTTTTCGAGATTCTTTGCGCATAATATGCTTTTCTGAGGCTATCTAAATAGTATAATAAAAGAGAACCAGTTATCTCAAATAAGAACGAGAAAAAAGTTATTCTAACGATGTTTCCAAACTTCGAAAATAATTTTTTTTCTTTTCGTGATTCTTTGCGCTAAATGTGCTTTACTGAGGCAATCAAACTAGTATAATGAAAGAGAACCAGTTATCCCAAATAAGAACGTGAAAAAAGTGATTCTAACGAAGTTTCCAAACTTGGAAAAAAATGTTTTTCTTTTCGAGATTCTTTGCGCATAATATGCTTTTCTGAGGCTATCAAGCTAGTATAATGAAAGAGAACCAGTTATCTCAAATAAGAACGGGAAAAAAGTGATTCTAACGAAGTTTCCAAACTTCGAAAAAAATTTTTTTTCTTTTCGAGATTCTTTGCGCATAATATTCTTTTCTGAGGCTATCAAAATAGTATAATGAAAGAGAACCAGTTATCTCAAATAAGAACGGAAAAAAAGTGATTCTAATGAAGTTTCCAAACTTCGAAAAAAAATTTTTTTCTTTTCGAGATTCTTTGCGCATAATATGCTTTTCTGAGGCTATCAAAATAGTATAATGAAAGAAAACCAGTTATCTCAAATAAGAACGGAAAAAAAGTGATTCTAACGAAGTTTGCAAACTTCGAAAAAATTTTTTTTTTTTCGAGATTCTTTGCGCATAATATGCTTTATGAGGCTATCAAACTAGTATAATGAAAGAGAACCAGTGTTCTCAAATAAGAACAGAAAAAAAGTGATTCAAAAGAAGTTTCCAAACTTCGAAAAAAAATTTTTTTCTTTTCGAGATTCTTTGCGCATAATATGCTTTTCTGAGTCTGTCAAACTGGTATAATGAAAGAGAACTAGTTATCTCAAATAAGAACGGAAAAAAAGTGATTCTAACGAAGTTTCAAAACAAAAAAAAAAAATTTTTTTTCTTTTCGAGATTCTTTGCGCATAATATGCTTTTCTGAGGCTATCAAACTACTATAATGAAAGGGAACCAGTTATCTCAAATAAGAACGGGAAAAAAGTGATTCTAACGAAGTTTCCAAACTTCGGAAAAAAGTTTTTTTCTTTTCGTGATTCTTTGCGCTAAATATGCTTTTCTGAGGCTATCAAACTAGTATAATAAAAGAGAACCAGTTATCTCAAATAAGAACAGAAAAAAAGTGATTCTAAAGAAGTTTCCAAACTTCGAAAAAAATTTTTTTTTTTTTCGAGATTCTTTGCGCATAATATGCTTTACTGAGGCTATCAAACTAGTATAATTAAAGACAACCAGTTATCTCAAATAAGAACGGAAAAAAAGTGATTCAAACGAAGTTTCCAAACTTCGAAAAAAAATGTTTTTCTTTTCGAGATTCTTTGCGCATAATATGCTTTTCTGAGGCTATCAAACTAGTATAATGAAAGAGAACCAGTTATCTCAAATAAGAACAGAAAAAAAGTGATTCAAACGAAGTTTCCAAACTTCGACAAAAATTTTTTTTCTTTTTGAGATTCTTTGCGCATAATATACTTTTCTACGGCTATCAAACTGGTAAAATGAAAGAGAACCAGTTATCTCGAATAAGAACGGAAAAAAAGTAATTCTAAAGTAGTTTCCAAACTTCGAAATAAATTTTTTTTCTTTTCGAGATTCTTTGCGCATAATATGGTTTACTGAGGCTATCAAATTAGTATAATGAAAGAGAACCAGTTATCTCAAATAAGAACCGAAAAAATGTGATTCTAAAGAAGTTTCCAAACTTCGAAAAAAAATTTTTTTCTTTTCCAGATTCTTTGCGCATAATATGCTTTACTGAGGCTATCAAACGAGTATAATGAAAGAGAACCAGTTATGTCAAATAAGAACGGAAAAAAAGTGATTCTAACGAAGTTTCCAAACTTCGAAAAAAAATTTTTTTCTTTTCGAGATTCTTTGCGCATAATATGCTTTACTGAGGCTATCAAACTAGTATAATGAAAGAGAACCAGTTATCTCAAATAAGAACAGAAAAAAAGTGATTCTAACGATTTTTCCAAACTTCGAAAAAAATTTTTTTTCTTTTCGTGATTCTTTGCGCTAAATATGCTTTTCTGAGGCTATCAAAGTAGTATAATGAAAGAGAACCAGTTATCTTAAATAAGAACAGAAAAACAGTGATTCTAAAGAAGTTTCCAAACTTCGAAAAAAAATTTTTTTCATTTCGAGATTCTTTGCGCATAATATGCTTTACTGAGGCTATCAAACTAGTATAATGAAAGAGAACCAGTTATCTCAAATAAGAACGGAAAAAAAGTGATTCAAACGAAGTTTCCAAACTTCGAAAAAAAATGTTTTTCTTTTCGAGATTCTTTGCGCATAATATGCTTTTCTGAGGCTATCAAAATAGTATAATGAAAGAGAACCAGTTATCCCAAATAAGAACAGAATAAAAGTGATTCTAAATAAGTTTCCAAACTTCGAAAAAAATTTTTTTCTTTTCGAGATTCCTTGCGCATAATATGCTTTACTGAGGCTATCAAACTAGTATAATGAAAGAGAACCAGTTATCTCAAATAAGAACGGAAAAAAAGTGATTCAAACGAAGTTTCCAAACTTCGAAAAAAAATATTTTTCTTTTCGAGATTCTTTATGCATAATATGCTTTTCTGAGGCTATCAAACTAGTATAATGAAAGAGAACCAGTTTTCTCAAATAAGAACGGAAAAAAAGTGATTCTAACGAAGTTTCCAAACTTCGAAAAAAAATTTTTTTCTTTTCGAGATTCTTTGCGCATTATATGCTTTACTGAGGCTATCAAACTAGTATAATGAAAGAGAACCAGTTATCTGAAATAAGAACGGAAAAAAAGTGATTCAAACGAAGTTTCCAAACTTCGAAAAAAATCTTTTTCTTTTCGAGATTCTTTGCGCATAATATTCTTTTCTGAGGCTATGAAACTAGTATAATGAAAGAGAACCAGTTATCTCAAATAAGAACGGAAAAAAAGTGATTCAAACGAAGTTTCCAAATTTCGAAAAAAATTTTTTTTCTTTTCCAGATTCTTTGCGCATAATATGCTTTTCTGAGGCTATCAAACTAGTATAATGAAAGAGAACCAGTTATCTCAAATAAGAACGGAAAAAAAGTGATTCTAACGAAGTTTCCAAACTTCGAAAAAAAATTTTTTTCTTTTCGAGATTCTTTGCGCATAATATGCTTTACTGAGGCTATCAAACTAGTATAATGAAAGAGAACCAGTTATCTCAAATAAGAACGGAAAAAAAGTGATTCAAACGAAGTTTCCAAACTTCGAAAAAAATTTTTTTTCTTTTCGAGATTCTTTGCGCATAATATGCTTTTCTGAGGCTATCAAACTAGTATAATAAAAGAGAACCAGTTATCTCAAATAAGAACAGAAAAAAAGTGATTCTAAAGAAGTTTCCAAACTTCGAAAAATTTTTTTTTTCTTTTCGAGATTCTTTGCGCATAATATGCTTTACTGAGGCTATTAAACTAGTATAATGAAAGAGAACCAGTTATTTCAAATAAGAACGGAAAAAAAGTGATTCAAAAGAAGTTTCCAAACTTCGAAAAAAATTTTTTTTCTTTTCGAGATTCTTTGCGCATAATATGCTTTTCTGAGGCTATCAAACTACTATAATGAAAGAGAACCAGTTATCTCAAATAAGAACGGGAAAAAATTGATTCTAACGAAGTTTCCAAACTTCGAAAAAAGTTTTTTACTTTTCGTGATTCTTTGCGCTAAATATGCTTTTCTGAGGCTATCAAACTAGTATAATAAAAGAGAACCAGTTATCTCAAATAAGAACAGAAAAAAAGTGATTCTAAAGAAGTTTCCAAACTGGGAAAAAATTTTTTTTTCTTTTCGAAATTCTTTGCGCATAATATGCTTTACTGAGGCTATCAAACCAGTATAATTAAAGATAACCAGTTATCTCAAACAAGACAGGAAAAAAAGTGATTCAAACGAAGTTTCCAAACTTCGAAAAAAAATTTTTTTCTTTTCGAGATTCTTTGCGCATAATATGGTTTACTGAGGCTATCAAACTAGTATAATGAAAGAGAAACAGTTATCGCAAATAAGAACAGAATAAAAGTGATTCTAAAGAAGTTTCCAATTTTCGAAAAAAAAATTTTTCTTTTCGAGATTCTTTGCGCATAATATGCTTTACTGAGGCTATCAAACTAGTATAATGAAAGAGAACCAGTTATCTCAAATAAGAACGGAAAAAAAGTGATTCAAACGAAGTTTCCAAACTTCGAAAAAAAATATTTTTCTTTTCGAGATTCTTTGCGAATAATATGCTTTTCTGAGGCTATCAAACTAGTATAATGAAAGAGAACCAGTTATCTCAAATAAGAACAGAAAAAAAGTGATTCTAACAGAGTTTCCAAACTTCGAAAAAAAATTTTTTCTTTTCGAGATTCTTTGCGCATAATATGCTTTTCTGAGGCTATCAAAATAGTATAATGAAAGAGAACCAGTTATCTCTAATAAGAACGAGAAAAAAGTTATTCCAACGATGTTTCCAAACTTCGAAAATAATTTTTTTTCTTTTCGTGAGTCTTTGCGCTAAATGTGCTTTACTGAGGCAATCAAACTAGTATAATGAAAGAGAACCAGTTATCTCAAATAAGAAAGTGAAAAAAGTGATTCTAACGAAGTTTCCAAACTTGGAAAAAACTGTTTTTCTTTTCGAGATTCTTTGCCCATAATATGCTTTTCTGAGGCTATCAAGCTAGTATAATGAAAGAGAACCAGTTATCTCAAATAAGAACGGGAAAAAAGTGATTCTAACGAAGTTTCCAAACTTCGAAAAAAATTTTTTTTCTTTTCGAGATTCTTTGCGCATAATATGCTTTACTGAGGCTATCAAACTAGTATAATGAAAGAGAACCAGTTATCTCAAATAAGAACGGAAAAAAAGTGATTCAAACGAAGTTTCCAAACTTCGAAAAAAAATCTTTTTCTTTTCGAGATTCTTTGCGCATAATATTCTTTGCTCAGGCTATCAAACTAGTATAATGAAAGAGAACCAGTTATCTCAAATAAGAACGGAAAAAAGTGATTCTAATGAAGTTTCCAAACTTCGAAAAAAAAATTTTTTCTTTTCGAGATTCTTTGCGCATAATATGCTTTTCTGAGGCTATCAAAATAGTATAATGAAAGAAAACCAGTTCTCTCAAATAAGAACGGAAAAAAAGTGATTCTAACGAAGTTTCCAAACTTCGAAAAAATTTTTTTTTCTTTTCGAGATTCTTTGCGCATAATATGCTTTATGAGGCTATCAAACTAGTATAATGAAAGAGAACCAGTGTTCTCAAATAAGAACGGAAAAAAAGTGATTCAAACGAAGTTTCCAAACTTCGAAAAAAAATTTTTTTCTTTTCGAGATTCTTTGCGCATAATATGCTTTTCTGAGTCTATCAAACTAGTATAATGAAAGAGAACCAGTTATCTCAAATAAGAACAGAAAAAAAGTGATTCTAAAGAAGTTTCCAAACTTCGAAAAAAAATGTTTTTCTTTTCGAGATTCTTTGCGCATAATATGCTTTTCTGAGGCTATCAAACTAGTATAATGAAAGAGAACCAGTTATCTCAAATAAGAACAGAAAAAAAGTGATTCAAACGAAGTTTCCAAACTACGACAAAAAATTTTTTTCTTTTTGAGATTCTTTGCGCATAATATACTTTTCTACGGCTATCAAACTGGTAAAATGAAAGAGAACCAGTTATCTCGAATAAGAACGGAAAAAAAGCAATTCTAACGAAGTTTCCAAACTTCGAAAAAAATTTTTTTTCTTTTCGAGATTCTTTGCGCATAATATGCTTTACTGAGGCTATCAAACTAGTATAATGAAAGAGAACCAGTTATCTCAAATAAGAACGGAAAAAAAGTGATTCTAACGAAGTTTCCAAACTTCGAAAAAAAATTTTTTTCTTTTCGAGATTCTTTGCGCATAATATGCTTTACTGAGGCTTTTAAACTAGTATAATTAAAGAGAACCAGAAATCTCAAATAAGAACGGAAAAAAAGTGATTCAAACGAAGTTTCCAAACTTCGAAAAAATTTTTTTTTCTTTTCGTGATTCTTTTCGCTAAATATGCTTTTCTGAGGCTATCAAACTAGTATAATGAAAGAGAACCAGTTATCTCAAATAGGAACAGAAAAAAAGTGATTCTAAAGAAGTTTCCAAACTTCGAAAAAAAATGTTTTTCTTTTCGAGATTCTTTGCGCATAATATGCTTTTCTGAGGCTATCAAACTAGTATAATGAAAGAGAACCAGTTATCTCAAATAAGAACAGAAAAAAAGTGATTCAAACGAAGTTTCCAAACTTCGAAAAAATTATTTTTTCTTTTCGAGATTCTTTGCGCATAATATGCTTTTCTGAGGCTATCAAACTAGTATAATAAAAGAGAACCACTTATCTCAAATAAGAACAGAAAAAAAGTGATTCTAACGATTTTTCCAAACTTCGAAAAAATTTTTTTTTCTTTTCGTGATTCTTTGCGCTAAATATGCTTTTCTGAGGCTATCAAACTAGTATAATGAAAGAGAAACAGTTATCGCAAATAAGAACAGAATAAAAGTGATTCTAAAGAAGTTTCCAATTTTCGAAAAAAATTTTTTTCTTTTCGAGATTCTTTGGGCATAATATGCTTTACTGAGGCTATCAAACTAGTATAATGAAAGAGAACCAGTTATCTCAAATAAGAACGGAAAAAAAGTGATTCAAACGAAGTTTCCAAACTTCGAAAAAAAATATTTTTCTTTTCGGGATTCTTTGCGCATAATATGCTTTTCTGAGGCTATCAAACTAGTATAATGAAAGAGAACCAGTTATCTCAAATAAGAACAAAAAAAGTGATTCTAACAGAGTTTCCAAACTTCGAAAAAAATTTTTTTTCTTTTCGAGATTCTTTGCGCATAATATGCTTTTCTGAGGCTATCAAACTAGTATAATGAAAGAGAACCAGTTATCTCAAATAAGAACGAGAAAAAAGTTATTCTAACGATGTTTCCAAACTTCGAAAATAATTTTTTTTCTTTTCGTGAGTCTTTGCGCTAAATGTGCTTTACTGAGGCAATCAAACTAGTATAATGAAAGAGAACTAGTTATCTCAAATAAGAACGTGAAAAAAGTGATTCTAACGAAGTTTCCAAACTTGGAAAAAAATGTTTTTCTTTTCGAGATTCTTTGCGCATAATATGCTTTACTGAGGCTATCAAACAAGTATAATGAAAGAGAACCAGTTATCTCAAATAAGAACGGAAAAAAAGTGATTCAAACGAAGTTTCCAAACTTCGAAAAAAGATCTTTTTCTTTTCGAGATTCTTTGCGCATAATATTCTTTGCTGAGGCTATCAAACTAGTATAATGAAAGAGAACCAGTTATCTCAAATAAGAACGGAAAAAAAGTGATTCTAATGAAGTTTCCAAACTTCGAAAAAAAAATTTTTTCTTTTCGAGATTCTTTGCGCATAATATGCTTTTCTGAGGCTATCAAAATAGTATAATGAAAGAAAACCAGTTCTCTCAAATAAGAACGGAAAAAAAGTGATTCTAACGAAGTTTCCAAACTTCGAAAAAATTTTTTTTTCTTTTCGAGATTCTTTGCGCATAATATGCTTTATGAGGCTATCAAACTAGTATAATGAAAGAAAACCAGTTCTCTCAAATAAGAACGGAAAAAAAGTGATTCTAACGAAGTTTCCAAACTTCGAAAAAAAGTTTTTTTCTTTTCGTGATTCTTTGCGCTAAATATGCTTTTCTGAGGCTATCAAACTAGTATAATAAAAGAGAACCAGTTATCTCAAATAAGAACAGAAAAAAAGTGATTCTAAAGAAGTTTCCAAACTTCGAAAAAAATTTTTTTTCTTTTCGAGATTCTTTGCGCATAATATGCTTTACTGAGGCTATCAAACTAGTATAATTAAAGAGAACCAGTTATCTCAAATAAGAACGGAAAAAAAGTGATTCAAACGAAGTTTCCAAACTTCGAAAAAAAATTTTTTTCTTTTCGTGATTCTTTTCGCTAAATATGCTTTTCTGAGGCTATCAAACTAGTATAATGAAAGAGAACCAGTTATCTCAAATAAGAACAGAAAAAAAGTGATTCTAAAGAAGTTTCCAAACTTCGAAAAAAAATGTTTTTTTTTCGAGATTCTTTGCGCATAATATGCTTTTCTGAGGCTATCAAACTAGTATAATGAAAGAGAACCAGTTATCTCAAATAAGAACAGAAAAAAAGTGATTCAAACGAAGTTTCCAAACTTCGACAAAAAATTTATTTCTTTTTGAGATTCTTTGCGCATAATATACTTTTCTACGGCTATCAAACTGGTAAAATGAAAGAGAACCAGTTATCTCAAATAAGAACGGAAAAAAAGTGATTCAAACGAAGTTTCCAAACTTCGAAAAAAAATCTTTTTCTTTTCGAGATTCTTTGCGCATAATATTCTTTGCTGAGGCTATCAAACTAGTATAATGAAAGAGAACCAGTTACCTCAAATAAGAACGGAAAAAAAGTGATTCTAATGAAGTTTTCAAACTTCGAAAAAAAAATTTTTTCTTTTCGAGATTCTTTGCGCATAATATGCTTTTCTGAGGCTATCAAAATAGTATAATGAAAGAAAACCAGTTCTCTCAAATAAGAACCGAAAAAAGTGATTCTAACGAAGTTTCCAAACTTCGAAAAAATTTTTTTTTCTTTTCGAGATTCTTTGCGCATAATATGCTTTATGAGGCTATCAAACTAGTATAATGAAAGGGAACCAGTGTTCTCAAATAAGAACGGAAAAAAAGTGATTCAAACGAAGTTTCCAAACTTCGAAAAAAAATTTTTTTCTTTTCGAGATTCTTTGCGCATAATATGCTTTTCTGAGTCTATCAAACAAGTATAATGAAAGAGAACCGGTTATCTCAAATAAGAACGGAAAAAAAGTGATTCTAACGAAGTTTGCAAACAAAAAAAAAAAATTTTTTTTCTTTTCGAGATTCTTTGCGCATAATATGCTTTTCTGAGGCTATCAAACTACTATAATGAAAGGGAACCAGTTATCTCAAATAAGAACGGAAAAAAAGTGATTCAAACGAAGTTTCCAAACTTCGAAAAAATTTTTTTTTCTTTTCGTGATTCTTTTCGCTAAATATGTTTTTCTGAGGCTATCAAACTAGTATAATGAAAGAGAACCAGTTATCTCAAATAAGAACAGAAAAAAAGTGATTCAAACGAAGTTTCCAAACTTCGACAAAAAATTTTTTTCTTTTTGAGATTCTTTGCGCATAATATACTTTTCTACGGCTATCAAACTGGTAAAATGAAAGAGAACCAGTTATCTCGAATAAGAACGGAAAAAAAGTAATTCTAACGAAGTTTCCAAACTTCGAAAAAAATTTTTTTTTTTTCCAGATTCTTTGCGCATAATATGCTTTACTGAGGCTATCAAACTAGTATAATGAAAGAGAACCAGTTATCTCAAATAAGAACGGAAAAAAAGTGATTCTAACGAAGTTTCCAAACTTCGAAAAAAAATTTTTTTCTTTTCGAGATTTTTTGCGCATAATATGCTTTACTGAGGCTATCAAACTAGTATAATGAAAGAGAACCAGTTATCTCAAATAAGAACCGAAAAAAAGTGATTCTAAAGAAGTTTCCAAACTTCGAAAAAAAATTTTTTTCTTTTCCAAATTCTTTGCGCATAATATGCTTTACTGAGGCTATCAAACGAGTACAATGAAAGAGAACCAGTTATGTCAAATAAGAACGGAAAAAAAGTGATTCTAACGAAGTTTCCAAACTTCGAAAAAAAATTTTTTTCTTTTCGAGATTCTTTGCGCATAATATGCTTTACTGAGGCTATCAAACTAGTATAATGAAAGAGAACCAGTTATCTCAAATAAGAACAGAAAAAAAGTGATTCTAACGATTTTTCCAAACTTCGAAAAAAATTTTTTTTCTTTTCGTGATTCTTTGCGCTAAATATGCTTTTCTGAGGCTATCAAACTAGTATAATGAAAGAGAACCAGTTATCTCAAATAAGAACAGAAAAAAAGTGATTCTAAAGAAGTTTCCAAACTTCGAAAAAAAATTTTTTTCTTTTCGAGATTCTTTGCGCATAATATGCTTTACTGAGGCTATCAAACTAGTATAATGAAAGAGAACCAGTTATCTCAAATAAGAACGGAAAAAAAGTGATTCAAACGAAGTTTCCAAACTTCGAAAAAAAATGTTTTTCTTTTCGAGATTCTTTGCGCATAATATGCTTTTCTGAGGCTATCAAAATAGTATAATGGAAGAGAACCAGTTATCTCAAATAAGATCGGGAAAAAAGTGATTCTAACGAAGTTTCCAAACTTCGAAAATAATTTTTTTTCTTTTCGTGATTCTTTGCGCTAAATATGCTTTTCTGAGGTTATCAAACTAGTATAATGAAAGAGAACCAGTTATCTCAAATAAGAACAGAAAAAAAGTGATTCTAAAGTAGTTTCCAAACTTCGAAAAAAAATTTTTTTCTTTTCGAGATTCTTTGCGCATAATATGCTTTACTGAGGCTATCAAACTAGTATAATGAAAGAGAACCAGTTATCTCAAATAAGAACGGAAAAAAAGTGATTCAAACGAAGTTTCCAAACTTCGAAAAAAATTTTTTTTCTTTTCGAGATTCTTTGCGCATAATATGCTTTTCTGAGGCTATCAAACTAGTATAATAAAAGAGAACCAGTTATCTCAAATAAGAACAGAAAAAAAGTGATTCTAAAGAAGTTTCCAAACTTCGAAAAATTTTTTTTTTCTTTTCGAGATTCTTTGCGCATAATATGCTTTACTGAGGCTATCAAACTAGTATAATGCAAGAGAACCAGTTATTTCAAATAAGAACGGAAAAAAAGTGATTCAAACGAAGTTTCCAAACTTCGAAATATAATTTTTTTCTTTTCGAGATTCTTTGCGCATAATATGCTTTTCTGAGGCTATCAAACTACTATAATGAAAGAGAACCAGGTATCTCAAATAAGAACGGATAAAAAGTGATTCTAACGAAGTTTCCAAACTTCGAAAAAATTTTGTTTTCTTTTCGAGATTCTTTGTGCATAATATGCTTTACTGAGGCTATCAAACTAGTATAATGAAAGAGAACCAGTTATCTCAAATAAGAACGGAAAAAAAGTGATTCAAACGAAGTTTCCAAACTTCGAAAAAAATCGTTTTCTTTTCGAGATTCTTTGCGCATAATATTCTTTTTTGAGGCTATCAAACTAGTATAATGAAAGAGAACCAGTTATCTCAAATAAGAACGGAAAAAAAGTGATTCTAATGAAGTTTCCAAACTTCGAAAAAAAATTTTTTTCTTTTCGAGATTCTTTGCGCATAATATGCTTTTCTGAGGCTATCAAAATAGTATAATGAAAGAAAACCAGTTATCTCAAATAAGAACGGAAAAAAAAGTGATTCTAACGAAGTTTCCAAACTTCGAAAAAAATTTTTTTTCTTTTCGAGATTCTTTGCGCATAATATGCTTTATGAGGCTATCAAACTAGTATAATGAAAGAGAACCAGTGTTCTCAAATAAGAACGGGAAAAAAGTGATTCAAACGAAGTTTCCAAACTTGGAAAAAAATTTTTTTTCTTTTCGAGATTCTTTGCGCATAATATGCTTTTCTGAGGCTATCAAACTAGTATAATGAAAGAGAACCAGTTATCTCAAATAAGAACGGAAAAAAAGTGATTCTAACGAAGTTTCCAAACTTCGAAAAAAAATTTTTTTCTTTTCGAGATTCTTTGCGCATAATATGCTTTACTGAGGCTATCAAACTAGTATAATGAAAGAGAACCAGTTATCTCAAATAAGAACGGAAAAAAAGTGATTCAAACGAAGTTTCCAAACTTCGAAAAAATTTTTTTTCTTTTCGAGATTCTTTGCGCATAATATGCTTTTCTGAGGCTATTAAACTAGTATAATAAAAGAGAACCAGTTATCTCAAATAAGAACAGAAAAAAAGTGATTCTAAAGAAGTTTCCAAACTTCGAAAAATTTTTTTTTTCTTTTCGAGATTCTTTGCGCATAATATGCTTTACTGAGGCTATCAAACTAGTATAATGAAAGAGAACCAGTTATTTCAAAAAAGAACGGAAAAAAAGTGATTCAAACGAAGTTTCCAAACTTCGAAAAAAAATTTTTTTCTTTTCGAGATTCTTTGCGCATAATATGCTTTTCTGAGGCTATCAAACTACTATAATGAAAGAGAACTAGTTATCTCAAATAAGAACGGGAAAAAAGTGATTCTAACGAAGTTTCCAAACTTCGAAAAAAAGTTTTTTTCTTTTCGTGATTCTTTGCGCTAAATATGCTTTTCTGAGGCTATCAAACTAGTATAATAAAAGAGAACCAGTTATCTCAAATAAGAACAGAAAAAAAGTGATTCTAAAGAAGTTTCCAAACTGGGAAAAAAATTTTTTTTTTTTCGAGATTCTTTGCGCATAATATGCTTTACTGAGGCTATCAAACTAGTATAATTAAAGATAACCAGTTATCTCAAATAAGAACGGAAAAAAAGTGATTCAAACGAAGTTTCCTAACTTCGAAATAAAATTTTTTTCTTTTCGAGATTCTTTGCGCATAATATGCTTTTCTGAGGCTATCAAACTACTATAATGAAAGAGAACCAGGTATCTCAAATAAGAACGGAAAAAAAGTGATTCTAACGAAGTTTCCAAACTTCGAAAAAATTTTGTTTTCTTTTCGAGATTCTTTGTGCATAATATGCTTTACTGAGGCTATCAAACTAGTATAATGAAAGAGAACCAGTTATCTCAAATAAGAACGGAAAAAAAGTGATTCAAACGAAGTTTCCAAACTTCGAAAAAATTCTTTTTCTTTTCGAGATTCTTTGCGCATAATATTCTTTTCTGAGGCTATCAAACTAGTATAATGAAAGAGAACCAGTTATCTCAAATAAGAACGGAAAAAAAGTGATTCTAATGAAGTTTCCAAACTTCGAAAAAAAATTTTTTTCTTTTCGAGATTCTTTGCGCATAATATGCTTTTCTGAGGCTATCAAAATAGTATAATGAAAGAAAACCAGTTATCTCAAATAAGAACGGAAAAAAAGTGATTCTAACGAAGTTTCCAAACTTCGAAAAAAATTTTTTTTCTTTTCGAGATTCTTTGCGCATAATATGCTTTATGAGGCTATCAAACTAGTATAATGAAAGAGAACCAGTGTTCTCAAATAAGAACGGAAAAAAAGTGATTCAAACGAAGTTTCCAAACTTCGAAAAAAATTTTTTTTCTTTTCGAGATTCTTTGCGCATAATATGCTTTTCTGAGGCTATCAAACTAGTATAATGAAAGAGAACCAGTTATCTCAAATAAGAACGGAAAAAAAGTGATTCTAAAGAAGTTTCCAAACTTCGAAAAAAAATTTTTTTCTTTTCGAGATTCTTTGTGCATAATATGCTTTACTGAGGCTGTCAAACTACTATAATGAAAGAGAATCAGTTATCTCAAATAAGAACGGGAAAAAAGTGATTCTAACGAAGTTTCCAAACTTCGAAAAAAAGTTTTTTTCTTTTCGTGATTCTTTGCGCTAAAATATGCTTTTCTGAGGCTATCAAACTAGTATAATAAAAGAGAACAAGTTATCTCAAATAAGAACAGAAAAAAAGTGATTCTAAAGAAGTTTCCAAACTGGGAAAAAATTTTTTTTTCTTTTCGAGATTCTTTGCGCATAATATGCTTTACTGAGGCTATCAAACTAGTATAATTAAAGATAACCAGTTATCTCAAATAAGAACGGAAAAAAAGTGATTCAAACGAAGTTTCCAAACTTCGAAAAAAAATTTTTTTCTTTTCGAGATTCTTTGCGCATAATATGGTTTACTAAGGCTATCAAACTAGTATAATAAAAGAGAACCAGTTATCTCAAATAAGAACAGAAAAAAAGTGATTCTAAAGAAGTTTCCAAACTTCGAAAAATTTTTTTTTTCATTTCGAGATTCTTTGCGCATAATATGCTTTACTGAGGCTATCAAACTAGTATAATGGAAGAGAACCAGTTATTTCAAATAAGAACGGAAAAAAAGTCATTCAAACGAAGTTTCCAAACTTCGAAATATAATTTTTTTCTTTTCGAGATTCTTTGCGCATAATATGCTTTTCTGAGGCTATCAAACTACTATAATGAAAGAGAACCAGGTATCTCAAATAAGAACGGATAAAAAGTGATTCTAACGAAGTTTCCAAACTTCGAAAAAATTTTGTTTTCTTTTCGAGATTCTTTGTGCATAATATGCTTTACTGAGGCTATCAAACTAGTATAATGAAAGAGAACCAGTTATCTCAAATAAGAACGGAAAAAAAGTGATTCAAACGAAGTTTCCAAACTTCGAAAAAAATCTTTTTCTTTTCGACATTCTTTGCGCATAATATTCTTTTCTGAGGCTATCAAACTAATATAATGAAAGAGAACCAGTTATCTCAAATAAGAACGGAAAAAAAGTGATTCTAATGAAGTTTCCAAACTTCGAAAAAAAATTTTTTTCTTTTCGAGATTCTTTGCGCATAATATGCTTTACTGAGGCTATCAAACTAGTATAATGAAAGAGAACCAGTTATTTCAAAAAAGAACGGAAAAAAAGTGATTCAAACGAAGTTTCCAAACTTCGAAAAAAAATTTTTTTCTTTTCGAGATTCTTTGCGCATAATATGCTTTTCTGAGGCTATCAAACTACTATAATGAAAGAGAACTAGTTATCTCAAATAAGAACGGGAAAAAAGTGATTCTAACGAAGTTTCCAAACTTCGAAAAAAAGTTTTTTTCTTTTCGTGATTCTTTGCGCTAAATATGCTTTTCTGAGGCTATCAAACTAGTATAATAAAAGAGAACCAGTTATCTCAAATAAGAACAGAAAAAAAGTGATTCTAAAGAAGTTTCCAAACTGGGAAAAAAATTTTTTTTCTTTTCGAGATTCTTTGCGCATAATATGCTTTACTGAGGCTATCAAACTAGTATAATTAAAGATAACCAGTTATCTCAAATAAGAACGGAAAAAAAGTGATTCAAACGAAGTTTCCTAACTTCGAAATAAAATTTTTTTCTTTTCGAGATTCTTTGCGCATAATATGCTTTTCTGAGGCTATCAAACTACTATAATGAAAGAGAACCAGGTATCTCAAATAAGAACGGAAAAAAAGTGATTCTAACGAAGTTTCCAAACTTCGAAAAAATTTTGTTTTCTTTTCGAGATTCTTTGTGCATAATATGCTTTACTGAGGCTATCAAACTAGTATAATGAAAGAGAACCAGTTATCTCAAATAAGAACGGAAAAAAAGTGATTCAAACGAAGTTTCCAAACTTCGAAAAAATTCTTTTTCTTTTCGAGATTCTTTGCGCATAATATTCTTTTCTGAGGCTATCAAACTAGTATAATGAAAGAGAACCAGTTATCTCAAATAAGAACGGAAAAAAAGTGATTCTAATGAAGTTTCCAAACTTCGAAAAAAAATTTTTTTCTTTTCGAGATTCTTTGCGCATAATATGCTTTTCTGAGGCTATCAAAATAGTATAATGAAAGAAAACCAGTTATCTCAAATAAGAACGGAAAAAAAGTGATTCTAACGAAGTTTCCAAACTTCGAAAAAAATTTTTTTTCTTTTCGAGATTCTTTGCGCATAATATGCTTTATGAGGCTATCAAACTAGTATAATGAAAGAGAACCAGTGTTCTCAAATAAGAACGGAAAAAAAGTGATTCAAACGAAGTTTCCAAACTTCGAAAAAAATTTTTTTTCTTTTCGAGATTCTTTGCGCATAATATGCTTTTCTGAGGCTATCAAACTAGTATAATGAAAGAGAACCAGTTATCTCAAATAAGAACGGAAAAAAAGTGATTCTAAAGAAGTTTCCAAACTTCGAAAAAAAATTTTTTTCTTTTCGAGATTCTTTGTGCATAATATGCTTTACTGAGGCTGTCAAACTACTATAATGAAAGAGAATCAGTTATCTCAAATAAGAACGGGAAAAAAGTGATTCTAACGAAGTTTCCAAACTTCGAAAAAAAGTTTTTTTCTTTTCGTGATTCTTTGCGCTAAATATGCTTTTCTGAGGCTATCAAACTAGTATAATAAAAGAGAACAAGTTATCTCAAATAAGAACAGAAAAAAAAGTGATTCTAAAGAAGTTTCCAAACTGGGAAAAATTTTTTTTTTCTTTTCGAGATTCTTTGCGCATAATATGCTTTACTGAGGCTATCAAACTAGTATAATTAAAGATAACCAGTTATCTCAAATAAGAACGGAAAAAAAGTGATTCAAACGAAGTTTCCAAACTTCGAAAAAAAATTTTTTTCTTTTCGAGATTCTTTGCGCATAATATGGTTTACTGAGGCTATCAAACTAGTATAATGAAAGAGAACCAGTTATCTCAAATAAGAACGGAAAAAAAGTGATTCTAACGAAGTTTCCAAACTTCGAAAAAAAATTTTTTTCTTTTCGAGATTCTTTGCGCATAATATGCTTTACTGAGGCTATTAAACTAGTATAATGAAAGAGAACCAGTTATCTCAAATAAGAACGGAAAAAAAGTGATTCAAACGAAGTTTCCAAACTTCGAAAAAATTTTTTTTCTTTTCGAGATTCTTTGCGCATAATATGCTTTACTGAGGCTATCAAACTAGTATAATGAAAGAGAACCAGTTATTTCAAAAAAGAACGGAAAAAAAGTGATTCAAACGAAGTTTCCAAACTTCGAAAAAAAATTTTTTTCTTTTCGAGATTCTTTGCGCATAATATGCTTTTCTGAGGCTATCAAACTACTATAATGAAAGAGAACTAGTTATCTCAAATAAGAACGGGAAAAAAGTGATTCTAACGAAGTTTCCAAACTTCGAAAAAAAGTTTTTTTCTTTTCGTGATTCTTTGCGCTAAATATGCTTTTCTGAGGCTATCAAACTAGTATAATAAAAGAGAACCAGTTATCTCAAATAAGAACAGAAAAAAAGTGATTCTAAAGAAGTTTCCAAACTGGGAAAAAAATTTTTTTTCTTTTCGAGATTCTTTGCGCATAATATGCTTTACTGAGGCTATCAAACTAGTATAATTAAAGATAACCAGTTATCTCAAATAAGAACGGAAAAAAAGTGATTCAAACGAAGTTTCCTAACTTCGAAATAAAATTTTTTTCTTTTCGAGATTCTTTGCGCATAATATGCTTTTCTGAGGCTATCAAACTACTATAATGAAAGAGAACCAGGTATCTCAAATAAGAACGGAAAAAAAGTGATTCTAACGAAGTTTCCAAACTTCGAAAAAATTTTGTTTTCTTTTCGAGATTCTTTGTGCATAATATGCTTTACTGAGGCTATCAAACTAGTATAATGAAAGAGAACCAGTTATCTCAAATAAGAACGGAAAAAAAGTGATTCAAACGAAGTTTCCAAACTTCGAAAAAATTCTTTTTCTTTTCGAGATTCTTTGCGCATAATATTCTTTTCTGAGGCTATCAAACTAGTATAATGAAAGAGAACCAGTTATCTCAAATAAGAACGGAAAAAAAGTGATTCTAATGAAGTTTCCAAACTTCGAAAAAAAATTTTTTTCTTTTCGAGATTCTTTGCGCATAATATGCTTTTCTGAGGCTATCAAAATAGTATAATGAAAGAAAACCAGTTATCTCAAATAAGAACGGAAAAAAAGTGATTCTAACGAAGTTTCCAAACTTCGAAAAAAATTTTTTTTCTTTTCGAGATTCTTTGCGCATAATATGCTTTATGAGGCTATCAAACTAGTATAATGAAAGAGAACCAGTGTTCTCAAATAAGAACGGAAAAAAAGTGATTCAAACGAAGTTTCCAAACTTCGAAAAAAATTTTTTTTCTTTTCGAGATTCTTTGCGCATAATATGCTTTTCTGAGGCTATCAAACTAGTATAATGAAAGAGAACCAGTTATCTCAAATAAGAACGGAAAAAAAGTGATTCTAAAGAAGTTTCCAAACTTCGAAAAAAAATTTTTTTCTTTTCGAGATTCTTTGTGCATAATATGCTTTACTGAGGCTGTCAAACTACTATAATGAAAGAGAATCAGTTATCTCAAATAAGAACGGGAAAAAAGTGATTCTAACGAAGTTTCCAAACTTCGAAAAAAAGTTTTTTTCTTTTCATGATTCTTTGCGCTAAAATATGCTTTTCTGAGGCTATCAAACTAGTATAATAAAAGAGAACAAGTTATCTCAAATAAGAACAGAAAAAAAGTGATTCTAAAGAAGTTTCCAAACTGGGAAAAAATTTTTTTTTCTTTTCGAGATTCTTTGCGCATAATATGCTTTACTGAGGCTATCAAACTAGTATAATTAAAGATAACCAGTTATCTCAAATAAGAACGGAAAAAAAGTGATTCAAACGAAGTTTCCAAACTTCGAAAAAAAATTTTTTTCTTTTCGAGATTCTTTGCGCATAATATGGTTTACTAAGGCTATCAAACTAGTATAATAAAAGAGAACCAGTTATCTCAAATAAGAACAGAAAAAAAGTGATTCTAAAGAAGTTTCCAAACTTCGAAAAATTTTTTTTTTCATTTCGAGATTCTTTGCGCATAATATGCTTTACTGAGGCTATCAAACTAGTATAATGGAAGAGAACCAGTTATTTCAAATAAGAACGGAAAAAAAGTCATTCAAACGAAGTTTCCAAACTTCGAAATATAATTTTTTTCTTTTCGAGATTCTTTGCGCATAATATGCTTTTCTGAGGCTATCAAACTACTATAATGAAAGAGAACCAGGTATCTCAAATAAGAACGGATAAAAAGTGATTCTAACGAAGTTTCCAAACTTCGAAAAAATTTTGTTTTCTTTTCGAGATTCTTTGTGCATAATATGCTTTACTGAGGCTATCAAACTAGTATAATGAAAGAGAACCAGTTATCTCAAATAAGAACGGAAAAAAAGTGATTCAAACGAAGTTTCCAAACTTCGAAAAAAATCTTTTTCTTTTCGACATTCTTTGCGCATAATATTCTTTTCTGAGGCTATCAAACTAATATAATGAAAGAGAACCAGTTATCTCAAATAAGAACGGAAAAAAAGTGATTCTAATGAAGTTTCCAAACTTCGAAAAAAAATTTTTTTCTTTTCGAGATTCTTTGCGCATAATATGCTTTACTGAGGCTATCAAACTAGTATAATGAAAGAGAACCAGTTATTTCAAAAAAGAACGGAAAAAAAGTGATTCAAACGAAGTTTCCAAACTTCGAAAAAAAATTTTTTTCTTTTCGAGATTCTTTGCGCATAATATGCTTTTCTGAGGCTATCAAACTACTATAATGAAAGAGAACTAGTTATCTCAAATAAGAACGGGAAAAAAGTGATTCTAACGAAGTTTCCAAACTTCGAAAAAAAGTTTTTTTCTTTTCGTGATTCTTTGCGCTAAATATGCTTTTCTGAGGCTATCAAACTAGTATAATAAAAGAGAACCAGTTATCTCAAATAAGAACAGAAAAAAAGTGATTCTAAAGAAGTTTCCAAACTGGGAAAAAAATTTTTTTTCTTTTCGAGATTCTTTGCGCATAATATGCTTTACTGAGGCTATCAAACTAGTATAATTAAAGATAACCAGTTATCTCAAATAAGAACGGAAAAAAAGTGATTCAAGCGAAGTTTCCTAACTTCGAAATAAAATTTTTTTCTTTTCGAGATTCTTTGCGCATAATATGCTTTTCTGAGGCTATCAAACTACTATAATGAAAGAGAACCAGGTATCTCAAATAAGAACGGAAAAAAAGTGATTCTAACGAAGTTTCCAAACTTCGAAAAAATTTTGTTTTCTTTTCGAGATTCTTTGTGCATAATATGCTTTACTGAGGCTATCAAACTAGTATAATGAAAGAGAACCAGTTATCTCAAATAAGAACGGAAAAAAAGTGATTCAAACGAAGTTTCCAAACTTCGAAAAAATTCTTTTTCTTTTCGAGATTCTTTGCGCATAATATTCTTTTCTGAGGCTATCAAACTAGTATAATGAAAGAGAACCAGTTATCTCAAATAAGAACGGAAAAAAAGTGATTCTAATGAAGTTTCCAAACTTCGAAAAAAATTTTTTTTCTTTTCGAGATTCTTTGCGCATAATATGCTTTTCTGAGGCTATCAAAATAGTATAATGAAAGAAAACCAGTTATCTCAAATAAGAACGGAAAAAAAGTGATTCTAACGAAGTTTCCAAACTTCGAAAAAAATTTTTTTTCTTTTCGAGATTCTTTGCGCATAATATGCTTTTCTGAGGCTATCAAAATAGTATAATGAAAGAAAACCAGTTATCTCAAATAAGAACGGAAAAAAAGTGATTCTAACGAAGTTTCCAAACTTCGAAAAAAATTTTTTTTCTTTTCGAGATTCTTTGCGCATAATATGCTTTATGAGGCTATCAAACTAGTATAATGAAAGAGAACCAGTGTTCTCAAATAAGAACGGAAAAAAAGTGATTCAAACGAAGTTTCCAAACTTCGAAAAAAATTTTTTTTCTTTTCGAGATTCTTTGCGCATAATATGCTTTTCTGAGGCTATCAAACTAGTATAATGAAAGAGAACCAGTTATCTCAAATAAGAACGGAAAAAAAGTGATTCTAAAGAAGTTTCCAAACTTCGAAAAAAAATTTTTTTCTTTTCGAGATTCTTTGTGCATAATATGCTTTACTGAGGCTGTCAAACTACTATAATGAAAGAGAATCAGTTATCTCAAATAAGAACGGGAAAAAAGTGATTCTAACGAAGTTTCCAAACTTCGAAAAAAAGTTTTTTTCTTTTCGTGATTCTTTGCGCTAAAATATGCTTTTCTGAGGCTATCAAACTAGTATAATAAAAGAGAACAAGTTATCTCAAATAAGAACAGAAAAAAAGTGATTCTAAAGAAGTTTCCAAACTGGGAAAAAATTTTTTTTTCTTTTCGAGATTCTTTGCGCATAATATGCTTTACTGAGGCTATCAAACTAGTATAATTAAAGATAACCAGTTATCTCAAATAAGAACGGAAAAAAAGTGATTCAAACGAAGTTTCCAAACTTCGAAAAAAAATTTTTTTCTTTTCGAGATTCTTTGCGCATAATATGGTTTACTAAGGCTATCAAACTAGTATAATAAAAGAGAACCAGTTATCTCAAATAAGAACAGAAAAAAAGTGATTCTAAAGAAGTTTCCAAACTTCGAAAAATTTTTTTTTTCATTTCGAGATTCTTTGCGCATAATATGCTTTACTGAGGCTATCAAACTAGTATAATGGAAGAGAACCAGTTATTTCAAATAAGAACGGAAAAAAAGTCATTCAAACGAAGTTTCCAAACTTCGAAATATAATTTTTTTCTTTTCGAGATTCTTTGCGCATAATATGCTTTTCTGAGGCTATCAAACTACTATAATGAAAGAGAACCAGGTATCTCAAATAAGAACGGATAAAAAGTGATTCTAACGAAGTTTCCAAACTTCGAAAAAATTTTGTTTTCTTTTCGAGATTCTTTGTGCATAATATGCTTTACTGAGGCTATCAAACTAGTATAATGAAAGAGAACCAGTTATCTCAAATAAGAACGGAAAAAAAGTGATTCAAACGAAGTTTCCAAACTTCGAAAAAAATCTTTTTCTTTTCGACATTCTTTGCGCATAATATTCTTTTCTGAGGCTATCAAACTAATATAATGAAAGAGAACCAGTTATCTCAAATAAGAACGGAAAAAAAGTGATTCTAATGAAGTTTCCAAACTTCGAAAAAAAATTTTTTTCTTTTCGAGATTCTTTGCGCATAATATGCTTTACTGAGGCTATCAAACTAGTATAATGAAAGAGAACCAGTTATTTCAAAAAAGAACGGAAAAAAAGTGATTCAAACGAAGTTTCCAAACTTCGAAAAAAAATTTTTTTCTTTTCGAGATTCTTTGCGCATAATATGCTTTTCTGAGGCTATCAAACTACTATAATGAAAGAGAACTAGTTATCTCAAATAAGAACGGGAAAAAAGTGATTCTAACGAAGTTTCCAAACTTCGAAAAAAAGTTTTTTTCTTTTCGTGATTCTTTGCGCTAAATATGCTTTTCTGAGGCTATCAAACTAGTATAATAAAAGAGAACCAGTTATCTCAAATAAGAACAGAAAAAAAGTGATTCTAAAGAAGTTTCCAAACTGGGAAAAAAATTTTTTTTCTTTTCGAGATTCTTTGCGCATAATATGCTTTACTGAGGCTATCAAACTAGTATAATTAAAGATAACCAGTTATCTCAAATAAGAACGGAAAAAAAGTGATTCAAGCGAAGTTTCCTAACTTCGAAATAAAATTTTTTTCTTTTCGAGATTCTTTGCGCATAATATGCTTTTCTGAGGCTATCAAACTACTATAATGAAAGAGAACCAGGTATCTCAAATAAGAACGGAAAAAAAGTGATTCTAACGAAGTTTCCAAACTTCGAAAAAATTTTGTTTTCTTTTCGAGATTCTTTGTGCATAATATGCTTTACTGAGGCTATCAAACTAGTATAATGAAAGAGAACCAGTTATCTCAAATAAGAACGGAAAAAAAGTGATTCAAACGAAGTTTCCAAACTTCGAAAAAATTCTTTTTCTTTTCGAGATTCTTTGCGCATAATATTCTTTTCTGAGGCTATCAAACTAGTATAATGAAAGAGAACCAGTTATCTCAAATAAGAACGGAAAAAAAGTGATTCTAATGAAGTTTCCAAACTTCGAAAAAAAATTTTTTTCTTTTCGAGATTCTTTGCGCATAATATGCTTTTCTGAGGCTATCAAAATAGTATAATGAAAGAAAACCAGTTATCTCAAATAAGAACGGAAAAAAAGTGATTCTAACGAAGTTTCCAAACTTCGAAAAAAATTTTTTTTCTTTTCGAGATTCTTTGCGCATAATATGCTTTATGAGGCTATCAAACTAGTATAATGAAAGAGAACCAGTGTTCTCAAATAAGAACGGAAAAAAAGTGATTCAAACGAAGTTTCCAAACTTCGAAAAAAATTTTTTTTCTTTTCGAGATTCTTTGCGCATAATATGCTTTTCTGAGGCTATCAAACTAGTATAATGAAAGAGAACCAGTTATCTCAAATAAGAACGGAAAAAAAGTGATTCTAAAGAAGTTTCCAAACTTCGAAAAAAAATTTTTTTCTTTTCGAGATTCTTTGTGCATAATATGCTTTACTGAGGCTGTCAAACTACTATAATGAAAGAGAATCAGTTATCTCAAATAAGAACGGGAAAAAAGTGATTCTAACGAAGTTTCCAAACTTCGAAAAAAAGTTTTTTTCTTTTCGTGATTCTTTGCGCTAAATATGCTTTTCTGAGGCTATCAAACTAGTATAATAAAAGAGAACAAGTTATCTCAAATAAGAACAGAAAAAAAAGTGATTCTAAAGAAGTTTCCAAACTGGGAAAAATTTTTTTTTTCTTTTCGAGATTCTTTGCGCATAATATGCTTTACTGAGGCTATCAAACTAGTATAATTAAAGATAACCAGTTATCTCAAATAAGAACGGAAAAAAAGTGATTCAAACGAAGTTTCCAAACTTCGAAAAAAAATTTTTTTCTTTTCGAGATTCTTTGCGCATAATATGGTTTACTGAGGCTATCAAACTAGTATAATAAAAGAGAACCAGTTATCTCAAATAAGAACAGAAAAAAAGTGATTCTAAAGAAGTTTCCAAACTTCGAAAAATTTTTTTTTTCATTTCGAGATTCTTTGCGCATAATATGCTTTACTGAGGCTATCAAACTAGTATAATGGAAGAGAACCAGTTATTTCAAATAAGAACGGAAAAAAAGTCATTCAAACGAAGTTTCCAAACTTCGAAATGTAATTTTTTTCTTTCCGAGATTCTTTGCGCATAATATGCTTTTCTGAGGCTATCAAACTACTATAATGAAAGAGAACCAGGTATCTCAAATAAGAACGGATAAAAAGTGATTCTAACGAAGTTTCCAAACTTCGAAAAAATTTTGTTTTCTTTTCGAGATTCTTTGTGCATAATATGCTTTACTGAGGCTATCAAACTAGTATAATGAAAGAGAACCAGTTATCTCAAATAAGAACGGAAAAAAGTGATTCAAACGAAGTTTCCAAACTTCGAAAAAAATCTTTTTCTTTTCGAGATTCTTTGCGCATAATATTCTTTTCTGAGGCTATCAAACTAATATAATGAAAGAGAACCAGTTATCTCAAATAAGAACGGAAAAAAAGTGATTCTAATGAAGTTTCCAAACTTCGAAAAAAAATTTTTTTCTTTTCGAGATTCTTTGCGCATAATATGCTTTATGAGGCTATCAAACTAGTATAATGAAAGAGAACCAGTGTTCTCAAATAAGAACGGGAAAAAAGTGATTCAAACGAAGTTTCCAAACTTGGAAAAAAATTTTTTTTCTTTTCGAGATTCTTTGCGCATAATATGCTTTTCTGAGGCTATCAAACTAGTATAATGAAAGAGAACCAGTTATCTCAAATAAGAACGGAAAAAAAGTGATTCTAACGAAGTTTCCAAACTTCGAAAAAAAATTTTTTTCTTTTCGAGATTCTTTGCGCATAATATGCTTTACTGAGGCTATCAAACTAGTATAATGAAAGAGAACCAGTTATCTCAAATAAGAACGGAAAAAAAGTGATTCAAACGAAGTTTCCAAACTTCGAAAAAATTTTTTTTCTTTTCGAGATTCTTTGCGCATAATATGCTTTTCTGAGGCTATTAAACTAGTATAATAAAAGAGAACCAGTTATCTCAAATAAGAACAGAAAAAAAGTGATTCTAAAGAAGTTTCCAAACTTCGAAACATTTTTTTTTTCTTTTCGAGATTCTTTGCGCATAATATGCTTTACTGAGGCTATCAAACTAGTATAATGAAAGAGAACCAGTTATTTCAAAAAAGAACGGAAAAAAAGTGATTCAAACGAAGTTTCCAAACTTCGAAAAAAAATTTTTTTCTTTTCGAGATTCTTTGCGCATAATATGCTTTTCTGAGGCTATCAAACTACTATAATGAAAGAGAACTAGTTATCTCAAATAAGAACGGGAAAAAAGTGATTCTAACGAAGTTTCCAAACTTCGAAAAAAAGTTTTTTTCTTTTCGTGATTCTTTGCGCTAAATATGCTTTTCTGAGGCTATCAAACTAGTATAATAAAAGAGAACCAGTTATCTCAAATAAGAACAGAAAAAAAGTGATTCTAAAGAAGTTTCCAAACTGGGAAAAAAATTTTTTTTCTTTTCGAGATTCTTTGCGCATAATATGCTTTACTGAGGCTATCAAACTAGTATAATTAAAGATAACCAGTTATCTCAAATAAGAACGGAAAAAAAGTGATTCAAACGAAGTTTCCTAACTTCGAAATAAAATTTTTTTCTTTTCGAGATTCTTTGCGCATAATATGCTTTTCTGAGGCTATCAAACTACTATAATGAAAGAGAACCAGGTATCTCAAATAAGAACGGAAAAAAAGTGATTCTAACGAAGTTTCCAAACTTCGAAAAAATTTTGTTTTCTTTTCGAGATTCTTTGTGCATAATATGCTTTACTGAGGCTATCAAACTAGTATAATGAAAGAGAACCAGTTATCTCAAATAAGAACGGAAAAAAAGTGATTCAAACGAAGTTTCCAAACTTCGAAAAAATTCTTTTTCTTTTCGAGATTCTTTGCGCATAATATTCTTTTCTGAGGCTATCAAACTAGTATAATGAAAGAGAACCAGTTATCTCAAATAAGAACGGAAAAAAAGTGATTCTAATGAAGTTTCCAAACTTCGAAAAAAAATTTTTTTCTTTTCGAGATTCTTTGCGCATAATATGCTTTTCTGAGGCTATCAAAATAGTATAATGAAAGAAAACCAGTTATCTCAAATAAGAACGGAAAAAAAGTGATTCTAACGAAGTTTCCAAACTTCGAAAAAAATTTTTTTTCTTTTCGAGATTCTTTGCGCATAATATGCTTTATGAGGCTATCAAACTAGTATAATGAAAGAGAACCAGTGTTCTCAAATAAGAACGGAAAAAAAGTGATTCAAATGAAGTTTCCAAACTTCGAAAAAAATTTTTTTTCTTTTCGAGATTCTTTGCGCATAATATGCTTTTCTGAGGCTATCAAACTAGTATAATGAAAGAGAACCAGTTATCTCAAATAAGAACGGAAAAAAAGTGATTCTAAAGAAGTTTCCAAACTTCGAAAAAAAATTTTTTTCTTTTCGAGATTCTTTGTGCATAATATGCTTTACTGAGGCTGTCAAACTACTATAATGAAAGAGAATCAGTTATCTCAAATAAGAACGGGAAAAAAGTGATTCTAACGAAGTTTCCAAACTTCGAAAAAAAGTTTTTTTCTTTTCGTGATTCTTTGCGCTAAATATGCTTTTCTGAGGCTATCAAACTAGTATAATAAAAGAGAACAAGTTATCTCAAATAAGAACAGAAAAAAAGTGATTCTAAAGAAGTTTCCAAACTGGGAAAAAATTTTTTTTTCTTTTCGAGATTCTTTGCGCATAATATGCTTTACTGAGGCTATCAAACTAGTATAATTAAAGATAACCAGTTATCTCAAATAAGAACGGAAAAAAAGTGATTCAAACGAAGTTTCCAAACTTCGAAAAAAAATTTTTTTCTTTTCGAGATTCTTTGCGCATAATATGGTTTACTAAGGCTATCAAACTAGTATAATAAAAGAGAACCAGTTATCTCAAATAAGAACAGAAAAAAAGTGATTCTAAAGAAGTTTCCAAACTTCGAAAAATTTTTTTTTTCATTTCGAGATTCTTTGCGCATAATATGCTTTACTGAGGCTATCAAACTAGTATAATGGAAGAGAACCAGTTATTTCAAATAAGAACGGAAAAAAAGTCATTCAAACGAAGTTTCCAAACTTCGAAATATAATTTTTTTCTTTTCGAGATTCTTTGCGCATAATATGCTTTTCTGAGGCTATCAAACTACTATAATGAAAGAGAACCAGGTATCTCAAATAAGAACGGATAAAAAGTGATTCTAACGAAGTTTCCAAACTTCGAAAAAATTTTGTTTTCTTTTCGAGATTCTTTGTGCATAATATGCTTTACTGAGGCTATCAAACTAGTATAATGAAAGAGAACCAGTTATCTCAAATAAGAACGGAAAAAAAGTGATTCAAACGAAGTTTCCAAACTTCGAAAAAAATCTTTTTCTTTTCGAGATTCTTTGCGCATAATATTCTTTTCTGAGGCTATCAAACTAATATAATGAAAGAGAACCAGTTATCTCAAATAAGAACGGAAAAAAAGTGATTCTAATGAAGTTTCCAAACTTCGAAAAAAAATTTTTTTCTTTTCGAGATTCTTTGCGCATAATATGCTTTACTGAGGCTATCAAACTAGTATAATGAAAGAGAACCAGTTATTTCAAAAAAGAACGGAAAAAAAGTGATTCAAACGAAGTTTCCAAACTTCGAAAAAAAATTTTTTTCTTTTCGAGATTCTTTGCGCATAATATGCTTTTCTGAGGCTATCAAACTACTATAATGAAAGAGAACTAGTTATCTCAAATAAGAACGGGAAAAAAGTGATTCTAACGAAGTTTCCAAACTTCGAAAAAAAGTTTTTTTCTTTTCGTGATTCTTTGCGCTAAAAATGCTTTTCTGAGGCTATCAAACTAGTATAATAAAAGAGAACCAGTTATCTCAAATAAGAACAGAAAAAAAGTGATTCTAAAGAAGTTTCCAAACTGGGAAAAAAATTTTTTTTCTTTTCGAGATTCTTTGCGCATAATATGCTTTACTGAGGCTATCAAACTAGTATAATTAAAGATAACCAGTTATCTCAAATAAGAACGGAAAAAAAGTGATTCAAACGAAGTTTCCTAACTTCGAAATAAAATTTTTTTCTTTTCGAGATTCTTTGCGCATAATATGCTTTTCTGAGGATATCAAACTACTATAATGAAAGAGAACCAGGTATCTCAAATAAGAACGGAAAAAAAGTGATTCTAACGAAGTTTCCAAACTTCGAAAAAATTTTGTTTTCTTTTCGAGATTCTTTGTGCATAATATGCTTTACTGAGGCTATCAAACTGGTATAATGAAAGAGAACCAGTTATCTCAAATAAGAACGGAAAAAAAGTGATTCAAACGAAGTTTCCAAACTTCGAAAAAATTCTTTTTCTTTTCGAGATTCTTTGCGCATAATATTCTTTTCTGAGGCTATCAAACTAGTATAATGAAAGAGAACCAGTTATCTCAAATAAGAACGGAAAAAAAGTGATTCTAATGAAGTTTCCAAACTTCGAAAAAAAATTTTTTTCTTTTCGAGATTCTTTGCGCATAATATGCTTTTCTGAGGCTATCAAAATAGTATAATGAAAGAAAACCAGTTATCTCAAATAAGAACGGAAAAAAAGTGATTCTAACGAAGTTTCCAAACTTCGAAAAAAATTTTTTTTCTTTTCGAGATTCTTTGCGCATAATATGCTTTATGAGGCTATCAAACTAGTATAATGAAAGAGAACCAGTGTTCTCAAATAAGAACGGAAAAAAAGTGATTCAAACGAAGTTTCCAAACTTCGAAAAAAATTTTTTTTCTTTTCGAGATTCTTTGCGCATAATATGCTTTTCTGAGGCTATCAAACTAGTATAATGAAAGAGAACCAGTTATCTCAAATAAGAACGGAAAAAAAGTGATTCTAAAGAAGTTTCCAAACTTCGAAAAAAAATTTTTTTCATTTCGAGATTCTTTGTGCATAATATGCTTTACTGAGGCTGTCAAACTACTATAATGAAAGAGAATCAGTTATCTCAAATAAGAACGGGAAAAAAGTGATTCTAACGAAGTTTCCAAACTTCGAAAAAAAGTTTTTTTCTTTTCGTGATTCTTTGCGCTAAATATGCTTTTCTGAGGCTATCAAACTAGTATAATAAAAGAGAACAAGTTATCTCAAATAAGAACAGAAAAAAAGTGATTCTAAAGAAGTTTCCAAACTGGGAAAAATTTTTTTTTTCTTTTCGAGATTCTTTGCGCATAATATGCTTTACTGAGGCTATCAAACTAGTATAATTAAAGATAACCAGTTATCTCAAATAAGAACGGAAAAAAAGTGATTCAAACGAAGTTTCCAAACTTCGAAAAAAAATTTTTTTCTTTTCGAGATTCTTTGCGCATAATATGGTTTACTGAGGCTATCAAACTAGTATAATAAAAGAGAACCAGTTATCTCAAATAAGAACAGAAAAAAAGTGATTCTAAAGAAGTTTCCAAACTTCGAAAAATTTTTTTTTTCATTTCGAGATTCTTTGCGCATAATATGCTTTACTGAGGCTATCAAACTAGTATAATGGAAGAGAACCAGTTATTTCAAATAAGAACGGAAAAAAAGTCATTCAAACGAAGTTTCCAAACTTCGAAATATAATTTTTTTCTTTCCGAGATTCTTTGCGCATAATATGCTTTTCTGAGGCTATCAAACTACTATAATGAAAGAGAACCAGGTATCTCAAATAAGAACGGATAAAAAGTGATTCTAACCAAGTTTCCAAACTTCGAAAAAATTTTGTTTTCTTTTCGAGATTCTTTGTGCATAATATGCTTTACTGAGGCTATCAAACTAGTATAATGAAAGAGAACCAGTTATCTCAAATAAGAACGGAAAAAAAGTGATTCAAACGAAGTTTCCAAACTTCGAAAAAAATCTTTTTCTTTTCGAGATTCTTTGCGCATAATATTCTTTTCTGAGGCTATCAAACTAATATAATGAAAGAGAACCAGTTATCTCAAATAAGATCGGAAAAAAAGTGATTCTAATGAAGTTTCCAAACTTCGAAAAAAAATTTTTTTCTTTTCGAGATTCTTTGCGCATAATATGCTTTTCTGAGGCTATCAAAATAGTATAATGAAAGAAAACCAGTTATCTCAAATAAGAACGGAAAAAAAGTGATTCTAACGAAGTTTCCAAACTTCGAAAAAAATTTTTTTTCTTTTCGAGATTCTTTGCGCATAATATGCTTTATGAGGCTATCAAACTAGTATAATGAAAGAGAACCAGTGTTCTCAAATAAGAACGGAAAAAAAGTGATTCAAACGAAGTTTCCAAACTTCGAAAAAAATTTTTTTTCTTTTCGAGATTCTTTGCGCATAATATGCTTTTCTGAGGCTATCAAACTAGTATAATGAAAGAGAACCAGTTATCTCAAATAAGAACGGAAAAAAAGTGATTCTAACGAAGTTTCCAAACTTCGAAAAAAAATTTTTTTCTTTTCGAGATTCTTTGTGCATAATATGCTTTACTGAGGCTGTCAAACTAGTATAATGAAAGAGAACCAGTTATCTCAAATAAGAACGGAAAAAAAGTGATTCAAACGAAGTATCCAAACTTCGAAAAAAATTTTTTTTCTTTTCGAGATTCTTTGCGCATAATATGCTTTACTGAGGCTATCAAACTGGTATAATGAAAGAGAACCAGTTATTTCAAATAAGAACGGAAAAAAGTGATTCAAACGAAGTTTCCAAACTTCGAAAAAAAATTTTTTTCTTTTCGAGATTCTTTGCGCATAATATGCTTTTCTGAGGCTATCAAACTACTATAATGAAAGAGAAGCAGTTATCTCAAATAAGAACGGGAAAAAAGTGATTCTAACGAAGTTTCCAAACTTCGAAAAAAAGTTTTTTTCTTTTCGTGATTCTTTGCGCTAAATATGCTTTTCTGAGGCTATCAAACTAGTATAATAAAAGAGAACCAGTTATCTCAAATAAGAACAGAAAAAAAGTGATTCTATAGAAGTTTCCAAACTGGGAAAAAAAATTTTTTTTCTTTTCGAGATTCTTTGCGCATAATATGCTTTACTGAGGCTATCAAACTAGTATAATTAAAGATAACCAGTTATCTGAAATAAGAACGGAAAAAAAGTGATTCAAACGAAGTTTCCAAACTTCGAAAAAAATTTTTTTTCTTTTCGAGATTCTTTGCGCATAATATGGTTTACTGAGGCTATCAAACTAGTATAATGAAAGAGAAACAGTTATCGCAAATAAGAACAGAATAAAAGTGATTCTAAAGAAGTTTCCAATTTTCGAAAAAAATTTTTTCTTTTCGAGATTCTTTGCGCATAATATGCTTTACTGAGGCTATCAAACTAGTATAATGAAAGAGAACCAGTTATCTCAAATAAGAACGGAAAAAAAGTGATTCAAACGAAGTTTCCAAACTTCGAAAAAAAATATTTTTCTTTTCGAGATTCTTTGCGCATAATATGCTTTTCTGAGGCTATCAAACTAGTATAATGAAAGAGAACCAGTTATCTCAAATAAGAACGGAAAAAAAGTGATTCTAACGAAGTTTCCAAACTTCGAAAAAAAATTTTTTCTTTTCGAGATTCTTTGCGCATAATATGCTTTTCTGAGGCTATCAAAATAGTATAATGAAAGAGAACCAGTTATCTCAAATAAGAACGAGAAAAAAGTTATTCTAACGATGTTTCCAAACTTCGAAAATAATTTTTTTTCTTTTCGTGATTCTTTGCGCTAAATGTGCTTTACTGAGGCTATCAAACTAGTATAATGAAAGAGAACCAGTTATCTCAAATAAGAACAGAAAAAAAGTGATTCTAACGATTTTTCCAAACTTCGAAAAAAATTTTTTTTCTTTTCGTGATTCTTTGCGCTAAATATGCTTTTCTGAGGCTATGAAACTAGTATAATGAAAGAGAACCAGTTATCTCAAATAAGAACGGAAAAAAAGTGATTCAAACGAAGTTTCCAAACTTCGAAAAAATTTTTTTTTCTTTTCGAGATTCTTTGCGCATAATATGCTTTTCTGAGGCTATCAAACTAGTATAATAAAAGAGAACCAGTTATCTCAAATAAGAACAGAAAAAAAGTGATTCTAAAGAAGTTTCCAAACTTCGAAAAATTTTTTTTTTCTTTTCGAGATTCTTTGCGCATAATATGCTTTACTGAGGCTATCAAAATAGTATAATGCAAGAGAACCAGTTATTTCAAATAAGAACGGAAAAAAAGTGATTCAAACGAAGTTTCCAAACTTCGAAATAAAATTTTTTCTTTTCGAGATTCTTTGCGCATAATATGCTTTTCTGAGGCTATCAAACTACTATAATGAAAGAGAACCAGGTATCTCAAATAAGAACGGAAAAAAAGTGATTCTAACGAAGTTTCCAAACTTCGAAAAAATTTTGTTTTCTTTTCGAGATTCTTTGTGCATAATATGCTTTACTGAGGCTATCAAACTAGTATAATGAAAGAGAACCAGTTATCTCAAATAAGAACGGAAAAAAAGTGATTCAAACGAAGTTTCCAAACTTCGAAAAAAATCTTTTTCTTTTCGAGATTCTTTGCGCATAATATTCTTTTCTGAGGCTATCAAACTAGTATAATGAAAGAGAACCAGTTATATCAAATAAGAACGGAAAAAAAGTGATTCTAATGAAGTTTCCAAACTTCGAAAAAAAATTTTTTTCTTTTCGAGATTCTTTGCGCATAATATGCTTTTCTGAGGCTATCAAAATAGTATAATGAAAGAAAACCAGTTATCTCAAATAAGAACGGAAAAAAAGTGATTCTAACGAAGTTTCCAAACTTCGAAAAAAATTTTTTTTCTTTTCGAGATTCCTTGCGCATAATATGCTTTATGAGGCTATCAAACTAGTATAATGAAAGGGAAATAGTGTTCTCAAATAAGAACGGAAAAAAAGTGATTCAAACGAAGTTTCCAAACTTCGAAAAAAATTTTTTTTCTTTTCGAGATTCTTTGCGCATAATATGCTTTACTGAGGCTATCAAAATAGTATAATGAAAGAGAACCAGTTTACTCAAATAAGAACGGAAAAAAAGTGATTCAAACGAAGTTTCCAAACTTCGAAAAAAATTTTTTTTCTTTTCGAGATTCTTTGCGCATAATATGCTTTTCTGAGGCTATCAAACTAGTATAATAAAAGAGAACCAGTTATCTCAAATAAGAACAGAAAAAAAGTGATTCTAACGATTTTTCCAAACTTCGAAAAAAATTTTTTTTCTTTTCGTGATTCTTTGCGCTAAATATGCTTTTCTGAGGCTATCAAACTAGTATAATGAAAGAGAACCAGTTATCTCAAATAAGAACAGAAAAAAAAGTGATTCTAAAGAAGTTTCCAAACTTCGAAAAAAAATTTTTTTCTTTTCGAGATTCTTTGCGCATAATATGCTTTACTGAGGCTATCAAACTAGTATAATGAAAGAGAACCAGTTATCTCAAATAAGAACGGAAAAAAAGTGATTCAAACGAAGTTTCCAAACTTCGAAAAAAAATATTTTTCTTTTCGAGATTCTTTGCGCATAATATGCTTTTCTGAGGCTATCAAAATAGTATAATGGAAGAGAACCAGTTATCTCAAATAAGAACGGGAAAAAAGTGATTCTAACGAAGTTTCCAAACTTCGAAAATAATTTTTTTTCTTTTCGTGATTCTTTGCGCTAAATATGCTTTTCTGAGGTTATCAAACTAGTATAATGAAAGAGAACCAGTTATCTCAAATAAGAACAGAAAAAAAGTGATTCTAAAGTAGTTTCCAAACTTCGAAAAAAAAGTTTTTTCTTTTCGAATTTCTTTGCGCATAATATGCTTTACTGAGGCTATCAAACTAGTATAATGAAAGAGAACCAGTTATCTCAAATAAGAACGGAAAAAAAGTGATTCAAACGAAGTTTCCAAACTTCGAAAAAAATTTTTTTTCTTTTCGAGATTCTTTGCGCATAATATGCTTTTCTGAGGCTATCAAACTAGTATAATAAAAGAGAACCAGTTATCTCAAATAAGAACACAAAAAAAGTGATTCTAAAGAAGTTTCCAAACTTCGAAAAATTTTTTTTTTCTTTTCGAGATTCTTTGCGCATAATATGCTTTACTGAGGCTATCAAACTAGTATAATGCAAGAGAACCAGTTATTTCAAATAAGAACGGAAAAAAAGTGATTCAAACGAAGTTTCCAAACTTCGAAATATAATTTTTTTCTTTTCGAGATTCTTTGCGCATAATATGCTTTTCTGAGGCTATCAAACTACTATAATGAAAGAGAACCAGGTATCTCAAATAAGAACGGATAAAAAGTGATTCTAACGAAGTTTCCAAACTTCGAAAAAATTTTGTTTTTTTTTCGAGATTCTTTGTGCATAATATGCTTTACTGAGGCTATCAAACTAGTATAATGAAAGAGAACCAGTTATCTCAAATAAGAACGGAAAAAAAGTGATTCAAACGAAGTTTCCAAACTTCGAAAAAAATCTTTTTCTTTTCGAGATTCTTTGCGCATAATATTCTTTTCTGAGGCTATCAAACTAGTATTATGAAAGAGAACCAGTTATCTCAAATAAGAACGGAAAAAAAGTGATTCTAATGAAGTTTCCAAACTTCGAAAAAAAATTTTTTCTTTTCGAGATTCTTTGCGCGTAATATGCTTTTCTGAGGCTATCAAAATAGTATAATGAAAGAAAACCAGTTATCTCAAATAAGAACGGAAAAAAAGTGATTCTAACGAAGTTTCCAAACTTCGAAAAAAATTTTTTTTCTTTTCGAGATTCTTTGCGCATAATATGCTTTATGAGGCTATCAAACTAGTATAATGAAAGAGAACCAGTGTTCTCAAATAAGAACGGGAAAAAAGTGATTCAAACGAAGTTTCCAAACTTCGAAAAAAATTTTTTTTCTTTTCGAGATTCTTTGCGCATAATATGCTTTTCTGAGGCTATCAAACTAGTATAATGAAAGAGAACCAGTTATCTCAAATAAGAACGGAAAAAAAGTTATTCTAACGAAGTTTCCAAACTTCGAAAAAAAATTTTTTTCTTTTCGAGATTCTTTGCGCATAATATGCTTTACTGAGGCTATCAAACTAGTATAATGAAAGAGAACCAGTTATCTCAAATAAGAACGGAAAAAAAGTGATTCAAACGAAGTTTCCAAACTTCGAAAAAAATTTTTTTTCTTTTCGAGATTCTTTGCGCATAATATGCTTTTCTGAGGCTATCAAACTAGTATAATAAAAGAGAACCAGTTATCTCAAATAAGAACAGAAAAAAAGTGATTCTAAAGAAGTTTCCAAACTTCGAAAAAAATTTTTTTTCTTTTCGAGATTCTTTGCGCATAATATGCTTTTCTGAGGCTATCAAACTAGTATAATGAAAGAGAACCAGTTATCTCAAATAAGAACGGAAAAAAAGTGATTCTAACGAAGTTTCCAAACTTCGAAAAAAAATTTTTTTCTTTTCGAGATTCTTTGTGCATAATATGCTTTACTGAGGCTGTCAAACTAGTATAATGAAAGAGAACCAGTTATCTCAAATAAGAACGGAAAAAAAGTGATTCAAACGAAGTTTCCAAACTTCGAAAAAAATTTTTTTTCTTTTCGAGATTCTTTGCGCATAATATGCTTTACTCAGGCTATCAAACTAGTATAATGAAAGAGAACCAGTTATTTCAAATAAGAACGGAAAAAAAGTGATTCAAACGAAGTTTCCAAACTTCGAAAAAAAATTTTTTTCTTTTCGAGATTCTTTGCGCATAATATGCTTTTCTGAGGCTATCAAACTACTATAATGAAAGAGAACCAGTTATCTCAAATAAGAACGGGAAAAAAGTGATTCTAACGAAGTTTCCAAACTTCGAAAAAAAGTTTTTTCTTTTCGTGATTCTTTGCGCTAAATATGCTTTTCTGAGGCTATCAAACTAGTATAATAAAAGAGAACCAGTTATCTCAAATAAGAACAGAAAAAAAGTGATTCTAAAGAAGTTTCCAAACTGGGAAAAAAATTTTTTTTCTTTTCGAGATTCTTTGCGCATAATATGCTTTACTGAGGCTATCAAACTAGTATAATTAAAGATAACCAGTTATCTCAAATAAGAACGGAAAAAAAGTGATTCAAACGAAGTTTCCAAACTTCGAAAAAAAATTTTTTTATTTTCGAGATTCTTTGCGCATAATATGGTTTACTGAGGCTATCAAACTAGTATAATAAAAGAGAACCAGTTATCTCAAATAAGAACAGAAAAAAAGTGATTCTAAAGAAGTTTCCAAACTTCGAAAAATTTTTTTTTTCATTTCGAGATTCTTTGCGCATAATATGCTTTACTGAGGCTATCAAACTAGTATAATGGAAGAGAACCAGTTATTTCAAATAAGAACGGAAAAAAAGTCATTCAAACGAAGTTTCCAAACTTCGAAATATAATTTTTTTCTTTTCGAGATTCTTTGCGCATAATATGCTTTTCTGAGGCTATCAAACTACTATAATGAAAGAGAACCAGGTATCTCAAATAAGAACGGATAAAAAGTGATTCTAACGAAGTTTCCAAACTTCGAAAAAATTTTGTTTTCTTTTCGAGATTCTTTGTGCATAATATGCTTTACTGAGGCTATCAAACTAGTATAATGAAAGAGAACCAGTTATCTCAAATAAGAACGGAAAAAAAGTGATTCAAACGAAGTTTCCAAACTTCGAAAAAAATCTTTTTCTTTTCGAGATTCTTTGCGCATAATATTCTTTTCTGAGGCTATCAAACTAATATAATGAAAGAGAACCAGTTATCTCAAATAAGAACGGAAAAAAAGTGATTCTAATGAAGTTTCCAAACTTCGAAAAAAAATTTTTTTCTTTTCGAGATTCTTTGCGCATAATATGCTTTACTGAGGCTATCAAACTAGTATAATGAAAGAGAACCAGTTATTTCAAAAAAGAACGGAAAAAAAGTGATTCAAACGAAGTTTCCAAACTTCGAAAAAAAATTTTTTTCTTTTCGAGATTCTTTGCGCATAATATGCTTTTCTGAGGCTATCAAACTACTATAATGAAAGAGAACTAGTTATCTCAAATAAGAACGGGAAAAAAGTGATTCTAACGAAGTTTCCAAACTTCGAAAAAAAGTTTTTTTCTTTTCGTGATTCTTTGCGCTAAAAATGCTTTTCTGAGGCTATCAAACTAGTATAATAAAAGAGAACCAGTTATCTCAAATAAGAACAGAAAAAAAGTGATTCTAAAGAAGTTTCCAAACTGGGAAAAAAATTTTTTTTCTTTTCGAGATTCTTTGCGCATAATATGCTTTACTGAGGCTATCAAACTAGTATAATTAAAGATAACCAGTTATCTCAAATAAGAACGGAAAAAAAGTGATTCAAACGAAGTTTCCTAACTTCGAAATAAAATTTTTTTCTTTTCGAGATTCTTTGCGCATAATATGCTTTTCTGAGGATATCAAACTACTATAATGAAAGAGAACCAGGTATCTCAAATAAGAACGGAAAAAAAGTGATTCTAACGAAGTTTCCAAACTTCGAAAAAATTTTGTTTTCTTTTCGAGATTCTTTGTGCATAATATGCTTTACTGAGGCTATCAAACTGGTATAATGAAAGAGAACCAGTTATCTCAAATAAGAACGGAAAAAAAGTGATTCAAACGAAGTTTCCAAACTTCGAAAAAATTCTTTTTCTTTTCGAGATTCTTTGCGCATAATATTCTTTTCTGAGGCTATCAAACTAGTATAATGAAAGAGAACCAGTTATCTCAAATAAGAACGGAAAAAAAGTGATTCTAATGAAGTTTCCAAACTTCGAAAAAAAATTTTTTTCTTTTCGAGATTCTTTGCGCATAATATGCTTTTCTGAGGCTATCAAAATAGTATAATGAAAGAAAACCAGTTATCTCAAATAAGAACGGAAAAAAAGTGATTCTAACGAAGTTTCCAAACTTCGAAAAAAATTTTTTTTCTTTTCGAGATTCTTTGCGCATAATATGCTTTATGAGGCTATCAAACTAGTATAATGAAAGAGAACCAGTGTTCTCAAATAAGAACGGAAAAAAAGTGATTCAAACGAAGTTTCCAAACTTCGAAAAAAATTTTTTTTCTTTTCGAGATTCTTTGCGCATAATATGCTTTTCTGAGGCTATCAAACTAGTATAATGAAAGAGAACCAGTTATCTCAAATAAGAACGGAAAAAAAGTGATTCTAAAGAAGTTTCCAAACTTCGAAAAAAAATTTTTTTCATTTCGAGATTCTTTGTGCATAATATGCTTTACTGAGGCTGTCAAACTACTATAATGAAAGAGAATCAGTTATCTCAAATAAGAACGGGAAAAAAGTGATCCTAACGAAGTTTCCAAACTTCGAAAAAAAGTTTTTTTCTTTTCGTGATTCTTTGCGCTAAATATGCTTTTCTGAGGCTATCAAACTAGTATAATAAAAGAGAACAAGTTATCTCAAATAAGAACAGAAAAAAAGTGATTCTAAAGAAGTTTCCAAACTGGGAAAAATTTTTTTTTTCTTTTCGAGATTCTTTGCGCATAATATGCTTTACTGAGGCTATCAAACTAGTATAATTAAAGATAACCAGTTATCTCAAATAAGAACGGAAAAAAAGTGATTCAAACGAAGTTTCCAAACTTCGAAAAAAAATTTTTTTCTTTTCGAGATTCTTTGCGCATAATATGGTTTACTGAGGCTATCAAACTAGTATAATAAAAGAGAACCAGTTATCTCAAATAAGAACAGAAAAAAAGTGATTCTAAAGAAGTTTCCAAACTTCGAAAAATTTTTTTTTTCATTTCGAGATTCTTTGCGCATAATATGCTTTAATGAGGCTATCAAACTAGTATAATGGAAGAGAACCAGTTATTTCAAATAAGAACGGAAAAAAAGTCATTCAAACGAAGTTTCCAAACTTCGAAATATAATTTTTTTCTTTCCGAGATTCTTTCCGCATAATATGCTTTTCTGAGGCTATCAAACTACTATAATGAAAGAGAACCAGGTATCTCAAATAAGAACGGATAAAAAGTGATTCTAACCAAGTTTCCAAACTTCGAAAAAATTTTGTTTTCTTTTCGAGATTCTTTGTGCATAATATGCTTTACTGAGGCTATCAAACTAGTATAATGAAAGAGAACCAGTTATCTCAAATAAGAACGGAAAAAAAGTGATTCAAACGAAGTTTCCAAACTTCGAAAAAAATCTTTTTCTTTTCGAGATTCTTTGCGCATAATATTCTTTTCTGAGGCTATCAAACTAATATAATGAAAGAGAACCAGTTATCTCAAATAAGAACGGAAAAAAAGTGATTCTAATGAAGTTTCCAAACTTCGAAAAAAAATTTTTTTCTTTTCGAGATTCTTTGCGCATAATATGCTTTTCTGAGGCTATCAAAATAGTATAATGAAAGAAAACCAGTTATCTCAAATAAGAACGGAAAAAAAGTGATTCTAACGAAGTTTCCAAACTTCGAAAAAAATTTTTTTTCTTTTCGAGATTCTTTGCGCATAATATGCTTTATGAGGCTATCAAACTAGTATAATGAAAGAGAACCAGTGTTCTCAAATAAGAACGGAAAAAAAGTGATTCAAACGAAGTTTCCAAACTTCGAAAAAAATTTTTTTTCTTTTCGAGATTCTTTGCGCATAATATGCTTTTCTGAGGCTATCAAACTAGTATAATGAAAGAGAACCAGTTATCTCAAATAAGAACGGAAAAAAAGTGATTCTAACGAAGTTTCCAAACTTCGAAAAAAAATTTTTTTCTTTTCGAGATTCTTTGTGCATAATATGCTTTACTGAGGCTGTCAAACTAGTATAATGAAAGAGAACCAGTTATCTCAAATAAGAACGGAAAAAAAGTGATTCAAACGAAGTATCCAAACTTCGAAAAAAATTTTTTTTCTTTTCGAGATTCTTTGCGCATAATATGCTTTACTGAGGCTATCAAACTAGTATAATGAAAGAGAACCAGTTATTTCAAATAAGAACGGAAAAAAGTGATTCAAACGAAGTTTCCAAACTTCGAAAAAAAATTTTTTTCTTTTCGAGATTCTTTGCGCATAATATGCTTTTCTGAGGCTATCAAACTACTATAATGAAAGAGAAGCAGTTATCTCAAATAAGAACGGGAAAAAAGTGATTCTAACGAAGTTTCCAAACTTCGAAAAAAAGTTTTTTTCTTTTCGTGATTCTTTGCGCTAAATATGCTTTTCTGAGGCTATCAAACTAGTATAATAAAAGAGAACCAGTTATCTCAAATAAGAACAGAAAAAAAGTGATTCTATAGAAGTTTCCAAACTGGGAAAAAAAATTTTTTTTCTTTTCGAGATTCTTTGCGCATAATATGCTTTACTGAGGCTATCAAACTAGTATAATTAAAGATAACCAGTTATCTGAAATAAGAACGGAAAACAAGTGATTCAAACGAAGTTTCCAAACTTCGAAAAAAATTTTTTTTCTTTTCGAGATTCTTTGCGCATAATATGGTTTACTGAGGCTATCAAACTAGTATAATGAAAGAGAAACAGTTATCGCAAATAAGAACAGAATAAAAGTGATTCTAAAGAAGTTTCCAATTTTCGAAAAAAATTTTTTCTTTTCGAGATTCTTTGCGCATAATATGCTTTACTGAGGCTATCAAACTAGTATAATGAAAGAGAACCAGTTATCTCAAATAAGAACGGAAAAAAAGTGATTCAAACGAAGTTTCCAAACTTCGAAAAAAAATATTTTTCTTTTCGAGATTCTTTGCGCATAATATGTTTTTCTGAGGCTATCAAACTAGTATAATGAAAGAGAACCAGTTATCTCAAATAAGAACGGAAAAAAAGTGATTCTAACGAAGTTTCCAAACTTCGAAAAAAAATTTTTTCTTTTCGAGATTCTTTGCGCATAATATGCTTTTCTGAGGCTATCAAAATAGTATAATGGAAGAGAACCAGTTATCTCAAATAAGAACGGGAAAAAAGTGATTCTAACGAAGTTTCCAAACTTCGAAAATAATTTTTTTTCTTTTCGTGATTCTTTGCGCTAAATATGCTTTTCTGAGGTTATCAAACTAGTATAATGAAAGAGAACCAGTTATCTCAAATAAGAACAGAAAAAAAGTGATTCTAAAGTAGTTTCCAAACTTCGAAAAAAAATTTTTTTCTTTTCGAATTTCTTTGCGCATAATATGCTTTACTGAGGCTATCAAACTAGTATAATGAAAGAGAACCAGTTATCTCAAATAAGAACGGAAAAAAAGTGATTCAAACGAAGTTTCCAAACTTCGAAAAAAATTTTTTTTCTTTTCGAGATTCTTTGCGCATAATATGCTTTTCTGAGGCTATCAAACTAGTATAATAAAAGAGAACCAGTTATCTCAAATAAGAACACAAAAAAAGTGATTCTAAAGAAGTTTCCAAACTTCGAAAAATTTTTTTTTTCTTTTCGAGATTCTTTGCGCATAATATGCTTTACTGAGGCTATCAAACTAGTATAATGCAAGAGAACCAGTTATTTCAAATAAGAACGGAAAAAAAGTGATTCAAACGAAGTTTCCAAACTTCGAAATATAATTTTTTTCTTTTCGAGATTCTTTGCGCATAATATGCTTTTCTGAGGCTATCAAACTACTATAATGAAAGAGAACCAGGTATCTCAAATAAGAACGGATAAAAAGTGATTCTAACGAAGTTTCCAAACTTCGAAAAAATTTTGTTTTTTTTTCGAGATTCTTTGTGCATAATATGCTTTACTGAGGCTATCAAACTAGTATAATGAAAGAGAACCAGTTATCTCAAATAAGAACGGAAAAAAAGTGATTCAAACGAAGTTTCCAAACTTCGAAAAAAATCTTTTTCTTTTCGAGATTCTTTGCGCATAATATTCTTTTCTGAGGCTATCAAACTAGTATTATGAAAGAGAACCAGTTATCTCAAATAAGAACGGAAAAAAAGTGATTCTAATGAAGTTTCCAAACTTCGAAAAAAAATTTTTTCTTTTCGAGATTCTTTGCGCATAATATGCTTTTCTGAGGCTATCAAAATAGTATAATGAAAGAAAACCAGTTATCTCAAATAAGAACGGAAAAAAAGTGATTCTAACGAAGTTTCCAAACTTCGAAAAAAATTTTTTTTCTTTTCGAGATTCTTTGCGCATAATATGCTTTATGAGGCTATCAAACTAGTATAATGAAAGAGAACCAGTGTTCTCAAATAAGAACGGGAAAAAAGTGATTCAAACGAAGTTTCCAAACTTCGAAAAAAATTTTTTTTCTTTTCGAGATTCTTTGCGCATAATATGCTTTTCTGAGGCTATCAAACTAGTATAATGAAAGAGAACCAGTTATCTCAAATAAGAACGGAAAAAAAGTTATTCTAACGAAGTTTCCAAACTTCGAAAAAAAATTTTTTTCTTTTCGAGATTCTTTGCGCATAATATGCTTTACTGAGGCTATCAAACTAGTATAATGAAAGAGAACCAGTTATCTCAAATAAGAACGGAAAAAAAGTGATTCAAACGAAGTTTCCAAACTTCGAAAAAAATTTTTTTTCTTTTCGAGATTCTTTGCGCATAATATGCTTTTCTGAGGCTATCAAACTAGTATAATAAAAGAGAACCAGTTATCTCAAATAAGAACAGAAAAAAAGTGATTCTAAAGAAGTTTCCAAACTTCGAAAAAAATTTTTTTTCTTTTCGAGATTCTTTGCGCATAATATGCTTTTCTGAGGCTATCAATATAGTATAATGAAAGAGAACCAGTTATCTCAAATAAGAACGGAAAAAAAGTGATTCTAACGAAGTTTCCAAACTTCGAAAAAAAATTTTTTTCTATTCGAGATTCTTTGTGCATAATATGCTTTACTGAGGCTGTCAAACTAGTATAATGAAAGAGAACCAGTTATCTCAAATAAGAACGGAAAAAAAGTGATTCAAACGAAGTTTCCAAACTTCGAAAAAAATTTTTTTTCTTTTCGAGATTCTTTGCGCATAATATGCTTTACTCAGGCTATCAAACTAGTATAATGAAAGAGAACCAGTTATTTCAAATAAGAACGGAAAAAAAGTGATTCAAACGAAGTTTCCAAACTTCGAAAAAAAATTTTTTTCTTTTCGAGATTCTTTGCGCATAATATGCTTTTCTGAGGCTATCAAACTACTATAATGAAAGAGAACCAGTTATCTCAAATAAGAACGGGAAAAAAGTGATTCTAACGAAGTTTCCAAACTTCGAAAAAAAGTTTTTTTCTTTTCGTGATGCTTTGCGCTAAATATGCTTTTCTGAGGCTATCAAACTAGTATAATAAAAGAGAACCAGTTATCTCAAATAAGAACAGAAAAAAAGTGATTCTAAAGAAGTTTCCAAACTGGGAAAAAATTTTTTTTTCTTTTCGAGATTCTTTGCGCATAATATGCTTTACTGAGGCTATCAAACTAGTATAATTAAAGATAACCAGTTATCTCAAATAAGAACGGAAAAAAAGTGATTCAAACGAAGTTTCCAAACTTCGAAAAAAAATTTTTTTCTTTTCGAGATTCTTTGCGCATAATATGGTTTACTGAGGCTATCAAACTAGTATAATAAAAGAGAACCAGTTATCTCAAATAAGAACAGAAAAAAAGTGATTCTAAAGAAGTTTCCAAACTTCGAAAAATTTTTTTTTTCTTTTCGAGATTCTTTGCGCATAATATGCTTTACTGAGGCTATCAAACTAGTATAATGGAAGAGAACCAGTTATTTCAAATAAGAACGGTAAAAAAGTGATTCAAACGAAGTTTCCAAACTTCGAAATATAATTTTTTTCTTTTCGAGATTCTTTGCGCATAATATGCTTTTCTGAGGCTATCAAACTACTATAATGAAAGAGAACCAGGTATCTCAAATAAGAATGGATAAAAAGTGATTCTAACGAAGTTTCCAAACTTCGAAAAAATTTTGTTTTCTTTTCGAGATTCTTTGTGCATAATATGCTTTACTGAGGCTATCAAACTAGTATAATGAAAGAGAACCAGTTATCTCAAATAAGAACGGAAAAAAAGTGATTCAAACGAAGTTTCCAAACTTCGAAAAAAATCTTTTTCTTTTCGAGATTCTTTGCGCATAATATTCTTTTCTGAGGCTATCAAACTAGTATAATGAAAGAGAACCAGTTATCTCAAATAAGAACGGAAAAAAAGTGATTCTAATGAAGTTTCCAAACTTCGAAAAAAAATTTTTTTCTTTTCGAGATTCTTTGCGCATAATATGCTTTTCTGAGGCTATCAAAATAGTATAATGAAAGAAAACCAGTTATCTCAAATAAGAACGGAAAAAAAGTGATTGTAACGAAGTTTCCAAACTTCGAAAAAAAATTTTTTTCTTTTCGAGATTCTTTGCGCATAATATGCTTTATGAGGCTATCAAACTAGTATAATGAAAGAGAACCAGTGTTCTCAAATAAGAACGGGAAAAAAGTGATTCAAACGAAGTTTCCAAACTTCGAAAAAATTTTTTTTTCTTTTCGAGATTCTTTGCGCATAATATGCTTTTCTGAGGCTATCAAACTAGTATAATGAAAGAGAACCAGTTATCTCAAATAAGAACAGAAAAAAAGTGATTCTAACGAAGTTTCCAAACTTCGAAAAAAAATTTTTTTCTTTTCGAGATTCTTTGCGCATAATATGCTTTACTGAGTCTATCAAACTAGTATAATGAAAGAGAACCAGTTATCTCAAATAAGAACGGAAAAAAAGTGATTCAAACGAAGTTTCCAAACTTCGAAAAAAATTTTTTTTCTTTTCGAGATTCTTTGCGCATAATATGCTTTTCTGAGGCTATCAAACTAGTATAATAAAAGAGAACCAGTTATCTGAAATAAGAACAGAAAAAAAGTGATTCTAAAGAAGTTTCCAAACTTCGAAAAATTTTTTTTTTCTTTTCGAGATTCTTTGCGCATAATATGCTTTACTGAGGCTATCAAACTAGTATAATGAAAGAGAACCAGTTATTTCAAATAAGAACGGAAAAAAAGTGATTCAAACGAAGTTTCCAAACTTCGAAAAAATTTTTTTTTCTTTTCGAGATTCTTTGCGCATAATATGCTTTTCTGAGGCTATCAAACTACTATAATGAAAGAGAACCAGTTATCTCAAATAAGAACGGGAAAAAAGTGATTCAAACGAAGTTTCCAAACTTCGAAAAAAAGTTTTTTTCTTTTCGTGATTCTTTGCGCTAAATATGCTTTTCTGAGGCTATCAAACTAGTATAATAAAAGAGAACCAGTTATCTCAAATAAGAACAGAAAAAAAGTGATTCTAAAGAAGTTTCCAAACTGGGAAAAAATTTTTTTTTCTTTTCGAGATTCTTTGCGCATAATATGCTTTACTGAGGCTATCAAACTAGTATAATTAAAGATAACCAGTTATCTCAAATAAGAACGGAAAAAAAGTGATTCAAACGAAGTTTCCAAACTTCGAAAAAAAATTTTTTTCTTTTCGAGATTCTTTGCGCATAATATGGTTTACTGAGGCTATCAAACTAGTATAATAAAAGAGAACCAGTTATCTCAAATAAGAACAGAAAAAAAGTGATTCTAAAGAAGTTTCCAAACTTCGAAAAATTTTTTTTTTCATTTCGAGATTCTTTGCGCATAATATGCTTTACTGAGGCTATCAAACTAGTATAATGGAAGAGAACCAGTTATTTCAAATAAGAACGGAAAAAAAGTGATTCAAACGAAGTTTCCAAACTTCGAAATATAATTTTTTTCTTTTCGAGATTCTTTGCGCATAATATGCTTTTCTGAGGCTATCAAACTACTATAATGAAAGAGAACCAGGTATCTCAAATAAGAACGGATAAAAAGTGATTCTAACGAAGTTTCCAAACTTCGAAAAAATTTTGTTTTCTTTTCGAGATTCTTTGTGCATAATATGCTTTACTGAGGCTATCAAACTAGTATAATGAAAGAGAACCAGTTATCTCAAATAAGAACGGAAAAAAAGTGATTCAAACGAAGTTTCCAAACTTCGAAAAAAATCTTTTTCTTTTCGAGATTCTTTGCGCATAATATTCTTTTCTGAGGCTATCAAACTAATATAATGAAAGAGAACCAGTTATCTCAAATAAGAACGGAAAAAAAGTGATTCTAATGAAGTTTCCAAACTTCGAAAAAAAATTTTTTTTCTTTTCGAGATTCTTTGCGCATAATCTGCTTTTCTGAGGCTATCAAAATAGTATAATGAAAGAAAACCAGTTATCTCAAATAAGAACGGAAAAAAAGTGATTCTAACGAAGTTTCCAAACTTCGAAAAAAATTTTTTTTCTTTTCGAGATTCTTTGCGCATAATATGCTTTATGAGGCTATCAAACTAGTATAATGAAAGAGAACCAGTGTTCTCAAATAAGAACGGAAAAAAAGAGATTCAAACGAAGTTTCCAAACTTCGAAAAAAATTTTTTTTCTTTTCGAGATTCTTTGCGCATAATATGCTTTTCTGAGGCTATCAAACTAGTATAATGAAAGAGAACCAGTTATCTCAAATAAGAACGGAAAAAAAGTGATTCTAACGAAGTTTCCAAACTTCGAAAAAAAATTTTTTTCTTTTCGAGATTCTTTGTGCATAATATGCTTTACTGAGGCTGTCAAACTAGTATAATGAAAGAGAACCAGTTATCTCAAATAAGAACGGAAAAAAAGTGATTCAAACGAAGTTTCCAAACTTCGAAAAAAATTTTTTTTCTTTTCGAGATTCTTTGCGCATAATATGCTTTACTGAGGCTATCAAACTAGTATAATGAAAGAGAACCAGTTATTTCAAATAAGAACGGAAAAAAAGTGATTCAAACGAAGTTTCCAAACTTCGAAAAAAAATTTTATTCTTTTCGAGATTCTTTGCACATAATATGCTTTTCTGAGGCTATCAAACTACTATAATGAAAGAGAAGCAGTTATCTCAAATAAGAACGGGAAAAAAGTGATTCTAACGAAATTTCCAAACTTCGAAAAAAAGTTTTTTTCTTTTCGTGATTCTTTGCGCTAAATATGCTTTTCTGAGGCTATCAAACTAGTATAATAAAAGAGAACCAGTTATCTCAAATAAGAACAGAAAAAAAGTGATTCTATAAAAGTTTCCAAACTGGGAAAAAAATTTTTTTTCTTTTCGAGATTCTTTGCGCATAATATGCTTTACTGAGGCTATCAAACTAGTATAATTAAAGATAACCAGTTATCTGAAATAAGAACGGAAAAAAAGTGATTCAAACGAAGTTTCCAAACTTCGAAAAAAATTTTTTTTCTTTTCGAGATTCTTTGCGCATAATATGGTTTACTGAGGCTATCAAACTAGTATAATGAAAGAGAAACAGTTATCGCAAATAAGAACAGAATAAAAGTGATTCTAAAGAAGTTTCCAATTTTCGAAAAAATTTTTTTCTTTTCGAGATTCTTTGCGCATAATATGCTTTAATGAGGCTATCAAACTAGTATAATGAAAGAGAACCAGTTATCTCAAATAAGAACGGAAAAAAAGTGATTCAAACGAAGTTTCCAAACTTCGAAAAAAAATATTTTTCTTTTCGAGATTCTTTGCGCATAATATGCTTTTCTGAGGCTATCAAACTAGTATAATGAAAGAGAACCAGTTATCTCAAATAAGAACGAAAAAAAGTGATTCTAACGAAGTTTCCAAACTTCGAAAAAAAATTTTTTTCTTTTCGAGATTCTTTGCGCATAATATGCTTTTCTGAGGCTATCAAAATAGTATAATGAAAGAGAACCAGTTATCTCAAATAAGAACGAGAAAAAAGTTATTCTAACGATGTTTCCAAACTTCGAAAATAATTTTTTTTCTTTTCGTGATTCTTTGCGCTAAATGTGCTTTACTGAGGCTATCAAACTAGTATAATGAAAGAGAACCAGTTATCTCAAATAAGAACGGAAAAAAAGTGATTCTAACGATTTTTCCAAACTTCGAAAAAAATTTTTTTTCTTTTCGTGATTCTTTGCGCTAAATATGCTTTTCTGAGGCTATGAAACTAGTATAATGAAAGAGAACCAGTTATCACAAATAAGAACGGAAAAAAAGTGATTCAAACGAAGTTTCCAAACTTCGAAAAAAATTTTTTTTCTTTTCGAGATTCTTTGCGCATAATATGCTTTTCTGAGGCTATCAAACTAGTATAATAAAAGAGAACCAGTTATCTCAAATAAGAACAGAAAAAAAGTGATTCTAAAGAAGTTTCCAAACTTCGAAAAATTTTTTTTTTCTTTTCGAGATTCTTTGCGCATAATATGCTTTACTGAGGCTATCAAACTAGTATAATGAAAGAGAACCAGTTATCTCAAATAAGAACGGAAAAAAAGTGATTCAAACGAAGTTTCCAAACTTCGAAAAAAAATATTTTTCTTTTCGAGATTCTTTGCGCATAATATGCTTTTCTGAGGCTATCAAACTAGTATAATGAAAGAGAACCAGTTATCTCAAATAAGAACGGAAAAAAAGTGATTCTAACGAAGTTTCCAAACTTCGAAAAAAAATTTTTTTCTTTTCGAGATTCTTTGCGCATAATATGCTTTTCTGAGGCTATCAAAATAGTATAATGAAAGAGAACCAGTTATCTCAAATAAGAACGAGAAAAAAGTTATTCTAACGATGTTTCCAAACTTCGAAAATAATTTTTTTTCTTTTCGTGATTCTTTGCGCTAAATGTGCTTTACTGAGGCTATCAAACTAGTATAATGAAAGAGAACCAGTTATCTCAAATAAGAACAGAAAAAAAGTGATTCTAACGATTTTTCCAAACTTCGAAAAAAATTTTTTTTCTTTTCGTGATTCTTTGCGCTAAATATGCTTTTCTGAGGCTATGAAACTAGTATAATGAAAGAGAACCAGTTATCTCAAATAAGAACGGAAAAAAAGTGATTCAAACGAAGTTTCCAAACTTCGAAAAAAATTTTTTTTCTTTTCGAGATTCTTTGCGCATAATATGCTTTTCTGAGGCTATCAAACTAGTATAATAAAAGAGAACCAGTTATCTCAAATAAGAACAGAAAAAAAGTGATTCTAAAGAAGTTTCCAAACTTCGAAAAATTTTTTTTTTCTTTTCGAGATTCTTTGCGCATAATATGCTTTACTGAGGCTATCAAAATAGTATAATGCAAGAGAACCAGTTATTTCAAATAAGAACGGAAAAAAAGTGATTCAAACGAAGTTTCCAAACTTCGAAATAAAATTTCTTCTTTTCGAGATTCTTTGCGCATAATATGCTTTTCTGAGGCTATCAAACTACTATAATGAAAGAGAACCAGGTATCTCAAATAAGAACGGAAAAAAAGTGATTCTAACGAAGTTTCCAAACTTCGAAAAAATTTTGTTTTCTTTTCGAGATTCTTTGTGCATAATATGCTTTACTGAGGCTATCAAACTAGTATAATGAAAGAGAACCAGTTATCTCAAATAAGAACGGAAAAAAAGTGATTCAAACGAAGTTTCCAAACTTCGAAAAAAATCTTTTTCTTTTCGAGATTCTTTGCGCATAATATTCTTTTCTGAGGCTATCAAACTAGTATAATGAAAGAGAACCAGTTATATCAAATAAGAACGGAAAAAAAGTGATTCTAATGAAGTTTCCAAACTTCGAAAAAAAATTTTTTTCTTTTCGAGATTCTTTGCGCATAATATGCTTTTCTGAGGCTATCAAAATAGTATAATGAAAGAAAACCAGTTATCTCAAATAAGAACGGAAAAAAAGTGATTCTAACGAAGTTTCCAAACTTCGAAAAAAATTTTTTTTCTTTTCGAGATTCTTTGCGCATAATATGCTTTATGAGGCTATCAAACTAGTATAATGAAAGGGAAATAGTGTTCTCAAATAAGAACGGAAAAAAAGTGATTCAAACGAAGTTTCCAAACTTCGAAAAAAATCTTTTTCTTTTCGAGATTCTTTGCGCATAATATTCTTTTCTGAGGCTATCAAACTAGTATAATGAAAGAGAACCAGTTATATCAAATAAGAACGGAAAAAAAGTGATTCAAACGAAGTTTCCAAACTTCGAAATAAAATTTCTTCTTTTCGAGATTCTTTGCGCATAATATGCTTTTCTGAGGCTATCAAACTACTATAATGAAAGAGAACCAGGTATCTCAAATAAGAACGGAAAAAAAGTGATTCTAACGAAGTTTCCAAACTTCGAAAAAATTTTGTTTTCTTTTCGAGATTCTTTGTGCATAATATGCTTTACTGAGGCTATCAAACTAGTATAATGAAAGAGAACCAGTTATCTCAAATAAGAACGGAAAAAAAGTGATTCAAACGAAGTTTCCAAACTTCGAAAAAAATCTTTTTCTTTTCGAGATTCTTTGCGCATAATATTCTTTTCTGAGGCTATCAAACTAGTATAATGAAAGAGAACCAGTTATATCAAATAAGAACGGAAAAAAAGTGATTCTAATGAAGTTTCCAAACTTCGAAAAAAAATTTTTTTCTTTTCGAGATTCTTTGCGCATAATATGCTTTTCTGAGGCTATCAAAATAGTATAATGAAAGAAAACCAGTTATCTCAAATAAGAACGGAAAAAAAGTGATTCTAACGAAGTTTCCAAACTTCGAAAAAAATTTTTTTTCTTTTCGAGATTCTTTGCGCATAATATGCTTTATGAGGCTATCAAACTAGTATAATGAAAGGGAAATAGTGTTCTCAAATAAGAACGGAAAAAAAGTGATTCAAACGAAGTTTCCAAACTTCGAAAAAAATTTTTTTTCTTTTCGAGATTCTTTGCGCATAATATGCTTTTCTGAGGCTATCAAACTAGTATAATGAAAGAGAACCAGTTATCTCAAATAAGAACGGAAAAAAAGTGATTCTAACGAAGTTTCCAAACTTCGAAAAAAAATTTTTTTCTTTTCGAGATTCTTTGCGCATAATATGCTTTACTGAGGCTATCAAACTAGTATAATGAAAGAGAACCAGTTTACTCAAATAAGAACGGAAAAAAAGTGATTCAAACGAAGTTTCCAAACTTCGAAAAAAATTTTTTTTCTTTTCGAGATTCTTTGCGCATAATATGCTTTTCTGAGGCTATCAAACTAGTATAATAAAAGAGAACCAGTTATCTCAAATAAGAACAGAAAAAAAGTGATTCTAACGATTTTTCCAAACTTCGAAAAAAATTTTCTTTCTTTTCGTGATTCTTTGCACTAAATATGCTTTTCTGAGGCTATCAAACTAGTATAATGAAAGAGAACCAGTTATCTCAAATAAGAACAGAAAAAAAGTGATTCTAAAGAAGTTTCTAAACTTCGAAAAAAAATTTTTTTCTTTTCGAGATTCTTTGCGCATAATATGCTTTACTGAGGCTATCAAACTAGTATAATGAAAGAGAACCAGTTATCTCAAATAAGAACGGAAAAAAAGTGATTCAAACGAAGTTTCCAAACTTCGAAAAAAAATATTTTTCTTTTCGAGATTCTTTGCGCATAATATGCTTTTCTGAGGCTATCAAAATAGTATAATGGAAGAGAACCAGTTATCTCAAATAAGAACGGGAAAAAAGTGATTCTAACGAAGTTTCCAAACTTCGAAAATAATTTTTTTTCTTTTCGTGATTCTTTGCGCTAAATATGCTTTTCTGAGGTTATCAAACTAGTATAATGAAAGAGAACCAGTTATCTCAAATAAGAACAGAAAAAAGTGATTCTAAAGTAGTTTCCAAACTTCGAAAAAAAATTTTTTTCTTTTCGAGATTCTTTGCGCATAATATGCTTTACTGAGGCTATCAAACTAGTATAATGAAAGAGAACCAGTTATCTCAAATAAGAACGGAAAAAAAGTGATTCAAACGAAGTTTCCAAACTTCGAAAAAAATTTTTTTTCTTTTCGAGATTCTTTGCGCATAATATGCTTTTCTGAGGCTATCAAACTAGTATAATAAAAGAGAACCAGTTATCTCAAATAAGAACACAAAAAAAGTGATTCTAAAGAAGTTTCCAAACTTCGAAAAATTTTTTTTTCTTTTCGAGATTCTTTGCGCATAATATGCTTTACTGAGGCTATCAAACTAGTATAATGCAAGAGAACCAGTTATTTCAAATAAGAACGGAAAAAAAGTGATTCAAACGAAGTTTCCAAACTTCGAAATATAATTTTTTTCTTTTCGAGATTCTTTGCGCATAATATGCTTTTCTGAGGCTATCAAACTACTATAATGAAAGAGAACCAGGTATCTCAAATAAGAACGGATAAAAAGTGATTCTAACGAAGTTTCCAAACTTCGAAAAAATTTTGTTTTCTTTTCGAGATTCTTTGTGCATAATATGCTTTACTGAGGCTATCAAACTAGTATAATGAAAGAGAACCAGTTATCTCAAATAAGAACGGAAAAAAAGTGATTCAAACGAAGTTTCCAAACTTCGAAAAAAATCTTTTTCTTTTCGAGATTCTTTGCGCATAATATTCTTTTCTGAGGCTATCAAACTAGTATTATGAAAGAGAACCAGTTATCTCAAATAAGAACGGAAAAAAAGTGATTCTAATGAAGTTTCCAAACTTCGAAAAAAAATTTTTTTCTTTTCGAGATTCTTTGCGCATAATATGCTTTTCTGAGGAAATCAAAATAGTATAATGAAAGAAAACCAGTTATCTCAAATAAGAACGGAAAAAAAGTGATTCTAACGAAGTTTCCAAACTTCGAAAAAAATTTTTTTTCTTTTCGAGATTCTTTGCGCATAATATGCTTTATGAGGCTATCAAACTAGTATAATGAAAGAGAACCAGTGTTCTGAAATAAGAACGGGAAAAAAGTGATTCAAACGAAGTTTCCAAACTTCGAAAAAAATTTTTTTTCTTTCGAGATTCTTTGCGCATAATATGCTTTTCTGAGGCTATCAAACTAGTATAATGAAAGAGAACCAGTTATCTCAAATAAGAACGGAAAAAAAGTTATTCTAACGAAGTTTCCAAACTTCGAAAAAAAATTTTTTTCTTTTCGAGATTCTTTGCGCATAATATGCTTTACTGAGGCTATCAAACTAGTATAATGAAAGAGAACCAGTTATCTCAAATAAGAACGGAAAAAAAGTGATTCAAACGAAGTTTCCAAACTTCGAAAAAAATTTTTTTTCTTTTCGAGATTCTTTACGCATAATATGCTTTTCTGAGGCTATCAAACTAGTATAATAAAAGAGAACCAGTTATCTCAAATAAGAACAGAAAAAAAGTGATTCTAAAGAAGTTTCCAAACTTCGAAAAATTTTTTTTTTCTTTTCGAGATTCTTTGCGCATAATATGCTTTACTGAGGCTATCAAACTAGTATAATGAAAGAGAACCAGTTATTTCAAATAAGAACGGAAAAAAAGTGATTCAAACGAAGTTTCCAAACTTCGAAAAAAAAATTTTTTCTTTTCGAGATTCTTTGCGCATAATATGCTTTTCTGAGGCTATCAAACTACTATAATGAAAGAGAACTAGTTATCTCAAATAAGAACGGGAAAAAAGTGATTCTAACGAAGTTTCCAAACTTCGAAAAAAAGTTTTTTTCTTTTCGTGATTCTTTGCGCTAAATATGCTTTTCTGAGGCTATCAAACTAGTATAATAAAAGAGAACCAGTTATCTCAAATAAGAACAGAAAAAAAGTGATTCTAAAGAAGTTTCCAAACTGGGAAAAAAATTTTTTTTCTTTTCGAGATTCTTTGCGCATAATATGCTTTACTGAGGCTATCAAACTAGTATAATTAAAGATAACCAGTTATCTCAAATAAGAACGGAAAAAAAGTGATTCAAACGAAGTTTCCAAACTTCGAAATAAAATTTTTTTCTTTTCTAGATTCTTTGCGCATAATATGCTTTTCTGAGGCTATCAAACTACTATAATGAAAGAGAACCAGGTATCTCAAATAAGAACGGAAAAAAAGTGATTCTAACGAAGTTTCCAAACTTCGAAAAAATTTTGTTTTCTTTTCGAGATTCTTTGTGCATAATATGCTTTACTGAGGCTATCAAACTAGTATAATGAAAGAGAACCAGTTATCTCAAATAAGAACGGAAAAAAAGTGATTCAAACGAAGTTTCCAAACTTCGAAAAAAATCTTTTTCTTTTCGAGATTCTTTGCGCATAATATTCTTTTCTGAGGCTATCAAACTAGTATAATGAAAGAGAAGCAGTTATCTCAAATAAGAACGGAAAAAAAGTGATTCTAATGAAGTTTCCAAACTTCGAAAAAAAATTTTTTTCTTTTCTAGATTCTTTGCGCATAATATGCTTTTCTGAGGCTATCAAAATAGTATAATGAAAGAAAACCAGTTATCTCAAATAAGAACGGAAAAAAAGTGATTCTAACGAAGTTTCCAAACTTCGAAAAAATTTTTTTTCTTGTCGAGATTCTTTGCGCATAATATGCTTTATGAGGCTATCAAACTAGTATAATGAAAGAGAACCAGTGTTCTCAAATAAGAACGGAAAAAAAGTGATTCAAACGAAGTTTCCAAACTTCGAAAAAATTTTTTTTCTTTTCGAGATTCTTTGCGCATAATATGCTTTTCTGAGGCTATCAAACTAGTATAATGAAAGAGAACCAGTTATCTCAAATAAGAACGGAAAAAAAGTGATTCTAAAGAAGTTTCCAAACTTCGAAAAAAAATTTTTTTCTTTTCGAGATTCTTTGTGCATAATATGCTTTACTGAGGCTGTCAAACTAGTATAATGAAAGAGAACCAGTTATCTCAAATAACAACGGAAAAAAAGTGATTCAAACGAAGTTTCCAAACTTCGAAAAAAATTTTTTTTCTTTTCGAGATTCTTTGCGCATAATATGCTTTACTGAGGCTATCAAACTAGTATAATGAAAGAGAACCAGTTATTTCAAATAAGAACGGAAAAAAAGTGATTCAAACGAAGTTTCCAAACTTCGAAAAAAATTTTTTTCTTTTCGAGATTCTTTGCGCATAATATGCTTTTCTGAGGCTATCAAACTACTATAATGAAAGAGAACCAGTTATCTCAAATAAGAACGGGAAAAAAGTGATTCTAACGAAGTTTCCAAACTTCGAAAAAAAGTTTTTTTCTTTTCGTGATTCTTTGCGCTAAATATGCTTTTCTGAGGCTATCAAACTAGTATAATAAAAGAGAACCAGTTATCTCAAATAAGAACAGAAAAAAAGTGATTCTAAAGAAGTTTCCAAACTGGGAAAAAAATTTTTTTTCTTTTCGAGATTCTTTGCGCATAATATGCTTTACTGAGGCTATCAAACTAGTATAATTAAAGATAACCAGTTATCTCAAATAAGAACGGAAAAAAAGTGATTCAAACGAAGTTTCCAAACTTCGAAAAAAAATTTTTTCTTTTCGAGATTCTTTGCGCATAATATGGTTTACTGAGGCTATCAAACTAGTATAATAAAAGAGAACCAGTTATCTCAAATAAGAACAGAAAAAAAGTGATTCTAAAGAAGTTTCCAAACTTCGAAAAATTTTTTTTTTCTTTTCGAGATTCTTTGCGCATAATATGCTTTACTGAGGCTATCAAACTAGTATAATGGAAGAGAACCAGTTATTTCAAATAAGAACGGAAAAAAAGTGATTCAAACGAAGTTTCCAAACTTCGAAATATAATTTTTTTCTTTTCGAGATTCTTTGCGCATAATATGCTTTTCTGAGGCTATCAAACTACTATAATGAAAGAGAACCAGGTATCTCAAATAAGAACGGATAAAAAGTGATTCTAACGAAGTTTCCAAACTTCGAAAATATTTTGTTTTCTTTTCGAGATTCTTTGTGCATAATATGCTTTACTGAGGCTATCAAACTAGTATAATGAAAGAGAACCAGTTATCTCAAATAAGAACGGAAAAAAAGTGATTCAAACGAAGTTTCCAAACTTCGAAAAAAATCTTTTTCTTTTCGAGATTCTTTGCGCATAATATTCTTTTCTGAGGCTATCAAAATAGTATAATGAAAGAGAACCAGTTATCTCAAATAAGAACGGAAAAAAAGTGATTCTAATGAAGTTTCCAAACTTCGAAAAAAAATTTTTTTCTTTTCGAGATTCTTTGCGCATAATATGCTTTTCTGAGGCTATCAAAATAGTATAATGAAAGAAAACCAGTTATCTCAAATAAGAACGGAAAAAAAGTGATTCTAACGAAGTTTCCAAACTTCGAAAAAAATTTTTTTTCTTTTCGAGATTCTTTGCGCATAATATGCTTTATGAGGCTATCAAACTAGTATAATGAAAGAGAACCAGTGTTCTCAAATAAGAACGGGAAAAAAGTGATTCAAACGAAGTTTCCAAACTTCGAAAAATTTTTTTTTTCTTTTCGAGATTCTTTGCGCATAATATGCTTTTCTGAGGCTATCAAACTAGTATAATGAAAGAGAACCAGTTATCTCAAATAAGAACGGAAAAAAAGTGATTCTAACGAAGTTTCCAAACTTCGAAAAAAATTTTTTTTCTTTTCGAGATTCTTTGCGCATAATATGCTTTACTGAGGCTATCAAACTAGTATAATGAAAGAGAACCAGTTATCTCAAATAAGAACGGAAAAAAAGTGATTCAAATGAAGTTTCCAAACTTCGAAAAAAATTTTTTTTCTTTTCGAGATTCTTTGCGCATAATATGCTTTTCTGAGGCTATCAAATTAGTATAATAAAAGAGAACCAGTTATCTCAAATAAGAACAGAAAAAAAGTGATTCTAAAGAAGTTTCCAAACTTCGAAAAATTTTTTTTTTTCTTTTCGAGATTCTTTGCGCATAATATGCTTTACTGAGGCTATCAAACTAGTATAATGAAAGAGAACCAGTTATTTCAAATAAGAACGGAAAAAAAGTGATTCAAACGAAGTTTCCAAACTTCGAAAAAAAATTTTTTTCTTTTCGAGATTCTTTGCGCATAATATGCTTTTCTGAGGCTATCAAACTACTATAATGAAAGAGAACTAGTTATCTCAAATAAGAACGGGAAAAAAGTGATTCTAACGAAGTTTCCAAACTTCGAAAAAAAGTTTTTTTCTTTTCGTGATTCTTTGCGCTAAATATGCTTTTCTGAGGCCATCAAACTAGTATAATAAAAGAGAACCAGTTATCTCAAATAAGAACAGAAAAAAAGTGATTCTAAAGAAGTTTCCAAACTGGGAAAAAATTTTTTTTTCTTTTCGAGATTCTTTGCGCATAATATGCTTTACTGAGGCTATCAAACTAGTATAATTAAAGATAACCAGTTATCTCAAATAAGAACGGAAAAAAAGTGATTCAAACGAAGTTTCCAAACTTCGAAATAAAATTTTTTTCTTTTCTAGATTCTTTGCGCATAATATGCTTTTCTGAGGCTATCAAACTACTATAATGAAAGAGAACCAGGTATCTCAAATAAGAACGGAAAAAAAGTGATTCTAACGAAGTTTCCAAACTTCGAAAAAATTTTGTTTTCTTTTCGAGATTCTTTGTGCATATTATGCTTTACTGAGGCTATCAAACTAGTATAATGAAAGAGAACCAGTTATCTCAAATAAGAACGGAAAAAAAGTGATTCAAACGAAGTTTCCAAACTTCGAAAAAAATCTTTTTCTTTTCGAGATTCTTTGCGCATAATATTCTTTTCTGAGGCTATCAAACTAGTATAATGAAAGAGAAGCAGTTATCTCAAATAAGAACGGAAAAAAAGTGATTCTAATGAAGTTTCCAAACTTCGAAAAAAAATTTTTTTCTTTTCGAGATTCTTTGCGCATAATATGCTTTTCTGAGGCTATCAAAATAGTATAATGAAAGAAAACCAGTTATCTCAAATAAGAACGGAAAAAAAGTGATTCTAACGAAGTTTCCAAACTTCGAAAAAATTTTTTTTCTTGTCGAGATTCTTTGCGCATAATATGCTTTATGAGGCTATCAAACTAGTATAATGAAAGAGAACCAGTGTTCTCAAATAAGAACGGAAAAAAAGTGATTCAAACGAAGTTTCCAAACTTCGAAAAAATTTTTTTTCTTTTCGAGATTCTTTGCGCATAATATGCTTTTCTGAGGCTATCAAACTAGTATAATGAAAGAGAACCAGTTATCTCAAATAAGAACGGAAAAAAAGTGATTCTAAAGAAGTTTCCAAACTTCGAAAAAAAATTTTTTTCTTTTCGAGATTCTTTGTGCATAATATGCTTTACTGAGGCTGTCAAACTAGTATAATGAAAGAGAACCAGTTATCTCAAATAAGAACGGAAAAAAAGTGATTCAAACGAAGTTTCCAAACTTCGAAAAAAATTTTTTTTCTTTTCGAGATTCTTTGCGCATAATATGCTTTACTGAGGCTATCAAACTAGTATAATGAAAGAGAACCAGTTATTTCAAATAAGAACGGAAAAAAAGTGATTCAAACGAAGTTTCCAAACTTCGAAAAAAATTTTTTTCTTTTCGAGATTCTTTGCGCATAATATGCTTTTCTGAGGCTATCAAACTACTATAATGAAAGAGAACCAGTTATCTCAAATAAGAACGGGAAAAAAGTGATTCTAACGAAGTTTCCAAACTTCGAAAAAAAGTTTTTTTCTTTTCGTGATTCTTTGCGCTAAATATGCTTTTCTGAGGCTATCAAACTAGTATAATAAAAGAGAACCAGTTATCTCAAATAAGAACAGAAAAAAAGTGATTCTAAAGAAGTTTCCAAACTGGGAAAAAAATTTTTTTTCTTTTCGAGATTCTTTGCGCATAATATGCTTTACTGAGGCTATCAAACTAGTATAATTAAAGATAACCAGTTATCTCAAATAAGAACGGAAAAAAAGTGATTCAAACGAAGTTTCCAAACTTCGAAAAAAAATTTTTTTCTTTTCGAGATTCTTTGCGCATAATATGGTTTACTGAGGCTATCAAACTAGTATAATAAAAGAGAACCAGTTATCTCAAATAAGAACAGAAAAAAAGTGATTCTAAAGAAGTTTCCAAACTTCGAAAAATTTTTTTTTTCTTTTCGAGATTCTTTGCGCATAATATGCTTTACTGAGGCTATCAAACTAGTATAATGGAAGAGAACCAGTTATTTCAAATAAGAACGGAAAAAAAGTGATTCAAACGAAGTTTCCAAACTTCGAAATATAATTTTTTTCTTTTCGAGATTCTTTGCGCATAATATGCTTTTCTGAGGCTATCAAACTACTATAATGAAAGAGAACCAGGTATCTCAAATAAGAACGGATAAAAAGTGATTCTAACGAAGTTTCCAAACTTCGAAAAAATTTTGTTTTCTTTTCGAGATTCTTTGTGCATAATATGCTTTACTGAGGCTATCAAACTAGTATAATGAAAGAGAACCAGTTATCTCAAATAAGAACGGAAAAAAAGTGATTCAAACGAAGTTTCCAAACTTCGAAAAAAATCTTTTTCTTTTCGAGATTCTTTGCGCATAATATTCTTTTCTGAGGCTATCAAACTAGTATAATGAAAGAGAACCAGTTATCTCAAATAAGAACGGAAAAAAAGTGATTCTAATGAAGTTTCCAAACTTCGAAAAAAAATTTTTTTCTTTTCGAGATTCTTTGCGCATAATATGCTTTTCTGAGGCTATCAAAATAGTATAATGAAAGAAAACCAGTTATCTCAAATAAGAACGGAAAAAAAGTGATTCTAACGAAGTTTCCAAACTTCGAAAAAAATTTTTTTTCTTTTCGAGATTCTTTGCGCATAATATGCTTTATGAGGTTATCAAACTAGTATAATGAAAGAGAACCAGTGTTCTCAAATAAGAACGGGAAAAAAGTGATTCAAACGAAGTTTCCAAACTTCGAAAAAATTTTTTTTTCCTTTCGAGATTCTTTGCGCATAATATGCTTTTCTGAGGCTATCAAACTAGTATAATGAAAGAGAACCAGTTATCTCAAATAAGAACGGAAAAAAAGTGATTCTAACGAAGTTTCCAAACTTCGAAAAAAAATTTTTTTCTTTTCGAGATTCTTTGCGCATAATATGCTTTACTGAGGCTATCAAACTAGTATAATGAAAGAGAACCAGTTATCTCAAATAAGAACGGAAAAAAGTGATTCAAACGAAGTTTCCAAACTTCGAAAAAAATTTTTTTTCTTTTCGAGATTCTTTGCGCATAATATGCTTTTCTGAGGCTATCAAACTAGTATAATAAAAGAGAACCAGTTATCTCAAATAAGAACAGAAAAAAAGTGATTCTAAAGAAGTTTCCAAACTTCGAAAAATTTTTTTTTTCTTTTCGAGATTCTTTGCGCATAATATGCTTTACTGAGGCTATCAAACTAGTATAATGAAAGAGAACCAGTTATTTCAAATAAGAACGGAAAAAAAGTGATTCAAACGAAGTTTCCAAACTTCGAAAAAAAATTTTTTTCTTTTCGAGATTCTTTGCGCATAATATGCTTTTCTGAGGCTATCAAACTACTATAATGAAAGAGAACTAGTTATCTCAAATAAGAACGGGAAAAAAGTGATTCTAACGAAGTTTCCAAACTTCGAAAAAAAGTTTTTTTCTTTTCGTGATTCTTTGCGCTAAATATGCTTTTCTGAGGCCATCAAACTAGTATAATAAAAGAGAACCAGTTATCTCAAATAAGAACAGAAAAAAAGTAATTCTAAAGAAGTTTCCAAACTGGGAAAAAATTTTTTTTTCTTTTCGAGATTCTTTGCGCATAATATGCTTTACTGAGGCTATCAAACTAGTATAATTAAAGATAACCAGTTATCTCAAATAAGAACGGAAAAAAAGTGATTCAAACGAAGTTTCCAAACTTCGAAATAAAATTTTTTTCTTTTCGAGATTCTTTGCGCATAATATGCTTTTCTGAGGCTATCAAACTACTATAATGAAAGAGAACCAGGTATCTCAAATAAGAACGGAAAAAAAGTGATTCTAACGAAGTTTCCAAACTTCGAAAAAATTTTGTTTTCTTTTCGAGATTCTTTGCGCATAATATGCTTTACTGAGGCTATCAAACTAGTATAATGAAAGAGAACCAGTTATCTCAAATAAGAACGGAAAAAAAGTGATTCAAACGAAGTTTCCAAACTTCGAAAAAAATCTTTTTCTTTTCGAGATTCTTTGCGCATAATATTCTTTTCTGAGGCTATCAAACTAGTATAATGAAAGAGAACCAGTTATCTCAAATAAGAACGGAAAAAAAGTGATTCTAATGAAGTTTCCAAACTTCGAAAAAAAATTTTTTTCTTTTCGAGATTCTTTGCGCATAATATGCTTTTCTGAGGCTATCAAAATAGTATAATGAAAGAAAACCAGTTATCTCAAATAAGAACGGAAAAAAAGTGATTCTAACGAAGTTTCCAAACTTCGAAAAAAATTTTTTTTCTTGTCGAGATTCTTTGCGCATAATATGCTTTATGAGGCTATCAAACTAGTATAATGAAAGAGAACCAGTGTTCTCAAATAAGAACGGAAAAAAAGTGATTCAAACGAAGTTTCCAAACTTCGAAAAAAATTTTTTTTCTTTTCGAGATTCTTTGCGCATAATATGCTTTTCTGAGGCTATCAAACTAGTATAATGAAAGAGAACCAGTTATTTCAAATAAGAACGGAAAAAAAGTGATTCAAACGAAGTTTCCAAACTTCGAAAAAAAATTTTTTTCTTTTCGAGATTCTTTGCGCATAATATGCTTTTCTGAGGCTATCAAACTACTATAATGAAAGAGAACCAGTTATCTCAAATAAGAACGGGAAAAAAGTGATTCTAACGAAGTTTCCAAACTTCGAAAAAAAGTTTTTTTCTTTTCGTGATTCTTTGCGCTAAATATGCTTTTCTGAGGCTATCAAATTAGTATAATAAAAGAGAACCAGTTATCTCAAATAAGAACAGAAAAAAAGTGATTCTAAAGAAGTTTCCAAACTGGGAAAAAAATTTTTTTTCTTTTCGAGATTCTTTGCGCATAATATGCTTTACTGAGGCTATCAAACTAGTATAATTAAAGATAACCAGTTATCTCAAATAAGAACGGAAAAAAAGTGATTCAAACGAAGTTTCCAAACTTCTAAAAAAAATTTTTTTCTTTTCGAGATTCTTTGCGCATAATATGGTTTACTGAGTCTATCAAACTAGTATAATGAAAGAGAAACAGTTATCGCAAATAAGAACAGAATAAAAGTGATTCTAAAGAAGTTTCCAATTTTCGAAAAAAAATTTTTCTTTTCGAGATTCTTTGCGCATAATATGCTTTACTGAGGCTATCAAACTAGTATAATGAAAGAGAACCAGTTATCTCAAATAAGAACGGAAAAAAAGTGATTCAAACGAAGTTTCCAAACTTCGAAAAAAAATATTTTTCTTTTCGAGATTCTTTGCGCATAATATGCTTTTCTGAGGCTATCAAACTAGTATAATGAAAGAGAACCAGTTATCTCAAATAAGAACGGAAAAAAAGTGATTCTAACGAAGTTTCCAAACTTCGAAAAAAAATTTTTTTCTTTTCGAGATTCTTTGCGCATAATATGCTTTTCTGAGGCTATCAAAATAGTATAATGAAAGAGAACCAGTTATCTCAAATAAGAACGAGAAAAAAGTTATTCTAACGATGTTTCCAAACTTCGAAAATAATTTTTTTTCTTTTCGTGATTCTTTGCGCTAAATGTGCTTTACTGAGGCTATCAAACTAGTATAATGAAAGAGAACCAGTTATCTCAAATAAGAACAGAAAAAAAGTGATTCTAACGATTTTTCCAAACTTCGAAAAAAATTTTTTTTCTTTTCGTGATTCTTTGCGCTAAATATGCTTTTCTGAGGCTATGAAACTAGTATAATGAAAGAGAACCAGTTATCTCAAATAAGAACAGAAAAAAAGTGATTTTAAAGAAGTTTCCAAACTTCGAAAAAAAATTTTTTTATTTCGAGATTCTTTGCGCATAATATGCTTTACTGGGGCTATCAAACTAGTATAATGAAAGAGAACCAGTTATCTCAAATAAGAACGGAAAATAAGTGATTCAAACGAAGTTTCCAAACTTCGAAAAAAAATGTTTTTCTTTTCGAGATTCTTTGCGCATAATATGCTTTTCTGAGGCTATCAAAATAGTATAATGAAAGAGAACCAGTTATCTCAAATAAGAACGGGAAAAAAGTGATTCTAACGAAGTTTCCAAGCTTCGAAAATAATTTTTTTTCTTTTCGTGATTCTTTGCGCTAAATATGCTTTTCTGAGGTTATCAAACCAGTATAATGAAAGAGAACCAGTTATCTCAAATAAGAACAGAAAAAAAGTGATTCTAAAGTAGTTTCCAAACTTCGAAAAAAAATTTTTTTCTTTTCGAGATTCTTTGCGCATAATATGCTTTACTGAGGCTATCAAACTAGTATAATGAAAGAGAACCAGTTATCTCAAATAAGAACGGAAAAAAAGTGATTCAAAAGAAGTTTCCAAACTTCGAATAAAATTTTTTTTCTTTTCGAGATTCTTTGCGCATAATATGCTTTTCTGAGGCTATCAAACTAGTATAATGAAAGAGAACCAGTTATTTCAAATAAGAACGGAAAAAATGTGATTCAAACGAAGTTTCCAAACTTCGAAATAAATTTTTTTTCTTTTCGAGATTCTTTGCGCATAATATGCTTTTCTGAGGCTATCAAACTACTATAATGAAAGAGAACTAGTTATCTTAAATAAGAACGGGAAAAAAGTGATTCTAACGAAGTTTCCAAACTTCGAAAAAAAGTTTTTTTCTTTTCGTGATTCTTTGCGCTAAATATGCTTTTCTGAGGCTATCAAACTAGTATAATAAAAGAGAACCAGTTATCTCAAATAAGAACAGAAAAAAAGTGATTCTAAAGAAGTTTCCAAACTTCGAAAAAAAGTTTTTTTCTTTTCGAGATTCTTTGCGCATAATATGCTTTACTGAGGCTATCAAACTAGTATAATTAAAGAGAACCAGTTATCTCAAAAAACAACGGAAAAAAAGTGATTCAAACGAAGTTTCCAAACTTCGAAAAAAATTCTTTTTCTTTTCGTGATTCTTTTCGCTAAATATGCTTTTCTGAGGCTATCAAACTAGTATAATGAAAGAGAACCAGTTATCTCAAATAAGAACGGAAAAAAAGTGATTCTAACGAAGTTTCCAAACTTCGAAAAAAAATTTTTTTCTTTTCGAGATTCTTTGCGCATAATATGCTTTTCTGAGGCTATCAAAATAGTATAATGAAAGAGAACCAGTTATCTCAAATAAGAACGGAAAAAAAGTGATTCTAACCAAGTTTCCAAACTTCGAAAAAAATTTTTTTTCTTTTCGAGATTCTTTGCGCATAATATGCTTTTCTGAGGCTATCAAACTAGTATAATAAAAGAGAACCAGTTATCTCAAATAAGAACAGAAAAAAAGTGATTCTAAAGAAGTTTCCAAACTTCGAAAAATCTTTTTTTTCTTTTCGAGATTCTTTGCGCATAATATGCTTTACTGAGGCTATCAAACTAGTATTTTGAAAGAGAACCAGTTATTTCAAATAAGAATGGAAAAAAGTGATTCAAACGAAGTTTCCAAACTTCGAAAAAAAATTTTTTTCTTTTCGAGATTCTTTGCGCATAATATGCTTTTCTGAGGCTATCAAACTACTATAATGAAAGAGAACCAGTTATCTCAAATGAGAACAGAAATAAAGTGATTCTAAAGATGTTTCCAAACTTGGAAAAATTTTTTTTTTCTTTTCGAGATTCTTTGCGCATAATATGCTTTACTGAGGCTATCAAACTAGTATAATGAAAGAGAACCAGTTATCTTAAATAAGAACGGAAAAAAATTGATTCTAAAGAAGTTTCCAAACTTCGACAAAAAATTTTTTTCTTTTTGAGATTCTTTGCGCATAATATGCTTTTCTGAGGTTATCAAACTAGTATAATGAAAGAGAACCAGATATCTCAAATAAGAACGGAAAATAAGTGATTCTAACGAAGTTTCCAAACTTCGAAAAAAAATTTTTTTCTTTTCCAGATTCTTTGCGCATAATATGCTTTTCTGAGGATATCAAAATAGTATAATGAAAGAGAACCAGTTATCTCAAATAAGAAAAGAAAAAAAGTGATTCTGAAGAAGTTTCCAAACTTCGAAAAAAAATTTTTTTCTTTTCGAGATTCTTTGCGCATTATATGCTTTACTGAGGCTATCAAACTAGTATAATGAAAGAGAACCAGTTATCTCAAATAAGAACGGAAAAAAAGTGATTCAAACGATGTTTCCAAACTTCGAAAAATTTTTTTTTTCTTTTCGAGATTCTTTGCGCATAATATGCTTTTCTGAGGCTATCAAACTAGTATAATAAAAGAGAACCAGTTATCTCAAATAAGAACGGAAAAAGGTGATTCTAACGAAGTTTCCAAACTTCGAAAAAAATTTTTTTTCTTTTCATTATTCTTTTCGCTAAATATGCTTTTCTGAGGCTGTCAAACTAGTATAATGAAAGAGAACCAGTTATCTCAAATAAGAACAGAAAAAAAGTGATTCTAAAGAAGTTTACAAACTTCGAAAAAAAATTTTTTTCTTTTCGAGATTCTTTGCGCATAATATGCTTTACTGAGGCTATCAAACTAGTATAATGAAAGAGAACCATTTATCTCAAATAAGAACGGAAAAAAAGTGATTCAAACGAAGTTTCCAAACTTCGAAAAAAAATGTTCTTCTTTTCGAGATTCTTTGCGCATAATATGCTTTTCTGAGGCTATCAAACTAGTATAATGAAAGAGAACCAGTTATCTCAAATAAGAACAGAAAAAGTGATTCTAACGAAGTTTCCAAACTTCGAAAAAATTTTTTTTCTTTTCGAGATTCTTTGTGCTAAATATGCTTTTCTGAGGCTATCAAACTAGTATAATGAAAGAGAATCAGTTATCTCAAATAAGAACGGAAAAAAAGTGATTCTAACGAAGTTTCCAAACTTCGAAAATAATTTTTTCTTTTCGTGATTCTTTGTGCTAAATATGCTTTTCTGAGGCTATCAAACTAGTATAATGAAAGAGAAACAGTTATCGCAAATAAGAACAGAATAAAAGTGATTCTAAATAAGTTTCCAAACTTCGAAAAAAATTTTTTTCTTTTCGAGATTCTTTGCGCATGATATGCTTTACTGAGGCTATCAAACTAGTATAATTAAAGAGAACCAATTATCTCAAATAAGAACGGAAAAAAAGTGATTCAAACGAAGTTTCCAAACTTCGAAAAAAAATATTTTTCTTTTCGAGATTCTTTGCGCATAATATGCTTTTCTGAGGCTATCAAACTAGTATAATGAAAGAGAACCAGTTATCTCAAATAAGAACGGAAAAAAAGTGATTCTAACGAAGTTTCCAAACTTCGAAAAAAATTTTTTTCTTTTCGAGATTCTTTGCGCATAATATGCTTTTCTGAGGCTATCAAAATAGTATAATGAAAGAGAACCAGTTATCTCAAATAACAACGAGAAAAAAGTTATTCTAATGATGTTTCCAAACTTCGAAAATAATTTTTTTTCTTTTCGTGATTCTTTGCGCTAAATTTTCTTTACTGAGGCTATCAAACCAGTATAATGAAAGAGAACCAGTTATCTCAAATAAGAACGGGAAAAAAGTGATTCTAACGAAGTTTCCAAACTTGGAAAAAAATGTTTTTCTTTTCGAGATTCTTTGCGCATAATATGCTTTTCTGAGGCTATCAAACTAGTATAATGAAAGAGAACCAGTTATCTCAAATAAGAACGGAAAAATAGTGATTCAAACGAAGTTTTCAAACTTCGAAAAAAATCTTTTTCTTTTCGAGATTCTTTGCGCATAATATTCTTTTCTGAGGCTATCAAACTAGTATAATGAAAGAGAACCAGTTATCTCAAATAAGAACGGAAAAAAAGTGTTTCTAATGAAGTTTCCAAACTTCGAAAAAAAATTTTTTTCTTTTCGAGATTCTTTGCGCATAATATGCTTTTCTGAGGCTATCAAAATAGTATAATGAAAGAAAACCAGTTATCTCAAATAAGAACGGAAAAAAATTGATTCAAACGAAGTTTCCAAACTTCGAAATAAATTTTTTTTCTTTTCGAGATTCTTTGCGCATAATATGCTTTTCTGAGGCTATCAAACTACTATAATGAAAGAGAACCAGGTATCTCAAATAAGAACGGAAAAAAAGTGATTCTAACGAAGTTTCCAAACTTCGAAAAAATTTTGTTTTCTTTTCGAGATTCTTTGTGCATAATATGCTTTACTGAGGCTATCAAACTAGTATAATGAAAGAGAACCAGTTATCTCAAATAAGAACGGAAAAAAAGTGATTTAAACGAAGTTTCCAAACTTCGAAAAAAATCTTTTTCTTTTCGAGATTCTTTGCGCATAATATTCTTTTCTGAGGCTATGAAACTAGTATAATGAAAGAGAACCAGTTATGTCAAATAAGAACGGAAAAAAAGTGATTCTAATGAAGTTTCCAAACTTCGAAAAAAAATTTTTTTCTTTTCGAGATTGTTTGCGCATAATATGCATTTCTGAGGCTATCAAAATAGTATAATGAAAGAAAACCAGTTATCTCAAATAAGAACGGAAAAAAAGTGATTCTAACGAAGTTTCCAAACTTCGAAAAAAATTTTTTTTCTTTTCGAGATTCTTTGCGCATAATATGCTTTATGAGGCTATCAAACTAGTATAATGAAAGAGAACCAGTGTTCTCAAATAAGAACGGAAAATAAGTGATTCAAACGAAGTTTCCAAACTTCGAAAAAAATTTTTTTTCTTTTCGAGATTCTTTGCGCATAATATGCTTTTCTGAGGCTATCAAACTAGTATAATGAAAGAGAACCAGTTATCTCAAATAAGAACGGAAAAAAAGTGATTCTAACGAAGTTTCCAAACTTCGAAAAAAAATTTTTTTCTTTTCGAGATTCTTTGCGCATAATATGCTTTACTGAGGCTATCAAACTAGTATAATGAAAGAGAACCATTTATCTCAAATAAGAACGGAAAAAAAGTGATTCAAACGAAGTTTCCAAACTTCGAAAAAAATTTTTTTTCTTTTCGAGATTCTTTGCGCATAATATGCTTTTCTGAGGCTATCAAACTAGTATAATAAAAGAGAACCAGTTATCTCAAATAAGATCAGAAAAAAAGTGATTCTAAAGAAGTTTCCAAACTTCGAAAAATTTTTTTTTTCTTTTCGAGATTCTTTGCGCATAATATGCTTTACTGAGGCTATCAAACTAGTATAATAAAAGAGAACCAGTTATTTCAAATAAGAACGGAAAAAAAGTGATTCAAACGAAGTTTCCAAACTTCAAAAAAAATTTTTTTCTTTTCGAGATTCTTTGCGCATAATATGCTTTTCTGAGGCTATCAAACTACTATAATGAAAGAGAACCAGTTATCTAAAATAAGAACGGGAAAAAAGTGATTCTAACGAAGTTTCCAAACTTCGAAAAAAAGTTTTTTTCTTTTCGTGATTCTTTGCGCTAAATATGCTTTTCTGAGGCTATCAAACTAGTATAATAAAAGAGAACCAGTTATCTCAAATAAGAACAGAAAAAAAGTGATTCTAAAGAAGTTTCCAAACTGGGAAAAAATTTTTTTTTCTTTTCGAGATTCTTTGCGCATAATATGCTTTACTGAGGCTATCAAACTAGTATAATTAAAGATAACCAGTTATCTCAAATAAGAACGGAAAAAAAGTGATTCAAACGAAGTTTCCAAACTTCGAAATAAAATTTTTTTCTTTTCGAGATTCTTTGCGCATAATATGCTTTTCTGAGGCTATCAAACTACTATAATGAAAGAGAACCAGGTATCTCAAATAAGAACGGAAAAAAGGTGATTCAAACGAAGTTTCCAAACTTCGAAAAAAATCTTTTTCTTTTCGAGATTCTTTGCGCATAATATTCTTTTCTGAGGCTATCAAACTAGTATAATGAAAGAGAACCAGTTATCTCAAATAAGAACGGAAAAAAAGTGATTCTAATGAAGTTTCCAAACTTCGAAAAAAAATTTTTTTCTTTTCGAGATTCTTTGCGCATAATATGCTTTTCTGAGGCTATCAAAATAGTATAATGAAAGAAAACCAGTTATCTCAAATAAGAACGGAAAAAAAGTGATTCTAACGAAGTTTCCAAACTTCGAAAAAAATTTTTTTTCTTTTCGAGATTCTTTGCGCATAATATGCTTTATGAGGCTATCAAACTAGTATAATGAAAGAGAACCAGTGTTCTCAAATAAGAACGGAAAAAAAATGATTCAAACGTAGTTTCCAATCTTCGAAAAAAATTTTTTTTCTTTTCGAGATTCTTTGCGCATAATATGCTTTTCTGAGGCTATCAAACTAGTATAATGAAAGAGAACCAGTTATCTCAAATAAGAACGGAAAAAAAGTGATTCTAACGAAGTTTCCAAACTTCGAAAAAAATTTTTTTCTTTTCGAGATTCTTTGCGCATAATATGCTTTACTGAGGCTATCAAACTAGTATAATGAAAGAGAACCAGTTATCTCAAATAAGAACGGAAAAAAAGTGAATCAAACGAAGTTTCCAAACTTCGAAAAAAAATATTTTTCTTTTCGAGATTCTTTGCGCATAATATGCTTTTCTGAGGCTATCAAAATAGTATAATGAAAGAGAACCAGTTATCTCAAATAAGAACTAGAAAAAAGTTATTCTAACGATGTTTCCAAACTTCGAAAATAATTTTTTTTCTTTTCGTGATTCTTTGCGCTAAATGTGCTTTACTGAGGCTATCAAACTAGTATAATGAAAGAGAACCAGTTATCTCAAATAAGAACAGAAAAAAGTGATTCTAACGATTTTTCCAAACTTCGAAAAAAATTTTTTTTCTTTTCGTGATTCTTTGCGCTAAATATGCTTTTCTGAGGCTATGAAACTAGTATAATGAAAGAGAACCAGTTATCTCAAATAAGAACAGAAAAAAAGTGATTCTAAAGAAGTTTCCAAACTTCGAAAAAAAATTTTTTTCATTTCGAGATTCTTTGCGCATAATATGCTTTACTGAGGCTATCAAACTAGTATAATGAAAGAGAACCAGTTATCTCAAATAAGAACGGAAAAAAAGTGATTCAAACGAAGTTTCCAAACTTCGAAAAAAAATGTTTTTCTTTTCGAGATTCTTTGCGCATAATATGCTTTACTGAGGCTATCAAAATAGTATAATGAAAGAGAACCAGTTATCTCAAATAAGAACGGGAAAAAAGTGATTCTAACGAAGTTTCCAAACTTCGAAAATAATTTTTTTTCTTTTCGTGATTCTTTGCGCTAAATATGCTTTTCTGAGGTTATCAAACTAGTATAATGAAAGAGAACCAGTTATCTCAAATAAGAACAGAAAAAAAGTGATTCTAAAGTAGCTTCCAAACTTCGAAAAAAAATTTTTTTCTTTTCGAGATTCTTTGCGCATAATATGCTTTACTGAGGCTATCAAACTAGTATAATGAAAGAGAACCAGTTATCTCAAATAAGAACGGAAAAAAAGTGATTCAAAAGAAGTTTCCAAACTTCGAAAAAAATTTTTTTTCTTTTCGAGATTCTTTGCGCATAATATGCTTTTCTGAGGCTATCAAACTAGTATAATAAAAGAGAACCAGTTATCTCAAATAAGAACAGAAAAAAAGTGATTCTAAAGAAGTTTCCAAACTTCGAAAAATTTTTTTTTTCTTTTCGAGATTCTTTGCGCATAATATGCTTTACTGAGGCTATCAAACTAGTATAATGAAAGAGAACCAGTTATTTCAAATAAGAACGGATAAAAAGTGATTCAAAAGAAGTTTCCAAACTTCGAAATAAAATTTTTTTCTTTTCGAGATTCTTTGCGCATAATATGCTTTTCTGAGGCTATCAAACTACTATAATGAAAGAGAACCAGTTATCTCAAATAAGAACGGGAAAAAAGTGATTCTAACGAAGTTTCCAAACTTCGAAAAAAAGTTTTTTTCTTTTCGTGATTCTTTGCGCTAAATATGCTTTTCTGAGGCTATCAAACTAGTATAATAAAAGAGAACCAGTTATCTCAAATAAGAACAGAAAAAAAGTGATTCTAAAGAAGTTTCCAAACTTCGAAAAAAAGTTTTTTTCTTTTCGAGATTCTTTGCGCATAATATGCTTTACTGAGGCTATCAAACTAGTATAATTAAAGAGAACCAGTTATCTCAAATAAGAACGGAAAAAAAGTGATTCAAACGAAGTTTTAAAACTTCGAAAAAAAATATTTTTCTTTTCGAGATTCTTTGCGCATAATATGCTTTTCTGAGGCTATCAAACTACTATAATGAAAGAGAACCAGTTATCTCAAATATGAAACGGAAAAAAAGTGATTGTAACAAAGTTTCCAAACTTCGAAAAAAAATTTTTTTCTTTTCGAGATTCTTTGCGCATAATATGCTTTTCTGAGGCTATCAAAATAGTATAATGAAAGAGAACCAGTTATCTCAATTAAGAACCAGAAAAAAGTTATTCTAACGATGTTTCCAAACTTCGAAAATAATTTTTTTTCTTTTCGTGATTCTTTGCACTAAATGTGCTTTACTGAGGCTATCAAACTAGTATAATGAAAGAGAACCAGTTATCTCAAATAAGAACGGAAAAAAAGTGATTCAAACGAAGTTTCCAAACTTCGAAAAAAATCTTTTTCTTTTCGAGATTCTTTGCGCATAATATTCTTTTCTGAGGCTATCAAACTAGTATAATGAAAGAGAACCAGTTATCTCAAATAAGAACGGAAAAAAAGTGATTCTAATGAAGTTTCCAAACTTCGAAAAAAAATTTTTTTCTTTTCGAGATTCTTTGCGCATAATATGCTTTTCTGAGGCTATCAAAATAGTATAATGAAAGAAAACCAGTTATCTCAAATAAGAACGGAAAAAAAGTGATTCTAACGAAGTTTCCAAACTTCGAAAAAAATTTTTTTTCTTGTCGAGATTCTTTGCGCATAATATGCTTTATGAGGCTATCAAACTAGTATAATGAAAGAGAACCAGTGTTCTCAAATAAGAACGGAAAAAAAGTGATTCAAACGAAGTTTCCAAACTTCGAAAAAAATTTTTTTTCTTTTCGAGATTCTTTGCGCATAATATGCTTTTCTGAGGCTATCAAACTAGTATAATGAAAGAGAACCAGTTATTTCAAATAAGAACGGAAAAAAAGTGATTCAAACGAAGTTTCCAAACTTCGAAAAAAAATTTTTTTCTTTTCGAGATTCTTTGCGCATAATATGCTTTTCTGAGGCTATCAAACTACTATAATGAAAGAGAACCAGTTATCTCAAATAAGAACGGGAAAAAAGTGATTCTAACGAAGTTTCCAAACTTCGAAAAAAAGTTTTTTTCTTTTCGTGATTCTTTGCGCTAAATATGCTTTTCTGAGGCTATCAAATTAGTATAATAAAAGAGAACCAGTTATCTCAAATAAGAACAGAAAAAAAGTGATTCTAAAGAAGTTTCCAAACTGGGAAAAAAATTTTTTTTCTTTTCGAGATTCTTTGCGCATAATATGCTTTACTGAGGCTATCAAACTAGTATAATTAAAGATAACCAGTTATCTCAAATAAGAACGGAAAAAAAGTGATTCAAACGAAGTTTCCAAACTTCTAAAAAAAATTTTTTTCTTTTCGAGATTCTTTGCGCATAATATGGTTTACTGAGTCTATCAAACTAGTATAATGAAAGAGAAACAGTTATCGCAAATAAGAACAGAATAAAAGTGATTCTAAAGAAGTTTCCAATTTTCGAAAAAAAATTTTTCTTTTCGAGATTCTTTGCGCATAATATGCTTTACTGAGGCTATCAAACTAGTATAATGAAAGAGAACCAGTTATCTCAAATAAGAACGGAAAAAAAGTGATTCAAACGAAGTTTCCAAACTTCGAAAAAAAATATTTTTCTTTTCGAGATTCTTTGCGCATAATATGCTTTTCTGAGGCTATCAAACTAGTATAATGAAAGAGAACCAGTTATCTCAAATAAGAACGGAAAAAAAGTGATTCTAACGAAGTTTCCAAACTTCGAAAAAAAATTTTTTTCTTTTCGAGATTCTTTGCGCATAATATGCTTTTCTGAGGCTATCAAAATAGTATAATGAAAGAGAACCAGTTATCTCAAATAAGAACGAGAAAAAAGTTATTCTAACGATGTTTCCAAACTTCGAAAATAATTTTTTTTCTTTTCGTGATTCTTTGCGCTAAATGTGCTTTACTGAGGCTATCAAACTAGTATAATGAAAGAGAACCAGTTATCTCAAATAAGAACAGAAAAAAAGTGATTCTAACGATTTTTCCAAACTTCGAAAAAAATTTTTTTTCTTTTCGTGATTCTTTGCGCTAAATATGCTTTTCTGAGGCTATGAAACTAGTATAATGAAAGAGAACCAGTTATCTCAAATAAGAACAGAAAAAAAGTGATTTTAAAGAAGTTTCCAAACTTCGAAAAAAAATTTTTTTATTTCGAGATTCTTTGCGCATAATATGCTTTACTGGGGCTATCAAACTAGTATAATGAAAGAGAACCAGTTATCTCAAATAAGAACGGAAAATAAGTGATTCAAACGAAGTTTCCAAACTTCGAAAAAAAATGTTTTTCTTTTCGAGATTCTTTGCGCATAATATGCTTTTCTGAGGCTATCAAAATAGTATAATGAAAGAGAACCAGTTATCTCAAATAAGAACGGGAAAAAAGTGATTCTAACGAAGTTTCCAAGCTTCGAAAATAATTTTTTTTCTTTTCGTGATTCTTTGCGCTAAATATGCTTTTCTGAGGTTATCAAACCAGTATAATGAAAGAGAACCAGTTATCTCAAATAAGAACAGAAAAAAAGTGATTCTAAAGTAGTTTCCAAACTTCGAAAAAAAATTTTTTTCTTTTCGAGATTCTTTGCGCATAATATGCTTTACTGAGGCTATCAAACTAGTATAATGAAAGAGAACCAGTTATCTCAAATAAGAACGGAAAAAAAGTGATTCAAAAGAAGTTTCCAAACTTCGAATAAAATTTTTTTTCTTTTCGAGATTCTTTGCGCATAATATGCTTTTCTGAGGCTATCAATCTAGTATAATGAAAGAGAACCAGTTATTTCAAATAAGAACGGAAAAAATGTGATTCAAACGAAGTTTCCAAACTTCGAAATAAATTTTTTTTCTTTTCGAGATTCTTTGCGCATAATATGCTTTTCTGAGGCTATCAAACTACTATAATGAAAGAGAACTAGTTATCTTAAATAAGAACGGGAAAAAAGTGATTCTAACGAAGTTTCCAAACTTCGAAAAAAAGTTTTTTTCTTTTCGTGATTCTTTGCGCTAAATATGCTTTTCTGAGGCTATCAAACTAGTATAATAAAAGAGAACCAGTTATCTCAAATAAGAACAGAAAAAAAGTGATTCTAAAGAAGTTTCCAAACTTCGAAAAAAAGTTTTTTTCTTTTCGAGATTCTTTGCGCATAATATGCTTTACTGAGGCTATCAAACTAGTATAATTAAAGAGAACCAGTTATCTCAAATAACAACGGAAAAAAAGTGATTCAAACGAAGTTTCCAAACTTCGAAAAAAATTCTTTTTCTTTTCGTGATTCTTTTCGCTAAATATGCTTTTCTGAGGCTATCAAACTAGTATAATGAAAGAGAACCAGTTATCTCAAATAAGAACGGAAAAAAAGTGATTCTAACGAAGTTTCCAAACTTCGAAAAAAAATTTTTTTCTTTTCGAGATTCTTTGCGCATAATATGCTTTTCTGAGGCTATCAAAATAGTATAATGAAAGAGAACCAGTTATCTCAAATAAGAACGGAAAAAAAGTGATTCTAACCAAGTTTCCAAACTTCGAAAAAAATTTTTTTTCTTTTCGAGATTCTTTGCGCATAATATGCTTTTCTGAGGCTATCAAACTAGTATAATAAAAGAGAACCAGTTATCTCAAATAAGAACAGAAAAAAAGTGATTCTAAAGAAGTTTCCAAACTTCGAAAAATCTTTTTTTTCTTTTCGAGATTCTTTGCGCATAATATGCTTTACTGAGGCTATCAAACTAGTATTTTGAAAGAGAACCAGTTATTTCAAATAAGAATGGAAAAAAGTGATTCAAACGAAGTTTCCAAACTTCGAAAAAAAATTTTTTTCTTTTCGAGATTCTTTGCGCATAATATGCTTTTCTGAGGCTATCAAACTACTATAATGAAAGAGAACCAGTTATCTCAAATGAGAACAGAAATAAAGTGATTCTAAAGATGTTTCCAAACTTGGAAAAATTTTTTTTTTCTTTTCGAGATTCTTTGCGCATAATATGCTTTACTGAGGCTATCAAACTAGTATAATGAAAGAGAACCAGTTATCTTAAATAAGAACGGAAAAAAATTGATTCTAAAGAAGTTTCCAAACTTCGACAAAAAATTTTTTTCTTTTTGAGATTCTTTGCGCATAATATGCTTTTCTGAGGTTATCAAACTAGTATAATGAAAGAGAACCAGATATCTCAAATAAGAACGGAAAATAAGTGATTCTAACGAAGTTTCCAAACTTCGAAAAAAAATTTTTTTCTTTTCCAGATTCTTTGCGCATAATATGCTTTTCTGAGGATATCAAAATAGTATAATGAAAGAGAACCAGTTATCTCAAATAAGAAAAGAAAAAAAGTGATTCTGAAGAAGTTTCCAAACTTCGAAAAAAAATTTTTTTCTTTTCGAGATTCTTTGCGCATTATATGCTTTACTGAGGCTATCAAACTAGTATAATGAAAGAGAACCAGTTATCTCAAATAAGAACGGAAAAAAAGTGATTCAAACGATGTTTCCAAACTTCGAAAAATTTTTTTTTTCTTTTCGAGATTCTTTGCGCATAATATGCTTTTCTGAGGCTATCAAACTAGTATAATAAAAGAGAACCAGTTATCTCAAATAAGAACGGAAAAAGGTGATTCTAACGAAGTTTCCAAACTTCGAAAAAAATTTTTTTTCTTTTCATTATTCTTTTCGCTAAATATGCTTTTCTGAGGCTGTCAAACTAGTATAATGAAAGAGAACCAGTTATCTCAAATAAGAACAGAAAAAAAGTGATTCTAAAGAAGTTTACAAACTTCGAAAAAAAATTTTTTTCTTTTCGAGATTCTTTGCGCATAATATGCTTTACTGAGGCTATCAAACTAGTATAATGAAAGAGAACCATTTATCTCAAATAAGAACGGAAAAAAAGTGATTCAAACGAAGTTTCCAAACTTCGAAAAAAAATGTTCTTCTTTTCGAGATTCTTTGCGCATAATATGCTTTTCTGAGGCTATCAAACTAGTATAATGAAAGAGAACCAGTTATCTCAAATAAGAACAGAAAAAGTGATTCTAACGAAGTTTCCAAACTTCGAAAAAATTTTTTTTCTTTTCGAGATTCTTTGTGCTAAATATGCTTTTCTGAGGCTATCAAACTAGTATAATGAAAGAGAATCAGTTATCTCAAATAAGAACGGAAAAAAAGTGATTCTAACGAAGTTTCCAAACTTCGAAAATAATTTTTTCTTTTCGTGATTCTTTGTGCTAAATATGCTTTTCTGAGGCTATCAAACTAGTATAATGAAAGAGAAACAGTTATCGCAAATAAGAACAGAATAAAAGTGATTCTAAATAAGTTTCCAAACTTCGAAAAAAATTTTTTTCTTTTCGAGATTCTTTGCGCATGATATGCTTTACTGAGGCTATCAAACTAGTATAATGAAAGAGAACCAATTATCTCAAATAAGAACGGAAAAAAAGTGATTCAAACGAAGTTTCCAAACTTCGAAAAAAAATATTTTTCTTTTCGAGATTCTTTGCGCATAATATGCTTTTCTGAGGCTATCAAACTAGTATAATGAAAGAGAACCAGTTATCTCAAATAAGAACGGAAAAAAAGTGATTCTAACGAAGTTTCCAAACTTCGAAAAAAATTTTTTTCTTTTCGAGATTCTTTGCGCATAATATGCTTTTCTGAGGCTATCAAAATAGTATAATGAAAGAGAACCAGTTATCTCAAATAACAACGAGAAAAAAGTTATTCTAATGATGTTTCCAAACTTCGAAAATAATTTTTTTTCTTTTCGTGATTCTTTGCGCTAAATTTTCTTTACTGAGGCTATCAAACCAGTATAATGAAAGAGAACCAGTTATCTCAAATAAGAACGGGAAAAAAGTGATTCTAACGAAGTTTCCAAACTTGGAAAAAAATGTTTTTCTTTTCGAGATTCTTTGCGCATAATATGCTTTTCTGAGGCTATCAAACTAGTATAATGAAAGAGAACCAGTTATCTCAAATAAGAACGGAAAAATAGTGATTCAAACGAAGTTTTCAAACTTCGAAAAAAATCTTTTTCTTTTCGAGATTCTTTGCGCATAATATTCTTTTCTGAGGCTATCAAACTAGTATAATGAAAGAGAACCAGTTATCTCAAATAAGAACGGAAAAAAAGTGTTTCTAATGAAGTTTCCAAACTTCGAAAAAAAATTTTTTTCTTTTCGAGATTCTTTGCGCATAATATGCTTTTCTGAGGCTATCAAAATAGTATAATGAAAGAAAACCAGTTATCTCAAATAAGAACGGAAAAAAATTGATTCAAACGAAGTTTCCAAACTTCGAAATAAAATTTTTTTCTTTTCGAGATTCTTTGCGCATAATATGCTTTTCTGAGGCTATCAAACTACTATAATGAAAGAGAACCAGGTATCTCAAATAAGAACGGAAAAAAAGTGATTCTAACGAAGTTTCCAAACTTCGAAAAAATTTTGTTTTCTTTTCGAGATTCTTTGTGCATAATATGCTTTACTGAGGCTATCAAACTAGTATAATGAAAGAGAACCAGTTATCTCAAATAAGAACGGAAAAAAAGTGATTTAAACGAAGTTTCCAAACTTCGAAAAAAATCTTTTTCTTTTCGAGATTCTTTGCGCATAATATTCTTTTCTGAGGCTATGAAACTAGTATAATGAAAGAGAACCAGTTATGTCAAATAAGAACGGAAAAAAAGTGATTCTAATGAAGTTTCCAAACTTCGAAAAAAAATTTTTTTCTTTTCGAGATTGTTTGCGCATAATATGCATTTCTGAGGCTATCAAAATAGTATAATGAAAGAAAACCAGTTATCTCAAATAAGAACGGAAAAAAAGTGATTCTAACGAAGTTTCCAAACTTCGAAAAAAATTTTTTTTCTTTTCGAGATTCTTTGCGCATAATATGCTTTATGAGGCTATCAAACTAGTATAATGAAAGAGAACCAGTGTTCTCAAATAAGAACGGAAAATAAGTGATTCAAACGAAGTTTCCAAACTTCGAAAAAAATTTTTTTTCTTTTCGAGATTCTTTGCGCATAATATGCTTTTCTGAGGCTATCAAACTAGTATAATGAAAGAGAACCAGTTATCTCAAATAAGAACGGAAAAAAAGTGATTCTAACGAAGTTTCCAAACTTCGAAAAAAAATTTTTTTCTTTTCGAGATTCTTTGCGCATAATATGCTTTACTGAGGCTATCAAACTAGTATAATGAAAGAGAACCATTTATCTCAAATAAGAACGGAAAAAAAGTGATTCAAACGAAGTTTCCAAACTTCGAAAAAAATTTTTTTTCTTTTCGAGATTCTTTGCGCATAATATGCTTTTCTGAGGCTATCAAACTAGTATAATAAAAGAGAACCAGTTATCTCAAATAAGATCAGAAAAAAAGTGATTCTAAAGAAGTTTCCAAACTTCGAAAAATTTTTTTTTTCTTTTCGAGATTCTTTGCGCATAATATGCTTTACTGAGGCTATCAAACTAGTATAATAAAAGAGAACCAGTTATTTCAAATAAGAACGGAAAAAAAGTGATTCAAACGAAGTTTCCAAACTTCAAAAAAAATTTTTTTCTTTTCGAGATTCTTTGCGCATAATATGCTTTTCTGAGGCTATCAAACTACTATAATGAAAGAGAACCAGTTATCTCAAATAAGAACGGGAAAAAAGTGATTCTAACGAAGTTTCCAAACTTCGAAAAAAAGTTTTTTTCTTTTCGTGATTCTTTGCGCTAAATATGCTTTTCTGAGGCTATCAAACTAGTATAATAAAAGAGAACCAGTTATCTCAAATAAGAACAGAAAAAAAGTGATTCTAAAGAAGTTTCCAAACTGGGAAAAAATTTTTTTTTCTTTTCGAGATTCTTTGCGCATAATATGCTTTACTGAGGCTATCAAACTAGTATAATTAAAGATAACCAGTTATCTCAAATAAGAACGGAAAAAAAGTGATTCAAACGAAGTTTCCAAACTTCGAAATAAAATTTTTTTCTTTTCGAGATTCTTTGCGCATAATATGCTTTTCTGAGGCTATCAAACTACTATAATGAAAGAGAACCAGGTATCTCAAATAAGAACGGAAAAAAGGTGATTCAAACGAAGTTTCCAAACTTCGAAAAAAATCTTTTTCTTTTCGAGATTCTTTGCGCATAATATTCTTTTCTGAGGCTATCAAACTAGTATAATGAAAGAGAACCAGTTATCTCAAATAAGAACGGAAAAAAAGTGATTCTAATGAAGTTTCCAAACTTCGAAAAAAAATTTTTTTCTTTTCGAGATTCTTTGCGCATAATATGCTTTTCTGAGGCTATCAAAATAGTATAATGAAAGAAAACCAGTTATCTCAAATAAGAACGGAAAAAAAGTGATTCTAACGAAGTTTCCAAACTTCGAAAAAAATTTTTTTTCTTTTCGAGATTCTTTGCGCATAATATGCTTTATGAGGCTATCAAACTAGTATAATGAAAGAGAACCAGTGTTCTCAAATAAGAACGGAAAAAAAATGATTCAAACGTAGTTTCCAATCTTCGAAAAAAATTTTTTTTCTTTTCGAGATTCTTTGCGCATAATATGCTTTTCTGAGGCTATCAAACTAGTATAATGAAAGAGAACCAGTTATCTCAAATAAGAACGGAAAAAAAGTGATTCTAACGAAGTTTCCAAACTTCGAAAAAAATTTTTTTCTTTTCGAGATTCTTTGCGCATAATATGCTTTACTGAGGCTATCAAACTAGTATAATGAAAGAGAACCAGTTATCTCAAATAAGAACGGAAAAAAAGTGAATCAAACGAAGTTTCCAAACTTCGAAAAAAAATATTTTTCTTTTCGAGATTCTTTGCGCATAATATGCTTTTCTGAGGCTATCAAAATAGTATAATGAAAGAGAACCAGTTATCTCAAATAAGAACTAGAAAAAAGTTATTCTAACGATGTTTCCAAACTTCGAAAATAATTTTTTTTCTTTTCGTGATTCTTTGCGCTAAATGTGCTTTACTGAGGCTATCAAACTAGTATAATGAAAGAGAACCAGTTATCTCAAATAAGAACAGAAAAAAGTGATTCTAACGATTTTTCCAAACTTCGAAAAAAATTTTTTTTCTTTTCGTGATTCTTTGCGCTAAATATGCTTTTCTGAGGCTATGAAACTAGTATAATGAAAGAGAACCAGTTATCTCAAATAAGAACAGAAAAAAAGTGATTCTAAAGAAGTTTCCAAACTTCGAAAAAAAATTTTTTTCATTTCGAGATTCTTTGCGCATAATATGCTTTACTGAGGCTATCAAACTAGTATAATGAAAGAGAACCAGTTATCTCAAATAAGAACGGAAAAAAAGTGATTCAAACGAAGTTTCCAAACTTCGAAAAAAAATGTTTTTCTTTTCGAGATTCTTTGCGCATAATATGCTTTACTGAGGCTATCAAAATAGTATAATGAAAGAGAACCAGTTATCTCAAATAAGAACGGGAAAAAAGTGATTCTAACGAAGTTTCCAAACTTCGAAAATAATTTTTTTTCTTTTCGTGATTCTTTGCGCTAAATATGCTTTTCTGAGGTTATCAAACTAGTATAATGAAAGAGAACCAGTTATCTCAAATAAGAACAGAAAAAAAGTGATTCTAAAGTAGCTTCCAAACTTCGAAAAAAAATTTTTTTCTTTTCGAGATTCTTTGCGCATAATATGCTTTACTGAGGCTATCAAACTAGTATAATGAAAGAGAACCAGTTATCTCAAATAAGAACGGAAAAAAAGTGATTCAAAAGAAGTTTCCAAACTTCGAAAAAAATTTTTTTTCTTTTCGAGATTCTTTGCGCATAATATGCTTTTCTGAGGCTATCAAACTAGTATAATAAAAGAGAACCAGTTATCTCAAATAAGAACAGAAAAAAAGTGATTCTAAAGAAGTTTCCAAACTTCGAAAAATTTTTTTTTTCTTTTCGAGATTCTTTGCGCATAATATGCTTTACTGAGGCTATCAAACTAGTATAATGAAAGAGAACCAGTTATTTCAAATAAGAACGGATAAAAAGTGATTCAAAAGAAGTTTCCAAACTTCGAAATAAAATTTTTTTCTTTTCGAGATTCTTTGCGCATAATATGCTTTTCTGAGGCTATCAAACTACTATAATGAAAGAGAACCAGTTATCTCAAATAAGAACGGGAAAAAAGTGATTCTAACGAAGTTTCCAAACTTCGAAAAAAAGTTTTTTTCTTTTCGTGATTCTTTGCGCTAAATATGCTTTTCTGAGGCTATCAAACTAGTATAATAAAAGAGAACCAGTTACTCAAATAAGAACAGAAAAAAAGTGATTCTAAAGAAGTTTCCAAACTTCGAAAAAAAGTTTTTTTCTTTTCGAGATTCTTTGCGCATAATATGCTTTACTGAGGCTATCAAACTAGTATAATTAAAGAGAACCAGTTATCTCAAATAAGAACGGAAAAAAAGTGATTCAAACGAAGTTTTAAAACTTCGAAAAAAAATATTTTTCTTTTCGAGATTCTTTGCGCATAATATGCTTTTCTGAGGCTATCAAACTACTATAATGAAAGAGAACCAGTTATCTCAAATATGAAACGGAAAAAAAGTGATTGTAACAAAGTTTCCAAACTTCGAAAAAAAATTTTTTTCTTTTCGAGATTCTTTGCGCATAATATGCTTTTCTGAGGCTATCAAAATAGTATAATGAAAGAGAACCAGTTATCTCAATTAAGAACCAGAAAAAAGTTATTCTAACGATGTTTCCAAACTTCGAAAATAATTTTTTTTCTTTTCGTGATTCTTTGCACTAAATGTGCTTTACTGAGGCTATCAAACTAGTATAATGAAAGAGAACCAGTTATCTCAAATAAGAACAGAAAAAAGTGATTCTAACGATTTTTCCAAACTTCGAAAAAAATTTTTTTTCTTTTCGTGATTCTTTGCGCTAAATATGCTTTTCTGAGGCTATGAAACTAGTATAATGAAAGAGAACCAGTTATCTCAAATAAGAACAGAAAAAAAGTGATTCTAAAGAAGTTTCCAAACTTCGAAAAAAAATTTTTTCATTTCGAGATTCTTTGCGCATAATATGCTTTACTGAGGCTATCAAACTAGTATAATGAAATAGAACCAGTTATCTCAAATAAGAACGGAAAAAAAGTGATTCAAACGAAGTTTCCAAACTTCGAAAAAAAATGTTTTTCTTTTCGAGATTCTTTGCGCATAATATGCTTTTCTGAGGCTATCAAAATAGTATAATGAAAGAGAACCAGTTATCTCAAATAAGAACGGGAAAAAAGTGATTCTAACGAAGTTTCCAAACTTCGAAAATAATTTTTTTTCTTTTCGTGATTCTTTGCGCTAAATATGCTTTTCTGAGGTTATCAAACTAGTATAATGAAAGAGAACCAGTTATCTCAAATAAGAACAGAAAAAAAGTGAATTCTAAAGTAGTTTCCAAACTTCGAAAAAAAATTTTTTTCTTTTCGAGATTCTTTGCGCATAATATGCTTTACTGAGGCTATCAAACTAGTATAATGAAAGGGAACCAGTTATCTCAAATAAGAACGGAAAAAAAGTGATTCAAAAGAAGTTTCCAAACTTCGAAAAAAATTTTTTTTCTTTTCGAGATTCTTTGCGAATAATATGCTTTTCTGAGGCTATCCAACTAGTATAATAAAAGAGAACCATTTATCTCAAATAAGAACAGAAAAAAAGTGATTCTAAAGAAGTTTCCAAACTTCGAAAAATTTTTTTTTTCTTTTCGAGATTCTTTGCGCATAATATGCTTTACTGAGGCTATCAAACTAGTATAATGAAAGAGAACCAGTTATTTCAAATAAGAACGGAAAAAAAGTGATTCAAACGAAGTTTCCAAACTTCGAAATAAAATTTTTTTCTTTTCGAGATTCTTTGCGCATAATATGCTTTTCTGAGGCTATCAAACTACTATAATGAAAGAGAACCAGTTATCTCAAATAAGAACGGAAAAAAAGTGATTCAAATGAAGTTTCCAAACTTCGAAAAAAATTTTTTTTCTTTTCGAGATTCTTTGCGCATAATATGCTTTTCTGAGGCTATCAAACTAGTATAATGAAAGAGAACCAGTTATCTCAAATAAGAACGGAAAAAAAGTGATTCTAACGAAGTTTCCAAACTTCGAAAAAAAATTTTTTTCTTTTCGAGATTCTTTGCGCATAATATGCTTTTCTGAGGCTATCAAAATAGTATAATGAAAGAGAACCAGTTATCTCAAATAAGAACGGAAAAAAAGTGATTCTAACGAAGTTTCCAAACTTCGAAAAAAATTTTTTTTCTTTTCGAGATTCTTTGCGCATAATATGCTTTTCTGAGGCTATCAAACTAGTATAATAAAAGAGAACCAGTTATCTCAAATAAGAACAGAAAAAAAGTGATTCTAAAGAAGTTTCCAAACTTCGAAAAATTTTTTTTTTCTTTTCGAGATTCTTTGCGCATAATATGCTTTACTGAGGCTATCAAACTAGTATAATGAAAGAGAACCAGTTATTTCAAATAAGAATGGAAAAAAAGTGATTCAAACGAAGTTTCCAAACTTCGAAAAAAAATTTTTTTCTTTTCGAGATTCTTTGCGCATAATATGCTTTACTGAGGCTATCAAACTAGTATAATGAAAGAGAACCAGTTATCTCAAATAAGAACGGAAAAAAAGTGATTCAAACGAAGTTTCCAAACTTCGAAAAAAAATGTTTTTCTTTTCGAGATTCTTTGCGCATAATATGCTTTTCTGAGGCTATCAAACTAGTATAATGAAAGAGAACCAGTTATCTCAAATAAGAACAGAAAAAGTGATTCTAACGAAGTTTCCAAACTTCGAAAAAATTTTTTTTCTTTTCGAGATTCTTTGTGCTAAATATGCTTTTCTGAGGCTATCAAACTAGTATAATGAAAGAGAATCAGTTATCTCAAATAAGAACGGAAAAAAAGTGATTCTAACGAAGTTTCCAAACTTCGAAAATAATTTTTTCTTTTCGTGATTCTTTGTGCTAAATATGCTTTTCTGAGGCTATCAAACTAGTATAATGAAAGAGAAACAGTTATCGCAAATAAGAACAGAATAAAAGTGATTCTAAATAAGTTTCCAAACTTCGAAAAAAATTTTTTTCTTTTCGAGATTCTTTGCGCATGATATGCTTTACTGAGGCTATCAAACTAGTATAATGAAAGAGAACCAATTATCTCAAATAAGAACGGAAAAAAAGTGATTCAAACGAAGTTTCCAAACTTCGAAAAAAAATATTTTTCTTTTCGAGATTCTTTGCGCATAATATGCTTTTCTGAGGCTATCAAACTAGTATAATGAAAGAGAACCAGTTATCTCAAATAAGAACGGAAAAAAAGTGATTCTAACGAAGTTTCCAAACTTCGAAAAAAATTTTTTTCTTTTCGAGATTCTTTGCGCATAATATGCTTTTCTGAGGCTATCAAAATAGTATAATGAAAGAGAACCAGTTATCTCAAATAACAACGAGAAAAAAGTTATTCTAATGATGTTTCCAAACTTCGAAAATAATTTTTTTTCTTTTCGTGATTCTTTGCGCTAAATTTTCTTTACTGAGGCTATCAAACCAGTATAATGAAAGAGAACCAGTTATCTCAAATAAGAACGGGAAAAAAGTGATTCTAACGAAGTTTCCAAACTTGGAAAAAAATGTTTTTCTTTTCGAGATTCTTTGCGCATAATATGCTTTTCTGAGGCTATCAAACTAGTATAATGAAAGAGAACCAGTTATCTCAAATAAGAACGGAAAAAAAGTGATTCAAACGAAGTTTCCAAACTTCGAAAAAAATCTTTTTCTTTTCGAGATTCTTTGCGCATAATATTCTTTTCTGAGGCTATCAAACTAGTATAATGAAAGAGAACCAGTTATCTCAAATAAGAACGGAAAAAAAGTGTTTCTAATGAAGTTTCCAAACTTCGAAAAACAATTTTTTTCTTTTCGAGATTCTTTGCGCATAATATGCATTTCTGAGGCTATCAAAATAGTATAATGAAAGAAAACCAGTTATCTCAAATAAGAACGGAAAAAAAGTGATTCAAACGAAGTTTCCAAACTTCGAAATAAAATTTTTTTCTTTTCGAGATTCTTTGCGCATAATATGCTTTTCTGAGGCTATCAAACTACTATAATGAAAGAGAACCAGGTATCTCAAATAAGAACGGAAAAAAAGTGATTCTAACGAAGTTTCCAAACTTCGAAAAAATGTTGTTTTCTTTTCGAGATTCTTTGTGCATAATATGCTTTACTGAGGCTATCAAACTAGTATAATGAAAGAGAACCAGTTATCTCAAATAAGAACGGAAAAAAAGTGATTTAAACGAAGTTTCCAAACTTCGAAAAAAATCTTTTTCTTTTCGAGATTCTTTGCGCATAATATTCTTTTCTGAGGCTATGAAACTAGTATAATGAAAGAGAACCAGTTATGTCAAATAAGAACGGAAAAAAAGTGATTCTAATGAAGTTTCCAAACTTCGAAAAAAAATTTTTTTCTTTTCGAGATTGTTTGCGCATAATATGCATTTCTGAGGCTATCAAAATAGTATAATGAAAGAAAACCAGTTATCTCAAATAAGAACGGAAAAAAAGTGATTCTAACGAAGTTTCCAAACTTCGAAAAAAATTTTTTTTCTTTTCGAGATTCTTTGCGCATAATATGCTTTATGAGGCTATCAAACTAGTATAATGAAAGAGAACCAGTGTTCTCAAATAAGAACGGAAAAAAAGTGATTCAAACGAAGTTTCCAAACTTCGAAAAAAATTTTTTTTCTTTTCGAGATTCTTTGCGCATAATATGCTTTTCTGAGGCTATCAAACTAGTATAATGAAAGAGAACCAGTTATCTCAAATAAGAACGGAAAAAAAGTGATTCTAACGAAGTTTCCAAACTTCGAAAAAAAATTTTTTTCTTTTCGAGATTCTTTGCGCATAATATGCTTTACTGAGGCTATCAAACTAGTATAATGAAAGAGAACCATTTATCTCAAATAAGAACGGAAAAAAAGTGATTCAAACGAAGTTTCCAAACTTCGAAAAAAATTTTTTTTCTTTTCGAGATTCTTTGCGCATAATATGCTTTTCTGAGGCTATCAAACTAGTATAATAAAAGAGAACCAGTTATCTCAAATAAGATCAGAAAAAAAGTGATTCTAAAGAAGTTTCCAAACTTCGAAAAATTTTTTTTTTCTTTTCGAGATTCTTTGCGCATAATATGCTTTACTGAGGCTATCAAACTAGTATAATAAAAGAGAACCAGTTATTTCAAATAAGAACGGAAAAAAAGTGATTCAAACGAAGTTTCCAAACTTCGAAAAAAAATATTTTTCTTTTCGAGATTCTTTGCGCATAATATGCTTTTCTGAGGCTATCAAAATAGTATAATGAAAGAGAACCAGTTATCTCAAATAAGAACTAGAAAAAAGTTATTCTAACGATGTTTCCAAACTTCGAAAATAATTTTTTTTCTTTTCGTGATTCTTTGCGCTAAATGTGCTTTACTGAGGCTATCAAACTAGTATAATGAAAGAGAACCAGTTATCTCAAATAAGAACAGAAAAAAGTGATTCTAACGATTTTTCCAAACTTCGAAAAAAATTTTTTTTCTTTTCGTGATTCTTTGCGCTAAATATGCTTTTCTGAGGCTATGAAACTAGTATAATGAAAGAGAACCAGTTATCTCAAATAAGAACAGAAAAAAAGTGATTCTAAAGAAGTTTCCAAACTTCGAAAAAAAATTTTTTTCATTTCGAGATTCTTTGCGCATAATATGCTTTACTGAGGCTATCAAACTAGTATAATGAAAGAGAACCAGTTATCTCAAATAAGAACGGAAAAAAAGTGATTCAAACGAAGTTTCCAAACTTCGAAAAAAAATGTTTTTCTTTTCGAGATTCTTTGCGCATAATATGCTTTTCTGAGGCTATCAAAATAGTATAATGAAAGAGAACCAGTTATCTCAAATAAGAACGGGAAAAAAGTGATTCTAACGAAGTTTCCAAACTTCGAAAATAATTTTTTTTCTTTTCGTGATTCTTTGCGCTAAATATGCTTTTCTGAGGTTATCAAACTAGTATAATGAAAGAGAACCAGTTATCTCAAATAAGAACAGAAAAAAAGTGATTCTAAAGTAGCTTCCAAACTTCGAAAAAAAATTTTTTTCTTTTCGAGATTCTTTGCGCATAATATGCTTTACTGAGGCTATCAAACTAGTATAATGAAAGAGAACCAGTTATCTCAAATAAGAACGGAAAAAAGTGATTCAAAAGAAGTTTCCAGACTTCGAAAAAAATTTTTTTTCTTTTCGAGATTCTTTGCGCATAATATGCTTTTCTGAGGCTATCAAACTAGTATAATAAAAGAGAACCAGTTATCTCAAATAAGAACAGAAAAAAAGTGATTCTAAAGAAGTTTCCAAACTTCGAAAAATTTTTTTTTTCTTTTCGAGATTCTTTGCGCATAATATGCTTTACTGAGGCTATCAAACTAGTATAATGAAAGAGAACCAGTTATTTCAAATAAGAACGGATAAAAAGTGATTCAAAAGAAGTTTCCAAACTTCGAAATAAAATTTTTTTCTTTTCGAGATTCTTTGCGCATAATATGCTTTTCTGAGGCTATCAAACTACTATAATGAAAGAGAACCAGTTATCTCAAATAAGAACGGGAAAAAAGTGATTCTAACGAAGTTTCCAAACTTCGAAAAAAAGTTTTTTTCTTTTCGTGATTCTTTGCGCTAAATATGCTTTTCTGAGGCTATCAAACTAGTATAATAAAAGAGAACCAGTTATCTCAAATAAGAACAGAAAAAAAGTGATTCTAAAGAAGTTTCCAAACTTCGAAAAAAAGTTTTTTTCTTTTCGAGATTCTTTGCGCATAATATGCTTTACTGAGGCTATCAAACTAGTATAATTAAAGAGAACCAGTTATCTCAAATAAGAACGGAAAAAAAGTGATTCAAACGAAGTTTTAAAACTTCGAAAAAAAATATTTTTCTTTTCGAGATTCTTTGCGCATAATATGCTTTTCTGAGGCTATCAAACTACTATAATGAAAGAGAACCAGTTATCTCAAATATGAAACGGAAAAAAAGTGATTCTAACAAAGTTTCCAAACTTCGAAAAAAAATTTTTTTCTTTTCGAGATTCTTTGCGCATAATATGCTTTTCTGAGGCTATCAAAATAGTATAATGAAAGAGAACCAGTTATCTCAATTAAGAACCAGAAAAAAGTTATTCTAACGATGTTTCCAAACTTCGAAAATAATTTTTTTTCTTTTCGTGATTCTTTGCACTAAATGTGCTTTACTGAGGCTATCAAACTAGTATAATGAAAGAGAACCAGTTATCTCAAATAAGAACAGAAAAAAGTGATTCTAACGATTTTTCCAAACTTCGAAAAAAATTTTTTTTCTTTTCGTGATTCTTTGCGCTAAATATGCTTTTCTGAGGCTATGAAACTAGTATAATGAAAGAGAACCAGTTATCTCAAATAAGAACAGAAAAAAAGTGATTCTAAAGAAGTTTCCAAACTTCGAAAAAAAATTTTTTCATTTCGAGATTCTTTGCGCATAATATGCTTTACTGAGGCTATCAAACTAGTATAATGAAATAGAACCAGTTATCTCAAATAAGAACGGAAAAAAAGTGATTCAAACGAAGTTTCCAAACTTCGAAAAAAAATGTTTTTCTTTTCGAGATTCTTTGCGCATAATATGCTTTTCTGAGGCTATCAAAATAGTATAATGAAAGAGAACCAGTTATCTCAAATAAGAACGGGAAAAAAGTGATTCTAACGAAGTTTCCAAACTTCGAAAATAATTTTTTTTCTTTTCGTGATTCTTTGCGCTAAATATGCTTTTCTGAGGTTATCAAACTAGTATAATGAAAGAGAACCAGTTATCTCAAATAAGAACAGAAAAAAAGTGAATTCTAAAGTAGTTTCCAAACTTCGAAAAAAAATTTTTTTCTTTTCGAGATTCTTTGCGCATAATATGCTTTACTGAGGCTATCAAACTAGTATAATGAAAGGGAACCAGTTATCTCAAATAAGAACGGAAAAAAAGTGATTCAAAAGAAGTTTCCAAACTTCGAAAAAAATTTTTTTTCTTTTCGAGATTCTTTGCGAATAATATGCTTTTCTGAGGCTATCAAACTAGTATAATAAAAGAGAACCATTTATCTCAAATAAGAACAGAAAAAAAGTGATTCTAAAGAAGTTTCCAAACTTCGAAAAATTTTTTTTTTCTTTTCGAGATTCTTTGCGCATAATATGCTTTACTGAGGCTATCAAACTAGTATAATGAAAGAGAACCAGTTATTTCAAATAAGAACGGAAAAAAAGTGATTCAAACGAAGTTTCCAAACTTCGAAATAAAATTTTTTTCTTTTCGAGATTCTTTGCGCATAATATGCTTTTCTGAGGCTATCAAACTACTATAATGAAAGAGAACCAGTTATCTCAAATAAGAACGGAAAAAAAGTGATTCAAATGAAGTTTCCAAACTTCGAAAAAAATTTTTTTTCTTTTCGAGATTCTTTGCGCATAATATGCTTTTCTGAGGCTATCAAACTAGTATAATGAAAGAGAACCAGTTATCTCAAATAAGAACGGAAAAAAAGTGATTCTAACGAAGTTTCCAAACTTCGAAAAAAAATTTTTTTCTTTTCGAGATTCTTTGCGCATAATATGCTTTTCTGAGGCTATCAAAATAGTATAATGAAAGAGAACCAGTTATCTCAAATAAGAACGGAAAAAAAGTGATTCTAACGAAGTTTCCAAACTTCGAAAAAAATTTTTTTTCTTTTCGAGATTCTTTGCGCATAATATGCTTTTCTGAGGCTATCAAACTAGTATAATAAAAGAGAACCAGTTATCTCAAATAAGAACAGAAAAAAAGTGATTCTAAAGAAGTTTCCAAACTTCGAAAAATTTTTTTTTTCTTTTCGAGATTCTTTGCGCATAATATGCTTTACTGAGGCTATCAAACTAGTATAATGAAAGAGAACCAGTTATTTCAAATAAGAATGGAAAAAAAGTGATTCAAACGAAGTTTCCAAACTTCGAAAAAAAATTTTTTTCTTTTCGAGATTCTTTGCGCATAATATGCTTTACTGAGGCTATCAAACTAGTATAATGAAAGAGAACCAGTTATCTCAAATAAGAACGGAAAAAAAGTGATTCAAACGAAGTTTCCAAACTTCGAAAAAAAATGTTTTTCTTTTCGAGATTCTTTGCGCATAATATGCTTTTCTGAGGCTATCAAACTAGTATAATGAAAGAGAACCAGTTATCTCAAATAAGAACAGAAAAAGTGATTCTAACGAAGTTTCCAAACTTCGAAAAAATTTTTTTTCTTTTCGAGATTCTTTGTGCTAAATATGCTTTTCTGAGGCTATCAAACTAGTATAATGAAAGAGAATCAGTTATCTCAAATAAGAACGGAAAAAAAGTGATTCTAACGAAGTTTCCAAACTTCGAAAATAATTTTTTCTTTTCGTGATTCTTTGTGCTAAATATGCTTTTCTGAGGCTATCAAACTAGTATAATGAAAGAGAAACAGTTATCGCAAATAAGAACAGAATAAAAGTGATTCTAAATAAGTTTCCAAACTTCGAAAAAAATTTTTTTCTTTTCGAGATTCTTTGCGCATGATATGCTTTACTGAGGCTATCAAACTAGTATAATGAAAGAGAACCAATTATCTCAAATAAGAACGGAAAAAAAGTGATTCAAACGAAGTTTCCAAACTTCGAAAAAAAATATTTTTCTTTTCGAGATTCTTTGCGCATAATATGCTTTTCTGAGGCTATCAAACTAGTATAATGAAAGAGAACCAGTTATCTCAAATAAGAACGGAAAAAAAGTGATTCTAACGAAGTTTCCAAACTTCGAAAAAAATTTTTTTCTTTTCGAGATTCTTTGCGCATAATATGCTTTTCTGAGGCTATCAAAATAGTATAATGAAAGAGAACCAGTTATCTCAAATAACAACGAGAAAAAAGTTATTCTAATGATGTTTCCAAACTTCGAAAATAATTTTTTTTCTTTTCGTGATTCTTTGCGCTAAATTTTCTTTACTGAGGCTATCAAACCAGTATAATGAAAGAGAACCAGTTATCTCAAATAAGAACGGGAAAAAAGTGATTCTAACGAAGTTTCCAAACTTGGAAAAAAATGTTTTTCTTTTCGAGATTCTTTGCGCATAATATGCTTTTCTGAGGCTATCAAACTAGTATAATGAAAGAGAACCAGTTATCTCAAATAAGAACGGAAAAAAAGTGATTCAAACGAAGTTTCCAAACTTCGAAAAAAATCTTTTTCTTTTCGAGATTCTTTGCGCATAATATTCTTTTCTGAGGCTATCAAACTAGTATAATGAAAGAGAACCAGTTATCTCAAATAAGAACGGAAAAAAAGTGTTTCTAATGAAGTTTCCAAACTTCGAAAAACAATTTTTTTCTTTTCGAGATTCTTTGCGCATAATATGCTTTTCTGAGGCTATCAAAATAGTATAATGAAAGAAAACCAGTTATCTCAAATAAGAACGGAAAAAAAGTGATTCAAACGAAGTTTCCAAACTTCGAAATAAAATTTTTTTCTTTTCGAGATTCTTTGCGCATAATATGCTTTTCTGAGGCTATCAAACTACTATAATGAAAGAGAACCAGGTATCTCAAATAAGAACGGAAAAAAAGTGATTCTAACGAAGTTTCCAAACTTCGAAAAAATGTTGTTTTCTTTTCGAGATTCTTTGTGCATAATATGCTTTACTGAGGCTATCAAACTAGTATAATGAAAGAGAACCAGTTATCTCAAATAAGAACGGAAAAAAAGTGATTTAAACGAAGTTTCCAAACTTCGAAAAAAATCTTTTTCTTTTCGAGATTCTTTGCGCATAATATTCTTTTCTGAGGCTATGAAACTAGTATAATGAAAGAGAACCAGTTATGTCAAATAAGAACGGAAAAAAGGTGATTCTAATGAAGTTTCCAAACTTCGAAAAAAAATTTTTTTCTTTTCGAGATTGTTTGCGCATAATATGCATTTCTGAGGCTATCAAAATAGTATAATGAAAGAAAACCAGTTATCTCAAATAAGAACGGAAAAAAAGTGATTCTAACGAAGTTTCCAAACTTCGAAAAAAATTTTTTTTCTTTTCGAGATTCTTTGCGCATAATATGCTTTATGAGGCTATCAAACTAGTATAATGAAAGAGAACCAGTGTTCTCAAATAAGAACGGAAAAAAAGTGATTCAAACGAAGTTTCCAAACTTCGAAAAAAATTTTTTTTCTTTTCGAGATTCTTTGCGCATAATATGCTTTTCTGAGGCTATCAAACTAGTATAATGAAAGAGAACCAGTTATCTCAAATAAGAACGGAAAAAAAGTGATTCTAACGAAGTTTCCAAACTTCGAAAAAAAATTTTTTTCTTTTCGAGATTCTTTGCGCATAATATGCTTTACTGAGGCTATCAAACTAGTATAATGAAAGAGAACCATTTATCTCAAATAAGAACGGAAAAAAAGTGATTCAAACGAAGTTTCCAAACTTCGAAAAAAATTTTTTTTCTTTTCGAGATTCTTTGCGCATAATATGCTTTTCTGAGGCTATCAAACTAGTATAATAAAAGAGAACCAGTTATCTCAAATAAGATCAGAAAAAAAGTGATTCTAAAGAAGTTTCCAAACTTCGAAAAATTTTTTTTTTCTTTTCGAGATTCTTTGCGCATAATATGCTTTACTGAGGCTATCAAACTAGTATAATAAAAGAGAACCAGTTATTTCAAATAAGAACGGAAAAAAAGTGATTCAAACGAAGTTTCCAAACTTCAAAAAAAATTTTTTTCTTTTCGAGATTCTTTGCGCATAATATGCTTTTCTGAGGCTATCAAACTACTATAATGAAAGAGAACCAGTTATCTCAAATAAGAACGGGAAAAAAGTGATTCTAACGAAGTTTCCAAACTTCGAAAAAAAGTTTTTTTCTTTTCGTGATTCTTTGCGCTAAATATGCTTTTCTGAGGCTATCAAACTAGTATAATAAAAGAGAACCAGTTATCTCAAATAAGAACAGAAAAAAAGTGATTCTAAAGAAGTTTCCAAACTGGGGAAAAATTTTTTTTTCTTTTCGAGATTCTTTGCGCATAATATGCTTTACTGAGGCTATCAAACTAGTATAATTAAAGATAACCAGTTATCTCAAATAAGAACGGAAAAAAAGTGATTCAAACGAAGTTTCCAAACTTCGAAATAAAATTTTTTTCTTTTCGAGATTCTTTGCGCATAATATGCTTTATGAGGCTATCAAACTAGTATAATGAAAGAGAACCAGTGTTCTCAAATAAGAACGGAAAAAAAGTGATTCAAACGAAGTTTCCAATCTTCGAAAAAAATTTTTTTTCTTTTCGAGATTCTTTGCGCATAATATGCTTTTCTGAGGCTATCAAACTAGTATAATGAAAGAGAACCAGTTATCTCAAATAAGAACGGAAAAAAAGTGATTCTAACGAAGTTTCCAAACTTCGAAAAAAATTTTTTTCTTTTCGAGATTCTTTGCGCATAATATGCTTTACTGAGGCTATCAAATTAGTATAATGAAAGAGAACCAGTTATCTCAAATAAGAACGGAAAAAAAGTGATTCAAACGAAGTTTCCAAACTTCGAAAAAAAATATTTTTCTTTTCGAGATTCTTTGCGCATAATATGCTTTTCTGAGGCTATCAAAATAGTATAATGAAAGAGAACCAGTTATCTCAAATAAGAACTAGAAAAAAGTTATTCTAACGATGTTTCCAAACTTCGAAAATAATTTTTTTTCTTTTCGTGATTCTTTGCGCTAAATGTGCTTTACTGAGGCTATCAAACTAGTATAATGAAAGAGAACCAGTTATCTCAAATAACAACAGAAAAAAAGTGATTCTAAAGAAGTTTCCAAACTTCGAAAAAAAATTTTTTTCTTTTCGAGATTCTTTGCGCATAATATGCTTTACTGAGGCTATCAAACTAGTATAATGAAAGAGAACCAGTTATCTCAAATAAGAACGGAAAAAAAGTGATTCAAAAGAAGTTTCCAAACTTCGAAAAAAATTTTTTTTCTTTTCGAGATTCTTTGCGCATAATATGCTTTTCTGAGGCTATCAAACTAGTATAATAAAAGAGAACCAGTTATCTCAAATAAGAACAGAAAAAAAGTGATTCTAAAGAAGTTTCCAAACTTCGAAAAATTTTTTTTTTCTTTTCGAGATTCTTTGCGCATAATATGCTTTACTGAGGCTATCAAACTAGTATAATGAAAGAGAACCAGTTATTTCAAATAAGAACGGATAAAAAGTGATTCAAACGAAGTTTCCAAACTTCGAAATAAAATTTTTTTCTTTTCGAGATTCTTTGCGCATAATATGCTTTTCTGAGGCTATCAAACTACTATAATGAAAGAGAACCAGTTATCTCAAATAAGAACGGGAAAAAAGTGATTCTAACGAACTTTCCAAACTTCGAAAAAAAGTTTTTTTCTTTTCGTGATTCTTTGCGCTAAATATGCTTTTCTGAGGCTATCAAACTAGTATAATAAAAGAGAACCAGTTATCTCAAATAAGAACAGAAAAAAAGTGATTCTAAAGAAGTTTCCAAACTTCGAAAAAAAGTTTTTTTCTTTTCGAGATTCTTTGCGCATAATATGCTTTACTGAGGCTATCAAACTAGTATAATTAAAGAGAACCAGTTATCTCAAATAAGAACGGAAAAAAAGTGATTCAAACGAAGTTTTAAAACTTCGAAAAAAAATATTTTTCTTTTCGAGATTCTTTGCGCATAATATGCTTTTCTGAGGCTATCAAACTACTATAATGAAAGAGAACCAGTTATCTCAAATATGAAACGGAAAAAAAGTGATTCTAACGAAGTTTCCAAACTTCGAAAAAAAATTTTTTTCTTTTCGAGATTCTTTGCGCATAATATGCTTTTCTGAGGCTATCAAAATAGTATAATGAAAGAGAACCAGTTATCTCAATTAAGAACCAGAAAAAAGTTATTCTAACGATGTTTCCAAACTTCGAAAATAATTTTTTTTCTTTTCGTGATTCTTTGCACTAAATGTGCTTTACTGAGGCTATCAAACTAGTATAATGAAAGAGAACCAGTTATCTCAAATAAGAACAGAAAAAAGTGATTCTAACGATTTTTCCAAACTTCGAAAAAAATTTTTTTTCTTTTCGTGATTCTTTGCGCTAAATATGCTTTTCTGAGGCTATAAAACTAGTATAATGAAAGAGAACCAGTTATCTCAAATAAGAACAGAAAAAAAGTGATTCTAAAGAAGTTTCCAAACTTCGAAAAAAAATTTTTTCATTTCGAGATTCTTTGCGCATAATATGCTTTACTGAGGCTATCAAACTAGTATAATGAAATAGAACCAGTTATCTCAAATAAGAACGGAAAAAAAGTGATTCAAACGAAGTTTCCAAACTTCGAAAAAAAATGTTTTTCTTTTCGAGATTCTTTGCGCATAATATGCTTTTCTGAGGCTATCAAAATAGTATAATGAAAGAGAACCAGTTATCTCAAATAAGAACGGGAAAAAAGTGATTCTAACGAAGTTTCCAAACTTCGAAAATAATTTTTTTTCTTTTCGTGATTCTTTGCGCTAAATATGCTTTTCTGAGGTTATCAAACTAGTATAATGAAAGAGAACCAGTTATCTCAAATAAGAACAGAAAAAAAGTGAATTCTAAAGTAGTTTCCAAACTTCGAAAAAAAAATTTTTTCTTTTCGAGATTCTTTGCGCATAATATGCTTTACTGAGGCTATCAAACTAGTATAATGAAAGGGAACCAGTTATCTCAAATAAGAACGGAAAAAAAGTGATTCAAAAGAAGTTTCCAAACTTCGAAAAAAATTTTTTTTCTTTTCGAGATTCTTTGCGAATAATATGCTTTTCTGAGGCTATCAAACTAGTATAATAAAAGAGAACCATTTATCTCAAATAAGAACAGAAAAAAAGTGATTCTAAAGAAGTTTCCAAACTTCGAAAAATTTTTTTTTTCTTTTCGAGATTCTTTGCGCATAATATGCTTTACTGAGGCTATCAAACTAGTATAATGAAAGAGAACCAGTTATTTCAAATAAGAACGGAAAAAAAGTGATTCAAACGAAGTTTCCAAACTTCGAAATAAAATTTTTTTCTTTTCGAGATTCTTTGCGCATAATATGCTTTTCTGAGGCTATCAAACTACTATAATGAAAGAGAACCAGTTATCTCAAATAAGAACGGGAAAAAAGTGATTCTAACGAAGTTTCCAAACTTCGAAAAAAAGTTTTTTTCTTTTCGTGATTCTTTGCGCTAAATATGCTTTTCTGAGGCTATCAAACTAGTATAATAAAAGAGAACCAGTTATCTCAAATAAGAACAGAAAAAAAGTGATTCTAAAGAAGTTTCCAAACTTCGAAAAAAAGTTTTTTTCTTTTCGAGATTCTTTGCGCATAATATGCTTTACTGAGGCTATCAAACTAGTATAATTAAAGAGAACCAGTTATCTCAAATAAGAACGGAAAAAAAGTGATTCAAACGAAGTTTCCAAACTTCGAAAAAAAATCTTTTTCTTTTCGTGATTCTTTTCGCTAAATATGCTTTTCTGAGGCTATCAAACTAGTATAATGAAAGAGAACCAGTTATCTCAAATAAGAACGGAAAAAAAGTGATTCTAACGAAGTTTCCAAACTTCGAAAAAAAATTTTTTTCTTTTCGAGATTCTTTGCGCATAATATGCTTTACTGAGGCTATCAAACTAGTATAATTAAAGAGAACCAGTTATCTCAAATAAGAACGGAAAAAAAGTGATTCAAATGAAGTTTCCAAACTTCGAAAAAAATTTTTTTTCTTTTCGAGATTCTTTGCGCATAATATGCTTTTCTGAGGCTATCAAACTAGTATAATAAAAGAGAACCAGTTATCTCAAATAAGAACAGAAAAAAAGTGATTCTAAAGAAGTTTCCAAACTTCGAAAAATTTTTTTTTTCTTTTCGAGATTCTTTGCGCATAATATGCTTTACTGAGGCTATCAAACTAGTATAATGAAAGAGAACCAGTTATTTCAAATAAGAATGGAAAAAAAGTGATTCAAACGAAGTTTCCAAACTTCGAAAAAAAATTTTTTTCTTTTCGAGATTCTTTGCGCATAATATGCTTTTCTGAGGCTATCAAACTACTATAATGAAAGAGAACCAGTTATCTCAAATAAGAACGGGAAAAAAGTGATTCTAACGAAGTTTCCAAACTTCGAAAAAAAGTTTTTTTCTTTTCGTGATTCTTTGCGCTAAATATGCTTTTCTGAGGCTATCAAACTAGTATAATAAAAGAGAACCAGTTATCTCAAATAAGAACAGAAAAAAAGTGATTCTAAAGAAGTTTCCAAACTGGGAAAAAAATTTTTTTTCTTTTCGAGAATCTTTGCGCATAATATGCTTTACTGAGGCTATCAAACTAGTATAATTAAAGAGAACCAGTTATCTCAAATAAAAACGGAAAAAAAGTGATTCAAACGAAGTTTCCAAACTTCCAAAAAAAATCTTTTTCTTTTCGTGATTCTTTTCGCTAAATATGCTTTTCTGAGGCTATCAAACTAGTATAATGAAAGAGAACCAGTTATCTTAAATAAGAACAGAAACAAAGTGATTCTAAAGAAGTTTCCAAACTTCGAAAAGAAATTTTTTTCTTTTCGAGATTCTTTGCGCATAATATGCTTTACTGAGGCTATCAAACTAGTATAATGAAAGAGAACCAGTTATCTCAAATAAGAATGGAAAAAAAGTGATTCTAAAGATGTTCCCAAACTTGGAAAAAATTTTTTTTTCTTTTCGAGATTCTTTTCGCATAATATGCTTTACTGAGGCTATCAAACTAGTATAATGAAAGAGAACCAGTTATCTTAAATAAGAACGGAAAAAAATTGATTCTAAAGAAGTTTCCAAACTTCGACAAAAAATTTTTTTCTTTTTGAGATCCTTTGCGCATAATATGCTTTTCTGAGGTTATCAAACTAGTATAATGAAAGAGAAGCAGATATCTCAAATAAGAACGGAAAATAAGTGATTCTAACGAAGTTTCCAAACTTCGAAAAAAAATTTTTTTCTTTTCCAGATTCTTTGCGCATAATATGCTTTTCTGAGGCTATCAAACTACTATAATGAAAGAGAACCAGGTATCTCAAATAAGAACGGAAAAAAAGTGATTCTAACGAAGTTTCCAAACTTCGAAAAAATTTTGTTTTCTTTTCGAGATTCTTTGTGCATAATATGCTTTACTGAGGCTATCAAACTAGTATAATGAAAGAGAACCAGTTATCTCAAATAAGAACGGAAAAAAAGTGATTTAAACGAAGTTTCCAAACTTCGAAAAAAATCTTTTTCTTTTCGAGATTCTTTGCGCATAATATGCTTTTCTGAGGCTATCAAAATAGTATAATGAAAGAGAACCAGTTATCTCAAATAAGAACGGAAAAAAAGTGATTCTAACGAAGTTTCCAAACTTCGAAAAAAATTTTTTTTCTTTTCGAGATTCTTTGCGCATAATATGCTTTTCTGAGGCTATCAAACTAGTATAATAAAAGAGAACCAGTTATCTCAAATAAGAACAGAAAAAAAGTGATTCTAAAGAAGTTTCCAAACTTCGAAAAATTTTTTTTTTCTTTTCGAGATTCTTTGCGCATAATATGCTTTACTGAGGCTATCAAACTAGTATAATGAAAGAGAACCAGTTATTTCAAATAAGAATGGAAAAAAAGTGATTCAAACGAAGTTTCCAAACTTCGAAAAAAAATTTTTTTCTTTTCGAGATTCTTTGCGCATAATATGCTTTTCTGAGGCTATCAAACTACTATAATGAAAGAGAACCAGTTATCTCAAATAAGAACGGGAAAAAAGTGATTCTAACGAAGTTTCCAAACTTCGAAAAAAAGTTTTTTTCTTTTCGTGATTCTTTGCGCTAAATATGCTTTTCTGAGGCTATCAAACTAGTATAATAAAAGAGAACCAGTTATCTCAAATAAGAACAGAAAAAAAGTGATTCTAAAGAAGTTTCCAAACTGGGAAAAAAATTTTTTTTCTTTTCGAGAATCTTTGCGCATAATATGCTTTACTGAGGCTATCAAACTAGTATAATTAAAGAGAACCAGTTTTCTCAAATAAAAACGGAAAAAAAGTGATTCAAACGAAGTTTCCAAACTTCCAAAAAAAATCTTTTTCTTTTCGTGATTCTTTTCGCTAAATATGCTTTTCTGAGGCTATCAAACTAGTATAATGAAAGAGAACCAGTTATCTTAAATAAGAACAGAAACAAAGTGATTCTAAAGAAGTTTCCAAACTTCGAAAAGAAATTTTTTTCTTTTCGAGATTCTTTGCGCATAATATGCTTTACTGAGGCTATCAAACTAGTATAATGAAAGAGAACCAGTTATCTCAAATAAGAATGGAAAAAAAGTGATTCTAAAGATGTTTCCAAACTTGGAAAAAAATTTTTTTTCTTTTCGAGATTCTTTTCGCATAATATGCTTTACTGAGGCTATCAAACTAGTATAATGAAAGAGAACCAGTTATCTTAAATAAGAACGGAAAAAAATTGATTCTAAAGAAGTTTCCAAACTTCGACAAAAAATTTTTTTCTTTTTGAGATCCTTTGCGCATAATATGCTTTTCTGAGGTTATCAAACTAGTATAATGAAAGAGAACCAGATATCTCAAATAAGAACGGAAAATAAGTGATTCTAACGAAGTTTCCAAACTTCGAAAAAAAATTTTTTTCTTTTCCAGATTCTTTGCGCATAATATGCTTTTCTGAGGCTATCAAACTACTATAATGAAAGAGAACCAGGTATCTCAAATAAGAACGGAAAAAAAGTGATTCTAACGAAGTTTCCAAACTTCGAAAAAATTTTGTTTTCTTTTCGAGATTCTTTGTGCATAATATGCTTTACTGAGGCTATCAAACTAGTATAATGAAAGAGAACCAGTTATCTCAAATAAGAACGGAAAAAAAGTGATTGAAACGAAGTTTCCAAACTTCGAAAAAAATCTTTTTCTTTTCGAGATTCTTTGCGCATAATATTCTTTTCTGAGGCTATGAAACTAGTATAATGAAAGAGAACCAGTTATGTCAAATAAGAACGGAAAAAAAGTGATTCTAATGAAGTTTCCAAACTTCGAAAAAAATTTTTTTCTTTTCGAGATTGTTTGCGCATAATATGCATTTCTGAGGCTATCAAAATAGTATAATGAAAGAAAACCAGTTATCTCAAATAAGAACGGAAAAAAAGTGATTCTAACGAAGTTTCCAAACTTCGAAAAAAATTTTTTTTCTTTTCGAGATTCTTTGCGCATAATATGCTTTATGAGGCTATCAAACTAGTATAATGAAAGAGAACCAGTGTTCTCAAATAAGAACGGAAAAAAAGTGATTCAAACGAAGTTTCCAAACTTCGAAAAAAATTTTTTTTCTTTTCGAGATTCTTTGCGCATAATATGCTTTTCTGAGGCTATCAAACTAGTATAATGAAAGAGAACCAGTTATCTCACATAAGAACGGAAAAAAAGTGATTCTAACGAAGTTTCCAAACTTCGAAAAAAAATTTTTTTCTTTCGAGATTCTTTGCGCATAATATGCTTTACTGAGGCTATCAAACTAGTATAATGAAAGAGAACCATTTATCGCAAATAAGAACGGAAAAAAAGTGATTCAAACGAAGTTTCCAAACTTCGAAAAAAATTTTTTTTCTTTTCGAGATTCTTTGCGCATAATATGCTTTTCTGAGGCTATCAAACTAGTATAATAAAAGAGAACCAGTTATCTCAAATAAGATCAGAAAAAAAGTGATTCTAAAGAAGTTTCCAAACTTCGAAAAATTTTTTTTTTCTTTTCGAGATTCTTTGCGCATAATATGCTTTACTGAGGCTATCAAACTAGTATAATGAAAGAGAACCAGTTATCTCAAATATGAAACGGAAAAAAAGTGATTCTAACGAAGTTTCCAAACTTCGAAAAAAAATTTTTTTCTTTTCGAGATTCTTTGCGCATAATATGCTTTTCTGAGGCTATCAAAATAGTATAATGAAAGAGAACCAGTTATCTCAATTAAGAACCAGAAAAAAGTTATTCTAACGATGTTTCCAAACTTCGAAAATAATTTTTTTTCTTTTCGTGATTCTTTGCACTAAATGTGCTTTACTGAGGCTATCAAACTAGTATAATGAAAGAGAACCAGTTATCTCAAATAAGAACAGAAAAAAGTGATTCTAACGATTTTTCCAAACTTCGAAAAAAATTTTTTTGCTTTTCGTGATTCTTTGCGCTAAATATGCTTTTCTGAGGCTATGAAACTAGTATAATGAAAGAAAACCAGTTATCTCAAATAAGAACAGAAAAAAAGTGATTCTAAAGAAGTTTCCAAACTTCGAAAAAAAATTTTTTCATTTCGAGATTCTTTGCGCATAATATGCTTTACTGAGGCTATCAAACTAGTATAATGAAATAGAACCAGTTATCTCAAATAAGAACGGAAAAAAAGTGATTCAAACGAAGTTTCCAAACTTCGAAAAAAAATCTTTTTCTTTTCGAGATTCTTTGCGCATAATATGCTTTTCTGAGGCTATCAAAATAGTATAATGAAAGAGAACCAGTTATCTCAAATAAGAACGGGAAAAAAGTGATTCTAACGAAGTTTCCAAACTTCGAAAATAATTTTTTTTCTTTTCGTGATTCTTTGCGCTAAATATGCTTTTCTGAGGTTATCAAACTAGTATAATGAAAGAGAACCAGTTGTCTCAAATAAGAACAGAAAAAAAGTGAATTCTAAAGTAGTTTCCAAACTTCGAAAAAAAATTTTTTTCTTATCGAGATTCTTTGCGCATAATATGCTTTACTGAGGCTATCAAACTAGTATAATGAAAGGGAACCAGTTATTTCAAATAAGAACGGAAAAAAAGTGATTCAAAAGAAGTTTCCAAACTTCGAAAAAAATTTTTTTTCTTTTCGAGATTCTTTGCGAATAATATGCTTTTCTGAGGCTATCAAACTAGTATAATAAAAGAGAACCATTTATCTCAAATAAGAACAGAAAAAAAGTGATTCTAAAGAAGTTTCCAAACTTCGAAAAATTTTTTTTTTCTTTTCGAGATTCTTTGCGCATAATATGCTTTACTGAGGCTATCAAACTAGTATAATGAAAGAGAACCAGTTATTTCAAATAAGAACGGAAAAAAAGTGATTCAAACGAAGTTTCCAAACTTCGAAATAAAATTTTTTTCTTTTCGAGATTCTTTGCGCATAATATGCTTTTCCGAGGCTATCAAACTACTATAATGAAAGAGAACCAGTTATCTCAAATAAGAACGGGAAAAAAGTGATTCTAACGAAGTTTCCAAACTTCGAAAAAAAGTTTTTTTCTTTTCGTGATTCTTTGCGCTAAATATGCTTTTCTGAGGCTATCAAACTAGTATAATAAAAGAGAACCAGTTATCTCAAATAAGAACAGAAAAAAAGTGATTCTAAAGAAGTTTCCAAACTTCGAAAAAAAGTTTTTTTCTTTTCGAGATTCTTTGCGCATAATATGCTTTACTGAGGCTATCAAACTAGTATAATTAAAGAGAACCAGTTATCTCAAATAAGAACGGAAAAAAAGTGATTCAAACGAAGTTTCCAAACTTCGAAAAAAAATCTTTTTCTTTTCGTGATTCTTTTCGCTAAATATGCTTTTCTGAGGCTATCAAACTAGTATAATGAAAGAGAACCAGTTATCTCAAATAAGAACGGAAAAAAAGTGATTCTAACGAAGTTTCCAAACTTCGAAAAAAAATTTTTTTCTTTTCGAGATTCTTTGCGCATAATATGCTTTACTGAGGCTATCAAACTAGTATAATTAAAGAGAACCAGTTATCTCAAATAAGAACGGAAAAAAAGTGATTCAAATGAAGTTTCCAAACTTCGAAAAAAATTTTTTTTTTTTCGAGATTCTTTGCGCATAATATGCTTTTCTGAGGCTATCAAACTAGTATAATGAAAGAGAACCAGTTATCTCAAATAAGAACGGAAAAAAAGTGATTCTAACGAAGTTTCCAAACTTCGAAAAAAAATTTTTTTCTTTTCGAGATTCTTTGCGCATAATATGCTTTTCTGAGGCTATCAAAATAGTATAATGAAAGAGAACCAGTTATCTCAAATAAGAACGGAAAAAAAGTGATTCTAACGAAGTTTCCAAACTTCGAAAAAAATTTTTTTTCTTTTCCAGATTCTTTGCGCATAATATGCTTTTCTGAGGCTATCAAACTAGTATAATAAAAGAGAACCAGTTATCTCAAATAAGAACAGAAAAAAAGTGATTCTAAAGAAGTTTCCAAACTTCGAAAAATTTTTTTTTTCTTTTCGAGATTCTTTGCGCATAATATGCTTTACTGAGGCTACCAAACTAGTATAATGAAAGAGAACCAGTTATTTCAAATAAGAATGGAAAAAAAGTGATTCAAACGAAGTTTCCAAACTTCGAAAAAAAATTTTTTTCTTTTCGAGATTCTTTGCGCATAATATGCTTTTCTGAGGCTATCAAACTACTATAATGAAAGAGAACCAGTTATCTCAAATAAGAACGGGAAAAAGTGATTCTAACGAAGTTTCCAAACTTCGAAAAAAAGTTTTTTTCTTTTCGTGATTCTTTGCGCTAAATATGCTTTTCTGAGGCTATCAAACTAGTATAATAAAAGAGAACCAGTTATCTCAAATAAGAACAGAAAAAAAGTGATTCTAAAGAAGTTTCCAAACTGGGAAAAAAATTTTTTTTCTTTTCGAGAATCTTTGCGCATAATATGCTTTACTGAGGCTATCAAACTAGTATAATTAAAGAGAACCAGTTATCTCAAATAAAAACGGAAAAAAAGTGATTCAAACGAAGTTTCCAAACTTCCAAAAAAAATCTTTTTCTTTTCGTGATTCTTTTCGCTAAATATGCTTTTCTGAGGCTATCAAACTAGTATAATGAAAGAGAACCAGTTATCTTAAATAAGAACAGAAACAAAGTGATTCTAAAGAAGTTTCCAAACTTCGAAAAGAAATTTTTTTCTTTTCGAGATTCTTTGCGCATAATATGCTTTACTGAGGCTATCAAACTAGTATAATGAAAGAGAACCAGTTATCTCAAATAAGAATGGAAAAAAAGTGATTCTAAAGATGTTTCCAAACTTGGAAAAAAATTTTTTTTCTTTTCGAGATTCTTTTCGCATAATATGCTTTACTGAGGCTATCAAACTAGTATAATGAAAGAGAACCAGTTATCTCAAATAAGAACGGAAAAAAATTGATTCTAAAGAAGTTTCCAAACTTCGACAAAAAATTTTTTTCTTTTTGAGATCCTTTGCGCATAATATGCTTTTCTGAGGTTATCAAACTAGTATAATGAAAGAGAACCAGATATCTCAAATAAGAACGGAAAATAAGTGATTCTAACGAAGTTTCCAAACTTCGAAAAAAAATTTTTTTCTTTTCCAGATTCTTTGCGCATAATATGCTTTTCTGAGGCTATCAAACTACTATAATGAAAGAGAACCAGGTATCTCAAATAAGAACGGAAAAAAAGTGATTCTAACGAAGTTTCCAAACTTCGAAAAAATTTTGTTTTCTTTTCGAGATTCTTTGTGCATAATATGCTTTACTGAGGCTATCAAACTAGTATAATGAAAGAGAACCAGTTATCTCAAATAAGAACGGAAAAAAAGTGATTTAAACGAAGTTTCCAAACTTCGAAAAAAATCTTTTTCTTTTCGAGATTCTTTGCGCATAATATGCTTTTCTGAGGCTATCAAAATAGTATAATGAAAGAAAACCAGTTATCTCAAATAAGAACGGAAAAAAAGTGATTCTAACGAAGTTTCCAAACTTCGAAAAAAATTTTTTTCTTTTCGAGATTGTTTGCGCATAATATGCATTTCTGAGGCTATCAAAATAGTATAATGAAAGAAAACCAGTTATCTCAAATAAGAACGGAAAAAAAGTGATTCTAACGAAGTTTCCAAACTTCGAAAAAAAATTTTTTTCTTTTCGAGATTCTTTGCGCATAATATGCTTTATGAGGCTATCAAACTAGTATAATGAAAGAGAACCAGTGTTCTCAAATAAGAACGGAAAAAAAGTGATTCAAACGAAGTTTCCAAACTTCGAAAAAAATTTTTTTTCTTTTCGAGATTCTTTGCGCATAATATGCTTTTCTGAGGCTATCAAACTAGTATAATGAAAGAGAACCAGTTATCTCAAATAAGAACGGAAAAAAAGTGATTCTAACGAAGTTTCCAAACTTCGAAAAAAATTTTTTTTTTTTTCGAGATTCTTTGCGCATAATATGCTTTACTGAGGCTATCAAACTAGTATAATGAAAGAGAACCATTTATCTCAAATAAGAACGGAAAAAAAGTGATTCAAACGAAGTTTCCAAACTTCGAAAAAAATTTTTTTTCTTTTCGAGATTCTTTGCGCATAATATGCTTTTCTGAGGCTATCAAACTAGTATAATAAAAGAGAACCAGTTATCTCAAATAAGATCAGAAAAAAAGTGATTCTAAAGAAGTTTCCAAACTTCGAAAAATTTTTTTTTTCTTTTCGAGATTCTTTGCGCATAATATGCTTTACTGAGGCTATCAAACTAGTATAATAAAAGAGAACCAGTTATTTCAAATAAGAACGGAAAAAAAGTGATTCAAACGAAGTTTCCAAACTTCAAAAAAAATTTTTTTCTTTTCGAGATTCTTTGCGCATAATATGCTTTTCTGAGGCTATCAAACTACTATAATGAAAGAGAACCAGTTATCTCAAATAAGAACGGGAAAAAAGTGATTCTAACGAAGTTTCCAAACTTCGAAAAAAAGTTTTTTTCTTTTCGTGATTCTTTGCGCTAAATATGCTTTTCTGAGGCTATCAAACTAGTATAATAAAAGAGAACCAGTTATCTCAAATAAGAACAGAAAAAAAGTGATTCTAAAGAAGTTTCCAAACTGGGAAAAAATTTTTTTTTCTTTTCGAGATTCTTTGCGCATAATATGCTTTACTGAGGCTATCAAACTAGTATAATTAAAGATAACCAGTTATCTCAAATAAGAACGGAAAAAAAGTGATTCAAACGAAGTTTCCAAACTTCGAAATAAAATTTTTTTCTTTTCGAGATTCTTTGCGCATAATATGCTTTTCTGAGGCTATCCAACTACTATAATGAAAGAGAACCAGGTATCTCAAATAAGAACGGAAAAAAGGTGATTCAAACGAAGTTTCCAAACTTCGAAAAAAATCTTTTTCTTTTCGAGATTCTTTGCGCATAATATTCTTTTCTGAGGCTATCAAACTAGTATAATGAAAGAGAACCAGTTATCTCAAATAAGAACGGAAAAAAAGTGATTCTAATGAAGTTTCCAAACTTCGAAAAAAAATTTTTTTCTTTTCGAGATTCTTTGCGCATAATATGCTTTTCTGAGGCTATCAAAATAGTATAATGAAAGAAAACCAGTTATCTCAAATAAGAACGGAAAAAAAGTGATTCTAACGAAGTTTCCAAACTTCGAAAAAAATTTTTTTTCTTTTCGAGATTCTTTGCGCATAATATGCTTTATGAGGCTATCAAACTAGTATAATGAAAGAGAACCAGTGTTCTCAAATAAGAACGGAAAAAAAGTGATTCAAACGAAGTTTCCAATCTTCGAAAAAATTTTTTTTTCTTTTCGAGATTCTTTGCGCATAATATGCTTTTCTGAGGCTATCAAACTAGTATAATGAAAGAGAACCAGTTATCTCAAATAAGAACGGAAAAAAAGTGATTCTAACGAAGTTTCCAAACTTCGAAAAAAATTTTTTTCTTTTCGAGATTCTTTGCGCATAATATGCTTTTCTGAGGCTATCAAAATAGTATAATGAAAGAGAACCAGTTATCTCAAATAAGAACTAGAAAAAAGTTATTCTAACGATGTTTCCAAACTTCGAAAATAATTTTTTTTCTTTTCGTGATTCTTTGCGCTAAATGTGCTTTACTGAGGCTATCAAACTAGTATAATGAAAGAGAACCAGTTATCTCAAATAAGAACAGAAAAAAGTGATTCTAACGATTTTTCCAAACTTCGAAAAAAATTTTTTTTCTTTTCGAGATTCTTTGCGCATAATATGCTTTTCTGAGGCTATCAAACTAGTATAATAAAAGAGAACCAGTTATCTCAAATAAGATCAGAAAAAAAGTGATTCTAAAGAAGTTTCCAAACTTCGAAAAATTTTTTTTTTCTTTTCGAGATTCTTTGCGCATAATATGCTTTACTGAGGCTATCAAACTAGTATAATGAAAGAGAACCAGTTATCTCAAATATGAAACGGAAAAAAAGTGATTCTAACGAAGTTTCCAAACTTCGAAAAAAAATTTTTTTCTTTTCGAGATTCTTTGCGCATAATATGCTTTTCTGAGGCTATCAAAATAGTATAATGAAAGAGAACCAGTTATCTCAAATAAGAACCAGAAAAAAGTTATTCTAACGATGTTTCCAAACTTCGAAAATAATTTTTTTTCTTTTCGTGATTCTTTGCACTAAATGTGCTTTACTGAGGCTATCAAACTAGTATAATGAAAGAGAACCAGTTATCTCAAATAAGAACAGAAAAAAGTGATTCTAACGATTTTTCCAAACTTCGAAAAAAATTTTTTTGCTTTTCGTGATTCTTTGCGCTAAATATGCTTTTCTGAGGCTATGAAACTAGTATAATGAAAGAGAACCAGTTATCTCAAATAAGAACAGAAAAAAAGTGATTCTAAAGAAGTTTCCAAACTTCGAAAAAAAGTTTTTTTCTTTTCGTGATTCTTTGCGCTAAATATGCTTTTCTGAGGCTATCAAACTAGTATAATAAAAGAGAACCAGTTATCTCAAATAAGAACAGAAAAAAAGTGATTCTAAAGAAGTTTCCAAACTTCGAAAAAAAGTTTTTTTCTTTTCGAGATTCTTTGCGCATAATATGCTTTACTGAGGCTATCAAACTAGTATAATTAAAGAGAACCAGTTATCTCAAATAAGAACGGAAAAAAAGTGATTCAAACGAAGTTTTAAAACTTCGAAAAAAAATATTTTTCTTTTCGAGATTCTTTGCGCATAATATGCTTTTCTGAGGCTATCAAACTAGTATAATGAAAGAGAACCAGTTATCTCAAATATGAAACGGAAAAAAAGTGATTCTAACGAAGTTTCCAAACTTCGAAAAAAAATTTTTTTCTTTTCCAGATTCTTTGCGCATAATATGCTTTTCTGAGGCTATCAAAATAGTATAATGAAAGAGAACCAGTTATCTCAATTAAGAACCAGAAAAAAGTTATTCTAACGATGTTTCCAAACTTCGAAAATAATTTTTTTTCTTTTCGTGATTCTTTGCACTAAATGTGCTTTACTGAGGCTATCAAACTAGTATAATGAAAGAGAACCAGTTATCTCAAATAAGAACAGAAAAAAGTGATTCTAACGATTTTTCCAAACTTCGAAAAAATTTTTTTTTCTTTTCGTGATTCTTTGCGCTAAATATGCTTTTCTGAGGCTATGAAACTAGTATAATGAAAGAGAACCAGTTATCTCAAATAAGAACAGAAAAAAAGTGATTCTAAAGAAGTTTCCAAACTTCGAAAAAAAATTTTTTCATTTCGAGATTCTTTGCGCATAATATGCTTTACTGAGGCTATCAAACTAGTATAATGAAATAGAACCAGTTATCTCAAATAAGAACGGAAAAAAAGTGATTCAAACGAAGTTTCCAAACTTCGAAAAAAAATTTTTTTCTTTTCGAGATTCTTTGCGCATAATATGCTTTTCTGAGGCTATCAAAATAGTATAATGAAAGAGAACCAGTTATCTCAAATAAGAACGGGAAAAAAGTGATTCTAACGAAGTTTCCAAACTTCGAAAATAATTTTTTTTCTTTTCGTGATTCTTTGCGCTAAATATGCTTTTCTGAGGTTATCAAACTAGTATAATGAAAGAGAACCAGTTATCTCAAATAAGAACAGAAAAAAAGTGAATTCTAAAGTAGTTTCCAAACTTCGAAAAAAAATTTTTTTCTTTTCGAGATTCTTTGCGCATAATATGCTTTACTGAGGCTATCAAACTAGTATAATGAAAGGGAACCAGTTATCTCAAATAAGAACGGAAAAAAAGTGATTCAAAAGAAGTTTCCAAACTTCGAAAAAAATTTTTTTTCTTTTCGAGATTCTTTGCGAATAATATGCTTTTCTGAGGCTATCAAACTAGTATAATAAAAGAGAACCATTTATCTCAAATAAGAACAGAAAAAAAGTGATTCTAAAGAAGTTTCCAAACTTCGAAAAATTTTTTTTTTCTTTTCGAGATTCTTTGCGCATAATATGCTTTACTGAGGCTATCAAACTAGTATAATGAAAGAGAACCAGTTATTTCAAATAAGAACGGAAAAAAAGTGATTCAAACGAAGTTTCCAAACTTCGAAATAAAATTTTTTTCTTTTCGAGATTCTTTGCGCATAATATGCTTTTCTGACGCTATCAAACTACTATAATGAAAGAGAACCAGTTATCTCAAATAAGAACGGGAAAAAAGTGATTCTAACGAAGTTTCCAAACTTCGAAAAAAAGTTTTTTTCTTTTCGTGATTCTTTGCGCTAAATATGCTTTTCTGAGGCTATCAAACTAGTATAATAAAAGAGAACCAGTTATCTCAAATAAGAACAGAAAAAAAGTGATTCTAAAGAAGTTTCCAAACTTCGAAAAAAAGTTTTTTTCTTTTCGAGATTCTTTGCGCATAATATGCTTTACTGAGGCTATCAAACTAGTATAATTAAAGAGAACCAGTTATCTCAAATAAGAACGGAAAAAAAGTGATTCAAACGAAGTTTCCAAACTTCGAAAAAAAATCTTTTTCTTTTCGTGATTCTTTTCGCTAAATATGCTTTTCTGAGGCTATCAAACTAGTATAATGAAAGAGAACCAGTTATCTCAAATAAGAACGGAAAAAAAGTGATTCTAACGAAGTTTCCAAACTTCGAAAAAAAATTTTTTTTTTCGAGATTCTTTGCGCATAATATGCTTTACTGAGGCTATCAAACTAGTATAATTAAAGAGAACCAGTTATCTCAAATAAGAACGGAAAAAAAGTGATTCAAATGAAGTTTCCAAACTTCGAAAAAAATTTTTTTTCTTTTCGAGATTCTTTGCGCATAATATGCTTTTCTGAGGCTATCAAACTAGTATAATGAAAGAGAACCAGTTATCTCAAATAAGAACGGAAAAAAAGTGATTCTAACGAAGTTTCCAAACTTCGAAAAAAAATTTTTTTCTTTTCGAGATTCTTTGCGCATAATATGCTTTTCTGAGGCTATCAAAATAGTATAATGAAAGAGAACCAGTTATCTCAAATAAGAACGGAAAAAAAGTGATTCTAACGAAGTTTCCAAACTTCGAAAAAAATTTTTTTTCTTTTCGAGATTCTTTGCGCATAATATGCTTTTCTGAGGCTATCAAACTAGTATAATAAAAGAGAACCAGTTATCTCAAATAAGAACAGAAAAAAAGTGATTCTAAAGAAGTTTCCAAACTTCGAAATATTTTTTTTTTCTTTTCGAGATTCTTTGCGCATAATATGCTTTACTGAGGCTATCAAACTAGTATAATGAAAGAGAACCAGTTATTTCAAATAAGAATGGAAAAAAAGTGATTCAAACGAAGTTTCCAAACTTCGAAAAAAAATTTTTTTCTTTTCGAGATTCTTTGCGCATAATATGCTTTTCTGAGGCTATCAAACTACTATAATGAAAGAGAACCAGTTATCTCAAATAAGAACGGGAAAAAAGTGATTCTAACGAAGTTTCCAAACTTCGAAAAAAAGTTTTTTTCTTTTCGTGATTCTTTGCGCTAAATATGCTTTTCTGAGGCTATCAAACTAGTATAATAAAAGAGAACCAGTTATCTCAAATAAGAACAGAAAAAAAGTGATTCTAAAGAAGTTTCCAAACTGGGAAAAAAATTTTTTTTCTTTTCGAGAATCTTTGCGCATAATATGCTTTACTGAGGCTATCAAACTAGTATAATTAAAGAGAACCAGTTATCTCAAATAAAAACGGAAAAAAAGTGATTCAAACGAAGTTTCCAAACTTCCAAAAAAAATCTTTTTCTATTCGTGATTCTTTTCGCTAAATATGCTTTTCTGAGGCTATCAAACTAGTATAATGAAAGAGAACCAGTTATCTTAAATAAGAACAGAAACAAAGTGATTCTAAAGAAGTTTCCAAACTTCGAAAAGAAATTTTTTTCTTTTCGAGATTCTTTGCGCATAATATGCTTTACTGAGGCTATCAAACTAGTATAATGAAAGAGAACCAGTTATCTCAAATAAGAATGGAAAAAAAGTGATTCTAAAGATGTTTCCAAACTTGGAAAAAAATTTTTTTTCTTTTCGAGACTCTTTTCGCATAATATGCTTTACTGAGGCTATCAAACTAGTATAATGAAAGAGAACCAGTTATCTTAAATAAGAACGGAAAAAAATTGATTCTAAAGAAGTTTCCAAACTTCGAAAAAAAATTTTTTTCTTTTTGAGATCCTTTGCGCATAATATGCTTTTCTGAGGTTATCAAACTAGTATAATGAAAGAGAACCAGATATCTCAAATAAGAACGGAAAATAAGTGATTCTAACGAAGTTTCCAAACTTCGAAAAAAAATTTTTTTCTTTTCCAGATTCTTTGCGCATAATATGCTTTTCTGAGGATATCAAAATAGTATAATGAAAGAGAACCAGTTATCTCAAATAAGAACGGGAAAAAAGTGATTCTAATGAAGTTTCCAAACTTCGAAAATAATTTTTTTTCCTTTCGTGATTCTTTGCGCTAAATATGCTTTTCTGAGGCTATCAAACTAGTATAATGAAAGAGAACCAGTTATCTCAAATAAGAACAGAAAAAAAGTGATTCTAACGAAGTTTCCAAACTTCGAAAATTTTTTTTTTTTTTTTCGAGATTCTTTGCGGATAATATGCTTTACTCAGGCTATCAAACTAGTATAATGAAAGAGAACCAGTTATCTCAAATAAGAACGGAAAAAAAGTGAATCAAACGAAGTTTCCAAACTTCGACAAAATATTTATTTCTTTTTGAGATTCTTTGCGCATAATATGCTTTTCTGAGGCTATCAAACTAGTGTAATGAAAGAGAACCAGTTATCTCGAATAAGAACGGAAAAAAAGTGATTCTAACGAAGTTTCCAAACTTCGAAAAAAAATGTTTTTCTTTTCGAGATTCTTTGCGCATAATATGCTTTTCTGAGGCTATTAAACTAGTATAATGAAAGAGAACCAGTTATCTCAAATAAGAACGGGAAAAAAGTGATTCTAACGAAGTTTCCAAACTTCGAAAAAAACTTTTTTTCTTTTCGTTATTCTTTGCGCTAAATATGCTTTTCTGAGGCTATGAAACTAGTATAATGAAAGAGAACCAGTTATCTCAAATAAGAACAGAAAAAAAGTGATTCTAAAGAAGTTTCCAAACTTCGAAAAAAAATATTTTTCATTTCGAGATTCTTTTCGCATAATATGCTTTACTGGGGCTATCAAACTAGTATAATGAAAGAGAACCAGTTATCTCAAATAAGAACGGAAAAAAAGTGATTCAAACGAAGTTTCCAAACTTCGAAAAAAAAATGTTTTTCTTTTCGAGATTCTTTGCGCATAATATGCTTTTCTGAGGCTATCAAAATAGTATAATGAAAGAGAACCAGTTATCTCAAATAAGAACGGAAAAAAGTGATTCTAACGAAGTTTCCAAACTTCGAAAATAATTTTTTTTCTTTTCGTGATTCTTTGTTCTAAATATGCTTTTCTGAGGTTATCAAACCAGTATAATGAAAGAGAACCAGTTATCTCAAATAAGAACAGAAAAAAAGTGATTCTAAAGTAGTTTCCAAACTTCGAAAAAAAATTTTTTTCTTTTCGAGATTCTTTGCGCATAATATGCTTTACTGAGGCTATCAAACTAGTATAATGAAAGAGAACCAGTTATCTCAAATAAGAACGGAAAAAAAGTGATTCAAAAGAAGTTTCCAAACTTCGAATAAAATTTTTTTTCTTTTCGAGATTCTTTGCGCATAATATGCTTTTCTGAGGCTATCAAACTAGTATAATGAAAGAGAACCAGTTATTTCAAATAAGAACGGAAAAAAAGTGATTCAAACGAAGTTTCCAAACTTCGAAATAAAATTTTTTTCTTTTCGAGATTCTTTGCGCATAATATGCTTTTCTGAGGCTATCAAACTACTATAATGAAAGAGAACCAGTTATCTTAAATAAGAACGGGAAAAAAGTGATTCTAACGAAGTTTCCAAACTTCGAAAAAAAGTTTTTTTCTTTTCGTGATTCTTTGCGCTAAATATGCTTTTCTGAGGCTATCAAACTAGTATAATAAAAGAGAACCAGTTATCTCAAATAAGAACAGAAAAAAAGTGATTCTAAAGAAGTTTCCAAACTTCGAAAAAAAGTTTTTTTTCTTTTCGAGATTCTTTGCGCATAATATGCTTTACTGAGGCTATCAAACTAGTATAATTAAAGAGAACCAGTTATCTCAAATAAGAACGGAAAAAAAGTGATTCAAACGAAGTTACCAAACTTCGAAAAAAAATCTTTTTCTTTTCGTGATTCTTTTCGCTAAATATGCTTTTCTGAGGCTATCAAAATAGTATAATGAAAGAGAACCAGTTATCTCAAATAAGAACGGAAAAAAAGTGATTCTAACCAAGTTTCCAAACTTCGAAAAAATTTTTTTTTCTTTTCGAGATTCTTTGCGCATAATATGCTTTTCTGAGGCTATCAAACTAGTATAATAAAAGAGAACCAGTTATCTCGAATAAGAACAGAAAAAAAGTGATTCTAAAGAAGTTTCCAAACTTCGAAAAATCTTTTTTTTCTTTTCGAGATTCTTTGCGCATAATATGCTTTACTGAGGCTATCAAACTAGTATTTTGAAAGAGAACCAGTTATTTCAAATAAGAATGGAAAAAAAGTGATTCAAACGAAGTTTCCAAACTTCGAAAAAAAATTTTTTTCTTTTCGAGATTCTTTGCGCATAATATGCTTTTCTGAGGCTATCAAACTACTATAATGAAAGAGAACCAGTTATCTCAAATAAGAACAGAAATAAAGTGATTCTAAAGATGTTTCCAAACTTGGAAAAAATTTTTTTTTCTTTTCGAGATTCTTTGCGCATAATATGCTTTACTGAGGCTATCAAACTAGTATCATGAAAGAGAACCAGTTATCTTAAATAAGAACGGAAAAAAATTGATTCTAAAGAAGTTTCCAAACTTCGACAAAAAATTTTTTTCTTTTTGAGATTCTTTGCGCATAATATGCTTTTCTGAGGTTATCAAACTAGTATAATGAAAGAGAACCAGATATCTCAAATAAGAACGGAAAATAAGTGATTCTAACGAAGTTTCCAAACTTCGAAAAAAAATTTTTTTCTTTTCCAGATTCTTTGCGCATAATATGCTTTTCTGAGGATATCAAAATAGTATAATGAAAGAGAACCAGTTATCTCAAATAAGAACAGAAAAAAAGTGATTCTAAAGAAGTTTGCAAACTTCGAAAAAAAATTTTTTTCATTTCGAGATTCTTTGCGCATAATATGCTTTACTGGGGCTATCAAACTAGTATAATGAAAGAGAACCAGTTATCTCAAATAAGAACGGAAAAAAGTGATTCAAACGAAGTTTCCAAACTTCGAAAAAAAAATGTTTTTCTTTTCGAGATTCTTTGCGCAAAATATGCTTTTCTGAGGCTATCAAAATAGTATAATGAAAGAGAACCAGTTATCTCAAATAAGAACGGAAAAAAGTGATTCTAACGAAGTTTCCAAACTTCGAAAATAATTTTTTTTCTTTTCGTGATTCTTTGTTCTAAATATGCTTTTCTGAGGTTATCAAACCAGTATAATGAAAGAGAACCAGTTATCTCAAATAAGAACAGAAAAAAAGTGATTCTAAAGTAGTTTCCAAACTTCGAAAAAAAATTTTTTTCTTTTCGAGATTCTTTGCGCATAATATGCTTTACTGAGGCTATCAAACTAGTATAATGAAAGAGAACCAGTTATCTCAAATAAGAACGGAAAAAAAGTGATTCAAAAGAAGTTTCCAAACTTCGAATAAAATTTTTTTTCTTTTCGAGATTCTTTGCGCATAATATGCTTTTCTGAGGCTATCAAACTAGTATAATGAAAGAGAACCAGTTATTTCAAATAAGAACGGAAAAAAAGTGATTCAAACGAAGTTTCCAAACTTCGAAATAAAATTTTTTTCTTTTCGAGATTCTTTGCGCATAATATGCTTTTCTGAGGCTATCAAACTACTATAATGAAAGAGAACCAGTTATCTTAAATAAGAACGGGAAAAAAGTGATTCTAACGAAGTTTCCAAACTTCGAAAAAAAGTTTTTTTCTTTTCGTGATTCTTTGCGCTAAATATGCTTTTCTGAGGCTATCAAACTAGTATAATAAAAGAGAACCAGTTATCTCAAATAAGAACAGAAAAAAAGTGATTCTAAAGAAGTTTCCAAACTTCGAAAAAAAGTTTTTTTCTTTTCGAGATTCTTTGCGCATAATATGCTTTACTGAGGCTATCAAACTAGTATAATTAAAGAGAACCAGTTATCTCAAATAAGAACGGCAAAATGTGATTCAAACGAAGTTACCAAACTTCGAAAAAAAATCTTTTTCTTTTCGTGATTCTTTTCGCTAAATATGCTTTTCTGAGGCTATCAAAATAGTATAATGAAAGAGAACCAGTTATCTCAAATAAGAACGGAAAAAAAGTGATTCTAACCAAGTTTCCAAACTTCGAAAAAAATTTTTTTTCTTTTCGAGATTCTTTGCGCATAATATGCTTTTCTGAGGCTATCAAACTACTATAATGAAAGAGAACCAGTTATCTCAAATAAGAACGGGAAAAAAGTGATTCTAACGAAGTTTCCAAACTTCGAAAAAAAGTTTTTTTCTTTTCGTGATTCTTTGCGCTAAATATGCTTTTCTGAGGCTATCAAACTAGTATAATAAAAGAGAACCAGTTATCTCAAATAAGAACAGAAAAAAAGTGATTCTAAAGAAGTTTCCAAACTGGGAAAAAAATTTTTTTTCTTTTCGAGATTCTTTGCGCATAATATGCTTTACTGAGGCTATCAAACTAGTATAATTAAAGATAACCAGTTATCTCAAATAAGAACGGAAAAAAAGTGATTCAAACGAAGTTTCCAAACTTCGAAATAAAATTTTTTTCTTTTCGAGATTCTTTGCGCATAATATGCTTTACTGAGGCTATCAAACTAGTATTTTGAAAGAGAACCAGTTATTTCAAATAAGAATGGAAAAAAAGTGATTCAAACGAAGTTTCCAAACTTCGAAAAAAAATTTTTTTCTTTTCGAGATTCTTTGCGCATAATATGCTTTTCTGAGGCTATCAAACTACTATAATGAAAGAGAACCAGTTATCTCAAATAAGAACAGAAATAAAGTGATTCTAAAGATGTTTCCAAACTTGGAAAAAATTTTTTTTTCTTTTCGAGATTCTTTGCGCATAATATGCTTTACTGAGGCTATCAAACTAGTATAATGAAAGAGAACCAGTTATCTTAAATAAGAACGGAAAAAAATTGATTCTAAAGAAGTTTCCAAACTTCGACAAAAAATTTTTTTCTTTTTGAGATTCTTTGCGCATAATATGCTTTTCTGATGTTATCAAACTAGTATAATGAAAGAGAACCAGATATCTCAAATAAGAACGGAAAATAAGTGATTCTAAAGAAGTTTCCAAACTTCGAAAAAAAATTTTTTTCTTTTCGAGATTCTTTGCGCATAATATGCTTTACTGAGGCTATCAAACTAGTATAATGAAAGAGAACCAGTTATCTCAAATAAGAACGGAAAAAAAGTGATTCAAACGATGTTTCCAAACTTCGAAAAAAATTTTTTTTCTTTTCGAGATTCCCTGCGCATAATATGCTTTTCTGAGGCTATCAAACTAGTATAATAAAAGAGAACCAGTTATCTCAAATAAGAACGGAAAAAGGTGATTCTAACGAAGTTTCCAAACTTCGAAAAAAATTTTTTTTCTTTTCATTATTCTTTTCGCTAAATATGCTTTTCTGAGGCTGTCAAACTAGTATAATGAAAGAGAATCAGTTATCTCAAATAAGAACGGAAAAAAAGTGATTCTAACGAAGTTTCCAAACTTCGAAAATAATTTTTTCTTTTCGTGATTCTTTGTGCTAAATATGCTTTTCTGAGGCTATCAAACTAGTATAATGAAAGAGAACCAGTTATCGCAAATAAGAACAGAATAAAAGTGATTCTAAATAAGTTTCCAAACTTCGAAAAAAATTTTTTTCTTTTCGAGATTCTTTGCGCATGATATGCTTTACAGAGGCTATCAAACTAGTATAATGAAAGAGAACCAGTTATCTCAAATAAGAACGGAAAAAAAGTGATTCAAACGAAGTTTCCAAACTTCGAAAAATAATATTTTTCTTTTCGAGATTCTTTGCGCATAATATGCTTTTCTGAGGCTATCAAACTAGTATAATGAAAGAGAACCAGTTATCTCAAATAAGAACGGAAAAAAAGTGATTCTAACGAAGTTTCCAAACTTCGAAAAAAAATTTTTTTCTTTTCGAGATTCTTTGCGCATAATATGCTTTTCTGAGGCTATCAAAATAGTATAATGAAAGAGAACCAGTTATCTCAAATAAGAACGAGAAAAAAGTTATTCTAATGATGTTTCCAAACTTCGAAAATAATTTTTTTTCTTTTCGTGATTCTTTGCGCTAAATTTTCTTTACTGAGGCTATCAAACCAGTATAATGAAAGAGAACCAGTTATCTCAAATAAGAACGGGAAAAAAGTGATTCTAACGAAGTTTCCAAACTTGGAAAAAAATGTTTTTCTTTTCGAGATTCTTTGCGCATAATATGCTTTTCTGAGGCTATCAAACTAGTATAATGAAAGAGAACCAGTTATCTCAAATAAGAACGGAAAAAAAGTGATTCAAACGAAGTTTCCAAACTTGGAAAAAAATCTTTTTCTTTTCGAGATTCTTTGCGCATAATATTCTTTTCTGAGGCTATCAAACTAGTATAATGAAAGAGAACCAGTTATCTCAAATAAGAACGGAAAAAAAGTGTTTCTAATGAAGTTTCCAAACTTCGAAAAAAAATTTTTTTCTTTTCGAGATTCTTTGCGCATAATATGCTTTTCTGAGGCTATCAAAATAGTATAATGAAAGAAAACCAGTTATCTCAAATAAGAACGGAAAAAAAGTGATTCAAACGAAGTTTCCAAACTTCGAAATAAAATTTTTTTCTTTTCGAGATTCTTTGCGCATAATATGCTTTTCTGAGGCTATCAAACTACTATAATGAAATAGAACCAGGTATCTCAAATAAGAACGGAAAAAAAGTGATTCTAACGAAGTTTCCAAACTTCGAAAAAATTTTGTTTTCTTTTCGAGATTCTTTGTGCATAATATGCTTTACTGAGGCTATCAAACTAGTATAATGAAAGAGAACCAGTTATCTCAAATAAGAACGGAAAAAAAGTGATTCAAACGAAGTTTCCAAACTTCGAAAAAAATCTTTTTCTTTTGGAGATTCTTTGCGCATAATATTCTTTTCTGAGGCTATGAAACTGGTATAATGAAAGAGAACCAGTTATGTCAAATAAGAACGGAAAAAAAGTGATTCTAATGAAGTTTCCAAACTTCGAAAAAAAATTTTTTTCTTTTCGAGATTCTTTGCGCATAATATGCATTTCTGAGGCTATCAAAATAGTATAATGAAAGAAAACCAGTTATCTCAAATAAGAACGGAAAAAAAGTGATTCTAACGAAGTTTCCAAACTTCGAAAAAATTTTTTTTTCTTTTCGAGATTCTTTGCGCATAATATGCTTTATGAGGCTATCAAACTAGTATAATGAAAGAGAACCAGTGTTCTCAAATAAGAACGGAAAAAAAGTGATTCAAACGAAGTTTCCAAACTTCGAAAAAAATTTTTTTTCTTTTCGAGATTCTTTGCGCATAATATGCTTTTCTGAGGCTATCAAACTAGTATAATGAAAGAGAACCAGTTATCTCAAATAAGAACGGAAAAAAAGTGATTCTAACGAAGTTTCCAAACTTCGAAAAAAAATTTTTTTCTTTTCGAGATTCTTTGCGCATAATATGCTTTACTGAGGCTATCAAACTAGTATAATGAAAGAGAACCATTTATCTCAAATAAGAACGGAAAAAAAGTGATTCAAACGAAGTTTCCAAACTTCGAAAAAATTTTTTTTTCTTTTCGAGATTCTTTGCGCATAATATGCTTTTCTGAGGCTATCAAACTAGTATAATAAAAGAGAACCAGTTATCTCAAATAAGAACAGAAAAAAAGTGATTCAAAAGAAGTTTCCAAACTTCGAAAATTTTTTTTTTTCTTTTCGAGATTCTTTGCGCATAATATGCTTTACTGAGGCTATCAAACTAGTATAATAAAAGAGAACCAGTTATTTCAAATAAGAACGGAAAAAAAGTGATTCAAACGAAGTTTCCAAACTTCAAAAAAAATTTTTTTCTTTTCGAGATTCTTTGCGCATAATATGCTTTTCTGAGGCTATCAAACTACTATAATGAAAGAGAACCAGTTATCTCAAATAAGAACGGGAAAAAAGTGATTCTAACGAAGTTTCCAAACTTCGAAAAAAAGTTTTTTTCTTTTCGTGATTCTTTGCGCTAAATATGCTTTTCTGAGGCTATCAAACTAGTATAATAAAAGAGAACCAGTTATCTCAAATAAGAACAGAAAAAAAGTGATTCTAAAGAAGTTTCCAAACTGGGAAAAAAATTTTTTTTCTTTTCGAGATTCTTTGCGCATAATATGCTTTACTGAGGCTATCAAACTAGTATAATTAAAGATAACCAGTTATCTCAAATAAGAACGGAAAAAAAGTGATTCAAACGAAGTTTCCAAACTTCGAAATAAAATTTTTTTCTTTTCGAGATTCTTTGCGCATAATATGCTTTTCTGAGGCTATCAAACTACTATAATGAAAGAGAACCAGGTATCTCAAATAAGAACGGAAAAAAGGTGATTCAAACGAAGTTTCCAAACTTCGAAAAAAATCTTTTTCTTTTCGAGATTCTTTGCGCATAATATTCTTTTCTGAGGCTATCAAACTAGTATAATGAAAGAGAACCAGTTATCTCAAATAAGAACGGAAAAAAAGTGATTCTAATGAAGTTTCCAAACTTCGAAAAAAAATTTTTTTCTTTTCGAGATTCTTTGCGCATAATATGCTTTTCTGAGGCTATCAAAATAGTATAATGAAAGAAAACCAGTTATCTCAAATAAGAACGGAAAAAAAGTGATTCTAACGAAGTTTCCAAACTTCGAAAAAAATTTTTTTTCTTTTCGAGATTCTTTGCGCATAATATGCTTTATGAGGCTATCAAACTAGTATAATGAAAGAGAACCAGTTATCTCAAATAAGAACGGAAAAAAAGTGATTCTAACGAAGTTTCCAAACTTCGAAAAAAATTTTTTTCTTTTCGAGATTCTTTGCGCATAATATGCTTTACTGAGGCTATCAAACTAGTATAATGAAAGAGAACCAGTTATCTCAAATAAGAACGGAAAAAAAGTGATTCAAACGAAGTTTCCAAACTTCGAAAAAAAATATTTTTCTTTTCGAGATTCTTTGCGCATAATATGCTTTTCTGAGGCTATCAAACTAGTATAATGAAAGAGAACCAGTTATCTCAAATAAGAACGGAAAAAAAGTGATTCTAACGAAGTTTCCAAACTTCGAAAAAAATTTTTTTTCTTTTCGAGATTCTTTGCGCATAATATGCTTTTCTGAGGCTATCAAAATAGTATAATGAAAGAGAACCAGTTATCTCAAATAAGAACTAGAAAAAAGTTATTCTAACGATGTTTCCAAACTTCGAAAATAATTTTTTTTCTTTTCGTGATTCTTTGCGCTAAATGTGCTTTACTGAGGCTATCAAACTAGTATAATGAAAGAGAACCAGTTATCTCAAATAAGAACAGAAAAAAGTGATTCTAACGATTTTTCCAAACTTCGAATAAAATTTTTTTTCTTTTCGTGATTCTTTGCGCTAAATATGCTTTTCTGAGGCTATGAAACTAGTATAATGAAAGAGAACCAGTTATCTCAAATAAGAACAGAAAAAAAGTGATTCTAAAGAAGTTTCCAAACTTCGAAAAAAAATTTTTTTCATTTCGAGATTCTTTGCGCATAATATGCTTTACTGAGGCTATCAAACTAGTATAATGAAAGAGAACCAGTTATCTCAAATAAGAACGGAAAAAAAGTGATTCAAACGAAGTTTCCAAACTTCGAAAAAAAATGTTTTTCTTTTCTTTTTCTTTTCGAGATTCTTTGCGCATTTCTGAGGCTATCAAAATAGTATAATGAAAGAGAACCAGTTATCTCAAATAAGAACGGGAAAAAAGTGATTCTAACGAAGTTTCCAAACTTCGAAAATAATTTTTTTTCTTTTCGTGATTCTTTGCGCTAAATATGCTTTTCTGAGGTTATCAAACTAGTATAATGAAAGAGAACCAGTTATCTCAAATAAGAACAGAAAAAAAGTTATTCTAAAGTAGCTTCCAAACTTCGAAAAAAAATTTTTTTCTTTTCGAGATTCTTTGCGCATAATATGCTTTACTGAGGCTATCAAACTAGTATAATGAAAGAGAACCAGTTATCTCAAATAAGAACGGAAAAAAAGTGATTCAAAAGAAGTTTCCAAACTTCGAAAAAAATTTTTTTTCTTTTCGAGATTCTTAGCGCATAATATGCTTTTCTGAGGCTATCAAACTAGTATAATAAAAGAGAACCAGTTATCTCAAATAAGAACAGAAAAAAAGTGATTCTAAAGAAGTTTCCAAACTTCGAAAAATTTTTTTTTTCTTTTCGAGATTCTTTGCGCATAATATGCTTTACTGAGGCTATCAAACTAGTATAATGAAAGAGAACCAGTTATTTCAAATAAGAACGGATAAAAAGTGATTCAAACGAAGTTTCCAAACTTCGAAATAAAATTTTTTTCTTTTCGAGATTCTTTGCGCATAATATGCTTTTCTGAGGCTATCAAACTACTATAATGAAAGAGAACCAGTTATCTCAAATAAGAACGGGAAAAAAGTGATTCTAACGAAGTTTCCAAACTTCGAAAAAAAGTTTTTTTCTTTTCGTGATTCTTTGCGCTAAATATGCTTTTCTGAGGCTATCAAACTAGTATAATAAAAGAGAACCAGTTATCTCAAATAAGAACAGAAAAAAAGTGATTCTAAAGAAGTTTCCAAACTTCGAAAAAAAGTTTTTTTCTTTTCGAGATTCTTTGCGCATAATATGCTTTACTGAGGCTATCAAACTAGTATAATTAAAGAGAACCAGTTATCTCAAATAAGAACGGAAAAAAAGTGATTCAAACGAAGTTTTAAAACTTCGAAAAAAAATATTTTTCTTTTCGAGATTCTTTGCGCATAATATGCTTTTCTGAGGCTATCAAACTAGTATAATGAAAGAGAACCAGTTATCTCAAATATGAAACGGAAAAAAAGTGATTCTAACGAAGTTTCCAAACTTCGAAAAAAAATTTTTTTCTTTTCGAGATTCTTTGCGCATAATATGCTTTTCTGAGGCTATCAAAATAGTATAATGAAAGAGAACCAGTTATCTCAATTAAGAACCAGAAAAAAGTTATTCTAACGATGTTTCCAAACTTCGAAAATAATTTTTTTTTATTTCGTGTTCTTTGCGCTAAATGTGCTTTACTGAGGCTATCAAACTAGTATAATGAAAGAGAACCAGTTATCTCAAATAAGAACAGAAAAAAGTGATTCTAACGATTTTTCCAAACTTCGAAAAAATTTTTTTTTTCTTTTCGTGATTCTTTGCGCTAAATATGCTTTTCTGAGGCTATGAAACTAGTATAATGAAAGAGAACCAGTTATCTCAAATAAGAACAGAAAAAAAGTGATTCTAAAGAAGTTTCCAAACTTCGAAAAAAAATTTTTTCATTTCGAGATTCTTTGCGCATAATATGCTTTACTGAGGCTATCAAACTAGTATAATGAAATAGAACCAGTTATCTCAAATAAGAACGGAAAAAAAGTGATTCAAACGAAGTTTCCAAACTTCGAAAAAAAATGTTTTTCTTTTCGAGATTCTTTGCGCATAATATGCTTTTCTGAGGCTATCAAAATAGTATAATGAAAGAGAACCAGTTATCTCAAATAAGAACGGGAAAAAAGTAATTCTAACGAAGTTTCCAAACTTCGAAAATAATTTTTTTTCTTTTCGTGATTCTTTGCGCTAAATATGCTTTTCTGAGGTTATCAAACTAGTATAATGAAAGAGAACCAGTTATCTCAAATAAGAACAGAAAAAAAGTGATTCTAAAGTAGTTTCCAAACTTCGAAAAAAAATTTTTTTCTTTTCGAGATTCTTTGCGCATAATATGCTTTACTGAGGCTATCAAACTAGTATAATGAAAGGGAACCAGTTATCTCAAATAAGAACGGAAAAAAAGTGATTCAAAAGAAGTTTCCAAACTTCGAAAAAAATTTTTTTTCTTTTCGAGATTCTTTGCGAATAATATGCTTTTCTGAGGCTATCAAACTAGTATAATAAAAGAGAACCATTTATCTCAAATAAGAACAGAAAAAAAGTGATTCTAACGAAGTTTCCAAACTTCGAAAAAAAATTTTTTTCTTTTCGAGATTCTTTGCGCATAATATGCTTTTCTGAGGCTATCAAAATAGTATAATGAAAGAGAACCAGTTATCTCAAATAAGAACGAGAAAAAAGTTATTCTAATGATGTTTCCAAACTTCGAAAATAATTTTTTTTCTTTTCGTGATTCTTTGCGCTAAATTTTCTTTACTGAGGCTATCAAACCAGTATAATGAAAGAGAACCAGTTATCTCAAATAAGAACGGGAAAAAAGTGATTCTAACGAAGTTTCCAAACTTGAAAAAAAATGTTTTTCTTTTCGAGATTCTTTGCGCATAATATGCTTTTCTGAGGCTATCAAACTAGTATAATGAAAGAGAACCAGTTATCTCAAATAAGAACGGAAAAAAAGTGATTCAAACGAAGTTTCCAAACTTGGAAAAAAATCTTTTTCTTTTCGAGATTCTTTGCGCATAATATTCTTTTCTGAGGCTATCAAACTAGTATAATGAAAGAGAACCAGTTATCTCAAATAAGAACGGAAAAAAAGTGTTTCTAATGAAGTTTCCAAACTTCGAAAAAAAATTTTTTTCTTTTCGAGATTCTTTGCGCATAATATGCTTTTCTGAGGCTATCAAAATAGTATAATGAAAGAAAACCAGTTATCTCAAATAAGAACGGAAAAAAAGTGATTCAAACGAAGTTTCCAAACTTCGAAATAAAATTTTTTTCTTTTCGAGATTCTTTGCGCATAATATGCTTTTCTGAGGCTATCAAACTACTATAATGAAATAGAACCAGGTATCTCAAATAAGAACGGAAAAAAAGTGATTCTAACGAAGTTTCCAAACTTCGAAAAAATTTTGTTTTCTTTTCGAGATTCTTTGTGCATAATATGCTTTACTGAGGCTATCAAACTAGTATAATGAAAGAGAACCAGTTATCTCAAATAAGAACGGAAAAAAAGTGATTCAAACGAAGTTTCCAAACTTCGAAAAAAATCTTTTTCTTTTCGAGATTCTTTGCGCATAATATTCTTTTCTGAGGCTATGAAACTAGTATAATGAAAGAGAACCAGTTATGTCAAATAAGAACGGAAAAAAAGTGATTCTAATGAAGTTTCCAAACTTCGAAAAAAAATTTTTTTCTTTTCGAGATTCTTTGCGCATAATATGCATTTCTGAGGCTATCAAAATAGTATAATGAAAGAAAACCAGTTATCTCAAATAAGAACGGAAAAAAAGTGATTCTAACGAAGTTTCCAAACTTCGAGAAAAATTTTTTTTCTTTTCGAGATTCTTTGCGCATAATATGCTTTATGAGGCTATCAAACTAGTATAATGAAAGAGAACCAGTGTTCTCAAATAAGAACGGAAAAAAAGTGATTCAAACGAAGTTTCCAAACTTCGAAAAAAATTTTTTTTCTTTTCGAGATTCTTTGCGCATAATATGCTTTTCTGAGGCTATCAAACTAGTATAATGAAAGAGAACCAGTTATCTCAAATAAGAACGGAAAAAAAGTGATTCTAACGAAGTTTCCAAACTTCGAAAAAAAATTTTTTTCTTTTCGAGATTCTTTGCGCATAATATGCTTTACTGAGGCTATCAAACTAGTATAATGAAAGAGAACCATTTATCTCAAATAAGAACGGAAAAAAAGTGATTCAAACGAAGTTTCCAAACTTCGAAAAAAATTTTTTTTCTTTTCGAGATTCTTTGCGCATAATATGCTTTTCTGAGGCTATCAAACTAGTATAATAAAAGAGAACCAGTTATCTCAAATAAGAACAGAAAAAAAGTGATTCTAAAGAAGTTTCCAAACTTCGAAAAATTTTTTTTTTCTTTTCGAGATTCTTTGCGCATAATATGCTTTACTGAGGCTATCAAACTAGTATAATAAAAGAGAACCAGTTATTTCAAATAAGAACGGAAAAAAAGTGATTCAAACGAAGTTTCCAAACTTCAAAAAAAATTTTTTTCTTTTCGAGATTCTTTGCGCATAATATGCTTTTCTGAGGCTATCAAACTACTATAATGAAAGAGAACCAGTTATCTCAAATAAGAACGGGAAAAAAGTGATTCTAACGAAGTTTCCAAACTTCGAAAAAAAGTTTTTTTCTTTTCGTGATTCTTTGCGCTAAATATGCTTTTCTGAGGCTATCAAACTAGTATAATAAAAGAGAACCAGTTATCTCAAATAAGAACAGAAAAAAAGTGATTCTAAAGAAGATTCCAAACTGGGAAAAAATTTTTTTTTCTTTTCGAGATTCTTTGCGCATAATATGCTTTACTGAGGCTATCAAAATAGTATAATTAAAGATAACCAGTTATCTCAAATAAGAACGGAAAAAAAGTGATTCAAACGAAGTTTCCAAACTTCGAAATAAAATTTTTTTCTTTTCGAGATTCTTTGCGCATAATATGCTTTTCTGAGGCTATCAAACTACTATAATGAAAGAGAACCAGGTATCTCAAATAAGAACGGAAAAAAGGTGATTCAAACGAAGTTTCCAAACTTCGAAAAAAATCTTTTTCTTTTCGAGATTCTTTGCGCATAATATTCTTTTCTGAGGCTATCAAACTAGTATAATGAAAGAGAACCAGTTATCTCAAATAAGAACGGAAAAAAAGTGATTCTAATGAAGTTTCCAAACTTCGAAAAAAAATTTTTTTCTTTTCGAGATTCTTTGCGCATAATATGCTTTTCTGAGGCTATCAAAATAGTATAATGAAAGAAAACCAGTTATCTCAAATAAGAACGGAAAAAAAGTGATTCTAACGAAGTTTCCAAACTTCGAAAAAAATTTTTTTTCTTTTCGAGATTCTTTGCGCATAATATGCTTTATGAGGCTATCAAACTAGTATAATGAAAGAGAACCAGTGTTCTCAAATAAGAACGGAAAAAAAGTGATTCAAACGAAGTTTCCAATCTTCGAAAAAAATTTTTTTTTCTTTTCGAGATTCTTTGCGCATAATATGCTTTTCTGAGGCTATCAAACTAGTATAATGAAAGAGAACCAGTTATCTCAAATAAGAACGGAAAAAAAGTGATTCTAACGAAGTTTCCAAACTTCGAAAAAAATTTTTTTCTTTTCGAGATTCTTTGCGCATAATATGCTTTACTGAGGCTATCAAACTAGTATAATGAAAGAGAACCAGTTATCTCAAATAAGAACGGAAAAAAAGTGATTCAAACGAAGTTTCCAAACTTCGAAAAAAAATATTTTTCTTTTCGAGATTCTTTGCGCATAATATGCTTTTCTGAGGCTATCAAACTAGTATAATGAAAGAGAACCAGTTATCTCAAATAAGAACGGAAAAAAAGTGATTCTAACGAAGTTTCCAAACTTCGAAAAAAATTTTTTTTCTTTTCGAGATTCTTTGCGCATAATATGCTTTTCTGAGGCTATCAAAATAGTATAATGAAAGAGAACCAGTTATCTCAAATAAGAACTAGAAAAAAGTTATTCTAACGATGTTTCCAAACTTCGAAAATAATTTTTTTTCTTTTCGTGATTCTTTGCGCTAAATGTGCTTTACTGAGGCTATCAAACTAGTATAATGAAAGAGAACCAGTTATCTCAAATAAGAACAGAAAAAAGTGATTCTAACGATTTTTCCAAACTTCGAATAAAATTTTTTTTCTTTTCGTGATTCTTTGCGCTAAATATGCTTTTCTGAGGCTATGAAACTAGTATAATGAAAGAGAACCAGTTATCTCAAATAAGAACAGAAAAAAAGTGATTCTAAAGAAGTTTCCAAACTTCGAAAAAAAATTTTTTTCATTTCGAGATTCTTTGCGCATAATATGCTTTACTGAGGCTATCAAACTAGTATAATGAAAGAGAACCAGTTATCTCAAATAAGAACGGAAAAAAAGTGATTCAAACGAAGTTTCCAAACTTCGAAAAAAAATGTTTTTCTTTTCGAGATTCTTTGCGCATAATATGCTTTTCTGAGGCTATCAAAATAGTATAATGAAAGAGAACCAGTTATCTCAAATAAGAACGGGAAAAAAGTGATTCTAACGAAGTTTCCAAACTTCGAAAATAATTTTTTTTCTTTTCGTGATTCTTTGCGCTAAATATGCTTTTCTGAGGTTATCAAACTAGTATAATGAAAGAGAACCAGTTATCTCAAATAAGAACAGAAAAAAAGTGATTCTAAAGTAGCTTCCAAACTTCGAAAAAAAATTTTTTTCTTTTCGAGATTCTTTGCGCATAATATGCTTTACTGAGGCTATCAAACTAGTATAATGAAAGAGAACCAGTTATCTCAAATAAGAACGGAAAAAAAGTGATTCAAAAGAAGTTTCCAAACTTCGAAAAAAATTTTTTTTCTCTTCGAGATTCTTTGCGCATAATATGCTTTTCTGAGGCTATCAAACTAGTATAATAAAAGAGAACCAGTTATCTCAAATAAGAACAGAAAAAAAGTGATTCTAAAGAAGTTTCCAAACTTCGAAAAATTTTTTTTTTCTTTTCGAGATTCTTTGCGCATAATATGCTTTACTGAGGCTATCAAACTAGTATAATGAAAGAGAACCAGTTATTTCAAATAAGAACGGATAAAAAGTGATTCAAACGAAGTTTCCAAACTTCGAAATAAAATTTTTTTCTTTTCGAGATTCTTTGCGCATAATATGCTTTTCTGAGGCTATCAAACTACTATAATGAAAGAGAACCAGTTATCTCAAATAAGAACGGGAAAAAAGTGATTCTAACGAAGTTTCCAAACTTCGAAAAAAAGTTTTTTTCTTTTCGTGATTCTTTGCGCTAAATATGCTTTTCTGAGGCTATCAAACTAGTATAATAAAAGAGAACCAGTTATCTCAAATAAGAACAGAAAAAAAGTGATTCTAAAGAAGTTTCCAAACTTCGAAAAAAAGTTTTTTTCTTTTCGAGATTCTTTGCGCATAATATGCTTTACTGAGGCTATCAAACTAGTATAATTAAAGAGAACCAGTTATCTCAAATAAGAACGGAAAAAAAGTGATTCAAACGAAGTTTTAAAACTTCGAAAAAAAATATTTTTCTTTTCGAGATTCTTTGCGCATAATATGCTTTTCTGAGGCTATCAAACTAGTATAATGAAAGAGAACCAGTTATCTCAAATATGAAACGGAAAAAAAGTGATTCTAACGAAGTTTCCAAACTTCGAAAAAAAATTTTTTTCTTTTCGAGATTCTTTGCGCATAATATGCTTTTCTGAGGCTATCAAAATAGTATAATGAAAGAGAACCAGTTATCTCAATTAAGAACCAGAAAAAAGTTATTCTAACGATGTTTCCAAACTTCGAAAATAATTTTTTTTTATTTCGTGATTCTTTGCGCTAAATGTGCTTTACTGAGGCTATCAAACTAGTATAATGAAAGAGAACCAGTTATCTCAAAAAAGAACAGAAAAAAGTGATTCTAACGATTTTTCCAAACTTCGAAAAAATTTTTTTTTCTTTTCGTGATTCTTTGCGCTAAATATGCTTTTCTGAGGCTATGAAACTAGTATAATGAAAGATAACCATTTATCTCAAATAAGAACAGAAAAAAAGTGATTCTAAAGAAGTTTCCAAACTTCGAAAAAAAATTTTTTCATTTCGAGATTCTTTGCGCATAATATGCTTTACTGAGGCTATCAAACTAGTATAATGAAATAGAACCAGTTATCTCAAATAAGAACGGAAAAAAAGTGATTCAAACGAAGTTTCCAAACTTCGAAAAAAAATGTTTTTCTTTTCGAGATTCTTTGCGCATAATATGCTTTTCTGAGGCTATCAAAATAGTATAATGAAAGAGAACCAGTTATCTCAAATAAGAACGGAAAAAAAGTAATTCTAACGAAGTTTCCAAACTTCGAAAATAATTTTTTTTCTTTTCGTGATTCTTTGCGCTAAATATGCTTTTCTGAGGTTATCAAACTAGTATAATGAAAGAGAACCAGTTATCTCAAATAAGAACAGAAAAAAAGTGATTCTAAAGTAGTTTCCAAACTTCGAAAAAAAATTTTTTTCTTTTCGAGATTCTTTGCGCATAATATGCTTTACTGAGGCTATCAAACTAGTATAATGAAAGGGAACCAGTTATCTCAAATAAGAACGGAAAAAAAGTGATTCAAAAGAAGTTTCCAAACTTCGAAAAAAATTTTTTTTCTTTTCGAGATTCTTTGCGAATAATATGCTTTTCTGAGGCTATCAAACTAGTATAATAAAAGAGAACCATTTATCTCAAATAAGAACAGAAAAAAAGTGATTCTAAAGAAGTTTCCAAACTTCGAAAAATTTTTTTTTTCTTTTCGAGATTCTTTGCGCATAATATGCTTTACTGAGGCTATCAAACTAGTATAATGAAAGAGAACCAGTTATTTCAAATAAGAACGGAAAAAAAGTGATTCAAACGAAGTTTCCAAACTTCGAAATAAAATTTTTTTCTTTTCGAGATTCTTTGCGCATAATATGCTTTTCTGAGGCTATCAAACTACTATAATGAAAGAGAACCAGTTATCTCAAATAAGAACGGGAAAAAAGTGATTCTAACGAAGTTTCCAAACTTCGAAAAAAAGTTTTTTTCTTTTCGTGATTCTTTGCGCTAAATATGCTTTTCTGAGGCTATCAAACTAGTATAATAAAAGAGAACCAGTTATCTCAAATAAGAACAGAAAAAAAGTGATTCTAAAGAAGTTTCCAAACTTCGAAAAAAAGTTTTTTTCTTTTCGAGATTCTTTGCGCATAATATGCTTTACTGAGGCTATCAAACTAGTATAATTAAAGAGAACCAGTTATCTCAAATAAGAACGGAAAAAAAGTGATTCAAACGAAGTTTCCAAACTTCGAAAAAAAATCTTTTTCTTTTCGTGATTCTTTTCGCTAAATATGCTTTTCTGAGGCTATCAAACTAGTATAATGAAAGAGAACCAGTTATCTCAAATAAGAACGGAAAAAAAGTGATTCTAACGAAGTTTCCAAACTTCGAAAAAAAATTTTTTTCTTTTCGAGATTCTTTGCGCATAATATGCTTTACTGAGGCTATCAAACTAGTATAATTAAAGAGAACCAGTTATCTCAAATAAGAACGGAAAAAAAGTGATTCAATCGAAGTTTCCAAACTTCGAAAAAAATTTTTTTTCTTTTCGAGATTCTTTGCGCATAATATGCTTTTCTGAGGCTATCAAACTAGTATAATGAAAGAGAACCAGTTATCTCAAATAAGAACGGAAAAAAAGTGATTCTAACGAAGTTTCCAAACTTCGAAAAAAAATTTTTTTCTTTTCGAAATTCTTTGCGCATAATATGCTTTTCTGAGGCTATCAAAATAGTATAATGAAAGAGAACCAGTTATCTCAAATAAGAACGGAAAAAAAGTGATTCTAACGAAGTTTCCAAACTTCGAAAAAAATTTTTTTTCTTTTCGAGATTCTTTGCGCATAATATGCTTTTCTGAGGCTATCAAACTAGTATAATAAAAGAGAACCAGTTATCTCAAATAAGAACAGAAAAAAAGTGATTCTAAAGAAGTTTCCAAACTTCGAAAAATTTTTTTTTTCTTTTCGAGATTCTTTGCGCATAATATGCTTTACTGAGGCTATCAAACTAGTATAATGAAAGAGAACCAGTTATTTCAATTAAGAATGGAAAAAAAGTGATTCAAACGAAGTTTCCAAACTTCGAAAAAAAATTTTTTTCTTTTCGAGATTCTTTGCGCATAATATGCTTTTCTGAGGCTATCAAACTACTATAATGAAAGAGAACCAGTTATCTCAAATAAGAACGGGAAAAAAGTGATTCTAACGAAGTTTCCAAACTTCGAAAAAAAGTTTTTTTCTTTTCGTGATTCTTTGCGCTAAATATGCTTTTCTGAGGCTATCAAACTAGTATAATAAAAGAGAACCAGTTATCTCAAATAAGAACAGAAAAAAAGTGATTCTAAAAAAGTTTCCAAACTGGGAAAAAAATTTTTTTTCTTTTCGAGAATCTTTGCGCATAATATGCTTTACTGAGGCTATCAAACTAGTATAATTAAAGAGAACCAGTTATCTCAAATAAAAACGGAAAAAAAGTGATTCAAACGAAGTTTCCAAACTTCGAAAAAAAATCTTTTTCTTTTCGTGATTCTTTTCGCTAAATATGCTTTTCTGAGGCTATCAAACTAGTATAATGAAAGAGAACCAGTTATCTTAAATAAGAACAGAAACAAAGTGATTCTAAAGAAGTTTCCAAACTTCGAAAAGAAATTTTTTTCTTTTCGAGATTCTTTGCGCATAATATGCTTTACTGAGGCTATCAAACTAGTATAATGAAAGAGAACCAGTTATCTCAAATAAGAATGGAAAAAAAGTGATTCTAAAGATGTTTCCAAACTTGGAAAAAAATTTTTTTTCTTTTCGAGATTCTTTTCGCATAATATGCTTTACTGAGGCTATCAAACTAGTATAATGAAAGAGAACCAGTTATCTTAAATAAGAACGGAAAAAAATTGATTCTAAAGAAGTTTCCAAACTTCGACAAAAAATTTTTTTCTTTTTGAGATCCTTTGCGCATAATATGCTTTTCTGAGGTTATCAAACTAGTATAATGAAAGAGAACCAGATATCTCAAATAAGAACGGAAAATAAGTGATTCTAACGAAGTTTCCAAACTTCGAAAAAAAATTTTTTTCTTTTCCTGATTCTTTGCGCATAATATGCTTTTCTGAGGATATCAAAATAGTATAATGAAAGAGAACCAGTTATCTCAAATAAGAACGGGAAAAAAGTGATTCTAATGAAGTTTCCAAACTTCGAAAATAATTTTTTTTCCTTTCGTGATTCTTTGCGCTAAATATGCTTTTCTGAGGCTATCAAACTAGTATAATGAAAGAGAACCAGTTATCTCAAATAAGAACAGAAAAAAAGTGATTCTAACGAAGTTTCCAAACTTCGAAAAATTTTTTTTTTTTTTTCGAGATTCTTTGCGGATAATATGCTTTACTTAGGCTATCAAACTAGTATAATGAAAGAGAACCAGTTATCTCAAATAAGAATGGAAAAAAAGTGAATCAAACGAAGTTTCCAAACTTCGACAAAATATTTATTTCTTTTTGAGATTCTTTGCGCATAATATGCTTTTCTGAGGCTATCAAACTAGTATAATGAAAGAGAACCAGTTATCTCGAATAAGAACGGAAAAAAAGTGATTCTAACGAAGTTTCCAAACTTCGAAAAAAAATGTTTTTCTTTTCGAGATTCTTTGCGCATAATATGCTTTTCTGAGGCTATTAAACTAGTATAATGAAAGAGAACCAGTTATCTCAAATAAGAACGGGAAAAAAGTGATTCTAACGAAGTTTCCAAACTTCGAAAAAAACTTTTTTTCTTTTCGTTATTCTTTGCGCTAAATATGCTTTTCTGAGGCTATAAAATTAGTATAATGAAAGATAACCAGTTATCTCAAATAAGAAAAGAAAAAAAGTGATTCTAAAGAAGTTTCCAAACTTCGAAAAAAATTTTTTTTCTTTTCGAAATTCTTTGCGCATAATATGCTTTACTGAGGCTATCAAACTAGTATAATGAAAGAGAACCAGTTATCTCAAATAAGAACGGAAAAAAAGTGATTCAAACGATGTTTCCAAACTTGGAAAAAATTTTTTTTTCTTTTCGAGATTCTCTGCGCATAATATGCTTTTCTGAGGCTATCAAACTAGTATAATGAAAGAGAACCAGTTATCTCAAATAAGAACGGAAAAAGGTGATTCTAACGAAGTTTCCAAACTTCGAAAAAATTTTTTTTTCTTTTCGTGATTCTTTTCGCTAAATATGCTTTTCTGAGACTGTCAAACTAGTATAATGAAAGAGAACCAGTTATCTCAAATAAGAACAGAAAAAAAGTGATTCTAAAGAAGTTTACAAACTTCGAAAAAAAATTTTTTTCTTTTCGAGATTCTTTGCGCATAATATGCTTTACTGAGGCTATCAAACTAGTATAATGAAAGAGAACCAGTTATCTCAAATAAGAACGGAAAAAAAGTGATTCAAACGAAGTTTCCAAACTTCGAAAAAAAATGTTTTTCTTTTCGAGATTCTTTGCGCATAATATGCTTTTCTGAGGCTATCAAACTAGTATAATGAAAGAGAACCAGTTATCTCAAATAAGAACAGAAAAAGTGATTCTAACGAAGTTTCCAAACTTCGAAAAAAATTTTTTTTCTTTTCGAGATTCTTTGTGCTAAATATGCTTTTCTGAGGCTATCAAACTAGTATAATGAAAGAGAACCAGTTATCTCAAATAAGAACGGAAAAAAAGTGATTCTAACGAAGTTTCCAAACTTCGAAAATAATTTTTTCTTTTCGTGATTCTTTGTGCTAAATATGCTTTTCTGAGGCTATCAAACTAGTATAATGAAAGAGAACCAGTTATCGCAAATAAGAACAGAATAAAAGTGATTCTAAATAAGTTTCCAAACTTCGAAAAAAATATTTTTCTTTTCGAGATTCTTTGCGCATAATATGCTTTTCTGAGGCTATCAAACTAGTATAATGAAAGAGAACCAGTTATCTCAAATAAGAACGGAAAAAAAGTGATTCTAACGAAGTTTCCAAACTTCGAAAAAAAATTTTTTTCTTTTCGAGATTCTTTGCGCATAATATGCTTTTCTGAGGCTATCAAAATAGTATAATGAAAGAGAACCAGTTATCTCAAATAAGAACGAGAAAAAAGTTATTCTAATGATGTTTCCAAACTTCGAAAATAATTTTTTTTCTTTTCGTGATTCTTTGCGCTAAATTTTCTTTACTGAGGTTATCAAAGCAGTATAATGAAAGAGAACCAGTTATCTCAAATAAGAACGGGAAAAAAGTGATTCTAACTAAGTTTCCAAACTTGGAAAAAAATGTTTTTCTTTTCGAGATTCTTTGCGCATAATATGCTTTTCTGAGGCTATCAAGCTAGTATAATGAAAGAGAACCAGTTATCTCAAATAAGAACGGAAAAAAAGTGATTCAAACGAAGTTTCCAAACTTCGTAAAAAATCTTTTTCTTTTCGAGATTCTTTGCGCATAATATTCTTTTCTGAGGCTATCAAACTAGTATAATGAAAGAGAACCAGTTATCTCAAATAAGAACGGAAAAAAAGTGATTCTAACGAAGTTTCCAAACTTCGAAAAAAAATATTTTTCTTTTCGAGATTCTTTGCGCATAATATGCTTTTCTGAGGCTATCAAACTAGTATAATGAAAGAGAACCAGTTATCTCAAATAAGAACGGAAAAAAAGTGATTCTAACGAAGTTTCCAAACTTCGAAAAAAAATTTTTTTCTTTTCGAGATTTTTTACGCATAATATGCTTTTCTGAGGCTATCAAAATAGTATAATGAAAGAGAACAAGTTATCTCAAATAAGAACGAGAAAAAAGTTATTCTAATGATGTTTCCAAACTTCGAAAATAATTTTTTTTCTTTTCGTGATTCTTTGCGCTAAATGTGCTTTACTGAGGCTATCAAACCAGTATAATGAAAGAGAACCAGTTATCTCAAATAAGAACGGGAAAAAAATTATTCTAACGAAGTTTCCAAACTTCGAAAAAATTTTGTTTTCTTATCGAGATTCTTTGTGCATAATATGCTTTACTGAGGCTATCAAACTAGTATAATGAAAGAGAACCAGTTATCTCAAATAAGAACGGAAAAAAAGTGATTCAAAAGAAGTTTCCAAACTTCGAAAAAAATCCTTTTCTTTTCGAGATTCTTTGCGCATAATATGCTTTTCTGAGGCTATCAAACTAGTATAATGAAAGAGAACCAGTTATCTCAAATAAGAACGGAAAAAAAGTGATTCTAATGAAGTTTCCATACTTCGAAAAAAAATTTTTTTCTTTTCGAGATTCTTTGCGCATAATATGCTTTTCTGAGGCTGTCAAACTAGTATAATGAAAGAGAACCAGTTATCTCAAATAAGATTAGAAAAAAAGTGATTCTAAAGAAGATTCCAAACTTCGAAAAAAAATGTTTTTCTTTTCGAGATTCTTTGCGCATAATATGCTTTTCTGAGGCTATCAAACTAGTATAATGAAAGAGAACCAGTTATCTCAAATAAGAACAGAAAAAGTGATTCTAACGAAGTTTCCAAACTTCGAAAAAAATTTTTTTTCTTTTCGAGATTCTTTGTGCTAAATATGCTTTTCTGAGGCTATCAAACTGGTATAATAAAAGAGAACCAGTTATCTCAAATAAGAACGGAAAAAAAGTGATTCAAACGAAGTTTCCAAACTTCGAAAAAAATCTTTTTCTTTTCGAGATTCTTTGCGCATAATATGCTTTTCTGAGGCTATCAAACTAGTATAATGAAAGAGAACCAGTTATCTCAAATAAGAACGGAAAAAAAGTGATTCAAACGAAGTTTCCAAACTTCGAAAAAAAATATTTTTCTTTTCGAGATTCTTTGAGCATAATATGCTTTTCTGAGGCTATCAAACTGGTATAATGAAAGAGAACCAGTTATCTCAAATAAGAGCGGAAAAAAAGTGATTCTAACGAAGTTTCCAAACTTCGAAAAAAAATTTTTTTTCTTTTCGAGATTCTTTGCGCATAATATGCTTTACTGAGGCTATCAAACTAGTATAATGAAAGAGAACCAGTTATCTCAAATAAGAACGGAAAAAAAGTGATTCAAACGAAGTTTCCAAACTTCGAAAATAATTTTTTTTCTTTTCGTGATTCTTTGCGCTAAATGTGCTTTACTGAGGCTATCAAACTAGTATAATGAAAGAGAACCAGTTATCTCAAATAAGAACAGAAAAAAGTGATTCTAACGATTTTTCCAAACTTCGAAAAAAATTTTTTTTCTTTTCGTGATTCTTTGCGCTAAATATGCTTTTCTGAGGCTATGAAACTAGTATAATGAAAGAGAACCAGTTATCTCAAATAAGAACTGAAAAAAAGTGATTCTAAAGAAGTTTCCAAACTTCGAAAAAAAATTTTTTTCATTTCGAGATTCTTTGCGCATAATATGCTTTACTGAGGCTATCAAACCATTATAATGAAAGAGAACCAGTTATCTCAAATAAGAACGGAAAAAAAGTGATTCAAACGAAGTTTCCAAACTTCGAAAAAAAATGTTTTTCTTTTCCAGATTCTTTGCGCATAATATGCTTTTCTGAGGCTATCAAAATAGTATAATGAAAGAGAACCAGTTATCTCAAATAAGAACGGGAAAAAAGTGATTCTAACGAAGTTTCCAAACTTCGAAAAAAAGTTTTTTTCTTTTCGAGATTCTTTGCGCATAATATGCTTTACTGAGGCTATCAAACTAGTATAATTAAAGAGAACCAGTTATCTCAAATAAGAACGGAAAAAAAGTGATTCAAACGAAGTTTTAAATCTTCGAAAAAAAATATTTTTCTTTTCGAGATTCTTTGCGCATAATATGCTTTTCTGAGGCTATCAAACTAGTATAATGAAAGAGAACCAGTTATCTCAAATATGAAACGGAAAAAAAGTGATTCTAACGAAGTTTCCAAACTTCGAAAAAAAATTTTTTTCTTTTCGAGATTCTTTGCGCATAATATGCTTTTCTGAGGCTATCAAAATAGTATAATGAAAGAGAACCAGTTATCTCAATTAAGAACCAGAAAAAAGTTATTCTAACGATGTTTCCAAACTTCGAAAATAATTTTTTTTCTTTTCGTGATTCTTTGCGCTAAATTTGCTTTACTGAGGCTATCAAACTAGTATAATGAAAGAGAACCAGTTATCTCAAATAAGAACAGAAAAAAGTGATTCTAACGATTTTTCCAAACTTCGAAAAAAATTTTTTTTCTTTTCGTGATTCTTTGCGCTAAATATGCTTTTCTGAGGCTATGAAACTAGTATAATGAAAGAGAACCAGTTATCTCAAATAAGAACAGAAAAAAAGTGATTCTAAAGAAGTTTCCAAACTTCGAAAAAAAGTTTTTTCATTTCGAGATTCTTTGCGCATAATATGCTTTACTGAGGCTATCAAACTAGTATAATGAAATAGAACCAGTTATCTCAAATAAGAACGGAAAAAAAGTGATTCAAACGAAGTTTCCAAACTTCGAAAAAAAATGTTTTTCTTTTCGAGATTCTTTGCGCATAATATGCTTTTCTGAGGCTATCAAAATAGTATAATGAAAGAGAACCAGTTATCTCAAATAAGAACGGGAAAAAAGTGATTCTAACGAAGTTTCCAAACTTCGAAAATAATTTTTTTTCTTTTCGTGATTCTTTGCGCTAAATATGCTTTTCTGAGGTTATCAAACTAGTATAATGAAAGAGAACCAGTTATCTCAAATAAGAACAGAAAAAAAGTGATTCTAAAGTAGTTTCCAAACTTCGAAAAAAAATTTTTTTCTTTTCGAGATTCTTTGCGCATAATATGCTTTACTGAGGCTATCAAACTAGTATAATGAAAGGGAACCAGTTATCTCAAATAAGAACGGAAAAAAAGTGATTCAAAAGAAGTTTCCAAACTTCGAAAAAAATTTTTTTTCTTTTCGAGATTCTTTGCGAATAATATGCTTTTCTGAGGCTATCAAACTAGTATAATAAAAGAGAACCATTTATCTCAAATAAGAACAGAAAAAAAGTGATTCTAAAGAAGTTTCCAAACTTCGAAAAATTTTTTTTTTCTTTTCGAGATTCTTTGCGCATAATATGCTTTACTGAGGCTATCAAACTAGTATAATGAAAGAGAACCAGTTATTTCAAATAAGAACGGAAAAAAAGTGATTCAAACGAAGTTTCCAAACTTCGAAATAAAATTTTTTTCTTTTCGAGATTCTTTGCGCATAATATGCTTTTCTGAGGCTATCAAACTACTATAATGAAAGAGAACCAGTTATCTCAAATAAGAACGGGAAAAAAGTGATTCTAACGAAGTTTCCAAACTTCGAAAAAAAGTTTTTTTCTTTTCGTGATTCTTTGCGCTAAATATGCTTTTCTGAGGCTATCAAACTAGTATAATAAAAGAGAACCAGTTATCTCAAATAAGAACAGAAAAAAAGTGATTCTAAAGAAGTTTCCAAACTTCGAAAAAAAGTTTTTTTCTTTTCGAGATTCTTTGCGCATAATATGCTTTACTGAGGCTATTAAACTAGTATAATGAAAGAGAACCAGTTATCTCAAATAAGAACGGAAAAAAAGTGATTCAAACGAAGGTTCCAAACTTCGAAAAAAAATCTTTTTCTTTTCGTGATTCTTTTCGCTAAATATGCTTTTCTGAGGCTATCAAACTAGTATAATGAAAGAGAACCAGTTATCTCAAATAAGAACGGAAAAAAAGTGATTCTAACGAAGTTTCCAAACTTCGAAAAAAAATTTTTTTCTTTTCGAGATTCTTTGAGCATAATATGCTTTACTGAGGCTATCAAACTAGTATAATTAAAGAGAACCAGTTATCTCAAATAAGAACGGAAAAAAAGTGATTCAAACGAAGTTTCCAAACTTCGAAAAAATTTTTTTTTCTTTTCGAGATTCTTTGCGCATAATATGCTTTTCTGAGGCTATCAAACTAGTATAATGAAAGAGAACCAGTTATCTCAAATAAGAACGGAAAAAAAGTGATTCTAACGAAGTTTCCAAACTTCGAAAAAAAATTTTTTTCTTTTCGAGATTCTTTGCGCATAATATGCTTTTCTGAGGCTATCAAAATAGTATAATGAAAGAGAACCAGTTATCTCAAATAAGAACGGAAAAAAAGTGATTCTAACGAAGTTTCCAAACTTCGAAAAAATTTTTTTTTCTTTTCGAGATTCTTTGCGCATAATATGCTTTTCTGAGGCTATCAAACTAGTATAATAAAAGAGAACCAGTTATCTCAAATAAGAACAGAAAAAAAGTGATTCTAAAGAAGTTTCCAAACTTCGAAAAATTTTTTTTTTCTTTTCGAGATTCTTTGCGCATAATATGCTTTACTGAGGCTATCAAACTAGTATAATGAAAGAGAACCAGTTATTTCAAATAAGAATGGAAAAAAAGTGATTCAAACGAAGTTTCCAAACTTCGAAAAAAAATTTTTTTCATTTCGAGATTCTTTGCGCATAATATGCTTTTCTGAGGCTATCAAACTACTATAATGAAAGAGAACCAGTTATCTCAAATAAGAACGGGAAAAAAGTGATTCTAACGAAGTTTCCAAACTTCGAAAAAAAGTTTTTTTCTTTTCGTGATTCTTTGCGCTAAATATGCTTTTCTGAGGCTATCAAACTAGTATAATAAAAGAGAACCAGTTATCTCAAATAAGAACAGAAAAAAAGTGATTCTAAAGAAGTTTCCAAACTGGGAAAAAAATTTTTTTTCTTTTCGAGAATCTTTGCGCATAATATGCTTTACTGAGGCTATCAAACTAGTATAATTAAAGAGAACCAGTTATCTCAAATAAAAACGGAAAAAAAGTGATTCAAATGAAGTTTCCAAACTTCGAAAAAAAATCTTTTTCTTTTCGTGATTCTTTTCGCTAAATATGCTTTTCTGAGGCTATCAAACTAGTATAATGAAAGAGAACCAGTTATCTTAAATAAGAACAGAAACAAAGTGATTCTAAAGAAGTTTCCAAACTTCGAAAAGAAATTTTTTTCTTTTCGAGATTCTTTGCGCATAATATGGTTTACTGAGGCTATCAAACTAGTATAATGAAAGAGAACCAGTTATCTCAAATAAGAATGGAAAAAAAGTGAATCTAAAGATGTTTCCAAACTTGGAAAAAAATTTTTTTTCTTTTCGAGATTCTTTTCGCATAATATGCTTTACTGAGGCTATCAAACTAGTATAATGAAAGAGAACCCGTTATCTTAAATAAGAACGGAAAAAAATTGATTCTAAAGAAGTTTCCAAACTTCGACAAAAAATTTTTTTCTTTTTGAGATCCTTTGCGCATAATATGCTTTTCTGAGGTTATCAAACTAGTATAATGACAGAGAACCAGATATCTCAAATAAGAACGGAAAATAAGTGATTCTAACGAAGTTTCCAAACTTCGAAAAAAAATTTTTTTCTTTTCCAGATTCTTTGCGCATAATATGCTTTTCTGAGGATATCAAAATAGTATAATGAAAGAGAACCAGTTATCTCAAATAAGAACGGGAAAAAAGTGATTCTAATGAAGTTTCCAAACTTCGAAAATAATTTTTTTTCCTTTCGTGATTCTTTGCGCTAAATATGCTTTTCTGAGGCTATCAAACTAGTATAATGAAAGAGAACCAGTTATCTCAAAAAGAACAGAAAAAAAGTGATTCTAACGAAGTTTCCAAACTTCGAAAAAAATTTTTTTTTTTTTCGAGATTCTTTGCGGATAATATGCTTTACTCAGGCTATCAAACTAGTATAATGAAAGAGAACCAGTTATCTCAAATAAGAACGGAAAAAAAGTGAATCAAACGAAGTTTGCAAACTTCGACAAAATATTTATTTCTTTTTGAGATTCTTTGCGCATAATATGCTTTTCTGAGGCTATCAAACTAGTATAATGAAAGAGAACCAGTTATCTCGAATAAGAACGGAAAAAAAGTGATTCTAACGAAGTTTCCAAACTTCGAAAAAAAATGTTTTTCTTTTCGAGATTCTTTGCGCATAATATGCTTTTCTGAGGCTATTAAACTAGTATAATGAATGAGAACCAGTTATCTCAAATAAGAACGGGAAAAAAGTGATTCTAACGAAGTTTCCAAACTTCGAAAAAAACTTTATTTCTTTTCGTTATTCTTTGCGCTAAATATGCTTTTCTGAGGCTATCAAATTAGTATAATGAAAGATAACCAGTTATCTCAAATAAGAAAAGAAAAAAAGTGATTCTAAAGAAGTTTCCAAACTTCGAAAAAAATTTTTTTTCTTTTCGAAATTCTTTGCGCATAATATGCTTTACTGAGGCTATCAAACTAGTATAATGAAAGAGAACCAGTTATCTCAAATAAGAACGGAAAAAAAGTGATTCAAACGATGTTTCCAAACTTCGAAAAATTTTTTTTTTCTTTTCGAGATTCTTTGCGCATAATATGCTTTTCTGAGGCTATCAAACTAGTATAATAAAAGAGAACCAGTTATCTCAAATAAGAACGGAAAAAGGTGATTCTAACGAAGTTTCCAAACTTCGAAAAAAATTTTTTTTCTTTTCGTGATTCTTTTCGCTAAATATGCTTTTCTGAGACTGTCAAACTAGTATAATGAAAGAGAACCATTTATCTCAAATAAGAACAGAAAAAAAGTGATTCTAAAGAAGTTTACAAACTTCGAAAAAAAATTTTTCTCTTTTCGAGATTCTTTGCGCATAATATGCTTTACTGAGGCTATTAAACTAGTATAATGAAAGAGAACCAGTTATCTCAAATAAGAACGGAAAAAAAGTGATTCAAACGAAGTTTCCAAACTTCGAAAAAAAATGTTTTTCTTTTCGAGATTCTTTGCGCATAATATGCTTTTCTGAGGCTATCAAACTAGTATAATTAAAGAGAACCAGTTATCTCAAATAAAAACGGAAAAAAAGTGATTCTAACGAAGTTTCCAAACTTCGAAAATAATTTTTTTTCTTTTCGTGATTCTTTGCGCTAAATATGCTTTTCTGAGGTTATCAAACTAGTATAATGAAAGAGAACCAGTTATCTCAAATAAGAACAGAAAAAAAGTGATTCTAAAGTAGTTTCCAAACTTCGAAAAAAAATTTTTTCTTTTCGAGATTCTTTGCGCATAATATGCTTTACTGAGGCTATCAAACTAGTATAATGAAAGGGAACCAGTTATCTCAAATAAGAACGGAAAAAAAGTGATTCAAAAGAAGTTTCCAAACTTCGAAAAAAATTTTTTTTCTTTTCGAGATTCTTTGCGAATAATATGCTTTTCTGAGGCTATCAAACTAGTATAATAAAAGAGAACCATTTATCTCAAATAAGAACAGAAAAAAAGTGATTCTAAAGAAGTTTCCAAACTTCGAAAAATTTTTTCTTTCTTTTCGAGATTCTTTGCGCATAATATGCTTTACTGAGGCTATCAAACTAGTATAATGAAAGAGAACCAGTTATTTCAAATAAGAACGGAAAAAAACTGATTCAAACGAAGTTTCCAAACTTCGAAATAAAATTTTTTTCTTTTCGAGATTCTTTGCGCATAATATGCTTTTCTGAGGCTATCAAACTACTATAATGAAAGAGAACCAGTTATCTCAAATAAGAACGGGAAAAAAGTGATTCTAACGAAGTTTCCAAACTTCGAAAAAAAGTTTTTTTCTTTTCGTGATTCTTTGCGCTAAATATGCTTTTCTGAGGCTATCAAACTAGTATAATAAAAGAGAACCAGTTATCTCAAATAAGAACAGAAAAAAAGTGATTCTAAAGAAGTTTCCAAACTTCGAAAAAAAGTTTTTTTCTTTTCGAGATTCTTTGCGCATAATATGCTTTACTGAGGCTATCAAACTAGTATAATTAAAGAGAACCAGTTATCTCAAATAAGAACGGAAAAAAAGTGATTCAAACGAAGGTTCCAAAATTCGAAAAAAAATCTTTTTCTTTTCGTGATTCTTTTCGCTAAATATGCTTTTCTGAGGCTATCAAACTAGTATAATGAAAGAGAACCAGTTATCTCAAATAAGAACGGAAAAAAAGTGATTCTAACGAAGTTTCCAAACTTCGAAAAAAAATTTTTTTCTTTTCGAGATTCTTTGAGCATAATATGCTTTACTGAGGCTATCAAACTAGTATAATTAAAGAGAACCAGTTATCTCAAATAAGAACGGAAAAAAAGTGATTCAAACGAAGTTTCCAAACTTCGAAAAAATTTTTTTTTCTTTTCGAGATTCTTTGCGCATAATATGCTTTTCTGAGGCTATCAAACTAGTATAATGAAAGAGAACCAGTTATCTCAAATAAGAACGGAAAAAAAGTGATTCTAACGAAGTTTCCAAACTTCGAAAAAAAATTTTTTTCTTTTCGAGATTCTTTGCGCATAATATGCTTTTCTGAGGCTATCAAAATAGTATAATGAAAGAGAACCAGTTATCTCAAATAAGAACGGAAAAAAAGTGATTCTAACGAAGTTTCCAAACTTCGAAAAAATTTTTTTTTCTTTTCGAGATTCTTTGCGCATAATATGCTTTTCTGAGGCTATCAAACTAGTATAATAAAAGAGAACCAGTTATCTCAAATAAGAACAGAACAAAAGTGATTCTAAAGAAGTTTCCAAACTTCGAAAAATTTTTTTTTTCTTTTCGAGATTCTTTGCGCATAATATGCTTTACTGAGGCTATCAAACTAGTATAATGAAAGAGAACCAGTTATTTCAAATAAGAATGGAAAAAAAGTGATTCAAACGAAGTTTCCAAACTTCGAAAAAAAATTTTTTTCTTTTCGAGATTCTTTGCGCATAATATGCTTTTCTGAGGCTATCAAACTACTATAATGAAAGAGAACCAGTTATCTCAAATAAGAACGGGAAAAAAGTGATTCTAACGAAGTTTCCAAACTTCGAAAAAAAGTTTTTTTCTTTTCGTGATTCTTTGCGCTAAATATGCTTTTCTGAGGCTATCAAACTAGTATAATAAAAGAGAACCAGTTATCTCAAATAAGAACAGAAAAAAAGTGATTCTAAAGAAGTTTCCAAACTGGGAAAAAAATTTTTTTTCTTTTCGAGAATCTTTGCGCATAATATGCTTTACTGAGGCTATCAAACTAGTATAATTAAAGAGAACCAGTTATCTCAAATAAAAACGGAAAAAAAGTGATTCAAACGAAGTTTCCAAACTTCGAAAAAAAATCTTTTTCTTTTCGTGATTCTTTTCGCTAAATATGCTCTTCTGAGGCTATCAAACTAGTATAATGAAAGAGAACCAGTTATCTTAAATAAGAACAGAAACAAAGTGATTCTAAAGAAGTTTCCAAACTTCGAAAAGAAATTTTTTTCTTTTCGAGATTCTTTGCGCATAATATGCTTTACTGAGGCTATCAAACTAGTATAATGAAAGAGAACCAGTTATCTCAAATAAGAATGGAAAAAAAGTGATTCTAAAGATGTTTCCAAACTTGGAAAAAAATTTTTTTTCTTTTCGAGATTCTTTTCGCATAATATGCTTTACTGAGGCTATCAAACTAGTATAATGAAAGAGAACCAGTTATCTTAAATAAGAACGGAAAAAAATTGATTCTAAAGAAGTTTCCAAACTTCGACAAAAAATTTTTTTGTTTTTGAGATCCTTTGCGCATAATATGCTTTTCTGAGGTTATCAAACTAGTATAATGAAAGAGAACCAGATATCTCAAATAAGAAAGGAAAATAAGTGATTCTAACGAAGTTTCCAAACTTCGACAAAATATTTATTTCTTTTTGAGATTCTTTGCGCATAATATGCTTTTCTGAGGCTATCAAACTAGTATAATGAAAGAGAACCAGTTATCTCGAATAAGAACGGAAAAAAAGTGATTCTAACGAAGTTTCCAAACTTCGAAAAAAAATGTTTTTCTTTTCGAGATTCTTTGCGCATAATATGCTTTTCTGAGGCTATTAAACTAGTATAATGAATGAGAACCAGTTATCTCAAATAAGAACGGGAAAAAAGTGATTCTAACGAAGTTTCCAAACTTCGAAAAAAACTTTATTTCTTTTCGTTATTCTTTGCGCTAAATATGCTTTTCTGAGGCTATCAAATTAGTATAATGAAAGATAACCAGTTATCTCAAATAAGAAAAGAAAAAAAGTGATTCTAAAGAAGTTTCCAAACTTCGAAAAAAATTTTTTTTCTTTTCGAAATTCTTTGCGCATAATATGCTTTACTGAGGCTATCAAACTAGTATAATGAAAGAGAACCAGTTATCTCAAATAAGAACGGAAAAAAAGTGATTCAAACGATGTTTCCAAACTTCGAAAAATTTTTTTTTTCTTTTCGAGATTCTTTGCGCATAATATGCTTTTCTGAGGCTATTAAACTAGTATAATAAAAGAGAACCAGTTATCTCAAATAAGAACGGAAAAAGGTGATTCTAACGAAGTTTCCAAACTTCGAATAAAATTTTTTTTCTTTTCGTGATTCTTTTCGCTAAATATGCTTTTCTGAGACTGTCAAACTAGTATAATGAAAGAGAACCAGTTATCTCAAATAAGAACAGAAAAAAAGTGATTCTAAAGAAGTTTACAAACTTCGAAAAAAAATTTTTCTCTTTTCGAGATTCTTTGCGCATAATATGCTTTACTGAGGCTATTAAACTAGTATAATGAAAGAGAACCAGTTATCTCAAATAAGAACGGAAAAAAAGTGATTCAAACGAAGTTTCCAAACTTCGAAAAAAAATGTTTTTCTTTTCGAGATTCTTTGCGCATAATATGCTTTTCTGAGGCTATCAAACTAGTATAATTAAAGAGAACCAGTTATCTCAAATAAGAACGGAAAAAAAGTGATTCTAACGAAGTTTCCAAACTTCGAAAATAATTTTTTTTTCTTTTCGTGACTCTTTGCGCTAAATATGCTTTTCTGAGGTTATCAAACTAGTATAATGAAAGAGAACCAGTTATCTCAAATAAGAACAGAAAAAAAGTGATTCTAAAGTAGTTTCCAAACTTCGAAAAAAAATTTTTTTCTTTTCGAGATTCTTTGCGCATAATATGCTTTACTGAGGCTATCAAACTAGTATAATGAAAGGGAACCAGTTATCTCAAATAAGAACGGAAAAAAAGTGATTCAAAAGAAGTTTCCAAACTTCGAAAAAAATTTTTTTTCTTTTCGAGATTCTTTGCGAATAATATGCTTTTCTGAGGCTATCAAACTAGTATAATAAAAGAGAACCATTTATCTCAAATAAGAACAGAAAAAAAGTGATTCTAAAGAAGTTTCCAAACTTCGAAAAATTTTTTTTTTCTTTTCGAGATTCTTTGCGCATAATATGCTTTACTGAGGCTATCAAACTAGTATAATGAAAGAGAACCAGTTATTTCAAATAAGAACGGAAAAAAAGTGATTCAAACGAAGTTTCCAAACTTCGAAATAAAATTTTTTTCTTTTCGAGATTCTTTGCGCATAATATGCTTTTCTGAGGCTATCAAACTACTATAATGAAAGAGAACCAGTTATCTCAAATAAGAACGGGAAAAAAGTGATTCTAACGAAGTTTCCAAACTTCGAAAAAAAGTTTTTTTCTTTTCGTGATTCTTTGCGCTAAATATGCTTTTCTGAGGCTATCAAACTAGTATAATAAAAGAGAACCAGTTATCTCAAATAAGAACAGAAAAAAAGTGATTCTAAAGAAGTTTCCAAACTGGGAAAAAATTTTTTTTTCTTTTCGAGAATCTTTGCGCATAATATGCTTTACTGAGGCTATCAAACTAGTATAATTAAAGAGAACCAGTTATCTCAAATAAAAACGGAAAAAAAGTGATTCAAACGAAGTTTCCAAACTTCGAAAAAAAATCTTTTTCTTTTCGTGATTCTTTTCGCTAAATATGCTTTTCTGAGGCTATCAAACTAGTATAATGAAAGAGAACCAGTTATCTTAAATAAGAACAGAAACAAAGTGATTCTAAAGAAGTTTCCAAACTTCGAAAAGAAATTTTTTTCTTTTCGAGATTCTTTGCGCATAATATGCTTTACTGAGGCTATCAAACTAGTATAATGAAAGAGAACCAGTTATCTCAAATAAGAATGGAAAAAAAGTGAATCTAAAGATGTTTCCAAACTTGGAAAAAAATTTTTTTTCTTTTCGAGATTCTTTTCGCATAATATGCTTTACTGAGGCTATCAAACTAGTATAATGAAAGAGAACCAGTTATCTTAAATAAGAACGGAAAAAAATTGATTCTAAAGAAGTTTCCAAACTTCGACAAAAAATTTTTTTCTTTTTGAGATCCTTTGCGCATAATATGCTTTTCTGAGGTTATCAAACTAGTATAATGAAAGAGAACCAGATATCTCAAATAAGAACGGAAAATAAGTGATTCTAACGAAGTTTCCAAACTTCGAAAAAAAATTTTTTTCTTTTCCAGATTCTTTGCGCATAATATGCTTTTCTGAGGATATCAAAATAGTATAATGAAAGAGAACCAGTTATCTCAAATAAGAACGGGAAAAAAGTGATTCTAATGAAGTTTCCAAACTTCGAAAATAATTTTTTTTCCTTTCGTGATTCTTTGCGCTAAATATGCTTTTCTGAGGCTATGAAACTAGTATAATGAAAGAGAACCAGTTATCTCAAAAAGAACAGAAAAAAAGTGATTCTAACGAAGTTTCCAAACTTCGAAAAAATTTTTTTTTTTTTTCGAGATTCTTTGCGGATAATATGCTTTACTCAGGCTATCAAACTAGTATAATGAAAGAGAACCAGTTATCTCAAATAAGAACGGAAAAAAAGTGAATCAAACGAAGTTTCCAAACTTCGACAAAATATTTATTTCTTTTTGAGATTCTTTGCGCATAATATGCTTTTCTGAGGCTATCAAACTAGTATAATGAAAGAGAACCAGTTATCTCGAATAAGAACGGAAAAAAAGTGATTCTAACGAAGTTTCCAAACTTCGAAAAAAAATGTTTTTCTTTTCGAGATTCTTTGCGCATAATATGCTTTTCTGAGGCTATTAAACTAGTATAATGAATGAGAACCAGTTATCTCAAATAAGAACGGGAAAAAAGTGATTCTAACGAAGTTTCCAAACTTCGAAAAAAACTTTATTTCTTTTCGTTATTCTTTGCGCTAAATATGCTTTTCTGAGGCTATCAAATTAGTATAATGAAAGATAACCAGTTATCTCAAATAAGAAAAGAAAAAAAGTGATTCTAAAGAAGTTTCCAAACTTCGAAAAAATTTTTTTTTCTTTTCGAAATTCTTTGCGCATAATATGCTTTACTGAGGCTATCAAACTAGTATAATGAAAGAGAACCAGTTATCTCAAATAAGAACGGAAAAAAAGTGATTCAAACGATGTTTCCAAACTTCGAAAAAATTTTTTTTTCTTTTCGAGATTCTTTGCGCATAATATGCTTTTCTGAGGCTATCAAACTAGTATAATAAAAGAGAACCAGTTATCTCAAATAAGAACGGAAAAAGGTGATTCTAACGAAGTTTCCAAACTTCGAAAAAAAATTTTTTTCTTTTCGTGATTCTTTTCGCTAAATATGCTTTTCTGAGACTGTCAAACTAGTATAATGAAAGAGAACCATTTATCTCAAATAAGAACAGAAAAAAAGTGATTCTAAAGAAGTTTACAAACTTCGAAAAAAAATTTTTCTCTTTTCGAGATTCTTTGCGCATAATATGCTTTACTGAGGCTATTAAACTAGTATAATGAAAGAGAACCAGTTATCTCAAATAAGAACGGAAAAAAAGTGATTCAAACGAAGTTTCCAAACTTCGAAAAAAAATGTTTTTCTTTTCGAGATTCTTTGCGCATAATATGCTTTTCTGAGGCTATCAAACTAGTATAATTAAAGAGAACCAGTTATCTCAAATAAAAACGGAAAAAAAGTGATTCTAACGAAGTTTCCAAACTTCGAAAATAATTTTTTTTCTTTTCGTGATTCTTTGCGCTAAATATGCTTTTCTGAGGTTATCAAACTAGTATAATGAAAGAGAACCAGTTATCTCAAATAAGAACAGAAAAAAAGTGATTCTAAAGTAGTTTCCAAACTTCGAAAAAAAATTTTTTCTTTTCGAGATTCTTTGCGCATAATATGCTTTACTGAGGCTATCAAACTAGTATAATGAAAGGGAACCAGTTATCTCAAATAAGAACGGAAAAAAGTGATTCAAAAGAAGTTTCCAAACTTCGAAAAAAATTTTTTTTCTTTTCGAGATTCTTTGCGAATAATATGCTTTTCTGAGGCTATCAAACTAGTATAATAAAAGAGAACCATTTATCTCAAATAAGAACAGAAAAAAAGTGATTCTAAAGAAGTTTCCAAACTTCGAAAAATTTTTTCTTTCTTTTCGAGATTCTTTGCGCATAATATGCTTTACTGAGGCTATCAAACTAGTATAATGAAAGAGAACCAGTTATTTCAAATAAGAACGGAAAAAAAGTGATTCAAACGAAGTTTCCAAACTTCGAAATAAAATTTTTTTCTTTTCGAGATTCTTTGCGCATAATATGCTTTTCTGAGGCTATCAAACTACTATAATGAAAGAGAACCAGTTATCTCAAATAAGAACGGGAAAAAAGTGATTCTAACGAAGTTTCCAAACTTCGAAAAAAAGTTTTTTTCTTTTCGTGATTCTTTGCGCTAAATATGCTTTTCTGAGGCTATCAAACTAGTATAATAAAAGAGAACCAGTTATCTCAAATAAGAACAGAAAAAAAGTGATTCTAAAGAAGTTTCCAAACTTCGAAAAAAAGTTTTTTTCTTTTCGAGATTCTTTGCGCATAATATGCTTTACTGAGGCTATCAAACTAGTATAATTAAAGAGAACCAGTTATCTCAAATAAGAACGGAAAAAAAGTGATTCAAACGAAGGTTCCAAACTTCGAAAAAAAATCTTTTTCTTTTCGTGATTCTTTTCGCTAAATATGCTTTTCTGAGGCTATCAAACTTGTATAATGAAAGAGAACCAGTTATCTCAAATAAGAACGGAAAAAAAGTGATTCTAACGAAGTTTCCAAACTTCGAAAAAAAATTTTTTTCTTTTCGAGATTCTTTGAGCATAATATGCTTTACTGAGGCTATCAAACTAGTATAATTAAAGAGAACCAGTTATCTCAAATAAGAACGGAAAAAAAGTGATTCAAACGAAGTTTCCAAACTTCGAAAAAAATTTTTTTTCTTTTCGAGATTCTTTGCGCATAATATGCTTTTCTGAGGCTATCAAACTAGTATAATGAAAGAGAACCAGTTATCTCAAATAAGAACGGAAAAAAATTGATTCTCACGATGTTTCCAAACTTCGAAAATAATTTTTTTTCTTTTCGTGATTCTTTGTGCTAAATATGCTTTTCTGAGGCTATCAAACTGGTATAATGAAAGAGAACCAGTTATCGCAAATAAGAACAGAATAAAAGTGATTCTAAATAAGTTTCCAAACTTCGAAAAAAATTTTTTTCTTTTCGAGATTCTTTGCCCATAATATGCTTTACTGAGGCTATCAAACTAGTATAATGAAAGAGAACCAGTTATCTCAAATAAGAACGGAAAAAAAGTGATTCAAACGAAGTTTCCAAACTTCGAAAAAAAATATTTTTCTTTTCGAGATTCTTTGAGCATAATATGCTTTTCTGAGGCTATCAAACTGGTATAATTAAAGAGAACCAGTTATCTCAAATAAGAGCGGAAAAAAAGTGATTCTAACGAAGTTTCCAAACTTCGAAAAAAAATTTTTTTTCTTTTCGAGATTCTTTGCGCATAATATGCTTTACTGAGGCTATGAAACTAGTATAATGAAAGAGAACCAGTTATCTCAAATAAGAACGGAAAAAAAGTGATTCAAACGAAGTTTCCAAACTTCTAAAAACATTTTTTTTCTTTTCGAGATTCTTTGCGCATAATATGCTTTTCTGAGGCTATCAAACTAGTATAATGAAAGATAACCAGTTATCTCAAATAAGAACGGAAAAAAAGTGATTCTAACGAAGTTTCCAAACTTCGAAAAAAAATTTTTTTCTTTTCGAGATTCTTTGCGCATAATATGCTTTACTGAGGCTATCAAACTAGTATAATGAAAGAGAACCAGTTATCTCAAATAAGAACGGAAAAAAAGTGATTCAAACGAAGTTTCCAAACTTCGAAAAAAATTTTTTTTCTATTCGAGATACTTTGCGCATAATATGCTTTTCAGAGGCTATCAAACTAGTATAATAAAAGAGAACCAGTTATCTCAAATAAGAACAGAAAAAAAGTGATTCTAAAGAAGTTTCCAAACTTCGAAAAATTTTTTTTTTCTTTTCGAGATTGTTTGCGCATAATATGCTTTACTGAGGCTATCAAACCAGTATAATTAAAGATAACCAGTTATCTCAAATAAGAACGGAAAAAAAGTGATTCAAACGAAGTTTCCAAACTTCGAAAAAAAATTTTTTTCTTTTCGAGATTCTTTGCTCATAATATGGTTTACTGAGGCTATCAAACTAGTATAATGAAAGAGAAACAGTTATCGCAAACAAGAACAGAATAAAAGTGATTCTAAAGAAGTTTCCAATTTTCGAAAAAAAATTTTTTCTTTTCGAGATTCTTTGCGCATAATATGCTTTACTGAGGCTATCAAACTAGTATAATGAAAGAGAACCAGTTATCTCAAATAAGAACGGAAAAAAAGTGATTCAAACGAAGTTTCCAAACTTCGAAAAAAAATATTTTTCTTTTCGAGATTCTTTGCGTTTAATATGCTTTTCTGAGGCTATCAAACTAGTATAATGAAAGAGAACCAGTTATCTCAAATAAGAACAGAAAAAAAGTGATTCAAACGAAGTTTCCAAACTTCGAAAAAAATTTTTTTTCTTTTCGTGAGTCTTTGCGCTAAATGTGCTTTACTGAGGCAATCAAACTAGTATAATGAAAGAGAAGCAGTTATCTCAAATAAGATCGTGAAAAAAGTGATTCTAACGAAGTTTCCAAACTTGGAAAAGAATGTTTTTCTTTTCGAGATTCTTTGCGCATAATATGCTTTTCTGAGGCTATCAAGCTAGTATAATGAAAGAGAACCAGTTATCTCAAATAATAACGGGAAAAAAGTGATTCTAACGAAGTTTCCAAACTTCGAAAAAATTTTTTTTTCTTTTCGAGATTCTTTGCGCATAATATGCTTTACTGAGGCTATCAAACTAGTATAATGAAAGAGAACCAGTTATCTCAAATAAGAACGGAAAAAAAGTGATTCAAACGAAGTTTCCAAACTTCGAAAAAAAATCTTTTTCTTTTCGAGATTCTTTGCGCATAATATTCTTTTCTGAGGCTATCAAACTAGTATAATGAAAGAGAACCAGTTATCTCAAATAAGAACGGAAAAAAAGTGATTCTAATGAAGTTTCCAAACTTCGAAAAAAAATTTTTTTCTTTTCGAGATTCTTTGCGCATAATATGCTTTTCTGAGGCTATCAAAATAGTATAATGAAAGAAAACCAGTTATCTCAAATAAGAACGGAAAAAAAGTGATTCTAACTAAGTTTCCAAACTTCGAAAAAATTTTTTTTTCTTTTCGAGATTCTTTGCGCATAATATGCTTTATGAGGCTATCAAACTAGTATAATGAAAGAGAACCAGTGTTCTCAAATAAGAACGGAAAAAAAGTGATTCAAACGAAGTTTCCAAACTTCGAAAAAAAATTTTTTTCTTTTCGAGATTCTTTGCTCATAATATGGTTTACTGAGGCTATCAAACTAGTATAATGAAAGAGAAACAGTTATCGCAAACAAGAACAGAATAAAAGTGATTCTAAAGAAGTTTCCAATTTTCGAAAAAAAATTTTTTCTTTTCGAGATTCTTTCCGCATAATATGCTTTACTGAGGCTATCAAACTAGTATAATGAAAGAGAACCAGTTATCGCAAATAAGAACAGAATAAAAGTGATTCTAAATAAGTTTCCAAACTTCGAAAAAAATTTTTTTCTTTTCGAGATTCTTTGCGCATAATATGCTTTACTGAGGCTATCAAACTAGTATAATGAAAGAGAACCAGTTATCTCAAATAAGAACGGAAAAAAAGTGATTCAAACGAAGTTTCCAAACTTCGAAAAAAAATATTTTTCTTTTCGAGATTCTTTGAGCATAATATGCTTTTCTGAGGCTATCAAACTGGTATAATGAAAGAGAACCAGTTATCTCAAATAAGAGCGGAAAAAAAGTGATTCTAACGAAGTTTCCAAATTTCGAAAAAAAATTTTTTTTCTTTTCGAGATTCTTTGCACATAATATGCTTTACTGAGGCTATCAAACTAGTATAATGAAAGAGAACCAGTTATCTCAAATAAGAACGGAAAAAAAGGGATTCAAACGAAGTTTCCAAACTTCGAAAAAAATCTTTTTCTTTTCGAGATTCTTTGCGCATAATATTCTTTTCTGAGGCTATGAAACTAGTATAATGAAAGAGAACCAGTTATCTCAAATAAGAACGGAAAAAAAGTGATTCTAATGAAGTTTCCAAACTTCGAAAAAAAATTTTTTTCTTTTCGAGATTCTTTGCGCATAATATGCTTTTCTGAGGCTATCAAAATAGTATAATGAAAGAAAACCAGTTTACTCAAATAAGAACGGAAAAAAAGTGATTCTAACGAAGTTTCCAAACTTCGAAAAAAATTTTTTTTCTTTTCGAGATTCTTTGCGCATAATATGCTTTATGAGGCTATCAAACTAGTATAATGAAAGAGAACCAGTGTTCTCAAATAAGAACGGAAAAAAAGTGATTCAAACGAAGTTTCCAAACTTAGAAAAACATTTTTTTCTTTTCGAGATTCTTTGCGCATAATATGCTTTTCTGAGGCTATCAAACTAGTATAATGAAACATAACCAGTTATCTCAAATAAGAACGGAAAAAAAGTGATTCTAACGAAGTTTCCAAACTTCGAAAAAAAATTTTTTTCTTTTCGAGATTCTTTGCGCATAATATGCTTTACTGAGGCTATCAAACTAGTATAATGAAAGAGAACCAGTTATCTCAAATAAGAACGGAAAAAAAGTGATTCAAACGAAGTTTCCAAACTTCGAAAAAAAGTTTTTTTCTTTTCGTGATTCTTTGCGCTAAATATGCTTTTCTGAGGCTATCAAACTAGTATAATAAAAGAGAACCAGTTATCTCAAATAAGAACAGAAAAAAAGTGATTCTAAAGAAGTTTCCAAACTGGGAAAAAAATTTTTTTTCTTTTCGAGATTCTTTGCGCATAATATGCTTTACTGAGGCTATCAAACCAGTATAATTAAAGATAACCAGTTATCTCAAATAAGAACGGAAAAAAAGTGATTCAAACGAAGTTTCCAAACTTCGAAAAAAAATTTTTTTCTTTTCGAGATTCTTTGCTCATAATATGGTTTACTGAGGCTATCAAACTAGTATAATGAAAGAGAAACAGTTATCGCAAACAAGAACAGAATAAAAGTGATTCTAAAGAAGTTTCCAATTTTCGAAAAAAAATTTTTTCTTTTCGAGATTCTTTGCGCATAATATGCTTTACTGAGGCTATCAAACTAGTATAATGAAAGAGAACCAGTTATCTCAAATAAGAACGGAAAAAAAGTGATTCAAACGAAGTTTCCAAACTTCGAAAAAAAATATTTTTCTTTTCGAGATTCTTTGCGTTTAATATGCTTTTCTGAGGCTATCAAACTAGTATAATGAAAGAGAACCAGTTATCTCAAATAAGAACAGAAAAAAAGTGATTCAAACGAAGTTTCCAAACTTCGAAAAAAATTTTTTTTCTTTTCGTGAGTCTTTGCGCTAAATGTGCTTTACTGAGGCAATCAAACTAGTATAATGAAAGAGAAGCAGTTATCTCAAATAAGATCGTGAAAAAAGTGATTCTAACGAAGTTTCCAAACTTGGAAAAGAATGTTTTTCTTTTCGAGATTCTTTGCGCATAATATGCTTTTCTGAGGCTATCAAGCTAGTATAATGAAAGAGAACCAGTTATCTCAAATAAGAACGGGAAAAAAGTGATTCTAACGAAGTTTCCAAACTTCGAAAAAATTTTTTTTTCTTTTCGAGATTCTTTGCGCATAATATGCTTTACTGAGGCTATCAAACTAGTATAATGAAAGAGAACCAGTTATCTCAAATAAGAACAAAAAAAAAGTGATTCAAACGAAGTTTCCAAACTTCGAAAAAAAATCTTTTTCTTTTCGAGATTCTTTGCGCATAATATTCTTTTCTGAGGCTATCAAACTAGTATAATGAAAGAGAACCAGTTATCTCAAATAAGAACGGAAAAAAAGTGATTCTAATGAAGTTTCCAAACTTCGAAAAAAAATTTTTTTCTTTTCGAGATTCTTTGCGCATAATATGCTTTTCTGAGGCTATCAAAATAGTATAATGAAAGAAAACCAGTTATCTCAAATAAGAACGGAAAAAAAGTGATTCTAACGAAGTTTCCAAACTTCGAAAAAATTTTTTTTTCTTTTCGAGATTCTTTGCGCATAATATGCTTTATGAGGCTATCAAACTAGTATAATGAAAGAGAACCAGTGTTCTCAAATAAGAACGGAAAAAAAGTGATTCAAACGAAGTTTCCAAACTTCGAAAAAAAATCTTTTTCTTTTCGAGATTCTTTGCGCATAATATGCTTTTCTGAGTCTATCAAACTAGTATAATGAAAGAGAACCAGTTATCTCAAATAAGAACGTAAAAAAGGTGATTCTAAAGAAGTTTCCAAACAAAAAAAAAAAATTTTTTTTCTTTTCGAGATTCTTTGCGCATAATATGCTTTTCTGAGGCTATCAAACTACTATAATGAAAGAGAACCAGTTATCTCAAATAAGAACAGAAAAAAAGTGATTCTAAAGAAGTTTCCAAACTTCGAAAAAAAATGTTTTTCTTTTCGAGATTCTTTGCGCATAATATGCTTTTCTGAGGCTATCAAACTAGTATAATGAAAGAGAACCAGTTATCTCAAATAAGAACAGAAAAAAAGTGATTCAAACGAAGTTTCCAAACTTCGACAAAAAATTTTTTTCTTTTTGAGATTCTTTGCGCATAATATACTTTTCTACGGCTATCAAACTGGTAAAATGAAAGAGAACCAGTTATCTCGAATAAGAACGGAAAAAAAGTAATTCTAACGAAGTTTCCAAACTTCGAGAAAAATTTTTTTTCTTTTCGAGATTCTTTGCGCATAATATGCTTTACTGAGGCTATCAAACTAGTATAATGAAAGAGAACCAGTTATCTCAAATAAGAACGGAAAAAAAGTGATTCTAACGAAGTTTCCAAACTTCGAAAAAAAATTTTTTTCTTTTCGAGATTCTTTGCGCATAATATGCTTTACTGAGGCTATCAAACGAGTACAATGAAAGAGAACCAGTTATGTCAAATAAGAACGGAAAAAAAGTGATTCTAACGAAGTTTCCAAACCTCGAAAAAAAATTTTTTTCTTTTCGAGATTCTTTGCGCATAATATGCTTTACTGAGGCTATCAAACTAGTATAATGAAAGAGAACCAGTTATCTCAAATAAGAACAGAAAAAAAGTGATTCTAACGATTTTTCCAAACTTCGAAAAAAATTTTTTTTCTTTTCGTGATTCTTTGCGCTAAATATGCTTTTCTGAGGCTATCAAACTAGTATAATGAAAGAGAACCAGTTATCTCAAATAAGAACAGAAAAAAAGTGATTCTAAAGAAGTTTCCAAACTTCGAAAAAAAATTTTTTTCTTTTCGAGATTCTTTGCGCATAATATGCTTTACTGAGGCTATCAAACTAGTATAATGAAAGAGAACCAGTTATCTCAAATAAGAACGGAAAAAAAGTGATTCAAACGAAGTTTCCAAACTTCGAAAAAAAATGTTTTTCTTTTCGAGATTCTTTGCGCATAATATGCTTTTCTGAGGCTATCAAAATATTATAATGAAAGAGAACCAGTTATCTCAAATAAGAACGGGAAAAAAGTGATTCTAACGAAGTTTCCAAACTTCGAAAATAATTTTTTTTCTTTTCGTGATTCTTTGCGCTAAATATGCTTTTCTGAGGTTATCAAACTAGTATAATGAAAGAGAACCAGTTATCTCAAATAAGAACGGAAAAAAAGTGATTCTAAAGTAGTTTCCAAACTTCGAAAAAAAAATTTTTTCTTTTCGAGATTCTTTGCGCATAATATGCTTTACTGAGGCTATCAAACTAGTATAATGAAAGAGAACCAGTTATCTCAAATAAGAACGGAAAAAAAGTGATTCAAACGAAGTTTCCAAACTTCGAAAAAAAATTTTTTTCTTTTCGAGATTCTTTGCGCATAATATGCTTTTCTGAGGCTATCAAACTAGTATAATAAAAGAGAACCAGTTATCTCAAATAAGAAAAGAAAAAAAGTGATTCTAAAGAAGTTTCCAAACTTCGAAAATTTTTTTTTTTCTTTTCGAGATTCTTTGCGCATAATATGCTTTACTGAGGCTATCAAACAAGTATAATGCAAGAGAACCAGTTATTTCAAATAAGAACGGAAAAAAAGTGATTCAAACGAAGTTTCCAAACTTCGAAATAAAATTTTTTTCTTTTCGAGATTCTTTGCGCATAATATGCTTTTCTGAGGCTATCAAACTACTATAATGAAAGAGAACCAGGTATCTCAAATAAGAACGGAAAAAAAGTGATTCTAACGAAGTTTCCAAACTTCGAAAAAATTTTGTTTTCTTTTCGAGATTCTTTGTGCATAATATGCTTTACTGAGGCTATCAAACTAGTATAATGAAAGAGAACCAGTTATCTCAAATAAGAACGGAAAAGAAGTGATTCAAACGAAGTTTCCAAACTTCGAAAAAAATCTTTTTCTTTTCGAGATTCTTTGCGCATAATATTCTTTTCTGAGGCTATCAAACTAGTATAATGAAAGAGAACCAGTTATCTCAAATAAGAACGGAAAAAAAGTGATTCTAATGAAGTTTCCAAACTTCGAAAAAAAATTTTTTTCTTTTCGAGATTCTTTGCGCATAATATGCTTTTCTGAGGCTATCAAAATAGTATAATGAAAGAAAACCAGTTATCTCAAATAAGAACGGAAAAAAAGTGATTCTAACGAAGTTTCCAAACTTCGAAAAAAAATTTTTTTCTTTTCGAGATTCTTTGCGCATAATATGCTTTACTGAGGCTATCAAACTAGTATAATGAAAGAGAACCAGTTATCTCAAATAAGAACGGAAAAAAAGTGATTCAAACGAAGTTTCCAAACTTCGAAAAAAAATTTTTTTTTTTTCGAGATTCTTTGCGCATAATATGCTTTTCTGAGGCTATCAAACTAGTATAATAAAAGAGAACCAGTTATCTCAAATAAGAACAGAAAAAAAGTGATTCTAACGATTTTTCCAAACTTCGAAAAAAATTTTTTTTCTTTTCGTGATTCTTTGCGCTAAATATGCTTTTCTGAGGCTATCAAACTAGTATAATAAAAGAGAACCAGTTATCTCAAATAAGAACAGAAAAAAAGTGATTCTAAAGAAGTTTCCAAACTTCGAAAAAAATTTTTTTTCTTTTCGAGATTCTTTGCGCATAATATGCTTTACTGAGGCTATCAAACTAGTATAATTAAAGGGAACCAGTTATCTCAAATAAGGACGGAAAAAAAGTGATTCAAACGAAGTTTCCAAACTTCGAAAAATTTTTTTTTTCTTTTCGTGATTCTTTTCGCTAAATATGCTTTTCTGAGGCTATCAAACTAGTATAATGAAAGAGAACCAGTTATCTCAAATAAGAACAGAAAAAAAGTGATTCTAAAGAAGTTTCCAAACTTCGAAAAAAAATGTTTTTCTTTTCGAGATTCTTTGCGCATAATATTCTTTTCTGAGGCTATCAAACAAGTATAATGAAAGAGAACCAGTTATCTCAAATAAGAACAGAAAAAAAGTGATTCAAACGAAGTTTCCAAACTTCGACAAAAAATTTTTTTATTTTTGAGATTCTTTGCGCATAATATACTTTTCTACGGCTATCAAACTGGTAAAATGAAAGAGAACCAGTTATCTCGAATAAGAACGGAAAAAAAGTAATTCTAACGAAGTTTCCAAACTTCGAGAAAAATTTTTTTTCTTTTCGAGATTCTTTGCGCATAATATGCTTTACTGAGGCTATCAAACTAGTATAATGAAAGAGAACCAGTTATCTCAAATAAGAACGGAAAAAAAGTGATTCTAACGAAGTTTCCAAACTTCGAAAAAAATTTTTTTTCTTTTCGAGATTCTTAGCGCATAATATGCTTTACTGAGGCTATCAAACTAGTATAATGAAAGAGAACCAGTTATCTCAAATAAGAACCGAAAAAAAGTGATTCTAAAGAAGTTTCCAAACTTCGAAAAAAAATTTTTTTCTTTTCCAGATTCTTTGCGCATAATATGCTTTACTGAGGCTATTAAACGAGTACAATGAAAGAGAACCAGTTATGTCAAATAAGAACGGAAAAAAAGTGATTCTAACGAAGTTTCCAAACTTCGAAAAAAAATTTTTTTCTTTTCGAGATTCTTTGCGCATAATATACTTTTCTACGGCTATCAAACTAGTATAATGAAAGAGAACCAGTTATCTCAAATAAGAACAGAAAAAAAGTGATTCTAACGATTTTTCCAAACTTCGAAAAAAATTTTTTTTCTTTTCGTGATTCTTTGCGCTAAATATGCTTTACTGAGGCTATCAAACTAGTATAATGAAAGAGAACCAGTTATCTCAAATAAGAACGGAAAAAAAGTGATTCAAACGAAGTTTCCAAACTTCGAAAAAAATGTTTTTCTTTTCGAGATTCTTTGCGCATAATATGCTTTTCTGAGGCTATCAAAATATTATAATGAAAGAGAACCAGTTATCTCAAATAAGAACGGGAAAAAAGTGATTCTAACGAAGTTTCCAAACTTCGAAAATAATTTTTTTTCTTTTCGTGATTCTTTGCGCTAAATGTGCTTTTCTGAGGTTATCAAACTAGTATAATGAAAGAGAACCAGTTATCTCAAATAAGAAAAGAAAAAAAGTGATTCTAAAGAAGTTTCCAAACTTCGAAAATTTTTTTTTTTCTTTTCGAGATTCTTTGCGCATAATATGCTTTACTGAGGCTATCAAACAAGTATAATGCAAGAGAACCAGTTATTTCAAATAAGAACGGAAAAAAAGTGATTCAAACGAAGTTTCCAAACTTCGAAATAAAATTTTTTTCTTTTCGAGATTCTTTGCGCATAATATGCTTTTCTGAGGCTATCAAACTACTATAATGAAAGAGAACCAGGTATCTCAAATAAGAACGGAAAAAAAGTGATTCTAACGGAGTTTCCAAACTTCGAAAAAATTTTGTTTTCTTTTCGAGATTCTTTGTGCATAATATGCTTTACTGAGGCTATCAAACTAGTATAATGAAAGAGAACCAGTTATCTCAAATAAGAACGGAAAAGAAGTGATTCAAACGAAGTTTCCAAACTTCGAAAAAAATCTTTTTCTTTTCGAGATTCTTTGCGCATAATATTCTTTTCTGAGGCTATCAAACTAGTATAATGAAAGAGAACCAGTTATCTCAAATAAGAACGGAAAAAAAGTGATTCTAATGAAGTTTCCAAACTTCGAAAAAAAATTTTTTTCTTTTCGAGATTCTTTGCGCATAATATGCTTTTCTGAGGCTATCAAAATAGTATAATGAAAGAAAACCAGTTATCTCAAATAAGAACGGAAAAAAAGTGATTCTAACGAAGTTTCCAAACTTCGAAAAAAAATTTTTTTCTTTTCGAGATTCTTTGCGCATAATATGCTTTACTGAGGCTATCAAACTAGTATAATGAAAGAGAACCAGTTATCTCAAATAAGAACGGAAAAAAAGTGATTCAAACGAAGTTTCCAAACTTCGAAAAAAAATTTTTTTTTTTTCGAGATTCTTTGCGCATAATATGCTTTTCTGAGGCTATCAAACTAGTATAATAAAAGAGAACCAGTTATCTCAAATAAGAACAGAAAAAAAGTGATTCTAACGATTTTTCCAAACTTCGAAAAAAATTTTTTTTCTTTTCGTGATTCTTTGCGCTAAATATGCTTTTCTGAGGCTATCAAACTAGTATAATAAAAGAGAACCAGTTATCTCAAATAAGAACAGAAAAAAGTGATTCTAAAGAAGTTTCCAAACTTCGAAAAAAATTTTTTTTCTTTTCGAGATTCTTTGCGCATAATATGCTTTACTGAGGCTATCAAACTAGTATAATTAAAGGGAACCAGTTATCTCAAATAAGGACGGAAAAAAAGTGATTCAAACGAAGTTTCCAAACTTCGAAAAATTTTTTTTTTCTTTTCGTGATTCTTTTCGCTAAATATGCTTTTCTGAGGCTATCAAACTAGTATAATGAAAGAGAACCAGTTATCTCAAATAAGAACAGAAAAAAAGTGATTCTAAAGAAGTTTCCAAACTTCGAAAAAAAATGTTTTTCTTTTCGAGATTCTTTGCGCATAATATTCTTTTCTGAGGCTATCAAACAAGTATAATGAAAGAGAACCAGTTATCTCAAATAAGAACAGAAAAAAAGTGATTCAAACGAAGTTTCCAAACTTCGACAAAAAATTTTTTTATTTTTGAGATTCTTTGCGCATAATATACTTTTCTACGGCTATCAAACTGGTAAAATGAAAGAGAACCAGTTATCTCGAATAAGAACGGAAAAAAAGTAATTCTAACGAAGTTTCCAAACTTCGAGAAAAATTTTTTTTCTTTTCGAGATTCTTTGCGCATAATATGCTTTACTGAGGCTATCAAACTAGTATAATGAAAGAGAACCAGTTATCTCAAATAAGAACGGAAAAAAAGTGATTCTAACGAAGTTTCCAAACTTCGAAAAAAATTTTTTTTCTTTTCGAGATTCTTAGCGCATAATATGCTTTACTGAGGCTATCAAACTAGTATAATGAAAGAGAACCAGTTATCTCAAATAAGAACCGAAAAAAAGTGATTCTAAAGAAGTTTCCAAACTTCGAAAAAAAATTTTTTTCTTTTCCAGATTCTTTGCGCATAATATGCTTTACTGAGGCTATTAAACGAGTACAATGAAAGAGAACCAGTTATGTCAAATAAGAACGGAAAAAAAGTGATTCTAACGAAGTTTCCAAACTTCGAAAAAAAATTTTTTTCTTTTCGAGATTCTTTGCGCATAATATGCTTTACTGAGGCTATCAAACTAGTATAATGAAAGAGAACCAGTTATCTCAAATAAGAACAGAAAAAAAGTGATTCTAACGATTTTTCCAAACTTCGAAAAAAATTTTTTTTCTTTTCGTGATTCTTTGCGCTAAATATGCTTTACTGAGGCTATCAAACTAGTATAATGAAAGAGAACCAGTTATCTCAAATAAGAACGGAAAAAAAGTGATTCAAACGAAGTTTCCAAACTTCGAAAAAAATGTTTTTCTTTTCGAGATTCTTTGCGCATAATATGCTTTTCTGAGGCTATCAAAATATTATAATGAAAGAGAACCAGTTATCTCAAATAAGAACGGGAAAAAAGTGATTCTAACGAAGTTTCCAAACTTCGAAAATAATTTTTTTTCTTTTCGTGATTCTTTGCGCTAAATATGCTTTTCTGAGGTTATCAAACTAGTATAATGAAAGAGAACCAGTTATCTCAAATAAGAACAGAAAAAAAGTGATTCTAGAGTAGTTTCCAAACTTCGAAAAAAAATTTTTTTCTTTTCGAGATTCTTTGCGCATAATATGCTTTTCTGAGGCTATAAAACTAGTATAATAAAAGAGAACCAGTTATCTCAAATAAGAAAAGAAAAAAAGTGATTCTAAAGAAGTTTCCAAACTTCGAAAAATTTTTTTTTTCTTTTCGAGATTCTTTGCGCATAATATGCTTTACTGAGGCTATCAAACTAGTATAATGCAAGAGAACCAGTATTTTTCAAATAAGAACGGAAAAAAAGTGATTCAAACGAAGTTTCCAAACTTCGAAATAATATTTTTTTCTTTTCGAGATTCTTTGCGCATAATATGCTTTTCTGAGGCTATCAAACTACTATAATGAAAGAGAACCAGGTATCTCAAATAAGAACGGAAAAAAATTGATTCTAACGAAGTTTCCAAACTTCGAAAAAATTTTGTTTTCTTTTCGAGATTCTTTGTGCATAATATGCTTTACTGAGGCTATCAAACTAGTATAATGAAAGAGAACCAGTTATCTCAAATAAGAACGGAAAAAAAGTGATTCAAACGAAGTTTCCAAACTTCGAAAAAAATCTTTTTCTTTTCGAGATTCTTTGCGCATAATATTCTTTTCTGAGGCTATCAAACTAGTATAATGAAAGAGAACCAGTTATCTCAAATAAGAACGGAAAAAAAGTGATTCTAAGGAAGTTTCCAAACTTCGAAAAAAAATTTTTTTCTTTTCGAGATTCTTTGCGCATAATATGCTTTTCTGAGGCTATCAAAATAGTATAATGAAAGAAAACCAGTTATCTCAAATAAGAACGGAAAAAAAGTGATTCTAACGAAGTTTCCAAACTTCGAAAAAAAATTTTTTTCTTTTCGAGATTCTTTGCGCATAATATGCTTTACTGAGGCTATCAAACTAGTATAATGAAAGAGAACCAGTTATCTCAAATAAGAACGGAAAAAAAGTGATTCAAACGAAGTTTCCAAACTTCGAAAAAATTTTTTTTTCTTTTCGAGATTCTTTGCGCATAATATGCTTTTCTGAGGCTATCAAACTAGTATAATAAAAGAGAACCAGTTATCTCAAATAAGAACAGAAAAAAAGTGATTCTAACGATTTTTCCAAACTTCGAAAAAAATTTTTTTTCTTTTCGTGATTCTTTACGCTAAATATGCTTTTCTGAGGCTATCAAACTAGTATAATGAAAGAGAACCAGTTATCTCAAATAAGAACAGAAAAAAAGTGATTCTAAAGAAGTTTCCAAACTTCGAAAAAAAATTTTTTTCTTTTCGAGATTCTTTGCGCATAATATGCTTTACTGAGTCTATCAAACTAGTATAATGAAAGAGAACCATATATCTCAAATAAGAACGGAAAAAAAGTGATTCAAACGAAGTTTCCAAACTTCGAAAAAAAATGTTTTTCTTTTCGAGATTCTTTGCGCATAATATGCTTTTCTGAGGCTATCAAAATAGTATAATGAAAGAGAACCAGTTATCTCAAATAAGAACGGGAAAAAAGTGATTCTAACGAAGTTTCCAAACTTCGAAAATAATTTTTTTTCTTTTCGTGATTCTTTGCGCTAAATATGCTTTTCTGAGGTTATCAAACTAGTATAATGAAAGAGAACCAGTTATCTCAAATAAGAACAGAAAAAAAGTGATTCTAAAGTAGTTTCCAAACTTCGAAAAAAAATTTTTTTCTTTTCGAGATTCTTTGCGCATAATATGCTTTACTGAGGCTATCAAACTAGTATAATGAAAGAGAACCAGTTATCTCAAATAAGAACGGAAAAAAAGTGATTCAAACGAAGTTTCCAAACTTCGAAAAAAATTTTTTTTCTTTTCGAGATTCTTTGCGCATAATATGCTTTTCTGAGGCTATCAAACTAGTATAATAAAAGAGAACCAGTTATCTCAAATAAGAACAGAAAAAAAGTGATTCTAAAGAAGTTTCCAAACTTCGAAAAAATTTTTTTTTCTTTTCGAGATTCTTTGCGCATAATATGCTTTACTGAGGCTATCAAACTAGTATAATGCAAGAGAACCAGTTATCTCAAATAAGAACGGAAAAAAAGTGATTCTAATGAAGTTTCCAAACTTCGAAAAAAAATTTTTTTCTTTTCGAGATTCTTTGCGCATAATATGCTTTTCTGAGGCTATCAAAATAGTATAATGAAAGAAAACCAGTTATCTCAAATAAGAACGGAAAAAAAGTGATTCTAACGAAGTTTCCAAACTTCGAAAAAAATTTTTTTTCTTTTCGAGATTCTTTGCGCATAATATGCTTTACTGAGGCTATCAAACTAGTATAATGAAAGAGAACCAGTTATCTCAAATAAGAACGGAAAAAAAGTGATTCAAACGAAGTTTCCAAACTTCGAAAAAAATTTTTTTTTTTTTCGAGATTCTTTGCGCATAATATGCTTTTCTGAGGCTATCAAACTAGTATAATAAAAGAGAACCAGTTATCTCAAATAAGAACAGAAAAAAAGTGATTCTAACGATTTTTCCAAACTTCGAAAAAAATTTTTTTTCTTTTCGTGATTCTTTGCGCTAAATATGCTTTTCTGAGGCTATCAAACTAGTATAATAAAAGAGAACCAGTTATCTCAAATAAGAACAGAAAAAAAGTGATTCTAAAGAAGTTTCCAAACTTCGAAAAAAAATTTTTTTCTTTTCGAGATTCTTTGCGCATAATATGCTTTTCTGAGGCTATCAAAATAGTATAATGAAAGAAAACCAGTTATCTCAAATAAGAACGGAAAAAAAGTGATTCTAAAGAAGTTTCCAAACTTCGAAAAAAAATGTTTTTCTTTTCGAGATTCTTTGCGCATAATATTCTTTTCTGAGGCTATCAAACAAGTATAATGAAAGAGAACCAGTTATCTCAAATAAGAACAGAAAAAAAGTGATTCAAACGAAGTTTCCTAACTTCGACAAAAAATTTTTTTCTTTTTGAGATTCTTTGCGCATAATATACTTTTCTACGGCTATCAAGCTGGTAAAATGAAAGAGAACCAGTTATCTCGAATAAGAACGGAAAAAAAGTAATTCTAACGAAGTTTCCAAACTTCGAGAAAAATTTTTTTTCTTTTCGAGATTCTTTGCGCATAATATGCTTTACTGAGGCTATCAAACTAGTATAATGAAAGAGAACCAGTTATCTCAAATAAGAACGGAAAAAAAGTGATTCTAACGAAGTTTCCAAACTTCGAAAAAAATTTTTTTTCTTTTCGAGATTCTTAGCGCATAATATGCTTTACTGAGGCTATCAAACTAGTATAATGAAAGAGAACCAGTTATCTCAAATAAGAACCGAAAAAAAGTGATTCTAAAGAAGTTTCCAAACTTCGAAAAAAAATTTTTTTCTTTTCCAGATTCTTTGCGCATAATATGCTTTACTGAGGCTATTAAACGAGTACAATGAAAGAGAACCAGTTATGTCAAATAAGAACGGAAAAAAAGTGATTCTAACGAAGTTTCCAAACTTCGAAAAAAAATTTTTTTCTTTTCGAGATTCTTTGCGCATAATATGCTTTACTGAGGCTATCAAACTAGTATAATGAAAGAGAACCAGTTATCTCAAATAAGAACAGAAAAAAAGTGATTCTAACGATTTTTCCAAACTTCGAAAAAAATTTTTTTTCTTTTCGTGATTCTTTGCGCTAAATATGCTTTACTGAGGCTATCAAACTAGTATAATGAAAGAGAACCAGTTATCTCAAATAAGAACGGAAAAAAAGTGATTCAAAGGAAGTTTCCAAACTTCGAAAAAAATGTTTTTCTTTTCGAGATTCTTTGCGCATAATATGCTTTACTGAGGCTATCAAACTAGTATAATGAAAGAGAACCAGTTATCTCAAATAAGAACGGAAAAAAAGTGATTCAAACGAAGTTTCCAAACTTCGAAAAAATTTTTTTTTCTTTTCGAGATTCTTTGCGCATAATATGCTTTTCTGAGGCTATCAAACTAGTATAATCAAAGAGAACCAGTTATCTCAAATAAGAACAGAAAAAAAGTGATTCTAAAGAAGTTTCCAAACTTCGAAAAAATTTTTTTTTCTTTTCGAGATTCTTTGCGCATAATATGCTTTACTGAGGCTATCAAACTAGTATAATGAAAGAGAACCAGTTATTTCAAATAAGAACGGAAAAAAAGTGATTCAAACGAAGTTTCCAAACTTCGAAAAAAAATTTTTTTCTTTTCGAGATTCTTTGCGCATAATATGCTTTTCTGAGGCTATCAAACTACTATAATGAAAGAGAACCAGTTATCTCAAATAAGAACGGGAAAAAAGTGATTCTAACGAAGTTTCCATACTTCGAAAAAAAGTTTTTTTCTTTTCGTGATTCTTTGCGCTAAATATGCTTTTCTGAGGCTATCAAACTAGTATAATAAAAGAGAACCAGTTATCTCAAATAAGAACAGAAAAAAAGTGATTCTAAAGAAGTTTCCAAACTGGGAAAAAAATTTTTTTTCTTTTCGAGATTCTTTGCGCATAATATGCTTTACTGAGGCTATCAAACTAGTATCATTAAAGATAACCAGTTATCTCAAATAAGAACGGGAAAAAAGTGATTCAAACGAAGTTTCCAAACTTCGAAATAAAATTTTTTTCTTTTCGAGATTCTTTGCGCATAATATGCTTTTCTGAGGCTATCAAACTACTATAATGAAAGAGAACCAGGTATCTCAAATAAGAACGGAAAAAAAGTGATTCTAACGAAGTTTCCAAACTTCGAAAAAATTTTGTTTTCTTTTCGAGATTCTTTGTGCATAATATGCTTTACTGAGGCTATAAACTAGTATAATGAAAGAGAACCAGTTATCTCAAATAAGAACGGAAAAAAAGTGATTCAAACGAAGTTTCCAAACTTCGAAAAAAATCTTTTTCTTTTCGAGATTCTTTGCGCATAATATTCTTTTCTGAGGCTATCAAACTAGTATAATGAAAGAGAACCAGTTATCATAAATAAGAACGGAAAAAAAGTGATTCTAATGAAGTTTCCAAACTTCGAAAAAAAATTTTTTTCTTTTCGAGATTCTTTGCGCATAATATGCTTTATGAGGCTATCAAAATAGTATAATGAAAGAAAACCAGTGTTCTCAAATAAGAACGGAAAAAAAGTGATTCAAACGAAGTTTCCAAACTTCGAAAAAAATTTTTTTTCTTTTCGAGATTCTTTGCGCATAATATGCTTTTCTGAGGCTATCAAACTAGTATAATGAAAGAGAACCAGTTATCTCAAATAAGAACGGAAAAAAAGTGATTCTAACGAAGTTTCCAAACTTCGAAAAAAAATTTTTTTCTTTTCGAGATTCTTTGCGCATAATATGCTTTACTGAGGCTATCAAACTAGTATAATGAAAGAGAACCAGTTATCTCAAATAAGAACGGAAAAAAAGTGATTTAAACGAAGTTTCCAAACTTCGAAAAATTTTTTTTTTCTTTTCGAGATTCTTTGCGCATAATATGCTTTACTGAGGCTATCAAACTAGTATAATGAAAGAGAACCAGTTATTTCAAATAAGAACGGAAAAAAAGTGATTCAAACGAAGTTTCCAAACTTCGAAAAAAAATTTTTTTCTTTTCGATATTCTTTGCGCATAATATGCTTTTCTGAGGCTATCAAACTACTATAATGAAAGAGAACCAGTTATCTCAAATAAGAACGGAAAAAAAGTGATTCTAACGAAGTTTCCAAACTTCGAAAAAAAGTTTTTTTCTTTTCGTGATTCTTTGCGCTAAATATGCTTTTCTGAGGCTATCAAACTAGTATAATAAAAGAGAACCAGTTATCTCAAATAAGAACAGAAAAAAAGTGATTCTAAAGAAGTTTCCAAACTGGGAAAAAAATTTTTTTTCTTTTCGAGATTCTTTGCGCATAATATGCTTTACTGAGGCTATCAAACTAGTATAATTAAAGATAACCAGTTATCTCAAATAAGAACGGAAAAAAAGTGATTCAAACGAAGTTTCCAAACTTCGAAAAAAAATTTTTTTCTTTTCGAGATTCTTTGCGCATAATATGGTTTACTGAGGCTATCAAACTAGTATAATGAAAGAGAAACAGTTATCGCAAATAAGAACAGAATAAAAGTGATTCTAAAGAAGTTTCCAATTATCGAAAAAAAATTTTTTCTTTTCGAGATTCTTTGCGCATAATATGCTTTACTGAGGCTATCAAACTAGTATAATGAAAGAGAACCAGTTATCTCAAATAAGAACGGAAAAAAAGTGATTCAAACGAAGTTTCCAAACTTCGAAAAAAAATTTTTTTCTTTTCGAGATTCTTTGCGCATAATATGCTTTTCTGAGGCTATCAAAATAGTATAATGAAAGAGAACCAGTTATCTCAAATAAGAACGAGAAAAAAGTTATTCCAACGATGTTTCCAAACTTCGAAAATAATTTTTTTTCTTTTCGTGATTCTTTGCCCTTAATGTGCTTTACTGAGGCAATCAAACTAGTATAATGAAAGAGAACCAGGTTTCACAAATAAGAACGGAAAAAAAGTGATTCTAACGAAGTTTCCAAACTTCGAAAAATTTTGTTTTCTTTTCGAGATTCTTTGTGCATAATATGCTTTACTGAGGCTATCAAACTAGTATAATAAAAGAGAACCAGTTATCTCAAATAAGAACAGAAAAAAAGTGATTCTAACGATTTTTCCAAACTTCGAAAAAAATTTTTTTTCTTTTCGTGATTCTTTGCGCTAAATATGCTTTTCTGAGGCTATCAAACTAGTATAATAAAAGAGAACCAGTTATCTCAAATAAGAACAGAAAAAAAGTGATTCTAAAGAAGTTTCCAAACTTCGAAAAAAATTTTTTTTCTTTTCGAGATTCTTTGCGCATAATATGCTTTACTGGGGCTATCAAACTAGTATAATTAAAGGGAACCAGTTATCTCAAATAAGAACGGAAAAAAAGTGATTCAAACGAAGTTTCCAAACTTCGAAAAATTTTTTTTTTCTTTTCGTGATTCTTTTCGCTAAATATGCTTTTCTGAGGCTATCAAACTAGTATAATGAAAGAGAACCAGTTATCTCAAATAAGAACAGAAAAAAAGTGATTCTAAAGAAGTTTCCAAACTTCGAAAAAAAATGTTTTTCTTTTCGAGATTCTTTGCGCATAATATTCTTTTCTGAGGCTATCAAACAAGTATAATGAAAGAGAACCAGTTATCTCAAATAAGAACAGAAAAAAAGTGATTCAAACGAAGTTTCCAAACTTCGACAAAAAATTTTTTTCTTTTCCAGATTCTTTGCGCATAATATGCTTTACTGAGGCTATTAAACGAGTACAATGAAAGAGAACCAGTTATGTCAAATAAGAACGGAAAAAAAGTGATTCTAACGAAGTTTCCAAACTTCGAAAAAAAATTTTTTTCTTTTCGAGATTCTTTGCGCACAATATGCTTTACTGAGGCTATCAAACTAGTATAATGAAAGAGAACCAGTTATCTCAAATAAGAACAGAAAAAAAGTGATTCTAACGATTTTTCCAAACTTCGAAAAAATTTTTTTTTCTTTTCGTGATTCTTTGCGCTAAATATGCTTTTCTGAGGCTATCAAACTAGTATAATGAAAGAGAACCAGTTATCTCAAATAAGAACAGAAAAAAGTGATTCTAAAGAAGTTTCCAAACTTCGAAAAAAAATTTTTTTCTTTTCGAGATTCTTTGCGCATAATATGCTTTACTGAGGCTATCAAACTAGTATAATGAAAGAGAACCAGTTATCTCAAATAAGAACGGAAAAAAAGTGATTCAAACGAAGTTTCCAAACTTCGAAAAAAAATGTTTTTCTTTTCGAGATTCTTTGCGCATAATATGCTTTTCTGAGGCTATCAAAATATTATAATGAAAGAGAACCAGTTATCTCAAATAAGAACGGGAAAAAAGTGATTCTAACGAAGTTTCCAAACTTCGAAAATAATTTTTTTTCTTTTCGTGATTCTTTGCGCTAAATATGCTTTTCTGAGGTTATCAAACTAGTATAATGAAAGAGAACCAGTTATCTCAAATAAGAACAGAAAAAAAGTGATTCTAGAGTAGTTTCCAAACTTCGAAAAAAATTTTTTTTCTTTTCGAGATTCTTTGCGCATAATATGCTTTTCTGAGGCTATCAAACTAGTATAATAAAAGAGAACCAGTTATCTCAAATAAGAAAAGAAAAAAAGTGATTCTAAAGAAGTTTCCAAACTTCGAAAAATTTTTTTTTTCTTTTCGAGATTCTTTGCGCATAATATGCTTTACTGAGGCTATCAAACTAGTATAATGCAAGAGAACCAGTATTTTTCAAATAAGAACGGAAAAAAAGTGATTCAAACGAAGTTTCCAAACTTCGAAATAAAATTTTTTTCTTTTCGAGATTCTTTGCGCATAATATGCTTTTCTGAGGCTATCAAACTACTATAATGAAAGAGAACCAGGTATCTCAAATAAGAACGGAAAAAAAGTGATTCTAACGAAGTTTCCAAACTTCGAAAAAATTTTGTTTTCTTTTCGAGATTCTTTGTGCATAATATGCTTTACTGAGGCTATCAAACTAGTATAATGAAAGAGAACCAGTTATCTCAAATAAGAACGGAAAAAAAGTGATTCAAACGAAGTTTCCAAACTTCGAAAAAAATCTTTTTCTTTTCGAGATTCTTTGCGCATAATATTCTTTTCTGAGGCTATCAAACTAGTATAATGAAAGAGAACCAGTTATCTCAAATAAGAACGGAAAAAAAGTGATTCTAATGAAGTTTCCAAACTTCGAAAAAAAATTTTTTTCTTTTCGAGATTCTTTGCGCATAATATGCTTTTCTGAGGCTATCAAAATAGTATAATGAAAGAAAACCAGTTATCTCAAATAAGAACGGAAAAAAAGTGATTCTAACGAAGTTTCCAAACTTCGAAAAAAAATTTTTTTCTTTTCGAGATTCTTTGCGCATAATATGCTTTACTGAGGCTATCAAACTAGTATAATGAAAGAGAACCAGTTATCTCAAATAAGAACGGAAAAAAAGTGATTCAAACGAAGTTTCCAAACTTCGAAAAAATTTTTTTTTCTTTTCGAGATTCTTTGCGCATAATATGCTTTTCTGAGGCTATCAAACTAGTATAATAAAAGAGAACCATATATCTCAAATAAGAACGGAAAAAATCTAACGAAGTTTCCAAACTTCGAAAAAAAATGTTTTTCTTTTCGAGATTCTTTGCGCATAATATGCTTTTCTGAGGCTATCAAAATAGTATAATGAAAGAGAACCAGTTATCTCAAATAAGAACGGGAAAAAAGTGATTCTAACGAAGTTTCCAAACTTCGAAAATAATTTTTTTTCTTTTCGTGATTCTTTGCGCTAAATATGCTTTTCTGAGGTTATCAAACTAGTATAATGAAAGAGAACCAGTTATCTCAAATAAGAACAGAAAAAAAGTGATTCTAAAGTAGTTTCCAAACTTCGAAAAAAAATTTTTTTCTTTTCGAGATTCTTTGCGCATAATATGCTTTACTGAGGCTATCAAACTAGTATAATGAAAGAGAACCAGTTATCTCAAATAAGAACGGAAAAAAAGTGATTCAAACGAAGTTTCCAAACTTCGAAAAAAATTTTTTTTCTTTTCGAGATTCTTTGCGCATAATATGCTTTTCTGAGGCTATCAAACTAGTATAATAAAAGAGAACCAGTTATCTCAAATAAGAACAGAAAAAAAGTGATTCTAAAGAAGTTTCCAAACTTCGAAAAAATTTTTTTTTCTTTTCGAGATTCTTTGCGCATAATATGCTTTACTGAGGCTATCAAACTAGTATAATGCAAGAGAACCAGTTATCTCAAATAAGAACGGAAAAAAAGTGATTCTAATGAAGTTTCCAAACTTCGAAAAAAAATTTTTTTCTTTTCGAGATTCTTTGCGCATAAAATGCTTTTCTGAGGCTATCAAAATAGTATAATGAAAGAAAACCAGTTATCTCAAATAAGAACGGAAAAAAAGTGATTCTAACGAAGTTTCCAAACTTCGAAAAAAATTTTTTTTCTTTTCGAGATTCTTTGCGCATAATATGCTTTATGAGGCTATCAAACTAGTATAATGAAAGAGAACCAGTGTTCTCAAATAAGAACGGAAAAAAAGTGATTCAAACGAAGTTTCCAAACTTCGAAAAAAATTTTTTTTCTTTTCGAGATTCTTTGCGCATAATATGCTTTTCTGAGGCTATCAAACTAGAATAATGAAAGAGAACCAGTTATCTCAATTAAGAACGGAAAAATGTGATTCTAACGAAGTTTCCAAACTTCGAAAAAAAATTTTTCTCTTTTCGAGATTCTTTGCGCATAATATGCTTTACTGAGGCTATCAAACTAGTATAATGAAAGAGAACCAGTTATCTCAAATAAGAACGGAAAAAAAGTGATTCAAACGAAGTTTCCAAACTTCGAAAAAAATTTTTTTTCTTTTCGAGATTCTTTGCGCATAATATGCTTTTCTGAGGCTATCAAACTAGTATAATCAAAGAGAACCAGTTATCTCAAATAAGAACAGAAAAAAAGTGATTCTAAAGAAGTTTCCAAACTTCGAAAAAATTTTTTTTTCTTTTCGAGATTCTTTGCGCATAATATGCTTTACTGAGGCTATCAAACTAGTATAATGAAAGAGAACCAGTTATTTCAAATAAGAACGGAAAAAAAGTGATTCAAACGAAGTTTCCAAACTTCGAAAAAAAATTTTTTTCTTTTCGAGATTCTTTGCGCATAATATGCTTTTCTGAGGCTATCAAACTACTATAATGAAAGAGAACCAGTTATCTCAAATAAGAACGGGAAAAAAGTGATTCTAACGAAGTTTCCATACTTCGAAAAAAAGTTTTTTTCTTTTCGTGATTCTTTGCGCTAAATATGCTTTTCTGAGGCTATCAAACTAGTATAATAAAAGAGAACCAGTTATCTCAAATAAGAACAGAAAAAAAGTGATTCTAAAGAAGTTTCCAAACTGGGAAAAAAATTTTTTTTCTTTTCGAGATTCTTTGCGCATAATATGCTTTACTGAGGCTATCAAACTAGTATCATTAAAGATAACCAGTTATCTCAAATAAGAACGGGAAAAAAGTGATTCAAACGAAGTTTCCAAACTTCGAAATAAAATTTTTTTCTTTTCGAGATTCTTTGCGCATAATATGCTTTTCTGAGGCTATCAAACTACTATAATGAAAGAGAACCAGGTATCTCAAATAAGAACGGAAAAAAAGTGATTCTAACGAAGTTTCCAAACTTCGAAAAAATTTTGTTTTCTTTTCGAGATTCTTTGTGCATAATATGCTTTACTGAGGCTATAAACTAGTATAATGAAAGAGAACCAGTTATCTCAAATAAGAACGGAAAAAAAGTGATTCAAACGAAGTTTCCAAACTTCGAAAAAAATCTTTTTCTTTTCGAGATTCTTTGCGCATAATATTCTTTTCTGAGGCTATCAAACTAGTATAATGAAAGAGAACCAGTTATCATAAATAAGAACGGAAAAAAAGTGATTCTAATGAAGTTTCCAAACTTCGAAAAAAAATTTTTTTCTTTTCGAGATTCTTTGCGCATAATATGCTTTATGAGGCTATCAAAATAGTATAATGAAAGAAAACCAGTGTTCTCAAATAAGAACGGAAAAAAAGTGATTCAAACGAAGTTTCCAAACTTCGAAAAAAATTTTTTTTCTTTTCGAGATTCTTTGCGCATAATATGCTTTTCTGAGGCTATCAAACTAGTATAATGAAAGAGAACCAGTTATCTCAAATAAGAACGGAAAAAAAGTGATTCTAACGAAGTTTCCAAACTTCGAAAAAAAATTTTTTTCTTTTCGAGATTCTTTGCGCATAATATGCTTTACTGAGGCTATCAAACTAGTATAATGAAAGAGAACCAGTTATCTCAAATAAGAACGGAAAAAAAGTGATTTAAACGAAGTTTCCAAACTTCGAAAAATTTTTTTTTTCTTTTCGAGATTCTTTGCGCATAATATGCTTTACTGAGGCTATCAAACTAGTATAATGAAAGAGAACCAGTTATTTCAAATAAGAACGGAAAAAAAGTGATTCAAACGAAGTTTCCAAACTTCGAAAATAATTTTTTTTCTTTTCGTGATTCTTTGCGCTAAATATGCTTTTCTGAGGTTATCAAACTAGTATAATGAAAGAGAACCAGTTATCTCAAATAAGAACAGAAAAAAAGTGATTCTAAAGTAGTTTCCAAACTTCGAAAAAAAATTTTTTTCTTTTCGAGATTCTTTGCGCATAATATGCTTTACTGAGGCTATCAAACTAGTATAATGAAAGAGAACCAGTTATCTCAAATAAGAACGGAAAAAAAGTGATTCAAACGAAGTTTCCAAACTTCGAAAAAAATTTTTTTTCTTTTCGAGATTCTTTGCGCATAATATGCTTTTCTGAGGCTATCAAACTAGTATAATAAAAGAGAACCAGTTATCTCAAATAAGAACAGAAAAAAAGTGATTCTAAAGAAGTTTCCAAACTTCGAAAAAATTTTTTTTTCTTTTCGAGATTCTTTGCGCATAATATGCTTTACTGAGGCTATCAAACTAGTATAATGCAAGAGAACCAGTTATCTCAAATAAGAACGGAAAAAAAGTGATTCTAATGAAGTTTCCAAACTTCGAAAAAAAATTTTTTTCTTTTCGAGATTCTTTGCGCATAATATGCTTTTCTGAGGCTATCAAAATAGTATAATGAAAGAAAACCAGTTATCTCAAATAAGAACGGAAAAAAAGTGATTCTAACGAAGTTTCCAAACTTCGAAAAAAATTTTTTTTCTTTTCGAGATTCTTTGCGCATAATATGCTTTACTGAGGCTATCAAACTAGTATAATGAAAGAGAACCAGTTATCTCAAATAAGAACGGAAAAAAAGTGATTCAAACGAAGTTTCCAAACTTCGAAAAAAATTTTTTTTTTTTTCGAGATTCTTTGCGCATAATATGCTTTTCTGAGGCTATCAAACTAGTATAATAAAAGAGAACCAGTTATCTCAAATAAGAACAGAAAAAAAGTGATTCTAACGATTTTTCCAAACTTCGAAAAAAATTTTTTTTCTTTTCGTGATTCTTTGCGCTAAATATGCTTTTCTGAGGCTATCAAACTAGTATAATAAAAGAGAACCAGTTATCTCAAATAAGAACAGAAAAAAAGTGATTCTAAAGAAGTTTCCAAACTTCGAAAAAAATTTTTTTTCTTTTCGAGATTCTTTGCGCATAATATGCTTTACTGGGGCTATCAAACTAGTATAATTAAAGGGAACCAGTTATCTCAAATAAGAACGGAAAAAAAGTGATTCAAACGAAGTTTCCAAACTTCGAAAAATTTTTTTTTTCTTTTCGTGATTCTTTTCGCTAAATATGCTTTTCTGAGGCTATCAAACTAGTATAATGAAAGAGAACCAGTTATCTCAAATAAGAACAGAAAAAAAGTGATTCTAAAGAAGTTTCCAAACTTCGAAAAAAAATGTTTTTCTTTTCGAGATTCTTTGCGCATAATATTCTTTTCTGAGGCTATCAAACAAGTATAATGAAAGAGAACCAGTTATCTCAAATAAGAACAGAAAAAAAGTGATTCAAACGAAGTTTCCAAACTTCGACAAAAAATTTTTTTCTTTTCCAGATTCTTTGCGCATAATATGCTTTACTGAGGCTATTAAACGAGTACAATGAAAGAGAACCAGTTATGTCAAATAAGAACGGAAAAAAAGTGATTCTAACGAAGTTTCCAAACTTCGAAAAAAAATTTTTTTCTTTTCGAGATTCTTTGCGCACAATATGCTTTACTGAGGCTATCAAACTAGTATAATGAAAGAGAACCAGTTATCTCAAATAAGAACAGAAAAAAAGTGATTCTAACGATTTTTCCAAACTTCGAAAAAATTTTTTTTTCTTTTCGTGATTCTTTGCGCTAAATATGCTTTTCTGAGGCTATCAAACTAGTATAATGAAAGAGAACCAGTTATCTCAAATAAGAACAGAAAAAAGTGATTCTAAAGAAGTTTCCAAACTTCGAAAAAAAATTTTTTTCTTTTCGAGATTCTTTGCGCATAATATGCTTTACTGAGGCTATCAAACTAGTATAATGAAAGAGAACCAGTTATCTCAAATAAGAACGGAAAAAAAGTGATTCAAACGAAGTTTCCAAACTTCGAAAAAAAATGTTTTTCTTTTCGAGATTCTTTGCGCATAATATGCTTTTCTGAGGCTATCAAAATATTATAATGAAAGAGAACCAGTTATCTCAAATAAGAACGGGAAAAAAGTGATTCTAACGAAGTTTCCAAACTTCGAAAATAATTTTTTTTCTTTTCGTGATTCTTTGCGCTAAATATGCTTTTCTGAGGTTATCAAACTAGTATAATGAAAGAGAACCAGTTATCTCAAATAAGAACAGAAAAAAAGTGATTCTAGAGTAGTTTCCAAACTTCGAAAAAAATTTTTTTTCTTTTCGAGATTCTTTGCGCATAATATGCTTTTCTGAGGCTATCAAACTAGTATAATAAAAGAGAACCAGTTATCTCAAATAAGAAAAGAAAAAAAGTGATTCTAAAGAAGTTTCCAAACTTCGAAAAATTTTTTTTTTCTTTTCGAGATTCTTTGCGCATAATATGCTTTACTGAGGCTATCAAACTAGTATAATGCAAGAGAACCAGTATTTTTCAAATAAGAACGGAAAAAAAGTGATTCAAACGAAGTTTCCAAACTTCGAAATAAAATTTTTTTCTTTTCGAGATTCTTTGCGCATAATATGCTTTTCTGAGGCTATCAAACTACTATAATGAAAGAGAACCAGGTATCTCAAATAAGAACGGAAAAAAAGTGATTCTAACGAAGTTTCCAAACTTCGAAAAAATTTTGTTTTCTTTTCGAGATTCTTTGTGCATAATATGCTTTACTGAGGCTATCAAACTAGTATAATGAAAGAGAACCAGTTATCTCAAATAAGAACGGAAAAAAAGTGATTCAAACGAAGTTTCCAAACTTCGAAAAAAATCTTTTTCTTTTCGAGATTCTTTGCGCATAATATTCTTTTCTGAGGCTATCAAACTAGTATAATGAAAGAGAACCAGTTATCTCAAATAAGAACGGAAAAAAAGTGATTCTAATGAAGTTTCCAAACTTCGAAAAAAAATTTTTTTCTTTTCGAGATTCTTTGCGCATAATATGCTTTTCTGAGGCTATCAAAATAGTATAATGAAAGAAAACCAGTTATCTCAAATAAGAACGGAAAAAAAGTGATTCTAACGAAGTTTCCAAACTTCGAAAAAAAATTTTTTTCTTTTCGAGATTCTTTGCGCATAATATGCTTTACTGAGGCTATCAAACTAGTATAATGAAAGAGAACCAGTTATCTCAAATAAGAACGGAAAAAAAGTGATTCAAACGAAGTTTCCAAACTTCGAAAAAATTTTTTTTTCTTTTCGAGATTCTTTGCGCATAATATGCTTTTCTGAGGCTATCAAACTAGTATAATAAAAGAGAACCAGTTATCTCAAATAAGAACAGAAAAAAAGTGATTCTAACGATTTTTCCAAACTTCGAAAAAAATTTTTTTTCTTTTCGTGATTCTTTACGCTAAATATGCTTTTCTGAGGCTATCAAACTAGTATAATGAAAGAGAACCAGTTATCTCAAATAAGAACAGAAAAAAAGTGATTCTAAAGAAGTTTCCAAACTTCGAAAAAAAATTTTTTTCTTTTCGAGATTCTTTGCGCATAATATGCTTTACTGAGTCTATCAAACTAGTATAATGAAAGAGAACCATATATCTCAAATAAGAACGGAAAAAAAGTGATTCAAACGAAGTTTCCAAACTTCGAAAAAAAATGTTTTTCTTTTCGAGATTCTTTGCGCATAATATGCTTTTCTGAGGCTATCAAAATAGTATAATGAAAGAGAACCAGTTATCTCAAATAAGAACGGGAAAAAAGTGATTCTAACGAAGTTTCCAAACTTCGAAAATAATTTTTTTTCTTTTCGTGATTCTTTGCGCTAAATATGCTTTTCTGAGGTTATCAAACTAGTATAATGAAAGAGAACCAGTTATCTCAAATAAGAACAGAAAAAAAGTGATTCTAAAGTAGTTTCCAAACTTCGAAAAAAAATTTTTTTCTTTTCGAGATTCTTTGCGCATAATATGCTTTACTGAGGCTATCAAACTAGTATAATGAAAGAGAACCAGTTATCTCAAATAAGAACGGAAAAAAAGTGATTCAAACGAAGTTTCCAAACTTCGAAAAAAATTTTTTTTCTTTTCGAGATTCTTTGCGCATAATATGCTTTTCTGAGGCTATCAAACTAGTATAATAAAAGAGAACCAGTTATCTCAAATAAGAACAGAAAAAAAGTGATTCTAAAGAAGTTTCCAAACTTCGAAAAAATTTTTTTTTCTTTTCGAGATTCTTTGCGCATAATATGCTTTACTGAGGCTATCAAACTAGTATAATGCAAGAGAACCAGTTATCTCAAATAAGAACGGAAAAAAAGTGATTCTAATGAAGTTTCCAAACTTCGAAAAAAAATTTTTTTCTTTTCGAGATTCTTTGCGCATAAAATGCTTTTCTGAGGCTATCAAAATAGTATAATGAAAGAAAACCAGTTATCTCAAATAAGAACGGAAAAAAAGTGATTCTAACGAAGTTTCCAAACTTCGAAAAAAATTTTTTTTCTTTTCGAGATTCTTTGCGCATAATATGCTTTATGAGGCTATCAAACTAGTATAATGAAAGAGAACCAGTGTTCTCAAATAAGAACGGAAAAAAAGTGATTCAAACGAAGTTTCCAAACTTCGAAAAAAATTTTTTTTCTTTTCGAGATTCTTTGCGCATAATATGCTTTTCTGAGGCTATCAAACTAGAATAATGAAAGAGAACCAGTTATCTCAATTAAGAACGGAAAAATGTGATTCTAACGAAGTTTCCAAACTTCGAAAAAAAATTTTTCTCTTTTCGAGATTCTTTGCGCATAATATGCTTTACTGAGGCTATCAAACTAGTATAATGAAAGAGAACCAGTTATCTCAAATAAGAACGGAAAAAAAGTGATTCAAACGAAGTTTCCAAACTTCGAAAAAAATTTTTTTTCTTTTCGAGATTCTTTGCGCATAATATGCTTTTCTGAGGCTATCAAACTAGTATAATCAAAGAGAACCAGTTATCTCAAATAAGAACAGAAAAAAAGTGATTCTAAAGAAGTTTCCAAACTTCGAAAAAATTTTTTTTTCTTTTCGAGATTCTTTGCGCATAATATGCTTTACTGAGGCTATCAAACTAGTATAATGAAAGAGAACCAGTTATTTCAAATAAGAACGGAAAAAAAGTGATTCAAACGAAGTTTCCAAACTTCGAAAAAAAATTTTTTTCTTTTCGAGATTCTTTGCGCATAATATGCTTTTCTGAGGCTATCAAACTACTATAATGAAAGAGAACCAGTTATCTCAAATAAGAACGGGAAAAAAGTGATTCTAACGAAGTTTCCATACTTCGAAAAAAAGTTTTTTTCTTTTCGTGATTCTTTGCGCTAAATATGCTTTTCTGAGGCTATCAAACTAGTATAATAAAAGAGAACCAGTTATCTCAAATAAGAACAGAAAAAAAGTGATTCTAAAGAAGTTTCCAAACTGGGAAAAAAATTTTTTTTCTTTTCGAGATTCTTTGCGCATAATATGCTTTACTGAGGCTATCAAACTAGTATCATTAAAGATAACCAGTTATCTCAAATAAGAACGGGAAAAAAGTGATTCAAACGAAGTTTCCAAACTTCGAAATAAAATTTTTTTCTTTTCGAGATTCTTTGCGCATAATATGCTTTTCTGAGGCTATCAAACTACTATAATGAAAGAGAACCAGGTATCTCAAATAAGAACGGAAAAAAAGTGATTCTAACGAAGTTTCCAAACTTCGAAAAAATTTTGTTTTCTTTTCGAGATTCTTTGTGCATAATATGCTTTACTGAGGCTATAAACTAGTATAATGAAAGAGAACCAGTTATCTCAAATAAGAACGGAAAAAAAGTGATTCAAACGAAGTTTCCAAACTTCGAAAAAAATCTTTTTCTTTTCGAGATTCTTTGCGCATAATATTCTTTTCTGAGGCTATCAAACTAGTATAATGAAAGAGAACCAGTTATCATAAATAAGAACGGAAAAAAAGTGATTCTAATGAAGTTTCCAAACTTCGAAAAAAAATTTTTTTCTTTTCGAGATTCTTTGCGCATAATATGCTTTATGAGGCTATCAAAATAGTATAATGAAAGAAAACCAGTGTTCTCAAATAAGAACGGAAAAAAAGTGATTCAAACGAAGTTTCCAAACTTCGAAAAAAATTTTTTTTCTTTTCGAGATTCTTTGCGCATAATATGCTTTTCTGAGGCTATCAAACTAGTATAATGAAAGAGAACCAGTTATCTCAAATAAGAACGGAAAAAAAGTGATTCTAACGAAGTTTCCAAACTTCGAAAAAAAATTTTTTTCTTTTCGAGATTCTTTGCGCATAATATGCTTTACTGAGGCTATCAAACTAGTATAATGAAAGAGAACCAGTTATCTCAAATAAGAACGGAAAAAAAGTGATTTAAACGAAGTTTCCAAACTTCGAAAAATTTTTTTTTTCTTTTCGAGATTCTTTGCGCATAATATGCTTTACTGAGGCTATCAAACTAGTATAATGAAAGAGAACCAGTTATTTCAAATAAGAACGGAAAAAAAGTGATTCAAACGAAGTTTCCAAACTTCGAAAAAAAATTTTTTTCTTTTCGATATTCTTTGCGCATAATATGCTTTTCTGAGGCTATCAAACTACTATAATGAAAGAGAACCAGTTATCTCAAATAAGAACGGAAAAAAAGTGATTCTAACGAAGTTTCCAAACTTCGAAAAAAAGTTTTTTTCTTTTCGTGATTCTTTGCGCTAAATATGCTTTTCTGAGGCTATCAAACTAGTATAATAAAAGAGAACCAGTTATCTCAAATAAGAACAGAAAAAAAGTGATTCTAAAGAAGTTTCCAAACTGGGAAAAAAATTTTTTTTCTTTTCGAGATTCTTTGCGCATAATATGCTTTACTGAGGCTATCAAACTAGTATAATTAAAGATAACCAGTTATCTCAAATAAGAACGGAAAAAAAGTGATTCAAACGAAGTTTCCAAACTTCGAAAAAAAATTTTTTTCTTTTCGAGATTCTTTGCGCATAATATGGTTTACTGAGGCTATCAAACTAGTATAATGAAAGAGAAACAGTTATCGCAAATAAGAACAGAATAAAAGTGATTCTAAAGAAGTTTCCAATTATCGAAAAAAAATTTTTTCTTTTCGAGATTCTTTGCGCATAATATGCTTTACTGAGGCTATCAAACTAGTATAATGAAAGAGAACCAGTTATCTCAAATAAGAACGGAAAAAAAGTGATTCAAACGAAGTTTCCAAACTTCGAAAAAAAATTTTTTTCTTTTCGAGATTCTTTGCGCATAATATGCTTTTCTGAGGCTATCAAAATAGTATAATGAAAGAGAACCAGTTATCTCAAATAAGAACGAGAAAAAAGTTATTCCAACGATGTTTCCAAACTTCGAAAATAATTTTTTTTCTTTTCGTGATTCTTTGCCCTTAATGTGCTTTACTGAGGCAATCAAACTAGTATAATGAAAGAGAACCAGGTTTCACAAATAAGAACGGAAAAAAAGTGATTCTAACGAAGTTTCCAAACTTCGAAAAATTTTGTTTTCTTTTCGAGATTCTTTGTGCATAATATGCTTTACTGAGGCTATCAAACTAGTATAATGAAAGAGAACCAGTTATCTCAAATAAGAACGGAAAAAAAGTGATTCAAACGAAGTTTCCAAACTTCGAAAAAAAATTTTATTCTTTTCGAGATTCTTTGCGCATAATATGCTTTTCTGAGGCTATCAAACTAGTATAATAAAAGAGAACCAGTTATCTCAAATGAGAACAGAAAAAAAGTGATTCTAAAGAAGTTTCCAAACTTCGAAAAAATTTTTTTTTCTTTTCGAGATTCTTTGCGCATAATATGCTTTACTGAGGCTATCAAACTAGTATAATGCAAGAGAACCAGTTATCTCAAATAAGAACGCAAAAAAAGTGATTCTAATGAAGTTTCCAAACTTCGAAAAAAAATTTTTTTCTTTTCGAGATTCTTTGCGCATAATATGCTTTTCTGAGGCTATCAAAATAGTTTAATGAAAGAAAACCAGTTATCTCAAATAAGAACGGAAAAAAAGTGATTCTAACGAAGTTTCCAAACTTCGAAAAAAATTTTTTTTCTTTTCGAGATTCTTTGCGCATAATATGCTTTATGAGGCTATCAAACTAGTATAATGAAAGAGAACCAGTGTTCTCAAATAAGAACGGAAAAAAAGTGATTCAAACGAAGTTTCCAAACTTCGAAAAAATTTTTTTTTCTTTTCGAGATTCTTTGCGCATAATATGCTTTTCTGAGGCTATCAAACTAGTATAATGAAAGAGAACCAGTTATCTCAAATAAGAACGGAAAAAAAGTGATTCTAACGAAGTTTCCAAACTTCGAAAAAAAATTTTTTTCTTTTCGAGATTCTTTGCGCATAATATGCTTTACTGAGGCTATCAAACTAGTATAATGAAAGAGAACCAGTTATCTCAAATAAGAACGGAAAAAAAGTGATTCAAACGAAGTTTCCAAACTTCGAAAAAAATTTTTTTTCTTTTCGAGATTCTTTGCGCATAATATGCTTTTCTGAGGCTATCAAACTAGTATAATAAAAGAAAACCAGTTATCTCAAATAAAAACAGAAAAAAAGTGACTCTAAAGAAGTTTCCAAACTTCGAAAAATTTTTTTTTTCTTTTCGAGATTCTTTGCGCATAATATGCTTTACTGAGGCTATCAAACTAGTATAATGAAAGAGAACCAGTTATTTCAAATAAGAACGGAAAAAAAGTGATTCTAACGAAGTTTCCATACTTCGAAAAAAAGTTTTTTTCTTTTCGTGATTCTTTGCGCTAAATATGCTTTTCTGAGGCTATCAAACTAGTATAATAAAAGAGAACCAGTTATCTCAAATAAGAACAGAAAAAAAGTGATTCTAAAGAAGTTTCCAAACTGGGAAAAAAATTTTTTTTCTTTTCGAGATTCTTTGCGCATAATATGCTTTACTGAGGCTATCAAACTAGTATAATTAAAAATAACCAGTTATCTCAAATAAGAACGGAAAAAAAGTGATTCAAACGAAGTTTCCAAACTTCGAAATAAAATTTTTTTCTTTTCGAGATTCTTTGCGCATAATATGCTTTTCTGAGGCTATCAAACTAGTATAATGAAAGAGAACCAGTTATGTCAAATAAGAACGGAAAAAAAGTGATTCAAACGAAGTTTCCAAACTTCGAAAAAAAATTTTTTTCTTTTCGAGATTCTTTGCGCATAATATGCTTTTCTGAGGCTATCAAACTACTATAATGAAAGAGAACCAGTTATCTCAAATAAGAACAGAAAAAAAGTGATTCTAAAGAAGTTTCCAAACTTCGAAAAAATTTTTTTTTCTTTTCGAGATTCTTTGCGCATAATATGCTTTACTGAGGCTATCAAACTAGTATAATGCAAGAGAACCAGTTATCTCAAATAAGAACGGAAAAAAAGTGATTCTAATGAAGTTTCCAAACTTCGAAAAAAAATTTTTTTCTTTTCGAGATTCTTTGCGCATAATATGCTTTTCTGAGGCTATCAAAATAGTATAATGAAAGAAAACCAGTTATCTCAAATAAGAACGGAAAAAAAGTGATTCTAACGAAGTTTCCAAACTTCGAAAAAAATTTTTTTTCTTTTCGAGATTCTTTGCGCATAATATGCTTTACTGAGGCTATCAAACTAGTATAATGAAAGAGAACCAGTTATCTCAAATAAGAACGGAAAAAAAGTGATTCAAACGAAGTTTCCAAACTTCGAAAAAAATTTTTTTTTTTTTCGAGATTCTTTGCGCATAATATGCTTTTCTGAGGCTATCAAACTAGTATAATAAAAGAGAACCAGTTATCTCAAATAAGAACAGAAAAAAAGTGATTCTAACGATTTTTCCAAACTTCGAAAAATTTTTTTTTTCTTTTCGTGATTCTTTTCGCTAAATATGCTTTTCTGAGGCTATCAAACTAGTATAATGAAAGAGAACCAGTTATCTCAAATAAGAACAGAAAAAAAGTGATTCTAAAGAAGTTTCCAAACTTCGAAAAAAATGTTTTTCTTTTCGAGATTCTTTGCGCATAATATTCTTTTCTGAGGCTATCAAACAAGTATAATGAAAGAGAACCAGTTATCTCAAATAAGAACAGAAAAAAAGTGATTCAAACGAAGTTTCCAAACTTCGACAAAAAATTTTTTTCTTTTCCAGATTCTTTGCGCATAATATGCTTTACTGAGGCTATTAAACGAGTACAATGAAAGAGAACCAGTTATGTCAAATAAGAACGGAAAAAAAGTGATTCTAACGAAGTTTCCAAACTTCGAAAAAAAATTTTTTTCTTTTCGAGATTCTTTGCGCATAATATGCTTTACTGAGGCTATCAAACTAGTATAATGAAAGAGAACCAGTTATCTCAAATAAGAACAGAAAAAAAGTGATTCTAACGATTTTTCCAAACTTCGAAAAAAATTTTTTTTCTTTTCGTGATTCTTTGCGCTAAATATGCTTTTCTGAGGCTATCAAACTAGTATAATGAAAGAGAACCAGTTATCTCAAATAAGAACAGAAAAAAGTGATTCTAAAGAAGTTTCCAAACTTCGAAAAAAAATTTTTTTCTTTTCGAGATTCTTTGCGCATAATATGCTTTACTGAGGCTATCAAACTAGTATAATGAAAGAGAACCAGTTATCTCAAATAAGAACGGAAAAAAAGTGATTCAAACGAAGTTTCCAAACTTCGAAAAAAAATGTTTTTCTTTTCGAGATTCTTTGCGCATAATATGCTTTTCTGAGGCTATCAAAATATTATAATGAAAGAGAACCAGTTATCTCAAATAAGAACGGGAAAAAAGTGATTCTAACGAAGTTTCCAAACTTCGAAAATAATTTTTTTTCTTTTCGTGATTCTTTGCGCTAAATATGCTTTTCTGAGGTTATCAAACTAGTATAATGAAAGAGAACCAGTTATCTCAAATAAGAACAGAAAAAAAGTGATTCTAGAGTAGTTTCCAAACTTCGAAAAAAATTTTTTTTCTTTTCGAGATTCTTTGCGCATAATATGCTTTTCTGAGGCTATCAAACTAGTATAATAAAAGAGAACCAGTTATCTCAAATAAGAAAAGAAAAAAAGTGATTCTAAAGAAGTTTCCAAACTTCGAAAAATTTTTTTTTTCTTTTCGAGATTCTTTGCGCATAATATGCTTTACTGAGGCTATCAAACTAGTATAATGCAAGAGAACCAGTATTTTTCAAATAAGAACGGAAAAAAAGTGATTCAAACGAAGTTTCCAAACTTCGAAATAAAATTTTTTTCTTTTCGAGATTCTTTGCGCATAATATGCTTTTCTGAGGCTATCAAACTACTATAATGAAAGAGAACCAGGTATCTCAAATAAGAACGGAAAAAAAGTGATTCTAACGAAGTTTCCAAACTTCGAAAAAATTTTGTTTTCTTTTCGAGATTCTTTGTGCATAATATGCTTTACTGAGGCTATCAAACTAGTATAATGAAAGAGAACCAGTTATCTCAAATAAGAACGGAAAAAAAGTGATTCAAACGAAGTTTCCAAACTTCGAAAAAAATCTTTTTCTTTTCGAGATTCTTTGCGCATAATATTCTTTTCTGAGGCTATCAAACTAGTATAATGAAAGAGAACCAGTTATCTCAAATAAGAACGGAAAAAAAGTGATTCTAATGAAGTTTCCAAACTTCGAAAAAAAATTTTTTTCTTTTCGAGATTCTTTGCGCATAATATGCTTTTCTGAGGCTATCAAAATAGTATAATGAAAGAAAACCAGTTATCTCAAATAAGAACGGAAAAAAAGTGATTCTAACGAAGTTTCCAAACTTCGAAAAAAAATTTTTTTCTTTTCGAGATTCTTTGCGCATAATATGCTTTACTGAGGCTATCAAACTAGTATAATGAAAGAGAACCAGTTATCTCAAATAAGAACGGAAAAAAAGTGATTCAAACGAAGTTTCCAAACTTCGAAAAAATTTTTTTTTCTTTTCGAGATTCTTTGCGCATAATATGCTTTTCTGAGGCTATCAAACTAGTATAATAAAAGAGAACCAGTTATCTCAAATAAGAACAGAAAAAAAGTGATTCTAACGATTTTTCCAAACTTCGAAAAAAATTTTTTTTCTTTTCGTGATTCTTTACGCTAAATATGCTTTTCTGAGGCTATCAAACTAGTATAATGAAAGAGAACCAGTTATCTCAAATAAGAACAGAAAAAAAGTGATTCTAAAGAAGTTTCCAAACTTCGAAAAAAAATTTTTTTCTTTTCGAGATTCTTTGCGCATAATATGCTTTACTGAGTCTATCAAACTAGTATAATGAAAGAGAACCATATATCTCAAATAAGAACGGAAAAAAAGTGATTCAAACGAAGTTTCCAAACTTCGAAAAAAAATGTTTTTCTTTTCGAGATTCTTTGCGCATAATATGCTTTTCTGAGGCTATCAAAATAGTATAATGAAAGAGAACCAGTTATCTCAAATAAGAACGGGAAAAAAGTGATTCTAACGAAGTTTCCAAACTTCGAAAATAATTTTTTTTCTTTTCGTGATTCTTTGCGCTAAATATGCTTTTCTGAGGTTATCAAACTAGTATAATGAAAGAGAACCAGTTATCTCAAATAAGAACAGAAAAAAAGTGATTCTAAAGTAGTTTCCAAACTTCGAAAAAAAATTTTTTTCTTTTCGAGATTCTTTGCGCATAATATGCTTTACTGAGGCTATCAAACTAGTATAATGAAAGAGAACCAGTTATCTCAAATAAGAACGGAAAAAAAAGTGATTCAAACGAAGTTTCCAAACTTCGAAAAAAATTTTTTTTCTTTTCGAGATTCTTTGCGCATAATATGCTTTTCTGAGGCTATCAAACTAGTATAATAAAAGAGAACCAGTTATCTCAAATAAGAACAGAAAAAAAGTGATTCTAAAGAAGTTTCCAAACTTCGAAAAAATTTTTTTTTCTTTTCGAGATTCTTTGCGCATAATATGCTTTACTGAGGCTATCAAACTAGTATAATGCAAGAGAACCAGTTATCTCAAATAAGAACGGAAAAAAAGTGATTCTAATGAAGTTTCCAAACTTCGAAAAAAAATTTTTTTCTTTTCGAGATTCTTTGCGCATAAAATGCTTTTCTGAGGCTATCAAAATAGTATAATGAAAGAAAACCAGTTATCTCAAATAAGAACGGAAAAAAAGTGATTCTAACGAAGTTTCCAAACTTCGAAAAAAATTTTTTTTCTTTTCGAGATTCTTTGCGCATAATATGCTTTATGAGGCTATCAAACTAGTATAATGAAAGAGAACCAGTGTTCTCAAATAAGAACGGAAAAAAAGTGATTCAAACGAAGTTTCCAAACTTCGAAAAAAATTTTTTTTCTTTTCGAGATTCTTTGCGCATAATATGCTTTTCTGAGGCTATCAAACTAGAATAATGAAAGAGAACCAGTTATCTCAATTAAGAACGGAAAAATGTGATTCTAACGAAGTTTCCAAACTTCGAAAAAAAATTTTTCTCTTTTCGAGATTCTTTGCGCATAATATGCTTTACTGAGGCTATCAAACTAGTATAATGAAAGAGAACCAGTTATCTCAAATAAGAACGGAAAAAAAGTGATTCAAACGAAGTTTCCAAACTTCGAAAAAAATTTTTTTTCTTTTCGAGATTCTTTGCGCATAATATGCTTTTCTGAGGCTATCAAACTAGTATAATCAAAGAGAACCAGTTATCTCAAATAAGAACAGAAAAAAAGTGATTCTAAAGAAGTTTCCAAACTTCGAAAAAATTTTTTTTTCTTTTCGAGATTCTTTGCGCATAATATGCTTTACTGAGGCTATCAAACTAGTATAATGAAAGAGAACCAGTTATTTCAAATAAGAACGGAAAAAAAGTGATTCAAACGAAGTTTCCAAACTTCGAAAAAAAATTTTTTTCTTTTCGAGATTCTTTGCGCATAATATGCTTTTCTGAGGCTATCAAACTACTATAATGAAAGAGAACCAGTTATCTCAAATAAGAACGGGAAAAAAGTGATTCTAACGAAGTTTCCATACTTCGAAAAAAAGTTTTTTTCTTTTCGTGATTCTTTGCGCTAAATATGCTTTTCTGAGGCTATCAAACTAGTATAATAAAAGAGAACCAGTTATCTCAAATAAGAACAGAAAAAAAGTGATTCTAAAGAAGTTTCCAAACTGGGAAAAAAATTTTTTTTCTTTTCGAGATTCTTTGCGCATAATATGCTTTACTGAGGCTATCAAACTAGTATCATTAAAGATAACCAGTTATCTCAAATAAGAACGGGAAAAAAGTGATTCAAACGAAGTTTCCAAACTTCGAAATAAAATTTTTTTCTTTTCGAGATTCTTTGCGCATAATATGCTTTTCTGAGGCTATCAAACTACTATAATGAAAGAGAACCAGGTATCTCAAATAAGAACGGAAAAAAAGTGATTCTAACGAAGTTTCCAAACTTCGAAAAAATTTTGTTTTCTTTTCGAGATTCTTTGTGCATAATATGCTTTACTGAGGCTATAAACTAGTATAATGAAAGAGAACCAGTTATCTCAAATAAGAACGGAAAAAAAGTGATTCAAACGAAGTTTCCAAACTTCGAAAAAAATCTTTTTCTTTTCGAGATTCTTTGCGCATAATATTCTTTTCTGAGGCTATCAAACTAGTATAATGAAAGAGAACCAGTTATCATAAATAAGAACGGAAAAAAAGTGATTCTAATGAAGTTTCCAAACTTCGAAAAAAAATTTTTTTCTTTTCGAGATTCTTTGCGCATAATATGCTTTATGAGGCTATCAAAATAGTATAATGAAAGAAAACCAGTGTTCTCAAATAAGAACGGAAAAAAAGTGATTCAAACGAAGTTTCCAAACTTCGAAAAAAATTTTTTTTCTTTTCGAGATTCTTTGCGCATAATATGCTTTTCTGAGGCTATCAAACTAGTATAATGAAAGAGAACCAGTTATCTCAAATAAGAACGGAAAAAAAGTGATTCTAACGCAGTTTCCAAACTTCGAAAAAAAATTTTTTTCTTTTCGAGATTCTTTGCGCATAATATGCTTTACTGAGGCTATCAAACTAGTATAATGAAAGAGAACCAGTTATCTCAAATAAGAACGGAAAAAAAGTGATTTAAACGAAGTTTCCAAACTTCGAAAAATTTTTTTTTTCTTTTCGAGATTCTTTGCGCATAATATGCTTTACTGAGGCTATCAAACTAGTATAATGAAAGAGAACCAGTTATTTCAAATAAGAACGGAAAAAAAGTGATTCAAACGAAGTTTCCAAACTTCGAAAAAAAATTTTTTTCTTTTCGATATTCTTTGCGCATAATATGCTTTTCTGAGGCTATCAAACTACTATAATGAAAGAGAACCAGTTATCTCAAATAAGAACGGAAAAAAAGTGATTCTAACGAAGTTTCCAAACTTCGAAAAAAAGTTTTTTTCTTTTCGTGATTCTTTGCGCTAAATATGCTTTTCTGAGGCTATCAAACTAGTATAATAAAAGAGAACCAGTTATCTCAAATAAGAACAGAAAAAAAGTGATTCTAAAGAAGTTTCCAAACTGGGAAAAAAATTTTTTTTCTTTTCGAGATTCTTTGCGCATAATATGCTTTACTGAGGCTATCAAACTAGTATAATTAAAGATAACCAGTTATCTCAAATAAGAACGGAAAAAAAGTGATTCAAACGAAGTTTCCAAACTTCGAAAAATAATTTTTTTCTTTTCGAGATTCTTTGCGCATAATATGGTTTACTGAGGCTATCAAACTAGTATAATGAAAGAGAAACAGTTATCGCAAATAAGAACAGAATAAAAGTGATTCTAAAGAAGTTTCCAATTATCGAAAAAAAATTTTTTCTTTTCGAGATTCTTTGCGCATAATATGCTTTACTGAGGCTATCAAACTAGTATAATGAAAGAGAACCAGTTATCTCAAATAAGAACGGAAAAAAAGTGATTCAAACGAAGTTTCCAAACTTCGAAAAAAAATTTTTTTCTTTTCGAGATTCTTTGCGCATAATATGCTTTTCTGAGGCTATCAAAATAGTATAATGAAAGAGAACCAGTTATCTCAAATAAGAACGAGAAAAAAGTTATTCCAACGATGTTTCCAAACTTCGAAAATAATTTTTTTTCTTTTCGTGATTCTTTGCCCTTAATGTGCTTTACTGAGGCAATCAAACTAGTATAATGAAAGAGAACCAGGTTTCACAAATAAGAACGGAAAAAAAGTGATTCTAACGAAGTTTCCAAACTTCGAAAAATTTTGTTTTCTTTTCGAGATTCTTTGTGCATAATATGCTTTACTGAGGCTATCAAACTAGTATAATGAAAGAGAACCAGTTATCTCAAATAAGAACGGAAAAAAAGTGATTCAAACGAAGTTTCCAAACTTCGAAAAAAAATTTTATTCTTTTCGAGATTCTTTGCGCATAATATGCTTTTCTGAGGCTATCAAACTAGTATAATAAAAGAGAACCAGTTATCTCAAATGAGAACAGAAAAAAAGTGATTCTAAAGAAGTTTCCAAACTTCGAAAAAATTTTTTTTTCTTTTCGAGATTCTTTGCGCATAATATGCTTTACTGAGGCTATCAAACTAGTATAATGCAAGAGAACCAGTTATCTCAAATAAGAACGCAAAAAAAGTGATTCTAATGAAGTTTCCAAACTTCGAAAAAAAATTTTTTTCTTTTCGAGATTCTTTGCGCATAATATGCTTTTCTGAGGCTATCAAAATAGTTTAATGAAAGAAAACCAGTTATCTCAAATAAGAACGGAAAAAAAGTGATTCTAACGAAGTTTCCAAACTTCGAAAAAAATTTTTTTTCTTTTCGAGATTCTTTGCGCATAATATGCTTTATGAGGCTATCAAACTAGTATAATGAAAGAGAACCAGTGTTCTCAAATAAGAACGGAAAAAAAGTGATTCAAACGAAGTTTCCAAACTTCGAAAAAATTTTTTTTTCTTTTCGAGATTCTTTGCGCATAATATGCTTTTCTGAGGCTATCAAACTAGTATAATGAAAGAGAACCAGTTATCTCAAATAAGAACGGAAAAAAAGTGATTCTAACGAAGTTTCCAAACTTCGAAAAAAAATTTTTTTCTTTTCGAGATTCTTTGCGCATAATATGCTTTACTGAGGCTATCAAACTAGTATAATGAAAGAGAACCAGTTATCTCAAATAAGAACGGAAAAAAAGTGATTCAAACGAAGTTTCCAAACTTCGAAAAAAATTTTTTTTCTTTTCGAGATTCTTTGCGCATAATATGCTTTTCTGAGGCTATCAAACTAGTATAATAAAAGAAAACCAGTTATCTCAAATAAAAACAGAAAAAAAGTGACTCTAAAGAAGTTTCCAAACTTCGAAAAATTTTTTTTTTCTTTTCGAGATTCTTTGCGCATAATATGCTTTACTGAGGCTATCAAACTAGTATAATGAAAGAGAACCAGTTATTTCAAATAAGAACGGAAAAAAAGTGATTCTAACGAAGTTTCCATACTTCGAAAAAAAGTTTTTTTCTTTTCGTGATTCTTTGCGCTAAATATGCTTTTCTGAGGCTATCAAACTAGTATAATAAAAGAGAACCAGTTATCTCAAATAAGAACAGAAAAAAAGTGATTCTAAAGAAGTTTCCAAACTGGGAAAAAAATTTTTTTTCTTTTCGAGATTCTTTGCGCATAATATGCTTTACTGAGGCTATCAAACTAGTATAATTAAAAATAACCAGTTATCTCAAATAAGAACGGAAAAAAAGTGATTCAAACGAAGTTTCCAAACTTCGAAATAAAATTTTTTTCTTTTCGAGATTCTTTGCGCATAATATGCTTTTCTGAGGCTATCAAACTAGTATAATGAAAGAGAACCAGTTATGTCAAATAAGAACGGAAAAAAAGTGATTCAAACGAAGTTTCCAAACTTCGAAAAAAAATTTTTTTCTTTTCGAGATTCTTTGCGCATAATATGCTTTTCTGAGGCTATCAAACTACTATAATGAAAGAGAACCAGTTATCTCAAATAAGAACGGGAAAAAAGTGATTCTAACGAAGTTTCCAAACTTCGAAAAAAAGTTTTTTTCTTTTCGTGATTCTTTGCGCTAAATATGCTTTTCTGAGGCTATCAAACTAGTATAATAAAAGAGAACCAGTTATCTCAAATAAGAACAGAAAAAAAGTGATTCTAAAGAAGTTTCCAAACTGGGAAAAAAATTTTTTTTCTTTTCGAGATTCTTTGCGCATAATATGCTTTACTGAGGCTATCAAATTAGTATAATTAAAGATAACCAGTTATCTCAAATAAGAACGGAAAAAAAGTGATTCAAACGAAGTTTCCAAACTTCGAAAAAAAATTTTTTTCTTTTCGAGATTCTTTGCGCATAATATGGTTTACTGAGGCTATCAAACTAGTATAATGAAAGAGAAACAGTTATCGCAAATAAGAACAGAATAAAAGTGATTCTAAAGAAGTTTCCAATTTTCGAAAAAAAATTTTTTCTTTTCGAGATTCTTTGCGCATAATATGCTTTACTGAGGCTATCAAACTAGTATAATGAAAGAGAACCAGTTATCTCAAATAAGAACGGAAAAAAAGTGATTCAAACGAAGTTTCCAAACTTCGAAAAAAATCTTTTTCTTTTCGAGATTCTTTGCGCATAATATTCTTTTCTGAGGCTATCAAACTAGTATAATGAAAGAGAACCAGTTATCTCAAATAAGAACGGAAAAAAAGTGACTCTAATGAAGTTTACAAACTTCGAAAAAAAATTTTTTTCTTTTCGAGATTCTTTGCGCATAATATGCTTTTCTGAGGCTATCAAAATAGTATAATGAAAGAAAACCAGTTATCTCAAATAAGAACGGAAAAAAAGTGATTCTAACGAAGTTTCCAAACTTCGAAAAAAATTTTTTTTCTTTTCGAGATTCTTTGCGCATAATATGCTTTATGAGGCTATCAAACTAGTATAATGAAAGAGAACCAGTGTTCTCAAATAAGAACGGAAAAAAAGTGATTCAAACGAAGTTTCCAAACTTCGAAAAAATTTTTTTTTCTTTTCGAGATTCTTTGCGCATAATATGCTTTTCTGAGGCTATCAAACTAGTATAATGAAAGAGAACCAGTTATCTCAAATAAGAACGGAAAAAAAGTGATTGTAACGAAGTTTCCAAACTTCGAAAAAAAATTTTTTTCTTTTCGTGATTCTTTGCGCATAATATGCTTTACTGAGGCTATCAAAGTAGTATAATGAAAGAGAACCAGTTATCTCAAATAAGAACGGATAAAAAGTGATTCAAAAGAAGTTTCCAAACTTCGAAAAAATTTATTTTTCTTTTCGAGATTCTTTGCGCATAATATGCTTTTCTGAGGCTATCAAACTAGTATAATAAAAGAGAACCAGTTATCTCAAATAAGAACAGAAAAAAAGTGATTCTAACGATTTTTCCAAACTTCTAAAAATTTTTTTTTTCTTTTCGTGATTCTTTGCGCTAAATATGCTTTTCTGAGGCTATCAAACTAGTATAATGAAAGAGAACCAGTTATCTCAAATAAGAACGGAAAAAAAGTGATTCAAACGAAGTTTCCAAACTTCGAAAAAAATCTTTCTCTTTTCGAGATTCTTTGCGCATAATATTCTTTTCTGAGGCTATCAAACTAGTATAATGAAAGAGAACCAGTTATCTCAAATAAGAACGGAAAAAAAGTGATTCTAACGAAGTTTCCAAACTTCGAAAAAAAGTTTTTTTCTTTTCGTGATTCTTTGCGCTAAATATGCTTTTCTGAGGCTATCAAACTAGTATAATAAAAGAGAACCAGTTATCTCAAATAAGAACAGAAAAAAAGTGATTCTAAAGAAGTTTCCAAACTGGGAAAAAAATTTTTTTTCTTTTCGAGATTCTTTGCGCATAATATGCTTTACTGAGGCTATCAAACTAGTATAATTAAAGATAACCAGTTATCTCAAATAAGAACGGAAAAAAAGTGATTCAAACGAAGTTTCCAAACTTCGAAAAAAAATTTTTTTCTTTTCGAGATTCTTTGCGCATAATATGGTTTACTGAGGCTATCAAACTAGTATAATGAAAGAGAAACAGTTATCGCAAATAAGAACAGAATAAAAGTGATTCTAAAGAAGTTTCCAATTTTCGAAAAAAAATTTTTTCTTTTCGAGATTCTTTGCGCATAATATGCTTTACTGAGGCTATCAAACTAGTATAAAGAAAGAGTACCAGTTATCTCAAATAAGAACGGAAAAAAAGTGATTCAAACGAAGTTTCCAAACTTCGAAAAAAAATATTTTTCTTTTCGAGATTCTTTGCGCATAATATGCTTTTCTGAGGCTATGAAACTAGAATAATGAAAGAGAACCAGTTATCTCAAATAAGAACGGAAAAAAAGTGATTCTAACGAAGTTTCCAAACTTCGAAAAAAATTTTTTTTCTTTTCGAGATTCTTTGCGCATAATATGCTTTTCTGAGGCTATCAAAATAGTATAATGAAAGAGAACCAGTTATCTCAAATAAGAACGAGAAAAAAGTTATTCCAACGATGTTTCCAAACTTCGAAAATAATTTTTTTTCTTTTCGTGATTCTTTGCGCTAAATGTGCTTTACTGAGGCAATCAAACTAGTATAATGAAAGAGAACCAGGTATCTCAAATAAGAACGGAAAAAAAGTGATTCTAACGAAGTTTCCAAACTTCGAAAAAATTTTGTTTTCTTTTCGAGATTCTTTGTGCATAATATGCTTTACTGAGGCTATCAAACTAGTATAATGAAAGAGAACCAGTTATCTCAAATAAGAACGGAAAAAAAGTGATTCAAACGAAGTTTCCAAACTTCGAAAAAAATCTTTTTCTTTTCGAGATTCTTTGCGCATAATATTCTTTTCTGAGGCTATCAAACTAGTATAATGAAAGAGAACCAGTTATCTCAAATAAGAACGGAAAAAAAGTGATTCTAATGAAGTTTCCAAATTTCGAAAAAAATTTTTTTTCTTTTCGAGATTCTTTGCGCATAATATGCTTTTCTGAGGCTATCAAAATAGTATAATGAAAGAAAACCAGTTATCTCAAATAAGAACGGAAAAAAAGTGATTCTAACGAAGTTTCCAAACTTCGAAAAAAATTTTTTTTCTTTTCGAGATTCTTTGCGCATAATATGCTTTATGAGGCTATCAAACTAGTATAATGAAAGAGAACCAGTGTTCTCAAATAAGAACGGAAAAAAAGTGATTCAAACGAAGTTTCCAAACTTCGAAAAAAATTTTTTTTCTTTTCGAGATTCTTTGCGCATAATATGCTTTTCTGAGGCTATCAAACTAGTATAATGAAAGAGAACCAGTTATCTCAAATAAGAACGGAAAAAAAGTGATTGTTACGAAGTTTCCAAACTTCGAAAAAAAAATTTTTTCTTTTCGAGATTCTTTGCGCATAGTATGCTTTACTGAGGCTATCAAACTAGTATAATGAAAGAGAACCAGTTATCTCAAATAAGAACGGAAAAAAAGTGATTCAAAAGAAGTTTCCAAACTTCGAAAAAAATTTTTTTTCTTTTCGAGATTCTTTGCGCATAATATGCTTTTCTGAGGCTATCAAACTAGTATAATAAAAGAGAACCAGTTATCTCAAATAAGAACAGAAAAAAAGTGATTCTAACGATTTTTCCAAACTTCGAAAAAATTTTTTTTTCTTTTCGAGATTCTTTGCGCATAATATGGTTTACTGAGGCTATCAAACTAGTATAATGAAAGAGAAACAGTTATCGCAAATAAGAACAGAATAAAAGTGATTCTATAGAAGTTTCCAATTTTCGAAAAAAATTTTTTTCTTTTCGAGATTCTTTGCGCATAATATGCTTTACTGAGGCTATCAAACTAGTATAATGAAAGAGAACCAGTTATCTCAAATAAGAACGGAAAAAAAGTGATTCAAACGAAGTTTCCAAACTTCGAAAAAAAATGTTTTTTTTTCGAGATTCTTTGCGCATAATATGGTTTACTGAGGCTATCAAACTAGTATAATGAAAGAGAAACAGTTATCGCAAATAAGAACAGAATAAAAGTGATTCTAAAGAAGTTTCCAATTTTCGAAAAAAATTTTTTTCTTTTCGAGATTCTTTGCGCATAATATGCTTTACTGAGGCTATCAAACTAGTATAATGAAAGAGAACCAGTTATCTCAAATAAGAACGGAAAAAAAGTGATTCAAACGAAGTTTCCAAACTTCGAAAAAAAATATTTTTCTTTTCGAGATTCTTTGCGCATAATATGCTTTTCTGAGGCTATCAAACTAGTATAATGAAAGAGAACCAGTTATCTCAAATAAGAACGGAAAAAAAGTGATTCTAACGAAGTTTCCAAACTTCGAAAAAAAAATTTTTTCTTTTCGAGATTCTTTGCGCATAATATGCTTTTCTGAGGCTATCAAAATAGTATAATGAAAGAGAACCAGTTATCTCAAATAAGAACGAGAAAAAAGTTATTCCAACGATGTTTCCAAACTTCGAAGATAATTTTTTTTCTTTTCGTGATTCTTTGCGCTAAATGTGCTTTACTGAGGCAATCAAACTAGTATAATGAAAGAGAACCAGGTATCTCAAATAAGAACGGAAAAAAAGTGATTCTAACGAAGTTTCCAAACTTCGAAAAAATTTTTTTTCTTTTCGAGATTCTTTGTGCATAATATGCTTTACTGAGGCTATCAAACTAGTATAATGAAAGAGAACCAGTTATCTCAAATAAGAACGGAAAAAAAGTGATTCAAACGAAGTTTCCAAACTTCGAAAAAAATCTTTTTCTTTTCGAGATTCTTTGCGCATAATATTCTTTTCTGAGGCTATCAAACTAGTATAATGAAAGAGAACCAGTTATCTCAAATAAGAACGGAAAAAAAGTGATTCTAATGAAGTTTCCAAATTTCGAAAAAAAATTTTTTTCTTTTCGAGATTCTTTGCGCATAATATGCTTTTCTGAGGCTATCAAAATAGTATAATGAAAGAAAACCAGTTATCTCAAATAAGAACGGAAAAAAAGTGATTCTAACGAAGTTTCCAAACTTCGAAAAAAATTTTTTTTCTTTTCGAGATTCTTTGCGCATAATATGCTTTATGAGGCTATCAAACTAGTGTAATGAAAGAGAACCAGTGTTCTCAAATAAGAACGGAAAAAAAGTGATTCAAACGAAGTTTCCACACTTCGAAAAAAATTTTTTTTCTTTTCGAGATTCTTTGCGCATAATATGCTTTTCTGAGGCTATCAAACTAGTATAATGAAAGAGAACCAGTTATCTCAAATAAGAACGGAAAAAAAGTGATTGTTACGAAGTTTCCAAACTTCGAAAAAAAATTTTTTTCTTTTCGAGATTCTTTGCGCATAATATGCTTTACTGAGGCTATCAAACTAGTATAATGAAAGAGAACCAGTTATCTCAAATAAGAACGGAAAAAAAGTGATTCAAAAGAAGTTTCCAAACTTCGAAAAAAATTTTTTTCTTTTCGAGATTCTTTGCGCATAATATGCTTTTCTGAGGCTATCAAACTAGTATAATAAAAGAGAACCAGTTATCTCAAATAAGAACAGAAAAAAAGTGATTCTAACGATTTTTCCAAACTTCGAAAAAATTTTTTTTTCTTTTCGTGATTCTTTGCGCTAAATATGCTTTTCTGAGGCTATCAAACTAGTATAATGAAAGAGAACCAGTTATCTCAAATAAGAACAGAAAAAAAGTGATTCTAAAGAAGTTTCCAAACTTCGAAAAAAAATTTTTTTCTTTTCGAGATTCTTTGCGCATAATATGCTTTACTGAGGCTATCAAACTAGTATAATGAAAGAGAACCAGTTATCTCAAATAAGAACGGAAAAAAGTGATTCAAACGAAGTTTCCAAACTTCGAAAAAAAATGTTTTTCTTTTGGAGATTCATTGCGCATAATATGCTTTTCTGAGGCTATCAAAATAGTATAATGAAAGAGAACCAGTTATCTCAAATAAGAACGGGAAAAAAGTGATTCTAACGAAGTTTCCAAACTTCGAAAATAATTTTTTTTCTTTTCGTGATTCTTTGCGCTAAATATGCTTTTCTGAGGTTATCAAACTAGTATAATGAAAGAGAACCAGTTATCTCAAATAAGAACAGAAAAAAAGTGATTCTAAAGTAGTTTCCAAACTTCGAAAAAAAATTTTTTTCTTTTCGAGATTCTTTGCGCATAATATGCTTTACTGAGGCTATCAAACTAGTATAATGAAAGAGAACCAGTTATCTCAAATAAGAACGGAAAAAAAGTGATTCAAACGAAGTTTCCAAACTTCGAAAAAATTTTTTTTTCTTTTCGAGATTCTTTGCGCATAATATGCTTTTCTGAGGCTATCAAACTAGTATAATAAAAGAGAACCAGTTATCTCAAATAAGAACAGAAAAAAAGTGATTCTAAAGAAGTTTCCAAACTTCGAAAATTTTTTTTTTTCTTTTCGAGATTCTTTGCGCATAATATGCTTTACTGAGGCTATCAAAATAGTATAATGCAAGAGAACCAGTTATTTCAAATAAGAACGGAAAAAAAGTGATTCAAACGAAGTTTGCAAACTTCGAAATAAAATTTTTTTCTTTTCGAGATTCTTTGCGCATAATATGCTTTTCTGAGGCTATCAAACTACTATAATGAAAGAGAACCAGGTATCTCAAATAAGAACGGAAAAAAAGTGATTCTAACGATGTTTCCAAACTTCGAAAAAATTTTGTTTTCTTTTCGAGATTCTTTGTGCATAATATGCTTTACTGAGGCTATCAAACTAGTATAATGAAAGAGAATCAGTTATCTTAAATAAGAACGGAAAAAAAGTGATTCAAACGAAGTTTCCAAACTTCGAAAAAAGTTTTTTTCTTTTCGTGATTCTTTGCGCTAAATATGCTTTTCTGAGGCTATCAAACTAGTATAATAAAAGAGAACCAGTTATCTCAAATAAGAACAGAAAAAAAGTGATTCTAAAGAAGTTTCCAAACTGGGAAAAAAATTTTTTTTCTTTTCGAGATTCTTTGCGCATAATATGCTTTACTGAGGCTATCAAACTAGTATAATTAAAGGTAACCAGTTATCTCAAATAAGAACGGAAAAAAAGTGATTCAAACGAAGTTTCCAAACTTCGAAATAAAATTTTTTTCTTTTCGAGATTCTTTGCGCATAATATGCTTTTCTGAGGCTATCAAACTACTATAATGAAAGAGAACCAGGTATCTCAAATAAGAACGGAAAAAAAGTGATTCTAACGAAGTTTCCAAACTTCGAAAATTTTTTTTTTTCTTTTCGAGATTCTTTGCGCATAATATGCTTTACTGAGGCTATCAAAATAGTATAATGCAAGAGAACCAGTTATTTCAAATAAGAACGGAAAAAAAGTGATTCAAAGGAAGTTTCCAAACTTCGAAAAAAATCTTTTTCTTTTCGAGATTCTTTGCGCATAATATTCTTTTCTGAGGCTATCAAACTAGTATAATGAAAGAGAACCAGTTATCTCAAATAAGAACGGAAAAAAAGTGATTCTAATCAAGTTTCCAAACTTCGAAAAATTTTTTTTTTCTTTTCGAGATTCTTTGCGCATAATATGCTTTATGAGGTTATCAAACTAGTATAATGAAAGAGAACCAGTTATCTCAAATAAGAACAGAAAAAAAGTGATTCAAACGAAGTTTCCAAACTTCGACAAAAAATTTTTTTCTTTTTGAGATTCTTTGCGCATAATATACTTTTCTACGGCTATCAAACTGGTAAAATGAAAGAGAACCAGTTATCTCGTTAAGAACGGAAAATATGTAATTCTAACGAAGTTTCCAAACTTCGAAAAAAATTTTTTTTCTTTTCGAGATTCTTTGCGCATAATATGGTTTACTGAGGCTATCAAACTAGTATAATGAAAGAGAACCAGTTATCTCAAATAAGAACGGAAAAAAAGTGATTCTAACGAAGTTTCCAAACTTCGAAAAAAAATTTTTTTTTTTCGAGATTCTTTGCGCATAATATGCTTTACTGAGGCTATCAAACTAGTATAATTAAAGAGAACCAGTTATCTCAAATAAGAACAGAAAAAAAGTGATTCTAAAGTAGTTTCCAAACTTCGAAAAAAAATTTTTTTCTTTTCGAGATTCTTTGCGCATAATATGCTTTACTGAGGCTATCAAACTAGTATAATGAAAGAGAACCAGTTATCTCAAATAAGAACGGAAAAAAAGTGATTCAAAAGAAGTTTCCAAACTTCGAAAAAAAATTTTTTTCTTTTCGAGATTCTTTGCGCATAATATGCTTTTCTGAGGATTTCAAACTAGTATAATAAAAGAGAACCAGTTATCTCAAATAAGAACAGAAAAAAAGTGATTCTAAAGAAGTTTCCAAACTTCGAAAAATTTTTTTTTCTTTTCGAGATTCTTTGCGCATAATATGCTTTACTGAGGCTATCAAACTAGTATAATGAAAGAGAACCAGTTATCTCAAATAAAAACGGAAAAAAAGTGATTCTAACGAAGTTTCCAAACTTCGAAAAAAAATTTTTTTCTTTTCGAGATTCTTTGCGCATAATATGCTTTACTGAGGCTATCAAACCAGTATAATTAAAGAGAACCAGTTATCTCAAATAAGAACGGAAAAAAAGTGATTCAAACGAAGTTTCCAAACTTCGAAAAAAAATTTTTTTCTTTTCGAGATTCTTTGCGCATAATATGCTTTTCTGAGGCTATCAAACTAGTATAATGAAAGAGAACCAGTTATCTCAAATAAGAACGGAAAAAAAGTGATTCTAACGATGTTTCCAAACTTCGAAAAAAAATTTTTTTCTTTTCGAGATTCTTTGCGCATAATATGCTTTTCTGAGGCTATCAAAATAGTATAATGAAAGAGAACCAGTTATCTCAATTAAGAACGGAAAAAAAGTGATTCTAACGAAGTTTCCAAACTTCGAAAAAAATTTTTTTTCTTTTCGAGATTCTTTGCGCATAATATGCTTTTCTGAGGCTATCAAACTAGTATAATAAAAGAGAACCAGTTATCTCAAATAAGAACAGAAAAAAAGTGATTCTAAAGAAGTTTCCAAACTTCGAAAAATTTTTTTTTTCTTTTCGAGATTCTTTGCGCATAATATGCTTTACTGAGGCTATCAAACTAGTATAAAGAAAGAGAACCAGTTATTTCAAATAAGAATGGAAAAAAAGTGATTCAAACGAAGTTTCCAAACTTCGAAAAAAAATTTTTTTCTTTTCGAGATTCTTTGCGCATAATATGCTTTTCTGAGGCTATCAAACTACTATAATGAAAGAGAACCAGTTATCTAAAATAAGAACGGGAAAAAAGTGATTCTAACGAAGTTTCCAAACTTCGAAAAAAAGTTTTTTTCTTTTCGTGATTCTTTGCGCTAAATATGCTTTTCTGAGGCTATCAAACTAGTATAATAAAAGAGAACCACTTATCTCAAATAAGAACAGAAAAAAAGTGATTCTAAAGAAGTTTCCAAACTGGGAAAAACATTTTTTTTCTTTTCGAGAATCTTTGCGCATAATATGCTTTACTGAGGCTATCAAACTAGTATAATTAAAGAGAACCAGTTATCTCAAATAAAAACGGAAAAAAAGTGATTCAAACGAAGTTTCCAAACTTCGAAAAAAAATCTTTTTCTTTTCGTGATTCTTTTCGCTAAATATGCTTTTCTGAGGCTATCAAACTAGTATAATGAAAGAGAACCAGTTATCTTAAATAAGAACAGAAACAAAGTGATTCTAAAGAAGTTTCGAAACTTCGAAAAGAAATTTTTTTCTTTTCGAGATTCTTTGCGCATAATATGCTTTACTGAGGCTATGAAACTAGTATAATGAAAGAGAACCAGTTATCTCAAATAAGAACAGAAAAAAAGTGATTCTAACGAAGTTTGCAAACTTCGAAAAAAATTTTTTTTTTTTTCGAGATTCTTTGCGCATAATATGCTTTACTTAGGCTATCAAACTAGTATAATGAAAGAGAACCAGTTATCTCAAATAAGAATGGAAAAAAAGTGAATCAAACGAAGTTTCCAAACTTCGACAAAAAATTTATTTCTTTTTGAGATTCTTTGCGCATAATATGCTTTTCTGAGGCTATCAAACTAGTATAATAAAAAAGAACCAGTTATCTCAAGTAAGAACGGAAAAAGGTGATTCTAACGAAGTTTCCAAACTTCGAAAAAAAATTTTTTTCTTTTCGTGATTCTTTTCGCTAAATATGCTTTTCTGAGGCTGTCAAACTAGTATAATGAAAGAGAACCAGTTATCTCAAATAAGAACAGAAAAAAAGTGATTCTAAAGAAGTTTACAAAATTCGAAAAAAAATTTTTTTCTTTTCGAGATTCTTTGCGCATAATATGCTTTACTGAGGCTATCAAACTAGTATAATGAAAGAGAACCAGTTATCTCAAATAAGAACGGAAAAAAAGTGATTCAAACGAAGTTTCCAAACTACGAAAAAAAATGTTTTTCTTTTCGAGATTCTTTGCGCATAATATGCTTTTCTGAGGCTATCAAACTAGTATAATGAAAGAGAACCAGTTATCTCAAATAAGAACAGAAAAAGTGATTCTAACGAAGTTTCCAAACTTCGAAAAAAATTTTTTTTCTTTTCGAGATTCTTTGTGCTAAATATGCTTTACTGAGGCTATCAAACTAGTATAATGAAAGAGAACCAGTTATCTCAAATAAGAACGGAAAAAAAGTGATTCTAACGAAGTTTCCAAACTTCGAAAAAAATTTTTTTTCTTTTCGAGATTCTTTGCGCATAATATGCTTTTCTGAGGCTATCAAAATAGTATAATGAAAGAGAACCAGTTATCTCAAATAAGAACGAGAAAAAAGTTATTCTAATGATGTTTCCAAACTTCGAAAATAATTTTTTTTCTTTTCGTGATTCTTTGCGCTAAATTTTCTTTACTGAGGCTATCAAACCAGTATAATGAAAGAGAACCAGTTATCTCAAATAAGAACGGAAAAAAAGTGATTCTAACGAAGTTTCCAAACTTCGAAAAAAAAATATTTTTCTTTTCGAGATTCTTTGCGCATAATATGCTTTTCTGAGGCTATCAAACTAGTATAATGAAAGAGAACCAGTTATCTCAAATAAGAACGGAAAAAAAGTGATTCTAACGAAGTTTCCAAACTTCGAAAAAAAATTTTTTTCTTTTCGAGATTCTTTACGCATAATATGCTTTTCTGAGGCTATCAAAATAGTATAATGAAAGAGAACCAGTTATCTCAAATAAGAACGAGAAAAAAGTTATTCTAATGATGTTTCCAAACTTCGAAAATAATTTTTTTTCTTTTCGTGATTCTTTGCGCTAAATGTGCTTTACTGAGGCTATCAAACCAGTATAATGAAAGAGAACCAGTTATCTCAAATAAGAACGGGAAAAAAGTTATTCTAACGAAGTTTCCAAATTTCGAAAAAATTTTGTTTTCTTATCGAGATTCTTTGTGCATAATATGCTTTACTGAGGCTATCAAACTAGTATAATGAAAGAGAACCAGTTATCTCAAATAAGAACGGAAAAAAAGTGATTCTAACGAAGTTTCCAAACTTCGAAAAAAAATTTTTTTCTTTTCGAGATTCTTTGCGCATAATATGCTTTTCTGAGGCTATCAAAATAGTATAATGAAAGAGAACCAGTTATCTCAAATAAGAACAGAATAAAAGTGATTCTAAATAAGTTTCCAAACTTCGAAAAAAATATTTTTCTTTTCGAGATTCTTTGCGCATAATATGCTTTTCTGAGGCTATCAAACTAGTATAATGAAAGAGAACCAGTTATCTCAAATAAGAACGGAAAAAAAGTGATTCTAACGAAGTTTCCAAACTTCGAAAAAAAATTTTTTTCTTTTCGAGATTCTTTGCGCATAATATGCTTTTCTGAGGCTATCAAAATAGTATAATGAAAGAGAACCAGTTATCTCAAATAAGAACGAGAAAAAAGTTATTCTAATGATGTTTCCAAACTTCGAAAATAATTTTTTTTCTTTTCGTGATTCTTTGCGCTAAATTTTCTTTACTGAGGCTATCAAAGCAGTATAATGAAAGAGAACCAGTTATCTCAAATAAGAACGGGAAAAAAGTGATTCTAACTAAGTTTCCAAACTTGGAAAAAAATGTTTTTCTTTTCGAGATTCTTTGCGCATAATATGCTTTTCTGAGGCTATCAAGCTAGTATAATGAAAGAGAACCAGTTATCTCAAATAAGAACGGAAAAAAAGTGATTCAAACGAAGTTTCCAAACTTCGTAAAAAATCTTTTTCTTTTCGAGATTCTTTGCGCATAATATTCTTTTCTGAGGCTATCAAACTAGTACAATGAAAGAGAACCAGTTATCTCAAATAAGAACGGAAAAAAAGTGATTCTAACGAAGTTTCCAAACTTCGAAAAAAAATATTTTTCTTTTCGAGATTCTTTGCGCATAATATGCTTTTCTGAGGCTATCAAACTAGTATAATGAAAGAGAACCAGTTATCTCAAATAAGAACGGAAAAAAAGTGATTCTAACGAAGTTTCCAAACTTCGAAAAAAAATTTTTTTCTTTTCGAGATTTTTTACGCATAATATGCTTTTCTGAGGCTATCAAAATAGTATAATGAAAGAGAACAAGTTATCTCAAATAAGAACGAGAAAAAAGTTATTCTAATGATGTTTCCAAACTTCGAAAATAATTTTTTTTCTTTTCGTGATTCTTTGCGCTAAATGTGCTTTACTGAGGCTATCAAACCAGTATAATGAAAGAGAACCAGTTATCTCAAATAAGAACGGGAAAAAAATTATTCTAACGAAGTTTCCAAACTTCGAAAAAATGTTGTTTTCTTATCGAGATTCTTTGTGCATAATATGCTTTACTGAGGCTATCAAACTAGTATAATGAAAGAGAACCAGTTATCTCAAATAAGAACGGAAAAAAAGTGATTCAAACGAAGTTTCCAAACTTCGAAAAAAATCTTATTCTTTTCGAGATTCTTTGCGCATAATATGCTTTTCTGAGGCTATCAAACTAGTATAATGAAAGAGAACCAGTTATCTCAAATAAGAACGGAAAAAAAGTGATTCTAATGAAGTTTCCATACTTCGAAAAAAAATTTTTTTCTTTTCGAGATTCTTTGAGCATAATATGCTTTTCTGAGGCTATCAAACTGGTATAATGAAAGAGAACCAGTTATCTCAAATAAGAGCGGAAAAAAAGTGATTCTAACGAAGTTTCCAAACTTCGAAAAAAAATTTTTTTTCTTTTCGAGATTCTTTGCGCATAATATGCTTTACTGAGGCTATCAAACTAGTATAATGAAAGAGAACCAGTTATCTCAAATAAGAACGGAAAAAAAGTGATTCAAACGAAGTTTCCAAACTTCGAAAAAAATCTTTTTCTTTTCGAGATTCTTTGCGCATAATATTCTTTTCTGAGGCTATGAAACTAGTATAATGAAAGAGAACCAGTTATCTCAAATAAGAACGGAAAAAAAGTGATTCTAATGAAGTTTCCAAACTTCGAAAAAAAATTTTTTTCTTTTCGAGATTCTTTGCGCATAATATGCTTTTCTGAGGCTATCAAAATAGTATAATGAAAGAAAACCAGTTTACTCAAATAAGAACGGAAAAAAAGTGATTCTAACGAAGTTTCCAAACTTCGAAAAAAATTTTTTTTCTTTTCGAGATTCTTTGCGCATAATATGCTTTATGAGGCTATCAAACTAGTATAATGAAAGAGAACCAGTGTTCTCAAATAAGAACGGAAAAAAAGTGATTCAAACGAAGTTTCCAAACTTCGAAAAAAATTTTTTTTCTTTTCGAGATTCTTTGCGCATAATATGCTTTTCTGAGGCTATCAAACTAGTATAATGAAAGAGAACCAGTTATCTCAAATAAGAACGGAAAAAAATTGATTCTCACGATGTTTCCAAACTTCGAAAATAATTTTTTTTCTTTTCGTGATTCTTTGTGCTAAATATGCTTTTCTGAGGCTATCAAACTGGTATAATGAAAGAGAACCAGTTAATAAAAGTGATTCTAAATAAGTTTCGAAACTTCGAAAAAAATTTTTTTCTTTTCGAGATTCTTTGCGCATAATATGCTTTACTGAGGCTATCAAACTAGTATAATGAAAGAGAACCAGTTATCTCAAATAAGAACGGAAAAAAAGTGATTCAAACGAAGTTTCCAAACTTCGAAAAAAAATATTTTTCTTTTCGAGATTCTTTGAGCATAATATGCTTTTCTGAGGCTATCAAACTGGTATAATGAAAGAGAACCAGTTATCTCAAATAAGAGCGGAAAAAAAGTGATTCTAACGAAGTTTCCAAACTTCGAAAAAAATTTTTTTTTCTTTTCGAGATTCTTTGCGCATAATATGCTTTACTGAGGCTATCAAACTAGTATAATGAAAGAGAACCAGTTATCTCAAATAAGAACGGAAAAAAAGGGATTCAAACGAAGTTTCCAAACTTCGAAAAAAATCTTTTTCTTTTCGAGATTCTTTGCACATAATATTCTTTTCTGAGGCTATGAAACTAGTATAATGAAAGAGAATCAGTTATCTCAAATAAGAACGGAAAAAAAGTGATTCTAATGAAGTTTCCAAACTTCGAAAAAAAATTTTTTTCTTTTCGAGATTCTTTGCGCATAATATGCTTTTCTGAGGCTATCAAAATAGTATAATGAAAGAAAACCAGTTTACTCAAATAAGAACGGAAAAAAAGTTATTCTAACGAAGTTTCCAAACTTCGAAAAAAATTTTTTTTCTTTTCGAGATTCTTTGCGCATAATATGCTTTATGAGGCTATCAAACTAGTATAATGAAAGAGAACCAGTGTTCTCAAATAAGAACGGAAAAAAAGTGATTCAAACGAAGTTTCCAAACTTCGAAAAAAATTTTTTTTCTTTTCGAGATTCTTTGCGCATAATATGCTTTTCTGAGGCTATCAAACTAGTATAATGAAAGAGAACCAGTTATCTCAAATAAGAACGGAAAAAAAGTGATTCCAACGAAGTTTCCAAACTTCGAAAAAAAATTTTTTTCTTTTCGAGATTCTTTGCGCATAATATGCTTTACTGAGGCTATCAAACTAGTATAATGAAAGAGAACCAGTTATCTCAAATAAGAACGGAAAAAAAGTGATTCAAACGAAGTTTCCAAACTTCGAAAAAAATCTTATTCTTTTCGAGATTCTTTGCGCATAATATGCTTTTCTGAGGCTATCAAACTAGTATAATGAAAGAGAACCAGTTATCTCAAATAAGAACGGAAAAAAAGTGATTCTAATGAAGTTTCCATACTTCGAAAAAAAATTTTTTTCTTTTCGAGATTCTTTGAGCATAATATGCTTTTCTGAGGCTATCAAACTGGTATAATGAAAGAGAACCAGTTATCTCAAATAAGAGCGGAAAAAAAGTGATTCTAACGAAGTTTCCAAACTTCGAAAAAAAATTATTTTTCTTTTCGAGATTCTTTGCGCATAATATGCTTTACTGAGGCTATCAAACTAGTATAATGAAAGAGAACCAGTTATCTCAAATAAGAACGGAAAAAAAGTGATTCAAACGAAGTTTCCAAACTTCGAAAAAAATCTTTTTCTTTTCGAGATTCTTTGCGCATAATATTCTTTTCTGAGGCTATGAAACTAGTATAATGAAAGAGAACCAGTTATCTCAAATAAGAACGGAAAAAAAGTGATTCTAATGAAGTTTCCAAACTTCGAAAAAAAATTTTTTTCTTTTCGAGATTCTTTGCGCATAATATGCTTTTCTGAGGCTATCAAAATAGTATAATGAAAGAAAACCAGTTTACTCAAATAAGAACGGAAAAAAAGTGATTCTAACGAAGTTTCCAAACTTCGAAAAAAATTTTTTTTCTTTTCGAGATTCTTTGCGCATAATATGCTTTATGAGGCTATCAAACTAGTATAATGAAAGAGAACCAGTGTTCTCAAATAAGAACGGAAAAAAAGTGATTCAAACGAAGTTTCCAAACTTCGAAAAAAATTTTTTTTCTTTTCGAGATTCTTTGCGCATAATATGCTTTTCTGAGGCTATCAAACTAGTATAATGAAAGAGAACCAGTTATCTCAAATAAGAACGGAAAAAAATTGATTCTCACGATGTTTCCAAACTTCGAAAATAATTTTTTTTCTTTTCGTGATTCTTTGTGCTAAATATGCTTTTCTGAGGCTATCAAACTGGTATAATGAAAGAGAACCAGTTAATAAAAGTGATTCTAAATAAGTTTCCAAACTTCGAAAAAAATTTTTTTCTTTTCGAGATTCTTTGCGCATAATATGCTTTACTGAGGCTATCAAACTAGTATAATGAAAGAGAACCAGTTATCTCAAATAAGAACGGAAAAAAAGTGATTCAAACGAAGTTTCCAAACTTCGAAAAAAAATATTTTTCTTTTCGAGATTCTTTGAGCATAATATGCTTTTCTGAGGCTATTCAACTGGTATAATGAAAGAGAACCAGTTATCTCAAATAAGAGCGGAAAAAAAGTGATTCTAACGAAGTTTCCAAACTTCGAAAAAAAATTTTTTTTCTTTTCGAGATTCTTTGCGCATAATATGCTTTACTGAGGCTATCAAACTAGTATAATGAAAGAGAACCAGTTATCTCAAATAAGAACGGAAAAAAAGGGATTCAAACGAAGTTTCCAAACTTCGAAAAAAATCTTTTTCTTTTCGAGATTCTTTGCACATAATATTCTTTTCTGAGGCTATGAAACTAGTATAATGAAAGAGAATCAGTTATCTCAAATAAGAACGGAAAAAAAGTGATTCTAATGAAGTTTCCAAACTTCGAAAAAAAATTTTTTTCTTTTCGAGATTCTTTGCGCATAATATGCTTTTCTGAGGCTATCAAAATAGTATAATGAAAGAAAACCAGTTTACTCAAATAAGAACGGAAAAAAAGTTATTCTAACGAAGTTTCCAAACTTCGAAAAAAATTTTTTTTCTTTTCGAGATTCTTTGCGCATAATATGCTTTATGAGGCTATCAAACTAGTATAATGAAAGAGAACCAGTGTTCTCAAATAAGAACGGAAAAAAAGTGATTCAAACGAAGTTTCCAAACTTCGAAAAAAATTTTTTTTCTTTTCGAGATTCTTTGCGCATAATATGCTTTTCTGAGGCTATCAAACTAGTATAATGAAAGAGAACCAGTTATCTCAAATAAGAACGGAAAAAAAGTGATTCCAACGAAGTTTCCAAACTTCGAAAAAAAATTTTTTTCTTTTCGAGATTCTTTGCGCATAATATGCTTTACTGAGGCTATCAAACTAGTATAATGAAAGAGAACCAGTTATCTCAAATAAGAACGGAAAAAAAGTGATTCAAACGAAGTTTCCAAACTTCGAAAAAAATTTTTTTTCTATTCGAGATACTTTGCGCATAATATGCTTTTCAGAGACTATCAAACTAGTATAATAAAAGAGAACCAGTTATCTCAAATAAGAACAGAAAAAAAGTGATTCTAAAGAAGTTTCCAAACTTCGAAAAATTTTTTTTTTCTTTTCGAGATTGTTTGCGCATAATATGCTTTACTGAGGCTATCAAACTAGTATAATGAAAGAGAACCAGTTATTTCAAATAAGAACGGAAAAAAAGTGATTCAAACGAAGTTTCCAAACTTCGAATTAAAATTTTTTTCTTTTCGAGATTCTTTGCGCATAATATGCTTTTCTGAGGCTATCAAACTACTATAATGAAAGAGAACCAGTTATCTCAAATAAGAACGGGAAAAAATTGATTCTAACGAAGTTTCCAAACTTCGAAAAAAAGTTTTTTTCTTTTCGTGATTCTTTGCGCTAAATATGCTTTTCTGAGGCTATCAAACTAGTATAATAAAAGAGAACCAGTTATCTCAAATAAGAACAGAAAAAAAGTGATTCTAAAGAAGTTTCCAAACTGGGAAAAAAATTTTTTTTCTTTTCGAGATTCTTTGCGCATAATATGCTTTACTGAGGCTATCAAACCAGTATAATTAAAGATAACCAGTTATCTCAAATAAGAACGGAAAAAAAGTGATTCAAACGAAGTTTCCAAACTTCGAAAAAAAATTTTTTTCTTTTCGAGATTCTTTGCTCATAATATGGTTTACTGAGGCTATCAAACTAGTATAATGAAAGAGAAACAGTTATCGCAAACAAGAACAGAATAAAAGTGATTCTAAAGAAGTTTCCAATTTTCGAAAAAAAAATTTTTCTTTTCGAGATTCTTTGCGCATAATATGCTTTACTGAGGCTATCAAACTAGTATAATGAAAGAGAACCAGTTATCTCAAATAAGAACGGAAAAAAAGTGATTCAAACGAAGTTTCCAAACTTCGAAAAAAAAAATTTTTCTTTTCGAGATTCTTTGCGTTTAATATGCTTTTCTGAGGCTATCAAACTAGTATAATGAAAGAGAACCAGTTATCTCAAATAAGAACAGAAAAAAAGTGATTCAAACGAAGTTTCCAAACTTCGAAAAAAATTTTTTTCTTTTCGAGATTCTTTACGCATAATATGCTTTTCTGAGGCTATCAAAATAGTATAATGAAAGAGAACCAGTTATCTCAAATAAGAACGAGAAAAAAGTTATTCTAATGATGTTTCCAAACTTCGAAAATAATTTTTTTTCTTTTCGTGATTCTTTGCGCTAAATGTGCTTTACTGAGGCTATCAAACCAGTATAATGAAAGAGAACCAGTTATCTCAAATAAGAACGGGAAAAAAGTTATTCTAACGAAGTTTCCAAATTTCGAAAAAATTTTGTTTTCTTATCGAGATTCTTTGTGCATAATATGCTTTACTGAGGCTATCAAACTAGTATAATGAAAGAGAACCAGTTATCTCAAATAAGAACGGAAAAAAAGTGATTCTAACGAAGTTTCCAAACTTCGAAAAAAAATTTTTTTCTTTTCGAGATTCTTTGCGCATAATATGCTTTTCTGAGGCTATCAAAATAGTATAATGAAAGAGAACCAGTTATCTCAAATAAGAACAGAATAAAAGTGATTCTAAATAAGTTTCCAAACTTCGAAAAAAATATTTTTCTTTTCGAGATTCTTTGCGCATAATATGCTTTTCTGAGGCTATCAAACTAGTATAATGAAAGAGAACCAGTTATCTCAAATAAGAACGGAAAAAAAGTGATTCTAACGAAGTTTCCAAACTTCGAAAAAAAATTTTTTTCTTTTCGAGATTCTTTGCGCATAATATGCTTTTCTGAGGCTATCAAAATAGTATAATGAAAGAGAACCAGTTATCTCAAATAAGAACGAGAAAAAAGTTATTCTAATGATGTTTCCAAACTTCGAAAATAATTTTTTTTCTCTTCGTGATTCTTTGCGCTAAATTTTCTTTACTGAGGCTATCAAAGCAGTATAATGAAAGAGAACCAGTTATCTCAAATAAGAACGGGAAAAAAGTGATTCTAACTAAGTTTCCAAACTTGGAAAAAAATGTTTTTCTTTTCGAGATTCTTTGCGCATAATATGCTTTTCTGAGGCTATCAAGCTAGTATAATGAAAGAGAACCAGTTATCTCAAATAAGAACGGAAAAAAAGTGATTCAAACGAAGTTTCCAAACTTCGTAAAAAATCTTTTTCTTTTCGAGATTCTTTGCGCATAATATTCTTTTCTGAGGCTATCAAACTAGTACAATGAAAGAGAACCAGTTATCTCAAATAAGAACGGAAAAAAAGTGATTCTAACGAAGTTTCCAAACTTCGAAAAAAAATATTTTTCTTTTCGAGATTCTTTGCGCATAATATGCTTTTCTGAGGCTATCAAACTAGTATAATGAAAGAGAACCAGTTATCTCAAATAAGAACGGAAAAAAAGTGATTCTAACGAAGTTTCCAAACTTCGAAAAAAAATTTTTTTCTTTTCGAGATTTTTTACGCATAATATGCTTTTCTGAGGCTATCAAAATAGTATAATGAAAGAGAACAAGTTATCTCAAATAAGAACGAGAAAAAAGTTATTCTAATGATGTTTCCAAACTTCGAAAATAATTTTTTTTCTTTTCGTGATTCTTTGCGCTAAATGTGCTTTACTGAGGCTATCAAACCAGTATAATGAAAGAGAACCAGTTATCTCAAATAAGAACGGGAAAAAAATTATTCTAACGAAGTTTCCAAACTTCGAAAAAAAATATTTTTCTTTTCGAGATTCTTTGCGCATAATATGCTTTATGAGGCTATCAAACTAGTATAATGAAAGAGAACCAGTGTTCTCAAATAAGAACGGAAAAAAAGTGATTCAAACGAAGTTTCCAAACTTCGAAAAAAATTTTTTTTCTTTTCGAGATTCTTTGCGCATAATATGCTTTTCTGAGGCTATCAAACTAGTATAATGAAAGAGAACCAGTTATCTCAAATAAGAAAGGAAAAAAATTGATTCTCACGATGTTTCCAAACTTCGAAAATAATTTTTTTTCTTTTCGTGATTCTTTGTGCTAAATATGCTTTTCTGAGGCTATCAAACTGGTATAATGAAAGAGAACCAGTTATCGCAAATAAGAACAGAATAAAAGTGATTCTAAATAAGTTTCCAAACTTCGAAAAAAATTTTTTTCTTTTCGAGATTCTTTGCGCATAATATGCTTTACTGAGGCTATCAAACTAGTATAATGAAAGAGAACCAGTTATCTCAAATAAGAACGGAAAAAAAGTGATTCAAACGAAGTTTCCAAACTTCGAAAAAAAATATTTTTCTTTTCGAGATTCTTTGAGCATAATATGCTTTTCTGAGGCTATCAAACTGGTATAATGAAAGAGAACCAGTTATCTCAAATAAGAGCGGAAAAAAAGTGATTCTAACGAAGTTTCCAAACTTCGAAAAAAAATTTTTTTTCTTTTCGAGATTCTTTGCGCATAATATGCTTTACTGAGGCTATCAAACTAGTATAATGAAAGAGAACCAGTTATCTCAAATAAGAACGGAAAAAAAGGGATTCAAACGAAGTTTCCAAACTTCGAAAAAAATCTTTTTCTTTTCGAGATTCTTTGCACATAATATTCTTTTCTGAGGCTATGAAACTAGTATAATGAAAGAGAACCAGTTATCTCAAATAAGAACGGAAAAAAAGTGATTCTAATGAAGTTTCCAAACTTCGAAAAAAAATTTTTTTCTTTTCGAGATTCTTTGCGCATAATATGCTTTTCTGAGGCTATCAAAATAGTATAATGAAAGAAAACCAGTTTACTCAAATAAGAACGGAAAAAAAGTGATTCTAACGAAGTTTCCAAACTTCGAAAAAAATTTTTTTTCTTTTCGAGATTCTTTGCGCATAATATGCTTTATGAGGCTATCAAACTAGTATAATGAAAGAGAACCAGTGTTCTCAAATAAGAACGGAAAAAAAGTGATTCAAACGAAGTTTCCAAACTTCGAAAAAAATTTTTTTTCTTTTCGAGATTCTTTGCGCATAATATGCTTTTCTGAGGCTATCAAACTAGTATAATGAAAGAGAACCAGTTATCTCAAATAAGAACGGAAAAAAAGTGATTCTAACGAAGTTTCCAAACTTCGAAAAAAAATTTTTTTCTTTTCGAGATTCTTTGCGCATAATATGCTTTACTGAGGCTATCAAACTAGTATAATGAAAGAGAACCAGTTATCTCAAATAAGAACGGAAAAAAAGTGATTCAAACGAAGTTTCCAAACTTCGAAAAAAAATTTTTTCTATTCGAGATACTTTGCGCATAATATGCTTTTCAGAGGCTATCAAACTAGTATAATAAAAGAGAACCAGTTATCTCAAATAAGAACAGAAAAAAAGTGATTCTAAAGAAGTTTCCAAACTTCGAAAAATTTTTTTTTTCTTTTCGAGATTGTTTGCGCATAATATGCTTTACTGAGGCTATCAAACTAGTATAATGAAAGAGAACCAGTTATTTCAAATAAGAACGGAAAAAAAGTGATTCAAACGAAGTTTCCAAACTTCGAAAAAAATTTTTTTCTTTTCGAGATTCTTTGCGCTAAATATGCTTTTCTGAGGCTATCAAACTAGTATAATAAAAGAGAACCAGTTATCTCAAATAAGAACAGAAAAAAAGTGATTCTAAAGAAGTTTCCAAACTGGGAAAAAAATTTTTTTTCTTTTCGAGATTCTTTGCGCATAATATGCTTTACTGAGGCTATCAAACCAGTATAATTAAAGATAACCAGTTATCTCAAATAAGAACGGAAAAAAAGTGATTCAAACGAAGTTTCCAAACTTCGAAAAAAATTTTTTTTCTTTTCGAGATTCTTTGCTCATAATATGGTTTACTGAGGCTATCAAACTAGTATAATGAAAGAGAAACAGTTATCGCAAACAAGAACAGAATAAAAGTGATTCTAAAGAAGTTTCCAATTTTCGAAAAAAAATTTTTTCTTTTCGAGATTCTTTGCGCATAATATGCTTTACTGAGGCTATCAAACTAGTATAATGAAAGAGAACCAGTTATCTCAAATAAGAACGGAAAAAAAGTGATTCAAACGAAGTTTCCAAACTTCGAAAAAAAATATTTTTCTTTTCGAGATTCTTTGCGTTTAATATGCTTTTCTGAGGCTATCAAACTAGTATAATGAAAGAGAACCAGTTATCTCAAATAAGAACAGAAAAAAAGTGATTCAAACGAAGTTTCCAAACTTCGAAAAAATTTTTTTTTCTTTTCGTGAGTCTTTGCGCTAAATGTGCTTTACTGAGGCAATCAAACTAGTATAATGAAAGAGAAGCAGTTATCTCAAATAAGATCGTGAAAAAAGTGATTCTAACGAAGTTTCCAAACTTGGAAAAGAATATTTTTCTTTTCGAGATTCTTTGCGCATAATATGCTTTTCTGAGGCTATCAAGCTAGTATAATGAAAGAGAACCAGTTATCTCAAATAATAACGGGAAAAAAGTGATTCTAACGAAGTTTCCAAACTTCGAAAAATTTTTTTTTTCTTTTCGAGATTCTTTGCGCATAATATTCTTTTCTGAGGCTATCAAACTAGTATAATGAAAGAGAACCAGTTATCTCAAATAAGAACGGAAAAAAAGTGATTCTAATGAAGTTTCCAAACTTCGAAAAAAAATTTTTTCCTTTTCGAGATTCTTTGCGCATAATATGCTTTTCTGAGGCTATCAAAATAGTATAATGAAAGAAAACCAGTTATCTCAAATAAGAACGGAAAAAAAGTGATTCTAACGAAGTTTCCAAACTTCGAAAAAATTTTTTTTTCTTTTCGAGATTCTTTGCGCATAATATGCTTTATGAGGCTATCAAACTAGTATAATGAAAGAGAACCAGTGTTCTCAAATAAGAACGGAAAAAAAGTGATTCAAACGAAGTTTCCAAACTTCGAAAAAAAATTTTTTTCTTTTCGAGATTCTTTGCTCATAATATGGTTTACTGAGGCTATCAAACTAGTATAATGAAAGAGAAACAGTTATCGCAAACAAGAACAGAATAAAAGTGATTCTAAAGAAGTTTCCAATTTTCGAAAAAAAATTTTTTCTTTTCCAGATTCTTTGCGCATAATATGCTTTACTGAGGCTATCAAACTAGTATAATGAAAGAGAACCAGTTATCGCAAATAAGAACAGAATAAAAGTGATTCTAAATAAGTTTCCAAACTTCGAAAAAAATTTTTTTCTTTTCGAGATTCTTTGCGCATAATATGCTTTACTGAGGCTATCAAACTAGTATAATGAAAGAGAACCAGTTATCTCAAATAAGAACGGAAAAAAAGTGATTCAAACGAAGTTTCCAAACTTCGAAAAAAAATATTTTTCTTTTCGAGATTCTTTGAGCATAATATGCTTTTCTGAGGCTATCAAACTGGTATAATGAAAGAGAACCAGTTATCTCAAATAAGAGCGGAAAAAAAGTGATTCTAACGAAGTTTCCAAATTTCGAAAAAAAATTTTTTTTCTTTTCGAGATTCTTTGCGCATAATATGCTTTACTGAGGCTATCAAACTAGTATAATGAAAGAGAACCAGTTATCTCAAATAAGAACGGAAAAAAAGGGATTCAAACGAAGTTTCCAAACTTCGAAAAAAATCTTTTTCTTTTCGAGATTCTTTGCGCATAATATTCTTTTCTGAGGCTATGAAACTAGTATAATGAAAGAGAACCAGTTATCTCAAATAAGAACGGAAAAAAAGTGATTCTAATGAAGTTTCCAAACTTCGAAAAAAAATTTTTTTCTTTTCGAGATTCTTTGCGCATAATATGCTTTTCTGAGGCTATCAAAATAGTATAATGAAAGAAAACCAGTTTACTCAAATAAGAACGGAAAAAAAGTGATTCTAACGAAGTTTCCAAACTTCGAAAAAAATTTTTTTTCTTTTCGAGATTCTTTGCGCATAATATGCTTTATGAGGCTATCAAACTAGTATAATGAAAGAGAACCAGTGTTCTCAAATAAGAACGGAAAAAAAGTGATTCAAACGAAGTTTCCAAACTTCGAAAAACATTTTTTTTCTTTTCGAGATTCTTTGCGCATAATATGCTTTTCTGAGGCTATCAAACTAGTATAATGAAAGATAACCAGTTATCTCAAATAAGAACGGAAAAAAAGTGATTCTAACGAAGTTTCCAAACTTCGAAAAAAAATTTTTTTCTTTTCGAGATTCTTTGCGCATAATATGCTTTACTGAGGCTATCAAACTAGTATAATGAAAGAGAACCAGTTATCTCAAATAAGAACGGAAAAAAAGTGATTCAAACGAAGTTTCCAAACTTCGAAAAAAAGTTTTTTTCTTTTCGTGATTCTTTGCGCTAAATATGCTTTTCTGAGGCTATCAAACTAGTATAATAAAAGAGAACCAGTTATCTCAAATAAGAACAGAAAAAAAGTGATTCTAAAGAAGTTTCCAAACTGGGAAAAAAATTTTTTTTCTTTTCGAGATTCTTTGCGCATAATATGCTTTACTGAGGCTATCAAACCAGTATAATTAAAGATAACCAGTTATCTCAAATAAGAACGGAAAAAAAGTGATTCAAACGAAGTTTCCAAACTTCGAAAAAAAATTTTTTTCTTTTCGAGATTCTTTGCTCATAATATGGTTTACTGAGGCTATCAAACTAGTATAATGAAAGAGAAACAGTTATCGCAAACAAGAACAGAATAAAAGTGATTCTAAAGAAGTTTCCAATTTTCGAAAAAAAAATTTTTCTTTTCGAGATTCTTTGCGCATAATATGCTTTACTGAGGCTATCAAACTAGTATAATGAAAGAGAACCAGTTATCTCAAATAAGAACGGAAAAAAAGTGATTCAAACGAAGTTTCCAAACTTCGAAAAAAAATATTTTTCTTTTCGAGATTCTTTGCGTTTAATATGCTTTTCTGAGGCTATCAAACTAGTATAATGAAAGAGAACCAGTTATCTCAAATAAGAACAGAAAAAAAGTGATTCAAACGAAGTTTCCAAACTTCGAAAAAATTTTTTTTTCTTTTCGTGAGTCTTTGCGCTAAATGTGCTTTACTGAGGCAATCAAACTACTATAATGAAAGAGAAGCAGTTATCTCAAATAAGATCGTGAAAAAAGTGATTCTAACGAAGTTTCCAAACTTGGAAAAGAATGTTTTTCTTTTCGAGATTCTTTGCGCATAATATGCTTTTCTGAGGCTATCAAGCTAGTATAATGAAAGAGAACCAGTTATCTCAAATAAGAACGGAAAAAAAGTGATTCTAATGAAGTTTCCAAACTTCGAAAAAAAATTTTTTTCTTTTCGAGATTCTTTGCGCATAATATGCTTTTCTGAGGCTATCAAAATAGTATAATGAAAGAAAACCAGTTTACTCAAATAAGAACGGAAAAAAAGTTATTCTAACGAAGTTTCCAAACTTCGAAAAAAATTTTTTTTCTTTTCGAGATTCTTTGCGCATAATATGCTTTATGAGGCTATCAAACTAGTATAATGAAAGAGAACCAGTGTTCTCAAATAAGAACGGAAAAAAAGTGATTCAAACGAAGTTTCCAAACTTCGAAAAAAATTTTTTTTCTTTTCGAGATTCTTTGCGCATAATATGCTTTTCTGAGGCTATCAAACTAGTATAATGAAAGAGAACCAGTTATCTCAAATAAGAACGGAAAAAAAGTGATTCCAACGAAGTTTCCAAACTTCGAAAAAAAATTTTTTTCTTTTCGAGATTCTTTGCGCATAATATGCTTTACTGAGGCTATCAAACTAGTATAATGAAAGAGAACCAGTTATCTCAAATAAGAACGGAAAAAAAGTGATTCAAACGAAGTTTCCAAACTTCGAAAAAAATTTTTTTTCTATTCGAGATACTTTGCGCATAATATGCTTTTCAGAGACTATCAAACTAGTATAATAAAAGAGAACCAGTTATCTCAAATAAGAACAGAAAAAAAGTGATTCTAAAGAAGTTTCCAAACTTCGAAAAATTTTTTTTTTCTTTTCGAGATTGTTTGCGCATAATATGCTTTACTGAGGCTATCAAACTAGTATAATGAAAGAGAACCAGTTATTTCAAATAAGAACGGAAAAAAAGTGATTCAAACGAAGTTTCCAAACTTCGAAATAAAATTTTTTTCTTTTCGAGATTCTTTGCGCATAATATGCTTTTCTGAGGCTATCAAACTACTATAATGAAAGAGAACCAGTTATCTCAAATAAGAACGGGAAAAAATTGATTCTAACGAAGTTTCCAAACTTCGAAAAAAAGTTTTTTTCTTTTCGTGATTCTTTGCGCTAAATATGCTTTTCTGAGGCTATCAAACTAGTATAATAAAAGAGAACCAGTTATCTCAAATAAGAACAGAAAAAAAGTGATTCTAAAGAAGTTTCCAAACTGGGAAAAAAATTTTTTTTCTTTTCGAGATTCTTTGCGCATAATATGCTTTACTGAGGCTATCAAACCAGTATAATTAAAGATAACCAGTTATCTCAAATAAGAACGGAAAAAAAGTGATTCAAACGAAGTTTCCAAACTTCGAAAAAAAATTTTTTTCTTTTCGAGATTCTTTGCTCATAATATGGTTTACTGAGGCTATCAAACTAGTATAATGAAAGAGAAACAGTTATCGCAAACAAGAACAGAATAAAAGTGATTCTAAAGAAGTTTCCAATTTTCGAAAAAAAATTTTTTCTTTTCGAGATTCTTTGCGCATAATATGCTTTACTGAGGCTATCAAACTAGTATAATGAAAGAGAACCAGTTATCTCAAATAAGAACGGAAAAAAAGTGATTCAAACGAAGTTTCCAAACTTCGAAAAAAAAAATTTTTCTTTTCGAGATTCTTTGCGTTTAATATGCTTTTCTGAGGCTATCAAACTAGTATAATGAAAGAGAACCAGTTATCTCAAATAAGAACAGAAAAAAAGTGATTCAAACGAAGTTTCCAAACTTCGAAAAAAATTTTTTTCTTTTCGAGATTCTTTACGCATAATATGCTTTTCTGAGGCTATCAAAATAGTATAATGAAAGAGAACCAGTTATCTCAAATAAGAACGAGAAAAAAGTTATTCTAATGATGTTTCCAAACTTCGAAAATAATTTTTTTTCTTTTCGTGATTCTTTGCGCTAAATGTGCTTTACTGAGGCTATCAAACCAGTATAATGAAAGAGAACCAGTTATCTCAAATAAGAACGGGAAAAAAGTTATTCTAACGAAGTTTCCAAATTTCGAAAAAATTTTGTTTTCTTATCGAGATTCTTTGTGCATAATATGCTTTACTGAGGCTATCAAACTAGTATAATGAAAGAGAACCAGTTATCTCAAATAAGAACGGAAAAAAAGTGATTCTAACGAAGTTTCCAAACTTCGAAAAAAAATTTTTTTCTTTTCGAGATTCTTTGCGCATAATATGCTTTTCTGAGGCTATCAAAATAGTATAATGAAAGAGAACCAGTTATCTCAAATAAGAACAGAATAAAAGTGATTCTAAATAAGTTTCCAAACTTCGAAAAAAATATTTTTCTTTTCGAGATTCTTTGCGCATAATATGCTTTTCTGAGGCTATCAAACTAGTATAATGAAAGAGAACCAGTTATCTCAAATAAGAACGGAAAAAAAGTGATTCTAACGAAGTTTCCAAACTTCGAAAAAAAATTTTTTTCTTTTCGAGATTCTTTGCGCATAATATGCTTTTCTGAGGCTATCAAAATAGTATAATGAAAGAGAACCAGTTATCTCAAATAAGAACGAGAAAAAAGTTATTCTAATGATGTTTCCAAACTTCGAAAATAATTTTTTTTCTTTTCGTGATTCTTTGCGCTAAATTTTCTTTACTGAGGCTATCAAAGCAGTATAATGAAAGAGAACCAGTTATCTCAAATAAGAACGGGAAAAAAGTGATTCTAACTAAGTTTCCAAACTTGGAAAAAAATGTTTTTCTTTTCGAGATTCTTTGCGCATAATATGCTTTTCTGAGGCTATCAAGCTAGTATAATGAAAGAGAACCAGTTATCTCAAATAAGAACGGAAAAAAAGTGATTCAAACGAAGTTTCCAAACTTCGTAAAAAATCTTTTTCTTTTCGAGATTCTTTGCGCATAATATTCTTTTCTGAGGCTATCAAACTAGTACAATGAAAGAGAACCAGTTATCTCAAATAAGAACGGAAAAAAAGTGATTCTAACGAAGTTTCCAAACTTCGAAAAAAAATATTTTTCTTTTCGAGATTCTTTGCGCATAATATGCTTTTCTGAGGCTATCAAACTAGTATAATGAAAGAGAACCAGTTATCTCAAATAAGAACGGAAAAAAAGTGATTCTAACGAAGTTTCCAAACTTCGAAAAAAAATTTTTTTCTTTTCGAGATTTTTTACGCATAATATGCTTTTCTGAGGCTATCAAAATAGTATAATGAAAGAGAACAAGTTATCTCAAATAAGAACGAGAAAAAAGTTATTCTAATGATGTTTCCAAACTTCGAAAATAATTTTTTTTCTTTTCGTGATTCTTTGCGCTAAATGTGCTTTACTGAGGCTATCAAAACAGTATAATGAAAGAGAACCAGTTATCTCAAATAAGAACGGGAAAAAAATTATTCTAACGAAGTTTCCAAACTTCGAAAAAATTTTGTTTTCTTATCGAGATTCTTTGTGCATAATATGCTTTACTGAGGCTATCAAACTAGTATAATGAAAGAGAACCAGTTATCTCAAATAAGAACGGAAAAAAAGTGATTCAAACGAAGTTTCCAAACTTCGAAAAAAATCTTATTCTTTTCGAGATTCTTTGCGCATAATATGCTTTTCTGAGGCTATCAAACTAGTATAATGAAAGAGAACCAGTTATCTCAAATAAGAACGGAAAAAAAGTGATTCTAATGAAGTTTCCATACTTCGAAAAAAAATTTTTTTCTTTTCGAGATTCTTTGAGCATAATATGCTTTTCTGAGGCTATCAAACTGGTATAATGAAAGAGAACCAGTTATCTCAAATAAGAGCGGAAAAAAAGTGATTCTAACGAAGTTTCCAAACTTCGAAAAAAAATTTTTTTTCTTTTCGAGATTCTTTGCGCATAATATGCTTTACTGAGGCTATCAAACTAGTATAATGAAAGAGAACCAGTTATCTCAAATAAGAACGGAAAAAAAGTGATTCAAACGAAGTTTCCAAACTTCGAAAAAAATCTTTTTCTTTTCGAGATTCTTTGCGCATAATATTCTTTTCTGAGGCTATGAAACTAGTATAATGAAAGAGAACCAGTTATCTCAAATAAGAACGGAAAAAAAGTGATTCTAATGAAGTTTCCAAACTTCGAAAAAAAATTTTTTTCTTTTCGAGATTCTTTGCGCATAATATGCTTTTCTGAGGCTATCAAAATAGTATAATGAAAGAAAACCAGTTTACTCAAATAAGAACGGAAAAAAAGTGATTCTAACGAAGTTTCCAAACTTCGAAAAAAATTTTTTTTCTTTTCGAGATTCTTTGCGCATAATATGCTTTATGAGGCTATCAAACTAGTATAATGAAAGAGAACCAGTGTTCTCAAATAAGAACGGAAAAAAAGTGATTCAAACGAAGTTTCCAAACTTCGAAAAAAATTTTTTTTCTTTTCGAGATTCTTTGCGCATAATATGCTTTTCTGAGGCTATCAAACTAGTATAATGAAAGAGAACCAGTTATCTCAAATAAGAAAGGAAAAAAATTGATTCTCACGATGTTTCCAAACTTCGAAAATAATTTTTTTTCTTTTCGTGATTCTTTGTGCTAAATATGCTTTTCTGAGGCTATCAAACTGGTATAATGAAAGAGAACCAGTTATCGCAAATAAGAACAGAATAAAAGTGATTCTAAATAAGTTTCCAAACTTCGAAAAAATTTTTTTCTTTTCGAGATTCTTTGCGCATAATATGCTTTACTGAGGCTATCAAACTAGTATAATGAAAGAGAACCAGTTATCTCAAATAAGAACGGAAAAAAAGTGATTCAAACGAAGTTTCCAAACTTCGAAAAAAAATATTTTTCTTTTCGAGATTCTTTGAGCATAATATGCTTTTCTGAGGCTATCAAACTGGTATAATGAAAGAGAACCAGTTATCTCAAATAAGAGCGGAAAAAAAGTGATTCTAACGAAGTTTCCAAACTTCAAAAAAAAATTTTTTTTCTTTTCGAGATTCTTTGCGCATAATATGCTTTACTGAGGCTATCAAACTAGTATAATGAAAGAGAACCAGTTATCTCAAATAAGAACGGAAAAAAAGGGATTCAAACGAAGTTTCCAAACTTCGAAAAAAATCTTTTTCTTTTCGAGATTCTTTGCACATAATATTCTTTTCTGAGGCTATGAAACTAGTATAATGAAAGAGAACCAGTTATCTCAAATAAGAACGGAAAAAAAGTGATTCTAATGAAGTTTCCAAACTTCGAAAAAAAATTTTTTTCTTTTTGAGATTCTTTGCGCATAATATGCTTTTCTGAGGCTATCAAAATAGTATAATGAAAGAAAACCAGTTTACTCAAATAAGAACGGAAAAAAAGTGATTCTAACGAAGTTTCCAAACTTCGAAAAAAATTTTTTTTCTTTTCGAGATTCTTTGCGCATAATATGCTTTATGAGGCTATCAAACTAGTATAATGAAAGAGAACCAGTGTTCTCAAATAAGAACGGAAAAAAAGTGATTCAAACGAAGTTTCCAAACTTCGAAAAAAATTTTTTTTCTTTTCGAGATTCTTTGCGCATAATATGCTTTTCTGAGGCTATCAAACTAGTATAATGAAAGAGAACCAGTTATCTCAAATAAGAACGGAAAAAAAGTGATTCTAACGAAGTTTCCAAACTTCGAAAAAAAATTTTTTTCTTTTCGAGATTCTTTGCGCATAATATGCTTTACTGAGGCTATCAAACTAGTATAATGAAAGAGAACCAGTTATCTCAAATAAGAACGGAAAAAAAGTGATTCAAACGAAGTTTCCAAACTTCGAAAAAAAATTTTTTCTATTCGAGATACTTTGCGCATAATATGCTTTTCAGAGGCTATCAAACTAGTATAATAAAAGAGAACCAGTTATCTCAAATAAGAACAGAAAAAAAGTGATTCTAAAGAAGTTTCCAAACTTCGAAAAATTTTTTTTTTCTTTTCGAGATTGTTTGCGCATAATATGCTTTACTGAGGCTATCAAACTAGTATAATGAAAGAGAACCAGTTATTTCAAATAAGAACGGAAAAAAAGTGATTCAAACGAAGTTTCCAAACTTCGAAAAAAATTTTTTTCTTTTCGAGATTCTTTGCGCATAATATGCTTTTCTGAGGCTATCAAACTACTATAATGAAAGAGAACCAGTTATCTCAAATAAGAACGGGAAAAAATTGATTCTAACGAAGTTTCCAAACTTCGAAAAAAAGTTTTTTTCTTTTCGTGATTCTTTGCGCTAAATATGCTTTTCTGAGGCTATCAAACTAGTATAATAAAAGAGAACCAGTTATCTCAAATAAGAACAGAAAAAAAGTGATTCTAAAGAAGTTTCCAAACTGGGAAAAAAATTTTTTTTCTTTTCGAGATTCTTTGCGCATAATATGCTTTACTGAGGCTATCAAACCAGTATAATTAAAGATAACCAGTTATCTCAAATAAGAACGGAAAAAAAGTGATTCAAACGAAGTTTCCAAACTTCGAAAAAAATTTTTTTTCTTTTCGAGATTCTTTGCTCATAATATGGTTTACTGAGGCTATCAAACTAGTATAATGAAAGAGAAACAGTTATCGCAAACAAGAACAGAATAAAAGTGATTCTAAAGAAGTTTCCAATTTTCGAAAAAAAATTTTTTCTTTTCGAGATTCTTTGCGCATAATATGCTTTACTGAGGCTATCAAACTAGTATAATGAAAGAGAACCAGTTATCTCAAATAAGAACGGAAAAAAAGTGATTCAAACGAAGTTTCCAAACTTCGAAAAAAAATATTTTTCTTTTCGAGATTCTTTGCGTTTAATATGCTTTTCTGAGGCTATCAAACTAGTATAATGAAAGAGAACCAGTTATCTCAAATAAGAACAGAAAAAAAGTGATTCAAACGAAGTTTCCAAACTTCGAAAAAAATTTTTTTTCTTTTCGTGAGTCTTTGCGCTAAATGTGCTTTACTGAGGCAATCAAACTAGTATAATGAAAGAGAAGCAGTTATCTCAAATAAGATCGTGAAAAAAGTGATTCTAACGAAGTTTCCAAACTTGGAAAAGAATGTTTTTCTTTTCGAGATTCTTTGCGCATAATATGCTTTTCTGAGGCTATCAAGCTAGTATAATGAAAGAGAACCAGTTATCTCAAATAATAACGGGAAAAAAGTGATTCTAACGAAGTTTCCAAACTTCGAAAAATTTTTTTTTTCTTTTCGAGATTCTTTGCGCATAATATTCTTTTCTGAGGCTATCAAACTAGTATAATGAAAGAGAACCAGTTATCTCAAATAAGAACGGAAAAAAAGTGATTCTAATGAAGTTTCCAAACTTCGAAAAAAAATTTTTTTCCTTTCGAGATTCTTTGCGCATAATATGCTTTTCTGAGGCTATCAAAATAGTATAATGAAAGAAAACCAGTTATCTCAAATAAGAACGGAAAAAAAGTGATTCTAACGAAGTTTCCAAACTTCGAAAAAATTTTTTTTTCTTTTCGAGATTCTTTGCGCATAATATGCTTTATGAGGCTATCAAACTAGTATAATGAAAGAGAACCAGTGTTCTCAAATAAGAACGGAAAAAAAGTGATTCAAACGAAGTTTCCAAACTTCGAAAAAAATTTTTTTTCTTTTCGAGATTCTTTGCGCATAATATGCTTTATGAGGCTATCAAACTAGTATAATGAAAGAGAACCAGTGTTCTCAAATAAGAACGGAAAAAAAGTGATTCAAACGAAGTTTCCAAACTTCGAAAAAATTTTTTTTTCTTTTCGAGATTCTTTGCGCATAATATGCTTTTCTGAGGCTATCAAACTAGTATAATGAAAGAGAACCAGTTATCTCAAATAAGAACGGAAAAAAAGTGATTCTAACGAAGTTTCCAAACTTCGAAAAAAAATTTTTTTCTTTTCGAGATTCTTTGCGCATAATATGCTTTACTGAGGCTATCAAACTAGTATAATGAAAGAGAACCAGTTATCTCAAATAAGAACGGAAAAAAAGTGATTCAAACGAAGTTTCCAAACTTCGAAAAAAATTTTTTTCTATTCGAGATACTTTGCGCATAATATGCTTTTCAGAGGCTATCAAACTAGTATAATAAAAGAGAACCAGTTATCTCAAATAAGAACAGAAAAAAAGTGATTCTAAAGAAGTTTCCAAACTTCGAAAAATTTTTTTTTTCTTTTCGAGATTGTTTGCGCATAATATGCTTTACTGAGGCTATCAAACTAGTATAATGAAAGAGAACCAGTTATTTCAAATAAGAACGGAAAAAAAGTGATTCAAACGAAGTTTCCAAACTTCGAAAAAAATTTTTTTCTTTTCGAGATTCTTTGCGCATAATATGCTTTTCTGAGGCTATCAAACTACTATAATGAAAGAGAACCAGTTATCTCAAATAAGAACGGGAAAAAATTGATTCTAACGAAGTTTCCAAACTTCGAAAAAAAGTTTTTTTCTTTTCATGATTCTTTGCGCTAAATATGCTTTTCTGAGGCTATCAAACTAGTATAATAAAAGAGAACCAGTTATCTCAAATAAGAACAGAAAAAAAGTGATTCTAAAGAAGTTTCCAAACTGGGAAAAAAATTTTTTTTCTTTTCGAGATTCTTTGCGCATAATATGCTTTACTGAGGCTATCAAACCAGTATAATTAAAGAGAACCAGTTATCTCAAATAAGAACGGAAAAAAAGTGATTCAAAAGAAGTTTCCAAACTTCGAAAAAAATTTTTTTTCTTTTCGAGATTCTTTGCGCATAATATGCTTTTCTGAGGATTTCAAACTAGTATAATAAAAGAGAACCAGTTATCTCAAATAAGAACAGAAAAAAAGTGATTCTAAAGAAGTTTCCAAACTTCGAAAATTTTTTTTTCTTTTCGAGATTCTTTGCGCATAATATGCTTTACTGAGGCTATCAAACTAGTATAATGAAAGAGAACCAGTTATCTCAAATAAAAACGGAAAAAAAGTGATTCTAACGAAGTTTCCAAACTTCGAAAAAAAATTTTTTTCTTTTCGAGATTCTTTGCGCATAATATGCTTTACTGAGGCTATCAAACTAGTATAATTAAAGAGAACCAGTTATCTCAAATAAGAACGGAAAAAAAGTGATTCAAACGAAGTTTCCAAACTTCGAAAAAAATTTTTTTTCTTTTCGAGATTCTTTGCGCATAATATGCTTATCTGAGGCTATCAAACTAGTATAATGAAAGAGAACCAGTTATCTCATATAAGAACGGAAAAAAAGTGATTCTAACGAAGTTTCCAAACTTCGAAAAAAAATTTTTTTCTTTTCGAGATTCTTTGCGCATAATATGCTTTACTGAGGCTATCAAACTAGTATAAAGAAAGAGAACCAGTTATTTCAAATAAGAATGGAAAAAAAGTGATTCAAACGAAGTTTCCAAACTTCGAAAAAAAATTTTTTTCTTTTCGAGATTCTTTGCGCATAATATGCTTTTCTGAGGCTATCAAACTACTATAATGAAAGAGAACCAGTTATCTAAAATAAGAACGGGAAAAAAGTGATTCTAACGAAGTTTCCAAACTTCGAAAAAAAGTTTTTTTCTTTTCGTGATTCTTTGCGCTAAATATGCTTTTCTGAGGCTATCAAACTAGTATAATAAAAGAGAACCACTTATCTCAAATAAGAACAGAAAAAAAGTGATTCTAAAGAAGTTTCCAAACTGGGAAAAACATATTTTTTCTTTTCGAGAATCTTTGCGCATAATATGCTTTACTGAGGCCATCAAACTAGTATAATTAAAGAGAACCAGTTATCTCAAATAAAAACGGAAAAAAAGTGATTCAAACGAAGTTTCCAAACTTCGAAAAAAAATCTTTTTCTTTTCGTGATTCTTTTCGCTAAATATGCTTTTCTGAGGCTATCAAACTAGTATAATGAAAGAGAACCAGTTATCTTAAATAAGAACAGAAACAAAGTGATTCTAAAGAAGTTTCGAAACTTCGAAAAGAAATTTTTTTCTTTTCGAGATTCTTTGCGCATAATATGCTTTACTGAGGCTATGAAACTAGTATAATGAAAGAGAACCAGTTATCTCAAATAAGAACAGAAAAAAAGTGATTCTAACGAAGTTTGCAAACTTCGAAAAAAATTTTTTTTTTTTTCGAAATTCTTTGCGCATAATATGCTTTACTTAGGCTATCAAACTAGTATAATGAAAGAGAACCAGTTATCTCAAATAAGAATGGAAAAAAAGTGAATCAAACGAAGTTTCCAAACTTCGACAAAAAATTTATTTCTTTTTGAGATTCTTTGCGCATAATATGCTTTTCTGAGGCTATCAAACTAGTATAATAAAAAAGAACCAGTTATCTCAAGTAAGAACGGAAAAAGGTGATTCTAACGAAGTTTCCAAACTTCGAAAAAAATTTTTTTTCTTTTCGTGATTCTTTTCGCTAAATATGCTTTTCTGAGGCTGTCAAACTAGTATAATGAAAGAGAACCAGTTATCTCAAATAAGAACAGAAAAAAAGTGATTCTAAAGAAGTTTACAAAATTCGAAAAAAAATTTTTTTCTTTTCGAGATTCTTTGCGCATAATATGCTTTACTGAGGCTATCAAACTAGTATAATGAAAGAGAACCAGTTATCTCAAATAAGAACGGAAAAAAAGTGATTCAAACGAAGTTTCCAAACTACGAAAAAAAATGTTTTTCTTTTCGAGATTCTTTGCGCATAATATGCTTTTCTGAGGCTATCAAACTAGTATAATGAAAGAGAACCAGTTATCTCAAATAAGAACAGAAAAAGTGATTCTAACGAAGTTTCCAAACTTCGAAAAAAATTTTTTTTCTTTTCGAGATTCTTTGTGCTAAATATGCTTTACTGAGGCTATCAAACTAGTATAATGAAAGAGAACCAGTTATCTCAAATAAGAACGGAAAAAAAGTGATTCTAACGAAGTTTCCAAACTTCGAAAAAAATTTTTTTTCTTTTCGAGATTCTTTGCGCATAATATGCTTTTCTGAGGCTATCAAAATAGTATAATGAAAGAGAACCAGTTATCTCAAATAAGAACGAGAAAAAAGTTATTCTAATGATGTTTCCAAACTTCGAAAATAATTTTTTTTCTTTTCGTGATTCTTTGCGCTAAATTTTCTTTACTGAGGCTATCAAACCAGTATAATGAAAGAGAACCAGTTATCTCAAATAAGAACGGAAAAAAAGTGATTCTAACGAAGTTTCCAAACTTCGATAAAAAAATATTTTTCTTTTCGAGATTCTTTGCGCATAATATGCTTTTCTGAGGCTATCAAACTAGTATAATGAAAGAGAACCAGTTATCTCAAATAAGAACGGAAAAAAAGTGATTCTAACGAAGTTTCCAAACTTCGAAAAAAAATTTTTTTCTTTTCGAGATTCTTTACGCATAATATGCTTTTCTGAGGCTATCAAAATAGTATAATGAAAGAGAACCAGTTATCTCAAATAAGAACGAGAAAAAAGTTATTCTAATGATGTTTCCAAACTTCGAAAATAATTTTTTTTCTTTTCGTGATTCTTTGCGCTAAATGTGCTTTACTGAGGCTATCAAACCAGTATAATGAAAGAGAACCAGTTATCTCAAATAAGAACTGGAAAAAAGTTATTCTAACGAAGTTTCCAAATTTCGAAAAAATTTTGTTTTCTTATCGAGATTCTTTGTGCATAATATGCTTTACTGAGGCTATCAAACTAGTATAATGAAAGAGAACCAGTTATCTCAAATAAGAACGGAAAAAAAGTGATTCTAACGAAGTTTCCAAACTTCGAAAAAAAATTTTTTTCTTTTCGAGATTCTTTGCGCATAATATGCTTTTCTGAGGCTATCAAAATAGTATAATGAAAGAGAACCAGTTATCTCAAATAAGAACAGAATAAAAGTGATTCTAAATAAGTTTCCAAACTTCGAAAAAAATATTTTTCTTTTCGAGATTCTTTGCGCATAATATGCTTTTCTGAGGCTATCAAACTAGTATAATGAAAGAGAACCAGTTATCTCAAATAAGAACGGAAAAAAAGTGATTCTAACGAAGTTTCCAAACTTCGAAAAAAAATTTTTTTCTTTTCGAGATTCTTTGCGCATAATATGCTTTTCTGAGGCTATCAAAATAGTATAATGAAAGAGAACCAGTTATCTCAAATAAGAACGAGAAAAAAGTTATTCTAATGATGTTTCCAAACTTCGAAAATAATTTTTTTTCTTTTCGTGATTCTTTGCGCTAAATTTTCTTTACTGAGGCTATCAAAGCAGTATAATGAAAGAGAACCAGTTATCTCAAATAAGAACGGGAAAAAAGTGATTCTAACTAAGTTTCCAAACTTGGAAAAAAATGTTTTTCTTTTCGAGATTCTTTGCGCATAATATGCTTTTCTGAGGCTATCAAGCTAGTACAATGAAAGAGAACCAGTTATCTCAAATAAGAACGGAAAAAAAGTGATTCAAACGAAGTTTCCAAACTTCGTAAAAAATCTTTTTCTTTTCGAGATTCTTTGCGCATAATATGCTTTTCTGAGGCTATCAAACTAGTATAATGAAAGAGAACCAGTTATCTCAAATAAGAACGGAAAAAAAGTGATTCTAACGAAGTTTCCAAACTTCGAAAAAAAATTTTTTTCTTTTCGAGATTTTTTACGCATAATATGCTTTTCTGAGGCTATCAAAATAGTATAATGAAAGAGAACAAGTTATCTCAAATAAGAACGAGAAAAAAGTTATTCTAATGATGTTTCCAAACTTCGAAAATAATTTTTTTTCTTTTCGTGATTCTTTGCGCTAAATGTGCTTTACTGAGGCTATCAAACCAGTATAATGAAAGAGAACCAGTTATCTCAAATAAGAACGGGAAAAAAATTATTCTAACGAAGTTTCCAAACTTCGAAAAAATTTTGTTTTCTTATCGAGATTCTTTGTGCATAATATGCTTTACTGAGGCTATCAAACTAGTATAATGAAAGAGAACCAGTTATCTCAAATAAGAACGGAAAAAAAGTGATTCAAACGAAGTTTCCAAACTTCGAAAAAAATCTTATTCTTTTCGAGATTCTTTGCGCATAATATGCTTTTCTGAGGCTATCAAACTAGTATAATGAAAGAGAACCAGTTATCTCAAATAAGAACGGAAAAAAAGTGATTCTAATGAAGTTTCCATACTTCGAAAAAAAATTTTTTTCTTTTCGAGATTCTTTGAGCATAATATGCTTTTCTGAGGCTATCAAACTGGTATAATGAAAGAGAACCAGTTATCTCAAATAAGAGCGGAAAAAAAGTGATTCTAACGAAGTTTCCAAACTTCGAAAAAAAATTTTTTTTCTTTTCGAGATTCTTTGCGCATAATATGCTTTACTGAGGCTATCAAACTAGTATAATGAAAGAGAACCAGTTATCTCAAATAAGAACGGAAAAAAAGTGATTCAAACGAAGTTTCCAAACTTCGAAAAAAATCTTTTTCTTTTCGAGATTCTTTGCGCATAATATTCTTTTCTGAGGCTATGAAACTAGTATAATGAAAGAGAACCAGTTATCTCAAATAAGAACGGAAAAAAAGTGATTCTAATGAAGTTTCCAAACTTCGAAAAAAAATTTTTTTCTTTTCGAGATTCTTTGCGCATAATATGCTTTTCTGAGGCTATCAAAATAGTATAATGAAAGAAAACCAGTTTACTCAAATAAGAACGGAAAAAAAGTGATTCTAACGAAGTTTCCAAACTTCGAAAAAAATTTTTTTTCTTTTCGAGATTCTTTGCGCATAATATGCTTTATGAGGCTATCAAACTAGTATAATGAAAGAGAACCAGTGTTCTCAAATAAGAACGGAAAAAAAGTGATTCAAACGAAGTTTCCAAACTTCGAAAAAAATTTTTTTTCTTTTCGAGATTCTTTGCGCATAATATGCTTTTCTGAGGCTATCAAACTAGTATAATGAAAGAGAACCAGTTATCTCAAATAAGAACGGAAAAAAAGTGATTCTAACGAAGTTTCCAAACTTCGAAAAAAAATTTTTTTCTTTTCGAGATTCTTTGCGCATAATATGCTTTACTGAGGCTATCAAACTAGTATAATGAAAGAGAACCAGTTATCTCAAATAAGAACGGAAAAAAAGTGATTCAAACGAAGTTTCCAAACTTCGAAAAAAATTTTTTTTCTATTCGAGATACTTTGCGCATAATATGCTTTTCAGAGGCTATCAAACTAGTATAATAAAAGAGAACCAGTTATCTCAAATAAGAACAGAAAAAAAGTGATTCTAAAGAAGTTTCCAAACTTCGAAAAATTTTTTTTTTCTTTTCGAGATTGTTTGCGCATAATATGCTTTACTGAGGCTATCAAACTAGTATAATGAAAGAGAACCAGTTATTTCAAATAAGAACGGAAAAAAAGTGATTCAAACGAAGTTTCCAAACTTCGAAAAAAATTTTTTTCTTTTCGAGATTCTTTGCGCATAATATGCTTTTCTGAGGCTATCAAACTACTATAATGAAAGAGAACCAGTTATCTCAAATAAGAACGGGAAAAAAATGATTCTAACGAAGTTTCCAAACTTCGAAAAAAAGTTTTTTTCTTTTCGTGATTCTTTGCGCTAAATATGCTTTTCTGAGGCTATCAAACTAGTATAATAAAAGAGAACCAGTTATCTCAAATAAGAACAGAAAAAAAGTGATTCTAAAGAAGTTTCCAAACTGGGAAAAAAATTTTTTTTCTTTTCGAGATTCTTTGCGCATAATATGCTTTACTGAGGCTATCAAACCAGTATAATTAAAGATAACCAGTTATCTCAAATAAGAACGGAAAAAAAGTGATTCAAACGAAGTTTCCAAACTTCGAAAAAAAATTTTTTTCTTTTCGAGATTCTTTGCTCATAATATGGTTTACTGAGGCTATCAAACTAGTATAATGAAAGAGAAACAGTTATCGCAAACAAGAACAGAATAAAAGTGATTCTAAAGAAGTTTCCAATTTTCGAAAAAAAATTTTTTCTTTTCGAGATTCTTTGCGCATAATATGCTTTACTGAGGCTATCAAACTAGTATAATGAAAGAGAACCAGTTATCTCAAATAAGAACGGAAAAAAAGTGATTCAAACGAAGTTTCCAAACTTCGAAAAAAAATATTTTTCTTTTCGAGATTCTTTGCGTTTAATATGCTTTTCTGAGGCTATCAAACTATATAATGAAAGAGAACCAGTTATCTCAAATAAGAACAGAAAAAAAGTGATTCAAACGAAGTTTCCAAACTTCGAAAAAAATTTTTTTCTTTTCGAGATTCTTTACGCATAATATGCTTTTCTGAGGCTATCAAAATAGTATAATGAAAGAGAACCAGTTATCTCAAATAAGAACGAGAAAAAAGTTATTCTAATGATGTTTCCAAACTTCGAAAATAATTTTTTTTCTTTTCGTGATTCTTTGCGCTAAATGTGCTTTACTGAGGCTATCAAACCAGTATAATGAAAGAGAACCAGTTATCTCAAATAAGAACGGGAAAAAAGTTATTCTAACGAAGTTTCCAAATTTCGAAAAAATTTTGTTTTCTTATCGAGATTCTTTGTGCATAATATGCTTTACTGAGGCTATCAAACTAGTATAATGAAAGAGAACCAGTTATCTCAAATAAGAACGGAAAAAAAGTGATTCTAACGAAGTTTCCAAACTTCGAAAAAAAATTTTTTTCTTTTCGAGATTCTTTGCGCATAATATGCTTTTCTGAGGCTATCAAAATAGTATAATGAAAGAGAACCAGTTATCTCAAATAAGAACAGAATAAAAGTGATTCTAAATAAGTTTCCAAACTTCGAAAAAAATATTTTTCTTTTCGAGATTCTTTGCGCATAATATGCTTTTCTGAGGCTATCAAACTAGTATAATGAAAGAGAACCAGTTATCTCAAATAAGAACGGAAAAAAAGTGATTCTAACGAAGTTTCCAAACTTCGAAAAAAAATTTTTTTCTTTTCGAGATTCTTTGCGCATAATATGCTTTTCTGAGGCTATCAAAATAGTATAATGAAAGAGAACCATTATCTCAAATAAGAACGAGAAAAAAGTTATTCTAATGATGTTTCCAAACTTCGAAAATAATTTTTTTTCTTTTCGTGATTCTTTGCGCTAAATTTTCTTTACTGAGGCTATCAAAGCAGTATAATGAAAGAGAACCAGTTATCTCAAATAAGAACGGGAAAAAAGTGATTCTAACTAAGTTTCCAAACTTGGAAAAAAATGTTTTTCTTTTCGAGATTCTTTGCGCATAATATGCTTTTCTGAGGCTATCAAGCTAGTATAATGAAAGAGAACCAGTTATCTCAAATAAAAACGGAAAAAAAGTGATTCAAACGAAGTTTCCAAACTTCGTAAAAAATCTTTTTCTTTTCGAGATTCTTTGCGCATAATATTCTTTTCTGAGGCTATCAAACTAGTACAATGAAAGAGAACCAGTTATCTCAAATAAGAACGGAAAAAAAGTGATTCTAACGAAGTTTCCAAACTTCGAAAAAAAATATTTTTCTTTTCGAGATTCTTTGCGCATAATATGCTTTTCTGAGGCTATCAAACTAGTATAATGAAAGAGAACCAGTTATCTCAAATAAGAACGGAAAAAAAGTGATTCTAACGAAGTTTCCAAACTTCGAAAAAAAATTTTTTTCTTTTCGAGATTTTTTACGCATAATATGCTTTTCTGAGGCTATCAAAATAGTATAATGAAAGAGAACAAGTTATCTCAAATAAGAACGAGAAAAAAGTTATTCTAATGATGTTTCCAAACTTCGAAAATAATTTTTTTTCTTTTCGTGATTCTTTGCGCTAAATGTGCTTTACTGAGGCTATCAAACCAGTATAATGAAAGAGAACCAGTTATCTCAAATAAGAACGGGAAAAAAATTATTCTAACGAAGTTTCCAAACTTCGAAAAAATTTTGTTTTCTTATCGAGATTCTTTGTGCATAATATGCTTTACTGAGGCTATCAAACTAGTATAATGAAAGAGAACCAGTTATCTCAAATAAGAACGGAAAAAAAGTGATTCAAACGAAGTTTCCAAACTTCGAAAAAAATCTTATTCTTTTCGAGATTCTTTGCGCATAATATGCTTTTCTGAGGCTATCAAACTAGTATAATGAAAGAGAACCAGTTATCTCAAATAAGAACGGAAAAAAAGTGATTCTAATGAGGTTCCATACTTCGAAAAAAAATTTTTTTCTTTTCGAGATTCTTTGAGCATAATATGCTTTTCTGAGGCTATCAAACTGGTATAATGAAAGAGAACCAGTTATCTCAAATAAGAGCGGAAAAAAAGTGATTCTAACGAAGTTTCCAAACTTCGAAAAAAAATTTTTTTTCTTTTCGAGATTCTTTGCGCATAATATGCTTTACTGAGGCTATCAAACTAGTATAATGAAAGAGAACCAGTTATCTCAAATAAGAACGGAAAAAAAGTGATTCAAACGAAGTTTCCAAACTTCGAAAAAAATCTTTTTTTTTTCGAGATTCTTTGCGCATAATATTCTTTTCTGAGGCTATGAAACTAGTATAATGAAAGAGAACCAGTTATCTCAAATAAGAACGGAAAAAAAGTGATTCTAATGAAGTTTCCAAACTTCGAAAAAAAATTTTTCTTTTCGAGATTCTTTGCGCATAATATGCTTTTCTGAGGCTATCAAAATAGTATAATGAAAGAAAACCAGTTTACTCAAATAAGAACGGAAAAAAATGATTCTAACGAAGTTTCCAAACTTCGAAAAAAATTTTTTTTCTTTTCGAGATTCTTTGCGCATAATATGCTTTATGAGGCTATCAAACTAGTATAATGAAAGAGAACCAGTGTTCTCAAATAAGAACGGAAAAAAAGTGATTCAAACGAAGTTTCCAAACTTCGAAAAAAATTTTTTTTCTTTTCGAGATTCTTTGCGCATAATATGCTTTTCTGAGGCTATCAAACTAGTATAATGAAAGAGAACCAGTTATCTCAAATAAGAACGGAAAAAAATTGATTCTCACGATGTTTCCAAACTTCGAAAATAATTTTTTTTCTTTTCGTGATTCTTTGTGCTAAATATGCTTTTCTGAGGCTATCAAACTGGTATAATGAAAGAGAACCAGTTATCGCAAATAAGAACAGAATAAAAGTGATTCTAAATAAGTTTCCAAACTTCGAAAAAAATTTTTTTCTTTTCGAGATTCTTTGCGCATAATATGCTTTACTGAGGCTATCAAACTAGTATAATGAAAGAGAACCAGTTATCTCAAATAAGAACGGAAAAAAAGTGATTCAAACGAAGTTTCCAAACTTCGAAAAAAAATATTTTTCTTTTCGAGATTCTTTGAGCATAATATGCTTTTCTGAGGCTATCAAACTGGTATAATGAAAGAGAACCAGTTATCTCAAATAAGAGCGGAAAAAAAGTGATTCTAACGAAGTTTCCAAACTTCGAAAAAAAATTTTTTTTCTTTTCGAGATTCTTTGCGCATAATATGCTTTACTGAGGCTATCAAACTAGTATAATGAAAGAGAACCAGTTATCTCAAATAAGAACGGAAAAAAAGGGATTCAAACGAAGTTTCCAAACTTCGAAAAAAATCTTTTTCTTTTCGAGATTCTTTGCACATAATATTCTTTTCTGAGGCTATGAAACTAGTATAATGAAAGAGAACCAGTTATCTCAAATAAGAACGGAAAAAAAGTGATTCTAATGAAGTTTCCAAACTTCGAAAAAAAATTTTTTTCTTTTCGAGATTCTTTGCGCATAATATGCTTTTCTGAGGCTATCAAAATAGTATAATGAAAGAAAACCAGTTTACTCAAATAAGAACGGAAAAAAAGTGATTCTAACGAAGTTTCCAAACTTCGAAAAAAATTTTTTTTCTTTTCGAGATTCTTTGCGCATAATATGCTTTATGAGGCTATCAAACTAGTATAATGAAAGAGAACCACTGTTCTCAAATAAGAACGGAAAAAAAGTGATTCAAACGAAGTTTCCAAACTTCGAAAAAAATTTTTTTTCTTTTCGAGATTCTTTGCGCATAATATGCTTTTCTGAGGCTATCAAACTAGTATAATGAAAGAGAACCAGTTATCTCAAATAAGAACGGAAAAAAAGTGATTCTAACGAAGTTTCCAAACTTCGAAAAAAAATTTTTTCTTTTCGAGATTCTTTGCGCATAATATGCTTTACTGAGGCTATCAAACTAGTATAATGAAAGAGAACCAGTTATCTCAAATAAGAACGGAAAAAAAGTGATTCAAACGAAGTTTCCAAACTTCGAAAAAAATTTTTTTTCTATTCGAGATACTTTGCGCATAATATGCTTTTCAGAGGCTATCAAACTAGTATAATAAAAGAGAACCAGTTATCTCAAATAAGAACAGAAAAAAAGTGATTCTAAAGAAGTTTCCAAACTTCGAAAAATTTTTTTTTTCTTTTCGAGATTGTTTGCGCATAATATGCTTTACTGAGGCTATCAAACTAGTATAATGAAAGAGAACCAGTTATTTCAAATAAGAACGGAAAAAAAGTGATTCAAACGAAGTTTCCAAACTTCGAAAAAAATTTTTTTCTTTTCGAGATTCTTTGCGCATAATATGCTTTTCTGAGGCTATCAAACTACTATAATGAAAGAGAACCAGTTATCTCAAATAAGAACGGGAAAAAATTGATTCTAACGAAGTTTCCAAACTTCGAAAAAAAGTTTTTTTCTTTTCGTGATTCTTTGCGCTAAATATGCTTTTCTGAGGCTATCAAACTAGTATAATAAAAGAGAACCAGTTATCTCAAATAAGAACAGAAAAAAAGTGATTCTAAAGAAGTTTCCAAACTGGGAAAAAAATTTTTTTTCTTTTCGAGATTCTTTGCGCATAATATGCTTTACTGAGGCTATCAAACCAGTATAATTAAAGATAACCAGTTATCTCAAATAAGAACGGAAAAAAAGTGATTCAAACGAAGTTTCCAAACTTCGAAAAAAAATTTTTTTCTTTTCGAGATTCTTTGCTCATAATATGGTTTACTGAGGCTATCAAACTAGTATAATGAAAGAGAAACAGTTATCGCAAACAAGAACAGAATAAAAGTGATTCTAAAGAAGTTTCCAATTTTCGAAAAAAAATTTTTTCTTTTCGAGATTCTTTGCGCATAATATGCTTTACTGAGGCTATCAAACTAGTATAATGAAAGAGAACCAGTTATCTCAAATAAGAACGGAAAAAAAGTGATTCAAACGAAGTTTCCAAACTTCGAAAAAAAATATTTTTCTTTTCGAGATTCTTTGCGTTTAATATGCTTTTCTGAGGCTATCAAACTAGTATAATGAAAGAGAACCAGTTATCTCAAATAAGAACAGAAAAAAAGTGATTCAAACGAAGTTTCCAAACTTCGAAAAAAATTTTTTTTCTTTTCGTGAGTCTTTGCGCTAAATGTGCTTTACTGAGGCAATCAAACTAGTATAATGAAAGAGAAGCAGTTATCTCAAATAAGATCGTGAAAAAAGTGATTCTAACGAAGTTTCCAAACTTGGAAAAGAATGTTTTTCTTTTCGAGATTCTTTGCGCATAATATGCTTTTCTGAGGCTATCAAGCTAGTATAATGAAAGAGAACCAGTTATCTCAAATAATAACGGGAAAAAAGTGATTCTAACGAAGTTTCCAAACTTCGAAAAATTTTTTTTTTCTTTTCGAGATTCTTTGCGCATAATATGCTTTACTGAGGCTATCAAACTAGTATAATGAAAGAGAACCAGTTATCTCAAATAAGAACGGAAAAAAAGTGATTCAAACGAAGTTTCCAAACTTCGAAAAAAAATCTTTTTCTTTTCGAGATTCTTTGCGCATAATATTCTTTTCTGAGGCTATCAAACTAGTATAATGAAAGAGAACCAGTTATCTCAAATAAGAACGGAAAAAAAGTGATTCTAATGAAGTTTCCAAACTTCGAAAAAAAATTTTTTTCTTTTCGAGATTCTTTGCGCATAATATGCTTTTCTGAGGCTATCAAAATAGTATAATGAAAGAAAACCAGTTATCTCAAATAGGAACGGAATAAAAGTGATTCTAACGAAGTTTCCAAACTTCGAAAAAATTTTTTTTTCTTTTCGAGATTCTTTGCGCATAATATGCTTTATGAGGCTATCAAACTAGTATAATAAAAGAGAACCAGTGTTCTCAAATAAGAACGGAAAAAAAGTGATTCAAACGAAGTTTCCAAACTTCGAAAAAAAATTTTTTTCTTTTCGAGATTCTTTGCTCATAATATGGTTTACTGAGGCTATCAAACTAGTATAATGAAAGAGAAACAGTTATCGCAAACAAGAACAGAATAAAAGTGATTCTAAAGAAGTTTCCAATTTTCGAAAAAAAATTTTTTCTTTTCGAGATTCTTTGCGCATAATATGCTTTACTGAGGCTATCAAACTAGTATAATGAAAGAGAACCAGTTATCGCAAATAAGAACAGAATAAAAGTGATTCTAAATAAGTTTCCAAACTTCGAAAAAAATTTTTTTCTTTTCGAGATTCTTTGCGCATAATATGCTTTACTGAGGCTATCAAACTAGTATAATGAAAGAGAACCAGTTATCTCAAATAAGAACGGAAAAAAAGTGATTCAAACGAAGTTTCCAAACTTCGAAAAAAAATATTTTTCTTTTCGAGATTCTTTGAGCATAATATGCTTTTCTGAGGCTATCAAACTGGTATAATGAAAGAGAACCAGTTATCTCAAATAAGAGCGGAAAAAAAGTGATTCTAACGAAGTTTCCAAATTTCGAAAAAAAATTTTTTTTCTTTTCGAGATTCTTTGCGCATAATATGCTTTACTGAGGCTATCAAACTAGTATAATGAAAGAGAACCAGTTATCTCAAATAAGAACGGAAAAAAAGGGATTCAAACGAAGTTTCCAAACTTCGAAAAAAATCTTTTTCTTTTCGAGATTCTTTGCGCATAATATTCTTTTCTGAGGCTATGAAACTAGTATAATGAAAGAGAACCAGTTATCTCAAATAAGAACGGAAAAAAAGTGATTCTAATGAAGTTTCCAAACTTCGAAAAAAAATTTTTTTCTTTTCGAGATTCTTTGCGCATAATATGCTTTTCTGAGGCTATCAAAATAGTATAATGAAAGAAAACCAGTTTACTCAAATAAGAACGGAAAAAAAGTGATTCTAACGAAGTTTCCAAACTTCGAAAAAAATTTTTTTTCTTTTCGAGATTCTTTGCGCATAATATGCTTTATGAGGCTATCAAACTAGTATAATGAAAGAGAACCAGTGTTCTCAAATAAGAACGGAAAAAAAGTGATTCAAACGAAGTTTCCAAACTTCGAAAAACATTTTTTTTCTTTTCGAGATTCTTTGCGCATAATATGCTTTTCTGAGGCTATCAAACTAGTATAATGAAAGATAACCAGTTATCTCAAATAAGAACGGAAAAAAAGTGATTCTAACGAAGTTTCCAAACTTCGAAAAAAAATTTTTTTCTTTTCGAGATTCTTTGCGCATAATATGCTTTACTGAGGCTATCAAACTAGTATAATGAAAGAGAACCAGTTATCTCAAATAAGAACGGAAAAAAAAAGATTCAAACGAAGTTTCCACATTTCGAAAAAAAGTTTTTTTCTTTTCGTGATTCTTTGCGCTAAATATGCTTTTCTGAGGCTATCAAACTAGTATAATAAAAGAGAACCAGTTATCTCAAATAAGAACAGAAAAAAAGTGATTCTAAAGAAGTTTCCAAACTGGGAAAAAAATTTTTTTTCTTTTCGAGATTCTTTGCGCATAATATGCTTTACTGAGGCTATCAAACCAGTATAATTAAAGATAACCAGTTATCTCAAATAAGAACGGAAAAAAAGTGATTCAAACGAAGTTTCCAAACTTCGAAAAAAAATTTTTTTCTTTTCGAGATTCTTTGCTCATAATATGGTTTACTGAGGCTATCAAACTAGTATAATGAAAGAGAAACAGTTATCGCAAACAAGAACAGAATAAAAGTGATTCTAAAGAAGTTTCCAATTTTCGAAAAAAAATTTTTTCTTTTCGAGATTCTTTGCGCATAATATGCTTTACTGAGGGTATCAAACTAGTATAATGAAAGAGAACCAGTTATCTCAAATAAGAACGGAAAAAAAGTGATTCAAACGAAGTTTCCAAACTTCGAAAAAAAATATTTTTCTTTTCGAGATTCTTTGCGTTTAATATGCTTTTCTGAGGCTATCAAACTAGTATAATGAAAGAGAACCAGTTATCTCAAATAAGAACAGAAAAAAAGTGATTCAAACGAAGTTTCCAAACTTCGAAAAAATTTTTTTTTCTTTTCGTGAGTCTTTGCGCTAAATGTGCTTTACTGAGGCAATCAAACTAGTATAATGAAAGAGAAGCAGTTATCTCAAATAAGATCGTGAAAAAAGTGATTCTAACGAAGTTTCCAAACTTGGAAAAGAATGTTTTTCTTTTCGAGATTCTTTGCGCATAATATGCTTTTCTGAGGCTATCAAGCTAGTATAATGAAAGAGAACCAGTTATCTCAAATAAGAACGGGAAAAAAGTGATTCTAACGAAGTTTCCAAACTTCGAAAAATTTTTTTTTTCTTTTCGAGATTCTTTGCGCATAATATGCTTTACTGAGGCTATCAAACTAGTATAATGAAAGAGAACCAGTTATCTCAAATAAGAACGGAAAAAAAGTGATTCAAACGAAGTTTCCAAACTTCGAAAAAAAATCTTTTTCTTTTCGAGATTCTTTGCGCATAATATTCTTTTCTGAGGCTATCAAACTAGTATAATGAAAGAGAACCAGTTATCTCAAATAAGAACGGAAAAAAAGTGATTCTAATGAAGTTTCCAAACTTCGAAAAAAAAATTTTTTCTTTTCGAGATTCTTTGCGCATAATATGCTTTTCTGAGGCTATCAAAATAGTATAATGAAAGAAAACCAGTTATCTCAAATAAGAACGGAAAAAAAGTGATTCTAACGAAGTTTCCAAACTTCGAAAAAATTTTTTTTTCTTTTCGAGATTCTTTGCGCATAATATGCTTTATGAGGCTATCAAACTAGTATAATGAAAGAGAACCAGTGTTCTCAAATAAGAACGGAAAAAAAGTGATTCAAACGAAGTTTCCAAACTTCGAAAAAAAATTTTTTTCTTTTCGAGATTCTTTGCGCATAATATGCTTTTCTGAGTCTATCAAACTAGTATAATGAAAGAGAACCAGTTATCTCAAATAAGAACGGAAAAAAAGTGATTCTAAAGAAGTTTCCAAACAAAAAAAAAAAATTTTTTTTCTTTTCGAGATTCTTTGCGCATAATATGCATTTCTGAGGCTATCAAACTAGTATAATAAAAGAGAACCAGTTATTTCAAATAAGAAAAGAAAAAAAGTGATTCTAAAGAAGTTTCCAAACTTCAAAAATTTTTTTTTTCTTTTCGAGATTCTTTGCGCATAATATGCTTTACTGAGGCTATCAAACTAGTATAATGCAAGAGAACCAGTTATTTCAAATAAGAACGGAAAAAAAGTGATTCAAACGAAGTTTCCAAACTTCGAAATAAAATTTTTTTCTTTTCGAGATTCTTTGCGCATAATATGCTTTTCTGAGGCTATCAAACTACTATAATGAAAGAGAACCAGGTATCTCAAATAAGAACGGAAAAAAAGTGATTCTAACGAAGTTTCCAAACTTCGAAAAAATTTTGTTTTCTTTTCGAGATTCTTTGTGCATAATATGCTTTACTGAGGCTATCAAACTAGTATAATGAAAGAGAACCAGTTATCTCAAATAAGAACGGAAAAAAAGTGATTCAAACGAAGTTTCCAAACTTCGAAAAAAATCTTTTTCTTTTCGAGATTCTTTGCGCATAATATTCTTTTCTGAGGCTATCAAACTAGTATAATGAAAGAGAACCAGTTATCTCAAATAAGAACGGAGAAAAAGTGATTCTAATGAAGTTTCCAAACTTCGAAAAAAAATTTTTTTCTTTTCGAGATTCTTTGCGCATAATATGCTTTTCTGAGGCTATCAAAATAGTATAATGAAAGAAAACCAGTTATCTCAAATAAGAACGGAAAAAAAGTGATTCTAACGAAGTTTCCAAACTTCGAAAAAAAATTTTTTTCTTTTCGAGATTCTTTGCGCATAATATGCTTTACTGAGGCTATCAAACTGGTATAATGAAAGAGAACCAGTTATCTCAAATAAGAGCGGAAAAAAAGTGATTCTAACGAAGTTTCCAAACTTCGAAAAAAAATTTTTTTTCTTTTCGAGATTCTTTGCGCATAATATGCTTTACTGAGGCTATCAAACTAGTATAATGAAAGAGAACCAGTTATCTCAAATAAGAACGGAAAAAAAGTGATTCAAACGAAGTTTCCAAACTTCTAAAAAAATCTTTTTTTTTTCGAGATTCTTTGCGCATAATATTCTTTTCTGAGGCTATGAAACTAGTATAATGAAAGAGAACCAGTTATCTCAAATAAGAACGGAAAAAAAGTGATTCTAATGAAGTTTCCAAACTTCGAAAAAAAATTTTTTTCTTTTCGAGATTCTTTGCGCATAATATGCTTTATGAGGCTATCAAACTAGTATAATGAAAGAGAACCAGTGTTCTCAAATAAGAACGGAAAAAAAGTGATTCAAACGAAGTTTCCAAACTTCGAAAAAAATTTTTTTTCTTTTCGAGATTCTTTGCGCATAATATGCTTTTCTGAGGCTATCAAACTAGTATAATGAAAGAGAACCAGTTATCTCAAATAAGAACGGAAAAAAATTGATTCTCACGATGTTTCCAAACTTCGAAAATAATTTTTTTTCTTTTCGTGATTCTTTGTGCTAAATATGCTTTTCTGAGGCTATCAAACTGGTATAATGAAAGAGAACCAGTTATCGCAAATAAGAACAGAATAAAAGTGATTCTAAATAAGTTTCCAAACTTCGAAAAAAATTTTTTTCTTTTCGAGATTCTTTGCGCATAATATGCTTTACTGAGGCTATCAAACTAGTATAATGAAAGAGAACCAGTTATCTCAAATAAGAACGGAAAAAAAGTGATTCAAACGAAGTTTCCAAACTTCGAAAAAAAATATTTTTCTTTTCGAGATTCTTTGAGCATAATATGCTTTTCTGAGGCTATCAAACTGGTATAATGAAAGAGAACCAGTTATCTCAAATAAGAGCGGAAAAAAAGTGATTCTAACGAAGTTTCCAAACTTCGAAAAAAAATTTTTTTTCTTTTCGAGATTCTTTGCGCATAATATGCTTTACTGAGGCTATCAAACTAGTATAATGAAAGAGAACCAGTTATCTCAAATAAGAACGGAAAAAAAGGGATTCAAACGAAGTTTCCAAACTTCGAAAAAAATCTTTTTCTTTTCGAGATTCTTTGCACATAATATTCTTTTCTGAGGCTATGAAACTAGTATAATGAAAGAGAACCAGTTATCTCAAATAAGAACGGAAAAAAAGTGATTCTAATGAAGTTTCCAAACTTCGAAAAAAAATTTTTTTCTTTTCGAGATTCTTTGCGCATAATATGCTTTTCTGAGGCTATCAAAATAGTATAATGAAAGAAAACCAGTTTACTCAAATAAGAACGGAAAAAAAGTGATTCTAACGAAGTTTCCAAACTTCGAAAAAAATTTTTTTTCTTTTCGAGATTCTTTGCGCATAATATGCTTTATGAGGCTATCAAACTAGTATAATGAAAGAGAACCAGTGTTCTCAAATAAGAACGGAAAAAAAGTGATTCAAACGAAGTTTCCAAACTTCGAAAAAAATTTTTTTTCTTTTCGAGATTCTTTGCGCATAATATGCTTTTCTGAGGCTATCAAACTAGTATAATGAAAGAGAACCAGTTATCTCAAATAAGAACGGAAAAAAAGTGATTCTAACGAAGTTTCCAAACTTCGAAAAAAAATTTTTTCTTTTCGAGATTCTTTGCGCATAATATGCTTTACTGAGGCTATCAAACTAGTATAATGAAAGAGAACCAGTTATCTCAAATAAGAACGGAAAAAAAGTGATTCAAACGAAGTTTCCAAACTTCGAAAAAAATTTTTTTTCTATTCGAGATACTTTGCGCATAATATGCTTTTCAGAGGCTATCAAACTAGTATAATAAAAGAGAACCAGTTATCTCAAATAAGAACAGAAAAAAAGTGATTCTAAAGAAGTTTCCAAACTTCGAAAAATTTCTTTTTTCTTTTCGAGATTGTTTGCGCATAATATGCTTTACTGAGGCTATCAAACTAGTATAATGAAAGAGAACCAGTTATTTCAAATAAGAACGGAAAAAAAGTGATTCAAACGAAGTTTCCAAACTTCGAAAAAAATTTTTTTCTTTTCGAGATTCTTTGCGCATAATATGCTTTTCTGAGGCTATCAAACTACTATAATGAAAGAGAACCAGTTATCTCAAATAAGAACGGGAAAAAATTGATTCTAACGAAGTTTCCAAACTTCGAAAAAAAGTTTTTTTCTTTTCGTGATTCTTTGCGCTAAATATGCTTTTCTGAGGCTATCAAACTAGTATAATAAAAGAGAACCAGTTATCTCAAATAAGAACAGAAAAAAAGTGATTCTAAAGAAGTTTCCAAACTGGGAAAAAAATTTTTTTTCTTTTCGAGATTCTTTGCGCATAATATGCTTTACTGAGGCTATCAAACCAGTATAATTAAAGATAACCAGTTATCTCAAATAAGAACGGAAAAAAAGTGATTCAAACGAAGTTTCCAAACTTCGAAAAAAAATTTTTTTCTTTTCGAGATTCTTTGCTCATAATATGGTTTACTGAGGCTATCAAACTAGTATAATGAAAGAGAAACAGTTATCGCAAACAAGAACAGAATAAAAGTGATTCTAAAGAAGTTTCCAATTTTCGAAAAAAAATTTTTTCTTTTCGAGATTCTTTGCGCATAATATGCTTTACTGAGGCTATCAAACTAGTATAATGAAAGAGAACCAGTTATCTCAAATAAGAACGGAAAAAAAGTGATTCAAACGAAGTTTCCAAACTTCGAAAAAAAATATTTTTCTTTTCGAGATTCTTTGCGTTTAATATGCTTTTCTGAGGCTATCAAACTAGTATAATGAAAGAGAACCAGTTATCTCAAATAAGAACAGAAAAAAAGTGATTCAAACGAAGTTTCCAAACTTCGAAAAAAATTTTTTTTCTTTTCGTGAGTCTTTGCGCTAAATGTGCTTTACTGAGGCAATCAAACTAGTATAATGAAAGAGAAGCAGTTATCTCAAATAAGATCGTGAAAAAAGTGATTCTAACGAAGTTTCCAAACTTGGAAAAGAATGTTTTTCTTTTCGAGATTCTTTGCGCATAATATGCTTTTCTGAGGCTATCAAGAGAACCAGTTATCTCAAATAATAACGGGAAAAAAGTGATTCTAACGAAGTTTCCAAACTTCGAAAATTTTTTTTTTTCTTTTCGAGATTCTTTGCGCATAATATGCTTTACTGAGGCTATCAAACTAGTATAATGAAAGAGAACCAGTTATCTCAAATAAGAACGGAAAAAAAGTGATTCAAACGAAGTTTCCAAACTTCGAAAAAAAATCTTTTTCTTTTCGAGATTCTTTGCGCATAATATTCTTTTCTGAGGCTATCAAACTAGTATAATGAAAGAGAACCAGTTATCTCAAATAAGAACGGAAAAAAAGTGATTCTAATGAAGTTTCCAAACTTCGAAAAAAAATTTTTTTCTTTTCGAGATTCTTTGCGCATAATATGCTTTTCTGAGGCTATCAAAATAGTATAATGAAAGAAAACCAGTTATCTCAAATAAGAACGGAATAAAAGTGATTCTAACGAAGTTTCCAAACTTCGAAAAAATTTTTTTTTCTTTTCGAGATTCTTTGCGCATAATATGCTTTATGAGGCTATCAAACTAGTATAATAAAAGAGAACCAGTGTTCTCAAATAAGAACGGAAAAAAAGTGATTCAAACGAAGTTTCCAAACTTCGAAAAAAAATTTTTTTCTTTTCGAGATTCTTTGCTCATAATATGGTTTACTGAGGCTATCAAACTAGTATAATGAAAGAGAAACAGTTATCGCAAACAAGAACAGAATAAAAGTGATTCTAAAGAAGTTTCCAATTTTCGAAAAAAAATTTTTTCTTTTCGAGATTCTTTGCGCATAATATGCTTTACTGAGGCTATCAAACTAGTATAATGAAAGAGAACCAGTTATCGCAAATAAGAACAGAATAAAAGTGATTCTAAATAAGTTTCCAAACTTCGAAAAAAATTTTTTTCTTTTCGAGATTCTTTGCGCATAATATGCTTTACTGAGGCTATCAAACTAGTATAATGAAAGAGAACCAGTTATCTCAAATAAGAACGGAAAAAAAGTGATTCAAACGAAGTTTCCAAACTTCGAAAAAAAATATTTTTCTTTTCGAGATTCTTTGAGCATAATATGCTTTTCTGAGGCTATCAAACTGGTATAATGAAAGAGAACCAGTTATCTCAAATAAGAGCGGAAAAAAAGTGATTCTAACGAAGTTTCCAAATTTCGAAAAAAAATTTTTTTTCTTTTCGAGATTCTTTGCGCATAATATGCTTTACTGAGGCTATCAAACTAGTATAATGAAAGAGAACCAGTTATCTCAAATAAGAACGGAAAAAAAGGGATTCAAACGAAGTTTCCAAACTTCGAAAAAAATCTTTTTCTTTTCGAGATTCTTTGCGCATAATATTCTTTTCTGAGGCTATGAAACTAGTATAATGAAAGAGAACCAGTTATCTCAAATAAGAACGGAAAAAAAGTGATTCTAATGAAGTTTCCAAACTTCGAAAAAAAATTTTTTTCTTTTCGAGATTCTTTGCGCATAATATGCTTTTCTGAGGCTATCAAAATAGTATAATGAAAGAAAACCAGTTTACTCAAATAAGAACGGAAAAAAAGTGATTCTAACGAAGTTTCCAAACTTCGAAAAAAATTTTTTTTCTTTTCGAGATTCTTTGCGCATAATATGCTTTATGAGGCTATCAAACTAGTATAATGAAAGAGAACCAGTGTTCTCAAATAAGAACGGAAAAAAAAGTGATTCAAACGAAGTTTCCAAACTTCGAAAAACATTTTTTTTCTTTTCGAGATTCTTTGCGCATAATATGCTTTTCTGAGGCTATCAAACTAGTATAATGAAAGATAACCAGTTATCTCAAATAAGAACGGAAAAAAAGTGATTCTAACGAAGTTTCCAAACTTCGAAAAAAAATTTTTTTCTTTTCGAGATTCTTTGCGCATAATATGCTTTACTGAGGCTATCAAACTAGTATAATGAAAGAGAACCAGTTATCTCAAATAAGAACGGAAAAAAAGTGATTCAAACGAAGTTTCCACATTTCGAAAAAAAGTTTTTTTCTTTTCGTGATTCTTTGCGCTAAATATGCTTTTCTGAGGCTATCAATCTAGTATAATAAAAGAGAACCAGTTATCTCAAATAAGAACAGAAAAAAAGTGATTCTAAAGAAGTTTCCAAACTGGGAAAAAAATTTTTTTTCTTTTCGAGATTCTTTGCGCATAATATGCTTTACTGAGGCTATCAAACCAGTATAATTAAAGATAACCAGTTATCTCAAATAAGAACGGAAAAAAAGTGATTCAAACGAAGTTTCCAAACTTCGAAAAAAAATTTTTTTCTTTTCGAGATTCTTTGCTCATAATACGGTTTACTGAGGCTATCAAACTAGTATAATGAAAGAGAAACAGTTATCGCAAACAAGAACAGAATAAAAGTGATTCTAAAGAAGTTTCCAATTTTCGAAAAAAAATTTTTTCTTTTCGAGATTCTTTGCGCATAATATGCTTTACTGAGGCTATCAAACTAGTATAATGAAAGAGAACCAGTTATCTCAAATAAGAACGGAAAAAAAGTGATTCAAACGAAGTTTCCAAACTTCGAAAAAAAATATTTTTCTTTTCGAGATTCTTTGCGTTTAATATGCTTTTCTGAGGCTATCAAACTAGTATAATGAAAGAGAACCAGTTATCTCAAATAAGAACAGAAAAAAAGTGATTCAAACGAAGTTTCCAAACTTCGAAAAAAATTTTTTTTCTTTTCGTGAGTCTTTGCGCTAAATGTGCTTTACTGAGGCAATCAAACTAGTATAATGAAAGAGAAGCAGTTATCTCAAATAAGATCGTGAAAAAAGTGATTCTAACGAAGTTTCCAAACTTGGAAAAGAATGTTTTTCTTTTCGAGATTCTTTGCGCATAATATGCTTTTCTGAGGCTATCAAGCTAGTATAATGAAAGAGAACCAGTTATCTCAAATAAGAACGGGAAAAAAGTGATTCTAACGAAGTTTCCAAACTTCGAAAAATTTTTTTTTTCTTTTCGAGATTCTTTGCGCATAATATGCTTTACTGAGGCTATCAAACTAGTATAATGAAAGAGAACCAGTTATCTCAAATAAGAACGGAAAAAAAGTGATTCAAACGAAGTTTCCAAACTTCGAAAAAAAATCTTTTTCTTTTCGAGATTCTTTGCGCATAATATTCTTTTCTGAGGCTATCAAACTAGTATAATGAAAGAGAACCAGTTATCTCAAATAAGAACGGAAAAAAAGTGATTCTAATGAAGTTTCCAAACTTCGAAAAAAAAATTTTTTCTTTTCGAGATTCTTTGCGCATAATATGCTTTTCTGAGGCTATCAAAATAGTATAATGAAAGAAAACCAGTTATCTCAAATAAGAACGGAAAAAAAGTGATTCTAACGAAGTTTCCAAACTTCGAAAAATTTTTTTTTTCTTTTCGAGATTCTTTGCGCATAATATGCTTTATGAGGCTATCAAACTAGTATAATGAAAGAGAACCAGTGTTCTCAAATAAGAACGGAAAAAAAGTGATTCAAACGAAGTTTCCAAACTTCGAAAAAAATTTTTTTTCTTTTCGAGATTCTTTGCGCATAATATGCTTTTCTGAGTCTATCAAACTAGTATAATGAAAGAGAACCAGTTATCTCAAATAAGAACGGAAAAAAAGTGATTCTAAAGAAGTTTCCAAACAAAAAAAAAAAATTTTTTTTCTTTTCGAGATTCTTTGCGCATAATATGCATTTCTGAGGCTATCAAACTAGTATAATAAAAGAGAACCAGTTATCTCAAATAAGAAAAGAAAAAAAGTGATTCTAAAGAAGTTTCCAAACTTCGAAAATTTTTTTTTTTCTTTTCGAGATTCTTTGCGCATAATATGCTTTACTGAGGCTATCAAACTAGTATAATGCAAGAGAACCAGTTATTTCAAATAAGAACGGAAAAAAAGTGATTCAAACGAAGTTTCCAAACTTCGAAATAAAATTTTTTTCTTTTCGAGATTCTTTGCGCATAATATGCTTTTCTGAGGCTATCAAACTACTATAATGAAAGAGAACCAGGTATCTCAAATAAGAACGGAAAAAAAGTGATTCTAACGAAGTTTCCAAACTTCGAAAAAATTTTGTTTTCTTTTCGAGATTCTTTGTGCATAATATGCTTTACTGAGGCTATCAAACTAGTATAATGAAAGAGAACCAGTTATCTCAAATAAGAACGGAAAAAAAGTGATTCAAACGAAGTTTCCAAACTTCAAAAAAAATCTTTTTCTTTTCGAGATTCTTTGCGCATAATATTCTTTTCTGAGGCTATCAAACTAGTATAATGAAAGAGAACCAGTTATCTCAAATAAGAACGGAAAAAAAGTGATTCTAATGAAGTTTCCAAACTTCGAAAAAAAATTTTTTTCTTTTCGAGATTCTTTGCGCATAATATGCTTTTCTGAGGCTATGAAAATAGTATAATGAAAGAAAACCAGTTATCTCAAATAAGAACGGAAAAAAAGTGATTCTAACGAAGTTTCCAAACTTCGAAAAAAAATTTTTTTCTTTTCGAGATTCTTTGCGCATAATATGCTTTACTGAGGCTATCAAACTAGTATAATGAAAGAGAACCAGTAATCTCAAATAAGAACGGAAAAAAAGTGATTCAAACGAAGTTTCCAAACTTCGAAAAATTTTTTTTTTTTTTTCGAGATTCTTTGCGCATAATATGCTTTTCTGAGGCTATCAAACTAGTATAATAAAAGAGAACCAGTTATCTCAAATAAGAACAGAAAAAAAGTGATTCTAACGATTTTTCCAAACTTCGAAAAAAATTTTTTTTCTTTTCGTGATTCTTTGCGCTAAATATGCTTTTCTGAGGCTATCAAACTAGTATAATAAAAGAGAACCAGTTATCTCAAATAAGAACAGAAAAAAAGTGATTCTAAAGAAGTTTCCAAACTTCGAAAAAAATTTTTTTTCTTTTCGAGATTCTTTGCGCATAATATGCTTTACTGAGGCTATCAAACTAGTATAATTAAAGGGAACCAGTTATCTCAAATAAGAACGGAAAAAAAGTGATTCAAACGAAGTTTCCAAACTTCGAAAAAATTTTTTTTTCTTTTCGTGATTCTTTTCGCTAAATATGCTTTTCTGAGGCTATCAAACTAGTATAATGAAAGAGAACCAGTTATCTCAAATAAGAACAGAAAAAAAGTGATTCTAAAGAAGTTTCCAAACTTCGAAAAAAAATGTTTTTCTTTTCGAGATTCTTTGCGCATAATATGCTTTTCTGAGGCTATCAAACTAGTATAATGAAAGAGAACCAGTTATCTCAAATAAGAACAGAAAAAAAGTGATTCAAACGAAGTTTCCAAACTTCGACAAAAAATTTTTTTCTTTTTGAGATTCTTTGCGCATAATATACTTTTCTACTGCTATCAAACTGGTAAAATGAAAGAGAACCAGTTATCTCGAATAAGAACGGAAAAAAAGTAATTCTAACGAAGTTTCCAAACTTCGAGAAAAATTTTTTTTCTTTAAGAGATTCTTTGCGCATAATATGCTTTACTGAGGCTATCAAACTAGTATAATGAAAGAGAACCAGTTATCTCAAATAAGAACGGAAAAAAAGTGATTCTAACGAAGTTTCCAAACTTCGAAAAAAATTTTTTTTCTTTTCGAGATTCTTTGCGCATAATATGCTTTACTGAGGCTATCAAACTAGTATAATGAAAGAGAACCAGTTATCTCAAATAAGAACCGAAAAAAAGTGATTCTAAAGAAGTTTCCAAACTTCGAAAAAAAATTTTTTTCTTTTCCAGATTCTTTGCGCATAATATGCTTTACTGAGGCTATTAAACGAGTACAATGAAAGAGAACCAGTTATGTCAAATAAGAACGGAAAAAAAGTGATTCTAACGAAGTTTCCAAACTTCGAAAAAAAATTTTTTTCTTTTCGAGATTCTTTGCGCATAATATGCTTTACTGAGGCTATCAAACTAGTATAATGAAAGAGAACCAGTTATCTCAAATAAGAACAGAAAAAAAGTGATTCTAACGATTTTTCCAAACTTCGAAAAAAATTTTTTTTCTTTTCGTGATTCTTTGCGCTAAATATGCTTTTCTGAGGCTATCAAACTAGTATAATGAAAGAGAACCAGTTATCTCAAATAAGAACAGAAAAAAAGTGATTCTAAAGAAGTTTCCAAACTTCGAAAAAAAATTTTTTTCTTTTCGAGATTCTTTGCGCATAATATGCTTTTCTGAGGCTATCAAAATATTATAATGAAAGAGAACCAGTTATCTCAAATAAGAACGGGAAAAAAGTGATTCTAACGAAGTTTCCAAACTTCGAAAATAATTTTTTTTCTTTTCGTGATTCTTTGCGCTAAATATGCTTTTCTGAGGTTATCAAACTAGTATAATGAAAGAGAACCAGTTATCTCAAATAAGAACAGAAAAAAAGTGATTCTAGAGTAGTTTCCAAACTTCGAAAACAATTTTTTTTCTTTTCGAGATTCTTTGCGCATAATATGCTTTACTGAGGCTATTAAACGAGTACAATGAAAGAGAACCAGTTATGTCAAATAAGAACGGAAAAAAAGTGATTCTAACGAAGTTTCCAAACTTCGAAAAAAAATTTTTTTCTTTTCGAGATTCTTTGCGCATAATATGCTTTACTGAGGCTATCAAACTAGTATAATGAAAGAGAACCAGTTATCTCAAATAAGAACAGAAAAAAAGTGATTCTAACGATTTTTCCAAACTTCGAAAAAAATTTTTTTTCTTTTCGTGATTCTTTGCGCTAAATATGCTTTTCTGAGGCTATCAAACTAGTATAATGAAAGAGAACCAGTTATCTCAAATAAGAACAGAAAAAAAGTGATTCTAAAGAAGTTTCCAAACTTCGAAAAAAAATTTTTTTCTTTTCGAGATTCTTTGCGCATAATATGCTTTTCTGAGGCTATCAAAATATTATAATGAAAGAGAACCAGTTATCTCAAATAAGAACGGGAAAAAAGTGATTCTAACGAAGTTTCCAAACTTCGAAAATAATTTTTTTTCTTTTCGTGATTCTTTGCGCTAAATATGCTTTTCTGAGGTTATCAAACTAGTATAATGAAAGAGAACCAGTTATCTCAAATAAGAACAGAAAAAAAGTGATTCTAGAGTAGTTTCCAAACTTCGAAAACAATTTTTTTTCTTTTCGAGATTCTTTGCGCATAATATGCTTTTCTGAGGCTATCAAACTAGTATAATAAAAGAGAACCAGTTATCTCAAATAAGAAAAGAAAAAAAGTGATTCTAAAGAAGTTTCCAAACTTCGAAAAATTTTTTTTTTCTTTTCGAGATTCTTTGCGCATAATATGCTTTACTGAGGCTATCAAACTAGTATAATGCAAGAGAACCAGTATTTTTCAAATAAGAACGGAAAAAAAGTGATTCAAACGAAGTTTCCAAACTTCGAAATAAAATTTTTTTCTTTTCGAGATTCTTTGCGCATAATATGCTTTTCTGAGGCTATCAAACTACTATAATGAAAGAGAACCAGGTATCTCAAATAAGAACGGAAAAAAAGTGATTCTAACGAAGTTTCCAAACTTCGAAAAAATTTTGTTTTCTTTTCGAGATTCTTTGTGCATAATATGCTTTACTGAGGCTATCAAACTAGTATAATGAAAGAGAACCAGTTATCTCAAATAAGAACGGAAAAAAAGTGATTCAAACGAAGTTTCCAAACTTCGAAAAAAATCTTTTTCTTTTCGAGATTCTTTGCGCATAATATTCTTTTCTGAGGCTATCAAACTAGTATAATGAAAGAGAACCAGTTATCTCAAATAAGAACGGAAAAAAAGTGATTCTAATGAAGTTTCCAAACTTCGAAAAAAATTTTTTTCTTTTCGAGATTCTTTGCGCATAATATGCTTTTCTGAGGCTATCAAAATAGTATAATGAAAGAAAACCAGTTATCTCAAATAAGAACGGAAAAAAAGTGATTCTAACGAAGTTTCCAAACTTCGAAAAAAAATTTTTTTCTTTTCGAGATTCTTTGCGCATAATATGCTTTACTGAGGCTATCAAACTAGTATAATGAAAGAGAACCAGTTATCTCAAATAAGAACGGAAAAAAAGTGATTCAAACGAAGTTTCCAAACTTCCAAAAAATTTTTTTTTCTTTTCGAGATTCTTTGCGCATAATATGCTTTTCTGAGGCTATCAAACTAGTATAATAAAAGAGAACCAGTTATCTCAAATAAGAACAGAAAAAAAGTGATTCTAACGATTTTTCCAAACTTCGAAAAAAATTTTTTTTCTTTTCGTGATTCTTTGCGCTAAATATGCTTTTCTGAGGCTATCAAACTAGTATAATGAAAGAGAACCAGTTATCTCAAATAAGAACAGAAAAAAAGTGATTCTAAAGAAGTTTCCAAACTTCGAAAAAAATTTTTTTTCTTTTCGAGATTCTTTGCGCATAATATGCTTTACTGAGTATATCAAACTAGTATAATGAAAGAGAACCATATATCTCAAATAAGAACGGAAAAAAAGTGATTCAAACGAAGTTTCCAAACTTCGAAAAAAAATGTTTTTCTTTTCGAGATTCTTTGCGCATAATATGCTTTTCTGAGGCTATCAAAATAGTATAATGAAAGAGAACCAGTTATCTCAAATAAGAACGGGAAAAAAGTGATTCTAACGAAGTTTCCAAACTTCGAAAATAATTTTTTTTCTTTTCGTGATTCTTTGCGCTAAATATGCTTTTCTGAGGTTATCAAACTAGTATAATGAAAGAGAACCAGTTATATCAAATAAGAACAGAAAAAAAGTGATTCTAAAGTAGTTTCCAAACTTCGAAAAAAAATTTTTTTCTTTTCGAGATTCTTTGCGCATAATATGCTTTACTGAGGCTATCAAACTAGTATAATGAAAGAGAACCAGTTATCTCAAATAAGAACGAGAAAAAAGTTATTCTAATGATGTTTCCAAACTTCGAAAATAATTTTTTTTCTTTTCGTGATTCTTTGCGCTAAATTTTCTTTACTGAGGCTATCAAAGCAGTATAATGAAAGAGAACCAGTTATCTCAAATAAGAACGGGAAAAAAGTGATTCTAACTAAGTTTCCAAACTTGGAAAAAAATGTTTTTCTTTTCGAGATTCTTTGCGCATAATATGCTTTTCTGAGGCTATCAAGCTAGTATAATGAAAGAGAACCAGTTATCTCAAATAAGAACGGAAAAAAAGTGATTCAAACGAAGTTTCCAAACTTCGAAAAAAAATTTTTCTCTTTTCGAGATTCTTTGCGCATAATATGCTTTTCTGAGGCTATCAAACTAGTATAATGAAAGAGAACCAGTTATCTCAAATAAGAACGGAAAAAAAGTGATTCAAACGAAGTTTCCAAACTTCGAAAAAAATTTTTTTTCTTTTCGAGATTCTTTGCGCATAATATGCTTTTCTGAGGCTATCAAACTAGTATAATCAAAGAGAACCAGTTATCTCAAATAAGAACAGAAAAAAAGTGATTCTAAAGAAGTTTCCAAACTTCGAAAAAATTTTTTTTTCTTTTCGAGATTCTTTGCGCATAATATGCTTTACTGAGGCTATCAAACTAGTATAATGAAAGAGAACCAGTTATTTCAAATAAGAACGGAAAAAAAGTGATTCAAACGAAGTTTCCAAACTTCGAAAAAAAATTTTTTTCTTTTCGAGATTCTTTGCGCATAATATGCTTTTCTGAGGCTATCAAACTACTATAATGAAAGAGAACCAGTTATCTCAAATAAGAACGGGAAAAAAGTGATTCTAACGAAGTTTCCATACTTCGAAAAAAAGTTTTTTTCTTTTCGTGATTCTTTGCGCTAAATATGCTTTTCTGAGGCTATCAAACTAGTATAATAAAAGAGAACCAGTTATCTCAAATAAGAACAGAAAAAAAGTGATTCTAAAGAAGTTTCCAAACTGGGAAAAAAATTTTTTTTCTTTTCGAGATTCTTTGCGCATAATATGCTTTACTGAGGCTATCAAACTAGTATAATTAAAGATAACCAGTTATCTCAAATAAGAACGGGAAAAAAGTGATTCAAACGAAGTTTCCAAACTTCGAAATAAAATTTTTTTCTTTTCGAGATTCTTTGCGCATAATATGCTTTTCTGAGGCTATCAAACTACTATAATGAAAGAGAACCAGGTATCTCAAATAAGAACGGAAAAAAAGTGATTCTAACGAAGTTTCCAAACTTCGAAAAAATTTTGTTTTCTTTTCGAGATTCTTTGTGCATAATATGCTTTACTGAGGCTATAAACTAGTATAATGAAAGAGAACCAGTTATCTCAAATAAGAACGGAAAAAAAGTGATTCAAACGAAGTTTCCAAACTTCGAAAAAAATCTTTTTCTTTTCGAGATTCTTTGCGCATAATATTCTTTTCTGAGGCTATCAAACTAGTATAATGAAAGAGAACCAGTTATCATAAATAAGAACGGAAAAAAAGTGATTCTAATGAAGTTTCCAAACTTCGAAAAAAAATTTTTTTCTTTTCGAGATTCTTTGCGCATAATATGCTTTATGAGGCTATCAAAATAGTATAATGAAAGAAAACCAGTGTTCTCAAATAAGAACGGAAAAAAAGTGATTCAAACGAAGTTTCCAAACTTCGAAAAAAATTTTTTTTCTTTTCGAGATTCTTTGCGCATAATATGCTTTTCTGAGGCTATCAAACTAGTATAATGAAAGAGAACCAGTTATCTCAAATAAGAACGGAAAAAAAGTGATTCTAACGAAGTTTCCAAACTTCGAAAAAAAATTTTTTTCTTTTCGAGATTCTTTGCGCATAATATGCTTTACTGAGGCTATCAAACTAGTATAATGAAAGAGAACCAGTTATCTCAAATAAGAACGGAAAAAAAGTGATTTAAACGAAGTTTCCAAACTTCGAAAAATTTTTTTTTTCTTTTCGAGATTCTTTGCGCATAATAAGCTTTACTGAGGCTATCAAACTAGTATAATGAAAGAGAACCAGTTATTTCAAATAAGAACGGAAAAAAAGTGATTCAAACGAAGTTTCCAAACTTCGAAAAAAAATTTTTTTCTTTTCGAGATTCTTTGCGCATAATATGCTTTTCTGAGGCTATCAAACTACTATAATGAAAGAGAACCAGTTATCTCAAATAAGAACGGAAAAAAAGTGATTCTAACGAAGTTTCCAAACTTCGAAAAAAAGTTTTTTTCTTTTCGTGATTCTTTGCGCTAAATATGCTTTTCTGAGGCTATCAAACTAGTATAATAAAAGAGAACCAGTTATCTCAAATAAGAACAGAAAAAAAGTGATTCTAAAGAAGTTTCCAAACTGGGAAAAAAATTTTTTTTCTTTTCGAGATTCTTTGCGCATAATATGCTTTACTGAGGCTATCAAACTAGTATAATTAAAGATAACCAGTTATCTCAAATAAGAACGGAAAAAAAGTGATTCAAACGAAGTTTCCAAACTTCGAAAAAAAATTTTTTTCTTTTCGAGATTCTTTGCGCATAATATGGTTTACTGAGGCTATCAAACTAGTATAATGAAAGAGAAACAGTTATCGCAAATAAGAACAGAATAAAAGTGATTCTAAAGAAGTTTCCAATTATCGAAAAAAAATTTTTTCTTTTCGAGATTCTTTGCGCATAATATGCTTTACTGAGGCTATCAAACTAGTATAATGAAAGAGAACCAGTTATCTCAAATAAGAACGGAAAAAAAGTGATTCAAACGAAGTTTCCAAACTTCGAAAAAAAATTTTTTTCTTTTCGAGATTCTTTGCGCATAATATGCTTTTCTGAGGCTATCAAAATAGTATAATGAAAGAGAACCAGTTATCTCAAATAAGAACGAGAAAAAAGTTATTCCAACGATGTTTCCAAACTTCGAAAATAATTTTTTTTCTTTTCGTGATTCTTTGCGCTTAATGTGCTTTACTGAGGCAATCAAACTAGTATAATGAAAGAGAACCAGGTATCTCAAATAAGAACGGAAAAAAAGTGATTCTAACGAAGTTTCCAAACTTCGAAAAATTTTGTTTTCTTTTCGAGATTCTTTGTGCATAATATGCTTTACTGAGGCTATCAAACTAGTATAATGAAAGAGAACCAGTTATCTCAAATAAGAACGGAAAAAAAGTGATTTAAACGAAGTTTCCAAACTTCGAAAAAAAATTTTATTCTTTTCGAGATTCTTTGCGCATAATATGCTTTTCTGAGGCAATCAAACTAGTATAATAAAAGAGAACCAGTTATCTCAAATGAGAACAGAAAAAAAGTGATTCTAAAGAAGTTTCCAAACTTCGAAAAAAATTTTTTTTCTTTTCGAGATTCTTTGCGCATAATATGCTTTACTGAGGCTATCAAACTAGTATAATGCAAGAGAACCAGTTATCTCAAATAAGAACGGAAAAAAAGTGATTCTAATGAAGTTTCCAAACTTCGAAAAAAAATTTTTTTCTTTTCGAGATTCTTTGCGCATAATATGCTTTTCTGAGGCTATCAAAATAGTATAATGAAAGAAAACCAGTTATCTCAAATAAGAACGGAAAAAAAGTGATTCTAACGAAGTTTCCAAACTTCGAAAAAAATTTTTTTTCTTTTCGAGATTCTTTGCGCATAATATGCTTTATGAGGCTATCAAACTAGTATAATGAAAGAGAACCAGTGTTCTCAAATAAGAACGGAAAAAAAGTGATTCAAACGAAGTTTCCAAACTTCGAAAAAATTTTTTTTTCTTTTCGAGATTCTTTGCGCATAATATGCTTTTCTGAGGCTATCAAACTAGTATAATGAAAGAGAACCAGTTATCTCAAATAAGAACGGAAAAAAAGTGATTCTAACGAAGTTTCCAAACTTCGAAAAAAAATTTTTTTCTTTTCGAGATTCTTTGCGCATAATATGCTTTACTGAGGCTATCAAACTAGTATAATGAAAGAGAACCAGTTATCTCAAATAAGAACGGAAAAAAAGTGATTCAAACGAAGTTTCCAAACTTCGAAAAAAATTTTTTTTCTTTTCGAGATTCTTTGCGCATAATATGCTTTTCTGAGGCTATCAAACTAATATAATAAAAGAGAACCAGTTATCTCAAATAAGAACAGAAAAAAAGTGACTCTAAAGAAGTTTCCAAACTGGGAAAAAAATTTTTTTTCTTTTCGAGATTCTTTGCGCATAATATGCTTTACTGAGGCTATCAAACTAGTATAATTAAAGATAACCAGTTATCTCAAATAAGAACGGAAAAAAAGTGATTCAAACGAAGTTTCCAAACTTCGAAAAAAAATTTTTTTCTTTTCGAGATTCTTTGCGCATAATATGGTTTACTGAGGCTATCAAACTAGTATAATGAAAGAGAAACAGTTATCGCAAATAAGAACAGAATAAAAGTGATTCTAAAGAAGTTTCCAATTATCGAAAAAAATTTTTTTCTTTTCGAGATTCTTTGCGCATAATATGCTTTACTGAGGCTATCAAACTAGTATAATGAAAGAGAACCAGTTATCTCAAATAAGAACGGAAAAAAAGTGATTCAAACGAAGTTTCCAAACTTCGAAAAAAAATTTTTTTCTTTTCGAGATTCTTTGCGCATAATATGCTTTTCTGAGGCTATCAAAATAGTATAATGAAAGAGAACCAGTTATCTCAAATAAGAACGAGAAAAAAGTTATTCCAACGATGTTTCCAAACTTCGAAAATAATTTTTTTTCTTTTCGTGATTCTTTGCGCTTAATGTGCTTTACTGAGGCAATCAAACTAGTATAATGAAAGAGAACCAGGTATCTCAAATAAGAACGGAAAAAAAGTGATTCTAACGAAGTTTCCAAACTTCGAAAAATTTTGTTTTCTTTTCGAGATTCTTTGTGCATAATATGCTTTACTGAGGCTATCAAACTAGTATAATGAAAGAGAACCAGTTATCTCAAATAAGAACGGAAAAAAAGTGATTTAAACGAAGTTTCCAAACTTCGAAAAAAAATTTTATTCTTTTCGAGATTCTTTGCGCATAATATGCTTTTCTGAGGCAATCAAACTAGTATAATAAAAGAGAACCAGTTATCTCAAATGAGAACAGAAAAAAAGTGATTCTAAAGAAGTTTCCAAACTTCGAAAAAAATTTTTTTTCTTTTCGAGATTCTTTGCGCATAATATGCTTTACTGAGGCTATCAAACTAGTATAATGCAAGAGAACCAGTTATCTCAAATAAGAACGGAAAAAAAGTGATTCTAATGAAGTTTCCAAACTTCGAAAAAAAATTTTTTTCTTTTCGAGATTCTTTGCGCATAATATGCTTTTCTGAGGCTATCAAAATAGTATAATGAAAGAAAACCAGTTATCTCAAATAAGAACGGAAAAAAAGTGATTCTAACGAAGTTTCCAAACTTCGAAAAAAATTTTTTTTCTTTTCGAGATTCTTTGCGCATAATATGCTTTATGAGGCTATCTAACTAGTATAATGAAAGAGAACCAGTGTTCTCAAATAAGAACGGAAAAAAAGTGATTCAAACGAAGTTTCCAAACTTCGAAAAAATTTTTTTTTCTTTTCGAGATTCTTTGCGCATAATATGCTTTTCTGAGGCTATCAAACTAGTATAATGAAAGAGAACCAGTTATCTCAAATAAGAACGGAAAAAAAGTGATTCTAACGAAGTTTCCAAACTTCGAAAAAAAATTTTTTTCTTTTCGAGATTCTTTGCGCATAATATGCTTTACTGAGGCTATCAAACTAGTATAATGAAAGAGAACCAGTTATCTCAAATAAGAACGGAAAAAAAGTGATTCAAACGAAGTTTCCAAACTTCGAAAAAAATTTTTTTTCTTTTCGAGATTCTTTGCGCATAATATGCTTTTCTGAGGCTATCAAACTAGTATAATAAAAGAGAACCAGTTATCTCAAATAAGAACAGAAAAAAAGTGACTCTAAAGAAGTTTCCAAACTTCGAAAAATTTTTTTTTTCTTTTCGAGATTCTTTGCGCATAATATGCTTTACTGAGGCTATCAAACTAGTATAATGAAAGAGAACCAGTTATTTCAAATAAGAACGGAAAAAAAGTGATTCTAACGAAGTTTCCATACTTCGAAAAAAAGTTTTTTTCTTTTCGTGATTCTTTGCGCTAAATATGCTTTTCTGAGGCTATCAAACTAGTATAATAAAAGAGAACCAGTTATCTCAAATAAGAACAGAAAAAAAGTGATTCTAAAGAAGTTTCCAAACTGGGAAAAAAATTTTTTTTCTTTTCGAGATTCTTTGCGCATAATATGCTTTACTGAGGCTATCAAACTAGTATAATTAAAGATAAACAGTTATCTCAAATAAGAACGGAAAAAAAGTGATTCAAACGAAGTTTCCAAACTTCGAAATAAAATTTTTTTCTTTTCGAGATTCTTTGCGCATAATATGCTTTTCTGAGGCTATCAAACTAGTATAATGAAAGAGAACCAGTTATGTCAAATAAGAACGGAAAAAAAGTGATTCAAACGAAGTTTCCAAACTTCGAAAAAAAATTTTTTTCTTTTCGAGATTCTTTGCGCATAATATGCTTTTCTGAGGCTATCAAACTACTATAATGAAAGAGAACCAGTTATCTCAAATAAGAACGGGAAAAAAGTGATTCTAACGAAGTTTCCAAACTTCGAAAAAAAGTTTTTTTCTTTTCGTGATTCTTTGCGCTAAATATGCTTTTCTGAGGCTATCAAACTAGTATAATAAAAGAGAACCAGTTATCTCAAATAAGAACAGAAAAAAAGTGATTCTAAAGAAGTTTCCAAACTGGGAAAAAAATTTTTTTTCTTTTCGAGATTCTTTGCGCATAATATGCTTTACTGAGGCTATCATATTAGTATAATTAAAGATAACCAGTTATCTCAAATAAGAACGGAAAAAAAGTGATTCAAACGAAGTTTCCAAACTTCGAAAAAAAATTTTTTTCTTTTCGAGATTCTTTGCGCATAATATGGTTTACTGAGGCTATCAAACTAGTATAATGAAAGAGAAACAGTTATCGCAAATAAGAACAGAATAAAAGTGATTCTAAAGAAGTTTCCAATTTTCGAAAAAAAATTTTTTCTTTTCGAGATTCTTTGCGCATAATATGCTTTACTGAGGCTATCAAACTAGTATAATGAAAGAGAACCAGTTATCTCAAATAAGAACGGAAAAAAAGTGATTCAAACGAAGTTTCCAAACTTCGAAAAAAAATATTTTTCTTTTCGAGATTCTTTGCGCATAATATGTTTTCTGAGGCTATCAAACTAGTATAATGAAAGAGAACCAGTTATCTCAAATAAGAACGGAAAAAAAGTGATTCTAACGAAGTTTCCAAACTTCGAAAAAAAATTTTTTTCTTTTCGAGATTCTTTGCGCATAATATGCTTTTCTGAGGCTATCAAAATAGTATAATGAAAGAGAACCAGTTATCTCAAATAAGAACGAGAAAAAAGTTATTCCAACGATGTTTCCAAACTTCGAAAATAATTTTTTTTCTTTTCGTGATTCTTTGCGCTAAATGTGCTTTACTGAGGCAATCAAACTAGTATAATGAAAGAGAACCAGGTATCTCAAATAAGAACGGAAAAAAAGTGATTCTAACGAAGTTTCCAAACTTCGAAAAAATTTTGTTTTCTTTTCGAGATTCTTTGTGCATAATATGCTTTACTGAGGCTATCAAACTAGTATAATGAAAGAGAACCAGTTATCTCAAATAAGAACGGAAAAAAAGTGATTCAAACGAAGTTTCAAAACTTCGAAAAAAATCTTTTTCTTTTCGAGATTCTTTGCGCATAATATTCTTTTCTGAGGCTATCAAACTAGTATAATGAAAGAGAACCAGTTATCTCAAATAAGAACGGAAAAAAAGTGACTCTAATGAAGTTTCCAAACTTCGAAAAAAAATTTTTTTCTTTTCGAGATTCTTTGCGCATAATATGCTTTTCTGAGGCTATCAAAATAGTATAATGAAAGAAAACCAGTTATCTCAAATAAGAACGGAAAAAAAGTGATTCTAACGAAGTTTCCAAACTTCGAAAAAAATTTTTTTTCTTTTCGAGATTCTTTGCGCATAATATGCTTTATGAGGCTATCAAACTAGTATAATGAAAGAGAACCAGTGTTTTCAAATAAGAACGGAAAAAAAGTGATTCAAACGAAGTTTCCAAACTTCGAAAAAATTTTTTTTTCTTTTCGAGATTCTTTGCGCATAATATGCTTTTCTGAGGCTATCAAACTAGTATAATGAAAGAGAACCAGTTATCTCAAATAAGAACGGAAAAAAAGTGATTGTAACGAAGTTTCCAAACTTCGAAAAAAAATTTTTTTCTTTTCGTGATTCTTTGCGCATAATATGCTTTACTGAGGCTATCAAACTAGTATAATGAAAGAGAACCAGTTATCTCAAATAAGAACGGATAAAAAGTGATTCAAAAGAAGTTTCCAAACTTCGAAAAAATTTATTTTTCTTTTCGAGATTCTTTGCGCATAATATGCTTTTCTGAGGCTATCAAACTAGTATAATAAAAGAGAACCAGTTATCTCAAATAAGAACAGAAAAAAAGTGATTCTAACGATTTTTCCAAACTTCGAAAAAATTTTTTTTTCTTTTCGTGATTCTTTGCGCTAAATATGCTTTTCTGAGGCTATCAAACTAGTATAATGAAAGAGAACCAGTTATCTCAAATAAGAACGGAAAAAAAGTGATTCAAACGAAGTTTCCAAACTTCGAAAAAAATCTTTTTCTTTTCGAGATTCTTTGCGCATAATATTCTTTTCTGAGGCTATCAAACTAGTATAATGAAAGAGAACCAGTTATCTCAAATAAGAACGGAAAAAAAGTGATTCTAACGAAGTTTCCAAACTTCGAAAAAAAGTTTTTTTCTTTTCGTGATTCTTTGCGCTAAATATGCTTTTCTGAGGCTATCAAACTAGTATAATAAAAGAGAACCAGTTATCTCAAATAAGAACAGAAAAATAGTGATTCTAAAGAAGTTTCCAAACTGGGAAAAAAATTTTTTTTCTTTTCGAGATTCTTTGCGCATAATATGCTTTACTGAGGCTATCAAACTAGTATAATTAAAGATAACCAGTTATCTCAAATAAGAACGGAAAAAAAGTGATTCAAACGAAGTTTCCAAACTTCGAAAAAAAATTTTTTTCTTTTCGAGATTCTTTGCGCATAATATGGTTTACTGAGGCTATCAAACTAGTATAATGAAAGAGAAACAGTTATCGCAAATAAGAACAGAATAAAAGTGATTCTAAAGAAGTTTCCAATTTTCGAAAAAAAATTTTTTCTTTTCGAGATTCTTTGCGCATAATATGCTTTACTGAGGCTATCAAACTAGTATAAAGAAAGAGTTCCAGTTATCTCAAATAAGAACGGAAAAAAAGTGATTCAAACGAAGTTTCCAAACTTCGAAAAAAAATATTTTTCTTTTCGAGATTCTTTGCGCATAATATGCTTTTCTGAGGCTATCAAAATAGTATAATGAAAGAGAACCAGTTATCTCAAATAAGAACGAGAAAAAAGTTATTCCAACGATGTTTCCAAACTTCGAAAATAATTTTTTTTCTTTTCGTGATTCTTTGCGCTAAATGTGCTTTACTGAGGCAATCAAACTAGTATAATGAAAGAGAACCAGGTATCTCAAATAAGAACGGAAAAAAAGTGATTCTAACGAAGTTTCCAAACTTCGAAAAAATTTTGTTTTCTTTTCGAGATTCTTTGTGCATAATATGCTTTACTGAGGCTATCAAACTAGTATAATGAAAGAGAACCAGTTATCTCAAATAAGAACGGAAAAAAAGTGATTCAAACGAAGTTTCAAAACTTCGAAAAAAATCTTTTTCTTTTCGAGATTCTTTGCGCATAATATTCTTTTCTGAGGCTATCAAACTAGTATAATGAAAGAGAACCAGTTATCTCAAATAAGAACGGAAAAAAAGTGACTCTAATGAAGTTTCCAAACTTCGAAAAAAAATTTTTTTCTTTTCGAGATTCTTTGCGCATAATATGCTTTTCTGAGGCTATCAAAATAGTATAATGAAAGAAAACCAGTTATCTCAAATAAGAACGGAAAAAAAGTGATTCTAACGAAGTTTCCAAACTTCGAAAAAAATTTTTTTTCTTTTCGAGATTCTTTGCGCATAATATGCTTTATGAGGCTATCAAACTAGTATAATGAAAGAGAACCAGTGTTCTCAAATAAGAACGGAAAAAAAGTGATTCAAACGAAGTTTCCAAACTTCGAAAAAATTTTTTTTTCTTTTCGAGATTCTTTGCGCATAATATGCTTTTCTGAGGCTATCAAACTAGTATAATGAAAGAGAACCAGTTATCTCAAATAAGAACAGAAAAAAAGTGATTCTAAAGAAGTTTCCAAACTGGGAAAAAAATTTTTTTTCTTTTCGAGATTCTTTGCGCATAATATGCTTTACTGAGGCTATCATATTAGTATAATTAAAGATAACCAGTTATCTCAAATAAGAACGGAAAAAAAGTGATTCAAACGAAGTTTCCAAACTTCGAAAAAAAATTTTTTTCTTTTCGAGATTCTTTGCGCATAATATGGTTTACTGAGGCTATCAAACTAGTATAATGAAAGAGAAACAGTTATCGCAAATAAGAACAGAATAAAAGTGATTCTAAAGAAGTTTCCAATTTTCGAAAAAAAATTTTTTCTTTTCGAGATTCTTTGCGCATAATATGCTTTACTGAGGCTATCAAACTAGTATAATGAAAGAGAACCAGTTATCTCAAATAAGAACGGAAAAAAAGTGATTCAAACGAAGTTTCCAAACTTCGAAAAAAAATATTTTTCTTTTCGAGATTCTTTGCGCATAATATGTTTTCTGAGGCTATCAAACTAGTATAATGAAAGAGAACCAGTTATCTCAAATAAGAACGGAAAAAAAGTGATTCTAACGAAGTTTCCAAACTTCGAAAAAAAATTTTTTTCTTTTCGAGATTCTTTGCGCATAATATGCTTTTCTGAGGCTATCAAAATAGTATAATGAAAGAGAACCAGTTATCTCAAATAAGAACGAGAAAAAAGTTATTCCAACGATGTTTCCAAACTTCGAAAATAATTTTTTTTCTTTTCGTGATTCTTTGCGCTAAATGTGCTTTACTGAGGCAATCAAACTAGTATAATGAAAGAGAACCAGGTATCTCAAATAAGAACGGAAAAAAAGTGATTCTAACGAAGTTTCCAAACTTCGAAAAAATTTTGTTTTCTTTTCGAGATTCTTTGTGCATAATATGCTTTACTGAGGCTATCAAACTAGTATAATGAAAGAGAACCAGTTATCTCAAATAAGAACGGAAAAAAAGTGATTCAAACGAAGTTTCAAAACTTCGAAAAAAATCTTTTTCTTTTCGAGATTCTTTGCGCATAATATTCTTTTCTGAGGCTATCAAACTAGTATAATGAAAGAGAACCAGTTATCTCAAATAAGAACGGAAAAAAAGTGACTCTAATGAAGTTTCCAAACTTCGAAAAAAAATTTTTTTCTTTTCGAGATTCTTTGCGCATAATATGCTTTTCTGAGGCTATCAAAATAGTATAATGAAAGAAAACCAGTTATCTCAAATAAGAACGGAAAAAAAGTGATTCTAACGAAGTTTCCAAACTTCGAAAAAAATTTTTTTTCTTTTCGAGATTCTTTGCGCATAATATGCTTTATGAGGCTATCAAACTAGTATAATGAAAGAGAACCAGTGTTTTCAAATAAGAACGGAAAAAAAGTGATTCAAACGAAGTTTCCAAACTTCGAAAAAATTTTTTTTTCTTTTCGAGATTCTTTGCGCATAATATGCTTTTCTGAGGCTATCAAACTAGTATAATGAAAGAGAACCAGTTATCTCAAATAAGAACGGAAAAAAAGTGATTGTAACGAAGTTTCCAAACTTCGAAAAAAAATTTTTTTCTTTTCGTGATTCTTTGCGCATAATATGCTTTACTGAGGCTATCAAACTAGTATAATGAAAGAGAACCAGTTATCTCAAATAAGAACGGATAAAAAGTGATTCAAAAGAAGTTTCCAAACTTCGAAAAAATTTATTTTTCTTTTCGAGATTCTTTGCGCATAATATGCTTTTCTGAGGCTATCAAACTAGTATAATAAAAGAGAACCAGTTATCTCAAATAAGAACAGAAAAAAAGTGATTCTAACGATTTTTCCAAACTTCGAAAAAATTTTTTTTTCTTTTCGTGATTCTTTGCGCTAAATATGCTTTTCTGAGGCTATCAAACTAGTATAATGAAAGAGAACCAGTTATCTCAAATAAGAACGGAAAAAAAGTGATTCAAACGAAGTTTCCAAACTTCGAAAAAAATCTTTTTCTTTTCGAGATTCTTTGCGCATAATATTCTTTTCTGAGGCTATCAAACTAGTATAATGAAAGAGAACCAGTTATCTCAAATAAGAACGGAAAAAAAGTGATTCTAACGAAGTTTCCAAACTTCGAAAAAAAGTTTTTTTCTTTTCGTGATTCTTTGCGCTAAATATGCTTTTCTGAGGCTATCAAACTAGTATAATAAAAGAGAACCAGTTATCTCAAATAAGAACAGAAAAATAGTGATTCTAAAGAAGTTTCCAAACTGGGAAAAAAATTTTTTTTCTTTTCGAGATTCTTTGCGCATAATATGCTTTACTGAGGCTATCAAACTAGTATAATTAAAGATAACCAGTTATCTCAAATAAGAACGGAAAAAAAGTGATTCAAACGAAGTTTCCAAACTTCGAAAAAAAATTTTTTTCTTTTCGAGATTCTTTGCGCATAATATGGTTTACTGAGGCTATCAAACTAGTATAATGAAAGAGAAACAGTTATCGCAAATAAGAACAGAATAAAAGTGATTCTAAAGAAGTTTCCAATTTTCGAAAAAAAATTTTTTCTTTTCGAGATTCTTTGCGCATAATATGCTTTACTGAGGCTATCAAACTAGTATAAAGAAAGAGTTCCAGTTATCTCAAATAAGAACGGAAAAAAAGTGATTCAAACGAAGTTTCCAAACTTCGAAAAAAAATATTTTTCTTTTCGAGATTCTTTGCGCATAATATGCTTTTCTGAGGCTATCAAAATAGTATAATGAAAGAGAACCAGTTATCTCAAATAAGAACGAGAAAAAAGTTATTCCAACGATGTTTCCAAACTTCGAAAATAATTTTTTTTCTTTTCGTGATTCTTTGCGCTAAATGTGCTTTACTGAGGCAATCAAACTAGTATAATGAAAGAGAACCAGGTATCTCAAATAAGAACGGAAAAAAAGTGATTCTAACGAAGTTTCCAAACTTCGAAAAAATTTTGTTTTCTTTTCGAGATTCTTTGTGCATAATATGCTTTACTGAGGCTATCAAACTAGTATAATGAAAGAGAACCAGTTATCTCAAATAAGAACGGAAAAAAAGTGATTCAAACGAAGTTTCAAAACTTCGAAAAAAATCTTTTTCTTTTCGAGATTCTTTGCGCATAATATTCTTTTCTGAGGCTATCAAACTAGTATAATGAAAGAGAACCAGTTATCTCAAATAAGAACGGAAAAAAAGTGACTCTAATGAAGTTTCCAAACTTCGAAAAAAAATTTTTTTCTTTTCGAGATTCTTTGCGCATAATATGCTTTTCTGAGGCTATCAAAATAGTATAATGAAAGAAAACCAGTTATCTCAAATAAGAACGGAAAAAAAGTGATTCTAACGAAGTTTCCAAACTTCGAAAAAAATTTTTTTTCTTTTCGAGATTCTTTGCGCATAATATGCTTTATGAGGCTATCAAACTAGTATAATGAAAGAGAACCAGTGTTCTCAAATAAGAACGGAAAAAAAGTGATTCAAACGAAGTTTCCAAACTTCGAAAAAATTTTTTTTTCTTTTCGAGATTCTTTGCGCATAATATGCTTTTCTGAGGCTATCAAACTAGTATAATGAAAGAGAACCAGTTATCTCAAATAAGAACGGAAAAAAAGTGATTGTAACGAAGTTTCCAAACTTCGAAAAAAAATTTTTTTCTTTTCGTGATTCTTTGCGCATAATATGCTTTACTGAGGCTATCAAACTAGTATAATGAAAGAGAACCAGTTATCTCAAATAAGAACGGATAAAAAGTGATTCAAAAGAAGTTTCCAAACTTCGAAAAAATTTATTTTTCTTTTCGAGATTCTTTGCGCATAATATGCTTTTCTGAGGCTATCAAACTAGTATAATAAAAGAGAACCAGTTATCTCAAATAAGAACAGAAAAAAAGTGATTCTAACGATTTTTCCAAACTTCGAAAAAATTTTTTTTTCTTTTCGTGATTCTTTGCGCTAAATATGCTTTTCTGAGGCTATCAAACTAGTATAATGAAAGAGAACCAGTTATCTCAAATAAGAACGGAAAAAAAGTGATTCAAACGAAGTTTCCAAACTTCGAAAAAAATCTTTTTCTTTTCGAGATTCTTTGCGCATAATATTCTTTTCTGAGGCTATCAAACTAGTATAATGAAAGAGAACCAGTTATCTCAAATAAGAACGGAAAAAAAGTGATTCTAACGAAGTTTCCAAACTTCGAAAAAAAGTTTTTTTCTTTTCGTGATTCTTTGCGCTAAATATGCTTTTCTGAGGCTATCAAACTAGTATAATAAAAGAGAACCAGTTATCTCAAATAAGAACAGAAAAATAGTGATTCTAAAGAAGTTTCCAAACTGGGAAAAAAATTTTTTTTCTTTTCGAGATTCTTTGCGCATAATATGCTTTACTGAGGCTATCAAACTAGTATAATTAAAGATAACCAGTTATCTCAAATAAGAACGGAAAAAAAGTGATTCAAACGAAGTTTCCAAACTTCGAAAAAAAATTTTTTTCTTTTCGAGATTCTTTGCGCATAATATGGTTTACTGAGGCTATCAAACTAGTATAATGAAAGAGAAACAGTTATCGCAAATAAGAACAGAATAAAAGTGATTCTAAAGAAGTTTCCAATTTTCGAAAAAAAATTTTTTCTTTTCGAGATTCTTTGCGCATAATATGCTTTACTGAGGCTATCAAACTAGTATAAAGAAAGAGTTCCAGTTATCTCAAATAAGAACGGAAAAAAAGTGATTCAAACGAAGTTTCCAAACTTCGAAAAAAAATATTTTTCTTTTCGAGATTCTTTGCGCATAATATGCTTTTCTGAGGCTATGAAACTAGAATAATGAAAGAGAACCAGTTATCTCAAATAAGAACGGAAAAAAAGTGATTCTAACGAAGTTTCCAAACTTCGAAAAAAAATTTTTTTCTTTTCGAGATTCTTTGCGCATAATATGCTTTTCTGAGGCTATCAAAATAGTATAATGAAAGAGAACCAGTTATCTCAAATAAGAACGAGAAAAAAGTTATTCCAACGATGTTTCCAAACTTCGAAAATAATTTTTTTTCTTTTCGTGATTCTTTGCGCTAAATGTGCTTTACTGAGGCAATCAAACTAGTATAATGAAAGAGAACCAGGTATCTCAAATAAGAACGGAAAAAAAGTGATTCTAACGAAGTTTCCAAACTTCGAAAAAATTTTGTTTTCTTTTCGAGATTCTTTGTGCATAATATGCTTTACTGAGGCTATCAAACTAGTATAATGAAAGAGAACCAGTTATCTCAAATAAGAACGGAAAAAAAGTGATTCAAACGAAGTTTCCAAACTTCGAAAAAAATCTTTTTCTTTTCGAGATTCTTTGCGCATAATATTCTTTTCTGAGGCTATCAAACTAGTATAATGAAAGAGAACCAGTTATCTCAAATAAGAACGGAAAAAAAGTGATTCTAACGAAGTTTCCAAACTTCGAAAAAATTTTGTTTTCTTTTCGAGATTCTTTGTGCATAATATGCTTTACTGAGGCTATCAAACTAGTATAATGAAAGAGAACCAGTTATCTCAAATAAGAACGGAAAAAAAGTGATTCAAACGAAGTTTCCAAACTTCGAGAAAAATTTTTTTCTTTTCCAGATTCTTTGCGCATAATATGCTTTACTGAGGCTATTAAACGAGTACAATGAAAGAGAACCAGTTATGTCAAATAAGAACGGAAAAAAAGTGATTCTAACGAAGTTTCCAAACTTCGAAAAAAAATTTTTTTCTTTTCGAGATTCTTTGCGCATAATATGCTTTACTGAGGCTATCAAACTAGTATAATGAAAGAGAACCAGTTATCTCAAATAAGAACAGAAAAAAAGTGATTCTAACGATTTTTCCAAACTTCGAAAAAAATTTTTTTTCTTTTCGTGATTCTTTGCGCTAAATATGCTTTTCTGAGGCTATCAAACTAGTATAATGAAAGAGAACCAGTTATCTCAAATAAGAACAGAAAAAAAGTGATTCTAAAGAAGTTTCCAAACTTCGAAAAAAAATTTTTTTCTTTTCGAGATTCTTTGCGCATAATATGCTTTACTGAGGCTATCAAACTAGTATAATGAAAGAGAACCAGTTATCTCAAATAAGAACGGAAAAAAAGTGATTCAAACGAAGTTTCCAAACTTCGAAAAAAAATGTTTTTCTTTTCGAGATTCTTTGCGCATAATATGCTTTTCTGAGGCTATCAAAATATTATAATGAAAGAGAACCAGTTATCTCAAATAAGAACGGGAAAAAAGTGATTCTAACGAAGTTTCCAAACTTCGAAAATAATTTTTTTTCTTTTCGTGATTCTTTGCGCTAAATATGCTTTTCTGAGGTTATCAAACTAGTATAATGAAAGAGAACCAGTTATCTCAAATAAGAACAGAAAAAAAGTGATTCTAGAGTAGTTTCCAAACTTCGAAAACAATTTTTTTTCTTTTCGAGATTCTTTGCGCATAATATGCTTTTCTGAGGCTATCAAACTAGTATAATAAAAGAGAACCAGTTATCTCAAATAAGAAAAGAAAAAAAGTGATTCTAAAGAAGTTTCCAAACTTCGAAAAATTTTTTTTTTCTTTTCGAGATTCTTTGCGCATAATATGCTTTACTGAGGCTATCAAACTAGTATAATGCAAGAGAACCAGTATTTTTCAAATAAGAACGGAAAAAAAGTGATTCAAACGAAGTTTCCAAACTTCGAAATAAAATTTTTTTCTTTTCGAGATTCTTTGCGCATAATATGCTTTTCTGAGTCTATCAAACTACTATAATGAAAGAGAACCAGGTATCTCAAATAAGAACGGAAAAAAAGTGATTCTAACGAAGTTTCCAAACTTCGAAAAAATTTTGTTTTCTTTTCGAGATTCTTTGTGCATAATATGCTTTACTGAGGCTATCAAACTAGTATAATGAAAGAGAACCAGTTATCTCAAATAAGAACGGAAAAAAAGTGATTCAAACGAAGTTTCCAAACTTCGAAAAAAATCTTTTTCTTTTCGAGATTCTTTGCGCATAATATTCTTTTCTGAGGCTATCAAACTAGTATAATGAAAGAGAACCAGTTATCTCAAATAAGAACGGAAAAAAAGTGATTCTAATGAAGTTTCCAAACTTCGAAAAAAATTTTTTTCTTTTCGAGATTCTTTGCGCATAATATGCTTTTCTGAGGCTATCAAAATAGTATAATGAAAGAAAACCAGTTATCTCAAATAAGAACGGAAAAAAAGTGATTCTAACGAAGTTTCCAAACTTCGAAAAAAAATTTTTTTCTTTTCGAGATTCTTTGCGCATAATATGCTTTACTGAGGCTATCAAACTAGTATAATGAAAGAGAACCAGTTATCTCAAATAAGAACGGAAAAAAAGTGATTCAAACGAAGTTTCCAAACTTCCAAAAAATTTTTTTTTCTTTTCGAGATTCTTTGCGCATAATATGCTTTTCTGAGGCTATCAAACTAGTATAATAAAAGAGAACCAGTTATCTCAAATAAGAACAGAAAAAAAGTGATTCTAACGATTTTTCCAAACTTCGAAAAAAATTTTTTTTCTTTTCGTGATTCTTTGCGCTAAATATGCTTTTCTGAGGCTATCAAACTAGTATAATGAAAGAGAACCAGTTATCTCAAATAAGAACAGAAAAAAAGTGATTCTAAAGAAGTTTCCAAACTTCGAAAAAAATTTTTTTTCTTTTCGAGATTCTTTGCGCATAATATGCTTTACTGAGTCTATCAAACTAGTATAATGAAAGAGAACCATATATCTCAAATAAGAACGGAAAAAAAGTGATTCAAACGAAGTTTCCAAACTTCGAAAAAAAATGTTTTTCTTTTCGAGATTCTTTGCGCATAATATGCTTTTCTGAGACTATCAAAATAGTATAATGAAAGAGAACCAGTTATCTCAAATAAGAACGGGAAAAAAGTGATTCTAACGAAGTTTCCAAACTTCGAAAATAATTTTTTTTCTTTTCGTGATTCTTTGCGCTAAATATGCTTTTCTGAGGTTATCAAACTAGTATAATGAAAGAGAACCAGTTATATCAAATAAGAACAGAAAAAAAGTGATTCTAAAGTAGTTTCCAAACTTCGAAAAAAAATTTTTTTCTTTTCGAGATTCTTTGCGCATAATATGCTTTACTGAGGCTATCAAACTAGTATAATGAAAGAGAACCAGTTATCTCAAATAAGAACGGAAAAAAAGTGATTCAAACGAAGTTTCCAAACTTCGAAAAAAATTTTTTTTCTTTTCGAGATTCTTTGCGCATAATATGCTTTTCTGAGGCTATCAAACTAGTATAATAAAAGAGAACCAGTTATCTCAAATAAGAACAGAAAAAAAGTGATTCTAAAGAAGTTTCCAAACTTCGAAAAAATTTTTTTTTCTTTTCGAGATTCTTTGCGCATAATATGCTTTACTGAGGCTATCAAACTAGTATAATGCAAGAGAACCAGTTATCTCAAATAAGAACGGAAAAAAAGTGATTCTAATGAAGTTTCCAAACTTCGAAAAAAAATTTTTTTCTTTTCGAGATTCTTTGCGCAAAATATGCTTTTCTGAGGCTATCAAAATAGTATAATGAAAGAAAACCAGTTATCTCAAATAAGAACGGAAAAAAAGTGATTCTAACGAAGTTTCCAAACTTCGAAAAAAATTTTTTTTCTTTTCGAGAATCTTTGCGCATAATATGCTTTATGAGGCTATCAAACTAGTATAATGAAAGAGAACCAGTGTTCTCAAATAAGAACGGAAAAAAAGTGATTCAAACGAAGTTTCCAAACTTCGAAAAAAATTTTTTTTCTTTTCGAGATTCTTTGCGCATAATATGCTTTTCTGAGGCTATCAAACTAGTATAATGAAAGAGAACCAGTTATCTCAAATAAGAACGGAAAAATGTGATTCTAACGAAGTTTCCAAACTTCGAAAAAAAATTTTTCTCTTTTCGAGATTCTTTGCGCATAATATGCTTTACTGAGGCTATCAAACTAGTATAATGAAAGAGAACCAGTTATCTCAAATAAGAACGGAAAAAAAGTGATTCAAACGAAGTTTCCAAACTTCGAAAAAAATTTTTTTTCTTTTCGAGATTCTTTGCGCATAATATGCTTTTCTGAGGCTATCAAACTAGTATAATAAAAGAGAACCAGTTATCTCAAATAAGAAGAGAAAAAAAGTGATTCTAAAGAAGTTTCCAAACTTCGAAAAAATTTTTTTTTCTTTTCGAGATTCTTTGCGCATAATATGCTTTACTGAGGCTATCAAACTAGTATAATGAAAGAGAACCAGTTATTTCAAATAAGAACGGAAAAAAAGTGATTCAAACGAAGTTTCCAAACTTCGAAAAAAAATTTTTTTCTTTTCGAGATTCTTTGCGCATAATATGCTTTTCTGAGGCTATCAAAATAGTATAATGAAAGAGAACCAGTTATCTCAAATAAGAACGAGAAAAAAGTTATTCTAATGATGTTTCCAAACTTCGAAAATAATTTTTTTTCTTTTCGTGATTCTTTGCGCTAAATTTTCTTTACTGAGGCTATCAAAGCAGTATAATGAAAGAGAACCAGTTATCTCAAATAAGAACGGGAAAAAAGTGATTCTAACTAAGTTTCCAAACTTGGAAAAAAATGTTTTTCTTTTCGAGATTCTTTGCGCATAATATGCTTTTCTGAGGCTATCAAGCTAGTATAATGAAAGAGAACCAGTTATCTCAAATAAGAACGGAAAAAAAGTGATTCAAACGAAGTTTCCAAACTTCGAAAAAAAATTTTTCTCTTTTCGAGATTCTTTGCGCATAATATGCTTTTCTGAGGCTATCAAACTAGTATAATGAAAGAGAACCAGTTATCTCAAATAAGAACGGAAAAAAAGTGATTCAAACGAAGTTTCCAAACTTCGAAAAAAATTTTTTTTCTTTTCGAGATTCTTTGCGCATAATATGCTTTTCTGAGGCTATCAAACTAGTATAATCAAAGAGAACCAGTTATCTCAAATAAGAACAGAAAAAAAGTGATTCTAAAGAAGTTTCCAAACTTCGAAAAAATTTTTTTTTCTTTTCGAGATTCTTTGCGCATAATATGCTTTACTGAGGCTATCAAACTAGTATAATGAAAGAGAACCAGTTATTTCAAATAAGAACGGAAAAAAAGTGATTCAAACGAAGTTTCCAAACTTCGAAAAAAAATTTTTTTCTTTTCGAGATTCTTTGCGCATAATATGCTTTTCTGAGGCTATCAAACTACTATAATGAAAGAGAACCAGTTATCTCAAATAAGAACGGGAAAAAAGTGATTCTAAAGAAGTTTCCATACTTCGAAAAAAAGTTTTTTTCTTTTCGTGATTCTTTGCGCTAAATATGCTTTTCTGAGGCTATCAAACTAGTATAATAAAAGAGAACCAGTTATCTCAAATAAGAACAGAAAAAAAGTGATTCTAAAGAAGTTTCCAAACTGGGAAAAAAATTTTTTTTCTTTTCGAGATTCTTTGCGCATAATATGCTTTACTGAGGCTATCAAACTAGTATAATTAAAGATAACCAGTTATCTCAAATAAGAACGGGAAAAAAGTGATTCAAACGAAGTTTCCAAACTTCGAAATAAAATTTTTTTCTTTTCGAGATTCTTTGCGCATAATATGCTTTTCTGAGGCTATCAAACTACTATAATGAAAGAGAACCAGGTATCTCAAATAAGAACGGAAAAAAAGTGATTCTAACGAAGTTTCCAAACTTCGAAAAAATTTTGTTTTCTTTTCGAGATTCTTTGTGCATAATATGCTTTACTGAGGCTATAAACTAGTATAATGAAAGAGAACCAGTTATCTCAAATAAGAACGGAAAAAAAGTGATTCAAACGAAGTTTCCAAACTTCGAAAAAAATCTTTTTCTTTTCGAGATTCTTTGCGCATAATATTCTTTTCTGAGGCTATCAAACTAGTATAATGAAAGAGAACCAGTTATCATAAATAAGAACGGAAAAAAAGTGATTCTAATGAAGTTTCCAAACTTCGAAAAAAAATTTTTTTCTTTTCGAGATTCTTTGCGCATAATATGCTTTATGAGGCTATCAAAATAGTATAATGAAAGAAAACCAGTGTTCTCAAATAAGAACGGAAAAAAAGTGATTCAAACGAAGTTTCCAAACTTCGAAAAAAATTTTTTTTCTTTTCGAGATTCTTTGCGCATAATATGCTTTTCTGAGGCTATCAAACTAGTATAATGAAAGAGAACCAGTTATCTCAAATAAGAACGGAAAAAAAGTGATTCTAACGAAGTTTCCAAACTTCGAAAAAAAATTTTTTTCTTTTCGAGATTCTTAGCGCATAATATGCTTTACTGAGGCTATCAAACTAGTATAATGAAAGAGAACCAGTTATCTCAAATAAGAACGGAAAAAAAGTGATTTAAACGAAGTTTCCAAACTTCGAAAAATTTTTTTTTTCTTTTCGAGATTCTTTGCGCATAATATGCTTTACTGAGGCTATCAAACTAGTATAATGAAAGAGAACCAGTTATTTCAAATAAGAACGGAAAAAAAGTGATTCAAACGAAGTTTCCAAACTTCGAAAAAAAATTTTTTTCTTTTCGAGATTCTTTGCGCATAATATGCTTTTCTGAGGCTATCAAACTACTATAATGAAAGAGAACCAGTTATCTCAAATAAGAACGGAAAAAAAGTGATTCTAACGAAGTTTCCAAACTTCGAAAAAAAGTTTTTTTCTTTTCGTGATTCTTTGCGCTAAATATGCTTTTCTGAGGCTATCAAACTAGTATAATAAAAGAGAACCAGTTATCTCAAATAAGAACAGAAAAAAAGTGATTCTAAAGAAGTTTCCAAACTGGGAAAAAAATTTTTTTTCTTTTCGAGATTCTTTGCGCATAATATGCTTTACTGAGGCTATCAAACTAGTATAATTAAAGATAACCAGTTATCTCAAATAAGAACGGAAAAAAAGTGATTCAAACGAAGTTTCCAAACTTCGAAAAAAAATTTTTTTCTTTTCGAGATTCTTTGCGCATAATATGGTTTACTGAGGCTATCAAACTAGTATAATGAAAGAGAAACAGTTATCGCAAATAAGAACAGAATAAAAGTGATTCTAAAGAAGTTTCCAATTATCGAAAAAAAATTTTTTCTTTTCGAGATTCTTTGCGCATAATATGCTTTACTGAGGCTATCAAACTAGTATAATGAAAGAGAACCAGTTATCTCAAATAAGAACGGAAAAAAAGTGATTCAAACGAAGTTTCCAAACTTCGAAAAAAAATTTTTTTCTTTTCGAGATTCTTTGCGCATAATATGCTTTTCTGAGGCTATCAAAATAGTATAATGAAAGAGAACCAGTTATCTCAAATAAGAACGAGAAAAAAGTTATTCCAACGATGTTTCCAAACTTCGAAAATAATTTTTTTTCTTTTCGTGATTCTTTGCGCTTAATGTGCTTTACTGAGGCAATCAAACTAGTATAATGAAAGAGAACCAGGTATCTCAAATAAGAACGGAAAAAAGTGATTCTAACGAAGTTTCCAAACTTCGAAAAATTTTGTTTTCTTTTCGAGATTCTTTGTGCATAATATGCTTTACTGAGGCTATCAAACTAGTATAATGAAAGAGAACCAGTTATCTCAAATAAGAACGGAAAAAAAGTGATTCAAACGAAGTTTCCAAACTTCGAAAAAAAATTTTATTCTTTTCGAGATTCTTTGCGCATAATATGCTTTTCTGAGGCTATCAAACTAGTATAATAAAAGAGAACCAGTTATCTCAAATGAGAACAGAAAAAAAGTGATTCTAAAGAAGTTTCCAAACTTCGAAAAAAATTTTTTTTCTTTTCGAGATTCTTTGCGCATAATATGCTTTACTGAGGCTATCAAACTAGTATAATGCAAGAGAACCAGTTATCTCAAATAAGAACGGAAAAAAAGTGATTCTAATGAAGTTTCCAAACTTCGAAAAAAAATTTTTTTCTTTTCGAGATTCTTTGCGCATAATATGCTTTTCTGAGGCTATCAAAATAGTATAATGAAAGAAAACCAGTTATCTCAAATAAGAACGGAAAAAAAGTGATTCTAACGAAGTTTCCAAACTTCGAAAAAATTTTTTTTTCTTTTCGAGATTCTTTGCGCATAATATGCTTTATGAGGCTATCAAACTAGTATAATGAAAGAGAACCAGTGTTCTCAAATAAGAACGGAAAAAAAGTGATTCAAACGAAGTTTCCAAACTTCGAAAAAATTTTTTTTTCTTTTCGAGATTCTTTGCGCATAATATGCTTTTCTGAGGCTATCAAACTAGTATAATGAAAGAGAACCAGATATCTCAAATAAGAACGGAAAAAAAGTGATTCTAACGAAGTTTCCAAACTTCGAAAAAAAATTTTTTTCTTTTCGAGATTCTTTGCGCATAATATGCTTTACTGAGGCTATCAAACTAGTATAATGAAAGAGAACCAGTTATCTCAAATAAGAACGGAAAAAAAGTGATTCAAACGAAGTTTCCAAACTTCGAAAAAAATTTTTTTTCTTTTCGAGATTCTTTGCGCATAATATGCTTTTCTGAGGCTATCAAACTAGTATAATAAAAGAGAACCAGTTATCTCAAATAAGAACAGAAAAAAAGTGACTCTAAAGAAGTTTCCAAACTTCGAAAAATTTTTTTTTTCTTTTCGAGATTCTTTGCGCATAATATGCTTTACTGAGGCTATCAAACTAGTATAATGAAAGAGAACCAGTTATTTCAAATAAGAACGGAAAAAAAGTGATTCTAACGAAGTTTCCATACTTCGAAAAAAAGTTTTTTTCTTTTCGTGATTCTTTGCGCTAAATATGCTTTTCTGAGGCTATCAAACTAGTATAATAAAAGAGAACCAGTTATCTCAAATAAGAACAGAAAAAAAGTGATTCTAAAGAAGTTTCCAAACTGGGAAAAAAATTTTTTTTCTTTTCGAGATTCTTTGCGCATAATATGCTTTACTGAGGCTATCAAACTAGTATAATTAAAGATAAACAGTTATCTCAAATAAGAACGGAAAAAAAGTGATTCAAACGAAGTTTCCAAACTTCGAAATAAAATTTTTTTCTTTTCGAGATTCTTTGCGCATAATATGCTTTTCTGAGGCTATCAAACTAGTATAATGAAAGAGAACCAGTTATGTCAAATAAGAACGGAAAAAAAGTGATTCAAACGAAGTTTCCAAACTTCGAAAAAAAATTTTTTTCTTTTCGAGATTCTTTGCGCATAATATGCTTTTCTGAGGCTATCAAACTACTATAATGAAAGAGAACCAGTTATCTCAAATAAGAACGGGAAAAAAGTGATTCTAACGAAGTTTCCAAACTTCGAAAAAAATTTTTTTTCTTTTCGAGATTCTTTGCGCATAATATGCTTTACTGAGGCTATCAAACTAGTATAATGCAAGAGAACCAGTTATCTCAAATAAGAACGGAAAAAAAGTGATTCTAATGAAGTTTCCAAACTTCGAAAAAAAATTTTTTTCTTTTCGAGATTCTTTGCGCATAATATGCTTTTCTGAGGCTATCAAAATAGTATAATGAAAGAAAACCAGTTATCTCAAATAAGAACGGAAAAAAAGTGATTCTAACGAAGTTTCCAAACTTCGAAAAAATTTTTTTTTCTTTTCGAGATTCTTTGCGCATAATATGCTTTATGAGGCTATCAAACTAGTATAATGAAAGATAACCAGTGTTCTCAAATAAGAACGGAAAAAAAGTGATTCAAACGAAGTTTCCAAACTTCGAAAAAATTTTTTTTTCTTTTCGAGATTCTTTGCGCATAATATGCTTTTCTGAGGCTATCAAACTAGTATAATGAAAGAGAACCAGTTATCTCAAATAAGAACGGAAAAAAAGTGATTCTAACGAAGTTTCCAAACTTCGAAAAAAAATTTTTTTCTTTTCGAGATTCTTTGCGCATAATATGCTTTACTGAGGCTATCAAACTAGTATAATGAAAGAGAACCAGTTATCTCAAATAAGAACGGAAAAAAAGTGATTCAAACGAAGTTTCCAAACTTCGAAAAAAATTTTTTTTCTTTTCGAGATTCTTTGCGCATAATATGCTTTTCTGAGGCTATCAAACTAGTATAATAAAAGAGAACCAGTTATCTCAAATAAGAACAGAAAAAAAGTGACTCTAAAGAAGTTTCCAAACTTCGAAAAATTTTTTTTTTCTTTTCGAGATTCTTTGCGCATAATATGCTTTACTGAGGCTATCAAACTAGTATAATGAAAGAGAACCAGTTATTTCAAATAAGAACGGAAAAAAAGTGATTCAAACGAAGTTTCCAAACTTCGAAAAAAAATTTTTTTCTTTTCGAGATTCTGCGCATAATATGCTTTTCTGAGGCTATCAAACTACTATAATGAAAGAGAACCAGTTATCTCAAATAAGAACGGAAAAAAAGTGATTCTAACGAAGTTTCCAAACTTCGAAAAAAAGTTTTTTTCTTTTCGTGATTCTTTGCGCTAAATATGCTTTTCTGAGGCTATAAAACTAGTATAATAAAAGAGAACCAGTTATCTCAAATAAGAACAGAAAAAAAGTGATTCTAAAGAAGTTTCCAAACTGGGAAAAAAATTTTTTTTCTTTTCGAGATTCTTTGCGCATAATATGCTTTACTGAGGCTATCAAACTAGTATAATTAAAGATAACCAGTTATCTCAAATAAGAACGGAAAAAAAGTGATTCAAACGAAGTTTCCAAACTTCGAAAAAAAATTTTTTTCTTTTCGAGATTCTTTGCGCATAATATGGTTTACTGAGGCTATCAAACTAGTATAATGAAAGAGAAACAGTTATCGCAAATAAGAACAGAATAAAAGTGATTCTAAAGAAGTTTCCAATTATCGAAAAAAAATTTTTTCTTTTCGAGATTCTTTGCGCATAATATGCTTTACTGAGGCTATCAAACTAGTATAATGAAAGAGAACCAGTTATCTCAAATAAGAACGGAAAAAAAGTGATTCAAACGAAGTTTCCAAACTTCGAAAAAAAATTTTTTTCTTTTCGAGATTCTTTGCGCATAATATGCTTTTCTGAGGCTATCAAAATAGTATAATGAAAGAGAACCAGTTATCTCAAATAAGAACGAGAAAAAAGTTATTCCAACGATGTTTCCAAACTTCGAAAATAATTTTTTTTCTTTTCGTGATTCTTTGCGCTTAATGTGCTTTACTGAGGCAATCAAACTAGTATAATGAAAGAGAACCAGGTATCTCAAATAAGAACGGAAAAAAAGTGATTCTAACGAAGTTTCCAAACTTCGAAAAATTTTGTTTTCTTTTCGAGATTCTTTGTGCATAATATGCTTTACTGAGGCTATCAAACTAGTATAATGAAAGAGAACCAGTTATCTCAAATAAGAACGGAAAAAAAGTGATTCAAACGAAGTTTCCAAACTTCGAAAAAAAATTTTATTCTTTTCGAGATTCTTTGCGCATAATATGCTTTTCTGAGGCTATCAAACTAGTATAATAAAAGAGAACCAGTTATCTCAAATGAGAACAGAAAAAAAGTGATTCTAAAGAAGTTTCCAAACTTCGAAAAAAATTTTTTTTCTTTTCGAGATTCTTTGCGCATAATATGCTTTACTGAGGCTATCAAACTAGTATAATGCAAGAGAACCAGTTATCTCAAATAAGAACGGAAAAAAAAGTGATTCTAATGAAGTTTCCAAACTTCGAAAAAAAATTTTTTTCTTTTCGAGATTCTTTGCGCATAATATGCTTTTCTGAGGCTATCAAAATAGTATAATGAAAGAAAACCAGTTATCTCAAATAAGAACGGAAAAAAAGTGATTCTAACGAAGTTTCCAAACTTCGAAAAAATTTTTTTTTCTTTTCGAGATTCTTTGCGCATAATATGCTTTATGAGGCTATCAAACTAGTATAATGAAAGAGAACCAGTGTTCTCAAATAAGAACGGAAAAAAAGTGATTCAAACGAAGTTTCCAAACTTCGAAAAAATTTTTTTTTCTTTTCGAGATTCTTTGCGCATAATATGCTTTTCTGAGGCTATCAAACTAGTATAATGAAAGAGAACCAGTTATCTCAAATAAGAACGGAAAAAAAGTGATTCTAACGAAGTTTCCAAACTTCGAAAAAAAATTTTTTTCTTTTCGAGATTCTTTGCGCATAATATGCTTTACTGAGGCTATCAAACTAGTATAATGAAAGAGAACCAGTTATCTCAAATAAGAACGGAAAAAAAGTGATTCAAACGAAGTTTCCAAACTTCGAAAAAAATTTTTTTTCTTTTCGAGATTCTTTGCGCATAATATGCTTTTCTGAGGCTATCAAACTAGTATAATAAAAGAGAACCAGTTATCTCAAATAAGAACAGAAAAAAAGTGACTCTAAAGAAGTTTCCAAACTTCGAAAAATTTTTTTTTTCTTTTCGAGATTCTTTGCGCATAATATGCTTTACTGAGGCTATCAAACTAGTATAATGAAAGAGAACCAGTTATTTCAAATAAGAACGGAAAAAAAGTGATTCTAACGAAGTTTCCATACTTCGAAAAAAAGTTTTTTTCTTTTCGTGATTCTTTGCGCTAAATATGCTTTTCTGAGGCTATCAAACTAGTATAATAAAAGAGAACCAGTTATCTCAAATAAGAACAGAAAAAAAGTGATTCTAAAGAAGTTTCCAAACTGGGAAAAAAATTTTTTTTCTTTTCGAGATTCTTTGCGCATAATATGCTTTACTGAGGCTATCAAACTAGTATAATTAAAGATAAACAGTTATCTCAAATAAGAACGGAAAAAAAGTGATTCAAACGAAGTATCCAAACTTCGAAATAAAATTTTTTTCTTTTCGAGATTCTTTGCGCATAATATGCTTTTCTGAGGCTATCAAACTAGTATAATGAAAGAGAACCAGTTATGTCAAATAAGAACGGAAAAAAAGTGATTCAAACGAAGTTTCCAAACTTCGAAAAAAAATTTTTTTCTTTTCGAGATTCTTTGCGCATAATATGCTTTTCTGAGGCTATCAAACTACTATAATGAAAGAGAACCAGTTATCTCAAATAAGAACGGGAAAAAAGTGATTCTAACGAAGTTTCCAAACTTCGAAAAAAAGTTTTTTTCTTTTCGTGATTCTTTGCGCTAAATATGCTTTTCTGAGGCTATCAAACTAGTATAATAAAAGAGAACCAGTTATCTCAAATAAGAACAGAAAAAAAGTGATTCTAAAGAAGTTTCCAAACTGGGAAAAAAATTTTTTTTCTTTTCGAGATTCTTTGCGCATAATATGCTTTACTGAGGCTATCATATTAGTATAATTAAAGATAACCAGTTATCTCAAATAAGAACGGAAAAAAAGTGATTCAAACGAAGTTTCCAAACTTCGAAAAAAAATTTTTTTCTTTTCGAGATTCTTTGCGCATAATATGGTTTACTGAGGCTATCAAACTAGTATAATGAAAGAGAAACAGTTATCGCAAATAAGAACAGAATAAAAGTGATTCTAAAGAAGTTTCCAATTTTCGAAAAAAAATTTTTTCTTTTCGAGATTCTTTGCGCATAATATGCTTTACTGAGGCTATCAAACTAGTATAATGAAAGAGAACCAGTTATCTCAAATAAGAACGGAAAAAAAGTGATTCAAACGAAGTTTCCAAACTTCGAAAAAAAATATTTTTCTTTTCGAGATTCTTTGCGCATAATATGTTTTCTGAGGCTATCAAACTAGTATAATGAAAGAGAACCAGTTATCTCAAATAAGAACGGAAAAAAAGTGATTCTAACGAAGTTTCCAAACTTCGAAAAAAAATTTTTTTCTTTTCGAGATTCTTTGCGCATAATATGCTTTTCTGAGGCTATCAAAATAGTATAATGAAAGAGAACCAGTTATCTCAAATAAGAACGAGAAAAAAGTTATTCCAACGATGTTTCCAAACTTCGAAAATAATTTTTTTTCTTTTCGTGATTCTTTGCGCTAAATGTGCTTTACTGAGGCAATCAAACTAGTATAATGAAAGAGAACCAGGTATCTCAAATAAGAACGGAAAAAAAGTGATTCTAACGAAGTTTCCAAACTTCGAAAAAATTTTGTTTTCTTTTCGAGATTCTTTGTGCATAATATGCTTTACTGAGGCTATCAAACTAGTATAATGAAAGAGAACCAGTTATCTCAAATAAGAACGGAAAAAAAGTGATTCAAACGAAGTTTCAAAACTTCGAAAAAAATCTTTTTCTTTTCGAGATTCTTTGCGCATAATATTCTTTTCTGAGGCTATCAAACTAGTATAATGAAAGAGAACCAGTTATCTCAAATAAGAACGGAAAAAAGTGACTCTAATGAAGTTTCCAAACTTCGAAAAAAAATTTTTTTCTTTTCGAGATTCTTTGCGCATAATATGCTTTTCTGAGGCTATCAAAATAGTATAATGAAAGAAAACCAGTTATCTCAAATAAGAACGGAAAAAAAGTGATTCTAACGAAGTTTCCAAACTTCGAAAAAAATTTTTTTTCTTTTCGAGATTCTTTGCGCATAATATGCTTTATGAGGCTATCAAACTAGTATAATGAAAGAGAACCAGTGTTCTCAAATAAGAACGGAAAAAAAGTGATTCAAACGAAGTTTCCAAACTTCGAAAAAATTTTTTTTTCTTTTCGAGATTCTTTGCGCATAATATGCTTTTCTGAGGCTATCAAACTAGTATAATGAAAGAGAACCAGTTATCTCAAATAAGAACGGAAAAAAAGTGATTGTAACGAAGTTTCCAAACTTCGAAAAAAAATTTTTTTCTTTTCGTGATTCTTTGCGCATAATATGCTTTACTGAGGCTATCAAACTAGTATAATGAAAGAGAACCAGTTATCTCAAATAAGAACGGATAAAAAGTGATTCAAAAGAAGTTTCCAAACTTCGAAAAAATTTATTTTTCTTTTCGAGATTCTTTGCGCATAATATGCTTTTCTGAGGCTATCAAACTAGTATAATAAAAGAGAACCAGTTATCTCAAATAAGAACAGAAAAAAAGTGATTCTAACGATTTTTCCAAACTTCGAAAAAATTTTTTTTTCTTTTCGTGATTCTTTGCGCTAAATATGCTTTTCTGAGGCTATCAAACTAGTATAATGAAAGAGAACCAGTTATCTCAAATAAGAACGGAAAAAAAGTGATTCAAACGAAGTTTCCAAACTTCGAAAAAAATCTTTTTCTTTTCGAGATTCTTTGCGCATAATATTCTTTTCTGAGGCTATCAAACTAGTATAATGAAAGAGAACCAGTTATCTCAAATAAGAACGGAAAAAAAGTGATTCTAACGAAGTTTCCAAACTTCGAAAAAAAGTTTTTTTCTTTTCGTGATTCTTTGCGCTAAATATGCTTTTCTGAGGCTATCAAACTAGTATAATAAAAGAGAACCAGTTATCTCAAATAAGAACAGAAAAATAGTGATTCTAAAGAAGTTTCCAAACTGGGAAAAAAATTTTTTTTCTTTTCGAGATTCTTTGCGCATAATATGCTTTACTGAGGCTATCAAACTAGTATAATTAAAGATAACCAGTTATCTCAAATAAGAACGGAAAAAAAGTGATTCAAACGAAGTTTCCAAACTTCGAAAAAAAATTTTTTTCTTTTCGAGATTCTTTGCGCATAATATGGTTTACTGAGGCTATCAAACTAGTATAATGAAAGAGAAACAGTTATCGCAAATAAGAACAGAATAAAAGTGATTCTAAAGAAGTTTCCAATTTTCGAAAAAAAATTTTTTCTTTTCGAGATTCTTTGCGCATAATATGCTTTACTGAGGCTATCAAACTAGTATAAAGAAAGAGTTCCAGTTATCTCAAATAAGAACGGAAAAAAAGTGATTCAAACGAAGTTTCCAAACTTCGAAAAAAAATATTTTTCTTTTCGAGATTCTTTGCGCATAATATGCTTTTCTGAGGCTATGAAACTAGAATAATGAAAGAGAACCAGTTATCTCAAATAAGAACGGAAAAAAAGTGATTCTAACGAAGTTTCCAAACTTCGAAAAAAAATTTTTTTCTTTTCGAGATTCTTTGCGCATAATATGCTTTTCTGAGGCTATCAAAATAGTATAATGAAAGAGAACCAGTTATCTCAAATAAGAACGAGAAAAAAGTTATTCCAACGATGTTTCCAAACTTCGAAAATAATTTTTTTTCTTTTCGTGATTCTTTGCGCTAAATGTGCTTTACTGAGGCAATCAAACTAGTATAATGAAAGAGAACCAGGTATCTCAAATAAGAACGGAAAAAAAGTGATTCTAACGAAGTTTCCAAACTTCGAAAAAATTTTGTTTTCTTTTCGAGATTCTTTGTGCATAATATGCTTTACTGAGGCTATCAAACTAGTATAATGAAAGAGAACCAGTTATCTCAAATAAGAACGGAAAAAAAGTGATTCAAACGAAGTTTCCAAACTTCGAAAAAAATCTTTTTCTTTTCGAGATTCTTTGCGCATAATATTCTTTTCTGAGGCTATCAAACTAGTATAATGAAAGAGAACCAGTTATCTCAAATAAGAACGGAAAAAAAGTGATTCTAATGAAGTTTCCAAATTTCGAAAAAAAATTTTTTTCTTTTCGAGATTCTTTGCGCATAATATGCTTTTCTGAGGCTATCAAAATAGTATAATGAAAGAAAACCAGTTATCTCAAATAAGAACGGAAAAAAAGTGATTCTAACGAAGTTTCCAAACTTCGAAAAAAATTTTTTTTCTTTTCGAGATTCTTTGCGCATAATATGCTTTATGAGGCTATCAAACTAGTATAATGAAAGAGAACCAGTGTTCTCAAATAAGAACGGAAAAAAAGTGATTCAAACGAAGTTTCCAAACTTCGAAAAAAATTTTTTTTCTTTTCGAGATTCTTTGCGCATAATATGCTTTTCTGAGGCTATCAAACTAGTATAATGAAAGAGAACCAGTTATCTCAAATAAGAACGGAAAAAAAGTGATTGTTACGAAGTTTCCAAACTTCGAAAAAAAATTTTTTTCTTTTCGAGATTCTTTGCGCATAATATGCTTTACTGAGGCTATCAAACTAGTATAATGAAAGAGAACCAGTTATCTCAAATAAGAACGGAAAAAAAGTGATTCAAAAGAAGTTTCCAAACTTCGAAAAAAATTTTTTTTCTTTTCGAGATTCTTTGCGCATAATATGCTTTTCTGAGGCTATCAAACTAGTATAATAAAAGAGAACCAGTTATCTCAAATAAGAACAGAAAAAAAGTGATTCTAACGATTTTTCCAAATTTCGAAAAAATTTTTTTTTCTTTTCGAGATTCTTTGCGCATAATATGGTTTACTGAGGCTATCAAACTAGTATAATGAAAGAGAAACAGTTATCGCAAATAAGAACAGAATAAAAGTGATTCTAAAGAAGTTTCCAATTTTCGAAAAAAATTTTTTTCTTTTCGAGATTCTTTGCGCATAATATGCTTTACTGAGGCTATCAAACTAGTATAATGAAAGAGAACCAGTTATCTCAAATAAGAACGGAAAAAAAGTGATTCAAACGAAGTTTCCAAACTTCGAAAAAAAATGTTTTTTTTTTCGAGATTCTTTGCGCATAATATGGTTTACTGAGGCTATCAAACTAGTATAATGAAAGAGAAACAGTTATCGCAAATAAGAACAGAATAAAAGTGATTCTAAAGAAGTTTCCAATTTTCGAAAAAAATTTTTTTCTTTTCGAGATTCTTTGCGCATAATATGCTTTACTGAGGCTATCAAACTAGTATAATGAAAGAGAACCAGTTATCTCAAATAAGAACGGAAAAAAGTGATTCTAACGAAGTTTCCAAACTTCGAAAAAAAAATTTTTTCTTTTCGAGATTCTTTGCGCATAATATGCTTTTCTGAGGCTATCAAAATAGTATAATGAAAGAGAACCAGTTATCTCAAATAAGAACGAGAAAAAAGTTATTCCAACGATGTTTCCAAACTTCGAAGATAATTTTTTTTCTTTTCGTGATTCTTTGCGCTAAATGTGCTTTACTGAGGCAATCAAACTAGTATAATGAAAGAGAACCAGGTATCTCAAATAAGAACGGAAAAAAAGTGATTCTAACGAAGTTTCCAAACTTCGAAAAAATTTTGTTTTCTTTTCGAGATTCTTTGTGCATAATATGCTTTACTGAGGCTATCAAACTAGTATAATGAAAGAGAACCAGTTATCTCAAATAAGAACGGAAAAAAAGTGATTCAAACGAAGTTTCCAAACTTCGAAAAAAATCTTTTTCTTTTCGAGATTCTTTGCGCATAATATTCTTTTCTGAGGCTATCAAACTAGTATAATGAAAGAGAACCAGTTATCTCAAATAAGAACGGAAAAAAAGTGATTCTAATGAAGTTTCCAAATTTCGAAAAAAAATTTTTTTCTTTTCGAGATTCTTTGCGCATAATATGCTTTTCTGAGGCTATCAAAATAGTATAATGAAAGAAAACCAGTTATCTCAAATAAGAACGGAAAAAAAGTGATTCTAAAGAAGTTTCCAAACTTCGAAAAAAATTTTTTTTCTTTTCGAGATTCTTTGCGCATAATATGCTTTATGAGGCTATCAAACTAGTATAATGAAAGAGAACCAGTGTTCTCAAATAAGAACGGAAAAAAAGTGATTCAAACGAAGTTTCCAAACTTCGAAAAAAATTTTTTTTCTTTTCGAGATTCTTTGCGCATAATATGCTTTTCTGAGGCTATCAAACTAGTATAATGAAAGAGAACCAGTTATCTCAAATATGAACGGAAAAAAAGTGATTGTTACGAAGTTTCCAAACTTCGAAAAAAAATTTTTTTCTTTTCGAGATTCTTTGCGCATAATATGCTTTACTGAGGCTATCAAACTAGTATAATGAAAGAGAACCAGTTATCTCAAATAAGAACGGAAAAAAAGTGATTCAAAAGAAGTTTCCAAACTTCGAAAAAAATTTTTTTCTTTTCGAGATTCTTTGCGCTAAATATGCTTTTCTGAGGCTATCAAACTAGTATAATGAAAGAGAACCAGTTATCTCAAATAAGAACAGAAAAAAAGTGATTCTAAAGAAGTTTCCAAACTTCGAAAAAAAATTTTTTTCTTTTCGAGATTCTTTGCGCATAATATGCTTTACTGAGGCTATCAAACTAGTATAATGAAAGAGAACCAGTTATCTCAAATAAGAACGGAAAAAAGTGATTCAAACGAAGTTTCCAAACGTCGAAAAAAAATGTTTTTCTTTTCGAGATTCATTGCGCATAATATGCTTTTGTGAGGCTATCAAAATAGTATAATGAAAGAGAACCAGTTATCTCAAATAAGAACGGGAAAAAAGTGATTCTAACGAAGTTTCCAAACTTCGAAAATAATTTTTTTTCTTTTCGTGATTCTTTGCGCTAAATATGCTTTTCTGAGGTTATCAAACTAGTATAATGAAAGAGAACCAGTTATCTCAAATAAGAACAGAAAAAAAGTGATTCTAAAGTAGTTTCCAAACTTCGAAAAAAAATTTTTTTCTTTTCGAGATTCTTTGCGCATAATATGCTTTACTGAGGCTATCAAACTAGTATAATGAAAGAGAACCAGTTATCTCAAATAAGAACGGAAAAAAAGTGATTCAAACGAAGTTTCCAAACTTCGAAAAAAATTTTTTTTCTTTTCGAGATTCTTTGCGCATAATATGCTTTTCTGAGGCTATCAAACTAGTATAATAAAAGAGAACCAGTTATCTCAAATAAGAACAGAAAAATAGTGATTCTAAAGAAGTTTCCAAACTTCGAAAATTTTTTTTTTTTCTTTTCGAGATTCTTTGCGCATAATATGCTTTACTGAGGCTATCAAACTAGTATAATGCAAGAGAACCAGTTATTTCAAATAAGAACGGAAAAAAAGTGATTCAAACGAAGTTTCCAAACTTCGAAATAAAATTTTTTTCTTTTCGAGATTCTTTGCGCATAATATGCTTTTCTGAGGCTATCAAACTACTATAATGAAAGAGAACCAGGTATCTCAAATAAGAACGGAAAAAAAGTGATTCTAACGATGTTTCCAAACTTCGAAAAAATTTTGTTTTCTTTTCGAGATTCTTTGTGCATAATATGCTTTACTGAGGCTATCAAACTAGTATAATGAAAGAGAATCAGTTATCTCAAATAAGAACGGAAAAAAAGTGATTCAAACGAAGTTTCCAAACTTCGAAAAAAATCTTTTTATTTTCGAGATTCTTTGCGCATAATATTGTTTTCTGAGGCTATCAAACTAGTATAATGAAAGAGAACCAGTTATCTCAAATAAGATCGGAAAAAAAGTGATTCTAATGAAGTTTCCAAACTTCGAAAAAAAATTTTTTTCTTTTCGAGATTCTTTGCGCATAATATGCTTTATGAGGCTATCAAACTAGTATAATGAAAGAGAACCAGTGTTCTCAAATAAGAACGGAAAAAAAGTGATTCAAACGAAGTTTCCAAACTTCGAAAAAAATTTTTTTTCTTTTCGAGATTCTTTGCGCATAATATGCTTTTCTGAGGCTATCAAACTAGTATAATGAAAGAGAACCAGTTATCTCAAATAAGAACGGAAAAAAAGTAATTCTAACGAAGTTTCCAAACTTCGAAAAAAAATTTTTTTCTTTTCGAGATTCTTTGCGCATAATATGCTTTACTGAGGCTATCAAACTAGTATAATGAAAGAGAACCAGTTATCTCAAATAAGAACGGAAAAAAAGTGATTCAAACGAAGTTTCCAAACTTCGAAAAAATTTTTTTTCTTTTCGAGATTCTTTGCGCATAATATGCTTTTCTGAGGCTATCAAACTAGTATAATAAAAGAGAACCAGTTATCTCAAATAAGAACAGAAAAAAAGTGATTCTAAAGAAGTTTCCAAACTTCGAAAAATTTTTTTTTTCTTTTCGAGATTCTTTGCGCATAATATGCTTTACTGAGGCTATCAAACTAGTATAATGAAAGAGAACCAGTTATTTCAAATAAGAACGGAAAAAAAGTGATTCAATCGAAGTTTCTAAAACTTCGAAAAAAAATTTTTTTCTTTTCGAGATTCTTTGCGCATAATATGCTTTTCTGAGGCTATCAAACTACTATAATGAAAGAGAACCAGTTATCTCAAATAAGAACGGGATAAAAGTTATTCCAACGATGTTTCCAAACTTCGAAAATAATTTTTTTTCTTTTCGTGATTCTTTGCGCTTAATGTGCTTTACTGAGGCAATCAAACTAGTATAATGAAAGAGAACCAGGTATCTCAAATAAGAACGGAAAAAAAGTGATTCTAACGAAGTTTCCAAACTTCGAAAAATTTTGTTTTCTTTTCGAGATTCTTTGTGCATAATATGCTTTACTGAGGCTATCAAACTAGTATAATGAAAGAGAACCAGTTATCTCAAATAAGAACGGAAAAAAAGTGATTCAAACGAAGTTTCCAAACTTCGAAAAAAAATTTTATTCTTTTCGAGATTCTTTGCGCATAATATGCTTTTCTGAGGCTATCAAACTAGTATAATAAAAGAGAACCAGTTATCTCAAATGAGAACAGAAAAAAAGTGATTCTAAAGAAGTTTCCAAACTTCGAAAAAAATTTTTTTTCTTTTCGAGATTCTTTGCGCATAATATGCTTTACTGAGGCTATCAAACTAGTATAATGCAAGAGAACCAGTTATCTCAAATAAGAACGGAAAAAAAGTGATTCTAATGAAGTTTCCAAACTTCGAAAAAAAATTTTTTTCTTTTCGAGATTCTTTGCGCATAATATGCTTTTCTGAGGCTATCAAAATAGTATAATGAAAGAAAACCAGTTATCTCAAATAAGAACGGAAAAAAAGTGATTCTAACGAAGTTTCCAAACTTCGAAAAAATTTTTTTTTCTTTTCGAGATTCTTTGCGCATAATATGCTTTATGAGGCTATCAAACTAGTATAATGAAAGAGAACCAGTGTTCTCAAATAAGAACGGAAAAAAAGTGATTCAAACGAAGTTTCCAAACTTCGAAAAAATTTTTTTTTCTTTTCGAGATTCTTTGCGCATAATATGCTTTTCTGAGGCTATCAAACTAGTATAATGAAAGAGAACCAGTTATCTCAAATAAGAACGGAAAAAAAGTGATTCTAACGAAGTTTCCAAACTTCGAAAAAAAATTTTTTTCTTTTCGAGATTCTTTGCGCATAATATGCTTTACTGAGGCTATCAAACTAGTATAATGAAAGAGAACCAGTTATCTCAAATAAGAACGGAAAAAAAGTGATTCAAACGAAGTTTCCAAACTTCGAAAAAAATTTTTTTTCTTTTCGAGATTCTTTGCGCATAATATGCTTTTCTGAGGCTATCAAACTAGTATAATAAAAGAGAACCAGTTATCTCAAATAAGAACAGAAAAAAAGTGACTCTAAAGAAGTTTCCAAACTTCGAAAAATTTTTTTTTTCTTTTCGAGATTCTTTGCGCATAATATGCTTTACTGAGGCTATCAAACTAGTATAATGAAAGAGAACCAGTTATTTCAAATAAGAACGGAAAAAAAGTGATTCTAACGAAGTTTCCATACTTCGAAAAAAAGTTTTTTTCTTTTCGTGATTCTTTGCGCTAAATATGCTTTTCTGAGGCTATCAAACTAGTATAATAAAAGAGAACCAGTTATCTCAAATAAGAACAGAAAAAAAGTGATTCTAAAGAAGTTTCCAAACTGGGAAAAAAATTTTTTTTCTTTTCGAGATTCTTTGCGCATAATATGCTTTACTGAGGCTATCAAACTAGTATAATTAAAGATAAACAGTTATCTCAAATAAGAACGGAAAAAAAGTGATTCAAACGAAGTTTCCAAACTTCGAAATAAAATTTTTTTCTTTTCGAGATTCTTTGCGCATAATATGCTTTTCTGAGGCTATCAAACTAGTATAATGAAAGAGAACCAGTTATGTCAAATAAGAACGGAAAAAAAGTGATTCAAACGAAGTTTCCAAACTTCGAAAAAAAATTTTTTTCTTTTCGAGATTCTTTGCGCATAATATGCTTTTCTGAGGCTATCAAACTACTATAATGAAAGAGAACCAGTTATCTCAAATAAGAACGGGAAAAAAGTGATTCTAACGAAGTTTCCAAACTTCGAAAAAAAGTTTTTTTCTTTTCGTGATTCTTTGCGCTAAATATGCTTTTCTGAGGCTATCAAACTAGTATAATAAAAGAGAACCAGTTATCTCAAATAAGAACAGAAAAAAAGTGATTCTAAAGAAGTTTCCAAACTGGGAAAAAAATTTTTTTTCTTTTCGAGATTCTTTGCGCATAATATGCTTTACTGAGGCTATCATATTAGTATAATTAGAGATAACCAGTTATCTCAAATAAGAACGGAAAAAAAGTGATTCAAACGAAGTTTCCAAACTTCGAAAAAAAATTTTTTTCTTTTCGAGATTCTTTGCGCATAATATGGTTTACTGAGGCTATCAAACTAGTATAATGAAAGAGAAACAGTTATCGCAAATAAGAACAGAATAAAAGTGATTCTAAAGAAGTTTCCAATTTTCGAAAAAAAATTTTTTCTTTTCGAGATTCTTTGCGCATAATATGCTTTACTGAGGCTATCAAACTAGTATAATGAAAGAGAACCAGTTATCTCAAATAAGAACGGAAAAAAAGTGATTCAAACGAAGTTTCCAAACTTCGAAAAAAAATATTTTTCTTTTCGAGATTCTTTGCGCATAATATGTTTTCTGAGGCTATCAAACTAGTATAATGAAAGAGAACCAGTTATCTCAAATAAGAACGGAAAAAAAGTGATTCTAACGAAGTTTCCAAACTTCGAAAAAAAATTTTTTTCTTTTCGAGATTCTTTGCGCATAATATGCTTTTCTGAGGCTATCAAAATAGTATAATGAAAGAGAACCAGTTATCTCAAATAAGAACGAGAAAAAAGTTATTCCAACGATGTTTCCAAACTTCGAAAATAATTTTTTTTCTTTTCGTGATTCTTTGCGCTAAATGTGCTTTACTGAGGCAATCAAACTAGTATAATGAAAGAGAACCAGGTATCTCAAATAAGAACGGAAAAAAAGTGATTCTAACGAAGTTTCCAAACTTCGAAAAAATTTTGTTTTCTTTTCGAGATTCTTTGTGCATAATATGCTTTACTGAGGCTATCAAACTAGTATAATGAAAGAGAACCAGTTATCTCAAATAAGAACGGAAAAAAAGTGATTCAAACGAAGTTTCAAAACTTCGAAAAAAATCTTTTTCTTTTCGAGATTCTTTGCGCATAATATTCTTTTCTGAGGCTATCAAACTAGTATAATGAAAGAGAACCAGTTATCTCAAATAAGAACGGAAAAAAAGTGACTCTAATGAAGTTTCCAAACTTCGAAAAAAAATTTTTTTCTTTTCGAGATTCTTTGCGCATAATATGCTTTTCTGAGGCTATCAAAATAGTATAATGAAAGAAAACCAGTTATCTCAAATAAGAACGGAAAAAAAGTGATTCTAACGAAGTTTCCAAACTTCGAAAAAAATTTTTTTTCTTTTCGAGATTCTTTGCGCATAATATGCTTTATGAGGCTATCAAACTAGTATAATGAAAGAGAACCAGTGTTCTCAAATAAGAACGGAAAAAAAGTGATTCAAACGAAGTTTCCAAACTTCGAAAAAATTTTTTTTTCTTTTCGAGATTCTTTGCGCATAATATGCTTTTCTGAGGCTATCAAACTAGTATAATGAAAGAGAACCAGTTATCTCAAATAAGAACGGAAAAAAAGTGATTGTAACGAAGTTTCCAAACTTCGAAAAAAAATTTTTTTCTTTTCGTGATTCTTTGCGCATAATATGCTTTACTGAGGCTATCAAACTAGTATAATGAAAGAGAACCAGTTATCTCAAATAAGAACGGATAAAAAGTGATTCAAAAGAAGTTTCCAAACTTCGAAAAAATTTATTTTTCTTTTCGAGATTCTTTGCGCATAATATGCTTTTCTGAGGCTATCAAACTAGTATAATAAAAGAGAACCAGTTATCTCAAATAAGAACAGAAAAAAAGTGATTCTAACGATTTTTCCAAACTTCGAAAAAATTTTTTTTTCTTTTCGTGATTCTTTGCGCTAAATATGCTTTTCTGAGGCTATCAAACTAGTATAATGAAAGAGAACCAGTTATCTCAAATAAGAACGGAAAAAAAGTGATTCAAACGAAGTTTCCAAACTTCGAAAAAAATCTTTTTCTTTTCGAGATTCTTTGCGCATAATATTCTTTTCTGAGGCTATCAAACTAGTATAATGAAAGAGAACCAGTTATCTCAAATAAGAACGGAAAAAAAGTGATTCTAACGAAGTTTCCAAACTTCGAAAAAAAGTTTTTTTCTTTTCGTGATTCTTTGCGCTAAATATGCTTTTCTGAGGCTATCAAACTAGTATAATAAAAGAGAACCAGTTATCTCAAATAAGAACAGAAAAATAGTGATTCTAAAGAAGTTTCCAAACTGGGAAAAAAATTTTTTTTCTTTTCGAGATTCTTTGCGCATAATATGCTTTACTGAGGCTATCAAACTAGTATAATTAAAGATAACCAGTTATCTCAAATAAGAACGGAAAAAAAGTGATTCAAACGAAGTTTCCAAACTTCGAAAAAAAATTTTTTTCTTTTCGAGATTCTTTGCGCATAATATGGTTTACTGAGGCTATCAAACTAGTATAATGAAAGAGAAACAGTTATCGCAAATAAGAACAGAATAAAAGTGATTCTAAAGAAGTTTCCAATTTTCGAAAAAAAATTTTTTCTTTTCGAGATTCTTTGCGCATAATATGCTTTACTGAGGCTATCAAACTAGTATAAAGAAAGAGTTCCAGTTATCTCAAATAAGAACGGAAAAAAAGTGATTCAAACGAAGTTTCCAAACTTCGAAAAAAAATATTTTTCTTTTCGAGATTCTTTGCGCATAATATGCTTTTCTGAGGCTATGAAACTAGAATAATGAAAGAGAACCAGTTATCTCAAATAAGAACGGAAAAAAAGTGATTCTAACGAAGTTTCCAAACTTCGAAAAAAAATTTTTTTCTTTTCGAGATTCTTTGCGCATAATATGCTTTTCTGAGGCTATCAAAATAGTATAATGAAAGAGAACCAGTTATCTCAAATAAGAACGAGAAAAAAGTTATTCCAACGATGTTTCCAAACTTCGAAAATAATTTTTTTTCTTTTCGTGATTCTTTGCGCTAAATGTGCTTTACTGAGGCAATCAAACTTGTATAATGAAAGAGAACCAGGTATCTCAAATAAGAACGGAAAAAAAGTGATTCTAACGAAGTTTCCAAACTTCGAAAAAATTTTGTTTTCTTTTCGAGATTCTTTGTGCATAATATGCTTTACTGAGGCTATCAAACTAGTATAATGAAAGAGAACCAGTTATCTCAAATAAGAACGGAAAAAAAGTGATTCAAACGAAGTTTCCAAACTTCGAAAAAAATCTTTTTCTTTTCGAGATTCTTTGCGCATAATATTCTTTTCTGAGGCTATCAAACTAGTATAATGAAAGAGAACCAGTTATCTCAAATAAGAACGGAAAAAAAGTGATTCTAATGAAGTTTCCAAATTTCGAAAAAAAATTTTTTTCTTTTCGAGATTCTTTGCGCATAATATGCTTTTCTGAGGCTATCAAAATAGTATAATGAAAGAAAACCAGTTATCTCAAATAAGAACGGAAAAAAAGTGATTCTAACGAAGTTTCCAAACTTCGAAAAAAATTTTTTTTCTTTTCGAGATTCTTTGCGCATAATATGCTTTATGAGGCTATCAAACTAGTATAATGAAAGAGAACCAGTGTTCTCAAATAAGAACGGAAAAAAAGTGATTCAAACGAAGTTTCCAAACTTCGAAAAAAATTTTTTTTCTTTTCGAGATTCTTTGCGCATAATATGCTTTTCTGAGGCTATCAAACTAGTATAATGAAAGAGAACCAGTTATCTCAAATAAGAACGGAAAAAAAGTGATTGTTACGAAGTTTCCAAACTTCGAAAAAAAATTTTTTTCTTTTCGAGATTCTTTGCGCATAATATGCTTTACTGAGGCTATCAAACTAGTATAATGAAAGAGAACCAGTTATCTCAAATAAGAACGGAGAAAAAGTGATTCAAAAGAAGTTTCCAAACTTCGAAAAAAATTTTTTTTCTTTTCGAGATTCTTTGCGCATAATATGCTTTTCTGAGGCTATCAAACTAGTATAATAAAAGAGAACCAGTTATCTCAAATAAGAACAGAAAAAAAGTGATTCTAACGATTTTTCCAAACTTCGAAAAAATTTTTTTTTCTTTTCGAGATTCTTTGCGCATAATATGGTTTACTGAGGCTATCAAACTAGTATAATGAAAGAGAAACAGTTATCGCAAATAAGAACAGAATAAAAGTGATTCTAAAGAAGTTTCCAATTTTCGAAAAAAATTTTTTTCTTTTCGAGATTCTTTGCGCATAATATGCTTTACTGAGGCTATCAAACTAGTATAATGAAAGAGAACCAGTTATCTCAAATAAGAACGGAAAAAAAGTGATTCAAACGAAGTTTCCAAACTTCGAAAAAAAATGTTTTTTTTTCGAGATTCTTTGCGCATAATATGGTTTACTGAGGCTATCAAACTAGTATAATGAAAGAGAAACAGTTATCGCAAATAAGAACAGAATAAAAGTGATTCTAAAGAAGTTTCCAATTTTCGAAAAAAATTTTTTTCTTTTCGAGATTCTTTGCGCATAATATGCTTTACTGAGGCTATCAAACTAGTATAATGAAAGAGAACCAGTTATCTCAAATAAGAACGGAAAAAAAGTGATTCAAACGAAGTTTCCAAACTTCGAAAAAAAATATTTTTCTTTTCGAGATTCTTTGCGCATAATATGCTTTTCTGAGGCTATCAAACTAGTATAATGAAAGAGAACCAGTTATCTCAAATAAGAACGGAAAAAAGTGATTCTAACGAAGTTTCCAAACTTCGAAAAAAAAATTTTTTCTTTTCGAGATTCTTTGCGCATAATATGCTTTTCTGAGGCTATCAAAATAGTATAATGAAAGAGAACCAGTTATCTCAAATAAGAACGAGAAAAAAGTTATTCCAACGATGTTTCCAAACTTCGAAGATAATTTTTTTTCTTTTCGTGATTCTTTGCGCTAAATGTGCTTTACTGAGGCAATCAAACTAGTATAATGAAAGAGAACCAGGTATCTCAAATAAGAACGGAAAAAAAGTGATTCTAACGAAGTTTCCAAACTTCGAAAAAATTTTGTTTTCTTTTCGAGATTCTTTGTGCATAATATGCTTTACTGAGGCTATCAAACTAGTATAATGAAAGAGAACCAGTTATCTCAAATAAGAACGGAAAAAAAGTGATTCAAACGAAGTTTCCAAACTTCGAAAAAAATCTTTTTCTTTTCGAGATTCTTTGCGCATAATATTCTTTTCTGAGGCTATCAAACTAGTATAATGAAAGAGAACCAGTTATCTCAAATAAGAACGGAAAAAAAGTGATTCTAATGAAGTTTCCAAATTTCGAAAAAAAATTTTTTTCTTTTCGAGATTCTTTGCGCATAATATGCTTTTCTGAGGCTATCAAAATAGTATAATGAAAGAAAACCAGTTATCTCAAATAAGAACGGAAAAAAAGTGATTCTAAAGAAGTTTCCAAACTTCGAAAAAATTTTTTTTTCTTTTCGAGATTCTTTGCGCATAATATGCTTTATGAGGCTATCAAACTAGTATAATGAAAGAGAACCAGTGTTCTCAAATAAGAACGGAAAAAAAGTGATTCAAACGAAGTTTCCAAACTTCGAAAAAAATTTTTTTTCTTTTCGAGATTCTTTGCGCATAATATGCTTTTCTGAGGCTATCAAACTAGTATAATGAAAGAGAACCAGTTATCTCAAATATGAACGGAAAAAAAGTGATTGTTACGAAGTTTCCAAACTTCGAAAAAAAATTTTTTTCTTTTCGAGATTCTTTGCGCATAATATGCTTTACTGAGGCTATCAAACTAGTATAATGAAAGAGAACCAGTTATCTCAAATAAGAACGGAAAAAAAGTGATTCAAAAGAAGTTTCCAAACTTCGAAAAAAATTTTTTTCTTTTCGAGATTCTTTGCGCTAAATATGCTTTTCTGAGGCTATCAAACTAGTATAATGAAAGAGAACCAGTTATCTCAAATAAGAACAGAAAAAAAGTGATTCTAAAGAAGTTTCCAAACTTCGAAAAAAAATTTTTTTCTTTTCGAGATTCTTTGCGCATAATATGCTTTACTGAGGCTATCAAACTAGTATAATGAAAGAGAACCAGTTATCTCAAATAAGAACGGAAAAAAGTGATTCAAACGAAGTTTCCAAACTTCGAAAAAAAATGTTTTTCTTTTCGAGATTCATTGCGCATAATATGCTTTTCTGAGGCTATCAAAATAGTATAATGAAAGAGAACCAGTTATCTCAAATAAGAACGGGAAAAAAGTGATTCTAACGAAGTTTCCAAACTTCGAAAATAATTTTTTTTCTTTTCGTGATTCTTTGCGCTAAATATGCTTTTCTGAGGTTATCAAACTAGTATAATGAAAGAGAACCAGTTATCTCAAATAAGAACAGAAAAAAAGTGATTCTAAAGTAGTTTCCAAACTTCGAAAAAAAATTTTTTTCTTTTCGAGATTCTTTGCGCATAATATGCTTTACTGAGGCTATCAAACTAGTATAATGAAAGAGAACCAGTTATCTCAAATAAGAACGGAAAAAAAGTGATTCAAACGAAGTTTCCAAACTTCGAAAAAAATTTTTTTTCTTTTCGAGATTCTTTGCGCATAATATGCTTTTCTGAGGCTATCAAACTAGTATAATAAAAGAGAACCAGTTATCTCAAATAAGAACAGAAAAATAGTGATTCTAAAGAAGTTTCCAAACTTCGAAAATTTTTTTTTTTTCTTTTCGAGATTCTTTGCGCATAATATGCTTTACTGAGGCTATCAAACTAGTATAATGCAAGAGAACCAGTTATTTCAAATAAGAACGGAAAAAAAGTGATTCAAACGAAGTTTCCAAACTTCGAAATAAAATTTTTTTCTTTTCGAGATTCTTTGCGCATAATATGCTTTTCTGAGGCTATCAAACTACTATAATGAAAGAGAACCAGGTATCTCAAATAAGAACGGAAAAAAAGTGATTCTAACGATGTTTCCAAACTTCGAAAAAATTTTGTTTTCTTTTCGAGATTCTTTGTGCATAATATGCTTTACTGAGGCTATCAAACTAGTATAATGAAAGAGAATCAGTTATCTCAAATAAGAACGGAAAAAAAGTGATTCAAACGAAGTTTCCAAACTTCGAAAAAAATCTTTTTATTTTCGAGATTCTTTGCGCATAATATTGTTTTCTGAGGCTATCAAACTAGTATAATGAAAGAGAACCAGTTATCTCAAATAAGATCGGAAAAAAAGTGATTCTAATGAAGTTTCCAAACTTCGAAAAAAAATTTTTTTCTTTTCGAGATTCTTTGCGCATAATATGCTTTATGAGGCTATCAAACTAGTATAATGAAAGAGAACCAGTGTTCTCAAATAAGAACGGAAAAAAAGTGATTCAAACGAAGTTTCCAAACTTCGAAAAAAATTTTTTTTCTTTTCGAGATTCTTTGCGCATAATATGCTTTTCTGAGGCTATCAAACTAGTATAATGAAAGAGAACCAGTTATCTCAAATAAGAACGGAAAAAAAGTAATTCTAACGAAGTTTCCAAACTTCGAAAAAAAATTTTTTTCTTTTCGAGATTCTTTGCGCATAATATGCTTTACTGAGGCTATCAAACTAGTATAATGAAAGAGAACCAGTTATCTCAAATAAGAACGGAAAAAAAGTGATTCAAACGAAGTTTCCAAACTTCGAAAAAATTTTTTTTCTTTTCGAGATTCTTTGCGCATAATATGCTTTTCTGAGGCTATCAAACTAGTATAATAAAAGAGAACCAGTTATCTCAAATAAGAACAGAAAAAAAGTGATTCTAAAGAAGTTTCCAAACTTCGAAAAATTTTTTTTTTCTTTTCGAGATTCTTTGCGCATAATATGCTTTACTGAGGCTATCAAACTAGTATAATGAAAGAGAACCAGTTATTTCAAATAAGAACGGAAAAAAAGTGATTCAATCGAAGTTTCTAAAACTTCGAAAAAAAATTTTTTTCTTTTCGAGATTCTTTGCGCATAATATGCTTTTCTGAGGCTATCAAACTACTATAATGAAAGAGAACCAGTTATCTCAAATAAGAACGGGATAAAAGTGATTCTAACGAAGTTTCCAAACTTCGAAAAAAAGTTTTTTTCTTTTCGTGATTCTTTGCGCTAAATATGCTTTTCTGAGGCTATCAAACTAGTATAATAAAAGAGAACCAGTTATCTCAAATAAGAACAGAAAAAAAGTGATTCTAAAGAAGTTTCCAAACTGGGAAAAAAAATTTTTTTCTTTTCGAGATTCTTTGCGCATAATATGCTTTACTGAGGCTATCAAACTAGTATAATTAAAGATAACCAGTTATCTCAAATAAGAACGGAAAAAAAGTGATTCAAACGAAGTTTCCAAACTTCGAAATAAAATTTTTTTCTTTTCGAGATTCTTTGCGCATAATATGCTTTTCTGAGGCTATCAAACTACTATAATGAAAGAGAACCAGGTATCTCAAATAAGAACGGAAAAAAAGTGATTCTAACGAAGTTTCAAAACTTCGAAAAAATTTTGTTTTCTTTTCGAGATTCTTTGTGCATAATATGCTTTACTGAGGCTATCAAACTAGTATAATGAAAGAGAACCACTTATCTCAAATAAGAACGGAAAAAAAGTGATTCAAAGGAAGTTTCCAAACTTCGAAAAAAATCTTTTTCTTTTCGAGATTCTTTGCGCATAATATTCTTTTCTGAGGCTATCAAACTAGTATAATGAAAGAGAACCAGTTATCTCAAATAAGAACGGAAAAAAAGTGATTCTAATCAAGTTTCCAAACTTCGAAAAAATTTTTTTTTCTTTTCGAGATTCTTTGCGCATAATATTCTTTATGAGGCTATCAAACTAGTATAATGAAAGAGAACCAGTTATCTCAAATAAGAACAGAAAAAAAGTGATTCAAACGAAGTTTCCAAACTTCGACAAAAAATTTTTTTCTTTTTGAGATTCTTTGCGCATAATATACTTTTCTACGGCTATCAAACTGGTAAAATGAAAGAGAACCAGTTATCTCGTTAAGAACGGAAAATATGTAATTCTAACGAAGTTTCCAAACTTCGAAAAAAATTTTTTTTCTTTTCGAGATTCTTTGCGCATAATATGGTTTACTGAGGCTATCAAACTAGTATAATGAAAGAGAACCAGTTATCTTTTATAAGAACGGAAAAAAAGTGATTCTAACGAAGTTTCCAAACTTCGAAAAAAAATTTTTTTTTTTCGAGATTCTTTGCGCATAATATGCTTTACTGAGGCTATCAAACTAGTATAATTAAAGAGAACCAGTTATCTCAAATAAGAACAGAAAAAAAGTGATTCTAAAGAAGTTTCCAAACTTCGAAAAATTTTGTTTTCTTTTCGAGATTCTTTGCGCATAATATGCTTTACTGAGGCTATCAAACTAGTATAATGAAAGAGAACCAGTTATCTCAAATAAAAACGGAAAATAAGTGATTCTAACGAAGTTTCCAAACTTCGAAAAAAAATTTTTTTCTTTTCGAGATTCTTTGCGCATAATATGCTTTACTGAGGCTATCAAACTAGTATAATTAAAGAGAACCAGTTATCTCAAATAAGAACGGAAAAAAAGTGATTCAAACGAAGTTTCCAAACTTCGAAAAAAATTTTTTTTCTTTTCGAGATTCTTTGCGCATAATATGCTTTTCTGAGGCTATCAAACTAGTATAATGAAAGAGAACCAGTTATCTCAAATAAGAACGGAAAAAAAGTGATTCTAACGAAGTTTCCAAACTTCGAAAAAAAATTTTTTTCTTTTCGAGATTCTTTGCGCATAATATGCTTTTCTGAGGCTATCAAAATAGTATAATGAAAGAGAACCAGTTATCTCAATTAAGAACGGAAAAAAAGTGATTCTAACGAAGTTTCCAAACTTCGAAAAAAATTTTTTTTCTTTTCGAGATTCTTTGCGCATAATATGCTTTTCTGAGGCTATCAAACTAGTATAATAAAAGAGAACCAGTTATCTCAAATAAGAACAGAAAAAAAGTGATTCTAAAGAAGTTTCCAAACTTCGAAAAATTTTTTTTTTCTTTTCGAGATTCTTTGCGCATAATATGCTTTACTGAGGCTATCAAACTAGTATAAAGAAAGAGAACCAGTTATTTCAAATAAGAATGGAAAAAAAGTGATTCAAACGAAGTTTCCAAACTTCGAAAAAAAATTTTTTTCTTTTCGAGATTCTTTGCGCATAATATGCTTTTCTGAGGCTATCAAACTACTATAATGAAAGAGAACCAGTTATCTAAAATAAGAACGGGAAAAAAGTGATTCTAACGAAGTTTCCAAACTTCGAAAAAAAGTTTTTTTCTTTTCGTGATTCTTTGCGCTAAATATGCTTTTCTGAGGCTATCAAACTAGTATAATAAAAGAGAACCACTTATCTCAAATAAGAACAGAAAAAAAGTGATTCTAAAGAAGTTTCCAAACTGGGAAAAACATTTTTTTTCTTTTCGAGAATCTTTGCGCATAATATGCTTTACTGAGGCTATCAAACTAGTATAATTAAAGAGAACCAGTTATCTCAAATAAAAACGGAAAAAAAGTGATTCAAACGAAGTTTCCAAACTTCGAAAAAAAATCTTTTTCTTTTCGTGATTCTTTTCGCTAAATATGCTTTTCTGAGGCTATCAAACTAGTATAATGAAAGAGAACCAGTTATCTTAAATAAGAACAGAAACAAAGTGATTCTAAAGAAGTTTCGAAACTTCGAAAAGAAATTTTTTTCTTTTCGAGATTCTTTGCGCATAATATGCTTTACTGAGGCTATGAAACTAGTATAATGAAAGAGAACCAGTTATCTCAAATAAGAACAGAAAAAAAGTGATTCTAACGAAGTTTGCAAACTTCGAAAAATTTTTTTTTTTTTTTTCGAGATTCTTTGCGCATAATATGCTTTACTTAGGCTATCAAACTAGTATAATGAAAGAGAACCAGTTATCTCAAATAAGAACGGAAAAAAAGTGAATCAAACGAAGTTTCCAAACTTCGACAAAAAATTTATTTCTTTTTGAGATTCTTTGCGCATAATATGCTTTTCTGAGGCTATCAAACTAGTATAATAAAAAAGAACCAGTTATCTCAAGTAAGAACGGAAAAAGGTGATTCTAACGAAGTTTCCAAACTTCGAAAAAAATTTTTTTTCTTTTCGTGATTCTTTTCGCTAAATATGCTTCTCTGAGGCTGTCAAACTAGTATAATGAAAGAGAACCAGTTATCTCAAATAAGAACAGAAAAAAAGTGATTCTAAAGAAGTTTACAAAATTCGAAAAAAAATTTTTTTCTTTTCGAGATTCTTTGCGCATAATATGCTTTACTGAGGCTATCAAACTAGTATAATGAAAGAGAACCAGTTATCTCAAATAAGAACGGAAAAAAAGTGATTCAAACGAAGTTTCCAAACAACGAAAAAAAATGTTTTTCTTTTCGAGATTCTTTGCGCATAATATGCTTTTCTGAGGCTATCAAACTAGTATAATGAAAGAGAACCAGTTATCTCAAATAAGAACAGAAAAAGTGATTCTAACGAAGTTTCCAAACTTCGAAAAAAATTTTTTTTCTTTTCGAGATTCTTTGTGCTAAATATGCTTTACTGAGGCTATCAAACTAGTATAATGAAAGAGAACCAGTTATCTCAAATAAGAACGGAAAAAAAGTGATTCTAACGAAGTTTCCAAACTTCGAAAAAAATTTTTTTTCTTTTCGAGATTCTTTGCGCATAATATGCTTTTCTGAGGCTATCAAAATAGTATAATGAAAGAGAACCAGTTATCTCAAATAAGAACGAGAAAAAAGTTATTCTAATGATGTTTCCAAACTTCGAAAATAATTTTTTTTCTTTTCGTGATTCTTTGCGCTAAATTTTCTTTACTGAGGCTATCAAACCATTATAATGAAAGAGAACCAGTTATCTCAAATAAGAACGGAAAAAAAGTGATTCTAACTAAGTTTCCAAACTTCGAAAAAAAAATATTTTTCTTTTCGAGATTCTTTGCGCATAATATGCTTTTCTGAGGCTATCAAACTAGTATAATGAAAGAGAACCAGTTATCTCAAATAAGAACGGAAAAAAAGTGATTCTAACGAAGTTTCCAAACTTCGAAAAAAAATTTTTTTCTTTTCGAGATTCTTTACGCATAATATGCTTTTCTGAGGCTATCAAAATAGTATAATGAAAGAGAACCAGTTATCTCAAATAAGAACGAGAAAAAAGTTATTCTAATGATGTTTCCAAACTTCGAAAATAATTTTTTTTCTTTTCGTGATTCTTTGCGCTAAATGTGCTTTACTGAGGCTATCAAACCAGTATAATGAAAGAGAACCAGTTATCTCAAATAAGAACGGGAAAAAAGTTATTCTAACGAAGTTTCCAAATTTCGAAAAAATTTTGTTTTCTTATCGAGATTCTTTGTGCATAATATGCTTTACTGAGGCTATCAAACTAGTATAATGAAAGAGAACCAGTTATCTCAAATAAGAACGGAAAAAAAGTGATTCAAACGAAGTTTCCAAACTTCGAAAAAAATCTTTTTCTTTTCGAGATTCTTTGCGCATAATATTCTTTTCTGAGGCTATCAAACTAGTATAATGAAAGAGAACCAGTTATCTCAAATAAGAACGGAAAAAAAGTGATTCTAATAAAGTTTTCAAACTTCGAAAAAAAATTTTTTTCTTTTCGAGATTCTTTGCGCATAATATGCTTTACTGAGGCTATCAAACTAGTATAATGAAAGAGAACCAGTTATCTCAAATAAGAACGGAAAAAAAGTGATTCAAACGATGTTTCCAAACTTCGAAAAAAAAATTTTTTCTTTTCGAGATTCTTTGCGCATAATATGCTTTTCTGAGGCTATCAAACTAGTATAATGAAAGAGAACCAGTTATCTCAAATAAGAACGGAAAAAAGATGATTCAAACGAAGTTTCCAAACTTCGAAAAAAATTTTTTTTCTTTTAGTGATTCTTTTCGCTAAATATGCTTTTCTGAGGCTGTCAAACTAGTATAATGAAAGAGAACCAGTTATCTCAAAAAGAACAGAAAAAAAGTGATTCTAAAGAAGTTTCCAAACTTCGAAAAAAAATTTCTTTCTTTTCGAGATTCTTTGCGCATAATATGCTTTACTGAGGCTATCAAACTAGTATAATGAAAGAGAACCAGTTATCTCAAATAAGAACGGAAAAAAAGTGATTCAAACGAAGTTTCCAAACTTCGAAAAAAAATATTTTTCTTTTCGAGATTCTTTGAGCATAATATGCTTTTCTGAGGCTATCAAACTAGTATAATGAAAGAGAACCAGTTATCTCAAATAAGAACAGAAAAAAAGTGATTCTAAAGTAGTTTCCAAACTTCGAAAAAAAATTTTTTTCTTTTCGAGATTCTTTGCGCATAATATGCTTTACTGAGGCTATCAAACTAGTATAATGAAAGAGAACCAGTTATCTCAAATAAGAACGGAAAAAAAGTGATTCAAACGAAGTTTCCAAAATTTGAAAAAAATCTTTTTCTTTTCGAGATTCTTTGCGCATAATATTCTTTTCTGAGGCTATGAAACTAGTATAATGAAAGAGAACCAGTTATCTCAAATAAGAACGGAAAAAAAGTGATTCTAATGAAGTTTCCAAACTTCGAAAAAAATTTTTTTTCTTTTCGAGATTCTTTGCGCATAATATGCTTTTCTGAGGCTATCAAAATAGTATAATGAAAGAAAACCAGTTATCTCAAATAAGAACGGAAAAAAAGTGATTCTAACGAAGTTTCCAAACTTCGAAAAAAAGTTTTTTTCTTTTCGTGATTCTTTGCGCTAAATATGCTTTTCTGAGGCTATCAAACTAGTATAATAAAAGAGAACCAGTTATCTCAAATAAGAACAGAAAAAAAGTGATTCTAAAGAAGTTTCCAAACTGGGAAAAAAATTTTTTTTCTTTTCGAGATTCTTTGCGCATAATATGCTTTACTGAGGCTATCAAACTAGTATAATTAAAGATAACCAGTTATCTCAAATAAGAACGGAAAAAAAGTGATTCAAACGAAGTTTCCAAATATCGAAAAAAAATTTTTTTCTTTTCGAGATTCTTTGCGCATAATATGGTTTACTGAGGCTATCAAACTAGTATAATGAAAGAGAAACAGTTATCGCAAATAAGAACAGAATAAAAGTGATTCAAACGAAGTTTCCAAACTTCGAAAAAAATTTTTTTTCTTTTCGAGATTCTTTGCGCATAATATGCTTTTCTGAGGCTATCAAACTAGTATAATGAAAGAGAACCAGTTATCTCAAATAAGAACGGAAAAAAAGTAATTCTAACGAAGTTTCCAAACTTCGAAAAAAAATTTTTTTCTTTTCGAGATTCTTTGCGCATAATATGCTTTACTGAGGCTATCAAACTAGTATAATGAAAGAGAACCAGTTATCTCAAATAAGAACGGAAAAAAAGTGATTCAAACGAAGTTTCCAAACTTCGAAAAAATTTTTTTTCTTTTCGAGATTCTTTGCGCATAATATGCTTTTCTGAGGCTATCAAACTAGTATAATAAAAGAGAACCAGTTATCTCAAATAAGAACAGAAAAAAAGTGATTCTAAAGAAGTTTCCAAACTTCGAAAAATTTTTTTTTTCTTTTCGAGATTCTTTGCGCATAATATGCTTTACTGAGGCTATCAAACTAGTATAATGAAAGAGAACCAGTTATTTCAAATAAGAACGGAAAAAAAGTGATTCAATCGAAGTTTCTAAAACTTCGAAAAAAAATTTTTTTCTTTTCGAGATTCTTTGCGCATAATATGCTTTTCTGAGGCTATCAAACTACTATAATGAAAGAGAACCAGTTATCTCAAATAAGAACGGGATAAAAGTGATTCTAACGAAGTTTCCAAACTTCGAAAAAAAGTTTTTTTCTTTTCGTGATTCTTTGCGCTAAATATGCTTTTCTGAGGCTATCAAACTAGTATAATAAAAGAGAACCAGTTATCTCAAATAAGAACAGAAAAAAAGTGATTCTAAAGAAGTTTCCAAACTGGGAAAAAAAATTTTTTTCTTTTCGAGATTCTTTGCGCATAATATGCTTTACTGAGGCTATCAAACTAGTATAATTAAAGATAACCAGTTATCTCAAATAAGAACGGAAAAAAAGTGATTCAAACGAAGTTTCCAAACTTCGAAATAAAATTTTTTTCTTTTCGAGATTCTTTGCGCATAATATGCTTTTCTGAGGCTATCAAACTACTATAATGAAAGAGAACCAGGTATCTCAAATAAGAACGGAAAAAAAGTGATTCTAACGAAGTTTCAAAACTTCGAAAAAATTTTGTTTTCTTTTCGAGATTCTTTGTGCATAATATGCTTTACTGAGGCTATCAAACTAGTATAATGAAAGAGAACCACTTATCTCAAATAAGAACGGAAAAAAAGTGATTCAAAGGAAGTTTCCAAACTTCGAAAAAAATCTTTTTCTTTTCGAGATTCTTTGCGCATAATATTCTTTTCTGAGGCTATCAAACTAGTATAATGAAAGAGAACCAGTTATCTCAAATAAGAACGGAAAAAAAGTGATTCTAATCAAGTTTCCAAACTTCGAAAAAATTTTTTTTTCTTTTCGAGATTCTTTGCGCATAATATTCTTTATGAGGCTATCAAACTAGTATAATGAAAGAGAACCAGTTATCTCAAATAAGAACAGAAAAAAAGTGATTCAAACGAAGTTTCCAAACTTCGACAAAAAATTTTTTTCTTTTTGAGATTCTTTGCGCATAATATACTTTTCTACGGCTATCAAACTGGTAAAATGAAAGAGAACCAGTTATCTCGTTAAGAACGGAAAATATGTAATTCTAACGAAGTTTCCAAACTTCGAAAAAAATTTTTTTTCTTTTCGAGATTCTTTGCGCATAATATGGTTTACTGAGGCTATCAAACTAGTATAATGAAAGAGAACCAGTTATCTTTTATAAGAACGGAAAAAAAGTGATTCTAACGAAGTTTCCAAACTTCGAAAAAAAATTTTTTTTTTTCGAGATTCTTTGCGCATAATATGCTTTACTGAGGCTATCAAACTAGTATAATTAAAGAGAACCAGTTATCTCAAATAAGAACAGAAAAAAAGTGATTCTAAAGAAGTTTCCAAACTTCGAAAAATTTTGTTTTCTTTTCGAGATTCTTTGCGCATAATATGCTTTACTGAGGCTATCAAACTAGTATAATGAAAGAGAACCAGTTATCTCAAATAAAAACGGAAAATAAGTGATTCTAACGAAGTTTCCAAACTTCGAAAAAAAATTTTTTTCTTTTCGAGATTCTTTGCGCATAATATGCTTTACTGAGGCTATCAAACTAGTATAATTAAAGAGAACCAGTTATCTCAAATAAGAACGGAAAAAAAGTGATTCAAACGAAGTTTCCAAACTTCGAAAAAAATTTTTTTTCTTTTCGAGATTCTTTGCGCATAATATGCTTTTCTGAGGCTATCAAACTAGTATAATGAAAGAGAACCAGTTATCTCAAATAAGAACGGAAAAAAAGTGATTCTAACGAAGTTTCCAAACTTCGAAAAAAAATTTTTTTCTTTTCGAGATTCTTTGCGCATAATATGCTTTTCTGAGGCTATCAAAATAGTATAATGAAAGAGAACCAGTTATCTCAATTAAGAACGGAAAAAAAGTGATTCTAACGAAGTTTCCAAACTTCGAAAAAAATTTTTTTTCTTTTCGAGATTCTTTGCGCATAATATGCTTTTCTGAGGCTATCAAACTAGTATAATAAAAGAGAACCAGTTATCTCAAATAAGAACAGAAAAAAAGTGATTCTAAAGAAGTTTCCAAACTTCGAAAAATTTTTTTTTTCTTTTCGAGATTCTTTGCGCATAATATGCTTTACTGAGGCTATCAAACTAGTATAAAGAAAGAGAACCAGTTATTTCAAATAAGAATGGAAAAAAAGTGATTCAAACGAAGTTTCCAAACTTCGAAAAAAAATTTTTTTCTTTTCGAGATTCTTTGCGCATAATATGCTTTTCTGAGGCTATCAAACTACTATAATGAAAGAGAACCAGTTATCTAAAATAAGAACGGGAAAAAAGTGATTCTAACGAAGTTTCCAAACTTCGAAAAAAAGTTTTTTTCTTTTCGTGATTCTTTGCGCTAAATATGCTTTTCTGAGGCTATCAAACTAGTATAATAAAAGAGAACCACTTATCTCAAATAAGAACAGAAAAAAAGTGATTCTAAAGAAGTTTCCAAACTGGGAAAAACATTTTTTTTCTTTTCGAGAATCTTTGCGCATAATATGCTTTACTGAGGCTATCAAACTAGTATAATTAAAGAGAACCAGTTATCTCAAATAAAAACGGAAAAAAAGTGATTCAAACGAAGTTTCCAAACTTCGAAAAAAAATCTTTTTCTTTTCGTGATTCTTTTCGCTAAATATGCTTTTCTGAGGCTATCAAACTAGTATAATGAAAGAGAACCAGTTATCTTAAATAAGAACAGAAACAAAGTGATTCTAAAGAAGTTTCGAAACTTCGAAAAGAAATTTTTTTCTTTTCGAGATTCTTTGCGCATAATATGCTTTACTGAGGCTATGAAACTAGTATAATGAAAGAGAACCAGTTATCTCAAATAAGAACAGAAAAAAAGTGATTCTAACGAAGTTTGCAAACTTCGAAAAATTTTTTTTTTTTTTTCGAGATTCTTTGCGCATAATATGCTTTACTTAGGCTATCAAACTAGTATAATGAAAGAGAACCAGTTATCTCAAATAAGAACGGAAAAAAAGTGAATCAAACGAAGTTTCCAAACTTCGACAAAAAATTTATTTCTTTTTGAGATTCTTTGCGCATAATATGCTTTTCTGAGGCTATCAAACTAGTATAATAAAAAAGAACCAGTTATCTCAAGTAAGAACGGAAAAAGGTGATTCTAACGAAGTTTCCAAACTTCGAAAAAAATTTTTTTTCTTTTCGTGATTCTTTTCGCTAAATATGCTTCTCTGAGGCTGTCAAACTAGTATAATGAAAGAGAACCAGTTATCTCAAATAAGAACAGAAAAAAAGTGATTCTAAAGAAGTTTACAAAATTCGAAAAAAAATTTTTTTCTTTTCGAGATTCTTTGCGCATAATATGCTTTACTGAGGCTATCAAACTAGTATAATGAAAGAGAACCAGTTATCTCAAATAAGAACGGAAAAAAAGTGATTCAAACGAAGTTTCCAAACTACGAAAAAAAATGTTTTTCTTTTCGAGATTCTTTGCGCATAATATGCTTTTCTGAGGCTATCAAACTAGTATAATGAAAGAGAACCAGTTATCTCAAATAAGAACAGAAAAAGTGATTCTAACGAAGTTTCCAAACTTCGAAAAAAATTTTTTTTCTTTTCGAGATTCTTTGTGCTAAATATGCTTTACTGAGGCTATCAAACTAGTATAATGAAAGAGAACCAGTTATCTCAAATAAGAACGGAAAAAAAGTGATTCTAACGAAGTTTCCAAACTTCGAAAAAAATTTTTTTTCTTTTCGAGATTCTTTGCGCATAATATGCTTTTCTGAGGCTATCAAAATAGTATAATGAAAGAGAACCAGTTATCTCAAATAAGAACGAGAAAAAAGTTATTCTAATGATGTTTCCAAACTTCGAAAATAATTTTTTTTCTTTTCGTGATTCTTTGCGCTAAATTTTCTTTACTGAGGCTATCAAACCATTATAATGAAAGAGAACCAGTTATCTCAAATAAGAACGGAAAAAAAGTGATTCTAACTAAGTTTCCAAACTTCGAAAAAAAAATATTTTTCTTTTCGAGATTCTTTGCGCATAATATGCTTTTCTGAGGCTATCAAACTAGTATAATGAAAGAGAACCAGTTATCTCAAATAAGAACGGAAAAAAAGTGATTCTAACGAAGTTTCCAAACTTCGAAAAAAAATTTTTTTCTTTTCGAGATTCTTTACGCATAATATGCTTTTCTGAGGCTATCAAAATAGTATAATGAAAGAGAACCAGTTATCTCAAATAAGAACGAGAAAAAAGTTATTCTAATGATGTTTCCAAACTTCGAAAATAATTTTTTTTCTTTTCGTGATTCTTTGCGCTAAATGTGCTTTACTGAGGCTATCAAACCAGTATAATGAAAGAGAACCAGTTATCTCAAATAAGAACGGGAAAAAAGTTATTCTAACGAAGTTTCCAAATTTCGAAAAAATTTTGTTTTCTTATCGAGATTCTTTGTGCATAATATGCTTTACTGAGGCTATCAAACTAGTATAATGAAAGAGAACCAGTTATCTCAAATAAGAACGGAAAAAAAGTGATTCAAACGAAGTTTCCAAACTTCGAAAAAAATCTTTTTCTTTTCGAGATTCTTTGCGCATAATATTCTTTTCTGAGGCTATCAAACTAGTATAATGAAAGAGAACCAGTTATCTCAAATAAGAACGGAAAAAAAGTGATTCTAATAAAGTTTTCAAACTTCGAAAAAAAATTTTTTTCTTTTCGAGATTCTTTGCGCATAATATGCTTTACTGAGGCTATCAAACTAGTATAATGAAAGAGAACCAGTTATCTCAAATAAGAACGGAAAAAAAGTGATTCAAACGATGTTTCCAAACTTCGAAAAAAAAATTTTTTCTTTTCGAGATTCTTTGCGCATAATATGCTTTTCTGAGGCTATCAAACTAGTATAATGAAAGAGAACCAGTTATCTCAAATAAGAACGGAAAAAAGATGATTCAAACGAAGTTTCCAAACTTCGAAAAAAATTTTTTTTCTTTTAGTGATTCTTTTCGCTAAATATGCTTTTCTGAGGCTGTCAAACTAGTATAATGAAAGAGAACCAGTTATCTCAAAAAGAACAGAAAAAAAGTGATTCTAAAGAAGTTTCCAAACTTCGAAAAAAAATTTCTTTCTTTTCGAGATTCTTTGCGCATAATATGCTTTACTGAGGCTATCAAACTAGTATAATGAAAGAGAACCAGTTATCTCAAATAAGAACGGAAAAAAAGTGATTCAAACGAAGTTTCCAAACTTCGAAAAAAAATATTTTTCTTTTCGAGATTCTTTGAGCATAATATGCTTTTCTGAGGCTATCAAACTAGTATAATGAAAGAGAACCAGTTATCTCAAATAAGAACAGAAAAAAAGTGATTCTAAAGTAGTTTCCAAACTTCGAAAAAAAATTTTTTTCTTTTCGAGATTCTTTGCGCATAATATGCTTTACTGAGGCTATCAAACTAGTATAATGAAAGAGAACCAGTTATCTCAAATAAGAACGGAAAAAAAGTGATTCAAACGAAGTTTCCAAACTTCGAAAAAAATCTTTTTCTTTTCGAGATTCTTTGCGCATAATATTCTTTTCTGAGGCTATGAAACTAGTATAATGAAAGAGAACCAGTTATCTCAAATAAGAACGGAAAAAAAGTGATTCTAATGAAGTTTCCAAACTTCGAAAAAAATTTTTTTTCTTTTCGAGATTCTTTGCGCATAATATGCTTTTCTGAGGCTATCAAAATAGTATAATGAAAGAAAACCAGTTATCTCAAATAAGAACGGAAAAAAAGTGATTCTAACGAAGTTTCCAAACTTCGAAAAAAAGTTTTTTTCTTTTCGTGATTCTTTGCGCTAAATATGCTTTTCTGAGGCTATCAAACTAGTATAATAAAAGAGAACCAGTTATCTCAAATAAGAACAGAAAAAAAGTGATTCTAAAGAAGTTTCCAAACTGGGAAAAAAATTTTTTTTCTTTTCGAGATTCTTTGCGCATAATATGCTTTACTGAGGCTATCAAACTAGTATAATTAAAGATAACCAGTTATCTCAAATAAGAACGGAAAAAAAGTGATTCAAACGAAGTTTCCAAATATCGAAAAAAAATTTTTTTCTTTTCGAGATTCTTTGCGCATAATATGGTTTACTGAGGCTATCAAACTAGTATAATGAAAGAGAAACAGTTATCGCAAATAAGAACAGAATAAAAGTGATTCTAAAGAAGTTTCCAATTATCGAAAAAAAATTTTTTCTTTTCGAGATTCTTTGCGCATAATATGCTTTACTGAGGCTATCAAACTAGTATAATGAAAGAGAACCAGTTATCTCAAATAAGAACGGAAAAAAAGTGATTCAAACGAAGTTTCCAAACTTCGAAAAAAATTTTTTTCTTTTCGAGATTCTTTGCGCATAATATGCTTTTCTGAGGCTATCAAAATAGTATAATGAAAGAGAACCAGTTATCTCAAATAAGAACGAGAAAAAAGTTATTCCAACGATGTTTCCAAACTTCGAAAATAATTTTTTTTCTTTTCGTGATTCTTTGCGCTTAATGTGCTTTACTGAGGCAATCAAACTAGTATAATGAAAGAGAACCAGGTATCTCAAATAAGAACGGAAAAAAAGTGATTCTAACGAAGTTTCCAAACTTCGAAAAATTTTGTTTTCTTTTCGAGATTCTTTGTGCATAATATGCTTTACTGAGGCTATCAAACTAGTATAATGAAAGAGAACCAGTTATCTCAAATAAGAACGGAAAAAAAGTGATTCAAACGAAGTTTCCAAACTTCGAAAAAAAATTTTATTCTTTTCGAGATTCTTTGCGCATAATATGCTTTTCTGAGGCTATCAAACTAGTATAATAAAAGAGAACCAGTTATCTCAAATGAGAACAGAAAAAAAGTGATTCTAAAGAAGTTTCCAAACTTCGAAAAAAATTTTTTTTCTTTTCGAGATTCTTTGCGCATAATATGCTTTACTGAGGCTATCAAACTAGTATAATGCAAGAGAACCAGTTATCTCAAATAAGAACGGAAAAAAAGTGATTCTAATGAAGTTTCCAAACTTCGAAAAAAAATTTTTTTCTTTTCGAGATTCTTTGCGCATAATATGCTTTTCTGAGGCTATCAAAATAGTATAATGAAAGAAAACCAGTTATCTCAAATAAGAACGGAAAAAAAGTGATTCTAACGAAGTTTCCAAACTTCGAAAAAATTTTTTTTTCTTTTCGAGATTCTTTGCGCATAATATGCTTTATGAGGCTATCAAACTAGTATAATGAAAGAGAACCAGTGTTCTCAAATAAGAACGGAAAAAAAGTGATTCAAACGAAGTTTCCAAACTTCGAAAAAATTTTTTTTTCTTTTCGAGATTCTTTGCGCATAATATGCTTTTCTGAGGCTATCAAACTAGTATAATGAAAGAGAACCAGTTATCTCAAATAAGAACGGAAAAAAAGTGATTCTAACGAAGTTTCCAAACTTCGAAAAAAAATTTTTTTCTTTTCGAGATTCTTTGCGCATAATATGCTTTACTGAGGCTATCAAACTAGTATAATGAAAGAGAACCAGTGTTCTGAAATAAGAACGGAAAAAAAGTGATTCAAACGAAGTTTCCAAACTTCGAAAAAAAATTTTTTTCTTTTCGAGATTCTTTGCGCATAATATGCTTTACTGAGGCTATCAAACTAGTATAATGAAAGAGAACCAGTTATCTCAAATAAGAACGGAAAAAAAGTGATTCAAACGAAGTTTCCAAACTTCGAAAAAAATTTTTTTTCTTTTCGAGATTCTTTGCGCATAATATGCTTTTCTGAGGCTATCAAACTAGTATAATAAAAGAGAACCAGTTATCTCAAATAAGAACAGAAAAAAAGTGATTCTAAAGAAGTTTCCAAACTTCGAAAAATTTTTTTTTTCTTTTCGAGATTCTTTGCGCATAATATGCTTTACTGAGGCTATCAAACTAGTATAATGAAAGAGAACCAGTTATTTCAAATAAGAACGGAAAAAAAGTGATTCAAACGAAGTTTCCAAACTTCGAAAAAAAATTTTTTTCTTTTCGAGATTCTTTGCGCATAATATGCTTTTCTGAGGCTATCAAACTAGTATAATGAAAGAGAACCAGTTATCTCAAATAAGAACGGGAAAAAATTGATTCTAACGAAGTTTCCAAACTTCGAAAAAAAGTTTTTTTCTTTTCGTGATTCTTTGCGCTAAATATGCTTTTCTGAGGCTATCAAACTAGTATAATGAAAGAGAAACAGTTATCGCAAATAAGAACAGAATAAAAGTGATTCTAAAGAAGTTTCCAATTTTCGAAAAAAAATTTTTTCTTTTCGAGATTCTTTGCGCATAATATGCTTTACTGAGGCTATCAAACTAGTATAATGAAAGAGAACCAGTTATCTCAAATAAGAACGGAAAAAAAGTGATTCAAACGAAGTTTCCAAACTTCGAAAAAAAATATTTTTCTTTTCGAGATTCTTTGCGTTTAATATGCTTTTCTGAGGCTATCAAACTAGTATAATGAAAGAGAACCAGTTATCTCAAATAAGAACAGAAAAAAAGTGATTCTAACGAAGTTTCCAAACTTCGAAAAAAAATTTTTTTCTTTTCCAGATTCTTTGCGCATAATATGCTTTTCTGAGGCTATCAAAATAGTATAATGAAAGAGAACCAGTTATCTCAAATAAGAACGAGAAAAAAGTTATTCTAACGATGTTTCCAAACTTCGAAAATAATTTTTTTTCTTTTCGTGAGTCTTTGCGCTAAATGTGCTTTACTGAGGCAATCAAACTAGTATAATGAAAGAGAACCAGTTATCTCAAATAAGAACGTGAAAAAAGTGATTCTAACGAAGTTTCCAAACTTGGAAAAAAATGTTTTTCTTTTCGAGATTCTTTGCGCATAATATGCTTTTCTGAGGCTATCAAGCTAGTATAATGAAAGAGAACCAGTTATCTCAAATAAGAACGGGAAAAAAGTGATTCTAAAGAAGTTTCCAAACTTCGAAAAAAATTTTTTTTCTTTTCGAGATTCTTTGCGCATAATATGCTTTACTGAGGCTATCAAACTAGTATAATGAAAGAGAACCAGTTATCTCAAATAAGAACGGAAAAAAAGTGATTCAAACGAAGTTTCCAAACTTCGAAAAAAAATCTTTTTCTTTTCGAGATTCTTTGCGCATAATATTCTTTTCTGAGGCTATCAAACTAGTATAATGAAAGAGAACCAGTTATCTCAAATAAGAACGGAAAAAAAGTGATTCTAATGAAGTTTCCAAACTTCGAAAAAAAATTTTTTTCTTTTCGAGATTCTTTGCGCATAATATGCTTTTCTGAGGCTATCAAAATAGTATAATGAAAGAAAACCAGCTATCTCAAATAAGAACGGAAAAAAAGTGATTCTAACGAAGTTTCCAAACTTCGAAAAAATTTTTTTTTCTTTTCGAGATTCTTTGCGCATAATATGCTTTATGAGGCTATCAAACTAGTATAATGAAAGAAAACCAGTGTTCTCAAATAAGAACGGAAAAAAAGTGATTCAAACGAAGTTTCCAAACTTCGAAAAAAAATTTTTTTCTTTTCGATATTCTTTGCGCATAATATGCTTTTCTGAGTCTATCAAACTAGTATAATGAAAGAGAACCAGTTATCTCAAATAAGAACGGAAAAAAAGTGATTCTAACGAAGTTTCCAAACAAAAAAAAAAAATTTTTTTTCTTTTCGAGATTCTTTGCGCATAATATGCTTTTCTGAGGCTATCAAACTACTATAATGAAAGGGAACCAGTTATCTCAAATAAGAACGGGAGAAAAGTGATTCTAACGAAGTTTCCAAACTTCGAAAAAAAGTTTTTTTCTTTTCGTGATTCTTTGCGCTAAATATGCTTTTCTGAGGCTATCAAACTAGTATAATAAAAGAGAACCAGTTATCTCAAATAAGAACAGAAAAAAAGTGATTCTAAAGAAGTTTCCAAACTTCGAAAAAAATTTTTTTTCTTTTCGAGATTCTTTTCGCATAATATGCTTTACTGAGGCTATCAAACTAGTATAATTAAAGAGAACCAGTTATCTCAAATAAGAACGGAAAAAAAGTGATTCAAACGAAGTTTCCAAACTTCGAAAAATTTTTTTTTTCTTTTCGTGATACTTTTCGCTAAATATGCTTTTCTGAGGCTATCAAACTAGTATAATGAAAGAGAACCAGTTATCTCAAATAAGAACAGAAAAAAAGTGATTCTAAAGAAGTTTCCAAACTTCGAAAAAAAATGTTTTTCTTTTCGAGATTCTTTGCGCATAATATGCTTTTCTGAGGCTATCAAACTAGTATAATGAAAGAGAACCAGTTATCTCAAATAAGAACAGAAAAAAAGTGATTCAATCGAAGTTTCCAAACTTCGACAAAAAATTTTTTTCTTTTTGAGATTCTTTGCGCATAATATACTTTTTTACGGCTATCAAACTGGTAAAATGAAAGAGAACCAGTTATCTCGAATAAAAACGGAAAAAAAGTAATTCTAACGAAGTTTCCACACTTCGAAAAAAAATTTTTTTCTTTTCGAGATTCTTTGCGCATAATATGCTTTACTGAGGCCATAAAACTAGTATAATGAAAGAGAACCAGTTATCTCAAATAAGAACCGAAAAAAAGTGATTCTAAAGAAGTTTCCAAACTTCGAAAAAAAATTTTTTTCCTTTCCAGATTCTTTGCGCATAATATGCTTTACTGAGGCTATCAAACGAGTACAATGAAAGAGAACCAGTTATGTCAAATAAGAACGGAAAAAAAGTGATTCTAACGAAGTTTCCAAACTTCGAAAAAAACTTTTTTTTCTTTTCGAGATTCTTTGCGCATAATATGCTTTACTGAGGCTATCAAACTAGTATAATGAAAGAGAAACAGTTATCTCAAATAAGAACAGAAAAAAAGTGATTCTAACGATTTTTCCAAACTTCGAAAAAATTTTTTTTTCTTTTCGTGATTCTTTGCGCTAAATATGCTTTTCTGAGGCTATCAAACTAGTATAATGAAAGAGAACCAGTTATCTCAAATAAGAGCGGAAAAAAAGTGATTCTAACGAAGTTTCCAAACTTCGAAAAAAAATTTTTTTCTTTTCGAGATTCTTTGCGCATAACATGCTTTACTTAGGCTATCAAACTAGTACAATGAAAGAGAACCAGTTATCTCAAATAAGAACGGAAAAAAAGTGATTCAAACGAAGTTTCCAAACTTCGAAAAAAATCTTTTTCTTTTCGAGATTCTTTGCGCATAATATTCTTTTCTGAGGGTATGAAACTAGTATAATGAAAGAGAACCAGTTATCTCAAATAAAAACGGAAAAAAAGTAATTCTAACGAAGTTTCCACACTTCGAAAAAAATTTTTTTTCTTTTCGAGATTCTTTGCGCATAATATGCTTTACTGAGGCCATAAAACTAGTATAATGAAAGAGAACCAGTTATCTCAAATAAGAACCGAAAAAAAGTGATTCTAAAGAAGTTTCCAAACTTCGAAAAAAAATTTTTTTCCTTTCCAGATTCTTTGCGCATAATATGCTTTACTGAGGCTATCAAACGAGTACAATGAAAGAGAACCAGTTATGTCAAATAACGGAAAAAAAGTGATTCTAACGAAGTTTCCAAACTTCGAAAAAAACTTTTTTTTCTTTTCGAGATTCTTTGCGCATAATATGCTTTACTGAGGCTATCAAACTAGTATAATGAAAGAGAAACAGTTATCTCAAATAAGAACAGAAAAAAAGTGATTCTAACGATTTTTCCAAACTTCGAAAAAAATTTTTTTTCTTTTCGTGATTCTTTGCGCTAAATATGCTTTTCTGAGGCTATCAAACTAGTATAATGAAAGAGAACCAGTTATCTCAAATAAGAGCGGAAAAAAAGTGATTCTAACGAAGTTTCCAAACTTCGAAAAAAAATTTTTTTCTTTTCGAGATTCTTTGCGCATAACATGCTTTACTTAGGCTATCAAACTAGTATAATGAAAGAGAACCAGTTATCTCAAATAAGAACGGAAAAAAAGTGATTCAAACGAGGTTTCCAAACTTCGAAAAAAATCTTTTTCTTTTCGAGATTCTTTGCGCATAATATTCTTTTCTGAGGCTATGAAACTAGTATAATGAAAGAGAACCAGTTATCTCAAATAAGAACGGAAAAAAAGTGATTCTAATGAAGTTTCCAAACTACGAAAAAAAATTTTTTTCTTTTCGAGATTCTTTGCGCATAATATGCTTTTCTGAGGCTATCAAAATAGTATAATGAAAGAAAACCAGTTATCTCAAATAAGAACGGAAAAAAAGTGATTCTAACGAAGTTTCCAAACTTCGAAAAAAATTTTTTTTCTTTTCGAGATTCTTTGCGCATAATGTGCTTTATGAGGCTATCAAACTAGTATAATGAAAGAGAACCAGTGTTCTGAAATAAGAACGGAAAAAAAGTGATTCAAACGAAGTTTCCAAACTTCGAAAAAAAATTTATTTCTTTTCGAGATTCTTTGCGCATAATATGCTTTACTGAGGCTATCAAACTAGTATAATGAAAGAGAACCAGTTATCTCAAATAAGAACGGAAAAAAAGTGATTCAAACGAAGTTTCCAAACTTCGAAAAAAATTTTTTTTCTTTTCGAGATTCTTTGCGCATAATATGCTTTTCTGAGGCTATCAAACTAGTATAATAAAAGAGAACCAGTTATCTCAAATAAGAACAGAAAAAAAGTGATTCTAAAGAAGTTTCCAAACTTCGAAAAATTTTTTTTTTCTTTTCGAGATTCTTTGCGCATAATATGCTTTACTGAGGCTATCAAACTAGTATAATGAAAGAGAACCAGTTATTTCAAATAAGAACGGAAAAAAAGTGATTCAAACGAAGTTTCCAAACTTCGAAAAAAAATTTTTTTCTTTTCGAGATTCTTTGCGCATAATATGCTTTTCTGAGGCTATCAAACTAGTATAATTAAAGAGAACCAGTTATCTCAAATAAGAACGGGAAAAAATTGATTCTAACGAAGTTTCCAAACTTCGAAAAAAAGTTTTTTTCTTTTCGTGATTCTTTGCGCTAAATATGCTTTTCTGAGGCTATCAAACTAGTATAATGAAAGAGAAACAGTTATCGCAAATAAGAACAGAATAAAAGTGATTCTAAAGAAGTTTCCAATTTTCGAAAAAAAATTTTTTCTTTTCGAGATTCTTTGCGCATAATATGCTTTACTGAGGCTATCAAACTAGTATAATGAAAGAGAACCAGTTATCTCAAATAAGAACGGAAAAAAAGTGATTCAAACGAAGTTTCCAAACTTCGAAAAAAAATATTTTTCTTTTCGAGATTCTTTGCGTTTAATATGCTTTTCTGAGGCTATCAAACTAGTATAATGAAAGAGAACCAGTTATCTCAAATAAGAACAGAAAAAAAGTGATTCTAACGAAGTTTCCAAACTTCGAAAAAAAATTTTTTTCTTTTCCAGATTCTTTGCGCATAATATGCTTTTCTGAGGCTATCAAAATAGTATAATGAAAGAGAACCAGTTATCTCAAATAAGAACGAGAAAAAAGTTATTCTAACGATGTTTCCAAACTTCGAAAATAATTTTTTTTCTTTTCGTGAGTCTTTGCGCTAAATGTGCTTTACTGAGGCAATCAAACTAGTATAATGAAAGAGAACCAGTTATCTCAAATAAGAACGTGAAAAAAGTGATTCTAACGAAGTTTCCAAACTTGGAAAAAAATGTTTTTCTTTTCGAGAACTTTGCGCATAATATGCTTTTCTGAGGCTATCAAGCTAGTATAATGAAAGAGAACCAGTTATCTCAAATAAGAACGGGAAAAAAGTGATTCTAAAGAAGTTTCCAAACTTCGAAAAAAATTTTTTTTCTTTTCGAGATTCTTTGCGCATAATATGCTTTACTGAGGCTATCAAACTAGTATAATGAAAGAGAACCAGTTATCTCAAATAAGAACGGAAAAAAAGTGATTCAAACGAAGTTTCCAAACTTCGAAAAAAAATCTTTTTCTTTTCGAGATTCTTTGCGCATAATATTCTTTTCTGAGGCTATCAAAATAGTATAATGAAAGAGAACCAGTTATCTCAAATAAGAACGGAAAAAAAGTGATTCTAATGAAGTTTCCAAACTTCGAAAAAAAATTTTTTTCTTTTCGAGATTCTTTGCGCATAATATGCTTTTCTGAGGCTATCAAAATAGTATAATGAAAGAAAACCAGCTATCTCAAATAAGAACGGAAAAAAAGTGATTCTAACGAAGTTTCCAAACTTCGAAAAAATTTTTTTTTCTTTTCGAGATTCTTTGCGCATAATATGCTTTATGAGGCTATCAAACTAGTATAATGAAAGAAAGCCAGTGTTCTCAAATAAGAACGGAAAAAAAGTGATTCAAACGAAGTTTCCAAACTTCGAAAAAAAATTTTTTTCTTTTCGATATTCTTTGCGCATAATATGCTTTTCTGAGTCTATCAAACTAGTATAATGAAAGAGAACCAGTTATCTCAAATAAGAACGGAAAAAAAGTGATTCTAACGAAGTTTCCAAACAAAAAAAAAAAATTTTTTTTCTTTTCGAGATTCTTTGCGCATAATATGCTTTTCTGAGGCTATCAAACTACTATAATGAAAGGGAACCAGTTATCTCAAATAAGAACGGGAGAAAAGTGATTCTAACGAAGTTTCAAAACTTCGAAAAAAAGTTTTTTTCTTTTCGTGATTCTTTGCGCTAAATATGCTTTTCTGAGGCTATCAAACTAGTATAATAAAAGAGAACCAGTTATCTCAAATAAGAACAGAAAAAAAGTGATTCTAAAGAAGTTTCCAAACTTCGAAAAAATTTTTTTTTCTTTTCGAGATTCTTTTCGCATAATATGCTTTACTGAGGCTATCAAACTAGTATAATTAAAGAGAACCAGTTATCTCAAATAAGAACGGAAAAAAAGTGATTCAAACGAAGTTTCCAAACTTCGAAAAAATTTTTTTTTCTTTTCGTGATTCTTTTCGCTAAATATACTTTTCTGAGGCTATCAAACTAGTATAATGAAAGAGAACCAGTTATCTCAAATAAGGACAGAAAAAAAGTGATTCTAAAGAAGTTTCCAAACTTCGAAATAAAATGTTTTTCTTTTCGAGATTCTTTGCGCATAATATGCTTTTCTGAGGCTATCAAACTAGTATAATGAAAGAGAACCAGTTATCTCAAATAAGAACAGAAAAAAAGTGATTCAATCGAAGTTTCCAAACTTCGACAAAAAATTTTTTTCTTTTTGAGATTCTTTGCGCATAATATGCTTTACTGAGGCTATCAAACGAGTACAATGAAAGAGAACCAGTTATGTCAAATAAGAACGGAAAAAAAGTGATTCTAACGAAGTTTCCAAACTTCGAAAAAAACTTTTTTTTCTTTTCGAGATTCTTTGCGCATAATATGCTTTACTGAGGCTATCAAACTAGTATAATGAAAGAGAAACAGTTATCTCAAATAAGAACAGAAAAAAAGTGATTCTAACGATTTTTCCAAACTTCGAAAAAAATTTTTTTTCTTTTCGTGATTCTTTGCGCTAAATATGCTTTTCTGACGCTATCAAACTAGTATAATGAAAGAGAACCAGTTATCTCAAATAAGAACAGAAAAAAAGTGATTCTAAAGAAGTTTCCAAACTTTCGAAAAAAAATTTTTTTCTTTTCGAGATTCTTTGCGCATAATATGCTTTACTGAGGCTATCAAACTAGTATAATGAAAGAGAACCACTTATCTCAAATAAGAACGGAAAAAAAAAGATTCAAACGAAGTTTCCAAACTTCGAAAAAAAATGTTTTTCTTTTCGAGATTCTTTGCGCATAATATGCTTTTCTGAGGCTATCAAAATAGTATAATGAAAGAGAACCAGTTATCTCAAATAAGAACGGGAAAAAAGTGATTCTAACAAAGTTTCCAAACTTCGAAAATAATTTTTTTTCTTTTCGTGATTCTTTGCGCTAAATATGCTTTTCTGAGGTTATCAAACTAGTATAATGAAAGAGAACCAGTTATCTCAAATAAGAACAGAAAAAAAGTGATTCTAAAGTAGTTTCCAAACTTCGAAAAAAAATTTTTCTCTTTTCGAGATTCTTTGCGCATAATATGCTTTACTGAGGCTATCAAACTAGTATAATGAAAGAGAACCAGTTATCTCAAATAAGAACGGAAAAAAAGTGATTCAAACGAAGTTTCCAAACTTCGAAAAAAATTTTTTTTCTTTTCGAGATTCTTTGCGCATAATATGCTTTTCCGAGGCTATCAAACTAGTATAATAAAAGAGAACGAGTTATCTCAAATAAGAAAAGAAAAATAGTGATTCTAAAGAAGTTTCCAAAGTTCGAAAATTTTTTTTTTTCTTTTCGAGATTCTTTGCGCATAATATGCTTTACTGAGGCTATCAAACTAGTATAATGCAAGAGAACCAGTTATTTCAAATAAGAACGGAAAAAAAGTGATTCAAACGAAGTTTCCAAACTTCGAAATAAAATTTTTTTCTTTTCGAGATTCTTTGCGCATAATATGCTTTTCTGAGGCTATCAAACTACTATAATGAAAGAGAACCAGGTATCTCAAAAAAGAACGGAAAAAAAGTGATTCTAACGAAGTTTCCAAACTTCGAAAAAATTTTGTTTTCTTTTCGAGATTCTTTGCGCATAATATTCTTTTCTGAGGCTATCAAACTAGTATAATGAAAGAGAACCAGTTATCTCAAATAAGAACGGAAAAAGTGATTCTAATGAAGTTTCCAAACTTCGAAAAAAAATTTTTTTCTTTTCGAGATTCTTTGCGCATAATATGCTTTTCTGAGGCTATCAAAATAGTATAATGAAAGAAAAACAGTTATCTCAAATAAGAACGGAAAAAAAGTGATTCTAAGGAATTTTCCAAACTTCGAAAAAAATTTTTTTTCTTTTCGAGATTCTTTGCCCATAATATGCTTTATGAGGCTATCAAACTAGTATAATGAAAGTGAACCAGTGTTCTCAAATAAGAACGGAAAAAAAGTGATTCAAACGAAGTTTCCAAACTTCGAAAAAAATTTTTTTTCTTTTCGAGATTCTTTGCGCATAATATGCTTTTCTGAGGCTATCAAACTAGTATAATGAAAGAGAACCAGTTATCTCAAATAAGAACGGAAAAAAAGTGATTCTAACGAAGTTTCCAAACTTCGAATAAAAATTTTTTTCTTTTCGAGATTCTTTGCGCATAATATGCTTTACTGAGGCTATCAAACTAGTATAATGAAAGAGAACCAGTTATCTCAAATAAGAACGGAAAAAAAGTGATTCAAACGAAGTTTCCAAACTTCGAAAAAAATTTTTTTTCTTTTCGAGATTCTTTGCGCTAAATATGCTTTTCTGTGGTTATCAAACTAGTATAATGAAAGAGAACCAGTTATCTCAAATAAGAACAGAATAAAAGTGATTCTAAAGTAGTTTCCAAACTTCGGAAAAAAATATTTTTCTTTTCGAGATTCTTTGCGCATAATATGCTTTATGAGGCTATCAAACTAGTATAATGAAAGAGAACCAGTTATCTCAAATAAGAACGGAAAAAAAGTGATTCAAACGAAGTTTCCAAACTTCGAAAAAAAATCTTTTTCTTTTCGAGATTCTTTGCGCATAATATTCTTTTCTGAGGCTATCAAACTAGTATAATGAAAGAGAACCAGTTATCTCAAATAAGAACGGAAAAAAAGTGATTCTAATGAAGTTTCCAAACTTCGAAAAAAAATTTTTTTCTTTTCGAGATTCTTTGCGCATAATATGCTTTTCTGAGGCTATCAAAATAGTATAATGAAAGAAAACCAGCTATCTCAAATAAGAACGGAAAAAAAGTGATTCTAACGAAGTTTCCAAACTTCGAAAAAATTTTTTTTTCTTTTCGAGATTCTTTGCGCATAATATGCTTTATGAGGCTATCAAACTAGTATAATGAAAGAAAACCAGTGTTCTCAAATAAGAACGGAAAAAAAGTGATTCAAACGAAGTTTCCAAACTTCGAAAAAAAATTTTTTTCTTTTCGATATTCTTTGCGCATAATATGCTTTTCTGAGTCTATCAAACTAGTATAATGAAAGAGAACCAGTTATCTCAAATAAGAACGGAAAAAAAGTGATTCTAACGAAGTTTCCAAACAAAAAAAAAAAATTTTTTTTTCTTTTCGAGATTCTTTGCGCATAATATGCTTTTCTGAGGCTATCAAACTACTATAATGAAAGGGAACCAGTTATCTCAAATAAGAACGGGAGAAAAGTGATTCTAACGAAGTTTCCAAACTTCGAAAAAAAGTTTTTTTCTTTTCGTGATTCTTTGCGCTAAATATGCTTTTCTGAGGCTATCAAACTAGTATAATAAAAGAGAACCAGTTATCTCAAATAAGAACAGAAAAAAAGTGATTCTAAAGAAGTTTCCAAACTTCGAAAAAAATTTTTTTTCTTTTCGAGATTCTTTTCGCATAATATGCTTTACTGAGGCTATCAAACTAGTATAATTAAAGAGAACCAGTTATCTCAAATAAGAACGGAAAAAAAGTGATTCAAACGAAGTTTCCAAACTTCGAAAAATTTTTTTTTTCTTTTCGTGATTCTTTTCGCTAAATATGCTTTTCTGAGGCTATCAAACTAGTATAATGAAAGAGAACCAGTTATCTCAAATAAGAACAGAAAAAAAGTGATTCTAAAGAAGTTTCCAAACTTCGAAAAAAAATGTTTTTCTTTTCGAGATTCTTTGCGCATAATATGCTTTTCTGAGGCTATCAAACTAGTATAATGAAAGAGAACCAGTTATCTCAAATAAGAACAGAAAAAAAGTGATTCAATCGAAGTTTCCAAACTTCGACAAAAAATTTTTTTCTTTTTGAGATTCTTTGCGCATAATATACTTTTCTACGGCTATCAAACTGGTAAAATGAAAGAGAACCAGTTATCTCGAATAAAAACGGAAAAAAAGTAATTCTAACGAAGTTTCCACACTTCGAAAAAAAATTTTTTTCTTTTCGAGATTCTTTGCGCATAATATGCTTTACTGAGGCCATAAAACTAGTATAATGAAAGAGAACCAGTTATCTCAAATAAGAACCGAAAAAAAGTGATTCTAAAGAAGTTTCCAAACTTCGAAAAAAAATTTTTTTCCTTTCCAGATTCTTTGCGCATAATATGCTTTACTGAGGCTATCAAACGAGTACAATGAAAGAGAACCAGTTATGTCAAATAAGAACGGAAAAAAAGTGATTCTAACGAAGTTTCCAAACTTCGAAAAAAACTTTTTTTTCTTTTCGAGATTCTTTGCGCATAATATGCTTTACTGAGGCTATCAAACTAGTATAATGAAAGAGAAACAGTTATCTCAAATAAGAACAGAAAAAAAGTGATTCTAACGATTTTTCCAAACTTCGAAAAAAATTTTTTTTCTTTTCGTGATTCTTTGCGCTAAATATGCTTTTCTGAGGCTATCAAACTAGTATAATGAAAGAGAACCAGTTATCTCAAATAAGAGCGGAAAAAAAGTGATTCTAACGAAGTTTCCAAACTTCGAAAAAAAATTTTTTTCTTTTCGAGATTCTTTGCGCATAACATGCTTTACTTAGGCTATCAAACTAGTACAATGAAAGAGAACCAGTTATCTCAAATAAGAACGGAAAAAAAGTGATTCAAACGAAGTTTCCAAACTTCGAAAAAAATCTTTTTCTTTTCGAGATTCTTTGCGCATAATATTCTTTTCTGAGGGTATGAAACTAGTATAATGAAAGAGAACCAGTTATCTCAAATAAAAACGGAAAAAAAGTAATTCTAACGAAGTTTCCACACTTCGAAAAAAATTTTTTTTCTTTTCGAGATTCTTTGCGCATAATATGCTTTACTGAGGCCATAAAACTAGTATAATGAAAGAGAACCAGTTATCTCAAATAAGAACCGAAAAAAAGTGATTCTAAAGAAGTTTCCAAACTTCGAAAAAAAATTTTTTTCCTTTCCAGATTCTTTGCGCATAATATGCTTTACTGAGGCTATCAAACGAGTACAATGAAAGAGAACCAGTTATGTCAAATAACGGAAAAAAAGTGATTCTAACGAAGTTTCCAAACTTCGAAAAAAACTTTTTTTTCTTTTCGAGATTCTTTGCGCATAATATGCTTTACTGAGGCTATCAAACTAGTATAATGAAAGAGAAACAGTTATCTCAAATAAGAACAGAAAAAAAGTGATTCTAACGATTTTTCCAAACTTCGAAAAAAATTTTTTTTCTTTTCGTGATTCTTTGCGCTAAATATGCTTTTCTGAGGCTATCAAACTAGTATAATGAAAGAGAACCAGTTATCTCAAATAAGAGCGGAAAAAAAGTGATTTTAACGAAGTTTCCAAACTTCGAAAAAAAATTTTTTTCTTTTCGAGATTCTTTGCGCATAACATGCTTTACTTAGGCTATCAAACTAGTATAATGAAAGAGAACCAGTTATCTCAAATAAGAACGGAAAAAAAGTGATTCAAACGAGGTTTCCAAACTTCGAAAAAAATCTTTTTCTTTTCGAGATTCTTTGCGCATAATATTCTTTTCTGAGGCTATGAAACTAGTATAATGAAAGAAAACCAGTTATCTCAAATAAGAACGGAAAAAAAGTGATTCTAACGAAGTTTCCAAACTTCGAAAAAAATTTTTTTTCTTTTCGAGATTCTTTGCGCATAATGTGCCTTATGAGGCTATCAAACTAGTATAATGAAAGAGAACCAGTGTTCTGAAATAAGAACGGAAAAAAAGTGATTCAAACGAATTTTCACTACTTCGAAAAAAAATTTTTTTCTTTTCGAGATTCTTTGCGCATAATATGCTTTACTGAGGCTATCAAACTAGTATAATGAAAGAGAACCAGTTATCTCAAATAAGAACGGAAAAAAAGTGATTCAAACGAAGTTTCCAAACTTCGAAAAAAATTTTTTTTCTTTTCGAGATTCTTTGCGCATAATATGCCTTTCTGAGGCTATCAAACTAGTATAATAAAAGAACACCAGGTATCTCAAATAAGAACAGAAAAAAAGTGATTCTAAAGAAGTTTCCAAACTGGGAAAAAAATTTTTTTTCCTTTCGAGAATCTTTGCGCATAATATGCTTTTCTGAGGCTATCAAACTACTATAATGAAAGAGAACCAGTTATCTCAAATAAGAACGGGAAAAAAGTGATTCTAACGAAGTTTCCAAACTTCGAAAAAAAGTTTTTTTCTTTTCGTGATTCTTTGCGCTAAATATGCTTTTCTGAGGCTATCAAACTAGTATAATAAAAGAGAACCAGTTATCTCAAATAAGAACAGAAAAAAAGTGATTCTAAAGAAGTTTCCAAACTGGGAAAAAAATTTTTTTTCTTTTCGAGATTCTTTGCGCATAATATGCTTTACTGAGGCTATCAAACTAGTATAATTAAAGATAACCAGTTATCTCAAATAAGAACGGAAAAAAAGTGATTCAAACGAGGTTTCCAAACTTCGAAAAAAATTTTTTTTCTTTTCGAGATTCTTTGCGCATAATATGGTTTACTGAGGCTATCAAACTAGTATAATGAAAGAGAAACAGTTATCGCAAATAAGAACAGAATAAAAGTGATTCTAAAGAAGTTTCCAATTTTCGAAAAAAAATTTTTTCTTTTCGAGATTCTTTGCGCATAATATGCTTTACTGAAGCTATCAAACTAGTATAATGAAAGAGAACCAGTTATCTCAAATAAGAACGGAAAAAAAGTGATTCAAACGAAGTTTCCAAACTTCGAAAAAAAATATTTTTCTTTTCGAGATTCTTTGCGCATAATATGCTTTTCTGAGGCTATCAAACTAGTATAATGAAAGAGAACCAGTTATCTCAAATAAGAACGGAAAAAAAGTGATTCTAACGAAGTTTCCAAACTTCGAAAAAAAATTTTTTTCTTTTCGAGATTCTTTGCGCATAATATGCTTTTCTGACGCTATCAAAATAGTATAATGAAAGAGAACCAGTTATCTCAAATAAGAACGAGAAAAAAGTTATTCTAACGATGTTTCCAAACTTCGAAAATAATTTTTTTTCTTTTCGTGATTCTTTGCGCTAAATGTGCTTTACTGAGGCAATCAAACTAGTATAATGAAAGAGAACCAGTTATCTCAAATAAGAACGTGAAAAAAGTGATTCTAACGAAGTTTCCAAACTTGGAAAAAAATGTTTTTCTTTTCGAGATTCTTTGCGCATAATATGCTTTTCTGAGGCTATCAAGCTAGTATAATGAAAGAGAACCAGTTATCTCAAATAAGAACGGGAAAAAAGTGATTCTAACGAAGTTTAAAAACTTCGAAAAAATTTTTTTTTCTTTTCGAGATTCTTTGCGCATAATATGCTTTACTGAGGCTATCAAACTAGTATAATGAAAGAGAACCAGTTATCTCAAATAAGAACGGAAAAAAAGTGATTCAAACGAAGTTTCCAAACTTCGAAAAAAAATCTTTTTCTTTTCGAGATTCTTTGCGCATAATATTCTTTTCTGAGGCTATCAAAACTGTATAATGAAAGAGAACCAGTTATCTCAAATATGAACGGAAAAAAAGTGATTCTAATGAAGTTTCCAAACTTCGAAAAAAAATTTTTTTCTTTTCGAGATTCTTTGCGCATAATATGCTTTTCTGAGGCTATCAAAATAGTATAATGAAAGAGAACCAGTTATCTCAAATAAGAACGGAAAAAAAGTGATTCTAACGAAGTTTCCAAACTTCGAAAAAATTTTTTTTTTCTTTTCGAGATTCTTTGCGCATAATATGCTTTATGAGGCTATCAAACTAGTATAATGAAAGAGAACCAGTGTTCTCAAATAAGAACGGAAAAAAAGTGATTCAAACGAAGTTTCCAAACTTCGAAAAAAAATTTTTTTCTTTTCGAGATTCTTTGCGCATAATATGCTTTTCTGAGTCTATCAAACTAGTATAATGAAAGAGAACCAGTTATCTCAAATAAGAACGGAAAAAAGGTGATTCTAACGAAGTTTCCAAACAAAAAAAAAAAATTTTTTTTCTTTTCGAGATTCTTTGCGCATAATATGCTTTTCTGAGGCTATCAAACTACTATAATGAAAGGGAACCAGTTATCTCAAATAAGAACGGGAAAAAAGTGATTCTAACGAAGTTTCCAAACTTCGAAAAAAAGTTTTTTTCTTTTCGTGATTCTTTGCGCTAAATATGCTTTTCTGAGGCTATCAAACTAGTATAATAAAAGAGAACCAGTTATCTGAAATAAGAACAGAAAAAAAGTGATTCTAAAGAAGTTTCCAAACTTCGAAAAAAGTTTCTTTGCGCATAATATGCTTTACTGAGGCTATCAAACTAGTATAATGAAAGAGAACCAGTTATCTCAAATAAGAACGGAAAAAAAGTGATTCAAACGAAGTTTCCAAACTTCGAAAAATTTTTTTTTTCTTTCCGTGATTCTTTTCGCTAAATATGCTTTTCTGAGGCTATCAAACTAGTATAATGAAAGAGAACCAGTTATCTCAAATAAGAACAGAAAAAAAGTGATTCTAAAGAAGTTTCCAAACTTCGAAAAAAAATGTTTTTCTTTTCGAGATTCTTTGCGCATAATATGCTTTTCTGAGGCTATCAAACTAGTATAATGAAAGAGAACCAGTTATCTCAAATAAGAACAGAAAAAAAGTGATTCAAACGAAGTTTCCAAACTTCGACAAAAAATTTTTTTCTTTTTGAGATTCTTTGCGCATAATATACTTTTCTACGGCTATCAAACTGGTAAAATGAAAGAGAACCAGTTATCTCGAATAAGAACGGAAAATAAGTAATTCTAACGAAGTTTCCAAACTTCGAAAAAAATTTTTTTTCTTTTCGAGATTCTTTGCGCATAATATGGTTTACTGAGGCTATCAAACTAGTATAATGAAAGAGAACCAGTTATCTCAAATTAGAACGGAAAAAAAGTGATTCTAACGAAGTTTCCAAACTTCGAAAAAAATTTTTTTTCTTTTCGAGATTCTTTGCGCATAATATGCTTTACTGAGGCTATCAAACTAGTATAATGAAAGAGAACCAGTTATCTCAAATAAGAACCGAAAAAAAGTGATTCTAAAGAAGTTTCCAAACTTCGAAAAAAAATTTTTTTCTTTTCCAAATTCTTTGCGCATAATATGCTTTACTGAGGCTATCAAACGAGTATAATGAAAGAGAACCAGTTATGTCAAATAAGAACGGAAAAAAAGTGATTCTAACGAAGTTTCCAAACTTCGAAAAAAAATTTTTTTCTTTTCGAGATTCTTTGCGCATAATATGCTTTACTGAGGCTATCAAACTAGTATAATGAAAGAGAACCAGTTATCTCAAATAAGAACAGAAAAAAAGTGGTTCTAACGATTTTTCAAAACTTCGAAAAAATTTTTTTTTTTTTTCGTGATTCTTTGCGCTAAATATGCTTTTCTGAGGCTATCAAACTAGTATAATGAAAGAGAACCAGTTATCTCAAATAAGAACGGAAAAAAAGTGATTCAAACGAAGATTCCAAACTTCGAAAAAAAATGTTTTTCTTTTCGAGATTCTTTGCGCATAATATGCTTTTCTGAGGCTATCAAAATAGTATAATGAAAGAGAACCAGTTATCTCAAATAAGAACGGGAAAAAAGTGATTCTAACGAAGTTTCCAAACTTCGAAAATAATTTTTTTTCTTTTCGTGATTCTTTGCGCTAAATATGCTTTTCTGAGTTTATCAAACTAGTATAATGAAAGAGAACCAGTTATCTCAAATAAGAACAGAAAAAAAGTGATTCTAAAGTAGTTTCCAAACTTCGAAAAAAAATTTTTTTCTTCTCGAGATTCTTTGCGCATAATATGCTTTACTGAGGCTATCAAACTAGTATAATGAAAGAGAACCAGTTATCTCAAATAAGAACGGAAAAAAAGTGATTCAAAAGAAGTTTCAAAACTTCGAAAAAAATTTTTTTTCTTTTCGAGATTCTTTGCGCATAATATGCTTTTCTGAGGCTATCAAACTAGTATAATAAAAGAGAACCAGTTATCTCAAATAAGAACAGAAAAAAAGTGATTCTAAAGAAGTTTCCAAACTTCGAAAAATTTTTTTTTTCTTTTCGAGATTCTTAGCGCATAATATGCTTTACTGAGGCTATCAAACTAGTATAATGAAAGAGAACCAGTTATTTCAAATAAGAACGGAAAAAAAGTGATTCAAACAAAGTTTCCAAACTTCGAAATAAAATTTTTTTCTTTTCGAGATTCTTTGCGCATAATATGCTTTTCTGAGGCTATCAAACTACTATAATGAAAGAGAACCAGTTATCTCAAATAAGAACGGGAAAAAAGTGATTCTAACGAAGTTTCCAAACTTCGAAAAAAAGTTTTTTTCTTTTCGTGATTCTTTGCGCTAAATATGCTTTTCTGAGGCTATCAAACTAGTATAATAAAAGAGAACCAGTTATCTCAAATAAGAACAGAAAAAAAGTGATTCTAAAGAAGTTTCCAAACTTCAAAAAAAAGTTTTTTTCTTTTCGAGATTCTTTGCGCATAATATGCTTTACTGAGGCTATCAAACTAGTATAATTAAAGAGAACCAGTTATCTCAAATAAGAACGGAAAAAAAGTGATTCAAACGAAGTTTCCAAACTTCGAAAAAAAATCTTTTTCTTTTCGTGATTCTTTTCGCTAAATATGCTTTTCTGAGGCTATCAAACTAGTATAATGAAAGAGAACCAGTTATCTCAAATAAGAACGGAAAAAAAGTGATTCTAACGAAGTTTCCAAACTTCGAAAAAAAATTTTTTTCTTTTCGAGATTCTTTGCGCATAATATGCTTTACTGAGGCTATCAAACTAGTATAATTAAAGAGAACCAGTTATCTCAAATAAGAACGGAAAAAAAGTGATTCAAACGAAGTTTCCAATCTTCGAAAAAAAAATTTTTTCTTTTCGAGATACTTTGCGCATAATATGCTTTTCTGAGGCTATCAAACTAGTATAATGAAAGAGAACCAGTTATCTCAAATAAGAACGGGAAAAAAGTGATTCTAACGAAGTTTCCAAACTTCGAAAAAAAATTTTTTTCTTTTCGAGATTCTTTGCGCATAATATGCTTTTCTGAGGCTATCAAAATAGTATAATGAAAGAGAAACAGTTATCTGAAATAAGAACGGAATAAAAGTGATTCAAACGAAGTTTCCAAACTTCGAAAAAATTTTTTTTTCTTTTCGAGATTCTTTGCGCATATTTTTTTCTGAGGCTATCAAACTAGTATAATAAAAGAGAACCAGCTATCTCAAATAAGAACAGAAAAAAAGTGATTCTAAAGAAGTTTCCAAACTTCGAAAAATTTTTTTTTTCTTTTCGAGATTCTTTGCGCATAATATGCTTTACTGAGGCTATCAAACTAGTATAATGATAGAGAACCAGTTATTTCAAATAAGAATGGAAAAAAAGTGATTCAAACGAAGTTTCCAAACTTCGAAAAAAAAATTTTTTCTTTTCGAGATTCTTTGCGCATAATATGCTTTTCTGAGGCTATCAAACTACTGTAATGAAAGAGAACCAGTTATCTCAAATAAGAACGGGAAAAAAGTGATTCCAACGAAGTTTCCAAACTTCGAAAAAAAGTTTTTTTCTTTTCGTGATTCTTTGCGCTAAATATGCTTTTCTGAGGCTATCAAACTAGTATAATAAAAGAGAACCAGTTATCTCAAATAAGAACAGAAAAAAAGTGATTCTAAAGAAGTTTCCAAACTTCGAAAAAAGTTTCTTTGCGCATAATATGCTTTACTGAGGCTATCAAACTAGTATAATGAAAGAGAACCAGTTATCTCAAATAAGAACGGAAAAAAAGTGATTCAAACGAAGTTTCCAAACTTCGAAAAAATTTTTTTTTCTTTCCGTGATTCTTTTCGCTAAATATGCTTTTCTGAGGCTATCAAACTAGTATAATGAAAGAGAACCAGTTATCTCAAATAAGAACAGAAAAAAAGTGATTCTAAAGAAGTTTCCAAACTTCGAAAAAAAATGTTTTTCTTTTCGAGATTCTTTGCGCATAATATGCTTTTCTGAGGCTATCAAACTAGTATAATGAAAGAGAACCAGTTATCTCAAATAAGAACAGAAAAAAAGTGATTCAAACGAAGTTTCCAAACTTCGACAAAAAATTTTTTTCTTTTTGAGATTCTTTGCGCATAATATACTTTTCTACGGCTATCAAACTGGTAAAATGAAAGAGAACCAGTTATCTCGAATAAGAACGGAAAATAAGTAATTCTAACGAAGTTTCCAAACTTCGAAAAAAATTTTTTTTCTTTTCGAGATTCTTTGCGCATAATATGGTTTACTGAGGCTATCAAACTAGTATAATGAAAGAGAACCAGTTATCTCAAATTAGAACGGAAAAAAAGTGATTCTAACGAAGTTTCCAAACTTCGAAAAAAATTTTTTTTCTTTTCGAGATTCTTTGCGCAAAATATGCTTTACTGAGGCTATCAAACTAGTATAATGAAAGAGAACCAGTTATCTCAAATAAGAACCGAAAAAAAGTGATTCTAAAGAAGTTTCCAAACTTCGAAAAAAAATTTTTTTCTTTTCCAAATTCTTTGCGCATAATATGCTTTACTGAGGCTATCAAACGAGTATAATGAAAGAGAACCAGTTATGTCAAATAAGAACGGAAAAAAAGTGATTCTAACGAAGTTTCCAAACTTCGAAAAAAAATTTTTTTCTTTTCGAGATTCTTTGCGCATAATATGCTTTACTGAGGCTATCAAACTAGTATAATGAAAGAGAACCAGTTATCTCAAATAAGAACAGAAAAAAAGTGGTTCTAACGATTTTTCCAAACTTCGAAAAAAATTTTTTTTTTTTTCGTGATTCTTTGCGCTAAATATGCTTTTCTGAGGCTATCAAACTAGTATAATGAAAGAGAACCAGTTATCTCAAATAAGAACGGAAAAAAAGTGATTCAAACGAAGATTCCAAACTTCGAAAAAAAATGTTTTTCTTTTCGAGATTCTTTGCGCATAATATGCTTTTCTGAGGCTATCAAAATAGTATAATGAAAGAGAACCAGTTATCTCAAATAAGAACGGGAAAAAAGTGATTCTAACGAAGTTTCCAAACTTCGAAAATAATTTTTTTTCTTTTCGTGATTCTTTGCGCTAAATATGCTTTTCTGAGTTTATCAAACTAGTATAATGAAAGAGAACCAGTTATCTCAAATAAGAACAGAAAAAAAGTGATTCTAAAGTAGTTTCCAAACTTCGAAAAAAAATTTTTTTCTTCTCGAGATTCTTTGCGCATAATATGCTTTACTGAGGCTATCAAACTAGTATAATGAAAGAGAACCAGTTATCTCAAATAAGAACGGAAAAAAAGTGATTCAAAAGAAGTTTCAAAACTTCGAAAAAAATTTTTTTTCTTTTCGAGATTCTTTGCGCATAATATGCTTTTCTGAGGCTATCAAACTAGTATAATAAAAGAGAACCAGTTATCTCAAATAAGAACAGAAAAAAAGTGATTCTAAAGAAGTTTCCAAACCTCGAAAAATTTTTTTTTTCTTTTCGAGATTCTTAGCGCATAATATGCTTTACTGAGGCTATCAAACTAGTATAATGAAAGAGAACCAGTTATTTCAAATAAGAACGGAAAAAAAGTGATTCAAACAAAGTTTCCAAACTTCGAAATAAAATTTTTTTCTTTTCGAGATTCTTTGCGCATAATATGCATTTCTGAGGCTATCAAACTACTATAATGAAAGAGAACCAGTTATCTCAAATAAGAACGGGAAAAAAGTGATTCTAACGAAGTTTCCAAACTTCGAAAAAAAGTTTTTTTCTTTTCGTGATTCTTTGCGCTAAATATGCTTTTCTGAGGCTATCAAACTAGTATAATAAAAGAGAACCAGTTATCTCAAATAAGAACAGAAAAAAAGTGATTCTAAAGAAGTTTCCAAACTTCAAAAAAAAGTTTTTTTCTTTTCGAGATTCTTTGCGCATAATATGCTTTACTGAGGCTATCAAACTAGTATAATTAAAGAGAACCAGTTATCTCAAATAAGAACGGAAAAAAAGTGATTCAAACGAAGTTTCCAAACTTCGAAAAAAAATCTTTTTCTTTTCGTGATTCTTTTCGCTAAATATGCTTTTCTGAGGCTATCAAACTAGTATAATGAAAGAGAACCAGTTATCTCAAATAAGAACGGAAAAAAAGTGATTCTAACGAAGTTTCCAAACTTCGAAAAAAAATTTTTTTCTTTTCGAGATTCTTTGCGCATAATATGCTTTACTGAGGCTATCAAACTAGTATAATTAAAGAGAACCAGTTATCTCAAATAAGAACGGAAAAAAAGTGATTCAAACGAAGTTTCCAATCTTCGAAAAAAAAATTTTTTCTTTTCGAGATACTTTGCGCATAATATGCTTTTCTGAGGCTATCAAACTAGTATAATGAAAGAGAACCAGTTATCTCAAATAAGAACGGGAAAAAAGTGATTCTAACGAAGTTTCCAAACTTCGAAAAAAAATTTTTTTCTTTTCGAGATTCTTTGCGCATAATATGCTTTACTGAGGCTATCAAACTAGTATAATTAAAGAGAACCAGTTATCTCAAATAAAAACGGAACAAAAGTGATTCAAACGAAGTTTCCAAACTTCGAAAAAAATCTTTTTCTTTTCGTGATTCTTTTCGCTAAATATGCTTTTCTGAGGCTATCAAACTAGTATAATGAAAGAGAACCAGTTATTTTAAATAAGAACAGAAACAAAGTGATTCTAAAGAAGTTTCCAAACTTCGAAAAGAAATTTTTTTCTTTTCGAGATTCTTTGCGCATAATATGCTTTACTGAGGCTATCAAACTAGTATAATGAAAGAGAACCAGTTATCTCAAATAAGAATGGAAAAAAAGTGATTCAAACGAAGTTTCGAAACTCCGAAAAAAATTTTTTTTCTTTTCGAGATTCTTTGCGCATAATATGCTTTACTGAGGCTATCAAACTAGTATAATGAAAGAGAACCAGTTATCTCAAATAAGAACAGAAAAAAAGTGATTCTAAAGATGTTTCCAAACTGCGAAAAAATTTTTTTTTCTTTTCGAGATTCTTTGCGCATAATATGCTTTACTGAGGCTATCAAACTAGTATAATGAAAGAGAACCAGTTATCTCAAATAAGAACGGAAAAAAATTGATTCTAAAGAAGTTTCCAAACTTCGAAAAAAAATTTTTTTCTTTTCGAGATTCTTTGCGCATAATATGGTTTACTGAGGCTATCAAACTAGTATAATGAAAGAGAACCAGTTATCTCAAATAAGAACAGAAAAAAAGTGATTCTAAAGTAGTTTCCAAACTTCGAAAAAAAATTTTTTTCTTTTCGAGATTCTTTGCGCATAATATGCTTTACTGAGGCTATCAAACTAGTATAATAAAAGAGAACCAGTTATCTCAAATAAGAACAGAAAAAAAGTGATTCTAAATAAGTTTCCAAACTTCGAAAAAAATTTTTTTTCTTTTCCAGATTCTTTGCGCATAAAATGCTTTACTGAGGCTATCAAACTAGTATAATGCAAGAGAACCAGTTATTTCAAATAAGAACGGAAAAAAAGTGATTCAAACGAAGTTTCCAAACTTGGAAATAAAATTTTTTTCTTTTCGAGATTCTTTGCGCATAATATGCTTTTCTGAGGCTATCAAACTACTATAATGAAAGAGAACCAGGTATCTCAAATAAGAACGGAAAAAAAGTGATTCTAACAAGGTTTCCAAACTTCGAAAAAATTTTGTTTTCTTTTCGAGATTCTTTGTGCATAATATGCTTTACTGAGGCTATCAAACTAGTATAATGAAAGAGAACCAGTTATCTCAAATAAGAACGGAAAAAAAGTGATTCAAACGAAGTTTCCAAACTTCGAAAAAAATCTTTTTCTTTTCGAGATTCTTTGCGCATAATATTCTTTTCTGAGGCTATCAAATTAGTATAATGAAAGAGAACCAGTTATCTCAAATAAGAACGGAAAAAAAGTGATTCTAATGAAGTTTCCAAACTTCGAAAAAAATTTTTTTTCTTTTCGAGATTCTTTGCGCATAATATGCTTTTCTGAGGCTATCAAAATAGTATAATGAAAGAAAACCATTTATCTCAAATAAGAACGGAAAAAAAGTGATTCTAACGAAGTTTCCAAACTTCGAAAAAAATTTTTTTTTCTTTTCGAGATTCTTTGCGCATAATATGCTTTATGAGGCTATCAAACTAGTATAATGAAAGAGAACCAGTGTTCTCAAATAAGAACGGGAAAAAAGTGATTCTAACGAAGTTTCCAAACTTCGAAAAAAAGTTTTTTTCTTTTCGTGATTCTTTGCGCTAAATATGCTTTTCTGAGGCTATCAAACTAGTATAATAAAAGAGAACCAGTTATCTCAAATAAGAACAGAAAAAAAGTGATTCTAAAGAAGTTTCCAAACTGGGAAAAAAAATTTTTTTCTTTTCGAGATTCTTTGCGCATAATATGCTTTACTGAGGCTATCAAACTAGTATAATTAAAGATAACCAGTTATCTCAAATAAGAACGGAAAAAAAGTGATTCAAACGAAGTTTCCAAACTTCGAAAAAAAATTTTTTTCTTTTCGAGATTCTTTGCGCATAATATGGTTTACTGAGGCTATCAAACTAGTATAATGAAAGAGAAACAGTTATCGCAAATAAGAACAGAATAAAAGTGATTCTAAAGAAGTTTCCAATTTTCGAAAAAAAATTTTTTCTTTTCGAGATTCTTTGCGCATAATATGCTTTACTGAGGCTATCAAACTAGTATAATGAAAGAGAACCAGTTATCTCAAATAAGAACGGAAAAAAAGTGATTCAAACGAAGTTTCCAAACTTCGAAAAAAAATATTTTTCTTTTCGAGATTCTTTGCGCATAATATGCTTTTCTGAGGCTATCAAACTAGTATAATGAAAGAGAACCAGTTATCTCAAATAAGAACGGGAAAAAAGTGATTCTAACGAAGTTTCCAAACTTCGAAAAGAAATTTTTCTCTTTTCGAGATTCTTTGCGCATAATATGCTTTACTGAGGCTATCAAACTAGTATAATGAAAGAGAACCAGTTATCTCAAATAAGAATGGAAAAAAAGTGATTCAAACGAAGTTTCCAAACTTCGAAAAAAAATGTTTTTCTTTTCGAGATTCTTTGCGCATAATATGCTTTTCTGAGGCTATCAAACTAGTATAATGAAAGAGAACCAGTTATCTCAAATAAGAACGGAAAAAAAGAGATTCTAACGAAGTTTCGAAACTCCGAAAAAAATTTATTTTCTTTTCGAGATTCTTTGCGCATAATATGCTTTACTGAGGCTATCAAACTAGTATAATGAAAGAGAACCAGTTATCTCAAATAAGAACAGAAAAAAAGTGATTCTAAAGATGTTTCCAAACTGCGAAAAAATTTTTTTTTCTTTTCGAGATTCTTTGCGCATAATATGCTTTACTGAGGCTATCAAACTAGTATAATGAAAGAGAACCAGTTATCTCAAATAAGAACGGAAAAAAATTGATTCTAAAGAAGTTTCCAAACTTCGAAAAAAAATTTTTTTCTTTTCGAGATTCTTTGCGCATAATATGGTTTACTGAGGCTATCAAACTAGTATAATGAAAGAGAACCAGTTATCTCAAATAAGAGCAGAAAAATAGTGATTCTAAAGTAGTTTCCAAACTTCGAAAAAAAATTTTTTTCTTTTCGAGATTCTTTGCGCATAATATGCTTTACTGAGGCTATCAAACTAGTATAATAAAAGAGAACCAGTTATCTCAAATAAGAACAGAAAAAAAGTGATTCTAAATAAGTTTCCAAACTTCGAAAAAATTTTTTTTTCTTTTCCAGATTCTTTGCGCATAAAATGCTTTACTGAGGCTATCAAACTAGTATAATGCAAGAGAACCAGTTATTTCAAATAAGAACGGAAAAAAAGTGATTCAAACGAAGTTTCCAAACTTCGAAATAAAATTTTTTTCTTTTCGAGATTCTTTGCGCATAATATGCTTTTCTGAGGCTATCAAACTACTATAATGAAAGAGAACCAGGTATCTCAAATAAGAACGGAAAAAAAGTGATTCTAACAAGGTTTCCAAACTTCGAAAAAATTTTGTTTTCTTTTCGAGATTCTTTGTGCATAATATGCTTTACTGAGGCTATCAAACTAGTATAATGAAAGAGAACCAGTTATCTCAAATAAGAACGGAAAAAAAGTGATTCAAACGAAGTTTCCAAACTTCGAAAAAAATCTTTTTCTTTTCGAGATTCTTTGCGCATAATATTCTTTTCTGAGGCTATCAAACTAGTATAATGAAAGAGAACCAGTTATCTCAAATAAGAACGGAAAAAAAGTGATTCTAATGAAGTTTCCAAACTTCGAAAAAAATTTTTTTTCTTTTCGAGATTCTTTGCGCATAATATGCTTTTCTGAGGCTATCAAAATAGTATAATGAAAGAAAACCATTTATCTCAAATAAGAACGGAAAAAAAGTGATTCTAACGAAGTTTCCAAACTTCGAAAAAAATTTTTTTTTCTTTTCGAGATTCTTTGCGCATAATATGCTTTATGAGGCTATCAAACTAGTATAATGAAAGAGAACCAGTGTTCTCAAATAAGAACGGGAAAAAAGTGATTCTAACGAAGTTTCCAAACTTCGAAAAAAAGTTTTTTTCTTTTCGTGATTCTTTGCGCTAAATATGCTTTTCTGAGGCTATCAAACTAGTATAATAAAAGAGAACCAGTTATCTCAAATAAGAACAGAAAAAAAGTGATTCTAAAGAAGTTTCCAAACTGGGAAAAAAATTTTTTTTCTTTTCGAGATTCTTTGCGCATAATATGCTTTACTGAGGCTATCAAACTAGTATAATTAAAGATAACCAGTTATCTCAAATAAGAACGGAAAAAAAGTGATTCAAACGAAGTTTCCAAACTTCGAAAAAAAATTTTTTTCTTTTCGAGATTCTTTGCGCATAATATGGTTTACTGAGGCTAACAAACTAGTATAATGAAAGAGAAACAGTTATCGCAAATAAGAACAGAATAAAAGTGATTCTAAAGAAGTTTCCAATTTTCGAAAAAAAATTTTTTCTTTTCGACATTCTTTGCGCATTATATGCTTTACTGAGGCTATCAAACTAGTATAATGAAAGAGAACCAGTTATCTCAAATAAGAACGGAAAAAAAGTGATTCAAACGAAGTTTCCAAACTTCGAAAAAAAATATTTTTCTTTTCGAGATTCTTTGCGCATAATATGCTTTTCTGAGGCTATCAAACTAGTATAATGAAAGAGAACCAGTTATCTCAAATAAGAACGGGAAAAAAGTGATTCTAACGAAGTTTCCAAACTTCGAAAAAAATTTTTTTTCTTTTCGAGATTCTTTGCGCATAATATGCTTTACTGAGGCTATCAAACTAGTATAATGAAAGAGAACCAGTTATCTCAAATAAGAACGGAAAAAAAGTGATTCAAACGAAGTTTCCAAACTTCGAAAAAAAATCTTTTTCTTTTCGAGATTCTTTGCGCATAATATTCTTTTCTGAGGCTATCAAAACTGTATAATGAAAGAGAACCAGTTATCTCAAATATGAACGGAAAAAAAGTGATTCTAATGAAGTTTCCAAACTTCGAAAAAAAATTTTTTTCTTTTCGAGATTCTTTGCGCATAATATGCTTTTCTGAGGCTATCAAAATAGTATAATGAAAGAGAACCAGTTATCTCAAATAAGAACGGAAAAAAAGTGATTCTAACGAAGTTTCCAAACTTCGAAAAAATTTTTTTTTCTTTTCGAGATTCTTTGCGCATAATATGCTTTATGAGGCTATCAAACTAGTATAATGAAAGAGAACCAGTGTTCTCAAATAAGAACGGAAAAAAAGTGATTCAAACGAAGTTTCCAAACTTCGAAAAAAAATTTTTTTCTTTTCGAGATTCTTTGCGCATAATATGCTTTTCTGAGTCTATCAAACTAGTATAATGAAAGAGAACCAGTTATCTCAAATAAGAACGGAAAAAAGGTGATTCTAACGAAGTTTCCAAACAAAAAAAAAAAATTTTTTTTCTTTTCGAGATTCTTTGCGCATAATATGCTTTTCTGAGGCTATCAAACTACTATAATGAAAGGGAACCAGTTATCTCAAATAAGAACGGGAAAAAAGTGATTCTAACGAAGTTTCCAAACTTCGAAAAAAAGTTTTTTTCTTTTCGTGATTCTTTGCGCTAAATATGCTTTTCTGAGGCTATCAAACTAGTATAATAAAAGAGAACCAGTTATCTCAAATAAGAACAGAAAAAAAGTGATTCTAAAGAAGTTTCCAAACTTCGAAAAAAGTTTCTTTGCGCATAATATGCTTTACTGAGGCTATCAAACTAGTATAATGAAAGAGAACCAGTTATCTCAAATAAGAACGGAAAAAAAGTGATTCAAACGAAGTTTCCAAACTTCGAAAAAAATTTTTTTTCTTTCCGTGATTCTTTTCGCTAAATATGCTTTTCTGAGGCTATCAAACTAGTATAATGAAAGAGAACCAGTTATCTCAAATAAGAACAGAAAAAAAGTGATTCTAAAGAAGTTTCCAAACTTCGAAAAAAAATGTTTTTCTTTTCGAGATTCTTTGCGCATAATATGCTTTTCTGAGGCTATCAAACTAGTATAATGAAAGAGAACCAGTTATCTCAAATAAGAACAGAAAAAAAGTGATTCAAACGAAGTTTCCAAACTTCGACAAAAATTTTTTTTCTTTTTGAGATTCTTTGCGCATAATATACTTTTCTACGGCTATCAAACTGGTAAAATGAAAGAGAACCAGTTATCTCGAATAAGAACGGAAAATAAGTAATTCTAACGAAGTTTCCAAACTTCGAAAAAAATTTTTATTCTTTTCGAGATTCTTTGCGCATAATATGGTTTACTGAGGCTATCAAACTAGTATAATGAAAGAGAACCAGTTATCTCAAATAAGAACGGAAAAAAAGTGATTCTAACGAAGTTTCCAAACTTCGAAAAAAAATTTTTTTCTTTTCGAGATTCTTTGCGCATAATATGCTTTACTGAGGCTATCAAACTAGTATAATGAAAGAGAACCAGTTATCTCAAATAAGAACCGAAAAAAAGTGATTCCAAAGAAGTTTCCAAACTTCGAAAAACAATTTTTTTCTTTTCCAAATTCTTTGCGCATAATATGCTTTACTGAGGCTATCAAACGAGTATAATGAAAGAGAACCAGTTATGTCAAATAAGAACGGAAAAAAAGTGATTCTAACGAAGTTTCCAAACTTCGAAAAAAAATTTTTTTCTTTTCGAGATTCTTTGCGCATAATATGCTTTACTGAGGCTATCAAACTAGTATAATGAAAGAGAACCAGTTATCTCAAATAAGAACAGAAAAAAAGTGATTCTAACGATTTTTCCAAACTTCGAAAAAATTTTTTTTTCTTTTCGTGATTCTTTGCACTAAATATGCTTTTCTGAGGCTATCAAACTAGTATAATGAAAGAGAACCAGTTATCTCAAATAAGAACAGAAAAAAAGTGATTCTAAAGAAGTTTCCAAACTTCGAAAAAAAATTTTTTTCATTTCGAGATTCTTTGCGCATAATATGCTTTACTGAGGCTATCAAACTAGTATAATGAAAGAGAACCAGTTATCTCAAATAAGAACGGAAAAAAAGTGATTCAAACGAAGATTCCAAACTTCGAAAAAAAATGTTTTTCTTTTCGAGATTCTTTGCGCATAATACGCTTTTCTGAGGCTATCAAAATAGTATAATGAAAGAGAACCAGTTATCTCAAATAAGAACGGGAAAAAAGTGATTCTAACGAAGTTTCCAAACTTCGAAAATAATTTTTTTTCTTTTCGTGATTCTTTGCGCTAAATATGCTTTTCTGAGTTTATCAAACTAGTATAATGAAAGAGAACCAGTTATCTCAAATAAGAACAGAAAAAAAGTGATTCTAAAGTAGTTTCCAAACTTCGAAAAAAAATTTTTTTCTTCTCGAGATTCTTTGCGCATAATATGCTTTACTGAGGCTATCAAACTAGTATAATGAAAGAGAACCAGTTATCTCAAATAAGAACGGAAAAAAAGTGATTCAAAAGAAGTTTCCAAACTTCGAAAAAATTTTTTTTTCTTTTCGAGATTCTTTGCGCATAATATGCTTTTCTGAGGCTATCAAACTAGTATAATAAAAGAGAACCAGTTATCTCAAATAAGAACAGAAAAAAAGTGATTCTAAAGAAGTTTCCAAACTTCGAAAAATTTTTTTTTTCTTTTCGAGATTCTTTGCGCATAATATGCTTTACTGAGGCTATCAAACTAGTATAATGAAAGAGAACCAGTTATTTCAAATAAGAACGGAAAAAAAGTGATTCAAACAAAGTTTCCAAACTTCGAAATAAAATTTTTTTCTTTTCGAGATTCTTTGCGCATAATATGCTTTTCTGAGGCTATCAATCTACTATAATGAAAGAGAACCAGTTATCTCAAATAAGAACGGGAAAAAAGTGATTCTAACGAAGTTTCCAAACTTCGAAAAAAAGTTTTTTTCTTTTCGTGATTCTTTGCGCTAAATATGCATTTCTGAGGCTATCAAACTAGTATAATAAAAGAGAACCAGTTATCTCAAATAAGAACAGAAAAAAAGTGATTCTAAAGAAGTTTCCAAACTTCGAAAAAAAGTTTTTTTCTTATCGAGATTCTTTGCGCATAATATGCTTTACTGAGGCTATCAAACTAGTATAATTAAAGAGAACCAGTTATCTCAAATAAGAACGGAAAAAAAGTGATTCAAACGAAGTTTCCAAACTTCGAAAAAAAATCTTTTTCTTTTCGTGATTCTTTTCGCTAAATATGCTTTTCTGAGGCTATCAAACTAGTATAATGAAAGAGAACCAGTTATCTCAAATAAGAACGGAAAAAAAGTGATTCTAACGAAGTTTCCAAACTTCGAAAAAAAATTTTTTTCTTTTCGAGATTCTTTGCGCATAATATGCTTTACTGAGGCTATCAAACTAGTATAATAAAAGAGAACCAGTTATCTCAAATAAGAACGGAAAAAAAGTGATTCAAACGAAGTTTCCAATCTTCGAAAAAAAATTTTTTTCTTTTCGAGATACTTTGCGCATAATATGCTTTTCTGAGGCTATCAAACTAGTATAATGAAAGAGAACCAGTTATCTCAAATAAGAACGGGAAAAAAGTGATTCTAACGAAGTTTCCAAACTTCGAAAAAAAATTTTTTTCTTTTCGAGATTCTTTGCGCATAATATGCTTTTCTGAGGCTATCAAACTACTGTAATGAAAGAGAACCAGTTATCTCAAATAAGAACGGGAAAAAAGTGATTCTAACGAAGTTTCCAAACTTCGAAAAAAAGTTTTTTTCTTTTCGTGATTCTTTGCGCTAAATATGCTTTTCTGAGGCTATCAAACTAGTATAATAAAAGAGAACCAGTTATCTCAAATAAGAACAGAAAAAAAGTGATTCTAAAGAAGTTTCCAAACTGGGAAAAAAATTTTTTTTCCTTTCGAGAATCTTTGCGCATAATATGCTTTACTGAGGCTATCAAACTAGTATAATTAAAGAGAACCAGTTATCTCAAATAAAAACGGAACAAAAGTGATTCAAACGAAGTTTCTAAACTTCGAAAAAAATCTTTTTCTTTTCGTGATTCTTTTCGCTAAATATGCTTTTCTGAGGCTATCAAACTAGTATAATGAAAGAGAACCAGTTATCTTAAATAAGAACAGAAACAAAGTGATTCTAAAGAAGTTTCCAAACTTCGAAAAAAAATTTTTTCTTTTCGAGATTCTTTGCGCATAATATGCTTTACTGAGGCTATCAAACTAGTATAATGAAAGAGAACCAGTTATCTCAAATAAGAATGGAAAAAAAGTGATTCAAACGAAGTTTCCAAACTTCGAAAAAAAATGTTTTTCTTTTCGAGATTCTTTGCGCATAATATGCTTTTCTGAGGCTATCAAACTAGTATAATGAAAGAGAACCAGTTATCTCAAATAAGAACGGAAAAAAAGAGATTCTAACGAAGTTTCGAAACTCCGAAAAAAATTTATTTTCTTTTCGAGATTCTTTGCGCATAATATGCTTTACTGAGGCTATCAAACTAGTATAATGAAAGAGAACCAGTTATCTCAAATAAGAACAGAAAAAAAGTGATTCTAAAGATGTTTCCAAACTGCGAAAAAATTTTTTTTTCTTTTCGAGATTCTTTGCGCATAATATGCTTTACTGAGGCTATCAAACTAGTATAATGAAAGAGAACCAGTTATCTCAAATAAGAACGGAAAAAAATTGATTCTAAAGAAGTTTCCAAACTTCGAAAAAAAATTTTTTTCTTTTCGAGATTCTTTGCGCATAATATGGTTTACTGAGGCTATCAAACTAGTATAATGAAAGAGAACCAGTTATCTCAAATAAGAACAGAAAAAAAGTGATTCTAAAGTAGTTTCCAAACTTCGAAAAAAAATTTTTTTCTTTTCGAGATTCTTTGCGCATAATATGCTTTAATGAGGCTATCAAACTAGTATAATAAAAGAGAACCAGTTATCTCAAATAAGAACAGAAAAAAAGTGATTCTAAAGAAGTTTCCAAACTTCGAAAAATTTTTTTTTTCTTTTCCAGATTCTTTGCGCATAATATGCTTTACTGAGGCTATCAAACTAGTATAATGCAAGAGAACCAGTTATTTCAAATAAGAACGGAAAAAAAGTGATTCAAACGAAGTTTCCAAACTTCGAAATAAAATTTTTTTCTTTTCGAGATTCTTTGCGCATAATATGCTTTTCTGAGGCTATCAAACTACTATAATGAAAGAGAACCAGGTATCTCAAATAAGAACGGAAAAAAAGTGATTCTAAAAAGGTTTCCAAACTTCGAAAAAATTTTGTTTTCTTTTCGAGATTCTTTGTGCATAATATGCTTTACTGAGGCTATCAAACTAGTATAATGAAAGAGAACCAGTTATCTCAAATAAGAACGGAAAAAAAGTGATTCAAACGAAGTTTCCAAACTTCGAAAAAAATCTTTTTCTTTTCGAGATTCTTTGCGCATAATATTCTTTTCTGAGGCTATCAAACTAGTATAATGAAAGAGAACCAGTTATCTCAAATAAGAACGGAAAAAAAGTGATTCTAATGAAGTTTCCAAACTTCGAAAAAAATTTTTTTTCTTTTCGAGATTCTTTGCGCATAATATGCTTTTCTGAGGCTATCAAAATAGTATAATGAAAGAAAACCATTTATCTCAAATAAGAACGGAAAAAAAGTGATTCTAACGAAGTTTCCAAACTTCGAAAAAAATTTTTTTTTCTTTTCGAGATTCTTTGCGCATAATATGCTTTATGAGGCTATCAAACTAGTATAATGAAAGAGAACCAGTGTTCTCAAATAAGAACGGGAAAAAAGTGATTCTAACGAAGTTTCCAAACTTCGAAAAAAAGTTTTTTTCTTTTCGTGATTCTTTGCGCTAAATATGCCTTTCTGAGGCTATCAAACTAGTATAATAAAAGAGAACCAGTTATCTCAAATAAGAACAGAAAAAAAGTGATTCTGAAGAAGTTTCCAAACTGGGAAAAAAATTTTTTTTCTTTTCGAGATTCTTTGCGCATAATATGCTTTACTGAGGCTATCAAACTAGTATAATTAAAGATAACCAGTTATCTCAAATAAGAACGGAAAAAAAGTGATTCAAACGAAGTTTCCAAACTTCGAAAAAAAATTTTTTTCTTTTCGAGATTCTTTGCGCATAATATGGTTTACTGAGGCTATCAAACTAGTATAATGAAAGAGAAACAGTTATCGCAAATAAGAACAGAATAAAAGTGATTCTAAAGAAGTTTCCAATTTTCGAAAAAAAATTTTTTCTTTTCGAGATTCTTTGCGCATAATATGCTTTACTGAGGCTATCAAACTAGTATAATGAAAGAGAACCAGTTATCTCAAATAAGAACGGAAAAAAAGTGATTCAAACGAAGTTTCCAAACTTCGAAAAAAAATATTTTTCTTTTCGAGATTCTTTGCGCATAATATGCTTTTCTGAGGCTATCAAACTAGTATAATGAAAGAGAACCAGTTATCTCAAATAAGAACGGAAAAAAAGTGATTCTAACGAAGTTTCCAAACTTCGAAAAAAATTTTTTTTCTTTTCGAGATTCTTTGCGCATAATATGCTTTTCTGAGGCTATCAAAATAGTATAATGAAAGAGAACCAGTTATCTCAAATAAGAACGAGAAAAAAGTTATTCTAACGATGTTTCCAAACTTCGAAAATAATTTTTTTTCTTTTCGTGATTCTTTGCGCTAAATGTGCTTTACTGAGGCAATCAAACTAGTATAATGAAAGAGAACCAGTTATCTCAAATAAGAACGTGAAAAAAGTGATTCTAACGAAGTTTCCAAACTTGGAAAAAAATGTTTTTCTTTTCGAGATTCTTTGAGCATAATATGCTTTTCTGAGGCTATCAAGCTAGTATAATGAAAGAGAACCAGTTATCTCAAATAAGAACGGAAAAAAAGTGATTCAAACGAAGATTCCAAACTTCGAAAAAAAATGTTTTTCTTTTCGAGATTCTTTGCGCATAATATGCTTTTCTGAGGCTATCAAAATAGTATAATGAAAGAGAACCAGTTATCTCAAATAAGAACGGGAAAAAAGTGATTCTAACGAAGTTTCCAAACTTCGAAAATAATTTTTTTTCTTTTCGTGATTCTTTGCGCTAAATATGCTTTTCTGAGTTTATCAAACTAGTATAATGAAAGAGAACCAGTTATCTCAAATAAGAACAGAAAAAAAGTGATTCTAAAGTAGTTTCCAAACTTCGAAAAAAAATTTTTTTCTTCTCGAGATTCTTTGCGCATAATATGCTTTACTGAGGCTATCAAACTAGTATAATGAAAGAGAACCAGTTATCTCAAATAAGAACGGAAAAAAAGTGATTCAAAAGAAGTTTCAAAACTTCGAAAAAAATTTTTTTTCTTTTCGAGATTCTTTGCGCATAATATGCTTTTCTGAGGCTATCAAACTAGTATAATAAAAGAGAACCAGTTATCTCAAATAAGAACAGAAAAAAAGTGATTCTAAAGAAGTTTCCAAACTTCGAAAAATTTTTTTTTTCTTTTCGAGATTCTTAGCGCATAATATGCTTTACTGAGGCTATCAAACTAGTATAATGAAAGAGAACCAGTTATTTCAAATAAGAACGGAAAAAAAGTGATTCAAACAAAGTTTCCAAACTTCGAAATAAAATTTTTTTCTTTTCGAGATTCTTTGCGCATAATATGCTTTTCTGAGGCTATCAAACTACTATAATGAAAGAGAACCAGTTATCTCAAATAAGAACGGGAAAAAAGTGATTCTAACGAAGTTTCCAAACTTCGAAAAAAAGTTTTTTTCTTTTCGTGATTCTTTGCGCTAAATATGCTTTTCTGAGGCTATCAAACTAGTATAATAAAAGAGAACCAGTTATCTCAAATAAGAACAGAAAAAAAGTGATTCTAAAGAAGTTTCCAAACTTCAAAAAAAAGTTTTTTTCTTTTCGAGATTCTTTGCGCATAATATGCTTTACTGAGGCTATCAAACTAGTATAATTAAAGAGAACCAGTTATCTCAAATAAGAACGGAAAAAAAGTGATTCAAACGAAGTTTCCAAACTTCGAAAAAAAATCTTTTTCTTTTCGTGATTCTTTTCGCTAAATATGCTTTTCTGAGGCTATCAAACTAGTATAATGAAAGAGAACCAGTTATCTCAAATAAGAACGGAAAAAAAGTGATTCTAACGAAGTTTCCAAACTTCGAAAAAAAATTTTTTTCTTTTCGAGATTCTTTGCGCATAATATGCTTTACTGAGGCTATCAAACTAGTATAATTAAAGAGAACCAGTTATCTCAAATAAGAACGGAAAAAAAGAGATTCAAACGAAGTTTCCAATCTTCGAAAAAAAAATTTTTTCTTTTCGAGATACTTTGCGCATAATATGCTTTTCTGAGGCTATCAAACTAGTATAATGAAAGAGAACCAGTTATCTCAAATAAGAACGGGAAAAAAGTGATTCTAACGAAGTTTCCAAACTTCGAAAAAAAATTTTTTTCTTTTCGAGATTCTTTGCGCATAATATGCTTTTCTGAGGCTATCAAAATAGTATAATGAAAGAGAAACAGTTATCTGAAATAAGAACGGAATAAAAGTGATTCAAACGAAGTTTCCAAACTTCGAAAAAATTTTTTTTTCTTTTCGAGATTCTTTGCGCATATTTTTTTCTGAGGCTATCAAACTAGTATAATAAAAGAGAACCAGCTATCTCAAATAAGAACAGAAAAAAAGTGATTCTAAAGAAGTTTCCAAACTTCGAAAAATTTTTTTTTTCTTTTCGAGATTCTTTGCGCATAATATGCTTTACTGAGGCTATCAAACTAGTATAATGATAGAGAACCAGTTATTTCAAATAAGAATGGAAAAAAAGTGATTCAAACGAAGTTTCCAAACTTCGAAAAAAAAATTTTTTCTTTTCGAGATTCTTTGCGCATAATATGCTTTTCTGAGGCTATCAAACTACTGTAATGAAAGAGAACCAGTTATCTCAAATAAGAACGGGAAAAAAGTGATTCCAACGAAGTTTCCAAACTTCGAAAAAAAGTTTTTTTCTTTTCGTGATTCTTTGCGCTAAATATGCTTTTCTGAGGCTATCAAACTAGTATAATAAAAGAGAACCAGTTATCTCAAATAAGAACAGAAAAAAAGTGATTCTAAAGAAGTTTCCAAACTGGGAAAAAAATTTTTTTTCCTTTCGAGAATCTTTGCGCATAATATGCTTTACTGAGGCTATCAAACTAGTATAATTAAAGAGAACCAGTTATCTCAAATAAAAACGGAACAAAAGTGATTCAAACGAAGTTTCCAAACTTCGAAAAAAATCTTTTTCTTTTCGTGATTCTTTTCGCTAAATATGCTTTTCTGAGGCTATCAAACTAGTATAATGAAAGAGAACCAGTTATCTTAAATAAGAACAGAAACAAAGTGATTCTAAAGAAGTTTCCAAACTTCGAAAAGAAATTTTTTTCTTTTCGAGATTCTTTGCGCATAATATGCTTTACTGAGGCTATCAAACTAGTATAATGAAAGAGAACCAGTTATCTCAAATAAGAATGGAAAAAAAGTGATTCAAACGAAGTTTCCAAACTTCGAAAAAAAATGTTTTTCTTTTCGAGATTCTTTGCGCATAATATGCTTTTCTGAGGCTATCAAACTAGTATAATGAAAGAGAACCAGTTATCTCAAATAAGAACGGAAAAAAAGAGATTCTAACGAAGTTTCGAAACTCCGAAAAAAATTTATTTTCTTTTCGAGATTCTTTGCGCATAATATGCTTTACTGAGGCTATCAAACTAGTATAATGAAAGAGAACCAGTTATCTCAAATAAGAACAGAAAAAAAGTGATTCTAAAGATGTTTCCAAACTGCGAAAAAATTTTTTTTTCTTTTCGAGATTCTTTGCGCATAATATGCTTTACTGAGGCTATCAAACTAGTATAATGAAAGAGAACCAGTTATCTCAAATAAGAACGGAAAAAAATTGATTCTAAAGAAGTTTCCAAACTTCGAAAAAAAATTTTTTTCTTTTCGAGATTCTTTGCGCATAATATGGTTTACTGAGGCTATCAAACTAGTATAATGAAAGAGAACCAGTTATCTCAAATAAGAACAGAAAAAAAGTGATTCTAAAGTAGTTTCCAAACTTCGAAAAAAAATTTTTTTCTTTTCGAGATTCTTTGCGCATAATATGCTTTACTGAGGCTATCAAACTAGTATAATAAAAGAGAACCAGTTATCTCAAATAAGAACAGAAAAAAAGTGATTCTAAATAAGTTTCCAAACTTCGAAAAAAATTTTTTTTCTTTTCCAGATTCTTTGCGCATAAAATGCTTTACTGAGGCTATCAAACTAGTATAATGCAAGAGAACCAGTTATTTCAAATAAGAACGGAAAAAAAGTGATTCAAACGAAGTTTCCAAACTTGGAAATAAAATTTTTTTCTTTTCGAGATTCTTTGCGCATAATATGCTTTTCTGAGGCTATCAAACTACTATAATGAAAGAGAACCAGGTATCTCAAATAAGAACGGAAAAAAAGTGATTCTAACAAGGTTTCCAAACTTCGAAAAAATTTTGTTTTCTTTTCGAGATTCTTTGTGCATAATATGCTTTACTGAGGCTATCAAACTAGTATAATGAAAGAGAACCAGTTATCTCAAATAAGAACGGAAAAAAAGTGATTCAAACGAAGTTTCCAAACTTCGAAAAAAATCTTTTTCTTTTCGAGATTCTTTGCGCATAATATTCTTTTCTGAGGCTATCAAATTAGTATAATGAAAGAGAACCAGTTATCTCAAATAAGAACGGAAAAAAAGTGATTCTAATGAAGTTTCCAAACTTCGAAAAAAATTTTTTTTCTTTTCGAGATTCTTTGCGCATAATATGCTTTTCTGAGGCTATCAAAATAGTATAATGAAAGAAAACCATTTATCTCAAATAAGAACGGAAAAAAAGTGATTCTAACGAAGTTTCCAAACTTCGAAAAAAATTTTTTTTTCTTTTCGAGATTCTTTGCGCATAATATGCTTTATGAGGCTATCAAACTAGTATAATGAAAGAGAACCAGTGTTCTCAAATAAGAACGGGAAAAAAGTGATTCTAACGAAGTTTCCAAACTTCGAAAAAAAGTTTTTTTCTTTTCGTGATTCTTTGCGCTAAATATGCTTTTCTGAGGCTATCAAACTAGTATAATAAAAGAGAACCAGTTATCTCAAATAAGAACAGAAAAAAAGTGATTCTAAAGAAGTTTCCAAACTGGGAAAAAAAATTTTTTTCTTTTCGAGATTCTTTGCGCATAATATGCTTTACTGAGGCTATCAAACTAGTATAATTAAAGATAACCAGTTATCTCAAATAAGAACGGAAAAAAAGTGATTCAAACGAAGTTTCCAAACTTCGAAAAAAAATTTTTTTCTTTTCGAGATTCTTTGCGCATAATATGGTTTACTGAGGCTATCAAACTAGTATAATGAAAGAGAAACAGTTATCGCAAATAAGAACAGAATAAAAGTGATTCTAAAGAAGTTTCCAATTTTCGAAAAAAAATTTTTTCTTTTCGAGATTCTTTGCGCATAATATGCTTTACTGAGGCTATCAAACTAGTATAATGAAAGAGAACCAGTTATCTCAAATAAGAACGGAAAAAAAGTGATTCAAACGAAGTTTCCAAACTTCGAAAAAAAATATTTTTCTTTTCGAGATTCTTTGCGCATAATATGCTTTTCTGAGGCTATCAAACTAGTATAATGAAAGAGAACCAGTTATCTCAAATAAGAACGGGAAAAAAGTGATTCTAACGAAGTTTCCAAACTTCGAAAAGAAATTTTTTTCTTTTCGAGATTCTTTGCGCATAATATGCTTTACTGAGGCTATCAAACTAGTATAATGAAAGAGAACCAGTTATCTCAAATAAGAATGGAAAAAAAGTGATTCAAACGAAGTTTCCAAACTTCGAAAAAAAATGTTTTTCTTTTCGAGATTCTTTGCGCATAATATGCTTTTCTGAGGCTATCAAACTAGTATAATGAAAGAGAACCAGTTATCTCAAATAAGAACGGAAAAAAAGAGATTCTAACGAAGTTTCGAAACTCCGAAAAAAATTTATTTTCTTTTCGAGATTCTTTGCGCATAATATGCTTTACTGAGGCTATCAAACTAGTATAATGAAAGAGAACCAGTTATCTCAAATAAGAACAGAAAAAAAGTGATTCTAAAGATGTTTCCAAACTGCGAAAAAATTTTTTTTTCTTTTCGAGATTCTTTGCGCATAATATGCTTTACTGAGGCTATCAAACTAGTATAATGAAAGAGAACCAGTTATCTCAAATAAGAACGGAAAAAAATTGATTCTAAAGAAGTTTCCAAACTTCGAAAAAAAATTTTTTTCTTTTCGAGATTCTTTGCGCATAATATGGTTTACTGAGGCTATCAAACTAGTATAATGAAAGAGAACCAGTTATCTCAAATAAGAGCAGAAAAATAGTGATTCTAAAGTAGTTTCCAAACTTCGAAAAAAAATTTTTTTCTTTTCGAGATTCTTTGCGCATAATATGCTTTACTGAGGCTATCAAACTAGTATAATAAAAGAGAACCAGTTATCTCAAATAAGAACAGAAAAAAAGTGATTCTAAATAAGTTTCCAAACTTCGAAAAAATTTTTTTTTCTTTTCCAGATTCTTTGCGCATAAAATGCTTTACTGAGGCTATCAAACTAGTATAATGCAAGAGAACCAGTTATTTCAAATAAGAACGGAAAAAAAGTGATTCAAACGAAGTTTCCAAACTTCGAAATAAAATTTTTTTCTTTTCGAGATTCTTTGCGCATAATATGCTTTTCTGAGGCTATCAAACTACTATAATGAAAGAGAACCAGGTATCTCAAATAAGAACGGAAAAAAAGTGATTCTAACAAGGTTTCCAAACTTCGAAAAAATTTTGTTTTCTTTTCGAGATTCTTTGTGCATAATATGCTTTACTGAGGCTATCAAACTAGTATAATGAAAGAGAACCAGTTATCTCAAATAAGAACGGAAAAAAAGTGATTCAAACGAAGTTTCCAAACTTCGAAAAAAATCTTTTTCTTTTCGAGATTCTTTGCGCATAATATTCTTTTCTGAGGCTATCAAACTAGTATAATGAAAGAGAACCAGTTATCTCAAATAAGAACGGAAAAAAAGTGATTCTAATGAAGTTTCCAAACTTCGAAAAAAATTTTTTTTCTTTTCGAGATTCTTTGCGCATAATATGCTTTTCTGAGGCTATCAAAATAGTATAATGAAAGAAAACCATTTATCTCAAATAAGAACGGAAAAAAAGTGATTCTAACGAAGTTTCCAAACTTCGAAAAAAATTTTTTTTTCTTTTCGAGATTCTTTGCGCATAATATGCTTTATGAGGCTATCAAACTAGTATAATGAAAGAGAACCAGTGTTCTCAAATAAGAACGGGAAAAAAGTGATTCTAACGAAGTTTCCAAACTTCGAAAAAAAGTTTTTTTCTTTTCGTGATTCTTTGCGCTAAATATGCTTTTCTGAGGCTATCAAACTAGTATAATAAAAGAGAACCAGTTATCTCAAATAAGAACAGAAAAAAAGTGATTCTAAAGAAGTTTCCAAACTGGGAAAAAAATTTTTTTTCTTTTCGAGATTCTTTGCGCATAATATGCTTTACTGAGGCTATCAAACTAGTATAATTAAAGATAACCAGTTATCTCAAATAAGAACGGAAAAAAAGTGATTCAAACGAAGTTTCCAAACTTCGAAAAAAAATTTTTTTCTTTTCGAGATTCTTTGCGCATAATATGGTTTACTGAGGCTAACAAACTAGTATAATGAAAGAGAAACAGTTATCGCAAATAAGAACAGAATAAAAGTGATTCTAAAGAAGTTTCCAATTTTCGAAAAAAAAATTTTTCTTTTCGACATTCTTTGCGCATTATATGCTTTACTGAGGCTATCAAACTAGTATAATGAAAGAGAACCAGTTATCTCAAATAAGAACGGAAAAAAAGTGATTCAAACGAAGTTTCCAAACTTCGAAAAAAAATATTTTTCTTTTGGAGATTCTTTGCGCATAATATGCTTTTCTGAGGCTATCAAACTAGTATAATGAAAGAGAACCAGTTATCTCAAATAAGAACGGGAAAAAAGTGATTCTAACGAAGTTTCCAAACTTCGAAAAAAATTTTTTTTCTTTTCGAGATTCTTTGCGCATAATATGCTTTACTGAGGCTATCAAACTAGTATAATGAAAGAGAACCAGTTATCTCAAATAAGAACGGAAAAAAAGTGATTCAAACGAAGTTTCCAAACTTCGAAAAAAAATCTTTTTCTTTTCGAGATTCTTTGCGCATAATATTCTTTTCTGAGGCTATCAAAACTGTATAATGAAAGAGAACCAGTTATCTCAAATATGAACGGAAAAAAAGTGATTCTAATGAAGTTTCCAAACTTCGAAAAAAAATTTTTTTCTTTTCGAGATTCTTTGCGCATAATATGCTTTTCTGAGGCTATCAAAATAGTATAATGAAAGAGAACCAGTTATCTCAAATAAGAACGGAAAAAAAGTGATTCTAACGAAGTTTCCAAACTTCGAAAAAATTTTTTTTTCTTTTCGAGATTCTTTGCGCATAATATGCTTTATGAGGCTATCAAACTAGTATAATGAAAGAGAACCAGTGTTCTCAAATAAGAACGGAAAAAAAGTGATTCAAACGAAGTTTCCAAACTTCGAAAAAAAATTTTTTTCTTTTCGAGATTCTTTGCGCATAATATGCTTTTCTGAGTCTATCAAACTAGTATAATGAAAGAGAACCAGTTATCTCAAATAAGAACGGAAAAAAGGTGATTCTAACGAAGTTTCCAAACAAAAAAAAAAAATTTTTTTTCTTTTCGAGATTCTTTGCGCATAATATGCTTTTCTGAGGCTATCAAACTACTATAATGAAAGGGAACCAGTTATCTCAAATAAGAACGGGAAAAAAGTGATTCTAACGAAGTTTCCAAACTTCGAAAAAAAGTTTTTTTCTTTTCGTGATTCTTTGCGCTAAATATGCTTTTCTGAGGCTATCAAACTAGTATAATAAAAGAGAACCAGTTATCTCAAATAAGAACAGAAAAAAAGTGATTCTAAAGAAGTTTCCAAACTTCGAAAAAAGTTTCTTTGCGCATAATATGCTTTACTGAGGCTATCAAACTAGTATAATGAAAGAGAACCAGTTATCTCAAATAAGAACGGAAAAAAAGTGATTCAAACGAAGTTTCCAAACTTCGAAAAAAATTTTTTTTCTTTCCGTGATTCTTTTCGCTAAATATGCTTTTCTGAGGCTATCAAACTAGTATAATGAAAGAGAACCAGTTATCTCAAATAAGAACAGAAAAAAAGTGATTCTAAAGAAGTTTCCAAACTTCGAAAAAAAATGTTTTTCTTTTCGAGATTCTTTGCGCATAATATGCTTTTCTGAGGCTATCAAACTAGTATAATGAAAGAGAACCAGTTATCTCAAATAAGAACAGAAAAAAAGTGATTCAAACGAAGTTTCCAAACTTCGACAAAAATTTTTTTTCTTTTTGAGATTCTTTGCGCATAATATACTTTTCTACGGCTATCAAACTGGTAAAATGAAAGAGAACCAGTTATCTCGAATAAGAACGGAAAATAAGTAATTCTAACGAAGTTTCCAAACTTCGAAAAAAATTTTTATTCTTTTCGAGATTCTTTGCGCATAATATGGTTTACTGAGGCTATCAAACTAGTATAATGAAAGAGAACCAGTTATCTCAAATAAGAACGGAAAAAAAGTGATTCTAACGAAGTTTCCAAACTTCGAAAAAAAATTTTTTTCTTTTCGAGATTCTTTGCGCATAATATGCTTTACTGAGGCTATCAAACTAGTATAATGAAAGAGAACCAGTTATCTCAAATAAGAACCGAAAAAAAGTGATTCCAAAGAAGTTTCCAAACTTCGAAAAACAATTTTTTTCTTTTCCAAATTCTTTGCGCATAATATGCTTTCCTGAGGCTATCAAACGAGTATAATGAAAGAGAACCAGTTATGTCAAATAAGAACGGAAAAAAAGTGATTCTAACGAAGTTTCCAAACTTCGAAAAAAAATTTTTTTCTTTTCGAGATTCTTTGCGCATAATATGCTTTACTGAGGCTATCAAACTAGTATAATGAAAGAGAACCAGTTATCTCAAATAAGAACAGAAAAAAAGTGATTCTAACGATTTTTCCAAACTTCGAAAAAATTTTTTTTTCTTTTCGTGATTCTTTGCGCTAAATATGCTTTTCTGAGGCTATCAAACTAGTATAATGAAAGAGAACCAGTTATCTCAAATAAGAACAGAAAAAAAGTGATTCTAAAGAAGTTTCCAAACTTCGAAAAAAAATTTTTTTCATTTCGAGATTCTTTGCGCATAATATGCTTTACTGAGGCTATCAAACTAGTATAATGAAAGAGAACCAGTTATCTCAAATAAGAACGGAAAAAAAGTGATTCAAACGAAGATTCCAAACTTCGAAAATAATTTTTTTTCTTTTCGTGATTCTTTGCGCTAAATATGCTTTTCTGAGTTTATCAAACTAGTATAATGAAAGAGAACCAGTTATCTCAAATAAGAACAGAAAAAAAGTGATTCTAAAGTAGTTTCCAAACTTCGAAAAAAAATTTTTTTCTTCTCGAGATTCTTTGCGCATAATATGCTTTACTGAGGCTATCAAACTAGTATAATGAAAGAGAACCAGTTATCTCAAATAAGAACGGAAAAAAAGTGATTCAAAAGAAGTTTCCAAACTTCGAAAAAATTTTTTTTTCTTTTCGAGATTCTTTGCGCATAATATGCTTTTCTGAGGCTATCAAACTAGTATAATAAAAGAGAACCAGTTATCTCAAATAAGAACAGAAAAAAAGTGATTCTAAAGAAGTTTCCAAACTTCGAAAAATTTTTTTTTTCTTTTCGAGATTCTTTGCGCATAATATGCTTTACTGAGGCTATCAAACTAGTATAATGAAAGAGAACCAGTTATTTCAAATAAGAACGGAAAAAAAGTGATTCAAACAAAGTTTCCAAACTTCGAAATAAAATTTTTTTCTTTTCGAGATTCTTTGCGCATAATATGCTTTTCTGAGGCTATCAATCTACTATAATGAAAGAGAACCAGTTATCTCAAATAAGAACGGGAAAAAAGTGATTCTAACGAAGTTTCCAAACTTCGAAAAAAAGTTTTTTTCTTTTCGTGATTCTTTGCGCTAAATATGCATTTCTGAGGCTATCAAACTAGTATAATAAAAGAGAACCAGTTATCTCAAATAAGAACAGAAAAAAAGTGATTCTAAAGAAGTTTCCAAACTTCGAAAAAAAGTTTTTTTCTTTTCGAGATTCTTTGCGCATAATATGCTTTACTGAGGCTATCAAACTAGTATAATTAAAGAGAACCAGTTATCTCAAATAAGAACGGAAAAAAAGTGATTCAAACGAAGTTTCCAAACTTCGAAAAAAAATCTTTTTCTTTTCGTGATTCTTTTCGCTAAATATGCTTTTCTGAGGCTATCAAACTAGTATAATGAAAGAGAACCAGTTATCTCAAATAAGAACGGAAAAAAAGTGATTCTAACGAAGTTTCCAAACTTCGAAAAAAAATTTTTTTCTTTTCGAGATTCTTTGCGCATAATATGCTTTACTGAGGCTATCAAACTAGTATAATTAAAGAGAACCAGTTATCTCAAATAAGAACGGAAAAAAAGTGATTCAAACGAAGTTTCCAATCTTCGAAAAAAAATTTTTTTCTTTTCGAGATACTTTGCGCATAATATGCTTTTCTGAGGCTATCAAACTAGTATAATGAAAGAGAACCAGTTATCTCAAATAAGAACGGGAAAAAAGTGATTCTAACGAAGTTTCCAAACTTCGAAAAAAAATTTTTTTCTTTTCGAGATTCTTTGCGCATAATATGCTTTTCTGAGGCTATCAAACTACTGTAATGAAAGAGAACCAGTTATCTCAAATAAGAACGGGAAAAAAGTGATTCTAACGAAGTTTCCAAACTTCGAAAAAAAGTTTTTTTCTTTTCGTGATTCTTTGCGCTAAATATGCTTTTCTGAGGCTATCAAACTAGTATAATAAAAGAGAACCAGTTATCTCAAATAAGAACAGAAAAAAAGTGATTCTAAAGAAGTTTCCAAACTGGGAAAAAAATTTTTTTTCCTTTCGAGAATCTTTGCGCATAATATGCTTTACTGAGGCTATCAAACTAGTATAATTAAAGAGAACCAGTTATCTCAAATAAAAACGGAACAAAAGTGATTCAAACGAAGTTTCTAAACTTCGAAAAAAATCTTTTTCTTTTCGTGATTCTTTTCGCTAAATATGCTTTTCTGAGGCTATCAAACTAGTATAATGAAAGAGAACCAGTTATCTTAAATAAGAACAGAAACAAAGTGATTCTAAAGAAGTTTCCAAACTTCGAAAAAAAAATTTTTCTTTTCGAGATTCTTTGCGCATAATATGCTTTACTGAGGCTATCAAACTAGTATAATGAAAGAGAACCAGTTATCTCAAATAAGAATGGAAAAAAAGTGATTCAAACGAAGTTTCCAAACTTCGAAAAAAAATGTTTTTCTTTTCGAGATTCTTTGCGCATAATATGCTTTTCTGAGGCTATCAAACTAGTATAATGAAAGAGAACCAGTTATCTCAAATAAGAACGGAAAAAAAGAGATTCTAACGAAGTTTCGAAACTCCGAAAAAAATTTATTTTCTTTTCGAGATTCTTTGCGCATAATATGCTTTACTGAGGCTATCAAACTAGTATAATGAAAGAGAACCAGTTATCTCAAATAAGAACAGAAAAAAAGTGATTCTAAAGATGTTTCCAAACTGCGAAAAAATTTTTTTTTCTTTTCGAGATTCTTTGCGCATAATATGCTTTACTGAGGCTATCAAACTAGTATAATGAAAGAGAACCAGTTATCTCAAATAAGAACGGAAAAAAATTGATTCTAAAGAAGTTTCCAAACTTCGAAAAAAAATTTTTTTCTTTTCGAGATTCTTTGCGCATAATATGGTTTACTGAGGCTATCAAACTAGTATAATGAAAGAGAACCAGTTATCTCAAATAAGAACAGAAAAAAAGTGATTCTAAAGTAGTTTCCAAACTTCGAAAAAAAATTTTTTTCTTTTCGAGATTCTTTGCGCATAATATGCTTTAATGAGGCTATCAAACTAGTATAATAAAAGAGAACCAGTTATCTCAAATAAGAACAGAAAAAAAGTGATTCTAAAGAAGTTTCCAAACTTCGAAAAATTTTTTTTTTCTTTTCCAGATTCTTTGCGCATAATATGCTTTACTGAGGCTATCAAACTAGTATAATGCAAGAGAACCAGTTATTTCAAATAAGAACGGAAAAAAAGTGATTCAAACGAAGTTTCCAAACTTCGAAATAAATTTTTTTTCTTTTCGAGATTCTTTGCGCATAATATGCTTTTCTGAGGCTATCAAACTACTATAATGAAAGAGAACCAGGTATCTCAAATAAGAACGGAAAAAAAGTGATTCTAAAAAGGTTTCCAAACTTCGAAAAAATTTTGTTTTCTTTTCGAGATTCTTTGTGCATAATATGCTTTACTGAGGCTATCAAACTAGTATAATGAAAGAGAACCAGTTATCTCAAATAAGAACGGAAAAAAAGTGATTCAAACGAAGTTTCCAAACTTCGAAAAAAATCTTTTTCTTTTCGAGATTCTTTGCGCATAATATTCTTTTCTGAGGCTATCAAACTAGTATAATGAAAGAGAACCAGTTATCTCAAATAAGAACGGAAAAAAAGTGATTCTAATGAAGTTTCCAAACTTCGAAAAAAATTTTTTTTCTTTTCGAGATTCTTTGCGCATAATATGCTTTTCTGAGGCTATCAAAATAGTATAATGAAAGAAAACCATTTATCTCAAATAAGAACGGAAAAAAAGTGATTCTAACGAAGTTTCCAAACTTCGAAAAAAATTTTTTTTTCTTTTCGAGATTCTTTGCGCATAATATGCTTTATGAGGCTATCAAACTAGTATAATGAAAGAGAACCAGTGTTCTCAAATAAGAACGGGAAAAAAGTGATTCTAACGAAGTTTCCAAACTTCGAAAAAAAGTTTTTTTCTTTTCGTGATTCTTTGCGCTAAATATGCCTTTCTGAGGCTATCAAACTAGTATAATAAAAGAGAACCAGTTATCTCAAATAAGAACAGAAAAAAAGTGATTCTGAAGAAGTTTCCAAACTGGGAAAAAAATTTTTTTTCTTTTCGAGATTCTTTGCGCATAATATGCTTTACTGAGGCTATCAAACTAGTATAATTAAAGATAACCAGTTATCTCAAATAAGAACGGAAAAAAAGTGATTCAAACGAAGTTTCCAAACTTCGAAAAAAAATTTTTTTCTTTTCGAGATTCTTTGCGCATAATATGGTTTACTGAGGCTATCAAACTAGTATAATGAAAGAGAAACAGTTATCGCAAATAAGAACAGAATAAAAGTGATTCTAAAGAAGTTTCCAATTTTCGAAAAAAAATTTTTTCTTTTCGAGATTCTTTGCGCATAATATGCTTTACTGAGGCTATCAAACTAGTATAATGAAAGAGAACCAGTTATCTCAAATAAGAACGGAAAAAAAGTGATTCAAACGAAGTTTCCAAACTTCGAAAAAAAATATTTTTCTTTTCGAGATTCTTTGCGCATAATATGCTTTTCTGAGGCTATCAAACTAGTATAATGAAAGAGAACCAGTTATCTCAAATAAGAACGGAAAAAAAGTGATTCTAACGAAGTTTCCAAACTTCGAAAAAAATTTTTTTTCTTTTCGAGATTCTTTGCGCATAATATGCTTTTCTGAGGCTATCAAAATAGTATAATGAAAGAGAACCAGTTATCTCAAATAAGAACGAGAAAAAAGTTATTCTAACGATGTTTCCAAACTTCGAAAATAATTTTTTTTCTTTTCGTGATTCTTTGCGCTAAATGTGCTTTACTGAGGCAATCAAACTAGTATAATGAAAGAGAACCAGTTATCTCAAATAAGAACGTGAAAAAAGTGATTCTAACGAAGTTTCCAAACTTGGAAAAAAATGTTTTTCTTTTCGAGATTCTTTGAGCATAATATGCTTTTCTGAGGCTATCAAGCTAGTATAATGAAAGAGAACCAGTTATCTCAAATAAGAACGGGAAAAAAGTGATTCAAACGAAGTTTCCAAACTTCGAAAAAAAATCTTTTTCTTTTCGAGATTCTTTGCGCATAATATTCTTTTCTGAGGCTATCAAAACTGTATAATGAAAGAGAACCAGTTATCTCAAATAAGAACGGAAAAAAAGTGATTCTAATGAAGTTTCCAAACTTCGAAAAAAATTTTTTTTCTTTTCGATATTCTTTGCGCATAATATGCTTTATGAGACTATCAAAATAGTATAATGAAAGAAAACCAGTTATCTCAAATAAAACGGAAAAAAAGTGATTCAAACGAAGTTTCCAAACTTCGAAAAAAAATTTTTTTCTTTTCGAGATTCTTTGCGCATAATATGCTTTTCTGAGTCTATCAAACTAGTATAATGAAAGAGAACCAGTTATGTCAAATAAGAACGGAAAAAAAGTGATTCTAACGAAGTTTCCAAACAAAAAAAAAAATTTTTTTTCTTTTCGAGATTCTTTGCGCATAATATGCTTTTCTGAGGCTATCAAACTACTATAATGAAAGGGAACCAGTTATCTCAAATAAGAACGGGAAAAAAGTGATTCTAACGAAGTTTCCAAACTTCGAAAAAAAGTTTTTTTCTTTTCGTGATTCTTTGCGCTAAATATGCTTTTCTGAGGCTATCAAACTAGTATAATAAAAGAGAACCAGTTATCTCAAATAAGAACAGAAAAAAAGTGATTCTAAAGAAGTTTCCAAACTTCGAAAAAAATTTCTTTGCGCATAATATGCTTTACTGAGGCTATCAAACTAGTATAATTAAAGAGAACCAGTTATCTCAAATAAGAACGGAAAAAAAGTGATTCAAACGAAGTTTCCAAAATTCGAAAAAATTTTTTTTTCTTTTCGTGATTCTTTTCGCTAAATATGCTTTTCTGAGGCTATCAAACTAGTATAATGAAAGAGAACCAGTTATCTCAAATAAGAACAGAAAAAAAGTGATTCTAAAGAAGTTTCCAAACTTCGAAAAAAAATGTTTTTCTTTTCGAGATTCTTTGCGCATAATATGCTTTTCTGAGGCTATCAAACTAGTATAATGAAAGAGAACCAGTTATCTCAAATAAGAACAGAAAAAAAGTGATTCAAACGAAGTTTCCAAACTTCGACAAAAAATTTTTTTCTTTTTGAGATTCTTTGCGCATAATATACTTTTCTACGGCTATCAAACTGGTAAAATGAAAGAGAACCAGTTATCTCGAATAAGAACGGAAAATAAGTAATTCTAACGAAGTTTCCAAACTTCGAAAAAAATTTTTTTTCTTTTCGAGATTCTTTGCGCATAATATGGTTTACTGAGGCTATCAAACTAGTATAATGAAAGAGAACTAGTTATCTCAAATAAGAACGGAAAAAAAGTGATTCTAAAGAAGTTTCCAAACTTCGAAAAAAAATTTTTTTCTTTTCGAGATTCTTTGCGCATAATATGCTTTACTGAGGCTATCAAACTAGTATAATGAAAGAGAACCAGTTATCTCAAATAAGAACCGAAAAAAAGTGATTCTAAAGAAGTTTCCAAACTTCGAAAAAAAAATTTTTTCTTTTCCAGATTCTTTACGCATAATATGCTTTACTGAGGCTATCAAACGAGTATAATGAAAGAGAACCAGTTATGTCAAATAAGAACGGAAAAAAAGTGATTCTAACGAAGTTTCCAAACTTCGAAAAAAAATTTTTTTCTTTTCGAAATTCTTTGCGCATAATATGCTTTACTGAGGCTATCAAACTAGTATAATGAAAGAGAACCATTTATCTCAAATAAGAACAGAAAAAAAGTGATTCTAACGATTTTTCCAAACTTCGAAAAAATTTTTTTTTCTTTAGGTGATTCTTTGCGCTAAATATGCTTTTCTGAGGCTATCAAACTAGTATAATGAAAGAGAACCAGTTATCTCAAATAAGAACAGAAAAAAAGTGATTCTAAAGAAGTTTCCAAACTTGGAAAAAAAAATTTTTTCATTTCGAGATTCTTTGCGCATAATATGCTTTACTGAGGCTATCAAACTAGTATAATGAAAGAGAACCAGTTATCTCAAATAAGAACGGAAAAAAAGTGAATCAAAGGAGGATTCCAAACTTCGAAAAAAAATGTTTTTCTTTTCGAGATTCTTTGCGCATAATATGCTTTTCTGAGGCTATCAAACTAGTATAATGAAAGAGAACCAGTTATCTCAAATAAGAACAGAAAAAAAGTGATTCTAAAGTAGTTTCCAAACTTCGAAAAAAAATTTTTTTCTTTTCCAGATTCTTTGCGCATAATATGCTTTACTGAGGCTATCAAACTAGTATAATGAAAGAGAACCAGTTATCTCAAATAAGAACGGAAAAAAAGTGATTCAAAAGAAGTTTCCAAACTTCGAAAAAAATTTTTTTTCTTTTCGAGATTCTTTGCGCATAATATGCTTTTCTGAGGCTATCAAACTAGTATAATAAAAGAGAACCAGTTATCTCAAATAAGAACAGAAAAAAAGTGATTCTAAAGAAGTTTCCAAACTTCGAAAAATTTTTTTTTTCTTTTCGAGATTCTTTGCGCATAATATGCTTTACTGAGGCTATCAAACTAGTATAATGAAAGAGAACCAGTTATTTCAAATAAGAACGGAAAAAAAGTGATTCAAACGAAGTTTCCAAACTTCGAAATAAAATTTTTTTCTTTTCGAGATTCTTTGCGCATAATATGCTTTTCTGAGGCTATCAAACTACTATAATGAAAGAGAACCAGTTATCTCAAATAAGAACGGGAAAAAAGTGATTCTAACGAAGTTTCCAAACTTCGAAAAAAAGTTTTTTTCTTTTCGTGATTCTTTGCGCTAAATATGCTTTTCTGAGGCTATCAAACTAGTATAATAAAAGAGAACCAGTTATCTCAAATAAGAACAGAAAAAAAGTGATTCTAAAGAAGTTTCCAAACTTCGAAAAAAAGTTTTTTTCTTTTCGAGATTCTTTGCGCATAATATGCTTTACTGAGGCTATCAAACTAGTATAATTAAAGAGAACCAGTTATCTCAAATAAGAACGGAAAAAAAGTGATTCAAACGAAGTTTCCAAACTTCGAAAAAAAATCTTTTTCTTTTCGTGATTCTTTTCGCTAAATATGCTTTTCTGAGGCTATCAAACTAGTATAATGAAAGAGAACCAGTTATCTCAAATAAGAACGGAAAAAAAGTGATTCTAACGAAGTTTCCAAACTTCGAAAAAAAATTTTTTTCTTTTCGAGATTCTTTGCGCATAATATGCTTTACTGAGGCTATCAAACTAGTATAATTAAAGAGAACCAGTTATCTCAAATAAGAACGGAAAAAAAGTGATTCAAACGAAGTTTCCAAACTTCGAAAAAAAATTTTTTTCTTTTCGAGATACTTTGCGCATAATATGCTTTTCTGAGGCTATCAAACTAGTATAATGAAAGAGAACCAGTTATCTCAAATAAGAACGGAAAAAAAAGATTCTAACGAAGTTTCCAAACTTCGAAAAAAAATTTTTTTCTTTTCGAGATTCTTTGCGCATAATATGCTTTTCTGAGGCTATCAAAATAGTATAATGAAAGAGAACCAGTTATCTCAAATAAGAACGGAAAAAAAGTGATTCAAACGAAGTTTCCAAACTTCGAAAAAAATTTTTTTTCTTTTCGAGATTCTTTGCGCAGAATATTTTTTTCTGAGGCTATCAAACTAGTATAATAAAAGAGAACCAGCTATCTCAAATAAGAACAGAAAAAAAGTGATTCTAAAGAAGTTTCCAAACTTCGAAAAATTTTTTTTTTCTTTTCGAGATTCTTTGCGCATAATATGCTTTACTGAGGCTATCAAACTAGTATAATGAAAGAGAACCACTTATCTCAAATAAGAACGGGAAAAAAGTGATTCTAACGAAGTTTCCAAACTTCGAAAAAAAGTTTTTTTCTTTTCGTGATTCTTTGCGCTAAATATGCTTTTCTGAGGCTATCAAACTAGTATAATAAAAGAGAACCAGTTATCTCAAATAAGAACAGAAAAAAAGTGATTCTAAAGAAGTTTCCAAACTGGGAAAAAAATTTTTTTCCTTTCGAGAATCTTTGCGCATAATATGCTTTACTGAGGCTATCAAACTAGTATAATTAAAGAGAACCAGTTATCTCAAATAAAAACGGAAAAAAAGTGATTCAAACGAAGTTTCCAAACTTCGAAAAAAATCTTTTTCTTTTCGTGATTCTTTTAGCTAAATATGCTTTTCTGAGGCTATCAAACTAGTATAATGAAAGAGAACCAGTTATCTCAAATAAGAATGGAAAAAAAGTGATTCAAACGAAGTTTCCAAACTTCGAAAAAAAATGTTTTTCTTTTCGAGATTCTTTGCGCATAATATGCTTTTCTGAGGCTATCAAACTAGTATAATGAAAGAGAACCAGTTATCTCAAATAAGAACGGAAAAAAAGAGATTCTAACGAAGTTTCGAAACTCCGAAAAAAATTTATTTTCTTTTCGAGATTCTTTGCGCATAATATGCTTTACTGAGGCTATCAAACTAGTATAATGAAAGAGAACCAGTTATCTCAAATAAGAACAGAAAAAAAGTGATTCTAAAGATGTTTCCAAACTGCGAAAAAATTTTTTTTTCTTTTCGAGATTCTTTGCGCATAATATGCTTTACTGATTCTATCAAACTAGTATAATGAAAGAGAACCAGTTATCTCAAATAAGAACGGAAAAAAATTGATTCTAAAGAAGTTTCCAAACTTCGAAAAAAAATTTTTTTCTTTTCGAGATTCTTTGCGCATAATATGGTTTACTGAGGCTATCAAACTAGTATAATGAAAGAGAACCAGTTATCTCAAATAAGAACAGAAAAAAAGTGATTCTAAAGTAGTTTCCAAACTTCGAAAAAAAATTTTTTTCTTTTCGAGATTCTTTGCGCATAATATGCTTTACTGAGGCTATCAAACTAGTATAATAAAAGAGAACCAGTTATCTCAAATAAGAACAGAAAAAAAGTGATTCTAAAGAAGTTTCCAAACTTCGAAAATTTTTTTTTTCTTTTCCAGATTCTTTGCGCATAATATGCTTTACTGAGGCTATCAAACTAGTATAATGCAAGAGAACCAGTTATTTCAAATAAGAACGGAAAAAAAGTGATTCAAACGAAGTTTCCAAACTTCGAAATAAAATTTTTTTCTTTTCGAGATTCTTTGCGCATAATATGCTTTTCTGAGGCTATCAAACTACTATAATGAAAGAGAACCAGGTATCTCAAATAAGAACGGAAAAAAAGTGATTCTAACAAGGTTTCCAAACTTCGAAAAAATTTTGTTTTCTTTTCGAGATTCTTTGTGCATAATATGCTTTACTGAGGCTATCAAACTAGTATAATGAAAGAGAACCAGTTATCTCAAATAAGAACGGAAAAAAAGTGATTCAAACGAAGTTTCCAAACTTCGAAAAAAATCTTTTTCTTTTCGAGATTCTTTGCGCATAATATTCTTTTCTGAGGCTATCAAACTAGTATAATGAAAGAGAACCAGTTATCTCAAATAAGAACGGAAAAAAAGTGATTCTAATGAAGTTTCCAAACTTCGAAAAAAATTTTTTTTCTTTTCGAGATTCTTTGCGCATAATATGCTTTTCTGAGGCTATCAAAATAGTATAATGAAAGAAAACCATTTATCTCAAATAAGAACGGAAAAAAAGTGATTCTAACGAAGTTTCCAAACTTCGAAAAAATTTTTTTTTTCTTTTCGAGATTCTTTGCGCATAATATGCTTTATGAGGCTATCAAACTAGTATAATGAAAGAGAACCAGTGTTCTCAAATAAGAACGGGAAAAAAGTGATTCTAACGAAGTTTCCAAACTTCGAAAAAAAGTTTTTTTCTTTTCGTGATTCTTTGCGCTAAATATGCTTTTCTGAGGCTATCAAACTAGTATAATAAAAGAGAACCACTTATCTCAAATAAGAACAGAAAAAAAGTGATTCTAAAGAAGTTTCCAAACTGGGAAAAAAATTTTTTTTCTTTTCGAGATTCTTTGCGCATAATATGCTTTACTGAGGCTATCAAACTAGTATAATTAAAGATAAACAGTTATCTCAAATAAGAACGGAAAAAAAGTGATTCAAACGAAGTTTCCAAACTTCGAAAAAAAATTTTTTTCTTTTCGAGATTCTTTGCGCATAATATGGTTTACTGAGGCTATCAAACTAGTATAATGAAAGAGAAACAGTTATCGCAAATAAGAACAGAATAAAAGTGATTCTAAAGAAGTTTCCAATTTTCGAAAAAAAATTTTTTCTTTTCGAGATTCTTTGCGCATAATATGCTTTACTGAGGCTATCAAACTAGTATAATGAAAGAGAACCAGTTATCTCAAATAAGAACGGAAAAAAAGTGATTCAAACGAAGTTTCCAAACTTCGAAAAAAAATATTTTTCTTTTCGAGATTCTTTGCGCATAATATGCTTTTCTGAGGCTATCAAACTAGTATAATGAAAGAGAACCAGTTATCTCAAATAAGAACGGAAAAAAAGTGATTCTAACGAAGTTTCCAAAATTCGAAAAAAATTTTTTTTCTTTTCGAGATTCTTTGCGCATAATATGCTTTTCTGAGGCTATCAAAATAGTATAATGAAAGAGAACCAGTTATCTCAAATAAGAACGAGAAAAAAGTTATTCTAACGATGTTTCCAAACTTCGAAAATAATTTTTTTTCTTTTCGTGATTCTTTGCGCTAAATGTGCTTTACTGAGGCAATCAAACTAGTATAATGAAAGAGAACCAGTTATCTCAAATAAGAACGTGAAAAAAGTGATTCTAACGAAGTTTCCAAACTTGGAAAAAAATGTTTTTCTTTTCGAGATTCTTTGAGCATAATATGCTTTTCTGAGGCTATCAAGCTAGTATAATGAAAGAGAACCAGTTATCTCAAATAAGAACGGGAAAAAAGTGATTCAAACGAAGTTTCCAAACTTCGAAAAAAAATCTTTTTCTTTTCGAGATTCTTTGCGCATAATATTCTTTTCTGAGGCTATCAAAACTGTATAATGAAAGAGAACCAGTTATCTCAAATAAGAACGGAAAAAAAGTGATTCTAATGAAGTTTCCAAACTTCGAAAAAAAATTTTTTTCTTTTCGATATTCTTTGCGCATAATATGCTTTATGAGACTATCAAAATAGTATAATGAAAGAAAACCAGTTATCTCAAATAAAACGGAAAAAAAGTGATTCAAACGAAGTTTCCAAACTTCGAAAAAAAATTTTTTTCTTTTCGAGATTCTTTGCGCATAATATGCTTTTCTGAGTCTATCAAACTAGTATAATGAAAGAGAACCAGTTATCTCAAATAAGAACGGAAAAAAAGTGATTCTAACGAAGTTTCCAAACAAAAAAAAAAAATTTTTTTTCTTTTCGAGATTCTTGCGCATAATATGCTTTTCTGAGGCTATCAAACTACTATAATGAAAGGGAACCAGTTATCTCAAATAAGAACGGGAAAAAAGTGATTCTAACGAAGTTTCCAAACTTCGAAAAAAAGTTTTTTTCTTTTCGTGATTCTTTGCGCTAAATATGCTTTTCTGAGGCTATCAAACTAGTATAATAAAAGAGAACCAGTTATCTCAAATAAGAACAGAAAAAAAGTGATTCTAAAGAAGTTTCCAAACTTCGAAAAAAATTTCTTTGCGCATAATATGCTTTACTGAGGCTATCAAACTAGTATAATTAAAGAGAACCAGTTATCTCAAATAAGAACGGAAAAAAAGTGATTCAAACGAAGTTTCCAAACTTCGAAAAAATTTTTTTTTCTTTTCGTGATTCTTTTCGCTAAATATGCTTTTCTGAGGCTATCAAACTAGTATAATGTAAGAGAACCAGTTATCTCAAATAAGAACAGAAAAAAAGTGATTCTAAAGAAGTTTCCAAACTTCGAAAAAAAATGTTTTTCTTTTCGAGATTCTTTGCGCATAATATGCTTTTCTGAGGCTATCAAACTAGTATAATGAAAGAGAACCAGTTATCTCAAATAAGAACAGAAAATAAGTGATTCAAACGAAGTTTCCAAACTTCGACAAAAAATTTTTTTCTTTTTGAGATTCTTTGCGCATAATATACTTTTCTACGGCTATCAAACTGGTAAAATGAAAGAGAACCAGTTATCTCGAATAAGAACGGAAAATAAGTAATTCTAACGAAGTTTCCAAACTTCGAAAAAAATTTTTTTTCTTTTCGAGATTCTTTGCGCATAATATGGTTTACTGAGGCTATCAAACTAGTATAATGAAAGAGAACTAGTTATCTCAAATAAGAACGGAAAAAAAGTGATTCTAACGAAGTTTCCAAACTTCGAAAAAAAATTTTTTTTCTTTTCGAGATTCTTTGCGCATAATATGCTTTACTGAGGCTATCAAACTAGCATAATGAAAGAGAACCAGTTATCTCAAATAAGAACCGAAAAAAAGTGATTCTAAAGAAGTTTCCAAACTTCGAAAAAAAATTTTTTTCTTTTCCAGATTCTTTACGCATAATATGCTTTACTGAGGCTATCAAACGAGTATAATGAAAGAGAACCAGTTATGTCAAATAAGAACGGAAAAAAAGTGATTCTAACGAAGTATCCAAACTTCGAAAAAAAATTTTTTTCTTTTCGAAATTCTTTGCGCATAATATGCTTTACTGAGGCTATCAAACTAGTATAATGAAAGAGAACCATTTATCTCAAATAAGAACAGAAAAAAAGTGATTCTAACGATTTTTCCAAACTTCGAAAAAATTTTTTTTTCTTTAGGTGATTCTTTGCGCTAAATATGCTTTTCTGAGGCTATCAAACTAGTATAATGAAAGAGAACCAGTTATCTCAAATAAGAACAGAAAAAAAGTGATTCTAAAGAAGTTTCCAAACTTGGAAAAAAAAATTTTTTCATTTCGAGATTCTTTGCGCATAATATGCTTTACTGAGGCTATCAAACTAGTATAATGAAAGAGAACCAGTTATCTCAAATAAGAACGGAAAAAAAGTGAATAAAAGGAGGATTCCAAACTTCGAAAAAAAATGTTTTTCTTTTCGAGATTCTTTGCGCATAATATGCTTTTCTGAGGCTATCAAAATAGTATAATGAAAGAGAACCAGTTATCTCAAATAAGAACGGGAAAAAAGTGATTCTAACGAAGTTTCCAAACTTCGAAAATAATTTTTTTTCTTTTCGTGATTCTTTGCGCTAAATATGCTTTTCTGAGTTTATCAAACTGGTATAATGAAAGAGAACCAGTTATCTCAAATAAGAACAGAAAAAAAGTGATTCTAAAGTAGTTTCCAAACTTCGAAAAAAAATTTTTTTCTTTTCCAGATTCTTTGCGCATAATATGCTTTACTGAGGCTATCAAACTAGTATAATGAAAGAGAACCAGTTATCTCAAATAAGAACGGAAAAAAAGTGATTCAAAAGAAGTTTCCAAACTTCGAAAAAAATTTTTTTTCTTTTCGAGATTCTTTGCGCATAATATGCTTTTCTGAGGCTATCAAACTAGTATAATAAAAGAGAACCAGTTATCTCAAATAAGAACAGAAAAAAAGTGATTCTAAAGAAGTTTCCAAACTTCGAAAAATTTTTTTTTTCTTTTCGAGATTCTTTGCGCATAATATGCTTTACTGAGGCTATCAAACTAGTATAATGAAAGAGAACCAGTTATTTCAAATAAGAACGGAAAAAAAGTGATTCAAACGAAGTTTCCAAACTTCGAAATAAAATTTTTTTCTTTTCGAGATTCTTTGCGCATAATATGCTTTTCTGAGGCTATCAAACTACTATAATGAAAGAGAACCAGTTATCTCAAATAAGAACGGGAAAAAAGTGATTCTAACGAAGTTTCCAAACTTCGAAAAAAAGTTTTTTTCTTTTCGTGATTCTTTGCGCTAAATATGCTTTTCTGAGGCTATCAAACTAGTATAATAAAAGAGAACCAGTTATCTCAAATAAGAACAGAAAAAAAGTGATTCTAAAGAAGTGTCCAAACTTCGAAAAAAAGTTTTTTTCTTTTCGAGATTCTTTGCGCATATTATGCTTTACTGAGGCTATCAAACTAGTATAATTAAAGAGAACCAGTTATCTCAAATAAGAACGGAAAAAAAGTGATTCAAACGAAGTTTCCAAACTTCGAAAAAAAATCTTTTTCTTTTCGTGATTCTTTTCGCTAAATATGCTTTTCTGAGGCTATCAAACTATTATAATGAAAGAGAACCAGTTATCTCAAATAAGAACGGAAAAAAAGTGATTCTAACGAAGTTTCCAAACTTCGAAAAAAATTTTTTTCTTTTCGAGATTCTTTGCGCATAATATGCTTTACTGAGGCTATCAAACTAGTATAATTAAAGAGAACCAGTTATCTCAAATAAGAACGGAAAAAAAGTGATTCAAACGAAGTTTCCAAACTTCGAAAAAAAATTTTTTTCTTTTCGAGATACTTTGCGCATAATATGCTTTTCTGAGGCTATCAAACTAGTATAATGAAAGAGAACCAGTTATCTCAAATAAGAACGGAAAAAAAGATTCTAACGAAGTTTCCAAACTTCGAAAAAAAATTTTTTTCTTTTCGAGATTCTTTGCGCATAATATGCTTTTCTGAGGCTATCAAAATAGTATAATGAAAGAGAACCAGTTATCTCAAATAAGAACGTAAAAAAAGTGATTCAAACGAAGTTTCCAAACTTCGAAAAAAATTTTTTTTCTTTTCGAGATTCTTTGCGCATAATATTTTTTTCTGAGGCTATCAAACTAGTATAATAAAAGAGAACCAGCTATCTCAAATAAGAACAGAAAAAAAGTGATTCTAAAGAAGTTTCCAAACTTCGAAAAATTTTTTTTTTTCTTTTCGAGATTCTTTGCGCATAATATGCTTTACTGAGGCTATCAAACTAGTATAATGAAAGAGAACCAGTTATCTCAAATAAGAACGGGAAAAAAGTGATTCTAACGAAGTTTCCAAACTTCGAAAAAAAGTTTTTTTCTTTTCGTGATTCTTTGCGCTAAATATGCTTTTCTGAGGCTATCAAACTAGTATAATAAAAGAGAACCAGTTATCTCAAATAAGAACAGAAAAAAAGTGATTCTAAAGAAGTTTCCAAACTGGGAAAAAAATTTTTTTCCTTTCGAGAATCTTTGCGCATAATATGCTTTACTGAGGCTATCAAACTAGTATAATTAAAGAGAACCAGTTATCTCAAATAAAAACGGAAAAAAAGTGATTCAAACGAAGTTTCCAAACTTCGAAAAAAATCTTTTTCTTTTCGTGATTCTTTTCGCTAAATATGCTTTTCTGAGGCTATCAAACTAGTATAATGAAAGAGAACCAGTTATCTCAAATAAGAATGGAAAAAAAGTGATTCAAACGAAGTTTCCAAACTTCGAAAAAAAATGTTTTTCTTTTCGAGATTCTTTGCGCATAATATGCTTTTCTGAGGCTATCAAACTAGTATAATGAAAGAGAACCAGTTATCTCAAATAAGAACGGAAAAAAAGAGATTCTAACGAAGTTTCGAAACTCCGAAAAAAATTTATTTTCTTTTCGAGATTCTTTGCGCATAATATGCTTTACTGAGGCTATCAAACTAGTATAATGAAAGAGAACCAGTTATCTCAAATAAGAACAGAAAAAAAGTGATTCTAAAGATGTTTCCAAACTTCGAAAAAAATTTTTTTTCTTTTCGAGATTCTTTGCGCATAATATGCTTTACTGAGGCTATCAAACTAGTATAATGAAAGAGAACCAGTTATCTCAAATAAGAACGGAAAAAAATTGATTCTAAAGAAGTTTCCAAACTTCGAAAAAAAATTTTTTTCTTTTCGAGATTCTCTGCGCATAATATGGTTTACTGAGGCTATCAAACTAGTATAATGAAAGAGAAACAGTTATCGCAAATAAGAACAGAATAAAAGTGATTCTAAAGAAGTTTCCAATTTTCGAAAAAAAATTTTTTCTTTTCGAGATTCTTTGCGCATAATATGCTTTACTGAGGCTATCAAACTAGTATAATGAAAGAGAACCAGTTATCTCAAATAAGAACGGAAAAAAAGTGATTCAAACGAAGTTTCCAAACTTCGAAAAAAAATATTTTTCTTTTCGAGATTCTTTGCGCATAATATGCTTTTCTGAGGCTATCAAACTAGTATAATGAAAGAGAACCAGTTATCTCAAATAAGAACGGAAAAAAAGTGATTCTAACGAAGTTTCCAAACTTCGAAAAAAAATTTTTTTCTTTTCGAGATTCTTTGCGCATAATATGCTTTTCTGAGGCTATCAAACTAGTATAATAAAAGAGAACCAGTTATCTCAAATAAGAACAGAAAAAAAGTGATTCTAAAGAAGTTTCCAAACTTCGAAAATTTTTTTTTTTCTTTTCGAGATTCTTTGCGCATAATATGCTTTACTGAGGCTATCAAACTAGTATAATGAAAGAGAACCAGTTATTTCAAATAAGAACGGGAAAAAAGTGATTCAAACGAAGTTTCCAAACTTCGAAATAAAATTTTTTTCTTTTCAAGATTCTTTGCGCATAATATGCTTTTCTGGGGCTATCAAACTACTATAATGAAAGAGAACCAGTTATCTCAAATAAGAACGGGAAAAAAGTGATTCTAACGAAGTTTCCAAACTTCGAAAAAAAGTTTTTTTCTTTTCGTGATTCTTTGCGCTAAATATGCTTTTCTGAGGCTATCAAACTAGTATAATAAAAGAGAACCAGTTATCTCAAATAAGAACAGAAAAAAAGTGATTCTAAAGAAGTTTCCAAACTTCGAAAAAAAGTTTTTTTCTTTTCGAGATTCTTTGCGCATAATATGCTTTACTGAGGCTATCAAACTAGTATAATTAAAGAGAACCAGTTATCTCAAATAAGAACGGAAAAAAAGTGATTCAAACGAAGTTTCCAAACTTCGAAAAAAAATCTTTTTCTTTTCGTGATTCTTTTCGCAAAATATGCTTTTCTGAGGCTATCAAACTAGTATAATGAAAGAGAACCAGTTATCTCAAATAAGAACGGAAAAAAAGTGATTCTAACGAAGTTTCCAAACTTCGAAAAAAAATTTTTTTCTTTTCGAGATTCTTTGCGCATAATATGCTTTACTGAGGCTATCAAACTAGTATAATTAAAGAGAACCAGTTATCTCAAATAAGAACGGAAAAAAAGTGATTCAAACGAAGTTTCCAAACTTCGAAAAAATTTTTTTTTCTTTTCGTGATTCTTTTCGCTAAATATGCTTTTCTGAGGCTATCAAACTAGTATAATGAAAGAGAACCAGTTATCTCAAATAAGAACAGAAAAAAAGTGATTCTAAAGAAGTTTCCAAACTTCGAAAAAAAATGTTTTTCTTTTCGAGATTCTTTGCGCATAATATGCTTTTCTGAGGCTATCAAACTAGTATAATGAAAGAGAACCAGTTATCTCAAATAAGAACAGAAAAAAAGTGATTCAAACGAAGTTTCCAAACTTCGACAAAAAATTTTTTTCTTTTTGAGATTCTTTGCGCATAATATACCTTTCTACGGCTATCAAACTGGTAAAATGAAAGAGAACCAGTTATCTCGAATAAGAACGGAAAATAAGTAATTCTAACGAAGTTTCCAAACTTCGAAAAAAATTTTTTTTCTTTTCGAGATTCTTTGCGCATAATATGGTTTACTGAGGCTATCAAACTAGTATAATGAAAGAGAACTAGTTATCTCAAATAAGAACGGAAAAAAAGTGATTCTAACGAAGTTTCCAAACTTCGAAAAAAAATTTTTTTTCTTTTCGAGATTCTTTGCGCATAATATGCTTTACTGAGGCTATCAAACTAGTATAATGAAAGAGAACCAGTTATCTCAAATAAGAACCGAAAAAAAGTGATTCTAAAGAAGTTTCCAAACTTCGAAAAAAAAATTTTTTCTTTTCCAGATTCTTTACGCATAATATGCTTTACTGAGGCTATCAAACGAGTATAATGAAAGAGAACCAGTTATGTCAAATAAGAACGGAAAAAAAGTGATTCTAACGAAGTATCCAAACTTCGAAAAAAAATTTTTTTCTTTTCGAAATTCTTTGCGCATAATATGCTTTACTGAGGCTATCAAACTAGTATAATGAAAGAGAACCATTTATCTCAAATAAGAACAGAAAAAAAGTGATTCTAACGATTTTTCCAAACTTCGAAAAAATTTTTTTTTCTTTAGGTGATTCTTTGCGCTAAATATGCTTTTCTGAGGCTATCAAACTAGTATAATGAAAGAGAACCAGTTATCTCAAATAAGAACAGAAAAAAAGTGATTCTAAAGAAGTTTCCAAACTTGGAAAAAAAATTTTTTTCATTTCGAGATTCTTTGCGCATAATATGCTTTACTGAGGCTATCAAACTAGTATAATGAAAGAGAACCAGTTATCTCAAATAAGAACGGAAAAAAAGTGAATCAAAGGAGGATTCCAAACTTCGAAAAAAAATGTTTTTCTTTTCGAGATTCTTTGCGCATAATATGCTTTTCTGAGGCTATCAAAATAGTATAATGAAAGAGAACCAGTTATCTCAAATAAGAACGGGAAAAAAGTGATTCTAACGAAGTTTCCAAACTTCGAAAATAATTTTTTTTCTTTTCGTGATTCTTTGCGCTAAATATGCTTTTCTGAGTTTATCAAACTAGTATAATGAAAGAGAACCAGTTATCTCAAATAAGAACAGAAAAAAAGTGATTCTAAAGTAGTTTCCAAACTTCGAAAAAAAAATTTTTTCTTTTCCAGATTCTTTGCGCATAATATGCTTTACTGAGGCTATCAAACTAGTATAATGAAAGAGAACCAGTTATCTCAAATAAGAACGGAAAAAAAGTGATTCAAAAGAAGTTTCCAAACTTCGAAAAAAATTTTTTTTCTTTTCGAGATTCTTTGCGCATAATATGCTTTTCTGAGGCTATCAAACTAGTATAATAAAAGAGAACCAGTTATCTCAAATAAGAACAGAAAAAAAGTGATTCTAAAGAAGTTTCCAAACTTCGAAAAATTTTTTTTTTCTTTTCGAGATTCTTTGCGCATAATATGCTTTACTGAGGCTATCAAACTAGTATAATGAAAGAGAACCAGTTATTTCAAATAAGAACGGAAAAAAAGTGATTCAAACGAAGTTTCCAAACTTCGAAATAAAATTTTTTTCTTTTCGAGATTCTTTGCGCATAATATGCTTTTCTGAGGCTATCAAACTACTATAATGAAAGAGAACCAGTTATCTCAAATAAGAACGGGAAAAAAGTGATTCTAACGAAGTTTCCAAACTTCGAAAAAAAGTTTTTTTCTTTTCGTGATTCTTTGCGCTAAATATGCTTTTCTGAGGCTATCAAACTAGTATAATAAAAGAGAACCAGTTATCTCAAATAAGAACAGAAAAAAAGTGATTCTAAAGAAGTTTCCAAACTTCGAAAAAAAGTTTTTTTCTTTTCGAGATTCTTTGCGCATAATATGCTTTACTGAGGCTATCAAACTAGTATAATTAAAGAGAACCAGTTATCTCAAATAAGAACGGAAAAAAAGTGATTCAAACGAAGTTTCCAAACTTCGAAAAAAAATCTTTTTCTTTTCGTGATTCTTTTCGCTAAATATGCTTTTCTGAGGCTATCAAACTAGTATAATGAAAGAGAACCAGTTATCTCAAATAAGAACGGAAAAAAAGTGATTCTAACGAAGTTTCCAAACTTCGAAAAAAAATTTTTTTCTTTTCGAGATTCTTTGCGCATAATATGCTTTACTGAGGCTATCAAACTAGTATAATTAAAGAGAACCAGTTATCTCAAATAAGAACGGAAAAAAAGTGATTCAAACGAAGTTTCCAAACTTCGAAAAAAAATTTTTTTCTTTTCGAGATACTTTGCGCATAATATGCTTTTCTGAGGCTATCAAACTAGTATAATGAAAGAGAACCAGTTATCTCAAATAAGAACGGAAAAAAAAGATTCTAACGAAGTTTCCAAACTTCGAAAAAAAATTTTTTTCTTTTCGAGATTCTTTGCGCATAATATGCTTTTCTGAGGCTATCAAAATAGTATAATGAAAGAGAACCAGTTATCTCAAATAAGAACGTAAAAAAAGTGATTCAAACGAAGTTTCCAAACTTCGAAAAAAATTTTTTTTCTTTTCGAGATTCTTTGCGCATAATATTTTTTTCTGAGGCTATCAAACTAGTATAATAAAAGAGAACCAGCTATCTCAAATAAGAACAGAAAAAAAGTGATTCTAAAGAAGTTTCCAAACTTCGAAAAATTTTTTTTTTCTTTTCCACATTCTTTGCGCATAATATGCTTTACTGAGGCTATCAAACTAGTATAATGAAAGAGAACCAGTTATCTCAAATAAGAACGGGAAAAAAGTGATTCTAACGAAGTTTCCAAACTTCGAAAAAAAGTTTTTTTCTTTTCGTGATTCTTTGCGCTAAATATGCTTTTCTGAGGCTATCAAACTAGTATAATAAAAGAGAACCAGTTATCTCAAATAAGAACAGAAAAAAAGTGATTCTAAAGAAGTTTCCAAACTGGGAAAAAAATTTTTTTCCTTTCGAGAATCTTTGCGCATAATATGCTTTACTGAGGCTATCAAACTAGTATAATTAAAGAGAACCAGTTATCTCAAATAAAAACGGAAAAAAAGTGATTCAAACGAAGTTTCCAAACTTCGAAAAAAATCTTTTTCTTTTCGTGATTCTTTTCGCTAAATATGCTTTTCTGCGGCTATCAAACTAGTATAATGAAAGAGAACCAGTTATCTCAAATAAGAATGGAAAAAAAGTGATTCAAACGAAGTTTCCAAACTTCGAAAAAAAATGTTTTTCTTTTCGAGATTCTTTGCGCATAATATGCTTTTCTGAGGCTATCAAACTAGTATAATGAAAGAGAACCAGTTATCTCAAATAAGAACGGAAAAAAAGAGATTCTAACGAAGTTTCGAAACTCCGAAAAAAATTTATTTTCTTTTCGAGATTCTTTGCGCATAATATGCTTTACTGAGGCTATCAAACTAGTATAATGAAAGAGAACCAGTTATCTCAAATAAGAACAGAAAAAAAGTGATTCTAAAGATGTTTCCAAACTTCGAAAAAAATTTTTTTTCTTTTCGAGATTCTTTGCGCATAATATGCTTTACTGAGGCTATCAAACTAGTATAATGAAAGAGAACCAGTTATCTCAAATAAGAACGGAAAAAAATTGAGTCTAAAGAAGTTTCCAAACTTCGAAAAAAAATTTTTTTCTTTTCGAGATTCTCTGCGCATAATATGGTTTACTGAGGCTATCAAACTAGTATAATGAAAGAGAAACAGTTATCGCAAATAAGAACAGAATAAAAGTGATTCTAAAGAAGTTTCCAATTTTCGAAAAAAAATTTTTTCTTTTCGAGATTCTTTGCGCATAATATGCTTTACTGAGGCTATCAAACTAGTATAATGAAAGAGAACCAGTTATCTCAAATAAGAACGGAAAAAAAGTGATTCAAACGAAGTTTCCAAACTTCGAAAAAAAATATTTTTCTTTTCGAGATTCTTTGCGCATAATATGCTTTTCTGAGGCTATCAAACTAGTATAATGAAAGAGAACCAGTTATCTCAAATAAGAACAGAAAAAAAGTGATTCTAAAGAAGTTTCCAAACTTCGAAAATTTTTTTTTTTTCTTTTCGAGATTCTTTGCGCATAATATGCTTTACTGAGGCTATCAAACTAGTATAATGAAAGAGAACCAGTTATTTCAAATAAGAACGGAAAAAAAGTGATTCAAACGAAGTTTCCAAACTTCGAAATAAAATTTTTTTCTTTTCGAGATTCTTTGCGCATAATATGCTTTTCTGAGGCTATCAAACTACTATAATGAAAGAGAACCAGTTATCTCAAATAAGAACGGGAAAAAAGTGATTCTAACGAAGTTTCCAAACTTCGAAAAAAAGTTTTTTTCTTTTCGTGATTCTTTGCGCATAATATGCTTTTCTGAGGCTATCAAACTAGTATAATGAAAGAGAACCAGTTATCTCAAATAAGAACGGAAAAAAAGTGATTCTAAAGATGTTTCCAAACTTCGAAAAAAATTTTTTTTCTTTTCGAGATTCTTTGCGCATAATATGCTTTACTGAGGCTATCAAACTAGTATAATGAAAGAGAACCAGTTATCTCAAATAAGAACGGAAAAAAATTGATTCTAAAGAAGTTTCCAAACTTCGAAAAAAAATTTTTTTCTTTTCGATATTCTCTGCGCATAATATGGTTTACTGAGGCTATCAAACTAGTATAATGAAAGAGAAACAGTTATCGCAAATAAGAACAGAATAAAAGTGATTCTAAAGAAGTTTCCAATTTTCGAAAAAAAATTTTTTCTTTTCGAGATTCTTTGCGCATAATATGCTTTACTGAGGCTATCAAACTAGTATAATGAAAGAGAACCAGTTATCTCAAATAAGAACGGAAAAAAAGTTATTCAAACGAAGTTTCCAAACTTCGAAAAAAAATATTTTTCTTTTCGAGATTCTTTGCGCATAATATGCTTTTCTGAGGCTATCAAACTAGTATAATGAAAGAGAACCAGTTATCTCAAATAAGAACGGAAAAAAAGTGATTCTAACGAAGTTTCCAAACTTCGAAAAAAAATTTTTTTCTTTTCGAGATTCTTTGCGCATAATATGCTTTTCTGAGGCTATCAAAACTAAACTCTAAACTAAACTATAAACTAAACTAAACTAAAGTAAACTAAGTATAAACTAAACTAAACACCAAACTAAACGAACATAACCTAAACTAACCTAACCTAAATTAAAGTATAAACTAAATTACACCAAACTAAAGGAATATAACCTAAACTAACCTAACCTAAACTAATCTAACCTAAACTAAACCAACCTAAACTAAACTAAACGATACTAAACTGAACTAAATTATCTAACCTAACCTAACCTAACCTAACCTAAACTAAACTAAACTAAACTAACCTAACCTAACCTAACCTAAACTAAATTAAACTAAACATAAACTAAACTAAACTATAAACCAAACTAAAGTAAACTAAACTCAAATAACCTAACCTAAACTAAAATAAATTAAACTAAACTAAACTAAACTATTATAAACTATAAACTAAACGAAACTAAACTAAACCAAACTAATCTAACCTAACCTAACCTGACCTAACCTAAACTGAAGTAAACTAAACTAAACTAAACTAATCTAACCTAACCTAACCTAATCTAACCCAAACTAAACTAATCTAAACTATAAACTGAACTATAAATTAAACTAATTTAAACTATAAATTAATCTACAAATTAAATTAAATTAAACTATAAACTAAACTAAACTAAATTAAACTAAACTAAACTAAACTAAACTAACCTAACCTAACCTAGCCTAACCTAAATTAAACTGAACTAACCTAACCTAACCTAACCTAAAATAAACTAAACTAGACTAAACTGAACAAAAACTAAACTTTAAATAAAATATAAACTAAACTAAACTAAACTATGAACTCAACTAAACTAAACTAAACTAAACTGACCTAACCTAAACTACCCTAAACTAAACTAAACTAAACAAAACAAATTTAACTAAACAAAACTAAACTAAATTAAACTATAAACTAAACTCTAAACTCAACTAAACTATAAACTAAACTAAACTAAACTAACCTAACCTTTTCCAACCTAACCTAACCTAACCTTAACTAAACTAAACTAAACTTAACTATAAATTTAACTAAACTAAACTAAACCTAACTAAACTAGACTAACCTTACCTAACCTAACCTAACCTAACCTAAATTAAACTAAACTAAACAGACCTAAACTAAACTATCCTAAACTAAACTAAACAAAACTAAACTAAACTAAACTAAGCTAAACTAAACTAAACTGAACTATTAACTAAACTATTAAACTAAACTAAACTTAACTATAAACTAAACTAAATTAAACTAACCAAACCTAAACTAAACTAAACTAACCAATCCTAACTTAAACTAAAGTAAACTAAACTAACCTAACCTAACATAACCTAAACTTAACTAAACTAAACTATGAACTAAACTATAAACTAAACTATAAACTAAACTAAATTAAAACTAAAATAAACTAAAATACTAAAATAAAATACTAAAATAAACTAACCTAACCAAACCTAACCTAACCTAAATTAAACTAAACTAAACTAACTTAACCTAACCTAACCTAAACTAAACTAAACTGAACTTAACTATAAACTATGAACTAAACTATAAACTAAACGAAAATAAACTAAACTAAACTCAACTAAACTTAGCTAAGCTAAGCTAACCTAACCTAACTTAAACGAAACTAAACTCTAAACTAAACTATAAACTAAACTAAACTAAACTAAAGTATAAACTAAACTACACCAAACTAAACGAACATAACCTAAACTAACCTATTCTAAACTAAAGTATAAACTAAACTACACCAAACTAAACGAACATAACCTAAACTAACCTAACCTAAACTAATCTAACCTAAACTAACCCAACCTAAACTACACTAAACGATACTAAACTGAACTAAATTATCTAACCTAACCTAACCTAACCTAACCAACCTAACCTAAACTAAACTAAACTAACCTAACCTAACCTAACCTAAACTAAATTAAACTAAACATAAACTAAACTAAACTATAAACCAAACTAAAGAAAACTAAACTCAACTAACCTAACCTAACCTAAAATAAATTAAACTAAACTAAACTAAACTATTATAAACTATAAAACAAACTAAACTAAACTAAACCAAACTTATCTAACCTAACCTAACCTGACCTAACCTAAACTGAACTAAACTAAACTAAACTAAACTAACCTAACCTAACCTAAACTAATCTAACCCAAACTAAACTAAACTAAACTATAAACTAAACTATAAATTAAACTAAACTAAATTAAACTTAACTAAACTAAACTAACCTAACCTAACCTAACCTAGCCTAACCTAAATTAAACTGATCTAACCTAACCTAACCTAACCTAAAATAAACTAAACTAAACTAAACTGAACAAAAACTATACTTTAAACTAAACTAAACTGTAAATAAAATATAAACTAAATTAAACTAAACTATGAACCTAACTAAATTAAACTAAACTAAACAAACCTAACCTAACCTATCCTAACCTAACCTAACCTAAAATAAAATAAACAAAATAAACAAAACTATAAACTCAACTATAAACTAAACTATAGTAACTATATATAAACTATAAACCAAAAAAGTTAAACTATAAACTAAGCTAAACTAAACTTAACTAAACTAAAATAGACAAAATTAAACTAAGCTAAACTAAACTAAACTAAACTAAACTATAAACTAAACTATAAATTAAACTAAACAAATTAAACTAAACTAATCTAACCTAAATTAAACTAAACTAAACTAAACTAGACAAAACTAATCTAAGCTAAACTAAACTAATCTTAATTTTACTAAATGAAACTATATACTGAACCATAAACTAAACTGAATTAAACTATGAACTCAACTAAACTCAACAAAATTACACTATAAACTAAGCTAATTTAAGCTAAACTAAACTAACTTAATCTAACCTAACCTAACCTAAACTAAACTAAATTAAACTAAATTATAAACTAAACTATAAACTAAACGAAACTAAACTAAACTAACTTCAACTAAAATTAGCTAACCTAACCTAACCTAACTTAACTTAAACGAAACTAAACCATAAACTAAACTATAAACTAAACTAAACTAATATAAACTACACCAAACTAAACGAACATAACCTAAATTAACCTAACCTAAAGTAATCTAACCTAAACTAACCTAACCTAAAATACACTAAACGATACTAAATTGAACTAAATTATCTAACCTAACCTTACCTAACCTAAACTAAACTAAACTGAACTAACGTAACCTAACATAACATAACCTAACCTAAAGTAAACTAAACTAACCTAACCTAAAATAAATTCAACTAAACTAAACTAAACTATACTAAACTATAAACTAAACTAAACTAAACTAAACTATAAACTAAACTAATCTAACCTAACCTAACCTAACCTAAACTGAACTAAAATAAACAAAACTAAACTATAAACTGAACTATAAATTAATTTAATTTAAATTATAAATTAATCTATAAATTAAACTAAACTAAACTATAAACTAAATTAACCTAAACTAAACTAAACTAAACTAACCTAACCTTACCTAACCTAACCTAAATTAAACTGAACTAACCTAACCTAACCTAACCTAAAATAAACTAAACTAAACTAAACTGAACAAAAACTAAACTTTAAACTAAACTAAACTGTAAATAAACTATAAACTAAACTAATTTAAACTAAACTAAACTAAACTAAACTAAACTAAACTAAACTGAACTAATCTAACGTAACCTAACATAAACTGAACTAAACTAAACTAAACTAACCTAACCTAACGTAACCTAACCTAATCTAACCTAAACTAAACTAAACTATAAACTGAACTATAAACTATAATAATTTAAACTATAAATTAATGTATAAACTAAACTACACTAAACTATAAACTAAACTAAACTAAACTAAACTAACCTAACCTAACCTAACCTAACCTAAACTAAACTGAACTAACCTAAACTAAACTAAACTAAATTAACCTAACCTAACCTAAACTAAATTAAACTAAACATAAACAAAACTAAACTACAAACTAAACTAAACTAAACTAAACTAAACTAAACTGACCTAACCTAAACTACCCAAAACTAAACTAAACTAAACAAAACAAAACTAACTAAACAAAACTAAACTAAATTAAAATATAAACTAAACTATAAACTCAACTAAACTATAAACTAAACTAAAATAAACTAACCTATCCTTTTCTAACCTAACCTAACCTAACCTAAACTAAACTAAACTAAACTTAACTATAAACTTAACTAAACTAAACTAAACCTAACTAAACTAGACTTACGTTACGTAACGTAACATAACCTAAACTAAGCTAACCTAAACTAAACTAAACGAAACTAACCTTACCTAACCTAACCTAACCTAACCTAAACTTTAAACTAAACTAAACTGTAAATAAACTATAAACTAAAATAAACTATGAACTAAACTAAACTAAACTAAACTTAACAAACTTAACCTAACCTAACCTAACCTAAACTAAACTAAACAAAATAAATTAAAATATAAACTAAACTATACTAAAATATAAATTAACTATAAACTAAACTAAACAAATTAAACTAAACTAATCTAAACTAAACTAAAATAAACTAAACTATAAACTAAACTAAACTAATCTAATCTAACCTAACCTAACCTAAACTGAACTAAACTAAACGAAACTAAACTAACCTATCCTAACCTAAACTAATCTAACGTAAACTAAACTAAACTAAAGTATAAACTTAACTATAAACTAAACTAATTTAAACTATAAATTAGTATATAAACTAAACTACACTAAACTATAATCTAAACAAATATAAATTAAACTAAGTTAAACTAAACTAACCTAACCTACCCTAATCTAACCTAAACTAAACTGAACTAACCTAACCTAACCTAACCTAAACTAAACTAAACTAAACTGAACTATAAATTAAACTTTAAACTAAACTAAACTAAACTGTAAATAAACTATAAACTAAAGTAAACTAAACTATGAACTAAACTAAACTAAAATAAACTAATGAAAACTAACCTAACCTAACCTAACTTAACCTAAACTAAACTAAACAAATTAAACTAAACTATTCTAAACTAAACTATAAACTAAACTAAACTAAACTAAACTAATTTAACCTAACCTAACCTAACCTAACCTAAACTAAACTAAACTAAAATAAACTAGATTAACCCTACCTAACTTAACATTACCTTGGCTAATCTAAATTAAAGTAAACTAAACTAACCTAACTTAACATAAACTAACCTAAACTAAACTAAACTAAACTATACTAACCTATAGACTAAACTAAAGTAAACTAAACTAATCTAATCTAAACTGACCTAACCTAAAATACCCTAAACTAAACTAAACTAAACTAAACTAAACAAAACGAAATTAACTAAACAAATCTAAACTATATTAAACTATGAACTAAACTATAAACTCAACTACACTATAAACTAAATTAAACTAAACTAAACCGACCTAACCTAAACTGCCTTAAACTAAACTAAACTAAACTAAACAAAACAAAACTAAACTAAATTAAACTATAAACTAAACTATAAACTAAAATAACTATAAACTAAACTAAACTCTAAACTAAAATAAACTATCTAAACTAAACTAACCTAACCTAACATAACTTTACCTAACCTAACATAAACTAAACTAAACTAACCTAACCTAAACTAAACTAAACTACAAAGTAAACTATAAACTAAACTTAACTAAACTATAAAGTAAATTAAACTAAACTATACTAAACTATACTAACCTTACCTAAACAAACATAACCTAACCTAAACTAAACTAAACTAAACAAAACTAACCCAACCTAACCTAAAATAAGCTAAACAAAATAAACTAAACTATAAACTTAACTATAATATAAACTACATTAAACTATAAATAAACAATAAACTAAACAAAATTAAACTATAAACTAAGCTAAACTAAACTTAACTAAACTAAACTGGACAAAACTAAAATAAGCTAAACTAAACTAAACTAAACTATAAACTAAACTATAAACTAAACTAAACAAACTAAACTAAACCAATCTAAACTAAACTAAACTTAACTATAAACTAAACTATGAAATAAACTATAAACTAAACGAAACTAAACTAAACTAAACTCAACTAAATTTAGCTAAGCTAAGCTAACATAACCTAACTTAAACGAAACTAAACCATTAACTAAACTATAAACTAAACTAAACTAAACTAAAGTATAAACTAAACTACACCAAACTAAACGAAAATAACCTAAACTCACCTAACCTAAACTAATCTAACCTAAACTAACCTAACCTAAACTAAACTGAACGAAATTATCTAACCTAACCTAACCTAACCTAACCTAAACTAAACTAAACTAAACTATCCTAACTTAACCTAACCTAAACTAAACTAAACTAAACAAAACTAACCTAACCTAACCTAAAATAAACTAAACAAAATAAACTAAACCATAAACTTAACTATAGTATAAACTAATCTAAACTATAAATAAACAATAAAATAAACAAAATTAAAATATAAACTAAGCAAAACTACACTTAACTAAACTAAACTGGACAAAACTAAAATAAGCCAAACTAAACTAAACTATAAACTAAACTAAACTAAACTATAAACCAAACTATAAACTAAACTAAACAAACTAAACTAAACTAATCTAAACTAAACTAAACTTAACTATGAACTAAACTATGAACTAAATAATAAATTAAACTATAAACTAAACGAAACTAAACTAAACTAAACCTAACTAAACTTAGCTAAGCTAAGCTAGCCTAACCTAACTTAAACGAAACTAAACTCTAAACTAAACTATAAACTAAACTAAACTAAACTAAACTAAGTATAAACTAAACTAAACACCAAACTAAACGAACATAACCTAAACTAACCTAACCTAAATTAAAGTATAAACTAAATTACACCAAACTAAACGAACATAACCTAAACTAACCTAACCTAAACTAATCTAACCTAAACTAAACCAACCTAAACTAAACTAAACGATACTAAACTGAACTAAATTATCTAACCTAACCTAACCTAACCTAACCTAAACTAAACTAAACTAAACTAACCTAACCTAACCTAACCTAACCTAAATTAAACTAAACATAAACTAAACTAAACTATAAACGAAACTAAAGTAAACTAAACTCAAATAACCTAACCTAACCTAAAATAAATTAAACTAAACTAAACTAAACTATTATAAACTATAAACTAAACCAAACTAAACTAAACCAAACTAATCTAACCTAACCTAACCTGACCTAACCTAAACTGAAGTAAACTAAACTAAACTAAACTAATCTAACCTAACCTAACCTAATCTAACCCAAACTAAACTAATCTAAACTATAAACTGAACTATAAATTAAACTAATTTAAACTATAAATTAATCTACAAATTAAATTAAATTAAAGTATAAACTAAACTAAACTAAATTAAACTAAACTAAACTAAACTAACCTAACCTAACCTAGCCTAACCTAAATTAAACTGAACTAACCTAACCTAACCTAACCTAACCTAAAATAAACTAAAATAGACTAAACTGAACAAAAACTAAACTTTAAACTAAACTAAACTGTAAATATAATATAAACTAAACTAAACTAAACTATGAACTCAACTAAACTAAACTAAACTAAACTGACCTAACCTAAACTACCCTAAACTAAACTAAACTAAACAAAACAAATTTAACTAAACAAAACTAAACTAAATTAAACTATAAACTAAACTCTAAACACAACTAAACTATAAACTAAACTAAAGTAAACTAACCTAACCTTTTCCAACCTAACCTAACCTAACCTAAACTAAACTAAACTAAACTTAACTATAAATTTAACTAAACTAAACTAAACCTAACTAAACTAGACTAACCTTACGTAACGTAACATAACCTAACCTAAGCTTACCTAAACTAAACTAAACGAAACTAACCTTACCTAACCTAACCTAACCTAACCTAAATTAAATTAACTAAACAGACCTAAACTAAACTATCCTAAACTAAACTAAACAAAACTAAACTAAACTAAAATAAGCTAAACTAAACTAAACTGAACTATTTACTAAACTATTAAACTAAACTAAACTTAACTATAAACTAAACTAAATTAAACTAACCAAACCTAAACTAAACTAAACTAACCAATCCTAACTTAAACTAAAGTAAACTAAACTAACCTAACCTAACATAACCTAAACTTAACTAAACTAAACTATGAACTAAACTATAAACTAAACTATAAACTAAACTAAAATAAAACTAAAATAAACTAAAATACTAAAATAAAATACTAAAATAAACTAAAATACTAAAATAAAATACTAAAATAAACTAACCTAACCAAACCTAACCTAACCTAACCTAAATTAAACTAAACTAAACTAACTTAACCTAACCTAACCTAAACTAAACTAAACTGAACTTAACTATAAACTAAACTATGAACTAAACTATAAACTAAACGAAAATAAACTAAACTAAACTCAACTAAACTTAGCTAAGCTAAGCTAAGCTAACCTAACTTAAACGAAACTAAACTCTAAACTAAACTATAAACTAAACTAAACTAAACTAAAGTATAAACTAAACTACACCAAACTAAACGAACATAACCTAAACTAACCTATTCTAAACTAAAGTATAAACTAAACTACACCAAACTAAACGAACATAACCTAAACTAACCTAACCTAAACTATTCTAACCTAAACTAACCCAACCTAAACTACATTAAACGATACTAAACTGAACTAAATTATCTAACCTAACCTAACCTAACCTAACCAACCTAACCTAAACTAAACTAAACTAACCTAACCTAACCTAACCTAACCTAAACTAAATTAAACTAAACATAAACTAAACTATAAACCAAACTAAAGAAAACTAAACTCAACTAACCTAACCTAACCTAAAATAAATTAAACTAAACTAAACTAAACTATTATAAACTATAAAACAAACTAAACTAAACTAAACCAAACTTATCTAACCTAACCTAACCTGACCTAACCTAAACTGAACTAAACTAAACTAAACTAAACTAACCTAACCTAACCTAAACTAATCTAACCCAAACTAAACTAAACTAAACTATAAACTGAACTATAAATTAAACTAAACTAAATTAAACTAAACTAAACTAAACTAACCTAACCTAACCTAACCTAGCCTAACCTAAATTAAACTGATCTAACCTAACCTAACCTAACCTAACCTAAAATAAACTAAACTAAACTAAACTGAACAAAAACTATACTTTAAACTAAACTAAACTGTAAATAAAATATAAACTAAACTAAACTAAACTGTGAACCTAACTAAATTAAACTAAACTAAACAAACCTTACCTAACCTATCCTAACCTAACCTAACCTAAAATAAAATAAACAAAATAAACAAAACTATAAACTCAACTATAAACTAAACTATACTTAACTATATATAAACTATAAACCAAAAAAAGTTAAACTATAAACTAAGCTAAACTAAACTTAACTAAACTAAAATAGACAAAATTAAACTAAGCTAAACTAAACTAAACTAAACTATAAACTAAACTATAAATTAAACTAAACAAATTAAACTAAACTAATCTAACCTAAATTAAACTAAACTAAACTAAACTAAACTAGACAAAACTAATCTAAGCTAAACTAAACTAATCATAATTTTACTAAATGAAACTATATACTGAACCATAAACTAAACTGAATTAAACCATGAACTCAACTAAACTCAACAAAATTACACTATAAACTAAGCTAATTTAAGCTAACCTAAACTAACTTAATCTAACCTAACCTAACCTAAACTAAACTAAATTAAACTAAATTATAAACTAAACTATAAACTAAACGAAACTAAACTAAACTAACTTCAACTAAAATTAGCTAACCTAACCTAACCTAACCTAACCTAACTTAACTTAAACGAAACTAAACCATAAACTAAACTATAAACTAAACTAAACTAATCTAAACTACACCAAACTAAACGAACATAACCTAAATTAACCTAACCTAAAGTAATCTAACCTAAACTAACCTAACCTAAAATACACTAAACGATACTAAACTGAACTAAATTATCTAACCTAACCTAACCTAACCTAAACTAAACTAAACTGAACTAACCTAACCTAACATAACATAACCTAATCTAAAGTAAACTAAACTAACCTAACCTAAAATGAATTCAACTAAACTAAACTAAACTATACTAAACTATAAAATAAACTAAACTAAACTATAAACTAAACTAATCTAACCTAACCTAACCTAACCTAAACTGAACTAAACTAAACTAAACTAAACTAATATAACCTAACCTAACCTAACCTAACCTAAACTGAACTAAACTAAACAAAACTAAACTATAAACTGAACTATAGATTAATTTAATTTAAATTATAAATTAATCTATAAATTAAACTGAACTAAACTATAAACTAAATTAAACTAAACTAAACTAAACTAACCTAACCTTACCTAACCTAACCTAAATTAAACCGAACTAACCTAACCTAACCTAACCTAACCTAAAATAAACTAAACTGAACAAAAACTACACTTTAAACTAAACTAAACTGTAAATAAACTATAAACTAAACTAAACTAATTTAAACTAAACTAAAATAAACTAAACTAAACTATACTAAACTGAACTAACCTAACGTAACCTAACCTAATCTAACCTAAACTAAACTAAACTATAAGCTGAAATATAAACTATAATTATTTAAACTATAAATTAATGTATAAACTAAACTACACTAAACTATAAACTAAACTAAACTAAACTAAACTAAACTAACCTAACCTAACCTAACCTAACCTAACCTAACCTAAACTAAACTGAACTAACCTAAACTAAACTAAACTAAATTAACCTAACCTAACCTAAACTAAATTAAACTAAACATAAACAAAACTAAACTACAAACTAAACTAAACTAAACTAAACAAAACAAAACTAACTAAACAAAACTAAACTAAATTAAAATATAAACTAAACTATAAACTCAACTAAACTATAAACTAAACTAAACTAAACTAACCTAACCTTTTCTAACCTAACCTAACCTAACCTAAACTAAACTAAACTAAACTTAACTATAAACTTAACTAAACTAAACTAAACCTAACTAAACTAGACTAACGTTACGTAACGTAACATAACCTAAACTAAGCTAACCTAAACTAAACTAAACGAAACTAACCTTACCTAACCTAACCTAACCTAACCTAACCTAAACTTTAAACTAAACTAAACTGTATATAAACTATAAACTAAACTAAACTATGAACTAAACTAAACTAAACTAAACTTAACAAACTTAACCTAACCTAACCTAACCTAAACTAAACTAAACAAAATAAATTAAACTATAAACTAAACTATACTAAAATATAAATTAACTATAAACTAAACTAAACAAATTAAACTAAACTAATCTAAACTAAACTAAAATAAACTAAACTATAAACTAAACTAATCTAATCTAACCTAACCTAACCTAAACTGAACTAAACTAAACGAAACTAAACTAACCTATCCTAACCTAAACTAATCTAACGTAAACTAAACTAAACTAAAGTATAAACTGAAATATAAACTAAACTAATTTAAACTATAAATTAGTGTATAAACTAAACTACACTAAACTATAATCTAAACAAATATAAATTAAACTAAGTTAAACTACACTAACCTAACCTACCCTAATCTAACCTAAACTAAACTGAACTAACCTAACCTAACCTAACCTAACCTTAACTAAACTAAACTAAACTGAACTATAAACTAAACTTTAAACTAAACTAAACTAAACTGTAAATAAACTATAAACTAAAGTAAACTAAACTATGAACTAAACTAAACTAAAATAAACTAATCAAAACTAACCTAACCTAACCTAACTTAACCTAAATTAAACTAAACAAATTAAACTAAACTATTCTAAACTAAACTATAAACTAAACTAAACTAAACTAAACTAATTTAACCTAACCTAACCTAACCTAACCTAAACTAAACTAAACTAAAATAAACTAGATTAACCCTACCTAACTTAACATTACCTTGCCTAATCTAAATTAAAGTAAACTAAACTAACCTAACTTAACATAAACTAACCTAAACTAAAATAAACTAAACTATACTAACCTATAGACTAAACTAAAGTAAACTAAACTAATCTAATCTAAACTGACCTAACCTAAAATACCCTAAACTAAACTAAACTAAACTAAACTAAACAAAACGAAATTAACTAAACAAATCTAAACTATATTAAACTATAAACTAAACTATAAACTCAACTACACTATAAACTAAATTAAACTAAACTAAACCGACCTAACATAAACTGCCTTAAACCAAACTAAACTAAACTAAACAAAACAAAACTAAACTAAATTAAACTATAAACTAAACTCTAAACTAAAATAACTATAAACTAAACTAAACTCTCAACTAAAATAAACTAAACTAAACTAAACTAACCTAACCTAACCTAACTTTACCTAACCTAACCTAACCTAACCGAACCTAAACTAACCTAAACTATACTGAACTAAAACCTAACTAAACTAAACTATAAATTAAACTCTAAACTAAACTAAAGTAAAATAAACTAAACTAATCTAAACTAAACTAAACTATAAACTAAACTATTAACTAAACTATAAATTAAACTATAAACTAACCTAAACTTAACTAAACATAACTATACTAACCTACAAACTAAACTAAAGTAAACTAAACTAAACCAAACTAAACTGACCTAACTTAAACTACCCTAAACTATACTAAACTAAACTAAATAAACAAAATTAACTAAACAAAACTAAACTAAATTAAACTATAAATTAAACTATAAACTCAACTAAACTATAAACTAAACTAAACTAAACTAACCTAACCCTTTCTAATCTAACCTAACCTAACCTAAACTAAACTAAACTAAACTTAACTATAAACTTAACTAAACTAAACTAAACCTCACTAAACTAGACTAACCTTACCTAACGTAACATAACCTAACCTAAGCTAACCTAAACTAAACTAAACGAAACTAACCTTACCTAACCTAACCTAACGTAACCTATATTAAACTTAACTAAACAGACATAACCTAAACTATCCTAAACTAAACTAAACCAAACTAAACTAAACTAAACTAAGCTAAACTAAACTAAACTGAACTATTAACTAAACTATTAAACTAAACTAAACTTAACTATAAACAGAACTAAATTAAACTAAACTATAATCTAAATTAAACATAACTAAAGTAAACTAAACCAAACTAACCTAACTAAACCTAAATAAACTAAACTAAACTAAACTAACCAAACCTAACCAAACCTAACCTAACCTAACCTAAATTAAACTAAACTAAACTAACTTAACCTAACCTAACCTAACCAAAACTAAACTAAACTGAACTAAACTAAACTATATACTAAACTAAACTAAACCAAAATAAACTTAACGATAAACTAATCTTTGAACTAAACTATAAACTAAACTATAAACTAAACGAAACTAAACTAAACTAAACTCAACTAAACTTAGCTAAGCTAAGCTAACCTAACCTAACTTAAACGAAACTAAACTCTAAACTAAACTATAAAGTAAACTAAACTAAACTAAAGTATAAACTAAACGACACCAAACTAAACGAACATAACCTAAACTAACCTAACCTAAACTAAAGTATAAACTAAACTACACCAAACTAAACGAACATAACCTAAACTAACCTAACCTAAACTAATCTAACCTAAACTAACCCAACCTAAACTAAACTAAAAGATACTAAACTGAACTAAATTATCTAACCTAACCTAACCTAACCTAAACTAAACTAAACTAACCTAACCTAACCTAACCTAACCTAACCTAAACTAAATTAAACTAAACATAAACTAAAGTAAACTATAAACCAAACTAAAGTAAACTAAACTCAACTAACTTAACCTAACCTAAAATAAATTAAACTAAACTAAACTAAACTATTATAAACTATAAACTAAACCAAACTAATCTAACCTAACCTAACCTGAACTAACCTAAACTGAAATAAACTAAACTAAACTAAACTAATCTAACCTAACCTAACCTAATCTAACCCAAACTAAACTAAACAAAACTATAAACTGAACTATAAATTAAACTAATTTAAACTATAAATTAATCTAGAAATTAAATTAAACTATAAACTAAACTAAACTAAATTAAACTAAACTAAACTAAACTAACCTAACCTAACCTAGCCTAACCTAAGTTAAACTGAACTAACCTAAACTAACCTAACCTAACCTAAAATAAACTAAAGTAAACTAAACTGAACAAAAACTAAACTTTAAACTAAACTAAACTAAACTGTAAATAAAATATAAACTAAACTAAACTATGAACTAAACTAAACTAAACTAAACTAGACAAAACTAACCTAACCTATCCTAACCTAACCTAACCTAACCCAAATTAAACTAAACAAAATAAACTAAAGTATAAACTCAAATATAAACTAAACTATACTTAACTATAAATAAACTATAAACTAAAAAATTTAAACTCTAAACTAAGCTAAACTTAATTTAACTAAACTAAACTAGACGAAATTAAACTAATTTAACTAAACTAAATTAAATTATAAACTAAACTATAAACTAAATTAAACAAATTAAACTAAACTAATCTAAACTAACGTAACCTAACCTGACCTATCCTAAATTAAACTGAACTAACCTAACCTAACCTAAAATAAAATAAACTAAACTAAACTGAAAAAAAACTAAACTTTAAACTAAACTAAACTGTAAATAAACTATAAACTAAACTTAACTAAACCAAACTAAACTTAACAAACCTAACCTAACCTAACATAGCCTAACCTAAAGTAAATTAAACTAAAATAAATAAACTAAACTATAAACTAAACTATACTAAAATATAAATAAACTAAACTAAACATATTAATCTAAACTAATATAAACTAAACTATAAACTAAAATAAACTAATCTAACCTAACCTAACCTAACCTAACCTAAACTAAACTAAACTATAAACTGAACTATAAACTAAACTAATTTAAACTATAAATTAACGTATAAACTAAACTACACTAAACTATAAACTAAACAAAACTAAATTAAACTAAACTAAACTAAACTAACCTAACCTACCCTAACCTAACCTAAACTAAACTGAACTAACGTAACCTAACCTAACCGAACCTAAACTAACCTAAACTATACTGAACTAAAACTTAACTAAACTAAACTTTAAACTAAACTCTAAACTAAACTAAAGTAAAATAAACTAAACTAATCTAAACTAAACTAAACTATAAACTAAACTATTAACTAAACTATAAATTAAACTATAAACTAACCTAAACTTAACTAAACATTACTATACTAACCTACAAACTAAACTGCAGTAAATTAAACTAAACTATAGTAAAATAAACTAAACTAAACTAAACTGACCTAACCTAAACTACCCTAAACTAAACTAAACTATACTAAAGAAAACAAAATTAACTAAACAAAAATAAACTAAATTAAACTATAAATTAAACTATAAACTCAACTAAACTATAAACTAAACTAAACTAAACTAAACTAACCTAACCTTTTCTAACCTAACCTAAACCTAAACTAAACTAAACTACACTTAACTATAAACTTAACTAAACTAAACTAAACCTCACTAAACTAGACTAACCTTACCTAACGTAACATAACCTAACCTAAACTATCCTAAACTGACCTAAACCAAACTAAACTAAACTTAACTATAAACTAAACTAAATTAAACTAAACGATAAACTAAATTAAACATAACTAAAGTAAACTAAACCAAACTAACCTAACTAAACCTAAATAAACAAAACTAAACAAAACTAAACTAACCAAACCTAACCAAACCTAACCTAACCTAACCTAAATTAAACTAAACTAAACTAACTTAACCTAACCTAACCTAACCTAAACTAAACTGAACTGAACTAAACTAAACTATAAACTAAACTAAACTAAACCAAAATAAACTTAACGATAAACTAAACTATGAACTAAACTATATACTAAACTATAAACTAAACGAAACTAAACTAGTCTAAACTCAACTAAACTTAGCTAAGCTAAGCTAAGCTAACCTAACTTAAACGAAACTAAACTCTAAACTAAACTATAAAGTAAAATAAACTAAACTAAAGTATAAACTAAACGACACCAAACTAAACGAACATAACCTAAACTAACCTAGCCTAAACTAAAGTATAAACTAAACTACACCAAACTAAACGAACATAACCTAAACTAACCTAACCTAAACTAATCTAGCCTAAACTAACCCAACCTAAACTAAACTAAAAGATACTAAACTGAACTAAATTATCTAACCTAACCTAACCTAACCTAACCTAACCTAACCTAACCTAACCTAAACTAAATTAAACTAAACATAAACTAAACTAAACTATAAACCAAACTAAAGTAAACTAAACTCAAATAACCTAACCTAATCTAAAATAAATTAAACTAAACTAAACTAAACTATTATAAACTATAAACTAAACGAAACTAAACTAAACCAAACTAATCTAACCTAACCTAACCTGACCTAACCTAAACTGAAGTAAACTAAACTAAACTAAACTAACCTAACCTAACATAACCTAAACTTAACTAAACTAAACTATGAACTAAACTATAAACTAAACTATAAACTAAACTAAAATAAAACTAAAATAAACTAAAATACTAAAATAAAATACTAAAATAAACTAACCTAACCAAACCTAACCTAACCTAACCTAACCTAAATTAAACTAAACTAAACTAACTTAACCTAACCTAACCTAAACTAAACTAAACTGAACTTAACTATAAACTAAACTATGAACTAAACAATAAACTAAACGAAAATAAACTAAACTAAACTCAACTAAACTTAGCTAAGCTAAGCTAAACTAACCTAACTTAAACGAAACTAAACTCTAAACTAAACTATAAACTAAACTAAACTAAACTAAAGTATAAACTAAACTACACCAAACTAAACGAACATAACCTAAACTAACCTATTCTAAACTAAAGTATAAACTAAACTACACCAAACTAAACGAACATAACCTAAACTAACCTAACCTAAACTAATCTAACCTAAACTAACCCAACCTAAACTACACTAAACGATACTAAACTGAACTAAATTATCTAACGTAACCTAACCTAACCTAACCAACGTAACCTAAACTAAACTAAACTAACCTAACCTAACCTAACCTAACCTAACCTAAACTAAATTAAACTAAACATAAACTAAACTAAACTATAAACCAAACTAAAGAAAACTAAACTCAACAAACCTAACCTAACCTAAAATAAATTAAACTAAACTAAACTAAACTATTATAAACTATAAAAAAAACTAAACTAAACTAAACCAAACTTATCTAACCTAACCTAACCTGACCTAACCTAAACTGAACTAAACTAAACTAAACTAACCTAACCTAACCTAAACTAATCTAACCCAAACTAAACTAAACTAAAATATAAACTGAACTATAAATTAAACCAAACTAAATTAAACTAAACTAAACTAAACTAACCTAACCTAACCTAACCTAGCCTAACCTAAATTAAACTGATCTAACCTAACCTAACCTAACCTAACCTAAAATAAACTAAACTAAACTAAACTGAACAAAAACTATACTTTAAACTACACTAAACTGTAAATAAAATTTAAAATAAACTAAACTAAACTATGAACCTAACTAAATTAAACTAAACTAAACAAACCTAACCTAACCTATCCTAACCTAACCTAACCTAAAATAAAATAAACAAAATAAACAAAACTTTAACTCAACTATAAACTAAACTATACTTAACTATATATAAACTATAAACTAAAAAAATTAAACTATAAACTAAGCTAAACTAAACTTAACTAAACTAAAATAGACAAAATTAAACTAATTTAAACTAAACTAAACTAAACTATAAACTAAACTATAAATTAAACTAAACAAATTAAACTAAACTAATCTAACCTAAATTAAACTAAACTAAACTAAACTAGACAAAACTAATCTAAGCTAAACTAAACTAATCATAATTTTACTAAATGAAACTATATACTGAACCATAAACTAAACTGAATTAAACTATGAACTCAACTAAACTCAACAAAATTACACTATAAACTAAGCTAATTTAAGCTAAACTAAACTAACTTAATCTAACCTAACCTAACCTAAAGTAAACTAAATTAAACTAAATTATAAACTAAACTATAAACTAAACTATAAACTAAACGAAACTAAACTAAACTAACTTCAACTAAAATTAGCTAACCTAACCTAACCTAACCTAACTTAACTTAAACGAAACTAAACCATAAACTAAACTATAAACTAAACTAAACTAATCTAAACTACACCAAACTAAACGAACATAACCTAAATTAACCTAACGTAAAGTAATCTAACCTAAACTAACCTAACCTAAAATACACTAAACGATACTAAACTGAACTAAATTATCTAACCTAACCTAACCTAACCTAACCTAAACTAAACTAAACTGAACTAACCTAACCTAACATAACATAACCTAACCTAAAGTAAACTAAACTAACCTAACCTAAAATAAATTCAGCTAAACTAAACTAAACTATACTAAACTATAAACTAAACTATAAACTAAACTAACCTAACCTAACCTAACCTAACCTAAACTGAACTAAACTAAACTAAACTAAACTAATATAACCTAACCTAACCTAACCTAACCTAAACTAAACTAAACTAAACTGAACTATAAACTAAACTTTAAACTAAACTAAACTAAACTGTAAATACACTATAAACTAAAGTAAACTAAACTATGAACTAAACTAAACTAAAATAAACTAATCAAAACTAACCTAACCTAACCTAACTTAACCTAAACTAAACTAAACAAATTAAACTAAACTATTCTAAACTAAACTATAAACTAAACTAAACTAAACTAAACTAATTTAACCTAACCTAACCTAACCTAACCTAAACTAAACTAAACTAAAATAAACTAGATTAACCCTACCTAACTTAACATTACCTTGCCTAATCTAAATTAAAGTAAACTAAACTAACCTAACTTAACATAAACTAACCTAAACTAAACTAAACTAAACTATACTAACCTATAGACTAAACTAAAGTAAACTAAACTAATCTAATCTAAACTGACCTAACCTAAAATACCCTAAACTAAACTAAACTAAACTAAACTAAACTAAACTAAACTATAAACTAAACTATTAACTAAACTATAAATTAAACTATAAACTAACCTAAACTTAACTAAACATTACTATACTAACCTACAAAGTAAACTGCAGTAAATTAAACTAAACTACAGTAAAATAAACTAAACTAAACTAAACTGACCTAACCTAAACTACCCTAAACTAAACTAAACTATACTAAAGAAAACAAAATTAACTAAACAAAAATAAACTAAATTAAACTATAAATTAAACTATAAACTCAACTAAACTATAAACTAAACTAAACTAAACTAAACTAAACTTACCTAACCTTTTCTAACCTAACCTAACCTAACCTAAACTAAACTAAACTACACTTAACTATAAACTTAACTAAACTAAACTAAACCTCACTAAACTAGACTAACCTTACCTAACGTAACATAACCTAACCTAAACTATCCTAAACTGACCTAAACCAAACTAAACTAAACTTAACTATAAACTAAATTAAATTAAACTAAACGATAAACTAAATTAAACATAACTAAAGTAAACTAAACCAAACTAACCTAACTAAACCTAAATAAACAAAACTAAACTAAACTAAACTAACCAAACCTAACCAAACCTAACCTAACCTAACCTAAATTAAACTAAACTAAACTAACTTAACCTAACCTAACCTAACCTAAACTAAACTGAACTGAACTAAACTAAACTATAAACTAAACTAAACTAAACCAAAATAAACTTAACGATAAACTAAACTATGAACTAAACTATATACTAAACTATAAACAAAACGAAACTAAACTAGTCTAAACTCAACTAAACTTAGCTAAGCTAAGCTAACCTAACCTAACTTAAACGAAACTAAACTCTAAACTAAACTATAAAGTAAAATAAACTAAACTAAAGTATAAACTAAACGACACCAAACTAAACGAACATAACCTAAACTAACCTAGCCTAAACTAAAGTATAAACTAAACTACACCAAACTAAACGAACATAACCTAAACTAACCTAACCTAAACTAATCTAACCTAAACTAACCCAAACTAAACTAAACTAAAAGATACTAAACTGAACTAAATTATCTAACCTAACCTAACCTAACCTAACCTAACCTAAACTAAATTAAACTAAACATAAACTAAACTAAACTATAAACCAAACTAAAGTAAACTAAACTCAAATAACCTAACCTAACCTAAAATAAATTAAACTAAACTAAACTAAACTATTATAAACTATAAACTAAACGAAACTAAACTAAACCAAACTAATCTAACCTAACCTAACCTGACCTAACCTAAACTGAAGTAAACTAAACTAAACTAAACTAATCTAACCTAACCTAACCTAATCTAACCCAAACTAAACTAATCTAAACTATAAACTGAACTATAAATTAAACAAATTTAAACTATAAATTAATCTACAAATTAAATTAAATTAAACTAGAAACTAAACTAAACTAAATTAAACTAAACTAAACTAAACTAACCTAACCTAACCTAGCCTAACCTAAATAAACTGAACTAACCTAACCTAACCTGACCTAACCTAAAATAAACTAAACTAGACTAAACTGAACAAAAACTAAACTTTAAACTAAACTAAACTGTAAATAAAATATAAACTAAACTAAACGAAACTATGAACTCAACTAAACTAAACTAAACTAAACTGACCTAACCTAAACTACCCTAAACTAAACTAAACTAAACAAATCAAATTTAACTAAACAAAACTAAACTAAATTAAACTATAAACTAAACTCTAAACTCAACTAAACTATAAACTAAACTAAACTAAACTAACCTAACCTTTTCCAACCTAACCTAACCTAACCTAAACTAAACTAAACTAAACTTAACTATAAATTTAACTAAACTAAACTAAACCTAACTAAACTAGACTAACCTTACGTAACGTAACATAACCTAACCTAAGCTTACCTAAACTAAACTAAACGAAACTAACCTTACCTAACCTAACCTAACCTAACCTAAATTAAACTAAACTAAACAGACCTAAACTAAACTATCCTAAACTAAACTAATCCAAACTAAACTAAACTAAGCTAAACTAAACTAAACTGAACTATTAACTAAACTATTAAACTAAACTAAACTTAACTATAAACTAAACTAAATTAAACTAACCAAACCTAAACTAAACTAAACTAACCAATCCTAACTTAAACTAAAGTAAACTAAACTAACCTAACCTAACATAACCTAAACTTAACTAAACTAAACTATGAACTAAACTATAAACTAAACTATAAACTAAACTAAAATAAAACTAAAATAAACTAAAATACTAAAATAAAATACTAAAATAAACTAACCTAATCAAACCTAACCTAACCTAACCTAAATTAAACTAAACTAAACTAACTTAACCTAACCTAACCTAAACTAAACTAAACTGAACTTAACTATAAACTAAACTATGAACTAAACAATAAACTAAACGAATATAATCTAAACTAAACTCAACTAAACTTAGCTAAGCTAAGCTAACCTAACCTAACTTAAACGAAACTAAACTCTAAACTAAACTATAAACTAAACTAAACTAAACTAAAGTATAAACTAAACTACACCAAACTAAACGAACATAACCTAAACTAACCTATTCTAAACTAAAGTATAAACTAAACTACACCAAACTAAACGAACATAACCTAAACTAACCTAACCTAACCTAATCTAACCTAAACTAACCCAACCTAAACTACACTAAACGATACTAAACTGAACTAAATTATCTAACCTAACCTAACCTAACCTAACCAACGTAACCTAAACTAAACTAAACTAACCTAACCTAACCTAACCTAAACTAAATTAAACTAAACATAAACTAAACTAAACTATAAACCAAACTAAAGAAAACTAAACTCAACTAACCTAACCTAACCTAAAATAAATTAAACTAAACTAAACTAAACTATTATAAACTATAAAAAAAACTAAACTAAACTAAACCAAACTTATCTAACCTAACCTAACCTGACCTAACCTAAACTGAAATAAACTAAACTAAACTAAACTAACCTAACCTAACCTAAACTAATCTAACCCAAACTAAACTAAAGTAAACTATAAACTGAACTATAAATTAAACTAAACTAAATTAAACTAAACTAAACTAAACTAACCTAACCTAACCTAACCTAGCCTAACCTGAATTTAACTGATCTAACCTAACCTAACCTAACCTAACCTAAAATAAACTAAACTAAACTGAACAAAAACTATACTTTAAACTAAACTAAACTGTAAATAAAATATAAAATAAACTAAACTAAACTATGAACCTAACTAAATTAAACTAAACTAAACAAACCTAACCTAACCTATCCTAACCTAACCTAACCTAAAATAAAATAAACAAAATAAACAAAACTATAAACTCAACTATAAACTAAACTATACTTAACTATATACAAACTATAAACCAAAAAAAGTTAAACTATAAACTAAGCTAAACTAAACTTAACTAAACTAAAATAGACAAAATTAAACTAAGCTAAACTAAACTAAACTAAACTATAAACTAAACTATAAATTAAACTAAACAAATTAAACTAATCTAATCTAACCTAAATTAAACTAAACTAAACTAAACTAGACAAAACTAATCTAAGCTAAACTAAACTAATCATAATTTTACTAAATGAAACTATATACTGAACCATAAACTAAACTGAATTAAACTATGAACTCAACTAAACTCAACAAAATTACACTATAAACTAAGCTAATTTAAGCTAAACTAAACTAACTTAATCTAACCTAACCTAACCTAAAGTAAACTAAATTAAACTAAATTATAAACTAAACTATAAACTAAACTATAAACTAAACGAAACTAAACTAAACTAACTTCAACTAAAATTAGCTAACCTAACCTAACCTAACCTAACTTAACTTAAACGAAACTAAACCATAAACTAAACTATAAACTAAACTAAACTAATCTAAACTACACCAAACTAAACGAACATAACCTAAATTAACCTAACCTAAAGTAATCTAACCTAAACTAACCTAACCTAAAATACACTAAACGATACTAAACTGAACTAAATTTTCTAACCTAACCTAACCTAACCTAAACTAAACTAAACTGAACTAACCTAACCTAACATAACATAACCTAACCTAAAGTAAACTAAACTAACCTAACCTAAAATAAATTCAGCTAAACTAAACTAAACTATACTAAACTATAAACTAAACTATAAACTAAACTAATCTAACCTAACCTAACCTAACCTAACCTAAACTGAACTAAACTAAACTAAACTAAACTGATATAACCTAACCTAACCTAACCTAAACTGAACTAAACTAAACAAAACTAAACTATAAACTGAACTATAAAATAATTTAATTTAAATTATAAATTAATCTATAAATTAAACTAAACTAAACTATAAACTAAATTAAACTAAACTAAACTAAACTAACCTAACCTTACCTAACCTAACCTAAATTAAACTGAACTAACCTAACCTAACCTAAACTAAAATAAACTAAACTAAACTAAACTGAACAAAAACTAAACTTTAAACTAAACTAAACTGTAAATAAACTATAAACTAAACTAAACTAATTTAAACTAAACCAAAATAAACTAAACTAAACTAAACTAAACTCAACTAATCTAACGTAACCTAACATAAACTGAACTAAACTAAACTAACCTAACCTAACGTAACCTAACCTAATCTAACCTAAACTAAACTAAACTATAAACTGAACTATAAACTATAATAATTTAAACTATAAATTAATGTATAAACTAAACTACACTAAACTATAAACTAAACTAAACTAAACTAAACTAAACTAACCTAACCTAACCTAACCTAACCTAACCTAAACTAAACTGAACTAACCTAAATTAAACTAAACTAAATTAACCTAACCTAACCTAAACTAAATTAAACTAAACATAAACAAAACTAAACTACAAACTAAACTAAACTAAACTAAACTAAACTAAACTAAACTAAACTAAACTGACCTAACCTAAACTACCATAAACTAAACTAAACTAAACAAAACCAAACTAACTAAACAAAACTAAACTAAATTAAAATATAAACTAAACTATAAACTCAACTAAACTATAACCTAAACTAAACTAAACTAAACAAAACTAACCTAACCTAACCTAACCTAACCTAAAATAAGCTAAACAAAATAAACTAAACTATAAACTTAACTATAATATAAACTACACTAAACTATAAATAAACAATAAACTAAACAAAATTAAACTATAAACTAAGCTAAACTAAACTTAACTAAACTAAACTGGACCAAACTAAAATAAGCTAAACTAAATGAAACTAAACTATAAACTAAACTATAAACTAAACTAAACAAACTAAACTAAACTAATTTAAACTAAACTAAACTTAACTATAAACTTAACTATGAACTAAACTATAAACTAAACGAAACTAAACTAAACTAAACTCAACTAAATTTAGCTAAGCTAAGCTAACATAACCTAACTTAAACGAAACTAAACCATTAACTAAACTATAAACTAAACTAAACTAAACTAAAGTATAAACTAAACTACACCAAACTAAACGAAAAAAACCTAAACTCACCTAACCTAAACTAATCTAACCTAAACTAACCTAACCTAAACTAAACTGAACGAAATTATCTAACCTAACCTAACCTAACCTAACCTAAACTAAACTAAACTAAACTATCCTAATTTAACTAACTTAAACTAAACTAAACTAAACAAAACTAACATAACCTAACCTAACCTAACCTAAATTAAACTAAACAAAATAAACTAAACCATAAACTTAATTATAGTATAAACTAATCTAAACTATAAATAAACAATAAAATAAACAAAATTAAAATATAAACTAAGCAAAACTACACTTAACTAAACTAAACTGGACAAAACTAAAATAAGCCAAACTAAACTAAACTATAAACTAAACTAAACTAAACTATAAACCAAACTATTAACTAAACTAACAAACTAAACTAAACTAATCTAAACTAAACTAAACTTAACTATGAACTAAACTATGAACTAAACTATAAATTAAACTATAAACTAAACGAAACTAAACTAAACTAAACCTAACTAAACTTAGCTAAGCTAAGCTAGCCTAACCTAACTTAAACGAAACTAAACTCTAAACTAAACTATAAACTAAACTAAACTAAACTAAACTAAGTATAAACTAAACTAAACACCAAACTAAACGAACATAACCTAAACTAACCTAACCTAAATTAAAGTATAAACTAAATTACACCAAACTAAACGAACATAACCTAAACTAACCTAACCTAAACTAATCTAACCTAAACTAAACCAACCTAAACTAAACTAAACGATACTAAACTGAACTAAATTATCTAACCTAACCTAACCTAACCTAACCTAACCTAACATAACCTAACCTAAACTAAACTAAACTAACCTAACCTAACCTAAACTAAATTAAACTAAACATAAACTAAACTAAACTATAAATCAAACTAAGGTAAACTAAACTCAATTAACCTAACCTAACTAAAAATAAATTAAACTAAACTAAACTAAACTATTATAAACTATAAACTAAACTAAACTAAACTAAATCAAACTAATCTAATCTAACCTAACCTAACCTAACTTAACCTAAACTAAACTAAACAAATTAAACTAAACTAATCTAAACTAAACTAAAATAAACTAAACTATAAACTAAACTAAACTAAAGTAAAATAAACTAGACTGATCTTACCTAGCTTAACATTACCTTGGCTAATCTAAATTAAAGTAAACTAAACTAACCTAACTTAACATAAACTAACCTAAACTAAACTAAACTAAACTATACTAACCTATAGACTAAACTAAAGTAAACTAAACAAATCTAATGTAAACTGACTAAACCTAAACTACCCTAAACTAAACTAAACTAAACTAAACAAAACAAAATTAACTAAACAAAACTAAACTAAATTAAACAATTAACTAAACTATAAACTCAACTACACTATAAATTAAACTAAACTAAACTAAACTAACCTAACATTTTCTACCTAACCTAACCTAACCTAAACTAAACTAAATTAAGCTAAACTAACCTAACCCCACCGAACATAACCTAACCGAAACTAAACTAAACTAAACTAAACTAAACTTAACTATAAAATTAACTAAACTATACTAAACCTAACTAAACTAGACTAACCTTACCTAACGTAACATAACCTAACCTAAACTAACCTAAACTAAACTAAACGAAACTAACCTTTCCTAACCTAACCTAACCGAAATTAAACTAAACTAAACCGACATAACCTAAACTGCCCTAAACTAAACTAAACTAAACTAAACAAAACAAAACTAAACTAAATTAAACTATAAACTAAACTAACCTATAAACTAAAATGAACTAAACTAAACTAAACTAATCGAATCTATCCTAACTTAACCAAACCTATAATGAACTAAACTAAACTAACCTAAACTAAACTAAACTAAACTAAACTAAACAACAAACTAAACTATAAAATAAATTCTACTAAACTATAAACTAAATTAAACTAAACTATACTAAACTAAACTATACTAACCTTACCTAACCTAACATAACCTAACCTAAACTAAACTAAACTAAACAAAACTAACCTAACCTAACCTAACCTAACCTAAAATAAACTAAACAAAATAAACTTAACCATAAACTTAACTATATTATAAACTAATCTAAACTATATATAAACAATAAACTAAACAAAATTAAAATATAAACAAAGCAAAACTACACTTAACTAAACTAAACTGGACAAAACTAAAATAAGCCAAACTAAACTAAACTAAACTATAAACTAAACTATAAACTAAACTAAACAAACTAAACTAAACTAATCTAAACTAAACTAAAATTAACTATAAACTAAACTATGAACTAAACTATAAATTAAACTATAAACTAAACGAAACTAAACTAAACTAAACCTAACTAAACTTAGCTAAGCTAAGCTAGCCTAACCTAACTTAAACGAAACTAAACTCTAAACTAAACTATAAACTAAAATAAACTAAACTAAAGTATAAACTAAACTACACCAAACTAAACGAACATAACCTAAACTAACCTAACCTAAACTAATCTAACCTAAACTAACCCAACCTAAACTAAACTAAACGATACTAAACTGAACTAAATTTTCTAACCTAACCTAACATAACCTAACCTAACCTAACCTAAAATAAACTAACCTAACCTAACCTAACCTAACCTAAACTAAATTAAACTAAACATAAACTAAACTAAACTGTAAACCAAACTAAAGTAAACTAAACTCAACTAACCTAACCTAACCTAAAATAAATTAAACTAAACTAAACTAAACTATTATAAACTATAAACTAAACTAAACTAAACCAAACTAATCTAACCTAACCTAACCTGACCAAACCTAAACTAAACTAAACTAAACTAAACTAACCTAACCTAACCGAACCTAATCTAACCCAAACTAAACTAAACTAAACTATAAACTGAACTATAAATTAAACTAATTTAAATAATAAATTAATCTACAAATTAAATTAAACTAAACTATAAACTAAACTAAACTAAACTACACCAAACTAAACGAACATAACCAAAACTAACCTAACCTAAAGTAATTTAACCTAAACTAACCTAACATAAACTAAACTAAACGATACTAAACTGAACTAAATTATCTAACCAAACCTAACCTAACCTAACCTAACCTAAACAAAACTAAACTAAACTAACCTAACTTAACATAACCTAACCTAAAGTAAACTAAACTAACCTAACCTAAAATAAATTAAACTAAACTAAACTAAACTATACTAAACTATAAACTAAACTAAACTAAACTATAAACTGAACTAAACTAAACTAAACTAATATCACCTAACCTAACCTAACCTAACCTAACCTAAACTGAACTAAACTAAACAAAACTAAACTATAAACTGAACTATATATTAAACTAAGTTAAACTATAAATTAATCTATAAATTAAACTAAACTAAACTATAAACTAAATTAAACTAAACTAAACAAACCTAACCTAACCTATCCTAACCTAACCTAACCTAAAATAAAATAAACAAAATAAACAAAACTATAAACTCAACTATAAACTAAACTATACTTAACTATAAATAAACTATAAACCAAAAAAGTTAAACTATAAACTAAGCTAAACTAAACTTAACTAAACTAAACTAGACAAAATTAAACTAAGCTAAACTAAACTAAACTAAACTATAAACTAAACTATAAACTAAACTAAACAAATTAAACTAAACTAATCTAACCTAAATTAAACTAAACTAAACTAAACCAGACAAAACTAAACTAAGCTAAACTAAACTAATCATAATTTTACTAAAGGAAACTATATACTGAACCATAAACTAAACTAAATGATACTATGAACTCAACTAAACTAAACAAAACTACACTATAAAGTAAACTAAACTAACTTCAACTAAACTTAGCTAACCTAACCTAACCTAAGTTAACTTAAACGAAACTAAACCATAAACTAAATTATAAACTAAATTAAACTAAACAAAACTACACCAAACTAAGCGAACATAACCTAAACTATCCTAACCTAAAGTAATCTAACCTAAACTAACCTAACCTAAAGTAAACTAAACGATACTAAACTGAACCAAATTATCTAACCTAACCTAACCTAACTTAACCTAAACTAAACTAAACTAAACTAACCTAACCTAACATAACCTAACCTAAAGTAAACTAAACTATACTAACCTCAAATATATTAACTAAACTAAACTAAACTATACTAAACTATAAACTAAACTAAACTAAAATATAAACTAAACTAAACTAAACTAGTCAAACCTAACCTAACCTAACCTAACCTAACCTAAACTGAACTAAACTAAACTAAACTAATATAACCTAACCTAACCTAATCTAACCCTAACTAAACTAAACAAAACTAAACTATAAACTGAACTATAAATTAATCTATAAATTAAACTAAACTAAACTATAAACTAAATTAAACTAAACTAATCTAAACTAACCTAACCTAACCTAACCTATCCTAAATTAAACTGAACTAACCTAACCTAACCTAACCTAAAATAAAATAAAGTAAACTAAACTGAACAGAAACTAAACTTTAAACTAAAATAAACTGTAAATAAACTATAAACTAAACTTAACTAAACCAAACTAAACTTAACAAACCTAACCTAACCTAACATTACCTAACCTAACCTAAACTAAACTAAACAAAATAAACTAAACTATAAACTAAATTATACTAAAATATAAATAAACTAAACTAAACATATTAAACTAAACTAATATAAACTAAACTATAAACTAAACTAAACTAATCTAACCTAACCTAACCTAACCCAAACTAAACTAAACTAAACTATAAACTGAACTATAAACTAAACTAATTTAAACTATAAATTAATGTATAAATTAAACTACACTAAACTATAAACTAAACAAAACTAAATTAAACTAAACTAAACTAAACTAACCTAACCTACCCTAACCTAACCTAAACTAAACTGAACTAACCTAACCTAACCTAACCGAACCTAAACTAACCTAAACTATACTGAACTAAAACTTAATTAAACTAAACTATAAATTAAACTCTAAACTAAACTAAAGTAAAATAAACTAAACTAATCTAAACTAAACTAAACTATTAACTAAACTATAAATTAAACTATAAACTAACCTAAACTTAACTAAACATAACTATACTAACCTACAAACTAAACTACAGTAAACTAAACTAAACCAAACTAAACTGACCTAACCTAAACTACCCTAAACTAAACTAAACTAAACTAAATAAACAAAATTAACTAAACAAAACTAAACTAAATTAAACTATAAATTAAACTATAAACTCAACTAAACTATAAACTAAACTAAACTAAACTAACCTAACCTTTTCTAACCTAACCTAACCTAACCTAAACTAAACTAAACTAAACTTAACTATAAACTTAACTAAACTAAACTAAACCTCACTAAACTAGACTAACCTTACCTAACGTAACATAACCTAACCTAAGCTAACCTAAATTAAACTAAACGAAACTAACCTTACCTAACCTAACCTAACGTAACCTATATTAAACTTAACTAAACAGACCTAACCTAAACTATCCTAAACTAAACTAAACCAAACTAAACTAAACTAAACTAAGCTAAAATAAACTAAACTGAACTATTAACTAAACTATTAAACTAAACTAAACTTAACTATAAACTAAACTAAATTAAACTAAACTATAATCTAAATTAAACATAACTAAAGTAAACTAAACCAAACTAAACTAACTAAACCTAAATAAACTAAACTAAACTAAACTAAACTAAACTAACCAAACCTAACCAAACCTAACCTAACCTAAACTAAATTAAACTAAACATAAACTAAAGTAAACTATAAACAAAACTAAAGTAAACTAAACTCAACTAACTTAACCTAACCTAAAATAAATTAAACTAAACTAAACTAAACTATTATAAACTATAAACTAAACCAAACTAATCTAACCTAACCTAACCTGAACTAACCTAAACTGAAATAAACTATACTAAACTAAACTAATCTAACCTAAACTTACCTAATCTAACCCAAACTAAACTAAACTAAACTATAAACTGAACTATAAATTAAATTAATTTAAACTATAAATTAATCTAGAAATTAAATTAAACTATAAACTAAACTAAACTAAATTAAACTAAACTAAACTAAACTAACCTAACCTAACCTAGCCTAACCTAAATTTAACTGAACTAACCTAAACTAACCTAACCTAACCTAAAATAAACTAAACTAAACTAAACTGAACAAAAACTAAACTTTAAACTAAACCAAACTAAACTGTAAATAAAATATAAACTAAACTAAACTATGAACTAAACTAAACTAAACTAAACAAACCTAACCTAACCTATCGTAACCTAACCTAACCTAACCCAAACTAAACTAAACAAAATAAACTAAAGTATAAACTCAAATATAAACTAAACTATACTTAACTATAAATAAACTATAAACTAAAAAAGTTAAACTCTAAACTAAGCTAAACTTAATTTAACTAAACTAAACTAGACAAAATTAAACTAAGCTAAACTAAACTAAATTAAATTATAAACTAAACTATAAACTAAACTAAACAAATTAAACTAAACTAATCTAAACTAACCTAACCTAACCTAACCTATCCTAAATTAAACTGAACCAACCTAACCTAACCTAACCTAAAATAAAATAAACTAAACTAAACTGAACAAAAACTAAACTTTAAACTAAACTAAACTGTAAATAAACTATAAACTAAACTTAACTAAACCAAACTAAACTTAACAAACCTAACCTAACCTAACATAACCTAACCTAACCTAAACTAAACTAAACAAAATAAACTAAACTATAAACTAAACTATACTAAAATATAAATAAACTAAACTAAACATATTAATCTAAACTAATATAAACTAAACTATAAACTAAACTAAACTAATCTAACCTAACCTAACCTAACCTAACCTAAACTAAACTAAACTATAAACTGAACTATAAAGTAAACTAATTTAAACTATAAATTACGGTATAAACTAAACTACACTAAACTATAAACTAAACAAAACTAAATTAAACTAAACTAAACTAAACTAACCTAACCTAACCGAACCTAAACTAACCTAAACTATACTGAACTAAAACTTAACTAAACTAAAGTATAAACTAAACTCTAAACTAAACTAAAGTAAAATAAACTAAACTAATCTAAACTAAACTAAACTATAAACTAAACTATTAACTAAACTATAAATTAAACTATAAACTAACCTAAACTTAACTAAACATTACTATACTAACCTACAAACTAAACTGCAGTAAATTAAACTAAACTACAGTAAACTAAACTAAACTAAACTGACCTAACCTAAACTACCCTAAACTAAACTAAACTATACTAAAGAAAACAAAATTAACTAAACAAAACTAAACTAAATTAAACTATAAATTAAACTATAAACTCAACTAAACTATAAACTAAAATAAACTAAACTAAACTAACCAAACCTTTTCTAATCTAACCTAACCTAAACTAAACTAAATTAAACTTAACTATAAACTTAACTAAACTAAACTAAACCTCACTAAACTAGACTAACCTTACCTAACGTAACATAACCTAACCTAAGCTAACCTAAACTAAACTAAACGAAACTAACCTTACCTAACCTAACCTAACGTAACCTATATTAAACTTAACTAAACAGACCTAACCTAAACTATCCTAAACTAAACTAAACCAAACTAAACTAAACTAAACTAAGCTAAACTAAACTAAACTGAACTATTAACTAAACTATTAAACTAAACTAAACTTAACTATAAACTAAACTAAATTAAACTAAACTATAAACTAAATTAAACATAACTAAAGTAAACTAAACCAAACTAACCTTACTAAACATAATAAACTAAACTAAACTAAACTAAACTAACCAAACCTAACCAAACCTAACCAAACCTAACCTAAATTAAACTAAACTAAACTAACTTAACCTAACCTAACCTAACCTAAACTAAACTAAACTGAACTAAACTAAACTATAAACTAAACTAAACTAAACGAAAATAAACTAAACTAAACTCAACTAAACTTAGCTAAGCTAAGCTAACCTAACCTAACTTAAACGAAACTAAACTCTAAACTAAACTATAAACTAAACTAAACTAAACTAAAGTATAAACTAAACTACACCAAACTAAACGAACATAACCTAAACTAACCTAACCTAAACTAATCTAACCTAAACTAACCCAACCTAAACTAAACTAAACGATACTAAACTGAACTAAATTATCTAACCTAACCTAACCTAACCTAACCAACCTAACCTAAACTAAACTAAACTAACCTAACCTAACCTAACCTAAACTAAATTAAACTAAACATAAACTAAACTAAACTATAAACCAAACTAAAGAAAACTAAACTCAACTAACCTAACCTAACCTAAAATAAATTAAACTAAACTAAACTAAACTATTATAAACTATAAAATAAACTAAACTAAACTAAACCAAACTTATCTAACCTAACCTAACCTGACCTAACCTAAACTGAACTAAACTAAACTAAACTAAACTAACCTAACCTAACCTAAACTAATCTAACCCAAACTAAACTAAACTAAACTATAAACTGAACTATAAATTAAACTAAACTAAATTAAACTAAACTAAACTAAACTAACCTAACCTAACCTAAAATAAACTAAACTAAACTAAACTGAACAAAAACTATACTTTAAACTAAACTAAACGGTAAATAAAATATAAACTAAACTAAACTAAACTATGAACCTAACTAAATTAAACTAAACTAAACAAACCTAACCTAACCTATCCTAACCTAACCTAACCTAAAATAAAATAATTAAAAAAAACAAAACTAAAAACTCAACTATAAACTAAACTATACCTAACTATATATAAACTATAAACCAAAAAAAGTTAAACTATAAATTAAGCTAAACTAAACTTAACTAAACTAAAATAGACAAAATTAAACTAAGCTAAACTAAAATAAACTAAACTATAAACTAAACTATAAATTAAACTAAACAAATTAAACTAAACTAATCTAACCTAAATTAAACTAAACTAAACGAAACTAGACAAAACTAAACTAAGCTAAACTAAACTAATCATAATTTTACTAAACGAAACTATACACTGAACCATAAACTAAACTAAATTAAATTATGAACTCAACTAAACTAAACAAAACTACACTATAAAGTAAACTAAACTAACTTCAACTAAACTTAGCTAACCTAACCTAACCTAACTTAAACGAAACTAAACCATAAACTATACTATAAACTAAATTAAACTAAACAAAACTACACCGAACTAAACGAACATAACCTAAACAAACCTAACCTAAAGTAATCTAACCTAAACTAACCTAACCTAAACTAAACTAAACGATACTAAACTGAACTAAATTATCTAACCTAACCTAACCTAACCTAACCTAAACTAAACTAAACTAAACTAACCTAACCTAACATAACCTAACCTAAAGTAAACTAAACTATACTAACCTAAAATAAATTAACTAAACTAAACTAAACTATACTAAACTATAAACTAAACTAAACTAAAATATAAACTAAACTAAACTAAACTAAACTAAACTAGTCAAACCTAACCTAACCTAACCTAACCTAAACTGAACTAAACTAAACTAAACTAATATAACCTAACCTAATCTAATCTAACCCAAACTAAACTAATCAAAACTAAACTATAAACTGAACTATAAATTAATCTATAAATTAAACTATACTAAACTATAAACTAAATTAAACTGAACTAATCTAAACTAACCTAACCTAACCTAACCTATCCTAAAATAAAATAAACTAAACTAAACTGAACAAAAACTAAACTATAAACTAAACTAAACTGTAAATAAACTATAAACTAAACTTAACTAAACCAAAATAAACGTAACAAACCTAACCTAACCTAAACTAAACTAAACAAAATAAACTAAACTATAAACTAAACTATACTAAAATATAAATAAACTAAACTAAACACATTAAACTAAACTAATATAAAATAAACTATAAACTAAACTAAACTATTCTAACCTAACCTAACCTAACCTAAACTAAACTAAACTAAACTATAAACTGAACTATAAACTAAACTAATTTAAACTATAAATTAATGTATAAACTAAACTACACTAAACTATAAACTAAACAAAACTAAATTAAACTAAACTAAACTAAACTAACCTAACCTACCGTAACCTAACCTAAACTAAACTGAACTAACCTAACCTAACCTAACGGAACCTAAACTAACCTAAATTATACTGAACTAAAACTTAACTAAACTAAACTATAAACTAAACTCTAAACTAAACTAAAGTAAAATAAACTAAACTAATCTAAACTAAACTAAACTATAAACTAAACTATTAACTAAACTATAAATTAAACTATAAACTAACCTAAACTTAACTAAGCATAACTATACTAACCGACAAACTAAACTACAGTAAACTAAACTAAACTAAACTAAACTGACCTAACCTAAACTACCCTAAAATAAACTAAACTAAACTAAACAAAATAAAATTAACTAAACAAAACTAAACTAAATTAAACTATAAATTAAACTATAAACTCAACTAAACTATAAACTAAACTAAACTAAACTAAACAAACCTAACATTTTCTAACATAACCTAACCTAACCTAAACTAAACTAAACTAAACTTAACTATAAACTTAACTAAACTAAACTAAACCTCACTAAACTAGACTAACCTTACCTAACGTAACATAACCTAACCTAACCTATATTAAACTTAACCAAACAGACCTAACCTAAACTATCCTAAACTAAACTAAACCAAACTAAACTAAACTAAACTAAGCTAAACTAAACTAAACTGAACTATTAACTAAACTATTAAACTAAACTAAACTTAACTATAAACTAAACTAAATTAAACTAAATTATAAACTAAATTAAACATAACTAAAGTAAACTAAACCAAACTAACCTAAATAAACTTAAATAAACTAAACTAAACTAAACTAAACTAAACTAAACTAACCAAACCTAACCAAACCTCACCTAACCTAACCTAAATTAAACTAAACAAAACTAACTTAACCTAACCTAACCTAACCTAAACTAAACTAAACTAAACTGAACTAAACTAAACTATAAACTAAACTAAACTAAACCAAAATAAACTTAACTATAAACTAAATTATGAACTAAACTATAAACTAAACTATAAACTAAACGTAACTAAACTAAACTAAACTCAACTAAACTTAGCAAAGCTAAGCTAACCTAACCTAACTTAAACGAAACTAAACTCTAAACTAAACTATAAAGTAAACTAAACTAAACTAAATTATAAACTAAACGACACCAAACTAAACGAACATAACCTAAACTAACGTAACCTAAACTAAAGTATAAACTAAACTACACCAAACTAAACGAACAAAACCTAAACTAACCTAACCTAAACTAATCTAACCTAAACTAACCCAACCTAAAATAAACTAAAAGATACTAAACTGAACTAAATTATCTAACATAACCTAACCTAACCTAACCTAACCTAACCTAACATAACCTAACCTAAACTAAACTAAACTAACCTAACCTAACCTAAACTAAATTAAACTAAACATAAACTAAACTAAACTATAAATCAAACTAAGGTAAACTAAACTCAATTAACCTAACCTAACTAAAAATAAATTAAACTAAACTAAACTAAACTATTATAAACTATAAACTAAACTAAACTAAACTAAATCAAACTAATCTAATCTAACCTAACCTAACCTAACTTAACCTAAACTAAACTAAACAAATTAAACTAAACTAATCTAAACTAAACTAAAATAAACTAAACTATAAACTAAACTAAACTAAAGTAAAATAAAATAGACTGACCTTACCTAACTTAACATTACCTTGGCTAATCTAAATTAAAGTAAACTAAACTAACCTAACTTAACATAAACTAACCTAAACTAAACTAAACTAAACTATACTAACCTATAGACTAAACTAAAGTAAACTAAACAAATCTAATGTAAACTGACTAAACCTAAACTACCCTAAACTAAACTGAACTAAACTAAACAAAACAAAATTAACTAAACAAAACTAAACTAAATTAAACAATTAACTAAACTATAAACTCAACTACACTATAAATTAAACTAAACTAAACTAAACTAACTTAACATTTTCTACCTAACCTAACCTAATCTAAACTAAACTAAATTAAGCTAAACTAACCTAACCCCACCGAACATAACCTAACCGAAACTAAACTAAACTAAACTAAACTAAACTTAACTATAAAATTAACTAAACTATACTAAACCTAACTAAACTAGACTAACCTTACCTAACGTAACATAACCTAACCTAAACTAACCTAAACTAAACTAAACGAAACTAACCTTTCCTAACCTAACCTAACCGAAATTAAACTAAACTAAACCGACATAACCTAAACTGCCCTAAACTAAACTAAACTAAACTAAACAAAACAAAACTAAACTAAATTAAACTATAAACTAAACTAACCTATAAACTAAAATGAACTAAACTAAACTAAACTAATCGAATCTATCCTAACTTAACCAAACCTATAATGAACTAAACTAAACTAACCTAAACTAAACTAAACTAAACTAAACTAAACAACAAACTAAACTATAAAATAAATTCTACTAAACTATAAACTAAATTAAACTAAACTATACTAAACTAAACTATACTAACCTTACCTAACCTAACATAACCTAACCTAAACTAAACTAAACTAAACAAAACTAACCTAACCTAACCTAACCTAACCTAAAATAACCTAAACAAAATAAACTTAACCATAAACTTAACTATATTATAAACTAATCTAAACTATATATAAACAATAAACTAAACAAAATTAAAATATAAACTAAGCAAAACTACACTTAACAAAACTAAACTGGACAAAACTAAAATAAGCCAAACTAAACTAAACTAAACTATAAACTAAACTATAAACTAAACTAAACAAACTAAACTAAACTAATCTAAACTAAACTAAAATTAACTATAAACTAAACTATGAACTAAACTATAAATTAAACTATAAACTAAACGAAACTAAACTAAACTAAACCTAACTAAACTTAGCTAAGCTAAGCTAGCCTAACCTAACTTAAACGAAACTAAACTCTAAACTAAACTATAAACTAAAATAAACTAAACTAAAGTATAAACTAAACTACACCAAACTAAACGAACATAACCTAAACTAACCTAACCTAAACTAATCTAACCTAAACTAACCCAACCTAAACTAAACTAAACGATACTAAACTGAACTAAATTTTCTAACCTAACCTAACATAACCTAACCTAACCTAACCTAAAATAAACTAACCTAACCTAACCTAACCTAAACTAAATTAAACTAAACATAAACTAAACTAAACTGTAAACCAAACTAAAGTAAACTAAACTCAACTAACCTAACCTAACCTAAAATAAATTAAACTAAACTAAACTAAACTATTATAAACTATAAACTAAACTAAACTAAACCAAACTAATCTAACCTAACCTAACCTGACCAAACCTAAAATAAACTAAACTAAACTAACATTTTCTAACCTAACCTAACCTAACCCCCCTCAACTAAACTAAACTAGGCTAAACCAACCTAACCTAACCGAACGTAACCTAACCGACACTAAATTAAACTAAACTAAACTAAACTTAAGTATAAACTTAACTAAACTAAACTAAACCTAACTAAACTAGACTAACCTTACCTAACGTAACATAACCTAACCTAAGCTAACCTAAACTAAACTAAACTAAACTAAACGAAACTAACCTTACCTAACCTAACCTAACCTAACCAAAATTAAACTAAACTAAACCGACCTAACCTAAACTGCCCTAAACTAAACTAAACTAAACTAAACTAACCAAAACAAAACTAAACTAAATTAAACTATAAACGAAACTATAAACTAAAATAACTATAAAATAAACTAAACTATAAACTAAAATAAACTAAACTAACCTAAACTAAACTAAACTAAACTAAACTACAAACTAAACTATAAACTAAACTTAACTAAACTATAAACTAAACTAAACTATACTAAACTAAACTATACTAACCTTACCTAACCTAACATAACCTAACCTAAACTAAACTAAACAAAACTAACCTAACCTAACCTAACCTAACCTAAAATAAAATAAACAAAATAAACTAAACTATAAACTTAACTATGATATAAACTAAACTAAACTATAAATAAACAATAAACTAAACAAAATTAAACTATAAACTAAGCTAAACTAAACTAAACTAAACTAAACTAGACAAAACTAAAATAAGCTAAACTAATCTAAACTAAACAAATTAAACTAAACTAATCTAACCTAAACTAAAATTAACTATAAACTAAACTATGAACTAAACTATAAACTAAACTATAAACTAAACGAAACTAAACTAAACTGAACTAAACTTAGATAAGCTAAGCTAAGCTAACCTAAGATAAACGAAACTAAACCATAAACTAAACTATAAACTAAACTAAACTAATGTATAAACTAAACTACACCAAACTAAACGAACATAACCTAAACTAACCTAACCTAACCTAAACTTATCTAACCTAAACTAACCTAACCTAAACTAAACTAAAAGATACTAAACTGAACTAAATTATCTAACCTAACCTAACCTAAACTAAATTAAACTAAACATAAACTAAACTAAACTATAATCTAAACTAAACTAAACTAAACTAATATAACCTAACCTAACCTAACCTAACCTAAACTGAACTAAACTAAAATAAACTAAACTAACCTAACCTAACCTAACCTAATCTAACCCAAACTAAACTAAACTAAACTAAACTATAAACTGAACTAAAAATTAAACTAATTTGAACTATAAATTAATCTATAAATTAAATTAAACTAAACTATAAACTAAACTAAACTAAATTAAACTAAACTAAACTAAACTAACCTAACCTAACCTAACCTAGCCTAACCTAAATTAAACTAAACTAAACTAAACTGAACAAAACTAAACTTTAAACTAAACTAAACTAAGCTGTAATTAAACTATAAACTAAACTAAACTAAACTATGAACTAAACTAAACTGAATTAAACAAACCTAACCTAACCTAACCTAATCTAAACTAAACTAAACAAAATAAACTAAACTATAAACTCAACTATAAACTTAACTATACTAAACGATAAACAAACTATAAACTAAACAAAGTTAAACTATAAACTGAGCTAAACTAAACTTAAATAAACTAAACTAGACAATTTTAAACTCAGCTAAACTAAACTAAACTAAACTATAAATTAAACTATAAACTAAACTAAACAAATTAAACTAAACTAATCTAACCTAAACTAAACTAAACTAAACTATACAAAATTAAACTAACCTAAACTAAAATAATCATCATTTTACTAAACGAAACTATATACTGAACTAAATTAAACTAAACATAAACTAAACTAAACTATAATCTAAACTAAACTAAACTAAACTAATCTAACCTAACCTAACCTAACCTAAACTAACCTAAACTAAACTAAACTAACCTAACCTAACCTAACCTAAACTAAATTAAACTAAACATAAACTAAAGTAAACTATAAACCAAACTAAAGTAAACTAAACTAAACTAACTTAACCTAACCTAAAATAAATTAAACTAAACTAAACTAAACTATTATAAACTATAAACTAAACCAAACTAATCTAACCTAACCTAACCTGAACTAACCTAAACTGAAATAAACTAAACTAAACTAAACTAATCTAACCTAACCTAACCTAATCTAACCCAAACTAAACTAAACTAAACTATAAACTGAACTATAAATTAAACTAATTTAAACTATAAATTAATATAGAAATTAAATTAAACTATAAACTACACTAAACTAAATTAAACTAAACTAAACTAAACTAACCTAACCTAACCTAGCCTAACCTAAATTAAACTGAACTAACCTAAACTAACCTAACCTAACCTAAATTAAACTAAAATAAAGAAAACTGAACAAAAACTAAACTTTAAACTAAAATAAACTAAACTGTAAATAAAATATAAACTAAACTAAACTAAATTATGAACTAAACTAAACTAAACTAAACTAAACAAACCTAACCTAACCTATCCTAACCTAACCTAACCTAACCCAAACTAAACTAAAAAAAATAAACTATACTATAAACTCAAATATAAACTAAACTATACTTAACTATAAATAAACTATAAACTAAAAAAGTTAAACTCTAAACTAAGTTAAACTTAATTTAACTAAACTAAACTACACAAAATTAAACTAAGCTAAACTAAACTAAATTAAATTATAAACTAAACTATAAACTAAACTAAACAAATTAAACTAAAGTAATCTAAACTAATCTAACCTAACCTAACCTATCCTAAATTAAACTGAACTAACCTAACCTAACCTAAACTAAAATAAAATAAACTAAACTAAACTGAACAAAAACTAAACTTTAAACTAAACTAAACTGTAAATAAACTATAAACTAAACTTAACTAAACCAAACTATACTTAACAAACCTAACCTAACCTAACATAACCTAACCTAACCTAAACTAAACTAAAGAAAATAAACTAAACTATAAACTAAACTATACTAAAATATAAATAAACTAAACTAAACATATTAATCTAAACTAATATTAACTAAACTATAAACTAAACTAAACTAATCTAACCTAAACTAACCTAACCTAACCTAAACTAAACTAAACTATAAACTGAACTATAAACTAAACTAATTTAAACTATAAATTAACGTATAAACTAAACTACACTAAACTATAAACTAAACAAAACTAAATTAAACTAAACTAAACTAAAAAAACTTAACCTACCCTAACCTAACCTAAACTAAACTGAACTAACCTAACCTAACCTAACCGAACCTAAACTAACCTAAACTATACTGAACTAAAACTTAACTAAACTAAACTATAAACTAAACTCTAAACTAAACTAAAGTAAAATAAACTAAACTAATCTAAACTAAACTAAACTATAAACTAAACTATTAACTAAACTATAAATTAAACTATAAACTAACCTAAACTTAACTAAACATTACTATACTAACCTACAAACTAAACTGCAGTAAATTAAACTAAACTACAGTAAACTAAACTAAACTAAACTAAACTGACCTAACTTAAACTACCCTAAACTAAACTAAACTATACTAAAGAAAACAAAATTAACTAAACAAAACTAAACTAAATTAAACTATAAATTAAACTATAAACTCAACTAAACTATAAACTAAACTAAACTAAACTAAACTAACCTAACCTTTTCTAACCTAACCTAACCTAACCTAAACTAAACTAAACTACACTTAAGTATAAACTTAACTAAACTAAACTAAACCTCACGAAACTAGACTAACCCTACCTAACGTAACATAACCTAACCTAAGCTAACCTAAACTAAACTAAACGAAACTAACCTTACCTAACCTAACCTAACCTAACCTATATTAAACTTAACTAAACAGACCTAACCTAAACTATCCTAAACTGAACTAAACCAAACTAAACTAAACTTAACTATAAACTAAACTAAATTAAACTAAACTATAAACTAAATTAAACATAACTAAAGTAAACTAAACCAAACTAACCTAACTAAACCTAAATAAACAAAACTAAACTAAACTAAACTAACCAAACCTAACCAAACCTAACCTAACCTAACCTAAATTAAACTAAACTAAACTAACTTAACCTAACCTAACCTAACCTAAACTAAACTAAACTGAACTAAACTAAACTATAAACTAAACTAAACTAAACCAAAATAAACTTAACTATAAACTAAACTATGAACTAAACTATATACTAAACTATAAACTAAACGAAACTAAACTAAACTAAACTCAACTAAACTTAGCTAAGCTAAGCTAATCTAACCTAACTTAAACGAAACTAAACTCTAAACTAAACTATAAAGTAAATTAACTAAACTAAAGTATAAACTAAACGACACCAAACTAAACGAACATAACCTAAACTAACCTAACCTAAACTAAAGTATAAACTAAACTACACCAAACTAAACGAACATAACTTAAACTAACCTAACCTAAACTAATCTAACCTAAACTAACCCAACCTAAACTAAACTAAAAGATACTAAACTGAACTAAATTATCTAACGTAACCTAACCTAACCTAAACTAACCTAAACTATACTGAACTAAAACTAAACTAAACTAAACTAAATTAAACTATAAATTAAACTATAAACTCAACTAAACTATAAACTAAACTAAACTAAACTAAACTAACCTAACCTTTTCTAACCTAACCTAACCTAAACTAAACTAAATTACACTTAACTATAAACTTAACTAAACTAAACTAAACCTCACTAAACTAGACTAACCTTACCTAACGTAACATAACCTAACCTAAGCTAACCTAAACTAAACTAAACGAAACTGACCTTACCTAACCGAACCTAACCTAACCTATATTAAACTTAACTAAACAGACCTAACCTAAACTATCCTAAACTAAACTAAACCAAACTAAACTTAACTAAACTAAGCTAAACTAAACTAAACTGAACTATTAACTAAACTATTAAACTAAACTAAACTTAACTATAAACTAAACTAAATTAAACTAAACTATAAACTAAATTAAACATAACTAAAGTAAACTAAACCAAACTAACCTAACTAAACATAATAAACTAAACTAAACTAAACTAACCAAACCTAACCAAACCTAACCAAACCTAACCTAAATTAAACTAAACTAAACTAACTTAACCTAACCTAACCTAAAATAAACTGAACTGAACTAAACTAAACTATAAACTAAACTAAACTAAACCAAAATAAACTTAACGATAAACTCAACTATGAACTAAACTATATACTAAACTATAAACTAAACGAAACTAAACTAAACTAAACTCAACTAAACTTAGCTAAGCTAAGCTAACCTAACCTAACTTAAACAAAACTAAACTCTAAACTAAACTATAAAGTAAAATAAACTAAACCAAAGTATAAACTAAACGACACCAAACTAAACGAACATAACCTAAACTAACCTAGCCTAAACCAAAGTATAAACTAAACTACACCAAACTAAACGAACATAACCTAAACTAACCTAACCTAAACTAATCTAACCTAAACTAACCCAACCTAAACTAAACTAAAAGATACTAATCTGAAATAAATTATCTAACCTAACCTAACCTAACCTAACCTAACCTAAACTAAACTAAACTAACCTAACCTAACCTAACCTAACCTAACCTAGACTAAATTAAACTAAACATAAACTAAACTAAACTATAAACCAAACTAAAGTAAACTAAACTCAAATAACCTAACCTAACCTAAAATAAATTAAACTAAACTAAACTAAACTATTATAAACTATAAACTAAACGAAACTAAACTAAACCAAACTAATCTAACCTAACCTAACCTGACCTAACCTAAACTGAAGTAAACTAAACTAAACTAAACTAATCTAACCTAACCTAACCTAATCTAACCCAAAATAAACTAATCTAAACTGTAAACTGAACTATAAATTAAACTAATTTAAACTATAAATTAATCTACAAATTAAATTAAATTAAACTATAAACTAAACTAAACTAAATTAAACTAAACTAAACTAACCTAACCTAACCTAGCCTAACCTAAATTAAACTGAACTAACCTAACCTAACCTAACCTAAAATAAACTAAACTAGACTAAACTGAACAAAAACTAAACTTTAAACTAAACTAAACTGTAAATAAAATATAAACTAAACTAAACTAAACTATGAACTCAACTAAACTGACCTAACCTAAACTACCCTAAACTAAACTAAACTAAAGAAAACAAATTTAACTAAACAAAACTAAAATAAATTAAACTATAAACTAAACTCTAAACTCAACTAAACTATAAACTAAACTAAACTAAACTAACCTAACCTTTTCCAACCTAACCTAACCTAACCTAAACTAAACTAAACTAAACTTAACTATAAATTTAACTAAACTAAACTAAACCTAACTAAACTAGACTGACCTTACGTAACGTAACATAACCTAACCTAACCTAACCTAAATTAAACTAAACTAAACAGACCTAAACTAAACTATCCTAAACTAAACTAAACCAAACTAAACTAAACTAAACTAAGCTAAACTAAACTAAACTGAACTATTAACTAAACTATTAAACTAAACTAAACTTAACTATAAACTAAACTAAATTAAACTAACCAAACCTAAACTAAACTAAACTAACCAATCCTAACTTAAACTAAAGTAAACTAAACTAACCTAACCTAACAAAACCTAAACTTAACTAAACTAAACTATGAACTAAACTATATACTAAACTATAAACTAAACTAAAATAAAACTAAAATAAACTAAAATACTAAAATAAAATACTAAAATAAACTAACCTAACCAAACCTAACCTAACCTAACCTAAATTAAACTAAACTAAACTAACTTAACCTAACATAACCTAAACTAAACTAAACTGAACTTAACTATAAACTAAACTATGAACTAAACTATAAACTAAACGAAAATAAACTAAACTAAACTCAACTAAACTTAGCTAAGCTAAGCTAACCTAACCTAATATAAACGAAACTAAACTCTAAACTAAACTATAAACTAAACTAAACTAAACTAAAGTATAAACTAAACTACACCAAACTAAACGAACATAACCTAACCTAACCTATTCTAAACTAAAGTATAAACTAAACTACACCAAACTAAACGAACATAACCTAAACTAACCTAACCTAAACTAATCTAACCTAAACTAACCCAACCTAAACTAAACTAAACGATACTAAACTGAAATAAATTATCTAACCTAACCTAACCTAACCTAACCAACCTAACCTAAACTATACTAAACTAACCTAACCTAACCTAACCTAAACTAAATTAAACTAAACATAAACTAAACTAAACTATAAACCAAACTAAAGAAAACTAAACTCAACTAACCTAACCTAACCTAAAATAAATTAAACTAAACTAAACTAATCTATTATAAACTATAAAATAAACTAAACTAAACTAAACCAAACTTATCTAACCTAACCTAATCTGACCTAACCTAAACTGAACTAAACTAAACTAAACTAAACTATAAACTGAACTATAAATTAAACTAAACTAAATTAAACTAAACTAAACTAAACTAACCTAACCTAACCTAACCTAGCCTAACCTAAATTAAATTGATCTAACCTAACCTAACCTAACCTAACCTAAAATAAACTAAACTAAACTAAACAGAACAAAAACTATACTTTAAACTAAACTAAACTGTAAATAAAATATAAACTACACTAAACTAAACTATGAACCTAACTAAATTAAACTAAACTAAACAAACCTAACCTAACCTATCCTAACCCAACCTAACCTAAAATAAAATAAACAAAATAAACAAAACTATAAACTCAACTATAAACTAAACTATACTTAACTATATATATACTATAAACCAAAAAAAGTTAAACTATAAACTAAGCTAAACTAAACTTAACTAAACTAAAATAGACAAAATTAAACTAAGCTAAACTAAACTAAACTAAACTATAAACTAAACTATAAATTAAACTAAACAAATTAAACTAAACTAATCTAACCTAAATTAAACTAAACTAAACTAAACTAGACAAAACTAAACTAAGCTAAACTAATCTAATCATAATTTTACTAAACGAAACTATACACTGAACCATAAACTAAACTAAATTAAACTATGAACTCAACTAAACTAAACAAAACTACACTATAAGGTAAACTAAACTAACTTCAACTAAACTTAGCTAACCTAACCTAACCTAACTTAACTTAAACGAAACTAAACCATAAACTAAGCTATAAACTAAATTAAACTAAACAAAACTACACCGAACTAAACGAACATAACCTAAACAATCCTAACCTAAAGTAATCTAACCTAAACTAAACTAAACGATACTAAACATAACTAAATTATCTAACCTAACCTAACCTAACCTAACCTAAACTAAACTAAACTAACCTAACCTAACATAACCTAACCTAAAGTAAACTAAACTATACTAACCTAAAATAAATTAACTAAACTAAACTAAACTATACTAAACTATAAACTAAACTAAACTAAAATATAAACTAAACTAAACTAAACTAAACTAAACTAGTGAAACCTAACCTAACCTAACCTAACCTAAACTGAACTAAACTAAACTAAACTAATGTAACCTAACCTAATCTAATCTAACCCAAACTAAACTAATCAAAACTAAACTATAAACTGAACTATAAATTAATCTATAAATTAAACTAAACTAAACTATAAACTAAATTAAACTAAACTAATCTAAACTAACCTAACCTAACCTAACCTATCCTAAAATAAAATAAACTAATCTAAACTGAACAAAAACTAAACTTTAAACTAAACTAAACTGTAAATAAACTATAAACTAAACTTAACTAAACCAAAATAAACTTAACAAACCTAACCTAACATAACCTAACCTAACCTAAACTAAACAAAATAAACTAAACTATAAACTAAACTATACTAAAATATAAATAAACTAAACTAAACATTAAACTAAACTAATATAAACTAAACTATAAACTAAACTAAACTATTCTTACCTAACCTAACCTAACCTAACCTAACCTAACCTAAACTAAACTAAACTAAACTATAAACTGAACTATAAACTAAACTAATTTAAACTATAAATTAATGTATAAACTAAACTATACTAAACTATAAACTAAACAAAACTAAATTAAACTAAACTAAACTAAACTAACCTAACCTACCCTAACCTAACCTAAACTAAACTGAACTAACCTAACCTAACCTAACCGAACCTAAACTAACCTAAATTATACTGAACTAAAACTTAACTAAACTAAACTATAAACTAAACTCTAAACTAAACTAAAGTAAAATAAACTAAACTAATCTAAACTAAACTGAACTATAAACTAAACTATTAATTAAACTATAAATTAAACTATAAACTAACCTAAACTTAACTAAGCATAACTATACTAACCTACAAACTAAACTACAGTAAACTAAACTAAACTAAACTAAACTGACCTAACCTAAACTACCCTAAAATAAACTAAACTAAACTAAACAAAATAAAATTAACTAAACAAAACTAAACTAAATTAAATTATAAATTAAACTATAAACTCAACTAAACTATAAACTAAACAAAACTAAACTAAACAAACCTAACATTTTCTAACCTAACCTAACCTAACCTAAACTAAACTAAACTAAACTTAACTATAAACTTAACTAAACTAAACTAAACCTCACTAAACTAGACTAACCTTACCTAACGTAACATAACCTAACCTAACCTATATTAAACTTAACTAAACAGACCTAACCTAAACTATCCTAAACTAAACTAAACCAAACTAAACTAAACTAAACTAAGCTAAACTAAACTAAACTGAACTATTAACTAAACTATTAAACTAAACTAAACTTAACTATAAACTAAACTAAATTAAACAAAACCATAAACAAAATTAAACATAACTAAAGCAAACTAAACCAAACTAACCTAAATAAACTTAAATAAACTAAACTAAACTAAACTAAACTAAACTAAACTAACCAAACCTAACCAAACCTAACCTAACCTAACCTAAATTGAACTAAACAAAACTAACTTAAACTAACCTAACCTAACCTAAACTAAACTAAACTAAACTGTACTAAACTAAACTATAAACTAAACTAAACTAAACCAAAATAAACTTAACTATAAACTAAATTATGAACTAAACTATAAACTAAACTATAAACTAAACTAATCTAACCTAACCTAACCTAATCTAACCCAAACTAAACTAAACTAAACTATAAACTGAACTATAAATTAAACTAATTTAAACTATAAATTAATCTACAAATTAAATTAAATTAAACTATAAACTAAACTAAACTAAATTAAACTAAACTAAACTAAACTAACCTAACCTAACCTAGCCTAACCTAAATTAAACTGAACTAACCTAACCTAACCTAACCTAACCTAACCTAAAATAAACTAAACTAAACTAAACTGAACAAAAACTAAACTTTAAACTAAAGTAAACTAAACTGTAAATAAAATTTAAACTGAACTAAGCTAAACTATGAACTAACCTAAACTAAACTAAACTAAACAAACCTAACCTAACCTATCCTAACCTAACCTAACCTAACCTAAACTAAACTAAACAAAATAAACTAAACTATAAACTCAAATATAAACTAAACTATACTTAACTATAAATAAACTATAAACTAAAAAAGTTAAACTCTAAACTAAGCTAAACTAAATTTAACTAAACTAAACCAGACAAAATTAAACTAAGCTAAACTAAACTAAATTAAATTATAAACTAAACTATAAACTAAACTAAACAAATTAAACTAAACTAATCTAACCTAAACTAAACTAAACTAAACTAAACTAGAAAAAACTAAACTAAGCTAAACTAAACTAATCATAATTTTACTAAACGAAACTATATACTGACCATAAACTAAACTAAATTAAACTATGAACTCAACTACACTAAACAAAACTACACTATAAAGTAAACTAAACTAACTTCAACTAAACTTAGCTAACCTAACCTAACCTAACTTAACTTAAACGAAACTAAACCATAAACTAAACTATAAACTAAACTAAACTAAACTAAATTACACCAAACAAAACGAACATAACCTAAACTATCCTAACCTAGAGTAATCTAACCTAAACTAACCTAACATAAACTATACTAAACGATACTAAACTGAACTAAATTATCTAACCTAAGCTAACCTAAACTAAACTAAACTAAATTAACCTAACCTAACATAACCTAACCTAAGGTAAACGAAACTAACCTAACCTAAAGTAAATTAAACTAAACTAAACTAAACTATTATAAACTATAAACTAAACTAAACTAAACCAAACTAATCTAACCTAACCTAACCTGACCAAACCTAAACTGAACTAAACTAAACTAAACTAAACTAACCTAACCTAACCGAACCTAATCTAACCCAAACTAAACTAAACTAAACTAAACTATAAACTGAACTATAAACTAAACTAATTTAAATAATAAATTAATCTACAAATTAAATTAAACTAAACTATAAACTAAACTAAACTAAATTAAACTAAACTAAACTAAACTAACCTAACCTAACCTAACCTAGCCTAACCTAAATTAAACTGAACTAACCTAACCTAAACTATACTAAACTAATCTAAACTACACTGAACAAAAACTAAACTTTAAACTAAACTAAACTGTAAATAAAATATAAACTAAACTAAACTAAACTATAAACTAAACTAAACTAAACTAAACTAAACAAAGCTAACCTAACCTATCCTAACCTAACCTAACCTAAAATAAAATAAACAAAATAAACTAAACTATAAACTCAACTATAAACTAAACTATACTTAACTATAAATAAACTATAAACCAAAAAAAGTTAAACTATAAACTAAGCTAAACTAAAATTAACAAAACTAAACTATACTAACCTATATATTAAAGTAAAGTAAACTAAACTAATCTAATCTAAACTGACCTAACCTAAACTATCCTACACTAAACTAAACTAAACTAAACAAAAGAAAATTAAATAAACAAAACTAAACTAAATTAAACTATAAACTAAACTATAAACTCAAATACACTATAAACTAAAATAAACTAAACTAAACTAACCTAACATTTTCTAACCTAACCTAACCTAACCCCCCTCAACTAAACTAAACTAGGCTAAACCAACCTAACCTAACCGAACGTAACCTAACGGAAACTAAATTAAACTAAACTAAACTAAACTTAAGTATAAACTTAACTAAACTAAACTAAACCTAACTAAACTAGACTAACCTTACCTAACATAACATAACCTAACCTAAGCTAACCTAAACTAAACTAAACGAAACTAACCTTACCTAACCTAACCTAACCTAACCAAAATTAAACTAAACTAAACCGACCTAACCTAAACTGCCCTAAACTAAACTAAACTAAACTAAACTAACCAAAACAAAACTAAACTAAATTAAAATATAAACGAAACTATAAACTAAAATAACTATAAACTAAACTAAACTATAAACTAAAATAAACTAAACTAACCTAAACTAAACTAAACTAAACTAAACTACAAACTAAACTATAAACTAAACTTAACTAAACTATAAACTAAACTAAACTATACTAAACTAAACTATACTAACCTTACCTAACCTAACACAACCTAACCTAAAATAAACTAAACAAAACTAACCTAACCTAACCTAACCTAAAATAAACTAAACAAAATAAACTAAACTATAAACTTAACTATGATATAAACTAAACTAAACTATAAATAAACAATAAACTAAACAAAATGAAACTATAAACTAAGCTAAACTAAACTAAACTAAACTAAACTAGACAAAACTAAAATAAGCTAAACTAATCTAAACTAAACAAATTAAACTAAACTAATCTAAACTAAACTAAACTTAACTATAAACTAAACTATGAACTAAACTATAAACTAAGCTATAAACTAAACGAAACTAAACTAAACTCAACTAAACTTAGCTTAGCTAAGCTAAGCTAACCTAACTTAAACGAAACTAAACCATAAACTAAACTATATACTAAACTAAACTAAAGTATAAACTAAACTACACCAAACTAAACGAACATAACCTAAACTAACCTAACCTAACCTAAACTTATCTAACCTAAACTAACCTAACCTAAACTAAACTAAAAGATACTAAACTGAACTAAATTATCTAACCTAACCTAACCTAACCTACCCTAAACTAAACCAAATTAACCTAACCTAACCTAACCTAAACTAAATTAAACTAAACATAAACTAAACTAAACTATAATCTAAACTAAACTAAACTAAACTAATCTAACCTAACCTAACCTAACCTAACCTAAACTGAACTAAACTAAAATAAACTAAACTAACCTAACCTAACCTAACCTACTCTAACCCAAACTAAACTAAACTAAACTAAACTATAAACTGAACTAAAAATTAAACTAATTTAAACTATAAATTAATCTATAAATTAAATTAAACTAAACTATAAACTAAACTAAACTAAATTAAACTAAACTAAATTAAACTAACCTAACCTAACCTAACCTAGCCTAACCTAAATTAAACTAAACTAAACTAAACTGAACAAAACTAAACTTTAAACTAAACTAAACTAAGCTGTAATTAAACTATAAACTAAATTAACTAAACTATGAACTAAATTAAACTAAACTAAATTAAACAAACCTAATCTAACCTAACCTAATCTAAACTAAACAAAATAAACTAAACTATAAACTCAACTATAAACTTAACTATACTAAACCATAAACAAACTATAAACTAAACAAAGTTAAACTATAACCTGAGCTAAATTAAACTTAACTAAACTAAACTAGACAATTTTAAACTAAGCTAAACTAAACTAAACTAAACTATAAATTAAACTATAAACTAAACTAAACAAATTAAACTAAACTAAGCTAAACTAAACTAAACTAAACTAAACTATACAAAATTAAACTAACCTAAACTAAAATAATCATAATTTTACTAAACGAAACTATATACTGAACCATAAACTAAACTAAATTAAACTATGAGCTCAACTAAATTAAACAAAACTACACTATAAACTAAACTAAATTAAGTTAAACTAAACTAACTTAATCTAACCTAACCTAACCTAAACTAAACTAAATTAAACTAAATTATAAACTAAACTATAAACTAAACGAAACTAAACTAAACTAACTTCAACTAAACTTACCTAACTTAACCTAACCTAACTTAACTTAAACGAAACTAAACCATAAACTAAACTATAAACTAAACTAAACTAAACTAAACTAAACTACACCAAACTAAACGAACATAACCTAAACTAACCTAACCTAAAGTAATCTAACCTAAACTAACCTAACATAAACTAAACTAAGCGATACTAAACTGAACTAAATTATCTAACCTAACCTAACCTAACCTAACCTAACCTAAACTAAACTAAACTAAACTAACCTAACTTAACATAACCTAACATAAAGTAAACTAAACTAACCTAACCTAAAATATAAAAACCAAACTAAACTAAACTATACTAAACTATAAACTAAACTAAACTAAACTAAACTATAAACTAAACTAAACTAAAGTAAACTAAACTAATCTAACCTAACCTAACCTAACCTAAACTGAACTAAACTAAACTAAACTAATATAACCTAACCTAACCTAACCTAACCTAACCTAACCTAAACTGAACTAAACTAAACAAAGCTAAACTATAAACTGAACTATATATTAAACTAATTTAAACTATAAATTAATCTATAAATTAAACTAAACTAAACTATAAACTAAATTAAACTAAACTAAACTAAACTAACCTAACCTAACCTAAACTAAATTAAACTGAACTAACCTAACCTAACCTAACCTAAAATAAGCTAAACTAAACTAAACTGAACAAAAACTAAACTTTAAACTAAACTAAACTGTAAATAAACTATAAACTAAACTAAACTAAACTGTGAACTAAACTAAACTAAACTAAACTTAACAAACCTAACCTAACCTAACCTAAAATAACCTAACCTAAACTAAACAAAAAAAACTAAACTATAAACTAATCTATACTAAAATATAAATAAACTATAAACTAAACTAAACAAATAAAAATAAACTAATCTAACTAAACTAAAAAAACTAAACTATAAAATAAACTAAACTAAACTAAACTAATCTAACCTAACCTAAACTAATCTAACCTTAACTAAACTAAACTAATCTATAAACTAAACTAATTTAAAATATAAATTAATGTATAAACTAAACTACACTAAACTATAAACTAAAAAATACTAAATTAAACTAAACTAAACTAAACAAACCTAACCTACCATAACCTAACCTAAACTAAACTTAACTAACCTAACCTAACCTAAACTAATCTAAACTAAACTGAACTATAAACTAAACTTTAAAATAAACTAAACTAAACTGGAAATAAACTATAAACTAAAGTAAACTAAACTATGAACTAAACTAAATTAAAATAAACTAAACAAAACTAACCTAACCTAACCTAACTTAACCTAAACTAAACTAAACACATTAAACTAAACTAATCTAAACTAAACTAAAATAATCTAGACTGACCTTACCTAACTTAACATTACCTTGGCTAATCTAAATTAAAGTAAACTAAACTAACCTAACTTAACATAAACTAACCTAAACTAAACTAAACTATACTAACCTATAGACTAAACTAAAGTAAACTAAACTAATCTAATCTAAACTGACTTAACCTAAACTACCCTAAACTAAACTAAACTAAACAAAACCAATTAACTAAACCAAACTAAACTAAATTAAACAATTAACTAAACTATAAACTCAACTACACTATAAATTAAACTAAACTAAACTAAACTAACATAACATTTTCTACCTAACCTAACCTAACCTTAACTAAACTAAATTAAGCTAAACTAACCTAACCCCAACGAACGTAACCTAACAGAAACTAAACTAAACTAAACTAAACTAAACTTAACTATAAAATTAAATAAACTATACTAAACCTAACTAAACTAGACTAACCTTACCTAACGTAACATAACCTAACCTAAGCTAACCTAAACTAAACTAAACGAAACTAACCTTTCCTAACCTCACCTAACCGAAATTAAACTAAACTAAACCGACATAAACTAAACTGCCCTAAACTAAACTAAACTAAACTAAACAAAACAAAACTAAACTAAATTAAACTATAAACTAAACTATAAATTAAAATAACTATAAACTAAACTAACCTATAAACTAAAATGAACTAAACTAAACTAAACTAATCGAACCTATCCTAACTTAACCAAACCTATAATGAACTAAACTAAACTAACCTAAACTAAACTAAACTAAACTAAACAACAAACTAAACTATAAACTAAACTCTACTAAACTATAAAGTAAATTAAACTAAACTATATTAAACTAAACTATACTAACCTTACCTAACCTAACATAATCTAACCTAAACTAAACTAAACTAAACAAAACTAACCTAACCTAACCTAACCTAAAATAAACTAAACAAAATAAACTAAACCATAAACTTAACTATAATATAAACTAATCTAAACTATAAATAAACAATAAACTAAACAAAATTAAAATATAAACTAAGCAAAACTACACTTAACTAAACTAAACTGGACAAAACTAAAATAAGCCAAACTAAACTAAACTAAACTATAAACTAAACTATAAACTAAACTAAACAAACTAAACTAAACTAATCTAAACTAAACTAAACTTAACTATAAACTAAACTATGAACTAAACTATAAATTAAAATATAAACTAAACGAAACTAAACTAAACTAAACCTAACTAAACTTAGCTAAGCTAAGCTAGCCTAACCTAACTTAAACGAAACTAAACTCTAAACTAAACTATAAACTAAACTAAACTAAAGTATAAACTAAACTACACCAAACTAAACCAACATAACCTAAACTAACCTAACCTAAATTAAAGTATAAACTAAACTACACCAAACTAAACGAAAATAACCTAAAATAACCTAACCTAAAATAAACCAACCTAAACTAAACTAAACGATACTAAACTGAACTAAATTATCTAACCTAACCTAACCTAACCTAACCTAACCTAACCTAACATAACCTAACCTACAATAAATTAAACTAACCTAACCTAACCAAAACTAAATTAAACTACACATAAACTAAACTAAACTATAAACCAAACTAAAGTAAACTAAACTCAATTAACCTAACGTAACTAAAAAAAAATAAACTAAACTAAACTATTATAAACTATAAACTAAACTAAACTAAACTGAACCAAACTAATCTAACCTAACCTAACCTGACCTAACCTAAACTGAACTAAACTAAACTAAACTAAACTAACCTAACCTAACCTAACCTAATCTAACCCAAACTAAACTAAAATAAACTATAAACTGAACTATAAATTAAACTAATTTAAACTATAAATTAATCTACAAATTAAATTAAACTAAACTATAAACTAAACTAAACTAAATTAAACTAAACTAAACTAAACTAACCTAACCTAACCTAACCTAGCCTAACCTGAATTAAACTGAACTAACCTAACCTAACCTAAAATAAACTAAACTAAACAAAACTGAACAAAAACTAAACTTTAAACTAAACTTAACTAAACTGTAAATAAACTATAAACTAAACTAAACTAAACTATGAACTTAACTAAACTAAATTAAACTTAACAAACCTAACCTAACCTAAATAACCTAACCTAAACTAAACTAAACAAAATAAACTAAACTATAAACTAAACAATACCAAAATATAAATAAACTATAAACTAAACTAAACAAATTAAACTAAACTAATCTAACTAAACTAAAAAAACTAAAGTATAAACTAAACTAAACTAAACTAAACTAATCTAACCTAACCTAAACTAATCTAACCTTAACTAAACTAAACTAAACTATAAACTAAACTAATTTAAACTATAAATTAATGTATAAACTAAACTACACTAAACTATAAACTAAAGAAAACTAAATTATACTAAACTAAACTAAACTAACCTAACCTAACCTAACCTAACTTAAACTAAACTATACAAAATAAACTAAACTATAAACTCAACTATAAACTTAACTATTCTAAACTATAAATAAACTATAAACTAAACAAAGTTAAACTATAAACTAAGCTAAACTAAACTTAACTAAACTAAACTAGACAAAATTAAACTAAGCTAAACTAAATTAAACTAAACTATAAACTAAACTAAATTAATTAAACTAAACTAATCTAACCTAAACTAAACTTAACTAAAGTAGACAAAACTAATCTAAGCTAAACTAAACTAATCATAATTTTACTAAATGAAACTATATACTGAACCATAAACTAAACTGAATTAAACTTTGAACTCAACTAAACTCAACAAAATTACACTATAAACTAAACTAAACTAAGCTAAACTAAACTAACTTAATCTAACCTAACCTAACCTAAACTAAACTAAATTAAACTCAATTATAAACTAAACTATAAACTAAACTATAAACTAAACGAAACTAAACTAAACTAACTTCAACTAAAATTAGCTAACCTAACCTAACCTAACCTAACCTAACCTAACTTAACTTAAACGAAACTAAACCATAAACTAAACTATAAACTAAACTAAACTAATCTAAACTACACCAAACTAAACGAACATAACCTAAATTAACCTAACCTAAAGTAATCTAACCTAACCTAACCTAACCTAAACTGAACTAAACTAAACTAAACTAAACTAATATAACCTAACCTAACCTAACCTAAACTGAACTAAACTAAACAAAACTAAATTATAAACTGAACTATAAATTAAACTAATTTAAATTATAAATTAATCTATAAATTAAACTAAACTAAACTATAAACTAAATTAAACTAAACTAAACTAAACTAACCTAACCTTACCTAACCTAACCTAAACTAAACTGAACTAACCTAAACTAAAATAAACTAAATTAACCTAACCTAACCTAAACTAAATTAAACTAAACATAAACAAAACTAAACTACAAACTAAACTAAACTAAACTAAACTAAACTGACCTAACCTAATCTACCCTAAACTAAACTAAACAAAACAAAATTAACTAAACAAAACTAAACTAAATTAAAATATAAACTAAACTATAAACTCAACTAAACTATAAACTAAACTAAACTAAACTAACCTAACCTTTTCTAACCTAACCTAACCTAACCTAAACTAAACTAAACTTAACTATAAACTTAACTAAACTAAACTAAACCTCACTAAACTAGACTAACCTTACCTAACGTAACATAACCTAACCTAACCTATATTAAACTTAACTAAACAGACCTAACCTAAACTATCCTAAACTAAACTAAACCAAACTAAACTAAACTAAACTAAGCTAAACTAAACTAAACTGAACTATTAACTAAACTATTAAACTAAACTAAACTTCACTATAAACTAAACTAAATTAAACTAAACCGTAAACTAAATTAAACATAACTAAAGTAAACTAAACCAAACTAACCTAAATAAGCTTAAATAAACTAAACTAAACTAAACTAAACTAACCAAACCTAACCAAACCTAACCTAACCTAACCTAAATTAAACTAAACAAAACTAACTTAACCTAACCTAACCTAACCTAAACTAAACTAAACTAAACTGTACTAAACTAAACTATAAACTAAACTAAAATAAACCAAAATAAACTTAACTATAAACTAAATTATGAACTAAACTATAAACTAAACTATAAACTAAACTAATCTAACCTAACCTAACCTAATCTAACCCAAACTAAACTAAACTAAACTATAAACTGAACTATAAATTAAACTAATTTAAACTATAAATTAATCTACAAATTAAATTAAATTAAACTATAAACTAAACTAAACTAAATTAAACTAAACTAAACTAAACTAACCTAACCTAACCTAGCCTAACCTAAATTAAACTGAACTAACCTAACCTAACCTAACCTAACCTAACCTAAAATAAACTAAACTAAACTAATCTGAGCAAAAACTAAACTTTAAACTAAAGTAAACTAAACTGTAAATAAAATTTAAACTAAACTAAGCTAAACTATGAACTAAACTAAACTAAACTAAACTAAACAAACCTAACCTAACCTATCCTAACCTAACCTAACCTAAACTAAACTAAACAAAATAAACTAAACTATAAACTCAAATATAAACTAAACTATACTTAACTATAAATAAACTATAAACTAAAAAAGTTAAACTCTAAACTAAGCTAAACTAAATTTAACTAAACTAAACTAGACAAAATTAAACTAAGCTAAACTAAACTAAATTAAATTATAAACTAAACTATAAACTAAACTAAACAAATTAAACTAAACTAATCTAACCTAAAGTAAACTAAACTAAACTAAACTAGAAAAAACTAAACTAAGCTAAACTAAACTAATCATAATTTTACTAAACGAAACTATATACTGAACCATAAACTAAACTAAATTAAACTATGAACTCAACTAAACTAAACAAAACTACACTATAAAGTAAACTAAACTAACTTCAACTAAACTTAGCTAACCTAACCTAACCTAACTTAACTTAAACGAAACTAAACCATAAACTAAACTATAAACTAAACTAAACTAAACTAAACTACACCAAACAAAACGAACATAACCTAAACTATCCTAACCTAAAGTAATCTAACCTAAACTAACCTAACATAAACTATACTAAACGATACTAAACTGAACTAAATTATCTAACCTAAGCTAACCTAAACTAAACTAAACTAAATTAACCTAACCTAACATAACCTAACCTAAGGTAAACGAAACTAACCTAACCTAAAATAAATTAAACTAAACTAAACTAAACTATTATAAACTATAAACTAAACTAAACTAAACCAAACTAATCTAACCTAACCTAACCTGACCAAACCTAAACTGAACTAAACTAAACTAAACTAAACTAACCTAACCTAACCGAACCTAATCTAACCCAAACTAAACTAAACTAAACTAAACTATAAACTGAACTATAAACTAAACTAATTTAAATAATAAATTAATCTACAAATTGAATTAAACTAAACTATAAACTAAACTAAACTAAATTAAACTAAACTAAACTAAACTAACCTAACCTGACCTAACCTAGCCTAACCTAAATTAAACTGAACTAACCTAACCTAAACTAAACTAAACTAATCTAAACTACACTGAACAAAAACTAAACTTTAAACTAAACTGTAAATAAAATATAAACTAAACTAAACTAAACTATGAACTAAACTAAACTAAACTAAACTAAACAAAGCTAACCTAACCTATCCTAACCTAACCTAACCTATAATAAAATAAACAAAATAAACTAAACTATAAACTCAACTATAAACTAAACTATACTTAACTATAAATAAACTATAAACCAAAAAAAGTTAAACTATAAACTAAGCTAAACTAAACTTAACTAAACTAAACTATACTAACCTATATATTAAAGTAAAGTAAACTAAACTAATCTAATCTAAACTGACCTAACCTAAACTATCCTAAACTAAACTAAACTAAACTAAACAAAAGAAAATTAAATAAACAAAACTAAACTAAATTAAACTATAAACTAAACTATAAACTCAAATACACTATAAACTAAAATAAACTAAACTAAACTAACCTAACATTTTCTAACCTAACCTAACCTAACCCCCCTCAACTAAACTAAACTGGGCTAAACCAACCTAACCTAACCGAACGTAACCTAACCGAAACTAAATTAAACTAAACTAAACTAAACTTAAGTATAAACTTAACTAAACTAAACTAAACCTAACTAAACTAGACTAACCTTACCTAACGTAACATAACCTAACCTAAGCTAACCTAAACTAAACTAAACGAAACTAACCTTACCTAACCTAACCTAACCTAACCAAAATTAAACTAAACTAAACCGACCTAACCTAAACTGCCCTAAACTAAACTAAACTAAACTAAACTAACCAAAACAAAACGAAACTAAATTAAACTATAAACGAAACTATAAACTAAAATAACTATAAACTAAACTAAACTATAAACTGAAATAAACTAAACTAACCTAAACTAAACTAAACTAAACTAAACTACAAACTAAACTATAAACTAAACTTAACTAAACTATAAACTAAACTAAACTATACTAAACTAAACTATACTAACCTTACCTAACCTAACATAACCTAACCTAAAATAAACTAAACAAAACTAACCTAACCTAACCTAACCTAAAATAAACTAAACAAAATAAACTAAACTATAAACTTAACTATGATATAAACTAAACTAAACTATAAATAAACAATAAACTAAACAAAATGAAACTATAAACTAAGCTAAACTAAACTAAACTAAACTAAACTAGACAAAACTAAAATAAGCTAAACTAATCTAAACTAAACAAATTAAACTAAACTAATCTAAACTAAACTAAACTTAACTATAAACTAAACTATGAACTAAACTATAAACTAAACTATAAACTAAACGAAACGAAACTAAACTCAACTAAACTTAGCTTAGCTAAGCTAAGCTAACCTAACTTAAACGAAACTAAACCATAAACTAAACTATAAACTAAACTAAACTAAAGTATACACTAAACTACACCAAACTAAACGAACATAACCTAAACTAACCTAACCTAACCTAAACTTATCTAACCTAAACTAACCTAACCTAAACTAAACTAAAAGATACTAAACTGAACTAAATTATCTAACCTAACCTAACCTAACCTACCCTAAACTAAACCAAATTAACCTAACCTAACCTAACCTAAACTAAATTAAACTAAACATAAACTAAACTAAACTATAATCTAAACTAAACTAAACTAAACTAATATAACCTAACCTAACCTAAACTAACCTAAACTGAACTAAACTAAAATAAACTAAACTAACCTAACCTAACCTAACCTAACCTAATCTAACCCAAACTAAACTAAACTAAACTAAACTATAAACTGAACTAAAAATTAAACTAATTTAAACTATAAATTAATCTATAAATTAAATTAAACTAAACTATAAACTAAACTAAACTAAATTAAACTAAACTAAATTAAACTAACCTAACCTAACCTAGCCTAACCTAAATTAAACTAAACTAAACTAAACTGAACAAAACTAAACTTTAAACTAAACTAAACTAAGCTGTAATTAAACTAAAAACTAAACTAAACTAAACTATGAACTAAATTAAACTAAACTAAATTAAACAAACCTAACCTAACCTAACCTAATATAAACTAAACTAAACAAAATAAACTAAACTATAAACTCAACTATAAACTTAACTATGCTAAACCATAAACAAACTATAAACTAAACAAAGTTAAACTATAACCTGAGCTAAATTAAACTTAACTAAACTAAACTAGACAATTTTAAACTAAGCTAAACTAAACTAAACTAAACTATAAATTAAACTATAAACTAAACTAAACAAATTAAACTAAACTAATCTAACGTAAACTAAACGAAACTAAACTATACAAAATTAAACTAACCTAAACTAAAATAATCATAATTTTACTAAACGAAACTATATACTGAACCATAAACTAAACTAAATTAAACTATGAACTCAACTAAATTATACAAAACTACACTATAAACTAAACTAAATTAAGTTAAACTACACTAACTTAATCTAACCTAACCTAACCTAAACTAAACTAAATTAAACTAAATTATAAACTAAACTATAAACTAAACGAAACTAAACTAACTTCAACTAAACTTAGCTAACTTAACCTAACCTAACTTAACTTAAACGAAACTAAACCATAAACTAAACTATAAACTAAACTAAACTAAACTAAACTAAACTACACCAAACTAAACGAACATAACCTAAACTAACCTAACGTAAAGTAATCTAACCTAAACTAACCTAACATAAACTAAACTAAACGATACTAAACTGAACTAAATTATCTAACCTAACCTAACCTAACCTAACCAAACCTAAACTAAACTAAACTAAACTAACCTAACTTAACATAAACTAACATAAAGTAAACTAAACTAACCTAACCTAAAATATAAAAACCAAACTAAACGAAACTATACTAAACTATAAACTAAACTAAACTAAACTAAACTATAAACTAAACTAAACTAAAGTAAACTAAACTAATCTAACCTAACCTAACCTAACCTAAACTGAACTAAACTAAACTAAACTAATATAACCTAACCTAACCTAACCTAACCTAACCTAAACTGAACTAAACTAAACAAAGCTAAACTTTAAACTGAACTATATATTAAACTAATTTAAACTATAAATTAATCTATAAATTAAACTAAACTAAACTATAAACTAAATTAAACTAAACTAAACTAAACTAACCTAACCTAACCTAAACTAAATTAAACTGAACTAACCTAACCTAACCTAACCTAACCTAAAATAAACTAAACTAAACTAAACTGAACAAAAACTAAACTTTAAACTAAACTAAACTGTAAATAAACTATAAACTAAACTAAACTAAACGGTGAACTAAACTAAACTAAACTAAACTTAACAAACCTAACCTAACCTAACCTAAAATAACCTAACCTAAACTAAACAAAATAAACTAAACTATAAACTAATCTATACTAAAATATAAATAAACTATAAACTAAACTAAACAAATAAAAATAAACTAATCTAACTAAACTAAAAAAACTAAACTATAAACTAAACTAAACTAAACTAAAGTAATCTAACCTAACCTAAACTAATCTAACCTTAACTAAACTAAACTAAACTATAAACTAAACTAATTTAAACTATAAATTAATGTATAAACTAAACTATACTAAACTATAAACTAAACAAAACTAAATTAAACTAAACTAATTTAAACTAACCTAACCTACCATAACCTAACCTAAACTAAACTTAACTAACCTAACCTAACCTAAACTAATCTAAACTAAACTGAACTATAAACTAAACTTTAAAATAAACTAAACTAAACTGGAAATAAACTATAAACTAAAGTAAACTAAACTATGAACTAAACTAAACTAAAATAAACTAAACAAAACTAACCTAACCTAACCTAACTTAACCTAACCTAAACTAAACACATTAAACTAAACTAATCTAAACTAAAATAAAATAAACTAGACTGACCTTACCTAACTTAACATTACCTTGGCTAATCTAAATTAAAGTATACTAAACTAACCTAACTTAACATAATCTAACCTAAACTAAACTAAACTAAACTATACTAACCTATAGACTAAACTAAAGTAAACTAAACAAATCTAATCTAAACTGACTTAACCTAAACTACCCTAAACTAAACTAAATTAAACAAAACAAATTAACTAAATAAAACTAAACTAAATTAAACAATTAACTAAACTATAAACTCAACTACACTATAAATTAAACTAAACTAAACTAAACTAACATAACATTTTCTACCTAGCCTAACCTAACCTAAACTAAACTAAATTAAGCTAAACATACCTAACCCCACCGAACGTAACCTAACAGAAACTAAACTAAACTAAACTAAACTTAACTATAAAATTAAATAAACTATACTAAATCTAACTAAACTAGACTAACCTTACCTAACGTAACATAACCTAACCTAAGCTAACCTAAAATAAACTAAACGAAACTAACCTTTCCTAACCTAACCTAACCGAAATTAAACTAAACTAAACCGACATAAACTAAACTGCCCTAAACTAAACTAAACTAAACTAAACAAAACAAAACTAAACTAAATTAAACTATAAACTAAACTATAAATTAAAATAACTATAAACTAAACTAACCTATAAACTAAAATGAACTAAACTAAACTAAACTAATCGAACCTATCCTAACTTAACCAAACCTATAATGAACTAAACTAAACTAACCTAAACTAAACTAAACTAAACTAAACAACAAACTAAACTATAAACTAAACTCTACTAAACTATAAACTAAATTAAACTAAACTATATTAAACTAAACTATACAAACCTTACCTAACCTAACATAATCTAACCTAAACTAAACTAAACTAAACTAATCTAACCTAACCTAACCTAACCTAAATTGAACTAAACTAAACTAAACTAATATAACCTAACCTAACCGAACCTAAACTGAACTAAACTAAACAAAACTGAACTATAAATTAAACTAATTTAAATTATAAATTAATCTATAAATTAAACTAAACTAAACTATAAACTAAATTAAACTAAACTAAACTAAACTAACCTAACCTTACCTAACCTAACCTAATCTAACCTAAACTAAAGTAAACTGAACTAACCTAAACTAAACTTAATTAACCTAACCTAACCTAAACTAAATTAAACTAAACATATACAAAACTAAACTATAAACTAAACTAAAGTAAACTAAACTCAACTAACCTAAATTAACCTTACATAACCTTACCAAAAGTAAACTAAACTAACCTAACTTAAATAAATTAAACTAAACTAAACTAAACTATACAAAACTATAAACTAAACTAAACTAATAAACTAAACTAACTTAACTAAACTAATCCAACCTAACCTAACCTAAGCTAAACTGAACTAAACTAAACTAACTTTACCTAACCTAACATAATCTAACTCAAACTAAACTTAACTAAATTAAACTATAAACTGAACTATAAACTAAACTAATTTAAACTATAAATTAATCTATAAATTATACTAAACTAAACTATAAACTAAACTAAACTAAATTAAACTAAACTAAACTAAAATAACCTAACCTAACCTAACCTAACCTACCCTAACCTAACCAAACTTATACGAAACTAAACCATAAACTAAACTATAAACTAAACTAAACTAAACTGAACTAACCTAACCTAACTTAACTTAACCTAAACTATACTGAACTAAAACTAAACTAAACTAAACTATAAACTAAACTCTAAACTAAACTAAAGTAAAACAAACTAAACTAATCTAAACTAAACTAAACTAAACTATAAACTAAACTATAAACCAAACTATAAATTAAACCATGAACTAACCTAAACTTAACTAAACATAACTATTCTAACCTACAAACTAAACTAAAGTAAACTAAACTAAACTAAACTGACCTAACCTAAACTACCCTAAACTAAACTAAACTAAACAAAACAAAATTAACTAAACAAAACTAAACTAAATTAAAATATAAACTAAACTATAAACTCAACTAAACTAATAACTAAACTAAACTAAACTAACCTAACATTTTCTAACCTAACCTAACCTAACCTAAACTAAACTAAACTAAACTTAACTATAAACTTAACTAAACTAAACTAAGCCTAACTAAACTAGACTAACGTTACGTAACGTAACATAACCTAAACTAAGCTAACCTAAACTAAACTAAACGAAACCAACCTTACCTAACCTAACCTAACCTAACCTAAATTAAACTAAACTAAACAGACCTAAACTAAACTACCCTAAACTAAACTAAACCAAACTAAAATAAACTAAACTAAGCTAAACTAAACTAAACTGAACTATTAACTAAACTATTAAACTAAACTAAACTTAAATATAAACTAAACTAAATTAAACTAACCAAACCTAAACTAAACTAAACTAACCAATCCTAACTTAAGCTAAAGTAAACTAAACTAACCTAACCTAACTTAACCTAAACTTGACTAAACTAAATTATAAACTAAACTATAAACTAAACTATACTAAAATAAACTAACCTAACCAAACCTACTTAAACTAACCTAAATTAAACTAAACTAAACTAACTTATCCTAACTTAACTTAACCTAAACTAAACTAAACTGTACTTCACTATAAACTAAACTATAAACTAAACGAAACTAAAATAAATTAAACTCTACTAAACTTAGCTAAGCTAAGCTAACCTCACCTAACTTAAACGAAACTAAACTCTAAACTAAACTATAAACTAAACTAAACCCAACTAAAGTATAAACTAAACTACACCAAACTAAACGAACATAACCTAAACTAACCTAACCTAAACTAATCTAACCTAAACTAACCCAACCTAAACTAAACTAAACGATACTAAACTGAACTAAATTATCTAACCTAACCTAAACTAACCTAACCTAACCTAACCGAACCTAACCTAACCTAAACTAAACTAAACTAACCTAACCTAACCTAACCTAACCTAAACTAAATTAAACTAAACATAAACTAAACTAAACTATAAACCAAACTAAAGTAAACTAAACTCAACTAACCTAACCTAACCTAAAATAAATAGAACTAAACTAAACTAAACTATTATAAACTATAAACTAAACTAAACTAAACCAAACTAATCTAACCTAACCTAACCTGACCAAACCTAAACTGAACTAAACTAAACTAAACTAAACTAACCTAACCTAACCGAACCTAATCTAACCCAAACTAAACTAAACTAAACTGTAAACTAAACTATAAATTAAACTAATTTCAATAATAAATTAATCTACAAATTAAATTAAACTAAACTATTAACTAAACTAATCTAAACTAAACTAAACTAAACTACACCAAACTAAAGGAACATAACCTAAACTAACCTAACCTAAAGTAATCTAACCTAAACTAACCTAACATAAACTAAACTAAACAATACTAAACTGAACTAAATTATCTAACCTAACATAACCTAACTTAACCTAACCTAACCTAAACTAAACTAAACTGAACTAACCTAACTTAACATAACCTAACCTAAAGTAAACAAAACTAACCTAACCTAAAATAAATTAAACTAAACTAAACTAAACTATACTAAACTATAAACTAAACTAAACTAAACTAAACTATAAACTAAACTAAACTAAACTAAACTAATCTAACCGAACCTAACCTAACCTAAACTGAACTAAACTAAACTAAATTAAACTAATATAACCTAACCTAACCTAACCTAACCTAAACTGAACTAAACTAAACAAAACTAAATTATAAACTGAACTATATATTAAACTAATTTAAACTATAAATTAATCTATAAATTAAACTAAACTAAACTATAAACTAAATTAAACTAAACTAAATTAACTAACCTAACCTAACCTAACCTAAACTAAATTAAACTGAACTAACCTAACCTAACCTAACCTGACCTAAAATAAACTAAAATAAACTAAACTGAACAAAAACTAAACTTTAAACTAAACTAAACTGTAAATAAACTATAAACTAAACTAAACTAAACTGTGAAATAAACTAAACTAAACTAAACTTAACAAACCTAACCTAACCTAACCTAACCTAAAATAACCTAACCTAAACTAAACTAAACAAAATAAACTAAACTATAAACTAAACTATACTAAAATATAAATAAACTATAAACTAAACTTAACAAATTAAACTAAACTAATCTATCTAAACTAAAAAAACTAAACTATAAACTAAACTAAACTAATCTAACTTAACCTAAACTAATCTAACCTTAACTAAACTAAACTATCCTAACCTATAAACTAAACTAATTTAAACTATAAATTAATGTATAAACTAAACTACACTAAACTATAAACTAAACAAAACTAAATTAAACTAAACTAAACTAAACTAACCTAACCTACCCTAACCTAACCTAAACTAAACTGAACTAACCTAACCTAACTTAACTAACCTAACCTAACCTAAACTAATCTGAACTAAACCGAACTATAAACTAAACTTTAAAATAAACTAAACTAAACTGGAAATAAACTATAAACTAAAGTAAACTAAACTATGAACTAAACTAAACTAAAATAAACTAATCAAAACTAACCTAACCTAACTTAACCTAAACTAAACTAAACAAATTAAACTAAAATAAACTAAACTAAACTAAAATAAACTAAACTATAAACTAAACTAAACTAAACTAAAATAAACTAGACTGACATTACCTAACTTAACATTACCTTGGCTAATCTAAATTAAAGTAAACTAAACTAACCTAACTTAACATAAACTAACCTAAACTAAACTAAACTAAACTATACTAACCTATAGAATAAACTAAAGTAAACTAAACAAATCTAATCTAAACTGACTTAACCTAAACTACCCTAAACCTAAGTAAACTAAACTAAACAAAACAAAATTAACTAAACAAAACTAAACTAAATTAAACAATTAACTAAACTATAAACTCAACTACACTATAAATTAAAATAAAACTAAACTAAACTAACCTAACATTTTCTACCTAACCTAACCTAACCTAAACTAAACTAAATTAAGCTGAACTAACCTAACCCCACCGAACGTAACCTAACCGAAACTAAACTAAACTAAACTAAACTAAACTTAACTATAAAATCAACTAAACTATACTAAACCTAACTAAACTAGACTAACCTTACCTAACGTAACATAACCTTACCTAAGCTAACCTAAACTAAACTAAACGAAACTAACCTTTCCTAAACTAACCTAACCGAAATTAAACTAAACTAAACCGACATAAACTAAACTGCCCAAAACTGAACTAAACTAAACTAAACAAAACAAAACTAAACTAAATTAAACTATAAACTAAACTATAAATTAAAATAACTATAAACTAAACTAAACTATAAACTAAAATGAACTAAACTAAATTAACTAATCGAACCTATCCTAACTTAACCTAACCCATAATGAACTAAACTAAACTAACCTAAAATAAACTAAACTAAACTAAACTAAATTACCAACTAAACTATAAACTAAACTCTACTAAACTATAAACTAAATTAAACTAAACTATACTAAATTAAACTATGCTAACCTTACCTAACCTAACATAACCTAACCTAAACTAAACTAAACTAAACAAAACTAACCTAACATAACCTTACCTAACCTAAAATAAACTAAACAAAATAAACTAAACCATAAACTTAACTATAATACAAACTAATCTAAACTATAAATAAACAATAAATTAAACAAAATTAAAATATAAACTAAGCAAAACTACACTTAACTAAACTGAACTGGACAAAACTAAAATAAGCCAAACTAAACTAAACTAAACTATAAACTAAACTATAAACTAAACTAAACAAACTAAACTAAACTAATCTAAACTAAACTAAACTTAACTATAAACTAAACTATGAACTATACTATAAATTATACTATAAACTAAACGAAACTAAACTAAACTAAACCTAACTAAACTTAGCTAAGCTAAGCTAGCCTAACCTAACCTAAACGAAACTAAACTCTAAACTAAACTATAACTAAACTAAACTAAACTATAAACTAAACTACACCAAACTGAACGAACATAACCTAAACTAACCTAACCTAAATTAAAGTATAAACTTAGCTACACCAAACTAAACGAACATAACCAAAATAACCTAACCTAAACTAATCTAACCTAAACTAAACCAACCTAAACTAAACTAAACGATACTAAACTGAACTAAATTATCTAACCTAACCTAATCTAACCTAACCTAACATAACCTAACCTAAACTAAACTAACCTAACCTAACCTAACCTAACCTAAACTAAATTAAACTAAACATAAACTAAACTAAACTACAAACGAAACTAAAATAAACTAAACTCAATTAACCTAACCTAACTAAAAATAAATTAAACTAAACTAAACTATTTAAACTATAAACTAAACTAAATTAAACTAAACCAAACTAATCTAACCTAACCTAACCTGACCTAACCTAAACTGAACTAAACTAAACTAAACTAACCTAACCTAACCTAACCTAATCTAACCCAAACTAAACTAAACTAAACTACACTATAAACTGAACTATAAATTAAACTAATTTAAATTATAAATTAATCTACAAATTAAATTAAACTAAACTATAAACTAAACTAAACTAAATTAAACTAAACTAAACTAAACTAACCTAACCTAACCTAGCCTAACCTGAATTAAACTGAACTAACCTAACCTAACCTAACCTAAAATAAACTAAACTAAACTAAACTGAACAAAAACTAAACATTAAACTAAACTAAACTGTAAATAAACTATAAACTAAACTAAACTATGAACTAAACTAAACTAAACTAAACTTAACAAACTTAACCTAACCTAACCTAACCTAATCTAACCTAAACTAAACTAAACAAAATAAATTAAACTATAAACTAAACTATACTAAAATATAAATTAACTATAAACTAAACTAAACAAATTAAACTAAACTAATCTAAACTAAACTAAAATAAACTAAACTATAAACTAAACTAAACTAATCTAATCTAACCTAACCTAACCTAAACTGAACTAAACTAAACAAAACTAAACTAACCTATCCTAACCCAAACTAATCTAACCTAAACTAAACTAAACTAAACTATAAACTTAACTATAAACTAAACTAATTTAAACTATAAATTAATGTATAAACTAAACTACACTAAACTATAATCTAAACAAATATAAATTAAACTAAATTAAACTAAACTAACGTAACCAACCCTAATCTAACCTAAACTAAACTGAACTAACCTAACCTAACCTAACCTAAACTAAACTAAACTAAACTGAACTATAAACTAAACTTTAAACTAAACTAAACTAAACTGTAAATAAACTATAAACTAAAGTAAACTAAACTATGAACTAAACTAAACTAAAATAAATTCATCAAATCTAACCTAACCTAACCTAACTTAACCTAAACTAAACTAAACAAATTAAACTAAACTATTCTAAACTAAACTATAAACCAAACTAAAGTAAACTAAACTCAACTAACCTAACCTAACCTAAAATAAATTAAACTAAACTAAACTAAACTATTATAAACTATAAACTAAACTAAACTAAACCAAATTAATCTAACCTAACCTAACCTGACCAAACCTAAACTGAACTAAACTAAACTAAACTAAACTAACCTAACCTAACCGAACCTAATCTAACCCAAACTAAACTAAACTAAACTAAACTATAAACTGAACTATAAATTAAACTAATTTAAATAATAAATTAATCTACAAATTAAATTAAACTAAACTATAAACTAAACTAAACTAAACTAAACTACACCAAACTAAACAAACATAACCTAAACTAACCTAACCTAAAGTAATCTAACCTAAACTAACCTAACATAAACTAAACTAAACGATACTAAACTGAACTAAATTATCTAACCTAACCTAACCTAACCTAACTTAAGGTAAATAAACTAACCTAACATAAAATAAATTAAACTAAACTAAACTATACTAAACTATAAACTAAAATAAACTAAACTATAAACTAAACTAAAATAAACTGATCCAACCTAACCTAACCTAACCTTAACTGAACTAAACTAAACTAAACTAACCTATCCTAACCTATTCTAATCTAACCTAAACTAAACTAAACTCAACTAAACTATAAACTGAACTATAAACTAAACTAAATTAAATTATAAATTAATGTATAAACTAAACTACACTAAACTATAAAGTAAACTAAACAAAGAAATTAAACTAAAGTAAACTAACCTAACCTAACCTAACCTAAACTAAACTGAACTAACCTAACCTAACCTGACCTAACCTAAAATAAACTAAACTAAACTAAACTGAACTATAAACTAAACTTTAAACAAAACTAAACTGTAAATAAACTATAAACTAAATTAAACTAAACTATGAACTAACTAAACTACACTAAACTAAACAAAACTAACCTAACCTAACCTAACCTAACTTAACCTAAATTAACTAAACAAAACATAATTAACTTAACAAAACTAAACAAAATTAAACTATAAACTCAACTAAACTATAAACTAAACTAAACTAAACTAAACTAACCTAACCCTTTTTTAACCTAACCTATCCTAACTAAACTAAATTAAGCTAAATTAACCTAACCTAACCGAACGTAACCTATCCGAAACTAAACTAAACTAAACTAAACTTAACTATAAACTTAACTAAACTAAACTAAACCTAACTAAACTAGACTAACCTTACCTAACCTAACATAACGAAACCTATGCTAACCTAAATTAAAGTAAACGAAAGTAAGCTTACCTATCCTAACCTAACCTAACCTAAAATAAATTAAACTAAACAGACCTAACCTAAACTACCCTAAACTAACTAAACTAAAGTAAACAAAACAAAACTAAACTAAATTAAACTATAATCTAAACTATAAACTAAACTAAAGTATAAACTAAAATAAACAAAACTAAACTAAACTAACTAACCGAACGTAAACTAACTTAACCTAACCTAACATAAACTAAACTAATCTAACCTAACCTAGCGTAACCTAACCTAAACTAAACTAATCTAAACTAAACTAAACTACAAACTAAACTATAAACTAAACTTAACCTAACTATAAACTAAACTAAACTAAACGATACTAAACTAAACTATACTAACCTTACCTAACCTAACATAACCTAACCTAAACTAAACTAAACTAAACTAAACAAAACTAACCTATCCTAAACTAAACAAAATATCTAAACTACAAACTTAACTATAAACTAAACTAAACTAAACTATAAATAAACAATATACTAAATTATACTAAACTAAACTAACAACTAAACTAAACTAAAAACTAAACTAAACTGAAAACTAAACTTAATTAAACTAAACTAAAAATTTCTAACCTAACCTAACCTAACCTAACCTAAAATAAACTAAACTAAACTAACCTAAACTAACCTAAACTAAACTAAACTAAACTATAAACTAAACTAAACTAAACTATAAACTAAACTAAATTTAGCTAACCTAAGCTAACCTAATCTAGCCTAACCTAACGTAAACGAAACTAAACCAAACTAACATAAACCAAACCAAACTAATATAAAATAAAATAAACTAAACCATAAACTAAACTAAACTAAACTAAATTAACTTGACCTAAACTAACCTAACCTAAACTAAACTAATCCAACCTAAACTAACCTAACCTAAACTAAACTAAACTAAACTAAACTAAATTAATTATCTAACCTAACCTAACCTAACCTAAACTAAACTAAACTAAACTATAAACTAAACTAAAATAAATTAAACTCAACCACCCCACCTAACCTAACCTAATTTAAGGTAAATTAAACTAACCTAACCTAAAATAAATTAAACTTAACTAAACTAAACTATACTAAACTATAAACTATAATAAACTAAACTATAAACTAAACTAAACTAAAGTAATCTACCCTAACCTAACCTAACCTAACCTAAACTGAACTAAACTAAACTAAACTAAAATAACCTAACCTAACCTAATCTAACCTAAACTAAACTTAAGTAAACTAAACTATAAACTGAACTATAAACTAAACTAATTTAAACTATAAATTAATGTATAAACTAAACTACACTAAACTATAAAGTAAACTAAACTCAGTTAAACTAAACTAAACTAAACTAACTTAACCTAACCTAACCTAACTTAAACTAAACTCAACTAAATTAAATTAAACTAAACTAAACTAAACTATAAACAGAACTAAATTAAACTAAACTAAACTAAACTAACCTAACCTAACCTAACATAACCTAAACTTAACTAAACTATACTACTATAAGTATAAACAAAACTAAACTAAACTAAGCTAAATTAAACTAAACTAACCTAACCTAACCTAACCTAAACTAAACTAAACTAAACGAAACTAAACCTTAAACTAAACTAAACTATAACCTAAACTATAAACTAAACTAAACTAAACTATAAGCCAAATTAAAATAAAATAAACTAAACCTTCCTAACTTAACCTGACCTAACGTAACCTAACCTAAATTAAACTAAACTAAACTAACCTAACCTAATCTAAACTAAATTAAACTGAACTATAAACTAAACTAAACTAAACTAAACTATAAACTAAACTAAACTAAACTAAACTAAACATTAAACTAAACTAAATTCAGCTACCCTAAGCTAACCTAACCTAACCTAACCTAACCTAAACGAAACTAAACGAAACTAAACTAAACCAAACAAAACTAAACTAAAATAAAATAAACTAAACCATTAACTAAACTATTAACTAAAATAAACTAAACTAAAGTATAAACTAAACTAAACAATGAACTAAACTAAACTAAACTAAACTAAACTAAACAAAACTAACCTAACCAAACCTAACTTAACCTAAATTAACTAAACAAAATAAACTAAACTATAAACTTAACTATAAACTAACCTAAACTAAACTAAACTAACCAAACCTAACCTAACCTTTTCTAACCTAACTCAACCTAAACTAAACTAAACTAAGCTAAACTAACCTAACCTAACCGAGCGTAACCTAACCGATACTAAACTAAACTAAACTAAACTAAACTTAACTATAAATTTAACTAAACTAAACTGAACCTAATTAAACTAGACTAACCTTATCTAACCATACATAACGAAACCTAAGCCAACCTATACTAAAGTAAACGAAACTAACCTTACCTAACCTAACCTAAAATAAATTAAACTAAACAGACCTAACCTAAACTACCCTAAGCTAAACTAAACTAAACTAAACTAAAAAAAACAAAATTAACTAAACATAATTAAACTAAATTAAACTATAAACTAAACTATAAACTCAACTAAACTATAAACTAAACTAAACTAAACTATAAATAAACTATATACTAAACTATACTAAACTAAACTAACAACTAAACTAAACTAAAAACTAAACTAAACTGAAATTCAAACTAAACTAAATTAAACTAAACCTTTCTAACCTAACCTAACCTAAACTAAACTAAACTAACCTAACCTAACATAAACTAAACTAAACTATAAACTAAACAAAACTATAAATTAAACTAAACTATAAACTAAACTAAATTTAGCTAACCTAAGCTAACCTAACCTAACCTAACCTAATCTAAACTAAACTAAACTATACTAAACAATAAACTGAACTATTAACTAAACTAATTTAAACTATAAATTAATGTATAAACTAAACTACACTAAACTATAAAGTAAACTAAAATAAATTAAACTAAACTAAACTAACCTAACCTAACCTAAACTAAACTGAACTAACCTAACCTAACCTAACCTAAAATAAACTAAACTAAACTAACCCGAACTATAAACTAAACTTTAAACTAAACTAAACTAAACTAAACTGTAAATAAACTATTAACTAAACTAAACTAAACTATGAACTAAATTAACTAAACTAAACTGAAAAATACTAACCTAACCTAACCTAAGCTAACCTAACCCAACTTAACCTAAATTAACTAAACAAAATAAACTAAGCTATAAACCTAACTTTAAACTAAACTAAACTAAACTAAACTAAACTAACCAAACCTAACCTAACCTTTTATAAACTAACCTAACCTAAACTAAACTAAACTAAGCTAAACTAACCTAAACTAACCGAACGTAACCGAACCGAACCGAAACTAAACTAAACTAAACTAAACTAAACTAACACTAAAACTTAACTATAAACTTAACCATAAACTTAACTTAACTAAACTAAACTAGACCTAACTAAACTAAACTAGCCTTACCTAAACTAAACTAACCTAACCTAAAATAAATTAAACTAAAGAGACCTAACCTAAATTACCCTGTACTAAACTAAACTAAACTAAACAAAACAAAACTAAACTAAATTAAACTATAATCTAAACTATAAACTAAACTAAACTATAAAATAAAATAAACAAAACTAAACTAAACTAACTAACCTAACCTAACCTAACTTAACCTAACCTAACATAAACTAAACCAATCTAACCTAACCTAACGTAACCTAACCTAAACTAAACTAAACTAAACTAAACTGAACTACAAACTAAACTATAAACTAAACTTAACCTAACTATAAACTAAACTAAACTATACTAATCTAAACTATACTAACCTTACTTAACCTAACATAACCTAACCTAAACTAAACTAAACTAAACTAAACAAAACTAACCTATCGTAACCTAAACTAAATTAAACAAAATAACTAAACTATAAACTTAACTATAAACTATACTAAACTAAACTAACAACTAAACTAAACTAAAAATTAAACAAAAATGAAAACTAAACTCAACTAAAATAAACTAAACCTTTCTAAACTAACCTAACCTAAACTAAACAAAACTAACCTAACCTAACCTAAACTACACAAAACTAAACTATAAACTAAACTAAATTAAGCTAACCTAAGCTAACCTAACCTAACCTAACCAAACCTAAACGAAACTAAACGAAACTAAAATAAACCAAACAAAACTAAACTAAAATATAATAAACTAAACCATTAACTAAACTTTTAACTAAACTAAACTACACTAAAGTATAAACTAAACTTAACTAAATGAACCTAACCTAACCTAACCTAACATAACCTAAACTGAACTAAACTAAACTAAACTAAACTAAACTATAAATTGAACTATAAACTAAATTAATTTAAACTATACATTAATCTATAAATTAAACTAAACTAAACTATAAATTAAACTAAACTAAATTAAACTAAACTAAACTAAATTAACCTAATCTAACCTAACCTAACCTAATCTAAATTAAACTCAACTAACCTAACCTAATGTAAACTAAAGTGAACTAAACTAAACTGAACAAAAACTAAACTTTAAACTAAACTAAACTAAATTGTAAATAAACTATAAACTAAACTAAACTAAACTAACCTAACCTAACCTAACGTAACCTAACCTAAACTAAACTAAACTACACTAAACTAAACTACAAACTAAACTATAAACTAAACTTAACCTAACTATAAACCAAACTAAACTAAACTATACTAAACTAAACTATACTAACCTTACCTAACCTAACATAACCTAACCTAAAATAAACTCAACTAAACTAAACAAAACTAACCTATCCTAACCTAAACTAAACTAAACAAAATAACTAAACTATAAACTAAACCAAACTAAACTATAAATAAACTATTAACTAAACTATACTAAACTAAACTAACAACTAAACTAAACTAAAAACTAAACTAAACTGAATACTTAACTAAAATAAAGTAAACTAGACCTTTCTAACCTAACCTAACTTAACCTAAAATAACCTTAACTAAACTAAACTATAAACTAAACTAAACTATAAATTAAATTCAACTCTAAACTAAACTATAAACTAAACTATACTAAACTATAAACTAAACTAAACTAAGCTAACCTAAGCTAACCTAAACTAAGCTAAGCTAACCTAAACTAAACTAAACCAATCAAAATTAAACTAAATTAAAATAAACTAAACCATAAACTAGACTATTAACCAAATTAAACTAAACTAAAGTATAAACTAAACTAAACTAAACTAACCTAACCTAAACTAACCTAACCTAAACTTAACTAATCTAACCTAAACTAACCTAACCTAAACTAAATTAAACTAAACTAAAATAAACTAAATTATCTAACCTAACCTAACCTAACGTAACCTAAACTTAACTACACTAACACAACCTAACCTAAACTAAATTAAACTAAACTTTAAACTAAACTAAACTATAAACTAAACTATAAAATAAAATAAATATACTAAACTCAACTAACCTAACCTAACCTAACCTAAGGTAAATTAAACTAACCTAACCTAAAATAAATTTAACTAAACTAAACTATACTAAACTATAAACTAAAACAAACTAAATTATAAACTAAACTAAACTAATCTAACTTAACCTAACCTAACCTAATCTAAATTGAACTAAACTAAACTAAACTAAACTAACCTAACCTAGCCTAACCTAACCTAATCTAACCTAAACTAAACTAAACTAAACTATAAACTGAAATATTAACAAAACTAATTTAAACTATAAATTAATGTATAAACTAAACTACACTAAAATATAAACTAAACTAAACTAAATTAAACTAAACTAACCTAACATAACCTAACCTAACCTAAACTAAACTGAACTAACCTAACCTAACTTAACCTAAAATAAACTAAACTAAACTAAACTGAAATATAAACTAAACTTTAACCTAAACTAAACTAAACTGTAAATAAACTATAAACTAAACTAAACTAAACTAAACTATAAACTAAACTAAACCTAACTAAACTGACCTAACCTAAAATACCCTAAACTAACCTAACCTAACCTAACATAAACAAAACTAAAGTAAACTAAATTGAGCTAAACTAAACTAAACCTAACTAAATTAAACTAAACTAAACTATAAATTAAACTAACTATAAACTAAACTAAAATAAACTAGACTAACCTAACCTAACTTAACATAAACTAAACTAAACTAAACGAAACTAAACTAAACTATAAACTAAACTAAACTATAAACTAAACTAAACTAATCTAACTTAACCTAACCTAACCTAATCTAAATTGAACTAAACTAAACTAAACTAAACTAACCTAACCTAGCCTAACCTAACCTAATCTAACCTAAACTAAACTAAACTAAACTATAAACTGAAATATTAACAAAAGTAATTTAAACTATAAATTAATGTATAAACTAAACTACACTAAAATATAAACTAAACTAAACTAAATTAAACTAAACTAACCTAACATAACCTAACCTAACCTAAACTAAACTGAACTAACCTAACCTAACTTAACCTAAAATAAACTAAACTAAACTAAACTGAAATATAAACTAAACTTTAAACTAAACTAAACTAAACTGAAATATAAACTAAACTTTAAACTAAACTAAACTAAACTGTAAATAAACTATAAACTAAACTAAACTAAACTATAAACTAAACTAAACTATAAACTAAACTAAACCTAACTAAACTGACCTAACCTAAAATACCCTAAACTAACCTAACCTAACCTAACATAAACAAAACTAAAGTAAACTAAATTGAGCTAAACTAAACTAAACCTAACTAAATTAAACTAAACTAAACTATAAATTAAACTAACTATAAACTAAACTAAAATAAACTAGACTAACCTAACCTAACTTAACATAAACTAAACTAAACTAAACGAAACTAAACTAAACTATAAACTAAACTAAACTATAAACTAAACTAAACTCAACTAAAATAAACTAGACTAACCTTACCTAACTTAACATAACCTTGGCTAATCTAAATTAAAGTAAACTAAACTAACCTAACTTAAAATAAACTAAGCTAAACTCAACTAAACTAAACTATACTAACCTATAAACTAAACTAAACTAAACTAAACTAAACTAAACTAAACTAAACTAAACTGACCTAACATAAACAACCCTAAACTAAATTAAACTAAACTTAACTAAACAAAACATAATTAACTTAACAAAACTAAACAAAATTAAACTATAAACTCAACTATAAACTCAACTAAACTATAAACTAAACTAAACTAAACTAAACTAAACTAACCTAACCTTTTTTAACCTAACCTATCCTAACTAAACTAAATTAAGCTAAATTAACCTAACCTAACCGAACGTAACCTATCCGAAACTAAACTAAACTAAACTAAACTTAACTATAAACTTAACTAAACTAAACTAAACATAACTAAACTAGACTAACCTTACCTAACCTAACATAACGAAACCTATGCTAACCTAAATTAAAGTAAACGAAAGTAAGTTTACCTATCCTAACCTAACTTAACCTAAAATAAATTAAACTAAACAGACCTAACCTAAACTACCCTAAACTAACTAAACTAAAGTAAACAAAACAAAACTAAAATAAATTAAACTATAATCTAAACTATAAACTAAACTAAAGTATAAACTAAAATAAACAAAATTAAACTAAACTAACTAACCGAACGTAAACTAACTTAACCTAACCTAACATAAATTAAACTAATCTAACCTAACCTAGCGTAACCTAACCTAAACTAAACTAATCTAAACTAAACTACAAACTAAACTTAACCTAACTATAAACTAAACTAAACTAAACGATACTAAACTAAACTATACTAACCTTACCTAACCTAACATAACCTAACCTAAACTAAACTACTCTACTCTAAACTAAACAAAACTAACCTATCCTAAACTAAAAAAAATATCTAAACTATAAACTTAACTATAAACTAAACTAAACTAAACTATAAATAAACAATATACTAAATTATACTAAACTAAACTAACAACTAAATTAAACTAAAAACTAAACTAAACTGAAAACTAAACTAAATTAAACTAAACTAAACCTTTCTAACCTAACCTAACCTAACCTAACCTATAATAAACTAAACTAAACTAACCTTAACTAACCTAAACTAAACTAAACTAAACTATAAACTAAACTAAAATAACTATAAACTAAACTAAACTATAAACTAAAATAAACTAAACCCAACTAAACTAAACTAACCTAACCTAACTTAACCTAACCTAACATAAACTAAACTAAACTAACCTAACCTAACGTAACCTAAAATAAACGAAACTAAACTTAACTAAATTATGTAACCTAACCTAACCTAACGTAACCTAAACTAAACTACCCTAACACAACCTAACCTAAACTAAATTAAACTAAACTATAAACTAAACTAAACTATAAACTAAACTATAAAATAAAATAAATATACTAAACTCAACTAACCTAACCTAACCTAACCTAAGGTAAATTAAACTAACCTAACCTAAAATAAATTAAACTAAATTATACTAAACTATAAAGTAAAATAAACTAAACTACAAACTAAACTAAACTAAACTATAAACAAAACTAAATTATACTAAACTAAACTAAACTAACCTTACCCAACATAACCTTACGTAACCTAACCTAAACTAAACTATACTAATCTAAAGTATAAACAAAACTAAACTAAACGAAGCTAAATTAAACTATAGTAACCCAACCTAACCTAAAATAAACTAAACTAAACTAAACTAAATTACCAACTAAACTATAAACTAAACTCTACTAAACTATAAACTAAATTAAACTAAACTATACTAAATTAAACTATGCTAACCTTACCTAACCTAACATAACCTAACCTAAACTAAACTAAACTAAACAAAACTAACCTAACATAACCTTACCTAACCTAAAATAAACTAAACAAAATAAACTAAACCATAAACTTAACTATAATACAAACTAATCTAAACTATAAATAAACAATAAATTAAACAAAATTAAAATATAAACTAAGCAAAACTACACTTAACTAAACTGAACTGGACAAAACTAAAATAAGCCAAACTAAACTAAACTAAACTATAAACTAAACTATAAACTAAACTAAACAAACTAAACTAAACTAATCTAAACTAAACTAAACTTAACTATAAACTAAACTATGAACTATACTATAAATTATACTATAAACTAAACGAAACTAAACTAAACTAAACCTAACTAAACTTAGCTAAGCTAAGCTAGCCTAACCTAACCTAAACGAAACTAAACTCTAAACTAAACTATAACTAAACTAAACTAAACTATAAACTAAACTACACCAAACTGAACGAACATAACCTAAACTAACCTAACCTAAATTAAAGTATAAACTTAGCTACACCAAACTAAACGAACATAACCAAAATAACCTAACCTAAACTAATCTAACCTAAACTAAACCAACCTAAACTAAACTAAACGATACTAAACTGAACTAAATTATCTAACCTAACCTAATCTAACCTAACCTAACATAACCTAACCTAAACTAAACTAACCTAACCTAACCTAACCTAACCTAAACTAAATTAAACTAAACATAAACTAAACTAAACTACAAACGAAACTAAAATAAACTAAACTCAATTAACCTAACCTAACTAAAAATAAATTAAACTAAACTAAACTATTTAAACTATAAACTAAACTAAATTAAACTAAACCAAACTAATCTAACCTAACCTAACCTGACCTAACCTAAACTGAACTAAACTAAACTAAACTAACCTAACCTAACCTAACCTAATCTAACCCAAACTAAACTAAACTAAACTACACTATAAACTGAACTATAAATTAAACTAATTTAAATTATAAATTAATCTACAAATTAAATTAAACTAAACTATAAACTAAACTAAACTAAATTAAACTAAACTAAACTAAACTAACCTAACCTAACCTAGCCTAACCTGAATTAAACTGAACTAACCTAACCTAACCTAACCTAAAATAAACTAAACTAAACTAAACTGAACAAAAACTAAACATTAAACTAAACTAAACTGTAAATAAACTATAAACTAAACTAAACTATGAACTAAACTAAACTAAACTAAACTTAACAAACTTAACCTAACCTAACCTAACCTAATCTAACCTAAACTAAACTAAACAAAATAAATTAAACTATAAACTAAACTATACTAAAATATAAATTAACTATAAACTAAACTAAACAAATTAAACTAAACTAATCTAAACTAAACTAAAATAAACTAAACTATAAACTAAACTAAACTAATCTAATCTAACCTAACCTAACCTAAACTGAACTAAACTAAACAAAACTAAACTAACCTATCCTAACCCAAACTAATCTAACCTAAACTAAACTAAACTAAACTATAAACTTAACTATAAACTAAACTAATTTAAACTATAAATTAATGTATAAACTAAACTACACTAAACTATAATCTAAACAAATATAAATTAAACTAAATTAAACTAAACTAACGTAACCAACCCTAATCTAACCTAAACTAAACTGAACTAACCTAACCTAACCTAACCTAAACTAAACTAAACTAAACTGAACTATAAACTAAACTTTAAACTAAACTAAACTAAACTGTAAATAAACTATAAACTAAAGTAAACTAAACTATGAACTAAACTAAACTAAAATAAATTCATCAAATCTAACCTAACCTAACCTAACTTAACCTAAACTAAACTAAACAAATTAAACTAAACTATTCTAAACTAAACTATAAACCAAACTAAAGTAAACTAAACTCAACTAACCTAACCTAACCTAAAATAAATTAAACTAAACTAAACTAAACTATTATAAACTATAAACTAAACTAAACTAAACCAAATTAATCTAACCTAACCTAACCTGACCAAACCTAAACTGAACTAAACTAAACTAAACTAAACTAACCTAACCTAACCGAACCTAATCTAACCCAAACTAAACTAAACTAAACTAAACTATAAACTGAACTATAAATTAAACTAATTTAAATAATAAATTAATCTACAAATTAAATTAAACTAAACTATAAACTAAACTAAACTAAACTAAACTACACCAAACTAAACAAACATAACCTAAACTAACCTAACCTAAAGTAATCTAACCTAAACTAACCTAACATAAACTAAACTAAACGATACTAAACTGAACTAAATTATCTAACCTAACCTAACCTAACCTAACTTAAGGTAAATAAACTAACCTAACATAAAATAAATTAAACTAAACTAAACTATACTAAACTATAAACTAAAATAAACTAAACTATAAACTAAACTAAAATAAACTGATCCAACCTAACCTAACCTAACCTTAACTGAACTAAACTAAACTAAACTAACCTATCCTAACCTATTCTAATCTAACCTAAACTAAACTAAACTCAACTAAACTATAAACTGAACTATAAACTAAACTAAATTAAATTATAAATTAATGTATAAACTAAACTACACTAAACTATAAAGTAAACTAAACAAAGAAATTAAACTAAAGTAAACTAACCTAACCTAACCTAACCTAAACTAAACTGAACTAACCTAACCTAACCTGACCTAACCTAAAATAAACTAAACTAAACTAAACTGAACTATAAACTAAACTTTAAACAAAACTAAACTGTAAATAAACTATAAACTAAATTAAACTAAACTATGAACTAACTAAACTACACTAAACTAAACAAAACTAACCTAACCTAACCTAACCTAACTTAACCTAAATTAACTAAACAAAACATAATTAACTTAACAAAACTAAACAAAATTAAACTATAAACTCAACTAAACTATAAACTAAACTAAACTAAACTAAACTAACCTAACCCTTTTTTAACCTAACCTATCCTAACTAAACTAAATTAAGCTAAATTAACCTAACCTAACCGAACGTAACCTATCCGAAACTAAACTAAACTAAACTAAACTTAACTATAAACTTAACTAAACTAAACTATACCTAACTAAACTAGACTAACCTTACCTAACCTAACATAACGAAACCTATGCTAACCTAAATTAAAGTAAACGAAAGTAAGCTTACCTATCCTAACCTAACCTAACCTAAAATAAATTAAACTAAACAGACCTAACCTAAACTACCCTAAACTAACTAAACTAAAGTAAACAAAACAAAACTAAACTAAATTAAACTATAATCTAAACTATAAACTAAACTAAAGTATAAACTAAAATAAACAAAACTAAACTAAACTAACTAACCGAACGTAAACTAACTTAACCTAACCTAACATAAACTAAACTAATCTAACCTAACCTAGCGTAACCTAACCTAAACTAAACTAATCTAAACTAAACTAAACTACAAACTAAACTATAAACTAAACTTAACCTAACTATAAACTAAACTAAACTAAACGATACTAAACTAAACTATACTAACCTTACCTAACCTAACATAACCTAACCTAAACTAAACTAAACTAAACTAAACAAAACTAACCTATCCTAAACTAAACAAAATATCTAAACTACAAACTTAACTATAAACTAAACTAAACTAAACTATAAATAAACAATATACTAAATTATACTAAACTAAACTAACAACTAAACTAAACTAAAAACTAAACTAAACTGAAAACTAAACTTAATTAAACTAAACTAAAAATTTCTAACCTAACCTAACCTAACCTAACCTAAAATAAACTAAACTAAACTAACCTAAACTAACCTAAACTAAACTAAACTAAACTATAAACTAAACTAAACTAAACTATAAACTAAACTAAATTTAGCTAACCTAAGCTAACCTAATCTAGCCTAACCTAACGTAAACGAAACTAAACCAAACTAACATAAACCAAACCAAACTAATATAAAATAAAATAAACTAAACCATAAACTAAACTAAACTAAACTAAATTAACTTGACCTAAACTAACCTAACCTAAACTAAACTAATCCAACCTAAACTAACCTAACCTAAACTAAACTAAACTAAACTAAACTAAATTAATTATCTAACCTAACCTAACCTAACCTAAACTAAACTAAACTAAACTATAAACTAAACTAAAATAAATTAAACTCAACCACCCCACCTAACCTAACCTAATTTAAGGTAAATTAAACTAACCTAACCTAAAATAAATTAAACTTAACTAAACTAAACTATACTAAACTATAAACTATAATAAACTAAACTATAAACTAAACTAAACTAAAGTAATCTACCCTAACCTAACCTAACCTAACCTAAACTGAACTAAACTAAACTAAACTAAAATAACCTAACCTAACCTAATCTAACCTAAACTAAACTTAAGTAAACTAAACTATAAACTGAACTATAAACTAAACTAATTTAAACTATAAATTAATGTATAAACTAAACTACACTAAACTATAAAGTAAACTAAACTCAGTTAAACTAAACTAAACTAAACTAACTTAACCTAACCTAACCTAACTTAAACTAAACTCAACTAAATTAAATTAAACTAAACTAAACTAAACTATAAACAGAACTAAATTAAACTAAACTAAACTAAACTAACCTAACCTAACCTAACATAACCTAAACTTAACTAAACTATACTACTATAAGTATAAACAAAACTAAACTAAACTAAGCTAAATTAAACTAAACTAACCTAACCTAACCTAACCTAAACTAAACTAAACTAAACGAAACTAAACCTTAAACTAAACTAAACTATAACCTAAACTATAAACTAAACTAAACTAAACTATAAGCCAAATTAAAATAAAATAAACTAAACCTTCCTAACTTAACCTGACCTAACGTAACCTAACCTAAATTAAACTAAACTAAACTAACCTAACCTAATCTAAACTAAATTAAACTGAACTATAAACTAAACTAAACTAAACTAAACTATAAACTAAACTAAACTAAACTAAACTAAACATTAAACTAAACTAAATTCAGCTACCCTAAGCTAACCTAACCTAACCTAACCTAACCTAAACGAAACTAAACGAAACTAAACTAAACCAAACAAAACTAAACTAAAATAAAATAAACTAAACCATTAACTAAACTATTAACTAAAATAAACTAAACTAAAGTATAAACTAAACTAAACAATGAACTAAACTAAACTAAACTAAACTAAACTAAACAAAACTAACCTAACCAAACCTAACTTAACCTAAATTAACTAAACAAAATAAACTAAACTATAAACTTAACTATAAACTAACCTAAACTAAACTAAACTAACCAAACCTAACCTAACCTTTTCTAACCTAACTCAACCTAAACTAAACTAAACTAAGCTAAACTAACCTAACCTAACCGAGCGTAACCTAACCGATACTAAACTAAACTAAACTAAACTAAACTTAACTATAAATTTAACTAAACTAAACTGAACCTAATTAAACTAGACTAACCTTATCTAACCATACATAACGAAACCTAAGCCAACCTATACTAAAGTAAACGAAACTAACCTTACCTAACCTAACCTAAAATAAATTAAACTAAACAGACCTAACCTAAACTACCCTAAGCTAAACTAAACTAAACTAAACTAAAAAAAACAAAATTAACTAAACATAATTAAACTAAATTAAACTATAAACTAAACTATAAACTCAACTAAACTATAAACTAAACTAAACTAAACTATAAATAAACTATATACTAAACTATACTAAACTAAACTAACAACTAAACTAAACTAAAAACTAAACTAAACTGAAATTCAAACTAAACTAAATTAAACTAAACCTTTCTAACCTAACCTAACCTAAACTAAACTAAACTAACCTAACCTAACATAAACTAAACTAAACTATAAACTAAACAAAACTATAAATTAAACTAAACTATAAACTAAACTAAATTTAGCTAACCTAAGCTAACCTAACCTAACCTAACCTAATCTAAACTAAACTAAACTATACTAAACAATAAACTGAACTATTAACTAAACTAATTTAAACTATAAATTAATGTATAAACTAAACTACACTAAACTATAAAGTAAACTAAAATAAATTAAACTAAACTAAACTAACCTAACCTAACCTAAACTAAACTGAACTAACCTAACCTAACCTAACCTAAAATAAACTAAACTAAACTAACCCGAACTATAAACTAAACTTTAAACTAAACTAAACTAAACTAAACTGTAAATAAACTATTAACTAAACTAAACTAAACTATGAACTAAATTAACTAAACTAAACTGAAAAATACTAACCTAACCTAACCTAAGCTAACCTAACCCAACTTAACCTAAATTAACTAAACAAAATAAACTAAGCTATAAACCTAACTTTAAACTAAACTAAACTAAACTAAACTAAACTAACCAAACCTAACCTAACCTTTTATAAACTAACCTAACCTAAACTAAACTAAACTAAGCTAAACTAACCTAAACTAACCGAACGTAACCGAACCGAACCGAAACTAAACTAAACTAAACTAAACTAAACTAACACTAAAACTTAACTATAAACTTAACCATAAACTTAACTTAACTAAACTAAACTAGACCTAACTAAACTAAACTAGCCTTACCTAAACTAAACTAACCTAACCTAAAATAAATTAAACTAAAGAGACCTAACCTAAATTACCCTGTACTAAACTAAACTAAACTAAACAAAACAAAACTAAACTAAATTAAACTATAATCTAAACTATAAACTAAACTAAACTATAAAATAAAATAAACAAAACTAAACTAAACTAACTAACCTAACCTAACCTAACTTAACCTAACCTAACATAAACTAAACCAATCTAACCTAACCTAACGTAACCTAACCTAAACTAAACTAAACTAAACTAAACTGAACTACAAACTAAACTATAAACTAAACTTAACCTAACTATAAACTAAACTAAACTATACTAATCTAAACTATACTAACCTTACTTAACCTAACATAACCTAACCTAAACTAAACTAAACTAAACTAAACAAAACTAACCTATCGTAACCTAAACTAAATTAAACAAAATAACTAAACTATAAACTTAACTATAAACTATACTAAACTAAACTAACAACTAAACTAAACTAAAAATTAAACAAAAATGAAAACTAAACTCAACTAAAATAAACTAAACCTTTCTAAACTAACCTAACCTAAACTAAACAAAACTAACCTAACCTAACCTAAACTACACAAAACTAAACTATAAACTAAACTAAATTAAGCTAACCTAAGCTAACCTAACCTAACCTAACCAAACCTAAACGAAACTAAACGAAACTAAAATAAACCAAACAAAACTAAACTAAAATATAATAAACTAAACCATTAACTAAACTTTTAACTAAACTAAACTACACTAAAGTATAAACTAAACTTAACTAAATGAACCTAACCTAACCTAACCTAACATAACCTAAACTGAACTAAACTAAACTAAACTAAACTAAACTATAAATTGAACTATAAACTAAATTAATTTAAACTATACATTAATCTATAAATTAAACTAAACTAAACTATAAATTAAACTAAACTAAATTAAACTAAACTAAACTAAATTAACCTAATCTAACCTAACCTAACCTAATCTAAATTAAACTCAACTAACCTAACCTAATGTAAACTAAAGTGAACTAAACTAAACTGAACAAAAACTAAACTTTAAACTAAACTAAACTAAATTGTAAATAAACTATAAACTAAACTAAACTAAACTAACCTAACCTAACCTAACGTAACCTAACCTAAACTAAACTAAACTACACTAAACTAAACTACAAACTAAACTATAAACTAAACTTAACCTAACTATAAACCAAACTAAACTAAACTATACTAAACTAAACTATACTAACCTTACCTAACCTAACATAACCTAACCTAAAATAAACTCAACTAAACTAAACAAAACTAACCTATCCTAACCTAAACTAAACTAAACAAAATAACTAAACTATAAACTAAACCAAACTAAACTATAAATAAACTATTAACTAAACTATACTAAACTAAACTAACAACTAAACTAAACTAAAAACTAAACTAAACTGAATACTTAACTAAAATAAAGTAAACTAGACCTTTCTAACCTAACCTAACTTAACCTAAAATAACCTTAACTAAACTAAACTATAAACTAAACTAAACTATAAATTAAATTCAACTCTAAACTAAACTATAAACTAAACTATACTAAACTATAAACTAAACTAAACTAAGCTAACCTAAGCTAACCTAAACTAAGCTAAGCTAACCTAAACTAAACTAAACCAATCAAAATTAAACTAAATTAAAATAAACTAAACCATAAACTAGACTATTAACCAAATTAAACTAAACTAAAGTATAAACTAAACTAAACTAAACTAACCTAACCTAAACTAACCTAACCTAAACTTAACTAATCTAACCTAAACTAACCTAACCTAAACTAAATTAAACTAAACTAAAATAAACTAAATTATCTAACCTAACCTAACCTAACGTAACCTAAACTTAACTACACTAACACAACCTAACCTAAACTAAATTAAACTAAACTTTAAACTAAACTAAACTATAAACTAAACTATAAAATAAAATAAATATACTAAACTCAACTAACCTAACCTAACCTAACCTAAGGTAAATTAAACTAACCTAACCTAAAATAAATTTAACTAAACTAAACTATACTAAACTATAAACTAAAACAAACTAAATTATAAACTAAACTAAACTAATCTAACTTAACCTAACCTAACCTAATCTAAATTGAACTAAACTAAACTAAACTAAACTAACCTAACCTAGCCTAACCTAACCTAATCTAACCTAAACTAAACTAAACTAAACTATAAACTGAAATATTAACAAAACTAATTTAAACTATAAATTAATGTATAAACTAAACTACACTAAAATATAAACTAAACTAAACTAAATTAAACTAAACTAACCTAACATAACCTAACCTAACCTAAACTAAACTGAACTAACCTAACCTAACTTAACCTAAAATAAACTAAACTAAACTAAACTGAAATATAAACTAAACTTTAACCTAAACTAAACTAAACTGTAAATAAACTATAAACTAAACTAAACTAAACTAAACTATAAACTAAACTAAACCTAACTAAACTGACCTAACCTAAAATACCCTAAACTAACCTAACCTAACCTAACATAAACAAAACTAAAGTAAACTAAATTGAGCTAAACTAAACTAAACCTAACTAAATTAAACTAAACTAAACTATAAATTAAACTAACTATAAACTAAACTAAAATAAACTAGACTAACCTAACCTAACTTAACATAAACTAAACTAAACTAAACGAAACTAAACTAAACTATAAACTAAACTAAACTATAAACTAAACTAAACTAATCTAACTTAACCTAACCTAACCTAATCTAAATTGAACTAAACTAAACTAAACTAAACTAACCTAACCTAGCCTAACCTAACCTAATCTAACCTAAACTAAACTAAACTAAACTATAAACTGAAATATTAACAAAAGTAATTTAAACTATAAATTAATGTATAAACTAAACTACACTAAAATATAAACTAAACTAAACTAAATTAAACTAAACTAACCTAACATAACCTAACCTAACCTAAACTAAACTGAACTAACCTAACCTAACTTAACCTAAAATAAACTAAACTAAACTAAACTGAAATATAAACTAAACTTTAAACTAAACTAAACTAAACTGAAATATAAACTAAACTTTAAACTAAACTAAACTAAACTGTAAATAAACTATAAACTAAACTAAACTAAACTATAAACTAAACTAAACTATAAACTAAACTAAACCTAACTAAACTGACCTAACCTAAAATACCCTAAACTAACCTAACCTAACCTAACATAAACAAAACTAAAGTAAACTAAATTGAGCTAAACTAAACTAAACCTAACTAAATTAAACTAAACTAAACTATAAATTAAACTAACTATAAACTAAACTAAAATAAACTAGACTAACCTAACCTAACTTAACATAAACTAAACTAAACTAAACGAAACTAAACTAAACTATAAACTAAACTAAACTATAAACTAAACTAAACTCAACTAAAATAAACTAGACTAACCTTACCTAACTTAACATAACCTTGGCTAATCTAAATTAAAGTAAACTAAACTAACCTAACTTAAAATAAACTAAGCTAAACTCAACTAAACTAAACTATACTAACCTATAAACTAAACTAAACTAAACTAAACTAAACTAAACTAAACTAAACTAAACTGACCTAACATAAACAACCCTAAACTAAATTAAACTAAACTTAACTAAACAAAACATAATTAACTTAACAAAACTAAACAAAATTAAACTATAAACTCAACTATAAACTCAACTAAACTATAAACTAAACTAAACTAAACTAAACTAAACTAACCTAACCTTTTTTAACCTAACCTATCCTAACTAAACTAAATTAAGCTAAATTAACCTAACCTAACCGAACGTAACCTATCCGAAACTAAACTAAACTAAACTAAACTTAACTATAAACTTAACTAAACTAAACTAAACATAACTAAACTAGACTAACCTTACCTAACCTAACATAACGAAACCTATGCTAACCTAAATTAAAGTAAACGAAAGTAAGTTTACCTATCCTAACCTAACTTAACCTAAAATAAATTAAACTAAACAGACCTAACCTAAACTACCCTAAACTAACTAAACTAAAGTAAACAAAACAAAACTAAAATAAATTAAACTATAATCTAAACTATAAACTAAACTAAAGTATAAACTAAAATAAACAAAATTAAACTAAACTAACTAACCGAACGTAAACTAACTTAACCTAACCTAACATAAATTAAACTAATCTAACCTAACCTAGCGTAACCTAACCTAAACTAAACTAATCTAAACTAAACTACAAACTAAACTTAACCTAACTATAAACTAAACTAAACTAAACGATACTAAACTAAACTATACTAACCTTACCTAACCTAACATAACCTAACCTAAACTAAACTACTCTACTCTAAACTAAACAAAACTAACCTATCCTAAACTAAAAAAAATATCTAAACTATAAACTTAACTATAAACTAAACTAAACTAAACTATAAATAAACAATATACTAAATTATACTAAACTAAACTAACAACTAAATTAAACTAAAAACTAAACTAAACTGAAAACTAAACTAAATTAAACTAAACTAAACCTTTCTAACCTAACCTAACCTAACCTAACCTATAATAAACTAAACTAAACTAACCTTAACTAACCTAAACTAAACTAAACTAAACTATAAACTAAACTAAAATAACTATAAACTAAACTAAACTATAAACTAAAATAAACTAAACCCAACTAAACTAAACTAACCTAACCTAACTTAACCTAACCTAACATAAACTAAACTAAACTAACCTAACCTAACGTAACCTAAAATAAACGAAACTAAACTTAACTAAATTATGTAACCTAACCTAACCTAACGTAACCTAAACTAAACTACCCTAACACAACCTAACCTAAACTAAATTAAACTAAACTATAAACTAAACTAAACTATAAACTAAACTATAAAATAAAATAAATATACTAAACTCAACTAACCTAACCTAACCTAACCTAAGGTAAATTAAACTAACCTAACCTAAAATAAATTAAACTAAATTATACTAAACTATAAAGTAAAATAAACTAAACTACAAACTAAACTAAACTAAACTATAAACAAAACTAAATTATACTAAACTAAACTAAACTAACCTTACCCAACATAACCTTACGTAACCTAACCTAAACTAAACTATACTAATCTAAAGTATAAACAAAACTAAACTAAACGAAGCTAAATTAAACTATAGTAACCCAACCTAACCTAACCTAAACTAAACTAAACTAAACGAAACTGAACTATAAACTAAACTAAACTATAAACCGTTAACTAAACTATCACTTAACTAAACTAAACTGAACGAAACGAAACTAAACTAACCTAACATAACTAAACTACACTAAACTAACCTAACCTAACATAACATAAACTAAACTAAACCACAATAAACTCAGCTAAACTAAACTAAACTAAATTAAATTAAACTAAACTAAACTATAAATTAAACTAACTATAAACTAAACTAAACAAAACTACACTATCCTAACCTAACCTAACTTAACCTAACGTAACATAAATTAAGTAAACTAACCTAACCTAACTTAACATAAACTAAACTAAACTAAACGAAGTTAAAGTAAACTATAAACTAAACTATAAACTAAACTAAACTATAAACTAAACTAAACTATAAACTAAACTAAACCTAACTAAACTGACCTAACCTAAAATACCCTAAACTAACCTAACCTAACAAAACATAAACAAAACTAAAGTAAACTAAATTGAGCTAAACTAAACTAAACCTAACTAAATTAAACTAAACTAAACTATAAATTAAACTAACTATAAACTAAACTAAACTAAACTAAAATAAACTAGACTAACCTAACCTAACTTAACATAAACTAAACTAAACTAAACGAAACTAAACTAAAATATAAACTAAACTAAACTATAAACTAAACTAAACTAAACTAAAATAAACTAGACTAACCTTACCTAACTTAACATAACCTTGGCTAATCTAAATTAAAGTAAACTAAACTAACCTAACTTAAAATAAACTAAGCTAAACTCAACTAAACTAAACTATACTAACCCATAAACTAAACTAAACTAAACTAAACTAAACTATACTAAACTAAACTGACCTAACATAAACAACACTAAACTAAATTAAACTAAACTTAACTAAACAAAACATAATTAACTTAACAAAACTAAACAAAATTAAACTATAAACTCAACTATAAACTCAACTAAACTATAAACTAAACTAAACTAAACTAAACTAAACTAACCTAACCTTTTTTAACCTAACCTATCCTAACTAAACTAAATTAAGCTAAATTAACCTAACCTAACCGAACGTAACCTATCCGAAACTAAACTAAACTAAACTAAACTTAACTATAAACTTAACTAAACTAAACTAAACCTAACTAAACTAGACTAACCTTACCTAACCTAACATAACGAAACCTATGCTAACCTAAATTAAAGTAAACGAAAGTAAGCTTACCTATCCTAACCTAACCTAACCTAAAATAAATTAAACTAAACAGACCTAACCTAAACTACCCTAAACTAACAAAACTAAAGTAAACAAAACAAAACTAAACTAAATTAAACTATAATCTAAACTATAAACTAAACTAAAGTATAAACTAAAATAAACAAAACTAAACTAAACTAACTAACCGAACGTAAACTAACTTAACCTAACCTAACATAAACTAAACTAATCTAACCTAACCTAGCGTAACCTAACCTAAACTAAACTAATCTAAACTAAACTACAAACTAAACTTAACCTAACTATAAACTAAACTAAACTAAACGATACTAAACTAAACTATACTAACCTTACCTAACCTAACATAACCTAACCTAAACTAAACTAAACTAAACTAAACAAAACTAACCTATCCTAAACTAAACAAAATATCTAAACTATAAACTTAACTATAAACTAAACTAAACTAAACTATAAATAAACAATATACTAAATTATACTAAACTAAACTAACAACTAAACTAAACTAAAAACTAAACTAAACTGAAAACTAAACTAAATTAAACTAAACTAAACCTTTCTAACCTAACCTAACCTAACCTAACCTAAAATAAACTAAACTAAACTAACCTAAACTAACCTAAACTAAACTAAACTAAACTATAAACTAAACTAAACTAAACTATAAACTAAACTAAACTATAAATTATCTATAAACTAAACTAAACTAAACTATAAACTTAACTAAATTTAGCTAACCTAAGCTAACCTAATCTAGCCTAACCTAACGTAAACGAAACTAAACCAAACTAACATAAACCAAACAAAACTAAAATAAAATAAAATAAACTAAACCATAAACTAAACTAAACTAAACTAAATTAACTTGACCTAAACTAACCTAACCTAAACTAAACTAATCCAACCTAAACTAACCTAACCTAAACTAAACTAAACTAAACTAAATTAATTATCTAACCTAACCTAACCTAACCTAAACTAAACTAAACTAAACTATAAACTAAACTAAAATAAATTAAACTCAACCACTCCACCTAACCTAACCTAATTTAAGGTAAATTAAACTAACCTAACCTAAAATAAATTAAACTAAACTAAACTAAACTATACTAAACTATAAACTATAATAAACTAAACTATAAACTAAACTAAACTAAACTAATCTACCCTAACCTAACCTAACCTAACCTAAACTGAACTAAACTAAACTAAACTAAAATAACCTAACCTAACCTAATCTAACCTAAACTAAACTTAAGTAAACTAAACTATAAACTGAACTATAAACTAAACTAATTTAAACTATAAATTAATGTATAAACTAAACTACACTAAACTATAAAGTAAACTAAACTCAGTTAAACTAAACTAAACTAAACTAACTTAACCTAACCTAACCTAACCTAAACTAAACTCAACTAAATTAAATTAAACTAAACTAAACTAAACTATAAACAGAACTAAATTAAACTAAACTAAACTAAACTAACCTAACCTAACCTAACATAACCTAAACTTAACTAAACTATACTACTATAAGTATAAACAAAACTAAACTAAACTAAGCTAAATTAAACTAAACTAACCTAACCTAACCTAACCTAAACTATAAACTAAAATAAACAAAACTAAACTAAAATAACTAACCTAACCAAACCTAACTTAACATAACCTAACATAAACTAAACTAATCTAACCTAACCTAACGTAACCTAACCTAAACTAAACTACACCAAAGTAAATAAAACTACAAATTAAACTATAAACTAAACTTAACCTAACTACAAACTAAACTAAACTAAACTATACAAAAATAAACTATACTAACCTTACCTAACCTAACGTAACCTAACCTAAACTAAACTAAACTAAACTAAACTAAACTACAAACTAAACTATATACTAAACTTAACCTAACTAAAAACCAAACTAAACTAAACTATACTAAACTAAACTATACTAACCTTACCTAACCTAACATAACCTAACCTAAACTAAACTAAACTAAACAAAACTAACCTAACCTAACCTTAACTAAACTAAACTATAAACTCAACTAAACTATAAACTAAACTATACTAAACTATAAACTAAACTAAACTAAGCTAACCTAAGCTAACCTAACCTAAGCTAACCTAACCTAAACTAAACTGAACCAATCAAAATTAAACTAAAATAAAATAAACTAAACCATAAACTAGACTATTAACTAAACTAAACTAAACTAAAGTATAAACTAAACTAAACTAAACTAACCTAACCTAAACTAACCTCACCTAAACTTAACTAATCTAACCTAAACTAACATAACCTAAACTAAACTAATCTAAACGAAACTAAACTAAACTAAATTATCTAACCTAACCTAACCTAAACTAACGTAACCTAAACTAAACTACACTAGCACAACCTAACCAAAACTAAATTAAACTAAACTATAAACTAAACTAAACTATAAATTAAACTATAAAATAAAATAAATATACTAAATTCAACTAACCTAACCTATCCTAACCTAAGGAAAATTAAACTAATCTAACCTAAAATAAATTAAACTAAACTATACTAAACTATAAACTAAAATAAACTAAACTATAAAATTAAACTAAACTAAACTAATCTAACCTAACCTAACGTAACCTAACCTAAATTGAACTAAACTAAACTAAACTAACCTAACCTAACCTAACCTAACCTAATCTAACCTAAACTAAACTAAACTAAACTAAACTATAAACTGAACTATAAACTAAACTAATTTAAACTATAAATTAATGTATAAACTAAACTACACTAAACTATAAACTAAACTAAAATAAATTAAACTAAACTAACCTAATCTAACTTAACCTAAAATAAACTAAACTAAACAAAACTGAAATATAAACTAAACTTTAAACTAAACTAAACTAAACTGTAAATAAACTATAAACTAAACTAAACTAAACTATGAACTAAACTAAACTAAACTAAACTAAACAAAGCTAACCTAACCTAACCTAACCTAACCTAACTTAAACAAATTAACTCAACAAAATAAAATAAACTATAAACTTAACTATAAACTAAACTAAACTAAACTAAACTAAACTAACCAAACCTAACCTAAACTAAACTAAACTAAACTAACCTAACCTAACATAACCTAAACTAAACTAAACTAAACTATAAACTAAACTAATATAAATAAACTAACCTAACCAAACCTAACCTAACCTAACCTAAATTAAACCAAACTAAACTAACTTAACCTAACCTATCCTAACCTAAACAAAACTGAACTAAACTAAACTAAACTAAACTATAAACAAAACTAAATTAAACTAAACTAAACTAAACTAACCTAACCTAACCTAACCTTACGTAACCTAACCTAAACTAAACTAATCTAAACTAAACTAAACTACAAACTAAACTATAAACTAAACTTAACCTAACTATAAACTAAACTAAACTAAACGATACTAAACTAAACTATACTAACCTTACCTAACCTAACATAACCTAACCTAAACTAAACTAAACTAAACTAAACAAAACTAACCTATCCTAAACTAAACAAAATATCTAAACTACAAACTTAACTATAAACTAAACTAAACTAAACTATAAATAAACAATATACTAAATTATACTAAACTAAACTAACAACTAAACTAAACTAAAAACTAAACTAAACTGAAAACTAAACTTAATTAAACTAAACTAAAAATTTCTAACCTAACCTAACCTAACCTAACCTAAAATAAACTAAACTAAACTAACCTAAACTAACCTAAACTAAACTAAACTAAACTATAAACTAAACTAAACTAAACTATAAACTAAACTAAATTTAGCTAACCTAAGCTAACCTAATCTAGCCTAACCTAACGTAAACGAAACTAAACCAAACTAACATAAACCAAACCAAACTAATATAAAATAAAATAAACTAAACCATAAACTAAACTAAACTAAACTAAATTAACTTGACCTAAACTAACCTAACCTAAACTAAACTAATCCAACCTAAACTAACCTAACCTAAACTAAACTAAACTAAACTAAACTAAATTAATTATCTAACCTAACCTAACCTAACCTAAACTAAACTAAACTAAACTATAAACTAAACTAAAATAAATTAAACTCAACCACCCCACCTAACCTAACCTAATTTAAGGTAAATTAAACTAACCTAACCTAAAATAAATTAAACTTAACTAAACTAAACTATACTAAACTATAAACTATAATAAACTAAACTATAAACTAAACTAAACTAAAGTAATCTACCCTAACCTAACCTAACCTAACCTAAACTGAACTAAACTAAACTAAACTAAAATAACCTAACCTAACCTAATCTAACCTAAACTAAACTTAAGTAAACTAAACTATAAACTGAACTATAAACTAAACTAATTTAAACTATAAATTAATGTATAAACTAAACTACACTAAACTATAAAGTAAACTAAACTCAGTTAAACTAAACTAAACTAAACTAACTTAACCTAACCTAACCTAACTTAAACTAAACTCAACTAAATTAAATTAAATTAAACTAAACTAAACTATAAACAGAACTAAATTAAACTAAACTAAACTAAACTAACCTAACCTAACCTAACATAACCTAAACTTAACTAAACTATACTACTATAAGTATAAACAAAACTAAACTAAACTAAGCTAAATTAAACTAAACTAACCTAACCTAACCTAACCTAAACTAAACTAAACTAAACGAAACTAAACCTTAAACTAAACTAAACTATAACCTAAACTATAAACTAAACTAAACTAAACTATAAGCCAAATTAAAATAAAATAAACTAAACCTTCCTAACTTAACCTGACCTAACGTAACCTAACCTAAACTAAACTAAACTAACCTAACCTAATCTAAACTAAATTAAACTGAACTATAAACTAAACTAAACTAAACTAAACTATAAACTAAACTAAACTAAACTAAACTAAACATTAAACTAAACTAAATTCAGCTACCCTAAGCTAACCTAACCTAACCTAACCTAACCTAAACGAAACTAAACGAAACTAAACTAAACCAAACAAAACTAAACTAAAATAAAATAAACTAAACCATTAACTAAACTATTAACTAAAATAAACTAAACTAAAGTATAAACTAAACTAAACAATGAACTAAACTAAACTAAACTAAACTAAACTAAACAAAACTAACCTAACCTAACCTAACTTAACCTAAATTAACTAAACAAAATAAACTAAACTATAAACTTAACTATAAACTAACCTAAACTAAACTAAACTAACCAAACCTAACCTAACCTTTTCTAACCTAACTCAACCTAAACTAAACTAAACTAAGCTAAACTAACCTAACCTAACCGAGCGTAACCTAACCGATACTAAACTAAACTAAACTAAACTAAATTTAACTATAAATTTAACTAAACTAAACTGAACCTAATTAAACTAGACTAACCTTATCTAACCATACATAACGAAACCTAAGCCAACCTATACTAAAGTAAACGAAACTAACCTTACCTAACCTAACCTAAAATAAATTAAACTAAACAGACCTAACCTAAACTACCCTAAGCTAAACTAAACTAAACTAAACTAAAAAAAACAAAATTAACTAAACATAATTAAACTAAATTAAACTATAAACTAAACTATAAACTCAACTAAACTATAAACTAAACTAAACTAAACTATAAATAAACTATATACTAAACTATACTAAACTAAACTAACAACTAAACTAAACTAAAAACTAAACTAAACTGAAATTCAAACTAAACTAAATTAAACTAAACCTTTCTAACCTAACCTAACCTAAACTAAACTAAACTAACCTAACCTAACATAAACTAAACTAAACTATAAACTAAACAAAACAATAAATTAAACTAAACTATAAACTAAACTAAATTTAGCTAACCTAAGCTAACCTAACCTTACCTAATCTAATCTAAACTAAACTAAACTATACTAAACAATAAACTGAACTATTAACTAAACTAATTTAAACTATAAATTAATGTATAAACTAAACTACACTAAACTATAAACTAAACTAAAATAAATTAAACTAAACTAAACTAACCTAACCTAACCTAAACTAAACTGAACTAACCTAACCTAACCTAACCTAAAATAAACTAAACTAAACTAACCCGAACTATAAACTAAACTTTAAACTAAACTAAACTAAACTAAACTGTAAATAAACTATTAACTAAACTAAACTAAACTATGAACTAAATTAACTAAACTAAACTGAAAAATACTAACCTAACCTAACCTAAGCTAACCTAACCCAACTTAACCTAAATTAACTAAACAAAATAAACTAAGCTATAAACCTAACTTTAAACTAAACTAAACTAAACTAAACTAAACTAACCAAACCTAACCTAACCTTTTATAAACTAACCTAACCTAAACTAAACTAAACTAAGCTAAACTAACCTAAACTAACCGAACGTAACCGAACCGAACCGAAACTAAACTAAACTAAACTAAACTAAACTAACACTAAAACTTAACTATAAACTTAACCATAAACTTAACTTAACTAAACTAAACTAGACCTAACTAAACTAAACTAGCCTTACCTAAACTAAACTAACCTAACCTAAAATAAATTAAACTAAAGAGACCTAACCTAAATTACCCTGTACTAAACTAAACTAAACTAAACAAAACAAAACTAAACTAAATTAAACTATAATCTAAACTATAAACTAAACTAAACTATAAAATAAAATAAACAAAACTAAACTAAACTAACTAACCTAACCTAACCTAACTTAACCTAACCTAACATAAACTAAACTAATCTAACCTAACCTAACGTAACCTAACCTAAACTAAACTAAACTAAACTAAACTGAACTACAAACTAAACTATAAACTAAACTTAACCTAACTATAAACTAAACTAAACTATACTAATCTAAACTATACTAACCTTACTTAACCTAACATAACCTAACCTAAACTAAACTAAACTAAACTAAACAAAACTAACCTATCCTAACCTAAACTAAATTAAACAAAATAACTAAACTATAAACTTAACTATAAACTATACTAAACTAAACTAACAACTAAACTAAACTAAAAATTAAACAAAAATGAAAACTAAACTCAACTAAAATAAACTAAACCTTTCTAAACTAACCTAACCTAAACTAAACAAAACTAACCTAACCTAACCTAAACTACACAAAACTAAACTATAAACTAAACTAAATTAAGCTAACCTAAGCTAACCTAACCTAACCTAACCAAACCTAAACGAAACTAAACGAAACTAAAATAAACCAAACAAAACTAAACTAAAATATAATAAACTAAACCATTAACTAAACTTTTAACTAAACTAAACTACACTAAAGTATAAACTAAACTTAACTAAATGAACCTAACCTAACCTAACCTAACATAACCTAAACTGAACTAAACTAAACTAAACTAAACTAAACTATAAATTGAACTATAAACTAAATTAATTTAAACTATACATTAATCTATAAATTAAACTAAACTAAACTATAAATTAAACTAAACTAAATTAAACTAAACTAAACTAAATTAACCTAATCTAACCTAACCTAACCTAATCTAAATTAAACTCAACTAACCTAACCTAATGTAAACTAAAGTGAACTAAACTAAACTGAACAAAAACTAAACTTTAAACTAAACTAAACTAAATTGTAAATAAACTATAAACTAAACTAAACTAAACTAACCTAACCTAACCTAACGTAACCTAACCTAACCTAAACTAAACTAAACTACACTAAACTAAACTACAAACTAAATATAAACTAAACTTAACCTAACTATAAACCAAACTAAACTAAACTATACTAAACTAAACTATACTAACCTTACCTAACCTAACATAACCTAACCTAAAATAAACTCAACTAAACTAAACAAAACTAACCTATCCTAACCTAAACTAAACTAAACAAAATAACTAAACTATAAACTAAACCAAACTAAACTATAAATAAACTATTAACTAAACTATACTAAACTAAACTAACAACTAAACTAAACTAAAAACTAAACTAAACTGAATACTTAACTAAAATAAAGTAAACTAGACCTTTCTAACCTAACCTAACTTAACCTAACCTAACCTTAACTAAACTAAACTATAAACTAAACTAAACTATAAACTAAATTCAACTCTAAACTAAACTATAAACTAAACTGTACTAAACTATAAACTAAACTAAACTAAGCTAACCTAAGCTAACCTAAACTAAGCTAAGCTAACCTAAACTAAACTAAACCAATCAAAATTAAACTAAATTAAAATAAACTAAACCATAAACTAGACTATTAACCAAATTAAACTAAACTAAAGTATAAACTAAACTAAACTAAACTAACCTAACCTAAACTAACCTAACCTAAACTTAACTAATCTAACCTAAACTAACCTAACCTAAACTAAATTAAACTAAACTAAAATAAACTAAATTATCTAACCTAACCTAACCTAACGTAACCTAAACTTAACTACACTAACACAACCTAACCTAAACTAAATTAAACTAAACTTTAAACTAAACTAAACTATAAACTAAACTATAAAATAAAATAAATATACTAAACTCAACTAACCTAACCTAACCTAACCTAAGGTAAATTAAACTAACCTAACCTAAAATAAATTTAACTAAACTAAACTATACTAAACTATAAACTAAAACAAACTAAATTATAAACTAAACTAAACTAATCTAACTTAACCTAACCTAACCTAATCTAAATTGAACTAAACTAAACTAAACTAACCTAACCTAGCCTAACCTAACCTAATCTAACCTAAACTAAACTAAACTAAACTATAAACTGAAATATTAACAAAACTAATTTAAACTATAAATTAATGTATAAACTAAACTACACTAAAATATAAACTAAACTAAACTAAATTAAACTAAACTAACCTAACATAACCTAACCTAACCTAAACTAAACTGAACTAACCTAACCTAACTTAACCTAAAATAAACTAAACTAAACTAAACTGAAATATAAACTAAACTTTAACCTAAACTAAACTAAACTGTAAATAAACTATAAACTAAACTAAACTAAACTAAACTATAAACTAAACTAAACCTAACTAAACTGACCTAACCTAAAATACCCTAAACTAACCTAACCTAACCTAACATAAACAAAACTAAAGTAAACTAAATTGAGCTAAACTAAACTAAACCTAACTAAATTAAACTAAACTAAACTATAAATTAAACTAACTATAAACTAAACTAAAATAAACTAGACTAACCTAACCTAACTTAACATAAACTAAACTAAACTAAACGAAACTAAACTAAACTATAAACTAAACTAAACTATAAACTAAACTAAACTAATCTAACTTAACCTAACCTAACCTAATCTAAATTGAACTAAACTAAACTAAACTAACCTAACCTAGCCTAACCTAACCTAATCTAACCTAAACTAAACTAAACTAAACTATAAACTGAAATATTAACAAAAGTAATTTAAACTATAAATTAATGTATAAACTAAACTACACTAAAATATAAACTAAACTAAACTAAATTAAACTAAACTAACCTAACATAACCTAACCTAACCTAAACTAAACTGAACTAACCTAACCTAACTTAACCTAAAATAAACTAAACTAAACTAAACTGAAATATAAACTAAACTTTAAACTAAACTAAACTAAACTGAAATATAAACTAAACTTTAAACTAAACTAAACTAAACTGTAAATAAACTATAAACTAAACTAAACTAAACTATAAACTAAACTAAACTATAAACTAAACTAAACCTAACTAAACTGACCTAACCTAAAATACCCTAAACTAACCTAACCTAACCTAACATAAACAAAACTAAAGTAAACTAAATTGAGCTAAACTAAACTAAACCTAACTAAATTAAACTAAACTAAACTATAAATTAAACTAACTATAAACTAAACTAAAATAAACTAGACTAACCTAACCTAACTTAACATAAACTAAACTAAACTAAACGAAACTAAACTAAACTATAAACTAAACTAAACTATAAACTAAACTAAACTCAACTAAAATAAACTAGACTAACCTTACCTAACTTAACATAACCTTGGCTAATCTAAATTAAAGTAAACTAAACTAACCTAACTTAAAATAAACTAAGCTAAACTCAACTAAACTAAACTATACTAACCTATAAACTAAACTAAACTAAACTAAACTAAACTAAACTAAACTAAACTAAACTGACCTAACATAAACAACCCTAAACTAAATTAAACTAAACTTAACTAAACAAAACATAATTAACTTAACAAAACTAAACAAAATTAAACTATAAACTCAACTATAAACTCAACTAAACTATAAACTAAACTAAACTAAACTAAACTAAACTAACCTAACCTTTTTTAACCTAACCTATCCTAACTAAACTAAATTAAGCTAAATTAACCTAACCTAACCGAACGTAACCTATCCGAAACTAAACTAAACTAAACTAAACTTAACTATAAACTTAACTAAACTAAACTAAACATAACTAAACTAGACTAACCTTACCTAACCTAACATAACGAAACCTATGCTAACCTAAATTAAAGTAAACGAAAGTAAGTTTACCTATCCTAACCTAACTTAACCTAAAATAAATTAAACTAAACAGACCTAACCTAAACTACCCTAAACTAACTAAACTAAAGTAAACAAAACAAAACTAAAATAAATTAAACTATAATCTAAACTATAAACTAAACTAAAGTATAAACTAAAATAAACAAAATTAAACTAAACTAACTAACCGAACGTAAACTAACTTAACCTAACCTAACATAAATTAAACTAATCTAACCTAACCTAGCGTAACCTAACCTAAACTAAACTAATCTAAACTAAACTACAAACTAAACTTAACCTAACTATAAACTAAACTAAACTAAACGATACTAAACTAAACTATACTAACCTTACCTAACCTAACATAACCTAACCTAAACTAAACTACTCTACTCTAAACTAAACAAAACTAACCTATCCTAAACTAAAAAAAATATCTAAACTATAAACTTAACTATAAACTAAACTAAACTAAACTATAAATAAACAATATACTAAATTATACTAAACTAAACTAACAACTAAATTAAACTAAAAACTAAACTAAACTGAAAACTAAACTAAATTAAACTAAACTAAACCTTTCTAACCTAACCTAACCTAACCTAACCTATAATAAACTAAACTAAACTAACCTTAACTAACCTAAACTAAACTAAACTAAACTATAAACTAAACTAAAATAACTATAAACTAAACTAAACTATAAACTAAAATAAACTAAACCCAACTAAACTAAACTAACCTAACCTAACTTAACCTAACCTAACATAAACTAAACTAAACTAACCTAACCTAACGTAACCTAAAATAAACGAAACTAAACTTAACTAAATTATGTAACCTAACCTAACCTAACGTAACCTAAACTAAACTACCCTAACACAACCTAACCTAAACTAAATTAAACTAAACTATAAACTAAACTAAACTATAAACTAAACTATAAAATAAAATAAATATACTAAACTCAACTAACCTAACCTAACCTAACCTAAGGTAAATTAAACTAACCTAACCTAAAATAAATTAAACTAAATTATACTAAACTATAAAGTAAAATAAACTAAACTACAAACTAAACTAAACTAAACTATATACAAAACTAAATTATACTAAACTAAACTAAACTAACCTTACCCAACATAACCTTACGTAACCTAACCTAAACTAAACTATACTAATCTAAAGTATAAACAAAACTAAACTAAACGAAGCTAAATTAAACTATAGTAACCCAACCTAACCTAACCTAAACTAAACTAAACTAAACGAAACTGAACTATAAACTAAACTAAACTATAAACCGTTAACTAAACTATCACTTAACTAAACTAAACTGAACGAAACGAAACTAAACTAACCTAACATAACTAAACTACACTAAACTAACCTAACCTAACATAACATAAACTAAACTAAACCACAATAAACTCAGCTAAACTAAACTAAACTAAATTAAATTAAACTAAACTAAACTATAAATTAAACTAACTATAAACTAAACTAAACAAAACTACACTATCCTAACCTAACCTAACTTAACCTAACGTAACATAAATTAAGTAAACTAACCTAACCTAACTTAACATAAACTAAACTAAACTAAACGAAGTTAAAGTAAACTATAAACTAAACTATAAACTAAACTAAACTATAAACTAAACTAAACTATAAACTAAACTAAACCTAACTAAACTGACCTAACCTAAAATACCCTAAACTAACCTAACCTAACAAAACATAAACAAAACTAAAGTAAACTAAATTGAGCTAAACTAAACTAAACCTAACTAAATTAAACTAAACTAAACTATAAATTAAACTAACTATAAACTAAACTAAACTAAACTAAAATAAACTAGACTAACCTAACCTAACTTAACATAAACTAAACTAAACTAAACGAAACTAAACTAAAATATAAACTAAACTAAACTATAAACTAAACTAAACTAAACTAAAATAAACTAGACTAACCTTACCTAACTTAACATAACCTTGGCTAATCTAAATTAAAGTAAACTAAACTAACCTAACTTAAAATAAACTAAGCTAAACTCAACTAAACTAAACTATACTAACCCATAAACTAAACTAAACTAAACTAAACTAAACTATACTAAACTAAACTGACCTAACATAAACAACACTAAACTAAATTAAACTAAACTTAACTAAACAAAACATAATTAACTTAACAAAACTAAACAAAATTAAACTATAAACTCAACTATAAACTCAACTAAACTATAAACTAAACTAAACTAAACTAAACTAAACTAACCTAACCTTTTTTAACCTAACCTATCCTAACTAAACTAAATTAAGCTAAATTAACCTAACCTAACCGAACGTAACCTATCCGAAACTAAACTAAACTAAACTAAACTTAACTATAAACTTAACTAAACTAAACTAAACCTAACTAAACTAGACTAACCTTACCTAACCTAACATAACGAAACCTATGCTAACCTAAATTAAAGTAAACGAAAGTAAGCTTACCTATCCTAACCTAACCTAACCTAAAATAAATTAAACTAAACAGACCTAACCTAAACTACCCTAAACTAACAAAACTAAAGTAAACAAAACAAAACTAAACTAAATTAAACTATAATCTAAACTATAAACTAAACTAAAGTATAAACTAAAATAAACAAAACTAAACTAAACTAACTAACCGAACGTAAACTAACTTAACCTAACCTAACATAAACTAAACTAATCTAACCTAACCTAGCGTAACCTAACCTAAACTAAACTAATCTAAACTAAACTACAAACTAAACTTAACCTAACTATAAACTAAACTAAACTAAACGATACTAAACTAAACTATACTAACCTTACCTAACCTAACATAACCTAACCTAAACTAAACTAAACTAAACTAAACAAAACTAACCTATCCTAAACTAAACAAAATATCTAAACTATAAACTTAACTATAAACTAAACTAAACTAAACTATAAATAAACAATATACTAAATTATACTAAACTAAACTAACAACTAAACTAAACTAAAAACTAAACTAAACTGAAAACTAAACTAAATTAAACTAAACTAAACCTTTCTAACCTAACCTAACCTAACCTAACCTAAAATAAACTAAACTAAACTAACCTAAACTAACCTAAACTAAACTAAACTAAACTATAAACTAAACTAAACTAAACTATAAACTAAACTAAACTATAAATTATCTATAAACTAAACTAAACTAAACTATAAACTTAACTAAATTTAGCTAACCTAAGCTAACCTAATCTAGCCTAACCTAACGTAAACGAAACTAAACCAAACTAACATAAACCAAACAAAACTAAAATAAAATAAAATAAACTAAACCATAAACTAAACTAAACTAAACTAAATTAACTTGACCTAAACTAACCTAACCTAAACTAAACTAATCCAACCTAAACTAACCTAACCTAAACTAAACTAAACTAAACTAAATTAATTATCTAACCTAACCTAACCTAACCTAAACTAAACTAAACTAAACTATAAACTAAACTAAAATAAATTAAACTCAACCACTCCACCTAACCTAACCTAATTTAAGGTAAATTAAACTAACCTAACCTAAAATAAATTAAACTAAACTAAACTAAACTATACTAAACTATAAACTATAATAAACTAAACTATAAACTAAACTAAACTAAACTAATCTACCCTAACCTAACCTAACCTAACCTAAACTGAACTAAACTACACTAAACTAAAATAACCTAACCTAATCTAACCTAAACTAAACTTAAGTAAACTAAACTATAAACTGAACTATAAACTAAACTAATTTAAACTATAAATTAATGTATAAACTAAACTACACTAAACTATAAAGTAAACTAAACTCAGTTAAACTAAACTAAACTAAACTAACTTAACCTAACCTAACCTAACCTAAACTAAACTCAACTAAATTAAATTAAACTAAACTAAACTAAACTATAAACAGAACTAAATTAAACTAAACTAAACTAAACTAACCTAACCTAACCTAACATAACCTAAACTTAACTAAACTATACTACTATAAGTATAAACAAAACTAAACTAAACTAAGCTAAATTAAACTAAACTAACCTAACCTAACCTAACCTAAACTATAAACTAAAATAAACAAAACTAAACTAAAATAACTAACCTAACCAAACCTAACTTAACATAACCTAACATAAACTAAACTAATCTAACCTAACCTAACGTAACCTAACCTAAACTAAACTACACCAAAGTAAATAAAACTACAAATTAAACTATAAACTAAACTTAACCTAACTACAAACTAAACTAAACTAAACTATACAAAAATAAACTATACTAACCTTACCTAACCTAACGTAACCTAACCTAAACTAAACTAAACTAAACTAAACTAAACTACAAACTAAACTATATACTAAACTTAACCTAACTAAAAACCAAACTAAACTAAACTATACTAAACTAAACTATACTAACCTTACCTAACCTAACATAACCTAACCTAAACTAAACTAAACTAAACAAAACTAACCTAACCTAACCTTAACTAAACTAAACTATAAACTCAACTAAACTATAAACTAAACTATACTAAACTATAAACTAAACTAAACTAAGCTAACCTAAGCTAACCTAACCTAAGCTAACCTAACCTAAACTAAACTGAACCAATCAAAATTAAACTAAAATAAAATAAACTAAACCATAAACTAGACTATTAACTAAACTAAACTAAACTAAAGTATAAACTAAACTAAACTAAACTAACCTAACCTAAACTAACCTCACCTAAACTTAACTAATCTAACCTAAACTAACATAACCTAAACTAAACTAATCTAAACGAAACTAAACTAAACTAAATTATCTAACCTAACCTAACCTAAACTAACGTAACCTAAACTAAACTACACTAGCACAACCTAACCAAAACTAAATTAAACTAAACTATAAACTAAACTAAACTATAAATTAAACTATAAAATAAAATAAATATACTAAATTCAACTAACCTAACCTATCCTAACCTAAGGAAAATTAAACTAATCTAACCTAAAATAAATTAAACTAAACTATACTAAACTATAAACTAAAATAAACTAAACTATAAAATTAAACTAAACTAAACTAATCTAACCTAACCTAACGTAACCTAACCTAAATTGAACTAAACTAAACTAAACTAACCTAACCTAACCTAACCTAACCTAATCTAACCTAAACTAAACTAAACTAAACTAAACTATAAACTGAACTATTAACTAAACTAATTTAAACTATAAATTAATGTATAAACTAAACTACACTAAACTATAAACTAAACTAAAATAAATTAAACTAAACTAACCTAATCTAACTTAACCTAAAATAAACTAAACTAAACAAAACTGAAATATAAACTAAACTTTAAACTAAACTAAACTAAACTGTAAATAAACTATAAACTAAACTAAACTAAACTAAACTATGAACTAAACTAAACTAAACTAAACTAAACAAAGCTAACCTAACCTAACCTAACCTAACCTAACTTAAACAAATTAACTCAACAAAATAAAATAAACTATAAACTTAACTATAAACTAAACTAAACTAAACTAAACTAAACTAACCAAACCTAACCTAAACTAAACTAAACTAAACTAACCTAACCTAACATAACCTAAACTAAACTAAACTAAACTATAAACTAAACTAATATAAATAAATTAACCTAACCAAACCTAACCTAACCTAACTTAAATTAAACCAAACTAAACTAACTTAACCTAACCTATCCTAACCTAAACAAAACTGAACTAAACTAAACTAAACTAAACTATAAACAAAACTAAATTAAACTAAACTAAACTAAACTAACCTAACCTAACCTAACCTTACGTAACCTAACCTAAACTAAACTATACTAATCTAAAGTATAAACAAAACTAAACTAAACTAAGCTAAATTAAACTAAACTAACCTAACCTAACCTAACCTAAACTAAACTAAAGTAAACGAAACTAAACTAAAAACTAAACTAAACTATAAACTGTTAACTAAACTATCAATTAACAAAACTAAACTAAACTGAACGAAACGAAACTAAACTAAACTAACCTAACATAACCTAAACTACACTAAACTAACCTAACCTAACATAACATAAACTAAACTAAACTACAATAAACTCAGCTAAACTAAACTAAACTAAATTAAAATAAACTAAACTAAACTATAAATTAAACTAACTATAAACTAAACTAAACAAAACTAAACTATTCTAACCTAACCTAACTTAACCTAACCTAACATAAATTAACTAAACTAACCTAACCTAACTTAACATAAACTAAACTAAACTAAACGAAGTTAAGGTAAACTATAAACTAAACTATAAACATAACTAAACTATAAACTAAACTAAACCTAACTACACTGACCTAACCTAAAATACCCTAAACTAAACTAACCTAACCTAACCTAACATAAACAAAACTAAAGTAAACTAAACTGAGCTAAACTAAACTAAACTAAACTAAATAAAACTAAACTAAACTATAAATTAAACTAACTATAAACTAAACTAAACAAAACTAAACTACCCTAACCTAACCTAACTTAACCTAACCTAACATAAATTAACTAAACTAACCTAACCTAACTTAACATAAACTAAACTAAACAAAACGAAACTAAACTAAACTACAAACTAAACTATAAACTAAACTGAACTATAAACTAAACTAAAATAAACTAGACTAACCTTACCTAACTTAACATAACCTTGGCTAATCTAAATTGAAGTAAACTAAACTAACCTAACTTAATATAAACTAAGCTAAACTAAACTAAACTAAACTATACTAACCTATAAACTAAACTAAACTAAACTAAACTAAACTGACCTAACCTAAACAACCCTAAACTAAATTAAACTAAACTTAACTAAACAAAACATAATTAACTTAACAATACTAAACAAAATTAAACTATAAACTAAACTATAAACTAAACTAAACTAATCTAAACTAACCTAACCTATTTTAACCTAACCTATCATAACTAAATTAAATTAAGATAAATTAACGTAACCTAACCGAACGTAACCTAACCGAAACTAAACTAAACTAAACTAAACTTAACTATAAACTTAACTAAACTAAACTAAACCTAACTAATCTAGACTAACCTTACCTAACCTAACATAACGAAACCTATGCTAACCTAAATTAAAGTAAACGAAAGTAACCTTACCTAACCTAACCTAACATAAAATAAATTAAACTAAACAGACCTAACCTAAACTACCCTAAACTAAACTAAACTAAAGTAAACAAAACAAAACTAAACTAAATTAAAATATAATCTAAACTATAAACTGAACTAAAGTATAAACTAAAATAAACAAAATTAACTAAACTAACTAACCGAACGTAAACTAACTTAATCTAACCTAACATAAACTAAACTAATCTAACCTAACCTAGCGTAATCTAACCTAAACTAAACTAATCTAAACTAAACTAAACTACAAACTAAACTATAAATTAAACCTAACCTAACTATAAACTAAACTAAACTAAACGATACTAAACTAAACTATACTAACCTTACCTAACCTAACATAACCTAACCAAAAACTAAACTAAACTAAACTAAACAAAACTAACCTATCCTAAACTAAACAAAATAACTAAACTATAAACTTAACTATAAACTAAACTAAACTAAACTATAAATAAGCTATATACTAAACTATACTAAACTAAACTAAAAACTAAACTAAACTGAAAACTAAACTAAATTAATATAAACTAAAATCTTCTAACCTAACCTAACCTTACCTAACCTAACTTAAACTAAACTAAACTAACCTAAACTAACCTAACCTAAACTAAACTTAACTAAACTACAAAAAAACTAAACTAAACTATAAACTAAACTAAACTATAAACTATCTATAAACTAAACTAAACTAAACTATAAACTAAACTATATTTAGCTAACCTAAGCTAACCTAATCTAACCTAACCTAACGTAAACGAAACTAAACATGACTAACCTAAACCAAACAAAACTAAACTAAATTAAAATAAAGTAAACCATAAACTAAACTAAACTAAACTAACTTGACCTAAACTAACCTAACCTAAACTAAACTAATCCAACCTAAACTAGCCTAACCTAAACTAAATTAAACTAAACTAAATTAATTATCTAACCTAACCTAAACTAACCTATACTAAACTAAACTAAACTATAAACTAAACTAAAATAAATTAAACTCAACCACCCCACCTAACCTAACCTAATTTAAGGTAAATTAAACTAACCTAACCTAAAATAAATTAAACTAAATTAAACTAAATTATACTGAACTATAAACTAAAATAAACTAAACTATAAACTAAACTAAACTAATCTACCCTAACCTAACCTAACCTAACCAAAACTGAACTAAACTAAACTAAACTAAAATAAGCTAACCTAACCTAATCTAACCTAAACTAAACTAAACTAAACTAAACTAAACTATAAATTGAACTATAAACTAAAATAATTTAAACTATAAATTAATGTATAAACTAAACTACACAAAATTATAAAGTAAACTAAACTCAATTAAACTAAACTAAACTAAACTAACTTAACCTAACCTAACCTAACCTAAACTAAACTCAACTAAATTAAATTAAACTAAACTAAACTAAACTATAAACAAAACTAAATTAAACTAAACTAAACTAAACTAACCTAACCTAACCTAACATAACCTAACCTAAACTACACTATAAACTAAACTAATTTAAACTATAAATTAATCTATAAATTAAACTAAACTAAACTATAAACTAAACTAAACTAAATTAAACTAAACTAAACTAAACTAACCTAATCTAACCTAACCTAACCTAACCTAAATTAAACTGAACTAACCAAACCTAAACTAACCTAATGTAAACTAAACTAATATACACTAAACTGAACCAAACTAAACTTTAAACTAAACTATACTAAACTGTAAATAAAATATAAACTAAAATAAACTAAACTATGAACTAAACTAAACTAAACTAAACTAACCTAACTCAAACTAACCTAAACTAACCTAAAGTAAAGTAAACTAGTCTAACCTAAACTAACCTAACCTAACTTAAACTAAACTAAACGAAACTAAACTAAACTAAATTATCTAACTTAACCTAACCTAACCTAACCTAACCTAACCTAAACTGAACTAAACTAAACTAACATAACCTAACCAAAACTAAATTAAACTAAACTATAAACTAAACTAAAATAAACTAAACTCAACTAACCTACCCTAACCTAACCTAATCTAAGGTAAATTAAACTAACCTAACCTAAAATAAATTAAACTAAACTAAACTATAAACTAAAATAAGCTAAACTATAAACTAAACTAAACTAAACTAAACTAATCTAACCTAATCTAACCTAAACTAAACTAAACTAAACTAAACTATAAACTGAACTATAAAATAACCTAATTTAAACTATAAATTAATGTATAAACTAAACTACACTAAACCTTAAAGTAAATTAAACTAATTTAAACTAAACTAAACTAAACTGTGAACTAAACTAAACTAAACTAAAGAAAACTAACCTAACCTAACCTAACTGAACCTAAATTAACTAAACAAAATAAACTAAAATATAAACTTAGCTAAAAACTAAACTAAACTAAACTGAACTAAACTAACCAAACCTAACCTAAATTAAACTAAACTAAACTAACTTAACCTAACCTAACCTAACCTAACCTTAACTAAACTAAACTGAACTAAACTAAATTAAACTAAACTAAACTAAACTATAAACAAAACTAAATTAAAATAAACTAAACTAAACTAACTAAACCTAAACTAAACTAAACAAAGCGAAACTAAACTATAAACTAAACTAAACTATACACTATTAACTAAATTATCAATTAACTAAACTAAATAAAACTGAACGAAACGAAACTAAACTAACCTAACCTAACCTAACCTAAACTAAACTAAACTAACCTAACCTAACATAAACTAAACTAAACTAAACTAAACGGAGCTAAACTAAAATAAACTAAAGTAAACTAAACTTGAAATTAAACTAACTATAAACTAAACTAAACAAAACTAAACTATCCTAACCTAACCTAACTTAACCTAACATAACATAAATTAACTAAATTAACCTAACCTAACTTAACGAAACTAAATTAAAATAAACGAAATAAAACTAAACTATAAAATAAACTATAAACTAACCTAAACTATAAACTAAACTATAAACTAAACTATACTAAAATAAACTAACATAGCCAAACCTTACCTAACCTAACGTAAATTAAACTAAACTAAACTAACTTAACATAACCTAACCTAACCTAAACTAAACTGAAATGAACTAAATTAAACTAAACTAAACTAAACTATAAACAAAACTAAATTAATTTAAACTAAACTAAACTAACCTACTCTAACCTAACCTAATCTAACCTAAACTAAACTAAACTATAAACTGAACTATAAACTAAACTAATTTAAACTATAAATTAATGTATAAACTTAACTACACTAAACTATAAAGTAAACTAAACTCAATTAAACTAAACTAAACTAACTTAACATAACCTAACCTAACCTAAACTAAACTGAAATGAACTAAATTAAACTAAACTAAATTAAACTATAAACAAAACTAAATTAATTTAAACTAAACTAACTTAACCTAACCTAACCTAACCTAAACTAAACTCAACTAAATTAAATTAAACTAAAATAAACTAAACTATAAACAAAACTAAATTAAACTAAACTAAACTAACATAACCTAACCTAACATAACCTAACCTAAACTAAACTATACTACTATAAGTATAAACAAAACTAAACTAAACTAAGCTAAATTAAACTAAACTAACCTAACCTAACCTAACTTAACTAAACCAAACTAAACGAAACTAAACCTTAAACTAAACTAAACTATAAATTAACTAAACTATAAACTGAAATAAAATAAATTAAACTAAACTAAACTATCCTAACCTAACCTAACTTAACCTAACCTAACATAAATTAACTAAACTAACCTAACCTAACTTAACATAAACTAAACTAAACTAAACTAAACTAAACTATAAACTAAACTAAACTAAATTAAAATAAACTAGACTAACCTCACCTAACTTAACATTACCTTGGCTAATCTAAATTAAAGTAAACTAAACTAACCTAACTTAACATAAACTAACCTAAACTAAACTATACTAATCTATAGACTAAACTAAAGTAAACTAAACTAAACTAAACTAAACTAAACTAAACTATACTAAACTAAAAAAAACAAAATGAACTAAACAAAACTAAAATAAATTAAACTATAAACAAAACTATAAACTCAACTACACTATAAACTTAACTAAACTAACCTAACCTTTCCTAACCTAATCCAACCTTACCTAACCTAACCTAAACTAAACTAAACTAAGCTAAACTAATCTAACCTAACCAAACGTAAACTAACCGAAACTAAACTAAACTAAACTAAACTTAACTATAAACTTAACTGAACCTAACTGAACTAGACTAACCTTACCTAACGTAACATAACCTAACCTAAGCTAACCTAAACTAAAATAAATGAAACTAACCTTACCTAGCCTAACCTAACCTAAATTAAAATAAACTAAACAGACCTAACCTAAACTACCCTAAACTAAACTAAACTAAACTAAACCAAACAAAACAAAACTGAACTAAATTAAACTATAAACTAAACTATAAACTAAAATAACTATAAACTAAACTAAACTATAAACTAAAATATACTAAACTAAACTAAACTAAACTAACCTAATCTAACCTAACTTAACCTAACCTAGCATAAACTAAACTAAACTAACCTAACCTAACGTAACCTAAAATAAACGAAAATAAACTAAACTAAATTATCTAACCTAACCTAACCTAACGTAACCTAAACTAAACTACACTAACACAACCTAATCTAAACTAAATTAAACTAAACTATAAAGTAAACTAAACTATAAACTAAACTATAAAATAAAATAAATATACTAAACTCAACTAACCTAACCTAACCTAACGTAAGGTAAATTAAACTAACCTAACATAAAATAAATTAAACTAAACTAAACTATACTAAACTATAAACTAAAATAAACTAAACTATAAACTAAATTAAACTAAACTAATCTAACCTAACCTAACCTAAATTGAACTAAACTAAACTAAACTAAACTAACCTAACCAAACCTAACCTAACCTAATCTACCCTAAACTAAACTAAACTAAACTAAACTATAAACTGAACTATTAACTAAACTAATTTAAACTATAAATTAATGTATAAACTAAACCACACGAAAATATAAACTAAACTAAACTAAATTAAACTAAACTAACCTAACCTAACATAACCTAAACTAAACTAAACTAAACTATAAACTAAACTAAAATAAATAAACTAACCTAACCAAACCTAACCCAACCTAACCAAACCAAACTAAACTAACTTAACCTAACCTAACCTAAGCTAAACTAAACTGAACTAAACTAAACTAAACTAAACTATAAACAAAACTAAATTAAACTAAACTAACCTAAACTAACCTAACCTAACCTAACCTTACGTAACCTAACATAAACTAAACTATACTAATCTAAAGTATAAACAAATTAAACTAAACTAAGCTAAATTAAACTAAACTAACCTAACCTAACCTAAACTAAACTAAACTAAACGAAACTAAACTATAAACGAAACTAAACTATAAACTGTTAACTAAACTGTCAATTAACTAAACTAAACTAAACTGAACGAAACGAAACTAAAATAAACTAACCTAACATAACCTAAACTACACTAAACTAACCTAACCTAACATAACATAAACTAAACTAAACTACAATAAACTCAGCTATACTAAACTAAACTAAATTCAATTAAACTAAACTAAACTATAAATTAAATTAACTATAAACTAAACTAAACAAAACTAAACTGACATAACCTAAAATACCCTAAACTAACCTAACCTAACCTAACTTAACATAAACAAAACAAAAGTAAACTAAACTGAGCTAAACTAAACTAAACTAAACTAAATTAAACTAAACTAAACCATAAATTAAACTAAATATAAACTAAACTAAACAAAACTAAACTACCCTAACCTAACCTAGCTTAACCTAACGTAACACAAATTAACTAAACTAACCTAACCTAACTTAACATAAACTAAACTAAACTAAATTTTAAACTAAATTATAAACTAAACTAAACTATAAACTAAACTAAAATAAACTAGACCAACCTTACCTAACTTAACATAACCTTGGCTAATCTAAATTAAAGTAAACTAAACTAACCTAACTTAACATAAACTAAGCTAAACTAAACTAAACTAAACTATACTAACCTATAAACTAAACTAAACTAAACTAAACTGACCTACACTAAACAACCCTAAACTAAATTAAACTAAACTTAACTAAACAAAACATAATTAACTAAACAAAACTAAACAAAATTAAACTATAAACTAAACTATAAACTCAACTAAACTATAAACTAAACTAAACTAAACTAAACTAGCCTAACCTTTTTTAACCTAACCTAACCTAACCTACCTAAACTAAATTAAGCTAAATTAACCTAACCTAACCAAACGTAACCTAACCGAAACTCAACTAAACTAAACTAAACTTAACTATAAACTTAACTAAACTAAACTAAATCTAACAAAACTAGACTAACCTTACCTAACCTAACATAACGAAACCTATGCTAACGTAAACTAAAGTAAACGAAAGTAACCTTACCTCACCTAACCTTACCTAACCTAAAATAAATTAAACTAAACAGACCTAACCTAAACTAAACTAAAGTAAACAAAACAAAACTAAACTAAATTAAACTATAATCTAAACTATAAACTAAACTAAAGTATAAACTAAAATAAACAAAACCAAACTAAACTAACTAACCGAACGTAAACTAACTTAACCTAACCTAGCATAAACTAAACTAATCTAACCTAACCTAGCGTAACCTAACCTAAACAAAACTAATATAAACTAAACTAAACTACAGACTAAAATATAAACTAAACTTAGCATAACTATAAAGTAAACTAAACTAAACGATACTAAACTAAACTATACTAACCTTACCTAACCTAACATAACCTAACCTAAACTAAATTAAACTAAACTAAACAAAACTAACCTATCCTAAACTAAACAAAATAACTAAACTATAAACTTAACTATAAACTAAACTAAACTAAAAACTAAACTAAACTGAAAACTAAACTAAATTAAACTAGACTAAACCTTTCTAACCTAACCTAACCTAACCTAACCTAACCTAACTTAAACTAATCTAAACTAACCTAAACTAAATTAAACTAAACTAAACTAAACTATAAAGTAAACTAAACTAAACTAAACTATAAACTAAACTAAACTATAAACTATCTATAAATTAAACTAAACTAAACTATAAACTAAACTAAATTTAGCTAACCTAAGCTAACCTAATCTAAGCTAACCTAACGTAAACGAAACTGAACCAAACTAAACTAAACTAAAATAAAATAAACTAAACCATAAACTAAACTAAACTATACCAAAAGTATAAACTAAAATAAACTAAACTATAAACTAAACTAAACTAAACTAATCTACCCTAACCTAACCTAACCTAACCTAAACTGAACTAAACTAAACTAAACTAAAATAGCCTACTCTAACCTAACCTAATCTAACCTAAACTAAACTAAATTAAAATAAACGAAACTATAAACTGAACTATAAACTAAACTAATTTAAACTATAAATTAATGTATAAACTAAACTACACTAAACTATAAAGTAAACTAAACTCAACTAAATTAAATTAAACTAAACTAAACTAAACTATAAACAAAACTAAATTAAACTAAACTAAACTAAACTAACCTAACCTAACCTAACATAACCTAACCTAAACTAAACTATACTACTATAAGTATAAACAAAACTAAACTAAACTAAGCTAAATTAAACTAAACTAACCTAACCTAACCTAAACTAAACCAAACTAAACGAAACTAAAACTTAAACTAAACTAAACTATAAACTAAACTAAACTATAAACTGAAATAAAATAAACTAAACTAAACTAAACTATCCTAACCTAACCTAACATAACCTAACCGAACATAAATTAACTAAACTAACCTAACCTAACTTAACATAAACTAAACTATACTAAACGAAACTAAACTAAACTATAAACTAAACTAAACTATAAACTAAACTAAACTAAATTAAAATAAACTAGACTAACCTCACCTAACTTAACATTACCTTGGCTAATCTAAAAAAAAGTAAACTAAACTAACCTAACTTAACATAAACTAACCTGAACTAAACTATACTAATCTATAGACTAAACTAAAGTAAACTAAACTAAACTAAACTAAACTAAACTAAACTATACTAAACTAAAAAAAACTAAATGAACTAAACAAAACTAAAATAAATTAAACTATAAACAAAACTATAAACTCAACTACACTATAAACTTAACTAAACTAACCTAACCTTTCCTAACCTAATCTAACCTAACCTAACCTAACCTAACCTAAACTAAACTAAACTAAGCTAAACTAACCTAACCTAACCAAACGTAACCTAACCGAAACTAAACTAATCTAAAATAAACTAAACTAAACTTAACTATAAACTTAACTAAACCTAACTGAACTAGACTAACCTTACCTAACGTAACATAACCTAACCTAAGCTAACCTAAACTAAACTAAATGAAACTAACCTTACCTAGCCTAACCTAACCTAAATTAAACTAAACTAAACAGACCTAACCTAAACTAACCCTAAACTAAACTAAACTAAACTAAACAAAACCAAACAAAACAAAACTAAACTAAATTAAACTATAAACTAAACTATAAACTAAAATAACTATAAACTAAACTAAATTATAAACTAAAATAAACTAAACTAAACTAAACTAAACTAACCTAACCTAACCTAACTTAACCTAATCTAACATAAACTAAACTAAACTAACCTAACCTAACGTAACGTAACCTAAACTAAACTAAACTAAACTAAACCACAAACTAAACTATAAACTAAACTTAACTAAACTATAAACTAAACTAATCCATACTAAACTAAACTATACTAACCTTAGCTAACCTAACATAACTTTACCTAAACGAAACTAAATTAAACTAAACAAAACTAACCTAACCTAACCTAACCTAGCCTAACCTAACCTAAACTAAATAAAATCAACTAAACTATAAGCTTAACTTTAAACTAAACTAAACTAAACTATAAATAAACTATAAACTAAACAAAATTAAACTGTAAACTAAGCTAAATTAAACTTAATTAATCTAAACTAGACAAAACTAAAATAAGGTAAACTAAACTAAACCATAAACTAATCTAAACAAACTAAACTAAACTAATCTAAACTAAACTAAACTTAACTACAAACTAAACTATGAACTAAACAATAAACTAAACTATTAACTAAAATATCTCAACTATAAGCCAAATTAAACTAAAATAAACCTAACCATCCTAACATAACCTAACCTAACCTAACCTAAACTAAACTAAACTAAACTAAACTAGACAAAACTAAACTAAACTAAACTAACTTAATCTAACCTAACCTAAACTAAACTAAACTAAACGAAACTAAACTAAACTATAAACAAAACTAAATTAAAATATACTAAACTAAATTAACCTAAACTTAACTAAACTAAACGAAACTAAACTACAATCTAAACTAAACTATACACTATTAACTAAACTATCAATTAACTAAACTAAACTGAAGGAAACGAAACTAAACTAACCTAACGTAACCTAACCTAAACTAAACTAAACTATCCTAACCTAAACTAACATAAACTAAACTAAACAAAACTAAACTGAGCTAAACTAAACTAAACTAAACTAAATTAAACTAAACTAAAGTATAAATTAAACTAACTATAAACTAAACAAAACAAAACTACAATATCCTAACCTAACCTAACTTAGCCTAACCTAACTTAACATAAACTAAACTAAACTAAACGATATTAAACTAAACTATAAACTAAACTAATCTATAAACTACAATATAAACTAAACTATACTAAAATAAACTAACCTAACCAAACCTACCTTAACCTAACCTAAATAAACTAAACTAAACTAACTTAACCTAACATAACCTAACCTAGCCTAAACCAAATTGAACTAAACTAAACTGAACTAAACTAAATTAAACTAAACTAAACTAAACTAAAAACTAAACTAAACTAAACTAACCTAACCTAAACTAACCTTACATAACCTAACCTAAACTAAACTATACTAATTTAAAGTATAAACAAAACTAAACTAAACTAAGCTAAATTAAACTAAACTAACCTAATCTAACCTAACCTAAAATAAACTAAACTAAGCGAAACTAAACCTTAAACTTAACTAAACTATAAACTAAACTAAACTATAAACTTAAATAAACTAAACTAAACTAAACTAACCTAAGCTAACTTAACCTAACCTAACATAAACTAAACTAAACTAACCTAACCTAACGTAACCTAACCTAAACTAAACTAAACTAAACTAAACTACTAACTAAACTATAAACTAAACTTAACTAAACTATGAACTAAACTAAACTATACTAAACTAAACAATACTTACCTTACCTAACCTAACATAACCTAACCTAAACTAAACTAAACTAAACAAAACTAACCTAACCTAAACTTACGTAAACTAAACTAATCAAAATAAACTAAACTATAAACTTAACTATAAACTAAACTAAACTAAACTATAAATAAACTATAAACTAAACAAAATGAAACCATAAAATAAGCTAAACTAAAAATAACTAAACTAAAGTAGACAATACTAAACTAAGCTAAACTAAACTAAACTAAACTATAAACTAAACTATAAACTAAAATGAACGAACTAAACTAAACTAGTCTAAACTAAACTTAACTTATCTATAAACTACATTATGAACTAAACTATAAACTAAAATAACTAAACTATAAGCCAAATTATACTAAAATAAACTAAACGTTCCTAACCTAACCTAACCTAAACTAAACTATACTAAACTAAACTATGCTAACCTTACCTAACCTAACATAACCTAACCTAAACTAAACTAAACAAAACTATCCTATCCTAACCTAAACTAAGCTAAATTAAATAACTAAACTATAAACTTAACTATAAACTAAACTAAACTAAAAATAAATTATATACTAAACTATACTAAATTAAACTAACAACTAAACTAAAAAATAAACTAAACTGAAAACTAAACTAAACTAAACTAAACTAAACCATTCTAAACTAACCTAACCTAAACTAAACTAAACTAACCTAACCTAACCTAAACTAAACTAAACTAAACTATAAACTAAACTAAAATAAACTATAAACTAAACTATAAACTAAACTAAACTATAAATTAACTAAATTTAGCTAACCTAAGCTAACCTTATCTAACCTAACCTAAACGAAACTAAACCAAACTAAACTAAACCAAACAAAACTAAACTAAATAAAGTAAACTAAACCATAAACAAAACTATTAACTAAACTAAATTTAATTAAAGTATAAAATAAACTAAACTAAACTAACCTAACACAAACTAAACTAAAGTAACCTAAACTAACCTAACCTAACCTAAACTAAACTAAACGAAACTAAACTGAACTAAATTATCTAACCTAACCTAACCTAACCTTATCTAAACTAAACTAAACTAAACTAACATAACCTAATCTAAACTAAATTAAACTAAACTATAAACTAAACTAAAATAAACTAAACTCAACTAACCTAACCTAACCTAACCTAACTTAAGGTAAATAAACTAACCTAAAATAAAATAAATTAAACTAAACTAAACTAAACTATACTAAACTATAAACTAAAATAAACTAAACTATAAACTAAACTAAAATAAACTGATCCAACCTAACCTAACCTAACCTTAACTGAACTAAACTAAACTAAACTAACATATCCTAACCTATTCTAATCTAACCTAAACTAAACTAAACTCAACTAAACTATAAACTGAACTATAAACTAAACTAAATTAAATTATAAATTAATGTATAAACTAAACTACACTAAACTATAAAGTAAACTAAACAAAAGAAATTAAACTAAAGTAAACTAACCTAACCTAACCTAACCTAAACTAAAATGAACTAACCTAACCTAACCTAACCTAACCTAAAATAAACTAAACTAAACTAAACTGAACTATAAACTAAACTTTAAACAAAACTAAACTGTAAATAAACTATAAACTAAATTAAACTAAACTATGAACTAACTAAACTAAACTAAACTAAACAAAACTAACCTAACCTAACCTAACCAAACTTAACCTAAATTAACTAAACAAAACATAATTAACTTAACAAAACTAAACAAAATTAAACTATAAACTCAACTATAAACTCAACTAAACTATAAACTAAACTAAACTAAACTAAAATAACCTAACCCTTTTTTAACCTAAACTATCCTAACTAAACTAAATTAAGCTAAATTAACCTAACCTAACCGAACGTAACCTATCCGAAACTAAACTAAACTAAACTAAACTTAACTATAAACTTAACTAAACTAAACTAAACCTAACTAAACTAGACTAACCTTACCTAACCTAACATAACGAAACCTATGCTAACCTAAATTAAAGTAAACGAAAGTAAGCTTACCTATCCTAACCTAACCTAACCTAAAATAAATTAAACTAAACAGACCTAACCTAAACTACCCTAAACTAACTAAACTAAAGTAAACAAAACAAAACTAAACTAAATTAAACTATAATCTAAACTATAAACTAAACTAAAGTATAAACTAAAATAAACAAAACTAAACTAAACTAACTAACCGAACGTAAACTAACTTAACCTAACCTAACATAAACTAAACTAATCTAACCTAACCTAACGTAACCTAACCTAAACTAAACTAAACTAAACTAAACTGAACTACAAACTAAACTATAAACTAAACTTAACCTAACTATAAACTAAACTAAACTAAACGATACTAAACTAAACTATACTAACCTTACCTAACCTAACATAACCTAACCTAAACTAAACTAAACTAAACTAAACAAAACTAACCTATCCTAAACTAAACAAAATATCTAAACTACAAACTTAACTATAAACTAAACTAAACTAAACTATAAATAAACAATATACTAAATTATACTAAACTAAACTAACAACTAAACTAAACTAAAAACTAAACTAAACTGAAAACTAAACTAAATTAAACTAAACTAAACCTTTCTAACCTAACCTAACCTAACCTAAAATAAACTAAACTAAACTAACCTAAACTAACCTAAACTAAACTAAACTAAATTATAAACTAAACTAAACTAAACTATAAACTAAACTAAACTATAAACTATCTATAAACTAAACTAAACTAAACTATAAACTAAACTAAATTTAGCTAACCTAAGCTAACCTAATCTAGCCTAACCTAACGTAAACGAAACTAAACCAAACTAACATAAACCAAACAAAACTAAAATAAAATAAAATAAACTAAACCATAAACTAAACTAAACTAAACTAAATTAACTTGACCTAAACTAACCTAACCTAAACTAAACTAATCCAACCTAAACTAACCTAACCTAAACTAAACTAAACTAAACTAAACAAAATTAATTATCTAACCTAACCTAACCTAACCTAAACTAAACTAAACTAAACTATAAACTAAACTAAAATAAATTAAACTCAACCACCCCACCTAACCTAACCTAATTTAAGGTAAATTAAACTAACCTAACCTAAAATAAATTAAACTTAACTAAACTAAACTATACTAAACTATAAACTATAATAAACTAAACTATAAACTAAACTAAACTAAACTAATCTACCCTAAACTAACCTAACCTAACCTAAACTGAACTAAACTAAACTAAACTAAAATAACCTAACCTAACCTAATCTAACCTAAACTAAACTTAAGTAAACTAAACTATAAACTGAACTATAAACTAAACTAATTTAAACTATAAATTAATGTTTAAACTAAACTACACTAAACTATAAAGTAAACTAAACTCAGTTAAACTAAACTAAACTAAAGTAACTTAACCTAACCTAACCTAACCTAAACTAAACTCAACTAAGTTAAATTAAACTAAACTAAACTAAACTATAAACAGAACTAAATTAAACTAAACTAAACTAAACTAACCTAACCTAACCTAACATAACCTAAACTTAACTAAACTATACTACTATAAGTATAAACAAAACTAAACTAAACTAAGCTAAATTAAACTAAACTAACCTAACCTAACCTAACCTAAACTAAACTAAACTAAACGAAACTAAACCTTAAACTAAACTAAACTATAACCTAAACTATAAACTAAACTAAACTAAACTATAAGCCAAATTAAAATAAAATAAACTAAACCTTCCTAACTTAACCTGACCTAACGTAACCTAACATAAACTAAACTAAACTAAACTAACCTAACCTAATCTAAACTAAATTAAACTGAACTATAAACTAAACTAAACTAAACTAAACTATAAACTAAACTAAACTAAACTAAACTAAACATTAAACTAAACTAAATTCAGCTACCCTAAGCTAACCTAACCTAACCTAACCTAACCTAAACGAAACTAAACGAAACTAAACTAAACCAAACAAAACTAAACTAAAATAAAATAAACTAAACCATTAACTAAACTATTAACTAAAATAAACTAAACTAAAGTATAAACTAAACTAAACAATGAACTAAACTAAACTAAACTAAACTAAACTAAACAAAACTAACCTAACCTAACCTAACTTAACCTAAATTAACTAAACAAAATAAACTAAACTATAAACTTAACTATAAACTAACCTAAACTAAACTAAACTAAAAAAACCTAACCTAACCTTTTCTAACCTAACTCAACCTAAACTAAACTAAACTAAGCTAAACTAACCTAACCTAACCGAGCGTAACCTAACCGATACTAAACTAAACTAAACTAAACTAAACTTAACTATAAATTTAACTAAACTAAACTGAACCTAATTAAACTAGACTAACCTTATCTAACCATACATAACGAAACCTAAGCCAACCTATACTAAAGTAAACGAAACTAACCTTACCTAACCTAACCTAAAATAAATTAAACTAAACAGACCTAACCTAAACTACCCTAAGCTAAACTAAACTAAACTAAACTAAAAAAAAACAAAATTTACTAAACAAAATTAAACTAAATTAAACTATAAACTAAACTATAAACTCAACTATACTATAAACTAAACTAAACTAAACTATAAATAAACTATATACTAAACTATACTAAACTAAACTAACAACTAAACTAAACTAAAAACTAAACTAAACTGAAATTCAAACTAAACTAAATTAAACTAAACCTTTCTAACCTAACCTAACCTAAACTAAACTAAACTAACCTAACCTAACATAAACTAAACTAAACTATAAAGTAAACAAAACTATAAATTAAACTAAACTATAAACTAAACTAAATTTAGCTAACCTAAGCTAACCTAACCTAACCTAATCTAATCTAAACTAAACTAAACTATACTAAACAATAAACTGAACTATTAACTAAACTAATTTAAACTATAAATTAATGTATAAACTAAACTACACTAAACTATAAACTAAACTAAAATAAATTAAACTAAACTAAACTAACCTAACCTAACCTAAACTAAACTGAACTAACCTAACCTAACCTAACCTAAAATAAACTAAACTAAACTAACCCGAACTATAAACAAAACTTTAAACTAAACTAAACTAAACTAAACTGTAAATAAACTATTAACTAAACTAAACTAAACTATGAACTAAATTAACTAAACTAAACTGAAAAATACTAACCTAACCTAACCTAAGCTAACCTAACCCAACTTAACCTAAATTAACTAAACAAAATAAACTAAGCTATAAACCTAACTTTAAACTAAACTAAACTAAACTAAACTAACCAAACCTAACCTAACCTTTTATAACCTAACCTAACCTAAACAAAACTAAACTAAGCTAAACTAACCTAAACTAACCGAACGTTACCGAACCGAAACTAAACTAAACTAAACTAAACTAAACTAACACTAAAACTTAACTATAAACTTAACTATAAACTTAACTTAACTAAACTAAACTAGACCTAACTAAACTAAACTAGCCTTACCTAAACTAAACTAACCTAACCTAAAATAAATTAAACTAAAGAGACCTAACCTAAATTACCCTGTACTAAACTAAACTAAACTAAACAAAACAAAACTAAACTAAATTAAACTATAATCTAAACTATAAACTAAACTAAACTATAAAATAAAATAAACAAAACTAAACTAAACTAACTAACCTAACCTAACCTAACTTAACCTAACCTAACATAAACTAAACTAATCTAACCTAACCTAACGTAACCTAACCTAAATTAAACTAAACTAAACTAAACTAAACTACAAACTAAACTATAAACTAAACTTAACCTAACTATAAACTAAACTAAACTATACTAATCTAAACTATACTAACCTTACTTAACCTAACATAACCTAACCTAAACTAAACTAAACTAAACTAAACAAAACTAACCTATCCTAACCCAAACTAAACTAAACAAAATAACTAAACTATAAACTTAACAATAAACTATACTAAACTAAACTAACAACTAAACTAAACTAAAAACTAAACTAAACTGAAAACTAAACTTAACTAAAATAAACTAAACCTTTCTAAACTAACCTAACCTAAACTAAACAAAACTAACCTACCCTAACCTAAACTACACAAAACTAAACTATAAACTAAACTAAATTAAGCTAACCTAAGCTAACCTAACCTAACCTAACCAAACCTAAACGAAACTAAACGAAACTAAACTAAACCAAACAAAACTAAACTAAAATATAATAAACTAAACCATTAACTAAACTTTTAACTAAACTAAACTACACTAAAGTATAAACTAAACTAAACTAAATGAACCTAACCTAACCTAACCTAACATAACATAACCTAAACTGAACTAAACTAAACTAAACTAAACTATAAACTGATCTATAAACTAAATTAATTTAAACTATATATTAATCTATAAATTAAACTAAACTAAACTATAAACTAAAATAAACAAAACTAAACTAAACTAAACTAACCTAACCTAACCTAACGTAACGTAACCTAAACTAAACTAAACTACACTAAACTAAACTACAAACTAAACTATAAACTAAACTTAACCTAACTATAAACCAAACTAAACTAAACTATACTAAACTAAACTATACTAACCTTACCTAACCTAACATAACCTAACCTAAAATAAACTAAACTAAACTAAACAAAACTAACCTATCCTAACCTAAACTAAACTAAACAAAATAACTAAACTATAAACTAAACCAAACTAAACTATAAATAAACTATTTACTAAACTATACTAAACTAAACTAACAACTAAACTAAACTAAAAACTAAACTAAACTGAATACTAAACTAAAATAAAGTAAACTAAACCTTTCTAACCTAACCTAACTTAACCTAACCTAACCTTAACTAAACTAAACTATAAACTAAACTAAACTATAAACTAAATTCAACTCTAAACTAAACTATAAACTAAACTATACTAAACTATAAACTAAACTAAACTAAGCTAACCTAAGCTAACCTAAACTAAGCTAAGCTAACCTAAACTAAACTAAACCAATCAAAATTAAACTAAATTTAAATAAACTAAACCATAAACTAGACCATTTACCAAATTAAACTAAACTAAAGTATAAACTAAACTAAACTAAACTAACCTAACCTAAACTAACCTAACCTAAACTTAACTAATCTAACCTAAACTAACCTAACCTAAACTAAATTAAACTAAACTAAAATAAACTAAATTATCTAACCTAACCTAACCTAACGTAACCTAAACTTAACTACACTAACACAACCTAACCTAAACTAAATTAAACTAAACTTTAAACTAAACTAACCTATAAACTAAACTATAAAATAAAATAAAAATACTAAACTCAACTAACCTAATCTAACCTAACCTAAGGTAAATTAAACTAACCTAACCTAAAATAAATTAAACTAAACTAAACTATACTAAACTATAAACTAAAACAAACTAAACTATAAACTAAACTAAACTAATCTAACTTAACCTAACCTAACCTAACCTAAATTGAACTAAACTAAACTAAACTAACCTAACCTTGCCTAACCTAACCTAATCTAACCTAAACTAAACTAAACTAAACTATAAACTGAAATATTAACTAAACTAATTTAAACTATAAATTAATATATAAACTAAACTACACTAAAATATAAACTAAACTAAACTAAATTAAACTAAACTAACCTAACATAACCTAACCTAACCTAAACTAAACTGAACTAACCTAACCTAACTTAACCTAAAATAAACTAAACTAAACTAAACTGAAACATAAACTAAACTTTAAACTAAACTAAACTAAACTGTAAATAAACTATAAACTAAACTAAACTAAACTATGAACTAAACTAAACTAAACAAAGCTAACCTATCATAACCTAACATAACTCACCTAACCTAACTTAAATAAATTAACTCAACAAAATAAACTAAACTATAAACTTAACTATAAACTAAACTAAACTAAACTAAACTTAACTGAACTAAACAAACCTAACCTAAACTAAACTAAACTAAACTAAACTAAACTAACCTAACCTAACATAACCTAAAATAAATTAAACTAAACTATAAACTAAACTAAAATAAATAAACTAACCTAACCAAACCTAACCTAACCTAACCTACATTAAACCAAACTAAACTATCTTAACCTAACCTAACCTAAGCTAAACTAAACTGAACTAAACTAAACTAAACTAAACTATAAACAAAACTAAATTAAACTAAACTAAACTAAACTAACCTAACCTAACCTAACCTTACGTAACCTAACCTAAACTAAACTATACTAATCTAAAGTATAAACAAATTAAACTAAACTAAGCTAAATTAAACTAAACTAACCTAACCTAACCTAACCTAAACTAAACTAAACTAAACTATAAACTAAACTAAACTATAAACTGTTAACTTAACTATCAATCAACTAAACTAAACTAAACTGAACGAAACGAAACTAAAATAAACTAACCTAACATAACCTAAACTACACTAAACTAACCTAACCTAACATAACATAAACTAAACTAAACTACAATAAACTCAGCTAAACTAAACTAAACTAAATTCAATTAAACTAAACTAAACTATAAATTAAAATATCTATCAACTAAACTAAACTAAACTAAACTGACCTAACCTAAAATACCCTAAACTAACCTAACCTAACATAACCTAACCTAACATAAACAAAACTAAAGTAAACTAAACTGAGCTAAACTAAACTAAACTAAACTAAATTAAACTAAACTAAACTATTAATTAAACTAACTATAAACTAAACTAAACAAAACTAAACCACCCTAACCTAACCTAACTTAACCTAACCTTCCATATATTAACTAAACTAACCTAACCTAACTTAACATAAACTAAACTAAACTAAATTTTAAACTAAACTATAAACTAAACTAAAATAAACTAGACTAACCTTACCTAACTTAACATAACCTTGGCTAATCTAAATTAAAGTAAACTAAACTAACCTAACTTAACATAAACTAAGCTAAACTAAACTGAACTAAACTATACTAACCTATAAACTAAACTAAACTAAACTAAACTAAACTGACCTAAACTAAACAACTCTAAACTAAGTTAAACTAAACTTAACTAAACAAAACATAATTAACTAAACAAAAGTAAACAAAACTACACTATAAACTAAACTAAACTAAGCTAAACTAACCTAACCTTTTTTAACCTAACCTAACCTAACTAAACTAAATTAAGCTAAATTAACCTAACCTAACCGAACGTAACCTAACCGAAACTAAACTAAACTAAACTAAACTTAACTATAAACTTAACTAAACTAAACTAAACCCTACTAAACTAGACTAACCTTACCTAACCTTATATAACGAAACCTATGCTAACCTAAACTAAAGTAAACGAAAGTAACCTTACCTAACCTAACCTAACCTAACCTAAAATTAATTAAACTAAACAGACCTAACCTAAACTACCCTAAACTAAACTAAACTAAATTAAACAAAACAAAACTAAACTAAATTAAACTATAATCTAAGCTATAAACTAAACTAAAGTATAAACTAAAATAAACAAAACTAAACTAAACTAACTAACCGAACGTAAACTAACTTAACCTAACCTAACATAAACTAAACTAATCTAACCTAACCTAGCGTAACCTAACCTAAACTAAACTAATATAAACTAAACTAAACTACAAACTAAACTAAAAAAAATAAACTTAACCTAACTATAAACTAAACTAAACTAAACGATACTAAAATAAACTATACTAACCTTACCTAACCTAACATAACCTAACCTAAACTAAACTAAACTAAACTAAACAAAACTAACCTATCCTAAACTAAACAAAATAACTAAACTATAAACTAAACTAAACTAAACTATAAATAAACTATATACTAAACTATACTAAACTAAACTAACAACTTAACTAAACTAAAAAATAAAATACACTGAAAACTAAACTAAATTAAACTAGACTAAACCTTTCTAACCTAACCTAACCTAACCTAACCTAAACTAAACTAAACTAACCTAAACTAACCTAAACTAAACTAAACTAAACTATAAACTAATCTAAACTATAAAATAAACTAAACTATAAACTATCTATAAATTAAACTAAACTAAACTATAAACTAAACTAAATTAAGTTAACCTAAGCTAACCTAATCTAAGCTAACCTAACGTAAACGAAACTAAACCAAACTAACCTAAACCAAACAATACTAAACTAAAATAAAATAAACTAAACCATAAACTAAACTAAACAATACTAAACTATAAACTAAAATAAACTAAACTATAAACTAAACTAAACTAAATTCATCTACCCTAACCTAACCTAACCTAACCTAAACTGAACTAAACTAAACTAAAATTACCTACTCTAACCTAACCTAATCTAACCTAAACTAAACTAAACTAAACTAAACTATAAACTGAACTATAAACTAAACTAATTTAAACTATAAATTAATGTATAAACTAAACTACACTAAACTATAAAGTAAGCTAAACTCAATTAAACTAAACTAAACTAAACTAACTTACCCTAACCTAACCTAACCTAAACTAAACTACACTAAATTAAATTAAACTAAACCAAACTAAACTATAAACAAAACTAAATTAAACTAAAATAAACTAACCTAACCTAACCTGACCTAACATAACCTAACCTAAACTAAACTATACTACTATAAGTATAAACAAAACTAAACTAAACTAAGCTAAATTAAACTAAAGTAACCTAACCTAACCTAACCTAAACTAAACCAAACTAAACAAAACTAAACCTTAAACTAACATAAACTAAACTATAAACTGAAATAAAATATACTAAACTAAACTATCCTAACCTAACCTAACTTAACCTAACCTAACATATATTAACTAAACTAACCTAACCTAACTTAACATAAACTAAACTAAACTAAACGAAACTAAACTAAACTATAAATTAAACTAAACTAAATTAAAATAAACTAGACTAACCTCACCTAACTTAACATTACCTTGGCTAATCTAAATTAAAGTAAATTAAACTAACCTAACTTAACATAAACTAACCTAAACTAAACTAAACTATACTAATCTATAGACTAAACTAAAGTAAACTAAACTAAACTAAACTAAACTGACCTAACCTAAACTACCCTAAACTAAACTAGACTGAACTATACTAAACTAAAAAAAACCAAAATTAACTAAACAAAACTAAAATAAATTAAACTATAAACAAAACTATAAACTCAACTACACTATAAACTTAACTAAACTAACCTAACCTTTCCTAACCTAATCTAACCTAACCTAGCCTAACCTAAACTTTACTAAACTAAGCTAAACTAACTTAACCTAACCGAAACTAAACTAAACTAAACTAAACTAAACGTAACTATAAACTTAACTAAACCTAACTGAACTAGACTAACCTTACCTAACGTAACATAACCTAACCTAAGCTAACCTAAACTAAACTAAATAAAACTAACCTTACCTAGCCTAACCTAACCTAAATTAAACTAAACTAAACAGACCTAACCTAAACTACCCTAAACTAAACTAAACTAAACTAAACCAAACAAAACAAAACTAAACTAAATTCAACTATAAACTAAACTATAAACTAAAATAACTTTAAACTAAACTAAACTATAAACTAAAATAAACTAAACTAAACTAAACTAAACTAACCTAACCTAACCTAACTTAACCTAACCTAACATAAATTAAACTAAACTAACCTAACCTAACGCAACGTAACCTACACTAAACTAAACTAAACTAAACTAAACTAAACTAAACTACAAACTAAACTATAAACTAAACTTAACTAAACTATAAACTAACCTAATCCATACTAAACTAAACTATACTAACCTTAGCTAACCTAACATAACTTTACCTAAACTAAACTAAATTAAACTAAACAAAACTAACCTAACCTAACCTAACCTAACCTTTCCTACACTAAATAAAATCAAAAAAACTATAAGCTTAACTTTAAACTAAACTAAACTATAAATAAACTATATACTAAACAAAATTAAACTGTAAACTAAGCTAAACTAAACTTAACTAAACTAAACTAGACAAAACTGAAATAAGCTAAACTAAACTAAACTATAAACTAAACTAAACACTAAAATAACTCAACTATAAGCCAAATTAAACTAAAATAAACCAAACCTTCCTAACCTAACCTAACCTAACCTAACCTAACCTAAACTAAACTAAACTAAACTAGACAAAACTAAACTAAGCTAAACTAAACTAATCACAATTTTACTAAACGAAACTATACACTGAACGATAAACCAAACTAAATTAAACTATGAACTCAACTAAACTAAACAAAACTACACTATAAACTAAACTGAACTAAGCTAAACTAAACTAACTTAATCTAACCTAAACTAACCTAACCTAAACTAAACTAAATTAAACTAAATTATAAACTAAACTATAAACTAAAATATAAACCTAACGAAACTAAACTAAACTAAACTCAACTAAACTTAGCTAACCTAACCTAACCTAACCTAACTTAAACGAAACTAAACCATAAACTAAACTATAAACTAAACTAAACTAAAGTAAAGTATAAACAAAACCACACCAAACTAAACGAACATAACCTAAACTAACCTAACCTAAACTAATCTAACCTAAACTAACCTAACCTAAACTAAACTAAACGATACTAAACTGAACTAAATTAACTAACCTAACGTAACATAACCTACCCTAACCTAAACTAAACTAAACTAAACTAACCTAACCTAACCTAACCTAAACTAAATTAAACTAAACATAAACTAAACTAAACTATAAACTAAAGTAAACTAAACTCAACTAACCTAACCTAACGTAACATAACCTAACCTAATTTAAACTAAACTAACCTAACCTAACCTAAAAAAAATTAAACTAAACTAAACTAAACTATACTAAACTATAAACTAAACTAAACTTAACTATAAAATAAAATAAACTAAACTAAACTAATCTAATCTAACCTAACCTAACCTAACCTAAACAGAACTAAACTAACCTAAACTAAACTAACCTAACCTAACCTAACCCAAACGAAACTAAACTAAACTATAAACTGAACTATAAATTAAACTAATTTAAACTATAAATTAATCTATAAATTAAACTAAATTAAACTACAACTACACTAAACTAAATTAATCTAAACTAAACTAACCTAACCTAACCTAACCTAAATTAAACTGAACTAACCTAACCTAACCTAACCTAACATAAAATAAATTAACTAAACTAAACTGAACAAAAACTAAACTTTAAACTAAACTAAACTAAATTGTAAATAAACTATAAACTAAACTAAACTATAAACTAAAATAAACAAAACTAAACTAAACTAAACTAACCTAACCTAACCTAACGTAACCTAACCTAAACTAAACTAAACTACACTAAACTAAACTACAAACTAAACTATAAACTAAACTTAACCTAACTATAAACCAAACTAAACTAAACTATACTAAACTAAACTATACTAACCTTACCTAACCTAACATAACCTAACCTAAAATAAACTAAACTAAACTAAACAAAACTAACCTATCCTAACCTAAACTAAACTAAACAAAATAACTAAACTATAAACTAAACCAAACTAAACTATAAATAAACTATTAACTAAACTATACTAAACTAAACTAACAACTAAACTAAACTAAAAACTAAACTAAACTGAATACTAAACTAAAATAAAGTAAACTAAACCTTTCTAACCTAACCTAACTTAACCTAACCTAACCTTAACTAAACTAAACTATAAACTAAACTAAACTATAAACTAAATTCAACTCTAAACTAAACTATAAACTAAACTATACTAAACTATAAACTAAACTAAACTAAGCTAACCTAAGCTAACCTAAACTAAGCTAAGCTAACCTAAACTAAACTAAACCAATCAAAATTAAACTAAATTTAAATAAACTAAACCATAAACTAGACTATTTACCAAATTAAACTAAACTAAAGTATAAACTAAACTAAACTAAACTAACCTAACCTAAACTAACCTAACCTAAACTTAACTAATCTAACCTAAACTAACCTAACCTAAACTAAATTAAACTAAACTAAAATATACTAAATTATCTAACCTAACCTAACCTAACGTAACCTAAACTTAACTACACTAACACAACCTAACCTAAACTAAATTAAACTAAACTTTAAACTAAACTAAACTATAAACTAAACTATAAAATAAAATAAATATACTAAACTCAACTAACCTAACCTAACCTAACCTAAGGTAAATTAAACTAACCTAACCTAAAATAAATTAAACTAAACTAAACTATACTAAACTATAAACTAAAACAAACTAAACTATAAACTAAACTAAACTAATCTAACTTAACCTAACCTAACCTAACCTAAATTGAACTAAACTAAACTAAACTAACCTAGCCTAACCTAACCTAATCTAACCTAAACTAAACTAAACTAAACTATAAACTGAAATATTAACTAAACTAATTTAAACTATAAATTAATGTATAAACTAAACTACACTAAAATATAAACTAAACTAAACTAAATTAAACTAAACTAACCTAACATAACCTAACCTAACCTAAACTAAACTGAACTAACCTAACCTAACTTAACCTAAAATAAACTAAACTAAACTAAACTGAAACATAAACTAAACTTTAAACTAAACTAAACTAAACTGTAAATAAACTATAAACTAAACTAAACTAAACTATGAACTAAACTAAACTAAACAAAGCTAACCTATCATAACCTAACATAACTCACCTAACCTAACTTAAATAAATTAACTCAACAAAATAAACTAAACTATAAACTTAACTATAAACTAAACTAAACTAAACTAAACTTAACTAAACTAACCAAACCTAACCTAAACTAAACTAAACTAAACTAAACTAAACTAACCTAACCTAACATAACCCAAACTAAATTAAACTAAACTATAAACTAAACTAAAATAAATAAACTAACCTAACCAAACCTAACCTAACCTAACCTACATTAAACCAAACTAAACTATCTTAACCTAACCTAACCTAAGCTAAACTAAACTGAACTAAACTAAACTAAACTAAACTATAAACAAAACTAAATTAAACTAAACTAAACTAAACTAACCTAACCTAACCTAACCTTACGTAACCTAACCTAAACTAAACTATACTAATCTAAAGTATAAACAAATTAAACTAAACTAAGCTAAATTAAACTAAACTAACCTAACCTAACCTAACCTAAACTAAACTAAACTAAACTATAAACTAAACTAAACTATAAACTGTTAACTTAACTATCAATTAACTAAACTAAACTAAACTGAACGAAACGAAACTAAAATAAACTAACCTAACATAACCTAAACTACACTAAACTAACCTAACCTAACATAACATAAACTAAACTAAACTACAATAAACTCAGCTAAACTAAACTAAACTAAATTCAATTAAACTAAACTAAACTATAAATTAAAATATCTATCAACTAAACTAAACTAAACTAAACTGACCTAACCTAAAATACCCTAAACTAACCTAACCTAACATAACCTAACCTAACATAAACAAAACTAAAGTAAACTAAACTGAGCTAAACTAAACTAAACTAAACTAAATTAAACTAAACTAAACTATTAATTAAACTAACTATAAACTAAACTAAACAAAACTAAACCACCCTAACCTAACCTAACTTAACCTAACCTTCCATATATTAACTAAACTAACCTAACCTAACTTAACATAAACTAAACTAAACTAAACGAAACTAAACTAAATTTTAAACTAAACTATAAACTAAACTAAACTATAAACTAAACTAAAATAAACTAGACTAACCTTACCTAACTTAACATAACCTTGGCTAATCTAAATTAAAGTAAACTAAACTAACCTAACTTAACATAAACTATGCTAAACTAAACTGAACTAAACTATACTAACCTATAAACTAAACTAAACTAAACTAAACTAAACTGACCTAAACTAAACAACTCTAAACTAAGTTAAACTAAACTTAACTAAACAAAACATAATTAACTAAACAAAAGTAAACAAAACTAAACTATAAACTAAACTAAACTAAGCTAAACTAACCTAACCTTTTTTAACCTAACCTAACCTAACTAAACTAAATTAAGCTAAATTAACCTAACCTAACCAAACGTAACCTAACCGAAACTAAACTAAACTAAACTAAACTTAACTATAAACTTAACTAAACTAAACTAAACCTAACTAAACTAGACTAACCTTACCTAACCTTACGTAACGAAACCTATGCTAACCTAAACTAAAGTAAACGAAAGTAACCTTACCTAACCTAACCTAACCTAACCTAAAATTAATTAAACTAAACAGACCTAACCTAAACTACCCTAAACTAAACTAAACTAAATTAAACAAAACAAAACTAAACTAAATTAAACTATAATCTAAGCTATAAACTAAACTAAAGTATAAACTAAAATAAACAAAACTAAACTAAACTAACTAACCGAACGTAAACTAACTTAACCTAACCTAACATAAACTAAACTAATCTAACCTAACCTAGCGTAACCTAACCTAAACTAAACTAATATAAACTAAACTAAACTACAAACTAAACTAAAAAAAATAAACATAACCTAACTATAAACTAAACTAAACTAAACGATACTAAAATAAACTATACTAACCTTACCTAACCTAACATAACCTAACCTAAACTAAACTAAACTAAACTAAACAAAACTAACCTATCCTAAACTAAACAAAATAACTAAACTATAAACTAAACTAAACTAAACTATAAATAAACTATATACTAAACTATACTAAACTAAACTAACAACTGAACTAAACTAAAAACTAAAATAAACTGAAAACTAAACTAAATTAAACTAGACTAAACCTTTCTAACCTAACCTAACCTAACCTAACCTAAACTAAACTAAACTAACCTAAACTAACCTAAACTAAACTAAACTAAACTATAAACTAAACTAAACTATAAAATAAACTAAACTATAAACTATCTATAAATTAAACTAAACTAAACTATAAACTAAACTAAATTAAGTTAACCTAAGGTAACCTAATCTAAGCTAACCTAACGTAAACGAAACTAAACCAAACTAACCTAAACCAAACAATACTAAACTAAAATAAAATAAACTAAACCATAAACTAAACTAAACAATACTAAACTATAAACTAAACTAAACTAAATTAATCTACCCTAACCTAACCTAACCTAACCTAACCTAAACTGAACTAAACTAAACTAAAATTACCTACTCTAACCTAACCTAATCTAACCTAAACTAAACTAAACTAAACTAAACTATAAACTGAACTATAAACTAAACTAATTTAAACTATAAATTAATGTATAAACTAAACTACACTAAACTATAAAGTAAGCTAAACTCAATTAAACTAAACTAAACTAAACTAACTTAACCTAACCTAACCTAACCTAAAATAAACTACACTAAATTAAATTAAACTAAACTAAACTAAACAATAAACAAAACTAAATTAAACTAAATTAAACTAACCTAACCTAACCTGACCTAACATAACCTAACCTAAACTAAACTATACTACTATAAGTATAAACAAAACTAAACTAAACTAAGCTAAATTAAACTAAAGTAACCTAACCTAACCTAACCTAAACTAAACCAAACTAAACAAAACTAAACCTTAAACTAACATAAACTAAACTATAAACTGAAATAAAATAAACTAAACTAAACTATCCTAACCTAACCTAACTTAACCTAACCTAACATATATTAACTAAACTAACCTAACCTAACTTAACATAAACTAAACTAAACTAAACGAAACTAAACTAAACTATAAACTAAACTAAACTAAATTAAAATAAACTAGACTAACCTCACCTAACTTAACATTACCTTGGCTAATCTAAATTAAAGTAAATTAAACTAACCTAACTTAACATAAACTAACCTAAACTAAACTAAACTATACTAATCTATAGACTAAACTAAAGTAAACTAAACTAAACTAAACTAAACTGACCTAACCTAAACTACCCTAAACTAAACTAGACTGAACTATACTAAACTAAAAAAAACCAAAATTAACTAAACAAAACTAAAATAAATTAAACTATAAACAAAACTATAAACTCAACTACACTATAAACTTAACTAAACTAACCTAACCTTTCCTAACCTAATCTAACCTAACCTAGCCTAACCTAAACTTTACTAAACTAAGCTAAACTAACTTAACCTAACCGAAACTAAACTAAACTAAACTAAACTAAACGTAACTATAAACTTAACTAAACCTAACTGAACTAGACTAACCTTACCTAACGTAACATAACCTAACCTAAGCTAACCTAAACTAAACTAAATAAAACTAACCTTACCTAGCCTAACCTAACCTAAATTAAACTAAACTAAACAGACCTAACCTAAACTACCCTAAACTAAACTAAACTAAACTAAACCAAACAAAACAAAACTAAACTAAATTAAACTATAAACTAAACTATAAACTAAAATAACTTTAAACTAAACTAAACTATAAACTAAAATAAACTAAACTAAACTAAACTAAACTAACGTAACGTAACCTACACTAAACTAAACTAAACTAAACTAAACTAAACTAAACTACAAACTCAACTATAAACTAAACTTAACTAAACTATAAACTAACCTAATCCATACTAAACTAAACTATACTAACCTTAGCTAACCTAACATAACTTTACCTAAACTAAACTAAATTAAACTAAACAAAACTAACCTAACCTAACCTAACCTAACCTAACCTAACCTAAACTAAATAAAATCAAAAAAACTATAAGCTTAACTTTAAACTAAACTAAACTATAAATAAACTATATACTAAACAAAATTAAACTGTAAACTAAGCTAAACTAAACTTAACTAAACTAAACTAGACAAAACTGAAATAAGCTAAACTAAACTAAACTATAAACTAAACTAAACACTAAAATAACTCAACTATAAGCCAAATTAAACTAAAATAAACCAAACCTTCCTAACCTAACCTAACCTAACCTAACCTAAACTAAACTAAACTAAACTAAACTAGACAAAACTAAACTAAGCTAAACTAAACTAATCACAATTTTACTAAACGAAACTATACACTGAACGATAAACCAAACTAAATTAAACTATGAACTCAACTAAACTAAACAAAACTACACTATAAACTAAACTAAACTAAGCTAAACTAAACTAACTTAATCTAACCTAACCTAACCTAAACTAAACTAAATTAAACTAAATTATAAACTAAACTATAAACTAAAATATAAACTAAACGAAACTAAACTAAACTAAACTCAACTAAACTTAGCTAACCTAACCTAACCTAACCTAACTTAAACGAAACTAAACCATAAACTAAACTATAAACTAAACTAAAGTAAAGTATAAACAAAACCACACCAAACTAAACGAACATAACCTAAACTAACCTAACCTAAACTAATCTAACCTAAACTAACCTAACCTAAACTAAACTAAACGATACTAAACTGAACTAAATTAACTAACCTAACGTAACATAACCTACCCTAACCTAAACTAAACTAAACTAAACTAACCTAACCTAACCTAACCTAAACTAAATTAAACTAAACATAAACTAAACTAAACTATAAACTAAAGTAAACTAAACTCAACTAACCTAACCTAACGTAACATAACCTAACCTAATTTAAACTAAACTAACCTAACCTAACCTAAAAAAAATTAAACTAAACTAAACTAAAATATACTAAACTATAAACTAAACTAAACTTAACTATAAAATAAAATAAACTAAACTAAACTAATCTAATCTAACCTAACCTAACCTAACTTAAACAGAACTAAACTAACCTAAACTAAACTAACCTAACCTAACCTAACCCAAACGAAACTAAACTAAACTATAAACTGAACTATAAATTAAACTAATTTAAACTATAAATTAATCTATAAATTAAACTAAATTAAACTACAACTACACTAAACTAAATTAATCTAAACTAAACTAACCTAACCTAACCTAACCTAAATTAAACTGAACTAACCTAACCTAACCTAACATAAAATAAATTAACTAAACTAAACTGAACAAAAACTAAACTTTAAACTATACTAAACTAAAGTGAAAATAAACTATAAAATAAACTAAATTAACTATGAACTAAACAAAACAATCCTAACCTAACCTAACCTAACCTAACCTAAACTAAACCAAACAAAATAAACTAAACTATAAACTCAACTATAAACTAAACTATACTAAACTGTAAATAAACTATAAACTAAACAAAATTAAACTATAAACTAAGCTAAACTAAACTTAACTAAACTAAACAAAACAAATTAAACTAAACTAATCTAAACTAAACTAACCTAACCTAACCGAACGTAACCTAAACTAAACTAAACTAAGCTAAACTAACCTAACCTACCAGAACGTAACCTAACCGAAACTAAACTAAACTAAACTAAACTATAAACTTAACTAAACTGAACTAAACCAAAATAATCTAACCTAACCTAACCTAACCTAACATAACATAAACTGAACTAAACTAAACTAATCTGAACTAACCTAACCTAACCTAACCTAATCTAACCAAAACTAAACTAAACTAAACTATAAACTAAACTATTAACTAAACTAATTTAAACTGTAAATTAATCTATAAATTAAACTAAACTAAACTATGAACTAACCTAACCTAAACTAACCTAAATTAAACTAAACTAATCTAACCTAAACTAACCTAACATAAACTAAACTAAATTAAACGAAACTAAACTAAACTAAATTATCTAACCTAACCTAACCTAACCTAACCTAAACTAAACTAAACTAAACTAACATAACCTTACCTAAACTAAATTAAACTAAACTATAAATTAACTATAAACTAAACTAAAATAAACTAAACTCAACTAACCTAACCTACCCTAACCTAACCTAACCTAAGGTAAATTAAACTAACCTAACCTAAAATAAATTAAACTAAACTAAACTATACTAAACTATAAACTAAAATAAACCAAACTATAAACTAACCTAAACTAAACTAATCTAACCTAACCTAACCTAACCTAACCTAAACTGTACTAAACTAAACTAACCTAACCTAACCTAATCTAACATAAACTAAACTAAACTAAACTAAACTATATACTGAACTATAAACTAAACTAATTTAAACTATAAATTAATGTATACACTAAACTATAAAGTAAACTAAACTAATTTAAATTAAACTAAACTAAACTAATGTATAAACTAAACTAAACTATAAACTAAACTAAACTATAAACTAAACTAAACTATAAACTAAACTAAACTAAGCTAACCTAACCTAACCTAACCTAACCTAACCTAAACGAAACTCTACCAAACTAAACTAAACCAAACAAAACTAAACCAAATAAAATAAACTAAACCATAAACTAGACTGTTAACTAAACTAAACTAAACTAAAGTATAAACTAACCTAACCTAAACTAAACTAATCTAACCTAAACTAACCTAAAATAAACTAAACTAAACGAAACTAAACTAAACTTAATTATCTAACCTAATCTAACCTAACCTAAACTAAACTAAACTAAACTAACATAACCTAACCTAACCTAAACTAAATTAAACTAACTTATAAACTAAACTAAACTATAAACTAAACTATAAACTAAACTAAAATATACTAAACTAATCTAACCTAACCTAACCTAACCTAAACTGAAATAAATTAAACTAAACTAAACTAACCTAACCTAAACTAACCTAACCTAACCTAAACTAAACTGAACTAACCTAACCTAACCTAAAATAAACTAAACTAAACTAAACTGAACTTTAAACTAAACTAAACTAAACTGTAAATAAACTATAAACTAAACTAAACCAAACTTAGAACTAAACTAAACTAAACAAAACTAACCTAACCTAACTTAACCTAAATTAACTAAACAAAATAAATTAAACTATAAACTTAACTATAAACTAAACTAAACTACACTAAACTGAACTAACCAAACCTAACCTAAATTAAACTAACCTAAACTAACCTAACCTAACATAACCTAAACTAAACTAAACTAAACTATAAACAAAACTAAATTAAACTAAACTAAACTAACCTAACCTAACCTAAACTAAACTATACTAATCTAAAGTAAAACAAAACTAAACTAAACTAAGCTAAATTAAACTAAACCAACCTAACCTAACCTAACCTAAACAAAACTAAACTAAACGAATCTAAACTATAAACTAAACTAAACTATAAACTATTAACTAAACTATCAATTAACTAAACTCTATTTAACTGAACGAAACGAAACTAAACTAAACTAAACTATAAACTAATAACTAAATTATCAATTAACTAAACTAAACTTAACTGAACGAAACGAAACTAAACTAAACTAACCTAACCTAACCTAAATTAAATTAGACTATACTACAATAAACTCAGCTAAACTAAACTAAACTAAATTCAATGAAACTAAACTAAACTATAAATTAACCTAACTATAAACTAAACTAAACAAAACTAAACTAACCTAACCTAACCTAACCTAACTTAACCTAACCTAACATAAATTAAACTAAACTAACCTAACCCAATTTAACATAAACTAAATTAAACTAAACGAAATTAAAGTAAACTATATACCAAACTATAAACTAAACTAAACTATAAACTAAACTAAACTAAACTAAACTGACCTAATCTAAACTACCCTAAACTAACCTAAAGTAACCTAACCTAACCTAACATAAACAAAACTAAACTAAACTAAACTGAGCTAAACTAAACTAAACTAAACTAAATTAAATTAAGCTAAACTAAACCATAAATTAAACTAACTATAAACTAAACTAAAGAAAACTAAACTATCCTAACCTAACCTAACTTAACATAACCTACTTTAAATTAACTAAACTAACCTAACCTAACTTAACATAAACTAAACTAAAGTAAACTAAACGAAACTAAACTAAACTATAAACTAAACTAAACTATAATCTAAACTAAAATAAACTAAACTAAACTGACCTAACCTAAACTACCCTAAACTCAATTAAACTAAATTAAACTAAACAAAACAAAATCAACCAAACAAAACTAAACTAAATTAAACTATAATCTAAACTATAAACTCAACTAAACTATAAACTAAACTAAACTAAACTAAACTAACCTAACCTTTTCTAACCTAACCTAACCTAACCTAAACTAAACTAAGCTAAACTAATCTAACCTAACCGAACGTAACCTCGCCGAAACTCAACTAAACTAAACTAAATTAAACTAAATTAAACTAAACTATATACTAAACTAAATTAAACTAAACTAAACTAACCTAACCTAACCTAAACTATACTTAACTAAACGAAACTAAACTATAAACTAAACTAAACTATAAACTATTAACTAAAATATCAAATAACTAAACTAAACTGAACGAAACGAAACTAACCTAACCTAACCTAACCTAACCTAAACTAAACTAAACTAACCTAACCTAACCTAACCTAACATAAACTAAACTAAACAAAACTAAACTGAGCTAAACAAAATTAAACTAAACTAAACTCAATTAAACTAAACTATAAATTAAACTATAAACTAAACTAAACAAAATTAAACTATCCTAACATAACCTAACTTAACCTAACGTAACATAACTTACCATAAACTAAACTAAACTAAACGAAATTAAACTAAACGATAAACTAAACTATAAACTAAACTTAACTATAAACTAAACTAAACTAAACTAAACTAAAATAAACTATACTAACCTTACCTAACTTAACATAACCTTGGCTAATCTAAATTAAAGTAAACTAAACTGACCAATCTTAACATAAACTAAGCTAAACTAAACTAAACTAAAATACACTAACCTATAAACTAAACTAAACTAAACTAACCTAACCTAACCGAACGTAACCTAACCGAAACTAAACTAAACTAAACTAAGCTAAACTATACTAAACTAAACTATTAACTAAACTGTAAACTAAAGTAAACTTAACTATAAACTAAATAAATTAAACTAAACTATAAACTAAATTAAACTTAACTAAACTAAACTAAACTAAACTAAACTAACCTAAATAAACCTAAATAAACTAAACTATACTAAACTAAACTAAACTAACCAAACCTAACCTAAACTAATTTAACCAAATCTAACCTAAACTAAACTAAACTAAACTAACCTAAAATAATCTAAACTAAACTAAACTAAACTATAAACTAAACTAAACTAAACTATAAACTAAACTATAAACTAAACTATACGAAAATAAACTAACCTAACCAAACCTAGCCTAACCTAACCTAAATTAAACTAAACTAAACTAACTTAACCTAACCTAACCTAACCTAAACTAAACTAAACTGAACTAAACAAAATAAACTAAACCAAACTAAACTATAAACAAAACTAAATTAAACTAAACTAAACTAAACTAACCTAACTAATCCTAACCTTACCTAACCTAACCTAAACTAAACTAAATAAAATAATGTAAACTATAACCTAAACTAAACTAACCAAACCTAACCTAAACTAAACTAAACTAACCTAACATAACATAACCTAATCTAAACTAAACTAAACTATAAGCTAAACTATAAACTAAGCTAAAATAATATAAACTAACCTAACCAAACCTAACCTAACCTAACCAAAATTAAACTAAACTAAACTAACTTAACCTAACCTAACCTAACCTAAACTAAACTGAACTAAATTAAATTAAAGTAAACTAAACTAAACTAAACTATAAACAAAACTAAATTAAACTAAACTAAACTAACCTAACCTAACCTAACCTAACCTAACATAACATAACCTAAACTAAACTATGCTAATATAAGTATAAACAAAACTAAACTAAACTAAGCTAATTAAACTAAACTAACCTAACCTATCCTAACCTAAACTAAACTAAACTAAACGAAACTAAACCTTAAACTAAACTAAAATATAAACTGAACTAAACTATAAACTGAAATAAACTAAACTAAACTAAACTAATCTAACCTAACCTAACCTAACTTAACCTAACCTAACATAAACTAAACTAAACTAACCGAACCTTACGTAACCTAACCTAAACTAAACTAAACTTAACTACAAACTAAACTATAAACTAAACTTATTTAAACTATAAACTAAACTAAACTAAACTATACTAAACTAAACTATACTAACCTTACCTAACCTAACATAACCTAACCTAAACTAAACTAAACTAAACTAAACAAAACTAACCTAACCTAACCTAACCTAACGTAAACTAAACAAAACAAATCAAACTAATCTATAAACTTAACTATAAACTAAACTAAACTAAACTATATATAAACTATAAACTAAACAAAATTAAACTATAAACTAAGCTAAACTAACCTTAACTAAACTAAACTAGACAAAACTAAACTAAGCTAAACTAAACTAAATTATCTAAACTATTCTTAACTATAAACTAAACTATAAACTAAATTAAACTAAACTATAAATTAAATTAAACAAACTAAACTAATCTGAACTAAACTAAACTTAACTATAAACTAAACTGTAACCTAAACTATAAACTAAACTAAACTATAAGCCAAATTAATTAAAATATAAAACCTTCCTAACCTAACCTAACCTAACCTAAAGTAAACTAAACTAAACAAAACTATACAAAACTAAACTAAGCTAAACTAAACTAACCTAATCTAACCTAACCTAACCTAAATTAAACTAAATTAAATTAAATTATAAACTATACTATAAACTAAAGTATAAACTAAACGAAACTAAACTAAACTAAACTCAACTAAACTTAGCTAACCTAACCTAACCTAACCTAACCTAAATTAAACGAAACTAAACCATAAACTAAACTATAAACTAAAATAAACTAAACTAAAGTATAAACTAAACTACACCAAACTAAACGAACATAACCTAAACTAACCTAACCTAAACTAATCTAACCTAAACTAACCTAACCTAAACTAAACTAAATGATACAATACTGAACTAAATTAACTAACCTAACGTAACATAACCTAACCTAAACTAAACTAAACTAAACTAACCTAACCTAAACTAAATTAAACTAAACATAAACTAAACTAAACTATAAACTAAAGTAAACTAAACTCAACAAACCTAACCTAACGTAACATAACCTAACCTAATTTAAACTAAACTAACCTATCCTAACCTAAAAAAAATTAAACTAAACTAAACTAAACTATACTAAACTATAAACTAAACTAAACTTAACTATAAAATAAAATAAACTAAACTAAACTAATCTAATCTAACCTAACCTTACCTAACCTAAACAGAACTAAACTAACCTAACCTAAACTAACCCAAACGAAACTAAACTAAACTATAAACTGAACTATAAATTAAACTAATTTAAACTATAAATTAATCTATAAATTAAACTAAATTAAACTATAACTACACTAAACTAAATTAATCTAAACTAAAATAACCTAACCTAACCTAACCTAAATTGAACTGAACTAACCTAACCTAACCTAACCTAACCTAAAATAAATTAACTAAACTAAACTGAACAAAAACTAAACTTTAAACTATACTAAACTAAAGTGTAATTAAACTATAAAATAAACTAAACTAAACTATGAACTAAACAAAACAATCCTAACCTAACCTAACCTAAACTAAACTAAATAAAATAAACTAAACTATTAACTCAACTATAAAGTAAACTATACTAAACTGTAAATAAACTATAAACTAAACAAAATTAAACTATAAACTAAGCTAAACTAAACTTAACTAAACTAAACAAAACAAATTAAACTAAACTAATCTAAACTAAACTAACCTAACCTAACCGAACGTAACCTAAACTAAACTAAACTAAGCTAAACTAACCTAACCTACCAGAACGTAACCTAACCGAAACTAAACTAAACTAAACTAAACTAAACTATAAACTTAACTAAACTAAACTAAACTAAACTATAAACTTAACTAAACTAAACTAAACTAAACTAATCTAACCTAACCTAACCTAACCTAACATAACATAAACTGAACTAAACTAAACTAATCTGAATTAACCTAACCTAACCTAACCTAATCTAACCAAAACTAAACTAAACTAAACTATAAACTAAACTATTAACTAAACTAATTTAAACTATAAATTAATCTATAAATTAAACTAAACTAAACTATGAACTAACCTAACCTAAACTAACCTAACCTAACCTAAACTAAACTAAACTAAACTAATATAACCTTACCTAAACTAAATTAAACTAAACTATAAACTAAATTATAAACTAAACTAAAATAAACTAAACTCAACTAACCTAACCTACCCTAACCTAACCTAACCTAAGGTAAATTAAACTAACCTAACCTAAAATAAATTAAACTAAACTAAACTATACTAAACTATAAACTAAAATAAACCAAACAATAAACTAAACTAAACTAAACTAATCTAACCTAACCTAACCTAACCAAAACTGTACTAAACTAAACTAACCTAACCTAACCTAATCTAACCTAAACTAAACTAAACTATAAACTGAACTATAAACTAAACTAATTTAAACTAAAAATTAATGTATACACTAAACTACACTAAACTATAAAGTAAATTAAACTAATTTAAACTAAACTAAACTAAACTAAAGTATAAACTAAACTAAACTATAAACTAAACTAAACTATAAACTAAACTATAAACTAAACTAAACTATAAACTAAACTAAACTAAGCTAACCTAACCTAACCTAACCTAACCTAACCTAAGCGAAACTCTACCAAACTAAACTAAACCAAACAAAACTAAACCAAATAAAATAAACTAAACAATATACTAGACCGTTAACTAAACTAAACTAAATTAAAGTATAAACTAACCTAACCTAAACTAAACTAATCTAACCTAAACTAACCTAACCTAAACTAAACTAAACGAAACTAAACTAAACTTAATTATCTAACCTAATCTAACCTAACCTAAACTAAACTAAACTAAACTAACATAACCTAACCTAAACTAAATTAAACTAACTTATAAACTTAACTAAACTATAAACTAAACTATAAACTAAACTAAAATATACTAAACTAATCTAACCTAACCTAACCTAACCTAAACTGAACTAAATTAAACTAAACTAAACTAACCTAACCTAACCTAACCTAACCTAAACTAAACTGAACTAACCTAACCTAACCTAACGTAAAATAAGCTAAACTAAACTAAACTGAACTTTAAACTTAACTAAACTAAACTGTAAATAAACTATAAACTAAACTAAACCAAACTAAGAACTAAACTAAACTAAACAAAACTAACCTAACCTAACTTTACCTAAATTAACTAATCAAAATAAATTAAACTATAAACTTAACTATAAACTAAACTAAACTACACTAAACTGAACTAACCAAACCTAACCTGATTTAAACTAAACTAAACTAACCGAACCTAACATAACCTAAACTAAACTAAACTATAAACTAAACTATAAACAAAACTAAATTAAACTAAACTAAACTAAACTAACCTAAACTAACCTAAACTAAACTATACTAATCTAAAGTATAAACAAAACTAAACTAAACTAAGCTAAATTAAACTAAACCAACCTAACCTAACCTAACCTCAACTAAACTAAACTACACGAAACTAAACTATAAACTAAACTAAACTATAAACTATTAACTAAACTATCAATTAACTAAACTCTATTTAACTGAACGAAACGAAACTAAACTAAACTAAACTATAAACTAATAACTAAATTATCAATTACTAAACTAAACTTAACTGAACGAAACGAAACTAAACTAAACTAACCTAACCTAACCTAACCTAAATTAAACTAAACTAAACTACAATAAACTCAGCTAAACTAAACTAAACTAAATTCAATGAAACTAAATTAAACTATAAATTAACCTAACTATAAACTAAACTAAACTAAACAAAACTAAACTAACCTAACCTAACCTAACTTAGCCTAACCTAACATAAATTAACTAAACTAACCTAACCCAATTTAACATAAACTAAATTAAACTAAACGAAATTAAAGTAAACTATAAACTAAACTAAACTATAAACTAAACTAAACTAAACTAAACTAAACTGACCTAACCTTAAGTACCCTAAACTAACCTAAAGTAACCTAACCTAACCTAACATAAACAAAACTAAACTAAACTAAACTGAGCTAAACTAAACTAAACTAAACTAAATTAAACTAAACTAAACCATAAATTAAACTAACTATGAACTAAACTAAAGAAAACTAAACTATCCTAACCTAACCTAACTTAACATAACCTACCTTAAATTAACAAAACTAACCGAACCTAACTTAACATAAACTAAACTAAAGTAAACTAAACGAAACTACACTAAACTATAAACTAAACTAAACTATAATCTAAACTAAACTAAACTAAATTAAACTGACCTAACCTAAACTACCCTAAACTGAATTAAACAAATGAAACTAAACAAAACAAAATCAACCAAACAAAACTAAACTAAATTAAACTATAATCTAAACTATAAACTAAACTAAACTAAACTTAACTAACCTAACCTTTTCTAACCTAACCTAACCTAAACTAAACTAAGCTAAACTAACCTAACCTAACCGAACGTAACCTCACCGAAACTAAACTAAACTAAACTAAACTAAATTAAACTAAATTAAACTAAACTATAAACTAAACTAAATTAAACTAAACTAAACTAAACTAACCTAACCTAACCTAACCTTACCTAACCTAACCTAAACTAAACTATACTAATCTAAAGTGTAAACAAAACTAAACTAAACTAAGCTACATTAAACTAAACTAACCTAATCTAACCTAACCTAAACTAAAGTTAACTAAACGAAACTAAACTGTAAACTAAACTAAACTATAAACTATTAACTAAAATATCAAATAACTAAACTAAACTAAACTGAACGAAACGAAACTAACCTAACCTAACCTAACCTAACCTAACCTAACCTAAAATAACTAAACTAAACTAACCAAACCTAACATAAACTAAACTAAACTATAAATTAAACTAACTATAAACTAAACTAAACAAAATTAAACTATCCTAACCTAACCTAACTTAACCTAACGTAACATAACTTACCATAAACTAAACTAAACTATACGAAATTAAACTAAACTATAAACTAAACTATAAACTAAACTTAACTATAAACTAAACTAAACTAAACTAAAATAAACTACACTAACCTCACCTAACTTAACATAACCTTGGCTAATCTAAATTAAAGTAAACTAAACTGACCTATCTTAACATAAACTAACCTAAACTAAACTAAACTAAAATACACTAACCTATAAACTAAACTAAACTAAACTAAACTATAAACAAAACTAAATTAAACTAAACTAAACCAAACTAACCTAACCAAACCTAACCTTACCTAACCTAACCTAAACTAAACTAAACAAAATAATGTAAACTATAACCTAAACTAAACTAACCAAACCTAACCTAAACTAAACTAAACTAACCTAACATATCCTAATATAAACTAAACTAAACTATAAGCTAAACTATAAACTAAAGTAAATTAAAATAAACTAACCTAACCAAACCTAACCTAACCAAAATTAAACTAAACTAAACTAACTTAACCTAACCTAACCTAACCTAAACTAAACTGAACTAAATTAAATTAAACTAAACTAAACTATAAAGAAAACTAAATTAAACTAAACTAATCTAACCTAACCTAACCAAACATAACCTAACATAACCTAACCTAAACTAAACTATGCTAATATAAGTATATACAAAACTAAACTAAACTATCCTAAATTAAACTAAACTAACCTAACCTAACCTGACCTAAACTAAAATAAACTAAACGAAACTAAACCTTAAACTAAACTAAACTATAAACTGAACTAAACTATAAACTGAAATAAACTAAACTAAACTAAACTAATCTAACCTAACCTAACCTAACTTAACCTAACCTAACATAAACTAAACTAAACTAACCTAACCTTACGTAATCTAACCTAAACTAAACTAAACTTAACTACAAACTAAACTATAAACTAAAATTAACTAAACTATACACTAAACTAAACTATACTAAACTAAACTATACTAACCTTACCTAACCTAACATAACCTAACCTAAACTAAACTAAACTAAAATAAACAAAACTAACCTAACCTAACCTAACCTAACGTAAACTAAACAAAACAAAACAAACTAAACTATAAACTTAACTATAACTTAAACTAAACAATATATAAACTATAAACTAAACAAAATTAAACTATAAACTAAGCTAAACTAAACTTAACTAATCTAAACTATTCTTAAATATAAACTAAACTAAATTAAACTAAACTATAAACTAAATTAAACTAAACTATAAACTAAATTAAACAAACTAAATTAATCTAAACTAAACTAAACTTAACTATAAACTAAACTATAACCTAAACTATAAACTAAACAAACTCTAAGCCAAATTAATTAAAATATAAAACCTTCCTAACCTAACCTAACCTAACCTAACCTAAACTAAACTAAACTAAACTAAACTAGACAAAACTAAACTAAGCTAAACTAAACTTACCATAACTTTACTAAACGAAACTATATATTGAACTATAAACTAAACTAAATTAAACTATAAGCTCAACTAAACTAAACAAAACTACACTATAAACTAAACTAAACTAAGCTAAACTAAACAAACTTAATCTAACCTAACCTAACTTAAACTAAACTAAATTAAACTTAATTATAAACTAAACTATAAACTAAAATATAAACTAAAAGAAACCTAACTAAACTAAACTAAACTTAACTAACCTAACCTAACCTAACCTAAACTAAACTAAACCAAACAAACCTAACCTAACCTAAACTAAATTAAACTAAACATAAACTAAACTAAACTATAAACTAAATTAAAGCAAATAAAACTAAACTAACCTAATCTAACATAACCTAACCTAAAGTAAACTAAACTAACCTATCATAAAATAAATTAAACTAAACTAAACTAAACTATATTAAACTATAAACTAAACTAAACTATAAATTAAACTAAACTAAACTAAACTAATCTAACCTAACCTAACCTAACATAACCTAAACTGAACTAAACTAAACTAAACTAAACTGAACTAACCTAACCAAACCTAACCTAATATAACAAAAACTAAACTAAACTAAACTATAAACTAAACTACAAACTAAACTAATTTAAAATATAAATTAATCTTTAAATTAAACTAAACTAAACTATAAACTAAACTAAACTAAATTAAACTAAACTAAACTAAACTAACCTAATCTAACCTAACCTAACCTACATTAAACTGAACTAACCTAACCTAACTTAACCTAATGTAAACTAAACTAAACTTAACTGAAAAAAACTAAACTTTAAACTAAACTAAACTAAACTGTAAATAAACTATAAACTAAACTAAACTAAACTATGAACTAAACTAAACTAACCTAACTTAACATAAACTAACCTAAACCAATTTAAACTAAACTATACTAACCTATAAACTAAACTAAACTAAACTAAACTGATCTAACCTAAACTACCCTAAACTAAACTAAACTAAACTAAACTAAAAAAAACAAAATTAACTAAACAAAACTAAACTAAATTAAACTATAAACTAAACTATAAACCGAACTAAACTATAAACTAAACTAAACTAAACTAAACTAAACTAACCTAACCTTTTCTAACCTAACCTAACCTAAACTAAACTAAACTAAGCTTAACTAACCTAACCTAACCGAACGTAACCTAACCGAAACTAAACTAAACTAAACTCAACTAAACTTAATTATAAACTTAACTAAACTAAACTAAACCTAACTAAACTAGACTAACCATACCTAACCTAACATAACGAAACCTAAGCTAACCTAAACCAAAGTAAACGAAACTAACCTTACCTAACGTAACCTAACCTAACCTAAAATAAATTAAACTAAACAGACCTAACCTAAACTACCGTAAACTAAACTAAACTAAAGTAAGATAAACAAAATTTAACTAAATTAAACTATAATCTAAACTATAAACTAAAATAAACAAAAGTAAACTTAACTAAACTAACCTTACCTAACTTAACCTAACCTAACATAAACTAAACTAATCTAACCTAACCTAACGTAACCTAACCTAAACTAAACTAAACTAAACTAAACTACAATCTAAACTATATACTAAACTTAACCTAACTATAAACCAAACTAAACTAAACTATACTAAACTAAACTATACTAACCTTACCTAACCTAACATAACCTAACCTAAACTAAACTAAACTAAACAAAACTAACCTATCCTAACCTAAACTAAACTAAACAAAATAACTAAACTAAAAACTAAACTAAACTGAAAACTAAACTAAAATAAACTAAACTAAACCTTTCTAACCTAACCTAACTTAACCTAACCTAACCTTAACTAAACTAAACTATAAACTCAACTAAACTATAAACTAAACTATACTAAACTATAAACTAAACTAAACTAAGCTAACCTAAGCTAACCTAACCTAAGCTAACCTAACCTAAACTAAACTAAACCAATCAAAATTAAACTAAAATAAAATAAAGTAAACCATAAACTAGACTATTAACTAAACTAAACTAAACTAAAGTATAAACTAAACTAAACTAAACTAACCTAACCTAAACTAACCTAACCTAAACTTAACTAATCTAACCTAAACTAACCTAACCTAAACTAAACTAATCTAAACGAAACTAAACTAAACTAAATTATCTAACCTAACCTAACCTAACGTAACCTAAACTAAACTACACTAACACAACCTAACCAAAACTAAATTAAACTAAACTATAAACTAAACTAAACTATAAATTAAACTATAAAATAAAATAAATATAATAAACTCAACTAACCTAACCTATCCTAACCTAAGGAAAATTAAACTAACCTAACCTAAAATAAATTAAACTAAACTATACTAAACTATAAACTAAAATAAACTAAACTATAAATTAAACTAAACGAAACTAATCTAACCTAACCTAACGTAACCTAACCTAAATTGAACTAAACTAAACTAAACTAAACTAACGTAACCTAACCTAACCTAATCTAACCTAAACTAAACTAAACTAAACTAAACTATAAACTGAACTATTAACTAAACTAATTTAAACTATAAATTAATGTATAAACTAAACTACACTAAACTATAAACTAAACTAAACTAAATTAAACTAAACTAACCTAACCTAACTTAACCTAAAATATACTAAACTAAACAAAACTGAAATATAAACTAAACTTTAAACTAAACTAAACTAAACTTTAAATAAACTATAAACTAAACTAAACTAAACTAAACTATGAACTAAACTAAACTAAACTAAACTAAACAAAGCTAACCTAACCTAACCTAACCTAACCTAACTTAAATAAATTAACTCAACAAAATAAAATAAACTATAAACTTAACTATAAACTAAACTAAACTAAACTAAACTAAACTAACCAAACCTAACCTAAACTAAACTTAACTAAACTAACCTAACCTAACATAACCTAAACTAAACTAAACTAAACTATAAACTAAACTAATATAAATAAACTAACCTAACCAAACCTAACCTAACCTAACCTAAATTAAACCAAACTAAACTAACTTAACCTAACCTATCCTAACCTAAACTAAACTGAACTAAACTAAACTAAACTAAACTATAAACAAAACTAAATTAAACTAAACTAAACTAAACTAACCTAACCTAACCTAACCTTACGTAACCTAACCTAAACTAAACTATACTAATCTAAAGTATAAACAAAACTAAACTAAACTAAGCTAAATTAAACTAAACTAACCTAACCTAACCTAACCTAAACTAAACTAAAGTAAACGAAACTAAACTATAAACTAAACTAAACTATAAACTGATAACTAAACTATCAATTAACAAAACTAAACTAAACTGAACGAAACGAAACTAAACTAAACTAACCTAACATAACCTAAACTACACTAAACTAACCTAACCTAACATAACATAAACTAAACTAAATTACAATAAACTCAGCTAAACTAAACTAAACTAAATTAAATTAAACTAAACTAAACTATAAATTAAACTAACTATAAACTAAACTAAACAAAACTAAACTATTCTAACCTAACCTAACTTAACCTAACCTAACATAAATTAACTAAACTAACCTAACCTAACTTAAAATAAACTAAACTAAACTAAACGAAGTTAAGGTAAACTATAAACTAAACTATAAACATAACTAAACTATAAACTAAACTAAACCTAACTAAACTGACCTAACCTAAAATACCGTAAACTAAACTAAACAAAACGAAACTAAACTAAACTACAAACTAAACCATAAACTAAACTAAACTATAAACTAAACTAAAATAAACTAGATTAACCTTACCTAACTTAACATAACCTTGGCTAATCTAAATTGAAGTAAACTAAACTAACCTAACTTAACATAAACTAAGCTAAACTAAACTAAACTATACTAACCTATAAACTAAACTAAACTAAACTAAACTAAACTGACCTAACCTAAACAACCCTAAACTAAATTAAACTAAACTTAACTAAACAAAACATAATTAACTTAACAATACTAAACAAAATTAAACTATAAACTAAACTATAAACTAAACTAAACTAATCTAAACTAACCTAACCTTTTTTAACCTAACCTATCATAACTAAACTAAATTAAGATAAATTAACCTAACCTAACCGAACGTAACCTAACCGAAACTAAACTAAACTATACTAAACTTAACTATAAACTTAACTAAACTAAACTAAACCTAACTAAACTAGACTAACCTTACCTAACCTAACATAACGAAACCTATGCTAACCTAAATTAAAGTAAACGAAAATAACCTTACCTAACCTAACCTAACATAAAAGAAATTAAACTAAACAGACCTAACCTAAACTACCCTAAACTAAACTAAACTAAAGTAAACAAAACAAAACTAAACTAAATTAAAATATAATCTAAACTATAAACTGAACTAAAGTATAAACTAAAATAAACAAAACTAAACTAAACTAACTAACCGAACGTAAACTAACTTAACCTAACCTAACTTAAACTAAACTAATCTAACCTAACCTAGCGTAATCTAACCTAAACGAAACTAATCTAAACTAAACTGAACTACAAACTAAACTATAAACTAAACTTATCCTAACTATAAACTAAACTAAACTAAACGATACTAAACTAAACTATACTAACCTTACCTAACCTAACATAACCTAACCAAAAACTAAACTAAACTAAACTAAACAAAACTAACCTATCCTAAACTAAACAAAATAACTAAACTATAAACTTAACTATAAACTAAACTAAACTAAACTATAAATAAACTATATACTAAACTATACTAAACTAAACTAAAAACTAAACTAAACTGAAAACTAAATTAAACTAAATTAACTAAACTTTTCTAACCTAACCTAACCTTACCTAACCTAACTTAAACTAAACTAAACTAACCTAAACTAACCTAAACTAAACTAAACTAAACTACAAAAAAAACTAAACTAAACTATAAACTAAACTAAACTATAAACTATCTATAAACTAAACTAAAGTAAACTATAAACTAAACTATATTTAGCTAACCTAAGCTAACCTAATCTAACCTAACCTAACGTAAACGAAACTAAACATGACTAACCTAAACCAAACAAAACTAAACTAAAATAAAATAAACTAAACCATAAACTAAACTAAACTAAACTAACTTGACCTAAACTAACCTAACCTAAACTAAACTAATCCAACCTAAACTAGCCTAACCTAAACTAAATTAAACTAAACTAAATTAATTATCTAACCTAACCTAAACTAACCTATACTAAACTAAACTAAACTATAAACTTAACTAAAATAAACTAAACTCAACCACCCCACCTAACCTAACCTAATTTAAGGTAAATTAAACTAACCTAACCTAAAATAAATTAAACTAAATTAAACTAAACTATACTGAACTATAAACTAAAATAAACTAAACTATAAACTAAACTAAACTAATCTACCCTAAGCTAACCTAACCTAACCTAAACTGAACTAAACTAAACTAAACTAAAATAAGCTAACCTAACCTAATCTAACCTAAACTAAACTAAACTAAACTAAACTATAAATTGAACTATAAACTAAAATAATGTAAACTATAAATTAATGTATAAACTAAACTACACAAAACTATAAAGTAACCTAAACTCAATTAAACTAAACTAAACTAAACTAACTTAACCTAACCTAACCTAACCTAAACTAAACTCAACTAAATTAAATTAAACTAAACTAAACTAAACTATAAACAAAACTAAATTAAACTAAACTAAACTAAACTAACCTAACCTAACCTAACCTAAACTAAATTGAACTAACCTAACCTAATTTAACCTAAAATAAACTAAACTAAACTAAACTGAAATATAAACTAAGCTTTAAACTAAACTAAACTAAACTGTAAATTAACTATAAACTAAACTAAACTAAACTATGAACTAAACTAAACTAAACTAAACTAAACAAAGCTAACCTATCCGAACCTAATCTAACTAACCAAACCTAACCTAAATAAATTATATCAACAAAATAAACTAAACTATAAACTTAACCATAAACTAAACTAAACTAAACTAAACTAAACTAACCTGAACTAAACTAAACTAAACTAACCTAACCTAACATAACCTAAACTAAACTAAACTAAACTATAAACTAAACTAAAATAAATAAACTAACCTAACCAAACCTAACCCAACCTAACCAAACCAAACTAAACTAACTTAACCTAACGTAACCTAAGCTAAACTAAACTGAACTAAACTAAACTAAACTAAACTATAAACAAAACTAAATTAAACTAAACTAACCTAAACTAACCTAACCTAACCTAACCTAAACTAAACTATGCTAATCTAAAGTATAAACAAATTAAACTAAACTAAGCTAAATTAAACTAAACTAACCTAACCTAACCTAAACTAAACTAAACTAAACGAAACTAAACTATAAACTAAACTAAACTATAAACTGTTAACTAAACTATCAATTAACTAAACTAAACTAAACTGAACGAAACGAAACTAAAATAAACTAACCTAACATAACCTAAACTACACTAAACTAACCTAACCTAACATAACATAAACTAAACTAAACTACAATAAACTCAGCTATACTAAACTTAACTAAATTCAATTAAACTAAACTAAACTATAAATTAAATTAACTATAAACTAAACTAAACAAAACTAAACTGACATAACCTAAAATACCCTAAACTAACCTAACCTAACCTAACCTAACATAAACAAAACTAAAGTAAACTAAACTGAGCTAAACTAAACTAAACTAAAATAAATTAAACTAAACTAAACTATAAATTAAACTAACTATAAACTAAACTAAACAAAACTAAACTACTCTAACCTAACCTAGCTTAACCTAACCTAACACAAATTAACTAAACTAACCTAACCTAACTTAACATAAACTAAACTAAACTAAATTTTAAACTAAATTATTAACTAAACTATAAACTAAACTAAAATAAACTAGACTAACCTTACCTAACTTAACATAACCTTGGCTAATCTAAATTAAAGTAAACTAAACTAACCTAACTTAACATAAACTAAGCTAAACTAAACTAAACTAAACTATACTAACCTATAAACTAAACTAAACTAAACTAAACTGACCTACACTAAACAACCCTAAACTAAATTAAACTAAACTTAACTAAACAAAACATAATTAACTAAACAAAACTAAACAAAATTAAACTATAAACTAAACTATAAACTCAACTAAACTATAAACTAAACTAAACTAAACTAAACTAACCTAACCTTTTCTAACCTAACCTAACCTAAACTAAACTAAGCTAAACTAACCTAACCTAACCGAACGTAACCTCACCGAAACTTAACTAAACTAAACTAAACTAAATTAAACTAAATTAAACTAAACTATAAACTAAACTAAATTAAACTAAACTAAACTAAACTAAACTAACCTAACCTAACCTTACCTAACCTAACCTAAACTAAACTATACTAATCTAAAGTGTAAACAAAACTAAACTAAACTAAGCTACATTAAACTAAACTAACCTAATCTAACCTAACCTAAACTAAACTTAACTAAACGAAACTAAACTGTAAACTAAACTAAACTATAAACTATTAACTAAAATATCAAATAACTAAACTAAACTAAACTAAACTAACTTAACCTAACCTAACCTAACCTAACATAACCTAACCTAAACTAAACTATGCTAATATAAGTATATACAAAACTAAACTAAACTATGCTAAATTAAACTAAACTAACCTAACCTAACCTAACCTAACCTAACATAACCTAACCTAAACTAAACTATGCTAAATTAAACTAAACTAACCTAACCTAACCTGACCTAAACTAAACTAAACTAAACGAAACTAAACCTTAAACTAAACTAAACTATAAACTGAACTAAACTATAAACTGAAATAAACTAAACTAAACTAAACTAATCTAACCTAACCTAACCTAACTTAACCTAACCTAACATAAACTAAACTAAACTAACCTAACCTTACGTAACCTAACCTAAACTAAACTAAACTTAACTACAAACTAAACTATAAACTAAAATTAACTAAACTATAAACTAAACTAAACTATACTAAACTAAACTGTACTAAACTAAACTATACTAACCCTACCTAACCTAACATAACCTAACCTAAACTAAACTAAACTAAAATAAACAAAACTAACCTAACCTAACCTAACGCAAACTAAACAAAACAAAACAAACTAAACTATAAACTTAACTATAAACTAAACTAAACTAAACAATATATAAACTATAAACTAAACAAAATTAAACTATAAACTAAGCTAAACTAAACTTAACTAATCTAAACTAGACAAAACTAAACTAAGCTAAACTAAACTAAACTAATCTAAACTATTCTTAACTATAAACTAAACTAAATTAAACTAAACTATAAACTAAATTAAACTAAACTATAAACTAAATTAAACAAACTAAACTAATCTAAACTAAACTAAACTTAACTATAAACTAAACTATAACCTAAACTATAAACTGAACTAAACTCTAAGCCAAATTAATTAAAATATAAAACCTTCCTAACCTAACCTAACCTAACCTAAACTAAACTAAACTAAACTAAACTAGACAAAACTAAACTAAGCTAAACTAAACTTACCATAACTTTACTAAACGAAACTATATATTGAACTATAAACTAAACTAAATTAAACTATAAGCTCAACTAAACTAAACAAAACTACACTATAAACTAAACTAAACTAAGCTAAACTAAACAAACTTAATCTAACCTAACCTAACTTAAACTAAACTAAATTAAACTTAATTATAAACTAAACTATAAACTAAAATATAAACTAAAAGAAACCTAACTAAACTAAACTAAACTTAACTAACCTAACCTAACCTAAACTAACCTAACCTAACTTAAACGAAACTAAACCATAAACTTAGCTATAAACCAAACTAAACTAAACTAAAGTATAAACTAAACTACACCAAACTAAACGAACATAACCTAAACTAACCTAACCTGAACTAATCTAACCTAAAGTAACCTAACCTAAACTAAACTAAACAAAACTAAACTGAACTAAATTATCTAACCTAACCTAACCTAAATTAACCTAAACTAAAGTAAACCAAACAAACCTAACCTAACCTAAACTAAATTAAACTAAACATAAACTAAACTAAACTATAAACTAAATTAAAGCAAATAAAACTAAACTAACCTAATCTAACATAACCTAACCTAAAGTAAACTAAACTAACCTATCATAAAATAAATTAAACTAAACTAAACTAAACTATATTAAACTATAAAATAAACTAAACTATAAATTAAACTAAACTAAACTAAACTAATCTAACCTAACCTAACCTAACATAACCTAAACTGAACTAAACTAAACTAAACTAAACTGAAATAACCTAACCAAACCTAACCTAATATAACAAAAACTAAACTAAACTAAACTATAAACTAAACTATAAACTAAACTAATTTAAAATATAAATTAATCTTTAAATTAAACTAAACTAAACTATAAACTAAACTAAACTAAATTAAACTAAACTAAACTAAACTAACCTAATCTAACCTAACCTAACCTACATTAAACTGAACTAACCTAACCTAAATTAACCTAATGTAAACTATACTAAACTTACCTGAAAAAAACTAAACTTTAAACTAAACTAAACTAAACTGTAAATAAACTATAAACTAAACTAAACTAAACTATGAACTAAACTAAACTAACATAACTTAACATAAACTAACCTAAACCAATTTAAACTAAACTATACTAACCTATAAACTAAACTAAACTAAACTAAACTGATCTAACCTAAACTACCCTAAACTAAACTAAACTAAACTAAAGTAAACAAAACAAAATTAACTAAACAAAACTAAACTAAATTAAACTATAAACTAAACTATAAACTCAACTAAACTATAAACTAAACTAAACTAAACTAAACTAAACTAACCTAACCTTTTCTAACCTAACCTAACCTAAACTAAACTAAACTAAGCTTAACTACACTTAATTATAAACTTAACTAAACTAAACTAAACCTAACTAAACTAGACTAACCATACCTAACCTAACATAACGAAACCTAAGCTAACCTAAACCAAAGTAAACGAAACTAACCTTACCTAACGTAACCTAACCTAACCTAAAATAAATTAAACTAAACAGACCTAACCTAAACTACCCTAAACTAAACTAAACTAAAGTAAGATAAACAAAATTTAACTAAATTAAACTATAATCTAAACTATAAACTAAAATAAACAAAAGTAAACTAAACTAAACTCACCTTACCTAACTTCACCTAACCTAACATAAACTAAACTAATCTAACCTAACCTAACGTAACCTAACCTAAACTAAACTAAACTAATCTAAACTAAACTAAACTACAAACTAAACTATATACTAAACTTAACCTAACTAAAAACCAAACTAAACTAAACTATACTAAACTAAACTATACTAACCTTACCTAACCTAACATAACCTAACCTAAACTAAACTAAACTAAACAAAACTAACCTATCCTAACCTAAACTAAACTAAACAAAATAACTAAACTAAAAACTAAACTAAACTGAAAACTAAACTAAAATAAACTAAACTAAACCTTTCTAACCTAACCTAACTTAACCTAACCTAACCTTAACTAAACTAAACTATAAACTCAACTAAACTATAAACTAAACTATACTAAACTATAAACTAAACTAAACTAAGCTAACCTAAGCTAACCTAACCTAAGCTAACCTAACCTAAACTAAACTAAACCAATCAAAATTAAACTAAAATAAAATAAACTAAACCATAAACTAGACTATTAACTAAACTAAATCAAACTAAAGTATAAACTAAACTAAACTAAACTAACCTAACCTAAACTAACCTAACCTAAACTTAACTAATCTAACCTAAACTAACCTAACCTAAACTAAACTAATCTAAACGAAACTAAACTAAACTAAATTATCTAACCTAACCTAACCTAACGTAACCTAAACTAAACTACACTAACACAACCTAACCAAAACTAAATTAAACTAAACTATAAACTAAACTAAACTATAAATTAAACTATAAAATAAAATAAATATACTAAACTCAACTAACATAACCTATCCTAACCTAAGGAAAATTAAACTAACCTAACCTAAAATAAATTAAACTAAACTATACTAAACTATAAACTAAAATAAACTAAACTATAAAATTAAACTAAACTAAACTAATCTAACCTAACCTAACGTAACCTAACCTAATTTGAACTAAACTAAACTAAACTAAACTAACCTAACCTAACCTAACCTAACCTAATCTAACCTAAACTAAACTAAACTAAACTAAACTATAAACTGAACTATTAACTAAACTAATTTAAACTATAAATTAATGTATAAACTAAACTACACTAAACTATAAACTAAACTAAACTAAATTAAACTAAACTAACCTAATCTAACTTAACCTAAAATAAACTAAACTAAACAAAACTGAAATATAAACTAAACTTTAAACTAAACTAAACTAAACTGTAAATAAACTATAAACTAAACTAAACTAAACTAAACTATGAACTAAACTAAACTAAACTAAACTAAACAAAGCTAACCTAACCTAACCTAACCTAACCTAACCTAACCTAACCTAACTTAAATAAATTAACTCAACAAAATAAAATAAACTATAAACTTAACTATAAACTAAACTAAACTAAACTAAACTAAACTAACCAAACCTAACCTAAACTAAACTTAACTAAACTAACCTAACCTAACATAACCTAAACTAAACTAAACTAAACTATAAACTAAACTAATATAAATAAACTAACCTAACCAAACCTAACCTAACCTAAACTAAATTAAACCAAACTAAACTAACTTAACCTAACCTATCCTAACCTAAACTAAACTGAACTAAACTAAACTAAACTAAACTATAAACAAAACTAAATTAAACTAAACTAAACTAAACTAACCTAACCTAACCTAACCTTACGTAACCTAACCTAAACTAAACTATACTAATCTAAAGTATAATCAAAACTAAACTAAACTAAGCAAAATTAAACTAAACTAACCTAACCTAACCTAACCTAAACTAAACTAAAGTAAACGAAACTAAACTATAAACTAAACTAAACTATAAACTGTCAACTAAACTATCAATTAACAAAACTAAACTAAACTGAACGAAACGAAACTAAACTAAACTAACCTAACATAACCTAAACTACACTAAACTAACCTAACCTAACATAACATAAACTAAACTAAACTACAATAAACTCAGCTAAACTAAACTAAACTAAATTAAATTAAACTAAACTAAACTATAAATTAAACTAACTATAAACTAAACTAAACAAAACTAAACTATTCTAACCTAACCTAACTTAACCTAACCTAACATAAATTAACTAAACTAACCTAACCTAACCTAACATAAACTAAACTAAACTAAACGAAGTTAAGGTAAACTATAAACTAAACTATAAACATAACTAAACTATAAACTAAACTAAACCTAACTAAACTGACCTAACCTAAAATACCCTAAACTAAACTAACCTAACCTAACCTAACATAAACAAAACTAAAGTAAACTAAACTGAGCTAAACTAAACTAAACTAAACTATATAAAACTAAACTAAACTATAAATTAAACTAACTATAAACTAAACTAAACAAAACTAAACTACCCTAACCTAACCTAACTTAACCTAACCTAACATAAATTAACTAAACTAACCTAACCTAACTTAACATAAACTAAACTAAACAAAACGAAACTAAACTAAACTACAAACTAAACTATAAACTAAACTAAACTATAAACTAATCTAAAATAAACTAGACTAACCTTACCTAACTTAACATAACCTTGGCTAATCTAAATTGAAGTAAACTAAACTAACCTAACTTAACATAAACTAAGCTAAACTAAACTAAACTAAACTATACTAACCTATAAACTAAACTAAACTAAACTAAACTAAACTGACCTAACCTAAACAACCCTAAACTAAATTAAACTAAACTTAACTAAACAAAACATAATTAACTTAACAATACTAAACAAAATTAAACTATAAACTAAACTATAAACTAAACTAAACTAATCTAAACTAACCTAACCTTTTTTAACCTAACCTATCATAACTAAACTAAATTAAGATAAATTAACCTAACCTAACCGAACGTAACCTAACCGAAACTAAACTAAATTAAACTAAACTTAACTATAAACTTAACTAAACTAAACTAAACCTAACTAAACTAGACTAACCTTACCTAACCTAACATAACGAAACCTATGCTAACCTAAATTAAAGTAAACGAAAGTAACCTTACCTAACCTAACCTAACATAAAATAAATTAAACTAAACAGACCTAACCTAAACTACCCTAAACTAAACTAAACTAAAGTAAACAAAACAAAACTAAACTAAATTAAAATATAATCTAAACTATAAACTGAACTAAAGTATAAACTAAAATAAACAAAACTAAACTAAACTAACTAACCGAACTAACTAACTTAACCTAACCTAACATAAACTAAACTAATCTAACCTAACCTAGCGTAATCTAACCTAAACTAAACTAATCTAAACTAAACTAAACTACAAACTAAACTATAAACTAAACTTAACCTAACTATAAACTAAACTAAACTAAACGATACTAAACTAAACTATACTAACCTTACCTAACCTTACATAACCTAACCAAAAACTAAACTAAAGTAAACTAAACAAAACTAACCTATCCTAAACTAAACAAAATAACTAAACTATAAACTTAACTATAAACTAAACTAAACTAAACTATAAATAAACTATATACTAAACTATACTAAACTAAACTAAAAACTAAACTAAACTAAAAACTAAACTAAACTGAAAACTAAACTAAATTAAACTAAACTAAACTTTTCTAACCTAACCTAACCTTACCTAACCTAACTTAAACTAAACTAAACTAACCTAAACTAACCTAAACTAAACTAAACTAAACTACAAAAAAAACTAAACTAAACTATAAACTAAACTAAACTATAAACTATCTATAAACTAAACTAAACTAAACGATAAACTAAACTATATTTAGCTAACCTAAGCTAACCTAATCTAACCTAACCTAACGTAAACGAAACTAAACATGACTAACCTAAACCAAACAAAACCAAATAAAAATAAAATAAACTAAACCATAAACTAAACTAAACTAAACTAACTTGACCTAAACTAACCTAACCTAAACTAAACTAATCCAACCTAAACTAGCCTAACCTAAACTAAATTAAACTAAACTAAATTAATTATCTAACCTAACTTAACTAACCTATACTAAACTAAACTAAACTATAAACTAAACTAAAATAAAATAAACTCAACCACCCCACCTAACCTAACCTAATTTAAGGTAAATTAAACTAACCTAAGCTAAAATAAATTAAACTAAATTAAACTAAACTATACTGAACTATAAACTCAAATAAACTAAACTATAAACTAAACTAAACTAATCTACCCTAACCTAACCTAACCTAACCTAAACTGAACTAAACTAAACTAAACTAAAATAAGCTAACCTAACCTAATCTAACCTAAACTAATCTAAACTAAACTATAAATTGAACTATAAACTGAAATAATTTAAACTATAAATTAATGTATAAACTAAACTACACAAAACTATAAAGTAAACTAAACTCAATTAAACTAAACTAAACTAAACTAACTTAACCTAACCTAACCTAACCTAAACTAAACTCAACTAAATTAAATTAAACTAAACTAAACTAAACTATAAACAAAACTAAATTAAACTAAACTAAACTAATCTAACCTAACCTAACCTAACATAACCTAACCTAAACTAAACTATACTACTCTAAGTATAAACAAAACTAAACTAAACTAAGCTAAATTAAACTAAACTAACCTAACCTAACCTAAACTGAACTAAACTAAACGAAACTAAACCTTAAACTAAACTAAACTATAAACTAAACTAAACAATAAACTGAAATAAACTAAACTAAACTAAACTAAACTAACCTAACCTAACCTAAATTCACCTAACCCTACATAAAGTAAACTAAACTAACCTAACCTTACCTAACCTAACTTAAACTAAACTAAACTAAACTATAAACTAAACTTAACTAAACTATAAACTAAACTTAACTATACTGAACTAAACTATATTAACCTTACCTAACCTAACATAACCTAACCTAAACTAAACTAAACTAAACTAAACTTAATAAAACTAACCTAACCTAACCTATCCTAACCTAACCTAACGTAAACTAAACTAAACAAAACAAACTAAACTATAAACTTAACTATAAACTAAAATGAACTATATATAAACTATAAACTAAACAAAATTAAACCATAAACTAAGCTAAACTAAACTTAACTATACTAAATTAGACAAAACTAAACTAAGCTAAACTAAACTAAACTATAAACTAAACTATAAACTAAACTAAACTAAACTAAACTAAGCTAAACTAAACTAAACTAAAATATTATTAACTATAAACTAAACTAAATTAAACTTAACTATAAACTAAATTAAACTAAACTATAAATAAATTAAACAAACTAAACTAATCTAAATTAAACTAACTAAACTAAACTGTAACCTAAACTATAAACTAAACTAAACTATAAGCCAAATTAAACTAAAATATAAAACCTTCCTAACCTAACCTAACCTAACCTAACCTAACCTAACCTAAACTAAACTAAACTAAACTAAACTAAACTAGACAAAACTAAACTAAGCTACACTAAACTAAACATAACTTTACTAAATGAAACTATATATTGAACTATAAACTAAACTAAATTAAACTATAAGATCAACTAAACTAAACAAAACTACACTATAAACTAAACTAAACTAAGTTAAACTAAACTAACTTAATCTAACCTAACCTAACTTAAACTAAAGTAAATTAAACAAATTATAAACTAAACTATAAACTAAAATATACACTAAACGAAACTAAACTAAACTAAACTAAACTTAGCTAACCTAACCTAACTTAACCTAACCTAACCTAACTTAAACGAAACTAAACCATAAACTAAACTATAAACCAAATTAACCTAAACTAAAGTATAAACTAAACTACACCAAACTAAACGAATATAACCTAAACTAACCTATCCTAAACTAATATACCCTAAACTAACCTAACCTAAACCAAACTAAACGAAACTAAACTTTACTAAATTATCTAACCTAACCTTACCTAACCTAACCTAACCTAACCTAACCTAAACTAAACTAAACATAAACTAAACTAAACTATTCACCAAACTAAAGTAAATAAAACTCAACTAACCTAACCTAACATAACCTAACTTAAAGTAAACTAAACTAACCTAACCTAAAATAAATTAAACTAAACTAAACTAAACTATACTAAACTATAAACCAAACTAAACTAAACTATAAACTAAACTAAACTAAACTAATCTAACCTAACCTAACCTAACATAACCTAAACTGAACGAAACTAAACTAAACTGAACTAACCTAACCAAACCTAACCTAATATAACCAAAACTAAACTAAACTAAACTATAAACTAAACTAATTTAAACTATAAATTAATCTATAAATTAAACTAAACTAAACTATAAACTAAACTAAACTAAATTAAACTAAACTAAACTAAACTAACCTAATCTAACCTAACCTAACCTAACCTAAATTAAACTGAACTAACCAAACCTAAACTAACCTAATGTAAACTAAACTAATATAAACTAAACTGAACCAAACTAAACTTTAAACTAAACTAAACTGTAAATAAAATATAAACTAAACTAAACTAAACTATGAACTAAACTAAACTAAACTAAACTAACCTAACTCAAACTAACCTAAACTAACCTAAAGTAAAGTAAACTAATCTAACCTAAACTAACCTAACCTAAACTAAACTAAACTAAACGAAACTAAACTAAACTAAATTATCTAACTTAACCTAACCTAACCTAACCTAACCTAACCTAAACTGAACTAAACTAAACTAACATAACCTAACCTAAACTAAATTAAACTAAACTATAAACTAAACTAAACTATAAACTAAACTAAAATAAACTAAACTCAACTAACCTACCCTAACCTAACGTAATCTAAGGTAAATTAAACTAACCTTACCTAAAATAAATTAAACTAAACTAAACTATAAACTAAAATAAGCTAAATTATAAACTAAACTAAACTAAACTAATCTAACCTAATCTAACCTAAACTAAACTAAACTAAACTAAACTATAAACTGAACTATAAAATAACCTAATTTAAACTATAAATTAATGTATAAACTAAACTACACTAAACTATAAAGTAAATTAAACTAATTTAAACTAAACTAAACTAAACTGTGAACTAAACTAAACTAAACTAAAGAAAACTAACCTAACCTAACCTAACCTAACTTAACCTAAATTAACTAAACAAAATAAACTAAAATATAAACTTAGCTAAAAACTAAACTAAACTAAACTGAACTAAACTAACCAAACCTAACCTAAATTAAACTAAACTAAACTAACTTAACCTAACCTAACCTAACCTAACCTAAACTAAACTAAACTGAACTAAACTAAATTAAACTAAACTAAACTAAACTATAAACAAAACTAAATTAAAATAAACTAAACTAAACTAACTAAACCTAAACTAAACTAAACAAAGCGATACTAAACTATAAACTAAACTAAACTATACACTATTAACTAAATTATCAATTAACTAAACTAAATAAAACTGAACGAAACGAAACTAAACTAACCTAACCTAACCTAACCTAAACTAAACTAAACTAACCTAACATAACATAAACTAAACTAAACTAAACTAAACGGAGCTAAACTAAACTAAACTAAATTAAAGTAAACTAAACTTTAAATTAAACTAACTATAAACTAAACTAAACAAAACTAAACTATCCTAACCTAACCTAACTTAACCTAACATAACATAAATTAACAAAATTAACCTAACCTAACTTAACAAAAACTAAATTAAAATAAACGAAATAAAACTAAACTATAAAATAAACTATAAACTAAACTAAACTATAAACTAAACTATAAACTAACCTATACTAAAATAAACCAACATAGCCAAACCTTACCTAACCTAACGTAAATTAAACTAAACTAAACTAACTTAACATAACCTAACCTAACCTAAAATAAACTGAAATGAACTAAATTAAACTAAACTAAACTAAACTATAAACAAAACTAAATTAATTTAAACTAAACTAAACTAACCTACTCTAACCTAACCTAATCTAACCTAAACTAAACTAAACTAAACTAAACTATAAACTGAACCATAAACTAAACTAATTTAAACTATAAATTAATGTATAAACTAAACTACACTAAACTATAAAGTAAACTAAACTCAATTAAACTAAACTAAACTAACTTAACATAACCTAACCTAACCTAAACTAAACTGAAATGAACTAAATTAAACTAAACTAAACTAAACTATAAACAAAACTAAATTAATTTAAACTAAACTAACTTAACCTAACCTAACCTAACCTAAACTAAACTCAACTAAATTAAATTAAACTAAACTAAACTAAACTATAAACAAAACTAAATTAAACTAAACTAAACTAACATAACCTAACCTAACATAACCTAACCTAAACTAAACTATACTACTATAAGTATAAACATAACTAAACTAAACTAAGCTAAATTAAACTAAACTAACCTAACCTAACCTAACTTAACTAAACCAAACTAAACGAAACTAAACCTTAAACTAAACTAAACTATAAATTAACTAAACTATAAACTGAAATAAAATAAATTAAACTAAATTAACTATCCTAACCTAACCTAACTTAACCTAACCTAACATAAATTAACTAAACTAACCTAACCTAACTTAACATAAACTAAACTAAACTAAACTAAACTAAACTATAAACTAAACTAAACTAAATTAAAATAAACTAGACTAACCTCACCTAACTTAACATTACCTTGGCTAATCTAAATTAAAGTAAACTAAACTAACCTAACTTAACATAAACTAACCTAAACTAAACTATACTAATCTATAGAATAAACTAAAGTAAACTAAACTAAACTAAACTAAACTAAACTAAACTATTCTAAACTAAAAACAACAAAATGAACTAAACAAAACTAAAATAAATTAAACTATAAACAAAACTATAAACTCAACTACACTATAAACTTAACTAAACCAACCTAACCTTTCCTAACCTAATCTAACCTAACCTAACCTAACCTAAACTAAACTAAACTAAGCTAAACTAATCTAACCTAACCAAACGTAAACTAACCGAAACTAAACTAAACTAAACTAAACTTAACTATAAACTTGACTGAACCTAACTGAACTAGACTAACCTTACCTAACGTAACATAACCTAACCTAAGCTAACCTAAACTAAAATAAACGAAACTAACCTTACCTAGCCTAACCTAACCTAAATTAAAATAAACTAAACACACCTAACCTAAACTACCCTAAACTAAACTAAACTAAACTAAACCAAACAAAACAAAACTAAACTAAATTAAACTATAAACTAAACTATAAATTAAAATAACTATAAACTAAACTAAACTATAAACTAAAATATACTAAACTAAACTAAACTAAACTAACCTAACCTAACCTAACTTAACCTAACCTAGCATAAACTAAACTAAACTAACCTAACCTAACGTAACCTAAAATAAATGAAAATAAACTAAACTAAATTATCTAACCTAACCTAACCTAACGTAACCTAAACTAAACTACACTAACATAACCTAACCTAAACTAAATTAAACTAAACTATAAAGTAAACTAAACTATAAACTAAACTATAAAATAAAATAAATATACTAAACTCAACTAACCTAACCTAACCTAACCTAAGGTATTTTAAACTAACCTAACATAAAATAAATTAAACTAAACTAAACTATACTAAACTATAAACTAAAATAAACTAAACTATAAACTAAACTAAACTAAACTAATCTAACCTAATCTAACCTAACCTAACCTAAATTGAACTAAACTAAACTAAACTAAACTAACCTAACCAAACCTAACCTAACCTAATCTACCCTAAACTAAACTAAACTAAACTAAACTATAAACTGAACTATTAACTAAACTAATTTAAACTATAAATTAATGTATAAACTAAAATACACGAAAATATAAACTAAACTAAACTAAATTAAACTAACCTAACCTAACCTAAACTAAATTGAACTAACCTAACCTAACTTAACCTAAAATAAACTAAACTAATCTAAACTGAAATATAAACTAAACTTTAAACTAAACTAAACTAAACTGTAAATTAACTATAAACTAAACTAAACTAAACTATGAACTAAACTAAACTAAACTAAACTAAACAAAGCTAACCTATCCGAACCTAATCTAACTAACCTAATCTAACCTAAATAAATTAACTCAACAAAATAAACTAAACTATAAACTTAACTATAAACTAAACTAAACTAAACTAAACTAAACTAACCTAAACTAAACTAAACTAAACTAACCTAACCTAACACAACCTAAACTAAACTAAACTAAACTATAAACTAAACTAAAATAAATAAACTAACCTAACCAAACCTAACCCAACCTAACCAAACCAAACTAAACTAACTTAACCTAACGTAACCTAAGCTAAACTAAACTGAACTAAACTAAACTAAACTATAAACAAAACTAAATTAAACTAAACTAACCTAAACTAACCTAACCTAACCTAACCTTACGTAACCTAACCTAAACTAAACTATACTAATCTAAAGTATAAACAAATTAAACTAAACTAAGCTAAATTAAACTAAACTAACCTAACCTAAACTAAACTAAACTAAACTAAACGAAACTAAACTATAAACTAAACTAAACTATAAACTGTTAACTAAACTATCAATTAACTAAACTAAACTAAACTGAACGAAACGAAACTAAAATAAACTAAACTAACATAACCTAAACTACACTAAACTAACCTAACCTAACATAACATAAACTAAACTAAACTACAATAAACTCAGCTATACTAAACTAAACTAAATTCAATTAAACTAAACTAAACTATAAATTAAATTAACTATAAACTAAACTAAACAAAACTAAACTGACATAACCTAAAATACCCTAAACTAACCTAACCTAACCTAACTTAACATAAACAAAACTAAAGTAAACTAAACTGAGCTAAACTAAACTAAACTAAATTAAACTAAACTAAACTATAAATTAAACTAACTATAAACTAAACTAAACAAAACTAAACTACCCTAACCTAACCTAGCTTAACCTAACCTATCACAAATTAACTAAACTAACCTAACCTAACTTAACATAAACTAAACTAAACTAAATTTTAAACTAAATTATAAACTAAACTAAACTATAAACGAAACTAAAATAAACTAGACTAACCTTACCTAACTTAACATAACCTTGGCTAATCTAAATTAAAGTAAACTAAACTAACCTAACTTAACATAAACTACGCTAAACTAAACTAAACTAAACTATACTAACCTATAAACTAAACTAAACTAAACTAAACTGACCTACACTAAACAACCCTAAACTAAATTAAACTAAACTTAACTAAACAAAACATAATTAACTAAACAAAACTAAACAAAATTAAACTATAAACTAAACTATAAACTCAACTAAACTATAAACTAAACTAAACTAAACTGAACTAGCCTAACGTTTTTTAACCTAACCTAACCTAACCTACCTAAACTAAATTAAGCTAAATTAACCTAACCTAACCAAACGTAACCTAACCGAAACTAAACAAAACTAAACTAAACTTAACTATAAACTTAACTAAACTAAACTAAATCTAACTAAACTAGACTAACCTTACCTAACCTAACATAACGAAACCTATGCTAACGTAAACTAAAGTAAACGAAAGTAACCTTACCTCACCTAACCTTACCTAACCAAAAATAAATTAAACTAAACAGACCTAACCTAAACTACCCTAAACTAAACTAAACTAAAGTAAACAAAACAATACTAAACTAAATTAAACTATAATCTAAGCTATAAACTAAACTAAAGTATAAACTAAAATAAACAAAACCAAACTAAACTAACTAACCGAACGTAAACTAACTTAACCTAACCTAGCATAAACTAAACTAATCTAACCTAACCTAGCGTAACCTAACCTAAACTAAACTAATATAAACTAAACTAAACTACAGACTAAAATATAAACTAAACTTAACATAACTATAAACTAAACTAAACTAAACGATACTAAACTAAACTATACTAACCTTACCTAACCTAACATAACCTAAACTAAACTAAATTAAACTAAACTAAACAAAACTAACCTATCCTAAACTAAACAAAATAACTAAACTATAAACTTAACTATAAACTAAACTAAACTAAAAACTAAACTAAACTGAAAACTAAACTAAATTAAACTAGACTAAACCTTTCTAACCTAACCTAACCTAACCTAACCTAACTTAAACTAAACTAAACTAACCTAAACTAACCTAAACTAAACTAAACTAAACTATAAACTAAACTAAACTAAAGTAAACTATAATTTAAACTAAACTATAAACTATCTATAAATTAAACTAAACTAAACTATAAACTAAACTAAATTTAGCTAACCTAAGCTAACCTAATCTAAGCTAACCTAACGTAAACGAAACTAAACCAAACTAAACTAAACTAAAATAAAATAAACTAAACCATAAACTAAACTAAACTATACCAAAAGTATAAACTAAAATAAACTAAACTATAAACTAAACTAAACTAAACTAATCTACCCTAACCTAACCTAACCTAACCTAAACTGAACTAAACTAAACTAAACTAAAATAGCCTACTCTAACCTAACCTAATCTAACCTAAACTAAACTAAATTAAACTAAACGAAACTATAAACTGAACTATAAACTAAACTAATTTAAACTATAAATTAATGTATAAACTAAACTACACTAAACTATAAAGTAAACTAAACTCAACTAAATTAAATTAAACTAAACTAAACTAAACTATAAACAAAACTAAATTAAACTAAACTAAACTAAACTAACCTAACCTAATCTAACATAACCTAACCTAAACTAAACTATACTACTATAAGTATAAACAAAACTAAACTAAACTAAGCTAAATTAAACTAATTTAACCTAACCTAACCTAAACTAAACCAAACTAAACGAAACTAAAACTTAAACTAAACTAAACTATAAACTAAACTAAACTATAAACTGAAATAAAATAAACTAAACTAAACTAAACTATCCTAACCTAACCTAACTTAATCTAACCGAACATAAATTAACTAAACTAACCTAACCTAACTTAACATAAACTAAACTATACTAAACGAAACTAAACTAAACTATAAACTAAACTAAACTATAAACTAAACTAAACTAAATTAAAATAAACTAGACTAACCTCACCTAACTTAACATTACCTTGGCTAATCTAAATTAAAGTAAACTAAACTAACCTAACTTAACATAAACTAACCTTAACTAAACTATACTAATCTATAGACTAAACTAAAGTAAACTAAACTAAACTAAACTAAACTAAACTAAACTATACTAAACTAAAAAAAACAAAATGAACTAAACAAAACTAAAATAAATTAAACTATAAACAAAACTATAAACTCAACTACACTATAAACTTAACTAAACTAACCTAACCTTTCCTAACCTAATCTAACCTAACCTAACCTAACCTAACCTAAACTAAACTAAACTAAGCTAAACTAACCTAACCTAACCAAACGTAACCTAACCGAAACTAAACTAATCTAAACTAAACTAAACTAAACTTAACTATAAACTTAACTAAACCTAACTGAACTAGACTAACCTTACCTAACGTAACATAACCTAACCTAAGCTAACCTAAACTATACTAAATGAAACTAACCTTACCTAGCCTAACCTAACCTAAATTAAACTAAACTAAACAGACCTAACCTAAACTACCCTAAACTAAACTAAACTAAACAAAACCAAACAAAACAAAACTAAACTAAATTAAACTATAAACTAAACTATAAACTAAAATAACTATAAACTAAACTAAATTATAAACTAAAATAAACTAAACTAAACTAAACTAAACTAACCTAACCTAACCTAACTTAACCTAATATAACATAAACTAAACTAAACTAACCTAACCTAACGTAACGTAACCTAAACTAAACTAAACTAAACTAAACTAAACTAAACCACAAACTAAACTATAAACTAAACTTAACTAAACTATAAACTAAACTAATCCCTACTAAACTAAACTATACTAACCTTAGCTAACCTAACATAACTTTACCTAAACGAAACTAAATTAAACTAAACAAAACTAACCTAACCTAACCTAACCTAGCTTAACCTAACCTAAACTAAATAAAATCAACTAAACTATAAGCTTAACTTTAAACTAAACTAAACTAAACTATAAATAAACTATAAACTAAACAAAATTAAACTGTAAACTAAGCTAAACTAAACTTAATTAATCTAAACTAGACAAAACTAAAATAAGGTAAACTAAACTAAACTATAAACTAAACTAAACAAACTAAACTAAACTAATCTAAACTAAACTAAACTTAACTACAAACTAAACTATGAACTAAACTATAAACTAAATTATTATCTAAAATAATTCAACTATAAGCCAAATTAAACTAAAATAAACCTAACCATCCTAACATAACCTAACCTAACCTAACCTAAACTAAACTAAACTAAACTAAACTAGACAAAACTAAACTAAACTAAACTAACTTAATCTAACCTAACCTAAACTAAACTAAACTAAACGAAACTAAACTAAACTATAAAACAAAACTAAATTAAAATAAACTAAACTAAATTAACCTAAACTAAACTAAACTAAACGAAACTAAACTACAATCTAAACTAAACTATACACTATTAACTAAACTATCAATTAACTACACTAAACTGAAGGAAACGAAACTAAACTAACCTAACGTAACCTAACCTAAACTAAACTAAACTATCCTAACCCAAACTAACATAAACTAAACTAAACAAAACTAAACTGAGCTAAACTAAACTAAACTAAATTAAACTAAACTAAAGTATAAATTAAACTAACTATAAACTAAACTAAACAAAACTGCAATATCCTAACCTAACCTAACTTAACCTAACCTAACATAAATTAACTAAACTAACCTAACCTAACTTAACATAAACTAAACTAAACTAAACGATATTAAACTAAACTATAAACTAAACTATAAACTAAACTAAACTATAAACTACAATATAAACTAAACTATACTAAAATAAACTAACCTAACCAAACCTACCTTAACCTAACCTAAATAAACTAAACTAAACTAACTTAACCTAACATATAACCTAGCCTAAACCAAATTGAACTAAACTAAACTTACCTAAACTAAATTAAACTAAACTAAACTAAACTAAAAACTAAACTAAACTAAACTAACCTAACCTAACCTAACCTTACATAACCTAACCTAAACTAAATTATACTAATTTAAAGTATAAACAAAACTAAACTAAACTAAGCTAAATTAAACTAAACTAACCTAATCTAGCCTAACCTAAAATAAACTAAACTAAGCGAAACTAAACCTTAAACTTAACTAAACTATAAACTAAACTAAACTATAAACTTAAATAAACTAAACTAAACTAAACTAACCTAAGCTAACTTAACCTAACCTAACATAAACTAAACTAAACTAACCTAACCTAACGTAACCTAACCTAAACTAAACTAAACTAAACTAAACTACAAACTAAACTATAAACTAAACTTACCTAAACTATGAACTAAACTAAACTATACTAAACTAAACAATACTAACCTTACCTAACCTAACATAACCTAACCTAAACTAAACTAAACTAAACAAAACTAACCTAACCTAACCTTACGTAAACTAAACTAATCAAAATAAACTAAACTATAAACTTAACTATAAACTAAACTAAACTAAACTAAACTATAAATAAACTATAAACTAAACAAAATGAAACCATAAAATAAGCTAAACTAAACATAACTAAACTAAAGTAGACAATACTAAACTAAGCTAAACTAAACTAAACTAAACTATAAACTAAACTATAAACTAAAATGAACGAACTAAACTAAACTAATCTAAACTAAACTTAACTTAACTATAAACTACATTATGACCTAAACAATAAACTAAAATAACTAAACTATAAGCCAAATTATACTAAAATAAACTAAACGTTCCTAACCTAACCTAACCTAAACTAAACTATACTAAACTAAACTATGCTAACCTTACCTAACCTAACATAACCTAACCTAAACTAAACTAAACAAAACTATCCTATCCTAACCTAAACTAAGCTAAACAAAATAACTAAACTATAAACTTAACTATAAACTAAACTAAACTAAAAATAAATTATATACTAAACTATACTAAATTAAACTAACAACTAAACTAAAAAATAAACTAAACTGAAAACTAAACTAAACTAAACTATACTAAACTATTCTAAACTAACCTAACCTAAACTAAACTAAACTAACCTAACCTAACCTAAACTAAACTAAACTAAACTAAACTATAAACTAAACTAAAATAAACTATAAACTAAACTGTAAACTAAACTAAACTATAAATTAACTAAATTTAGCTAACCTAAGCTAACCTAATCTAACCTAACCTAAACGAAACTAAACCAAACTAAACTAAACCAAACAAAACTAAACTAAATAAAGTAAACTAAACCATAAACTAAACTATTAACTAAACTAAATTTAATTAAAGTATAAAATAAACTAAACTAAACTAACCTAACACAAACTAAACTAAAGTAACCTAAACTAACCTAACCTAACCCAAACGAAACTAAACGAAACTAAACTGAACTAAATTATCTAACCTAACCTAACCTAACCTTATCTAAACTAAACTAAACTAAACTAACATAACCTAATCTAAACTAAATTAAACTAAACTATAAACTAAACTAAAATAAACTAAACTCAACTAACCTAACCTAACCTAACCTAACTTAACCTAAATTAACTAAACAGAATAAACTAAACTATAAACTAAACTAAACTAAACTAAACTAACCAAACCTAACCTAAACTAAACTAAACTATAAACTAAACTATAAACTAAACTAAAATAAATAAACTAACCTAACCAAACCTAACCTAACATAACCTAAATTAAACTAAACTAAACTAACTTAACCTAAACTAACCTAACCTAAACTAAACTAAACTGAATAAACTAAATTAAATTAAAGTAAACTAAACTATAAACAAAACTAAATTAAACTAAACTAAACTAAACTAAACTAACCTAACCTAACCTAACCTAACCTAACCTTACCTAACCTAACCTAAACTAAACTATACTAATCTAAAGTATAAACAAAACTAAACTAAACTAAGCTAAATTAATCTAAACTAACCGAACCTAACCTAACCTAACCTAACCTAAACTAAACTAAACTAAACTAAACTAAACTGAGCTAAACTAAACTAAACTAAATTAAATTAAACTAAACTAAACAAAAAAAAAATATAACTATAAACTAAACAAAACTAAACTATCCTAACATAACCTAACTTGACCTAATCTAACATAAATTAACTAAACTCACCTAACCTAACTTAACATAAACTAAACTAAACTAAACGAAATTAAACTAAACTATAAATTAACTATAAACTAAACTAAACTAAAATAAACTAGACTAACCTTACATGACTTAACATAACCTTCGCTAATCTGATTTAAAGTAAAATAAACTGCCCTAACTTAACATAAACTAACCTAAACTAAACTAAACTAAAATACACTAACCTATAAACTAAACTAAACTAAACTGACCTAATCCAAACTACCCTAAACTAACCTAACCTAACTTAACCTAACCTAACATAAACAAAACGAAACTAAACTAAACTGAGCTAAACTAAGCTAAACTAAACAAAACTAAATTAAACTAAACTAAACTATAAATTAAACTAACTAAAAACTAAACTAAACAAAACTAAACTGTCCTAACCTAACCTAACTTAACCTAAACTAACATTAATTAACTAAACTAACCTAACATAACTTAACATAAACTAAACTAAACTAAACGAAACTAAACTAAACTATAAACTAAACTATAAACTAAACTAAACCAAAAACGAAACTAAACTAAACTAAAATAAACTAGACTAACATTACCTAACTTAATATAACCTTCGCTAATCTAAATTAAAGTAAACTAAACTAACCTAACCTAACATAAACTAAACTAAACGAAACTATATTATAAAGTAAACTAAACTATAAACTATTAACTAAACTATCAATTAACTAAACTAAACTAAACTGAGCTAAACTAAACTAAACTAAATTAAACTAAACTAAACTATACATTAAACTAACTATAAACTAAACTAAACAAAACTAAACTATCCTAACCTAACCTAACTTAACCTAACCTAACATAACTAAACATAAACTAAACTAAACTAAACGAAATTAAACTAAAGGATAAACTAAACTATAAACTAAACTAAATTATAAACTAAACTAAACCAAACAAAACTAAACTAAACCATTAACTAAATTATTAACTAAGTTAAACTGAACTAAAGTATAAACTAAACTAAACTAAAATATGAACTAAAGTAAAATAAACTAAACCAAACAAAACTAACCTTACCTAACCTAACCTAACCTAACCTAACTTAACCTAAATTAACTAAACAAAATAAACTAAACTATAAACATAAATATAAACTAAACTAAACTAAACTAAACTAACCAAACCTAACCTAACCTAAAATAAATTAAACTAAACAGACCTAACCTAAACTACCCAAAACTAAACTAAACTAAACTAAACAAAACTAAACTAAATTAAACTATAATCTAAACTATAATCTAAACAAAACTATAAACTAAAATAAACAAAACTAAACTAAAATAACTAACCTAACCAAACCTAACTTAACATAACCTAACATAAACTATACTAATCTAACCTAACCTAACGTAACCTAACCTAAACTAAACTACACTAAACTAAATAAAACTACAAATTAAACTATAAACTAAACTTAACCTTAATACAAACTAAACTAAACTAAACTATACAAAAATAAACTATACTAACCTTACCTAATCTAACATAACCTATCCTAAACTAAACTAAACTAAACAAAACTGACCTATCTTAACCTAAACTAAACTAAACAAAATAACTAAACTATAAACTTAACTATAAACTAAACTAAATTAAACTATAAATAAACTATATACTAAACTATACTAAACTAAACTAACCACTAAACTAAACTAAAAACTAAACTAAACTGAAAACTAAACTAAACTAAACTAAACTTAACCTTTCTAACCTAACCTAACCTAAACTAAACTAAACTAACCTAACCTAATCTAAACTAAACTAAACTAAACTATAAACTAAACTAAACTATAAACTAAACTAAACTTTAAACTAAACTATAAACTAAACTAAACTAAACTATAAACTAAACTAAATTTAGCTACCCTAAGCTAACCTAACCTAACCTAACCTAACCTAAACGAAACTAAACTAAACCAAACAAAACTAAACTAAATAAAACTAACCTAACCTAACCTAACCTAACTTAACCTAAATTAACTAAACAAAATAACCTAAACTATAAACTTAACTATAAACTAAACTAAATTAAACTAAACTAACCAAACCTTACATAACCTTTCTAACATAACTCAACCTAAACTAAACTAAACTAAGCAAAACTAACCTAACCTAACCGAACGTAACCTAACCGAAACTAAACTAAAATAAACTAAACTTAACTATAAACGTAACTAAACTAAACTAAAAATAAATAAACTAGAATAACCTTACCTAACCAAATATAACGAAACCTAAGCTAACCTATACTAAAGTAAACGAAACTAACCTAACCTAACCTAACCTAAACGAAACTAAACCAAACTAAACTAAACCAAACAAATTAACTAAAATAAAATATACTAAATGATTAACTAAATTATTAACTAAACTAAATTAAAGTATAAACTAAACTAAACTAAACTAAAATAACCTAACCTAACCTAACATAACTTAAAATGAACTAAACTAAACTAAACTGAACTAACCTAACCTAACCTAATCTAACAAAAACTAAACTAAACTAAACTATAAACCAATCTATAAACTAAACTAAAATATACTAAACTCAACTAACCTACCCTAACCTAACCTAAGGTAAATTAAACTAACCTAACCTAAAATAAATTAAACTAAACTAACTTAAACTATACTAAATTATAAACTAAAATAAACTAAACTATAAACTAAACTAAACTAAACTATGCTAAACTATAAACTAAAATAAACTAAACTATAAACTAAACTAAACTAAACTAAACTAACCAAACCTACCCTAACCTAACCTAATCTAACCTAAACTAAACTATACTATACCAAACAATAAACTGAAATATTAACTAAACTAATTTAAACTATAAATTAATGTATAAACTACACTGCACTAAACTATAAACTAAACTAAACTAAATTAAACTAAGCTAAACTAACCTAACCTAACCTAACCTAAACTAAACTGAACTAACCTAACCTAACCTAACCTAAAATAAACTAAACTAAACTAACCTGAACTATAAACTAAACTTTAAATTAAACTAAACTAAACTAAACTGTAAATAAACTATAAATTAAACTAAACTAAACTATGAACTAAACTAAACTAAACTAAACTAAAAAAAACTAACCTAACCTAACCTAACCCAACTTAACCTAAATTAACTAAACAAAATAAACTAAACTATAAACTTAACTATAAACTAAACTAAACTAAACTAAAATAAACTAACCAAACCTAACCTAACCTTTTATAACCTAACCTAACCTAAGCTAAACTAAACTAAGCTAAACTAACCTAAACTAACCGAACGTAACCTAACCGAAACTAAACTAAACTAAACTAAACTTAACTATAGACTTAACTAAACTAAACTAAACCTAACTAAACTAGACTAACCTTACCTAACCTAACATAACGAAACCTAAGCTAACCTATACTAAAGTAAACGAAACTAACCTTACCTAACCTAAACTAACCTAACCTAAAATAAATTAAACTAAACAGACCTAACCTAAACTACCCTAAACTAAACTAAACTAAACAAAACAAATCTAAACTAAATTAAACTATAAATTAACTAAACTATAAAATAAAATAAACAAAACTAAACTAAACTAACTAACCTAACCTAACCTAACTTAACCTAACCTAACATAAACTAAACTAATCTAACCTAACCTAACGTAACCTAACCTAAATTAAATTGAACTAAACTAAACTAAACTACAACCTAACTATAAACTAAACTTAACCTAACTATAAACTAAACTAAACTATACTAAACTAAACTATACTAACCTTACCTAACCTAACATAACCTAACCTAAACTAAACTAAACTAAACTAAATTAAACAAAACTAACCTATCCTAACCTAAACTAAAGTAAACAAAATAACTAATCTATAAACTTAACTATAAACTAAACTAAACTAAACTATATATAAACTATATACTAAACTATACTAAATTAAACTAACAACTAAACTAAACTAAAAACTAAACTAAACTGAAAACTAAACTAAACTAAACCTTTCTAAACTAACGTAACCTAAACTAAACTAAACTAACCTAACCTAACCTAAACTAAACAAAACTAAACTATAAACTAAACTAAATTTAGCTAACCTAAGCTAACCTAAGCTAACCTAACCTAACCTAAACAAAACTAAACCAAACTAGACTACACCAAACAAAACTAAACTAAAATATAATAAACTAAACCATTAACTAAATTAAACTAAACTAAAGTATAAACTAAACTAAAAAAAACTAACCTAACCTAACATAACCTAAACTGAACCAAACTAAACTAAACTAAACTAACCTAACCTAACCTATTCTAACCAAAACTAAACTAAACTAAACTATAAACTGTACTATAAACTAAACTAATTTAAACTATAATTTAATCTATAAATTAAACTAAACTAAACTATAAATTAAACTAAACTAAATTAAACTTAACTAAACTAAATTAACCTAATCTAACCTAACCTAAGCTAACCTAAATTAAACTCAACTAACCTAACCTAATGTAAACTAAACTAAACTAAACTAAACTGAACAAAAACTAAACTTTAAACTAAACTAAACTAAACTGTAAATAAACTATAAACTAAACTAAACTTAACTATGAACTAACCTAACCTAAACTGAACTAAACTAAACTAACATAACCTAACCTAAACTAAATTAAACTAAACTATAAACTAAACTAAACTATAAACTAAACTAAAATAAACTAAACTCAACTAACCTACCCTAACCTAACGTAATCTAAGGTAAATTAAACTAACCTAACCTAAAATAAATTAAACTAAACTAAACTATAAACTAAAATAAGCTAAATTATAAACTAAACTAAACTAAACTAATCTAACCTAATCTAACCTAAACTAAACTAAACTAAACTAAACTATAAACTGAACTATAAAATAACCTAATTTAAACTATAAATTAATGTATAAACTAAACTACACTAAACTATAAAGTAAATTAAACTAATTTAAACTAAACTAAACTAAACTGTGAACTAAACTAAACTAAACTAAAGAAAACTAACCTAACCTAACCTAACCTAACTTAACCTAAATTAACTAAACAAAATAAACTAAAATATAAACTTAGCTAAAAACTAAACTAAACTAAACTGAACTAAACTAACCAAACCTAACCTAAATTAAACTAAACTAAACTAACTTAACCTAACCTAACCTAACCTAACCTAAACTAAACTAAACTGAACTAAACTAAATTAAACTAAACTAAACTAAACTATAAACAAAACTAAATTAAAATAAACTAAACTAAACTAACTAAACCTAAACTAAACTAAACAAAGCGATACTAAACTATAAACTAAACTAAACTATACACTATTAACTAAATTATCAATTAACTAAACTAAATAAAACTGAACGAAACGAAACTAAACTAACCTAACCTAACCTAACCTAAACTAAACTAAACTAACCTAACCTAACATAAACTAAACTAAACTAAACTAAACGGAGCTAAACTAAACTAAACTAAATTAAAGTAAACTAAACTTTAAATTAAACTAACTATAAACTAAACTAAACAAAACTAAACTATCCTAACCTAACCTAACTTAACCTAACATAACATAAATTAACAAAATTAACCTAACCTAACTTAACAAAAACTAAATTAAAATAAACGAAATAAAACTAAACTATAAAATAAACTATAAACTAAACTAAACTATAAACTAAACTATAAACTAAACTATACTAAAATAAACCAACATAGCCAAACCTTACCTAACCTAACGTAAATTAAACTAAACTAAACTAACTTAACATAACCTAACCTAACCTAAAATAAACTGAAATGAACTAAATTAAACTAAACTAAACTAAACTATAAACAAAACTAAATTAATTTAAACTAAACTAAACTAACCTACTCTAACCTAACCTAATCTAACCTAAACTAAACTAAACTAAACTAAACTATAAACTGAACCTTAAACTAAACTAATTTAAACTATAAATTAATGTATAAACTAAACTACACTAAACTATAAAGTAAACTAAACTCAATTAAACTAAACTAAACTAACTTAACATAACCTAACCTAACCTAAACTAAACTGAAATGAACTAAATTAAACTAAACTAAACTAAACTATAAACAAAACTAAATTAATTTAAACTAAACTAACTTAACCTAACCTAACCTAACCTAAACTAAACTCAACTAAATTAAATTAAACTAAACTAAACTAAACTATAAACAAAACTAAATTAAACTAAACTAAACTAACATAACCTAACCTAACATAACCTAACCTAAACTAAACTATACTACTATAAGTATAAACAAAACTAAACTAAACTAAGCTAAATTAAACTAAACTAACCTAACCTAACCTAACTTAACTAAACCAAACTAAACGAAACTAAACCTTAAACTAAACTAAACTATAAATTAACTAAACTATAAACTGAAATAAAATAAATTAAACTAAATTAACTATCCTAACCTAACCTAACTTAACCTAACCTAACATAAATTAACTAAACTAACCTAACCTAACTTAACATAAACTAAACTAAACTAAACTAAACTAAACTATAAACTAAACTAAACTAAATTAAAATAAACTAGACTAACCTCACCTAACTTAGAATTACCTTGGCTAATCTAAATTAAAGTAAACTAAACTAACCTAACTTAACATAAACTAACCTAAACTAAACTATACTAATCTATAGACTAAACTAAAGTAAACTAAAGTAAACTAAACTAAACTAAACTAAACTATTCTAAACTAAAAAAAACAAAATGAACTAAACAAAACTAAAATAAATTAAACTATAAACAAAACTATAAACTCAACTACACTATAAACTTAACTAAACCAACCTAACCTTTCCTAACCTAATCTAACCTAACCTAACCTAACCTAAACTAAACTAAACTAAGCTAAACTAATCTAACCTAACCAAACGTAAACTAACCGAAACTAAACTAAACTAAACTAAACTTAACTATAAACTTGACTGAACCTAACTGAACTAGACTAACCTTACCTAACGTAACATAACCTAACCTAAGCTAACCTAAACTAAAATAAATGAAACTAACCTTACCTAGCCTAACCTAACCTAAATTAAAATAAACTAAACACACCTAACCTAAACTACCCTAAACTAAACTAAACTAAACTAAACCAAACAAAACAAAACTAAACTAAATTAAACTATAAACTAAACTATAAACTAAAATAACTATAAACTAAACTAAACTATAAACTAAAATATACCAAACTAAACTAAACTAAACTAACCTAACCTAACCTAACTTAACCTAACCTAGCATAAACTAAACTAAACTAACCTAACCTAACGTAACCTAAAATAAATGAAAATAAACTAAACTAAATTATCTAACCTAACCTAACCTAACGTAACCTAAACTAAACTACACTAACACAACCTAACCTAAACTAAATTAAACTAAACTATAAAGTAAACTAAACTATAAACTAAACTATAAAATAAAATAAATATACTAAACTCAACTAACCTAACCTAACCTAACCTAAGGTAAATTAAACTAACCTAACATAAAATAAATTAAACTAAACTAAACTATACTAAACTATAAACTAAAATAAACTAAACTATAAACTAAACTAAACTAAACTAATCTAACCTAATCTAACCTAACCTAACCTAAATTGAACTAAACTAAACTAAACTAAACTAACCTAACCAAACCTAACCTAACCTAATCTACCCTAAACTAAACTAAACTAAACTAAACTATAAACTGAACTATTAACTAAACTAATTTAAACTATAAATTAATGTATAAACTAAACTACACGAAAATATAAACTAAACTAAACTAAATTAAACTAACCTAACCTAACCTAAACTAAATTGAACTAACCTAACCTAACTTAACCTAAAATAAACTAAACTAAACTAAACTGAAATATAAACTAAACTTTAAACTAAACTAAACTAAACTCTAAATTAACTATAAACTAAACTAAACTAAACTATGAACTAAACTAAACTAAACTAAACTAAACAAAGCTAACCTATCCGAACCTAATCTAACTAACCTAATCTAACCTAAATAAATTAACTCAACAAAATAAACTAAACTATAAACTTAACTATAAACTAAACTAAACTAAACTAAACTAAACTAACCTAAACTAAACTAAACTAAACTAACCTAACCTAACATAACCTAAACTAAACTAAACTAAACTATAAACTAAACTAAAATAAATAAACTAACCTAACCAAACCTAACCCAACCTAACCAAACCAAACTAAACTAACTTAACCTAACGTAACCTAAGCTAAACTAAACTGAACTAAACTAAACTAAACTAAACTATAAAAAAAACTAAATTAAACAAACTAACCTAAACTAACCTAACCTAACCTAACCTTACGTAACCTAACCTAAACTAAACTATACTAATCTAAAGTATAAACAAATTAAACTAAACTAAGCTAAATTAAACTAAACTAACCTAACCTAAACTAAACTAAACTAAACTAAACGAAACTAAACTATAAACTAAACTAAACTATAAACTGTTAACTAAACTATCAATTAACTAAACTAAACTAAACTGAACGAAACGAAACTAAAATAAACTAACCTAACATAACCTAAACTACACTAAACTAACCTAACCTAACATAACATAAACTAAACTAAACTACAATAAACTCAGCTATACTAAACTAAACTAAATTCAATTAAACTAAACTAAACTATAAATTAAATTAACTATAAACTAAACTAAACAAAACTAAACTGACATAACCTAAAATACCCTAAACTAACCTAACCTAACCTAACTTAACATAAACAAAACTAAAGTAAACTAAACTGAGCTAAACTAAACTAAACTAAATTAAACTAAACTAAACTATAAATTAAACTAACTATAAACTAAACTAAACAAAACTAAACTACCCTAACCTAACCTAGCTTAACCTAACCTAACACAAATTAACTACACTAACCTAACCTAACTTAACATAAACTAAACTAAACTAAATTTTAAACTAAATTATAAACTAAACTAAACTATAAACGAAACTAAAATAAACTAGACTAACCTTACCTAACTTAACATAACCTTGGCTAATCTAAATTAAAGTAAACTAAACTAACCTAACTTAACATAAACTACGCTAAACTAAACTAAACTAAACTATACTAACCTATAAACTAAACTAAACTAAACTAAACTGACCTACACTAAACAACCCTAAACTAAATTAAACTAAACTTAACTAAACAAAACATAATTAACTAAACAAAACTAAACAAAATTAAACTATAAACTAAACTATAAACTCAACTAAACTATAAACTAAACTAAACTAAACTAAACTAGCCTAACCTTTTTTAACCTAACCTAACCTAACCTACCTAAACTAAATTAAGCTAAATTAACCTAACCTAACCAAACGTAACCTAACCGAAACTAAACTAAACTAAACTAAACTTAACTATAAACTTAACTAAACTAAACTAAATCTAACTAAACTAGACTAACCTTACCTAACCTAACATAACGAAACCTATGCTAACGTAAACTAAAGTAAACGAAAGTAACCTTACCTCACCTAACCTTACCTAACCAAAAATAAATTAAACTATACAGACCTAACCTAAACTACCCTAAACTAAACTAAACTAAAGTAAACAAAACAATACTAAACTAAATTAAACTATAATCTAAGCTATAAACTAAACTAAAGTATAAACTAAAATAAACAAAACCAAACTAAACTAACTAACCGAACGTAAACTAACTTAACCTAACCTAGCATAAACTAAACTAATCTAACCTAACCTAGCGTAACCTAACCTAAACTAAACTAATATAAACTAAACTAAACTACAGACTAAAATATAAACTAAACTTAACATAACTATAAACTAAACTAAACTAAACGATACTAAACTAAACTATACTAACCTTACCTAACCTAACATAACCTAAACTAAACTAAATTAAACTAAACTAAACAAAACTAACCTATCCTAAACTAAACAAAATAACTAAACTATAAACTTAACCATAAACTAAACTAAACTAAAAACTAAACTAAACTGAAAACTAAACTAAATTAAACTAGACTAAACCTTTCTAACCTAACCTAACCTAACCTAACCTAACTTAAACTAAACTAAACTAACCTAAACTAACCTAAACTAAACTAAACTAAACTATAAACTAAACTAAACTAAAGTAAACTATAATTTAAACTAAACTATAAACTATCTATAAATTAAACTAAACTAAACTATAAACTAAACTAAATTTAGCTAACCTAAGCTAACCTAATCTAAGCTAACCTAACGTAAACGAAACTAAACCAAACTAAACTAAACTAAAATAAAATAAACTAAACCATAAACTAAACTAAACTATACCAAAAGTATAAACTAAAATAAACTAAACTATAAACTAAACTAAACAAAACTAATCTACCCTAACCTAACCTAACCTAACCTAAACTGAACTAAACTAAACTAAACTAAAATAGCCTACTCTAACCTAACCTAATCTAACCTAAACTAAACTAAATTAAACTAAACGAAACTATAAACTGAACTATAAACTAAACTAATTTAAACTATAAATTAATGTATAAACTAAACTACACTAAACTATAAAGTAAACTAAACTCAACTAAATTAAATTAAACTAAACTAAACTAAACTATAAACAAAACTAAATTAAACTAAACTAAACTAAACTAACCTAACCTAATCTAACATAACCTAACCTAAACTAAACTATACTACTATAAGTATAAACAAAACTAAACTAAACTAAGCTAAATTAAACTAAACTAACCTAACCTAACCTAAACTAAACCAAACTAAACGAAACTAAAACTTAAACTAAACTAAACTATAAACTAAACTAAACTATAAACTGAAATAAAATAAACTAAACTAAACTAAACTATCCTAACCTAACCTAACTTAATCTAACCGAACATAAATTAACTAAACTAACCTAACCTAACTTAACATAAACTAAACTATACTAAACGAAACTAAACTAAACTATAAACTAAACTAAACTATAAACTAAACTAAACTAAATTAAAATAAACTAGACTAACCTCACCTAACTTAACATTACCTTGGCTAATCTAAATTAAAGTAAACTAAACTAACCTAACTTAACATAAACTAACCTAAACTAAACTATACTAATCTATAGACTAAACTAAAGTAAACTAAACTAAACTAAACTAAACTAAACTAAACTATACTAAACTAAAAAAAACAAAATGAACTAAACAAAACTAAAATAAATTAAACTATAAACAAAACTATAAACTCAACTACACTATAAACTTAACTAAACTAACCTAACCTTTCCGAACCTAATCTAACCTAACCTAACCTAACCTAACCTAAACTAAACTAAACTAAGCTAAACTAACCTAACCTAACCAAACGTAACCTAACCGAAACTAAACTAATCTAAACTAAACTAAACTAAACTTAACTATAAACTTAACTAAACCTAACTGAACTAGACTAACCTTACCTAACGTAACATAACCTAACCTAAGCTAACCTAAACTAAACTAAATGAAACTAACCTTACCTAGCCTAACCTAACCTAAATTAAACTAAACTAAACAGACCTAACCTAAACTACCCTAAACTAAACTAAACTAAACAAAACCAAACAAAACAAAACTAAACTAAATTAAACTATAAACTAAACTATAAACTAAAATAACTATAAACTAAACTAAATTATAAACTAAAATAAACTAAACTAAACTAAACTAACCTAACCTAACCTAACTTAACCTAATATAACATAAACTAAACTAAACTAACCTAACCTAACGTAACGTAACCTAAACTAAACTAAACTAAACTAAACTAAACTAAACCACAAACTAAACTATAAACTAAACTTAACTAAACTATAAACTAAACTAATCCCTACTAAACTAAACTATACTAACCTTAGCTAACCTAACATAACTTTACCTAAACGAAACTAAATTAAACTAAACAAAACTAACCTAACCTAACCTAACCTAGCTTAACCTAACCTAAACTAAATAAAATCAACTAAACTATAAGCTTAACTTTAAACTAAACTAAACTAAACTATAAATAAACTATAAACTAAACAAAATTAAACTGTAAACTAAGCTAAACTAAACTTAATTAATCTAAACTAGACAAAACTAAAATAAGGTAAACTAAACTAAACTATAAACTAAACTAAACTAACTAAACTAAACTAATCTGAACTAAACTAAACTTAACTACAAACTAAACTATGAAATAAACTATAAACTAAATTATTAACTAAAATAATTCAACTATAAGCCAAATTAAACTAAAATAAACCTAACCATCCTAACATAACCTAACCTAACCTAACCTAAACTAAACTAAACTAAACTAAACTAGACAAAACTAAACTAAACTAAACTAACTTAATCTAACCTAACCTAAACTAAACTAAACTAAACGAAACTAAACTAAACTATAAAACAAAACTAAATTAAAATAAACTAAACTAAATTAACCTAAACTAAACTAAACTAAACGAAACTAAACTACAATCTAAACTAAACTATACACTATTAACTAAACTATCAATTAACTAAACTAAACTGAAGGAAACGAAACTAAACTAACCTAACGTAACCTAACCTAAACTAAACTAAACTATCCTAACCTAAACTAACATAAACTAAACTAAACAAAACTAAACTGAGCTAAACTAAACTAAACTAAACTAAATTAAACTAAAATAAGTATGAATTAAACTAACTATAAACTAAACTAAACAAAACTACAATATCCTAACCTAACCTAACTTAACCTAACCTAACATAAATTAACTAAACTAACCTAACCTAACTTAACATAAACTAAACTAAACTAAACGATATTAAACTAAACTATAAACTAAACTATAAACTAAACTAAACTATAAACTACAATATAAACTAAACTATACTAAAATAAACTAACCTAACCAAACCTACCTTAACCTAACCTAAATAAACTAAACTAAACTAACTTAACCTAACATAACCTAACCTAGCCTAAACCAAATTGAACTAAACTAAACTTACCTAAACTAAATTAAACTAAACTAAACTAAACTAAAAACTAAACTAAACTAAACTAACCTAACCTAACCTAACCTTACATAACCTAACTTAAACTAAATTATACTAATTTAAAGTATAAACAAAACTAAACTAAACTAAGCTAAATTAAACTAAACTAACCTAATCTAGCCTAACCTAAAATAAACTAAACTAAGCGAAACTAAACCTTAAACTTAACTAAACTATAAACTAAACTAAACTATAAACTTAAATAAACTAAACTAAACTAAACTAACCTAAGCTAACTTAACCTAACCTAACATAAACTAAACTAAACTAACCTAACCTAACGTAACCTAACCTAAACTAAACTAAACTAAACTAAACTACAAACTAAACTATAAACTAAACTTAACTAAACTATGAACTAAACTAAACTATACTAAACTAAACAATACTAACCTTACCTAACCTAACATAACCTAACCTAAACTAAACTAAACTAAACAAAACTAACCTAACCTAACCTTACGTAAACTAAACTAATCAAAATAAACTAAACTATAAACTTAACTATAAACTAAACTAAACTAAACTAAACTATAAATAAACTATAAACTAAACAAAATGAAACCATAAAATAAGCTAAACTAAACATAACTAAACTAAAGTAGACAATACTAAACTAAGCTAAACTAAACTAAACTAAACTATAAACTAAACTATAAACTAAAATGAACGAACTAAACTAAACTAATCTAAACTAAACTTAACTTAACTATAAACTACATTATGACCTAAACAATAAACTAAAATAACTAAACTATAAGCCAAATTATACTAAAATAAACTAAACGTTCCTAACCTAACCTAACCTAAACTAAACTATACTAAACTAAACTATGCTAACCTTACCTAACCTAACATAACCTAACCTAAACTAAACTAAACAAAACTATCCTATCCTAACCTAAACTAAGCTAAACAAAATAACTAAACTATAAACTTAACTATAAACTAAACTAAACTAAAAATAAATTATATACTAAACTATACTAAATTAAACTAACAACTAAACTAAAAAATAAACTAAACTGAAAACTAAACTAAACTAAACTATACTAAACCATTCTAAACTAACCTAACCTAAACTAAACTAAAGTAACCTAACCTAACCTAAACTAAACTAAACTAAACTAAACTATAAACTAAACTAAAATAAACTATAAACTAAACTGTAAACTAAACTAAACTATAAATTAACTAAATTTAGCTAACCTAAGCTAACCTAATCTAACCTAACCTAAACGAAACTAAACCAAACTAAACTAAACCAAACAAAACTAAACTAAATAAAGTAAACTAAACCATAAACTAAACTATTAACTAAAGTAAATTTAATTAAAGTATAAAATAAACTAAACTAAACTAACCTAACACAAACTAAACTAAAGTAACCTAAACTAACCTAACCAAACCCAAACTAAACTAAACGAAACTAAACTGAACTAAATTATCTAACCTAACCTAACCTAACCTTATCTAAACTAAACTAAACTAAACTAACATAACCTAATCTAAACTAAATTAAACTAAACTATAAACTAAACTAAAATAAACTAAACTCAACTAACCTAACCTAACCTAACCTAACTTAACCTAAATTAACTAAACAGAATAAACTAAACTATAAACTAAACTAAACTAAACTAAACTAACCAAACCTAACTTAAACTAAACTAAACTATAAACTAAACTATAAACTAAACTAAAATAAATAAACTAACCTAACCAAACCTAACCTAACATAACCTAAATTAAACTAAACTAAACTAACTTAACCTAAACTAACCTAACCTAAACTAAACTAAACTGAATAAACTAAATTAAATTAAAGTAAACTAAACTATAAACAAAACTAAATTAAACTAAACTAAACTAAACTAAACTAACCTAACCTAACCTAACCTAACCTAACCTTACCTAACCTAACCTAAACTAAACTATACTAATCTAAAGTATAAACAAAACTAAACTAAACTAAGCTAAATTAAACTAAACTAACCGAACCTAACCTAACCTACCCTAACCTAAACTAAACTAAACTAAACTAAACTAAACTGAGCTAAACTAAACTAAACTAAATTAAATTAAACTAAACTAAACAAAAAAAAAATATAACTATAAACTAAACAAAACTAAACTATCCTAACATAACCTAACTTGACCTAACCTAACATAAATTAACTAAACTCACCTAACCTAACTTAACATAAACTAAACTAAACTAAACGAACTTAAACTAAACTATAAATTAACTATAAACTAAACTAAACTAAAATAAACTAGACTAACCTTTTTTAACCTAACCTAACCTAACCTACCTAAACTAAATTAAGCTAAATTAACCTAACCTAACCAAACGTAACCTAACCGAAACTCAACTAAACTAAACTAAACTTAACTATAAACTTAACTAAACTAAACTAAATCTAACAAAACTAGACTAACCTTACCTAACCTAACATAACGAAACCTATGCTAACGTAAACTAAAGTAAACGAAAGTAACCTTACCTCACCTAACCTTACCTAACCTAAAATAAATTAAACTAAACAGACCTAACCTAAACTAAACTAAAGTAAACAAAACAAAACTAAACTAAATTAAACTATAATCTAAACTATAAACTAAACTAAAGTATAAACTAAAATAAACAAAACCAAACTAAACTAACTAACCGAACGTAAACTAACTTAACCTAACCTAGCATAAACTAAACTAATCTAACCTAACCTAGCGTAACCTAACCTAAACAAAACTAATATAAACTAAACTAAACTACAGACTAAAATATAAACTAAACTTAGCATAACTATAAAGTAAACTAAACTAAACGATACTAAACTAAACTATACTAACCTTACCTAACCTAACATAACCTAACCTAAACTAAATTAAACTAAACTAAACAAAACTAACCTATCCTAAACTAAACAAAATAACTAAACTATAAACTTAACTATAAACTAAACTAAACTAAAAACTAAACTAAACTGAAAACTAAACTAAATTAAACTAGACTAAACCTTTCTAACCTAACCTAACCTAACCTAACCTAACCTAACTTAAACTAATCTAAACTAACCTAAACTAAATTAAACTAAACTAAACTAAACTATAAAGTAAACTAAACTAAACTAAACTATAAACTAAACTAAACTATAAACTATCTATAAATTAAACTAAACTAAACTATAAACTAAACTAAATTTAGCTAACCTAAGCTAACCTAATCTAAGCTAACCTAACGTAAACGAAACTGAACCAAACTAAACTAAACTAAAATAAAATAAACTAAACCATAAACTAAACTAAACTATACCAAAAGTATAAACTAAAATAAACTAAACTATAAACTAAACTAAACTAAACTAATCTACCCTAACCTAACCTAACCTAACCTAAACTGAACTAAACTAAACTAAACTAAAATAGCCTACTCTAACCTAACCTAATCTAACCTAAACTAAACTAAATTAAAATAAACGAAACTATAAACTGAACTATAAACTAAACTAATTTAAACTATAAATTAATGTATAAACTAAACTACACTAAACTATAAAGTAAACTAAACTCAACTAAATTAAATTAAACTAAACTAAACTAAACTATAAACAAAACTAAATTAAACTAAACTAAACTAAACTAACCTAACCTAACCTAACATAACCTAACCTAAACTAAACTATACTACTATAAGTATAAACAAAACTAAACTAAACTAAGCTAAATTAAACTAAACTAACCTAACCTAACCTAAACTAAACCAAACTAAACGAAACTAAAACTTAAACTAAACTAAACTATAAACTAAACTAAACTATAAACTGAAATAAAATAAACTAAACTAAACTAAACTATCCTAACCTAACCTAACATAACCTAACCGAACATAAATTAACTAAACTAACCTAACCTAACTTAACATAAACTAAACTATACTAAACGAAACTAAACTAAACTATAAACTAAACTAAACTATAAACTAAACTAAACTAAATTAAAATAAACTAGACTAACCTCACCTAACTTAACATTACCTTGGCTAATCTAAAAAAAAGTAAACTAAACTAACCTAACTTAACATAAACTAACCTGAACTAAACTATACTAATCTATAGACTAAACTAAAGTAAACTAAACTAAACTAAACTAAACTAAACTAAACTATACTAAACTAAAAAAAACTAAATGAACTAAACAAAACTAAAATAAATTAAACTATAAACAAAACTATAAACTCAACTACACTATAAACTTAACTAAACTAACCTAACCTTTCCTAACCTAATCTAACCTAACCTAACCTAACCTAACCTAAACTAAACTAAACTAAGCTAAACTAACCTAACCTAACCAAACGTAACCTAACCGAAACTAAACTAATCTAAAATAAACTAAACTAAACTTAACTATAAACTTAACTAAACCTAACTGAACTAGACTAACCTTACCTAACGTAACATAACCTAACCTAAGCTAACCTAAACTAAACTAAATGAAACTAACCTTACCTAGCCTAACCTAACCTAAATTAAACTAAACTAAACAGACCTAACCTAAACTAACCCTAAACTAAACTAAACTAAACTAAACAAAACCAAACAAAACAAAACTAAACTAAATTAAACTATAAACTAAACTATAAACTAAAATAACTATAAACTAAACTAAATTATAAACTAAAATAAACTAAACTAAACTAAACTAAACTAACCTAACCTAACCTAACTTAACCTAATCTAACATAAACTAAACTAAACTAACCTAACCTAACGTAACGTAACCTAAACTAAACTAAACTAAACTAAACTAAACCACAAACTAAACTATAAACTAAACTTAACTAAACTATAAACTAAACTAATCCATACTAAACTAAACTATACTAACCTTAGCTAACCTAACATAACTTTACCTAAACGAAACTAAATTAAACTAAACAAAACTAACCTAACCTAACCTAACCTAGCCTAACCTAACCTAAACTAAATAAAATCAACTAAACTATAAGCTTAACTTTAAACTAAACTAAACTAAACTATAAATAAACTATAAACTAAACAAAATTAAACTGTAAACTAAGCTAAATTAAACTTAATTAATCTAAACTAGACAAAACTAAAATAAGGTAAACTAAACTAAACCATAAACTAATCTAAACAAACTAAACTAAACTAATCTAAACTAAACTAAACTTAACTACAAACTAAACTATGAACTAAACAATAAACTAAACTATTAACTAAAATATCTCAACTATAAGCCAAATTAAACTAAAATAAACCTAACCATCCTAACATAACCTAACCTAACCTAACCTAAACTAAACTAAACTAAACTAAACTAGACAAAACTAAACTAAACTAAACTAACTTAATCTAACCTAACCTAAACTAAACTAAACTAAACGAAACTAAACTAAACTATAAACAAAACTAAATTAAAATATACTAAACTAAATTAACCTAAACTTAACTAAACTAAACGAAACTAAACTACAATCTAAACTAAACTATACACTATTAACTAAACTATCAATTAACTAAACTAAACTGAAGGAAACGAAACTAAACTAACCTAACGTAACCTAACCTAAACTAAACTAAACTATCCTAACCTAAACTAACATAAACTAAACTAAACAAAACTAAACTGAGCTAAACTAAACTAAACTAAACTAAATTAAACTAAACTAAAGTATAAATTAAACTAACTATAAACTAAACAAAACAAAACTACAATATCCTAACCTAACCTAACTTAGCCTAACCTAACTTAACATAAACTAAACTAAACTAAACGATATTAAACTAAACTATAAACTAAACTAATCTATAAACTACAATATAAACTAAACTATACTAAAATAAACTAACCTAACCAAACCTACCTTAACCTAACCTAAATAAACTAAACTAAACTAACTTAACCTAACATAACCTAACCTAGCCTAAACCAAATTGAACTAAACTAAACTGAACTAAACTAAATTAAACTAAACTAAACTAAACTAAAAACTAAACTAAACTAAACTAACCTAACCTAAACTAACCTTACATAACCTAACCTAAACTAAACTATACTAATTTAAAGTATAAACAAAACTAAACTAAACTAAGCTAAATTAAACTAAACTAACCTAATCTAACCTAACCTAAAATAAACTAAACTAAGCGAAACTAAACCTTAAACTTAACTAAACTATAAACTAAACTAAACTATAAAATTAAATAAACTAAACTAAACTAAACTAACCTAAGCTAACTTAACCTAACCTAACATAAACTAAACTAAACTAACCTAACCTAACGTAACCTAACCTAAACTAAACTAAACTAAACTAAACTACTAACTAAACTATAAACTAAACTTAACTAAACTATGAACTAAACTAAACTATACTAAACTAAACAATACTTACCTTACCTAACCTAACATAACCTAACCTAAACTAAACTAAACTAAACAAAACTAACCTAACCTAAACTTACGTAAACTAAACTAATCAAAATAAACTAAACTATAAACTTAACTATAAACTAAACTAAACTAAACTATAAATAAACTATAAACTAAACAAAATGAAACCATAAAATAAGCTAAACTAAAAATAACTAAACTAAAGTAGACAATACTAAACTAAGCTAAACTAAACTAAACTAAACTATAAACTAAACTATAAACTAAAATGAACGAACTAAACTAAACTAGTCTAAACTAAACTTAACTTATCTATAAACTACATTATGAACTAAACTATAAACTAAAATAACTAAACTATAAGCCAAATTATACTAAAATAAACTAAACGTTCCTAACCTAACCTAACCTAAACTAAACTATACTAAACTAAACTATGCTAACCTTACCTAACCTAACATAACCTAACCTAAACTAAACTAAACAAAACTATCCTATCCTAACCTAAACTAAGCTAAATTAAATAACTAAACTATAAACTTAACTATAAACTAAACTAAACTAAAAATAAATTATATACTAAACTATACTAAATTAAACTAACAACTAAACTAAAAAATAAACTAAACTGAAAACTAAACTAAACTAAACTAAACTAAACCATTCTAAACTAACCTAACCTAAACTAAACTAAACTAACCTAACCTAACCTAAACTAAACTAAACTAAACTATAAACTAAACTAAAATAAACTATAAACTAAACTATAAACTAAACTAAACTATAAATTAACTAAATTTAGCTAACCTAAGCTAACCTTATCTAACCTAACCTAAACGAAACTAAACCAAACTAAACTAAACCAAACAAAACTAAACTAAATAAAGTAAACTAAACCATAAACAAAACTATTAACTAAACTAAATTTAATTAAAGTATAAAATAAACTAAACTAAACTAACCTAACACAAACTAAACTAAAGTAACCTAAACTAACCTAACCTAACCTAAACTAAACTAAACGAAACTAAACTGAACTAAATTATCTAACCTAACCTAACCTAACCTTATCTAAACTAAACTAAACTAAACTAACATAACCTAATCTAAACTAAATTAAACTAAACTATAAACTAAACTAAAATAAACTAAACTCAACTAACCTAACCTAACCTAACCTAACTTAAGGTAAATAAACTAACCTAAAATAAAATAAATTAAACTAAACTAAACTAAACTATACTAAACTATAAACTAAAATAAACTAAACTATAAACTAAACTAAAATAAACTGATCCAACCTAACCTAACCTAACCTTAACTGAACTAAACTAAACTAAACTAACATATCCTAACCTATTCTAATCTAACCTAAACTAAACTAAACTCAACTAAACTATAAACTGAACTATAAACTAAACTAAATTAAATTATAAATTAATGTATAAACTAAACTACACTAAACTATAAAGTAAACTAAACAAAAGAAATTAAACTAAAGTAAACTAACCTAACCTAACCTAACCTAAACTAAAATGAACTAACCTAACCTAACCTAACCTAACCTAAAATAAACTAAACTAAACTAAACTGAACTATAAACTAAACTTTAAACAAAACTAAACTGTAAATAAACTATAAACTAAATTAAACTAAACTATGAACTAACTAAACTAAACTAAACTAAACAAAACTAACCTAACCTAACCTAACCAAACTTAACCTAAATTAACTAAACAAAACATAATTAACTTAACAAAACTAAACAAAATTAAACTATAAACTCAACTATAAACTCAACTAAACTATAAACTAAACTAAACTAAACTAAAATAACCTAACCCTTTTTTAACCTAAACTATCCTAACTAAACTAAATTAAGCTAAATTAACCTAACCTAACCGAACGTAACCTATCCGAAACTAAACTAAACTAAACTAAACTTAACTATAAACTTAACTAAACTAAACTAAACCTAACTAAACTAGACTAACCTTACCTAACCTAACATAACGAAACCTATGCTAACCTAAATTAAAGTAAACGAAAGTAAGCTTACCTATCCTAACCTAACCTAACCTAAAATAAATTAAACTAAACAGACCTAACCTAAACTACCCTAAACTAACTAAACTAAAGTAAACAAAACAAAACTAAACTAAATTAAACTATAATCTAAACTATAAACTAAACTAAAGTATAAACTAAAATAAACAAAACTAAACTAAACTAACTAACCGAACGTAAACTAACTTAACCTAACCTAACATAAACTAAACTAATCTAACCTAACCTAACGTAACCTAACCTAAACTAAACTAAACTAAACTAAACTGAACTACAAACTAAACTATGAACTAAACTTAACCTAACTTTAAACTAAACTAAACTAAACGATACTAAACTAAACTATACTAACCTTACCTAACCTAACATAACCTAACCTAAACTAAACTAAACTAAACTAAACAAAACTAACCTATCCTAAACTAAACAAAATATCTAAACTACAAACTTAACTATAAACTAAACTAAACTAAACTATAAATAAACAATATACTAAATTATACTAAACTAAACTAACAACTAAACTAAACTAAAAACTAAACTAAACTGAAAACTAAACTAAATTAAACTAAACTAAACCTTTCTAACCTAACCTAACCTAACCTAAAATAAACTAAACTAAACTAACCTAAACTAACCTAAACTAAACTAAACTAAATTATAAACTAAACTAAACTAAACTATAAACTAAACTAAACTATAAACTATCTATAAACTAAACTAAACTAAACTATAAACTAAACTAAATTTAGCTAACCTAAGCTAACCTAATCTAGCCTAACCTAACGTAAACGAAACTAAACCAAACTAACATAAACCAAACAAAACTAAAATAAAATAAAATAAACTAAACCATAAACTAAACTAAACTAAACTAAATTAACTTGACCTAAACTAACCTAACCTAAACTAAACTAATCCAACCTAAACTAACCTAACCTAAACTAAACTAAACTAAACTAAACAAAATTAATTATCTAACCTAACCTAACCTAACCTAAACTAAACTAAACTAAACTATAAACTAAACTAAAATAAATTAAACTCAACCACCCCACCTAACCTAACCTAATTTAAGGTAAATTAAACTAACCTAACCTAAAATAAATTAAACTTAACTAAACTAAACTATACTAAACTATAAACTATAATAAACTAAACTATAAACTAAACTAAACTAAACTAATCTACCCTAAACTAACCTAACCTAACCTAAACTGAACTAAACTAAACTAAACTAAAATAACCTAACCTAACCTAATCTAACCTAAACTAAACTTAAGTAAACTAAACTATAAACTGAACTATAAACTAAACTAATTTAAACTATAAATTAATGTTTAAACTAAACTACACTAAACTATAAAGTAAACTAAACTCAGTTAAACTAAACTAAACTAAAGTAACTTAACCTAACCTAACCTAACCTAAACTAAACTCAACTAAGTTAAATTAAACTAAACTAAACTAAACTATAAACAGAACTAAATTAAACTAAACTAAACTAAACTAACCTAACCTAACCTAACATAACCTAAACTTAACTAAACTATACTACTATAAGTATAAACAAAACTAAACTAAACTAAGCTAAATTAAACTAAACTAACCTAACCTAACCTAACCTAAACTAAACTAAACTAAACGAAACTAAACCTTAAACTAAACTAAACTATAACCTAAACTATAAACTAAACTAAACTAAACTATAAGCCAAATTAAAATAAAATAAACTAAACCTTCCTAACTTAACCTGACCTAACGTAACCTAACATAAACTAAACTAAACTAAACTAACCTAACCTAATCTAAACTAAATTAAACTGAACTATAAACTAAACTAAACTAAACTAAACTATAAACTAAACTAAACTAAACTAAACTAAACATTAAACTAAACTAAATTCAGCTACCCTAAGCTAACCTAACCTAACCTAACCTAACCTAAACGAAACTAAACGAAACTAAACTAAACCAAACAAAACTAAACTAAAATAAAATAAACTAAACCATTAACTAAACTATTAACTAAAATAAACTAAACTAAAGTATAAACTAAACTAAACAATGAACTAAACTAAACTAAACTAAACTAAACTAAACAAAACTAACCTAACCTAACCTAACTTAACCTAAATTAACTAAACAAAATAAACTAAACTATAAACTTAACTATAAACTAACCTAAACTAAACTAAACTAAAAAAACCTAACCTAACCTTTTCTAACCTAACTCAACCTAAACTAAACTAAACTAAGCTAAACTAACCTAACCTAACCGAGCGTAACCTAACCGATACTAAACTAAACTAAACTAAACTAAACTTAACTATAAATTTAACTAAACTAAACTGAACCTAATTAAACTAGACTAACCTTATCTAACCATACATAACGAAACCTAAGCCAACCTATACTAAAGTAAACGAAACTAACCTTACCTAACCTAACCTAAAATAAATTAAACTAAACAGACCTAACCTAAACTACCCTAAGCTAAACTAAACTAAACTAAACTAAAAAAAAACAAAATTTACTAAACAAAATTAAACTAAATTAAACTATAAACTAAACTATAAACTCAACTATACTATAAACTAAACTAAACTAAACTATAAATAAACTATATACTAAACTATACTAAACTAAACTAACAACTAAACTAAACTAAAAACTAAACTAAACTGAAATTCAAACTAAACTAAATTAAACTAAACCTTTCTAACCTAACCTAACCTAAACTAAACTAAACTAACCTAACCTAACATAAACTAAACTAAACTATAAAGTAAACAAAACTATAAATTAAACTAAACTATAAACTAAACTAAATTTAGCTAACCTAAGCTAACCTAACCTAACCTAATCTAATCTAAACTAAACTAAACTATACTAAACAATAAACTGAACTATTAACTAAACTAATTTAAACTATAAATTAATGTATAAACTAAACTACACTAAACTATAAACTAAACTAAAATAAATTAAACTAAACTAAACTAACCTAACCTAACCTAAACTAAACTGAACTAACCTAACCTAACCTAACCTAAAATAAACTAAACTAAACTAACCCGAACTATAAACAAAACTTTAAACTAAACTAAACTAAACTAAACTGTAAATAAACTATTAACTAAACTAAACTAAACTATGAACTAAATTAACTAAACTAAACTGAAAAATACTAACCTAACCTAACCTAAGCTAACCTAACCCAACTTAACCTAAATTAACTAAACAAAATAAACTAAGCTATAAACCTAACTTTAAACTAAACTAAACTAAACTAAACTAACCAAACCTAACCTAACCTTTTATAACCTAACCTAACCTAAACAAAACTAAACTAAGCTAAACTAACCTAAACTAACCGAACGTTACCGAACCGAAACTAAACTAAACTAAACTAAACTAAACTAACACTAAAACTTAACTATAAACTTAACTATAAACTTAACTTAACTAAACTAAACTAGACCTAACTAAACTAAACTAGCCTTACCTAAACTAAACTAACCTAACCTAAAATAAATTAAACTAAAGAGACCTAACCTAAATTACCCTGTACTAAACTAAACTAAACTAAACAAAACAAAACTAAACTAAATTAAACTATAATCTAAACTATAAACTAAACTAAACTATAAAATAAAATAAACAAAACTAAACTAAACTAACTAACCTAACCTAACCTAACTTAACCTAACCTAACATAAACTAAACTAATCTAACCTAACCTAACGTAACCTAACATAAATTAAACTAAACTAAACTAAACTAAACTACAAACTAAACTATAAACTAAACTTAACCTAACTATAAACTAAACTAAACTATACTAATCTAAACTATACTAACCTTACTTAACCTAACATAACCTAACCTAAACTAAACTAAACTAAACTAAACAAAACTAACCTATCCTAACCCAAACTAAACTAAACAAAATAACTAAACTATAAACTTAACAATAAACTATACTAAACTAAACTAACAACTAAACTAAACTAAAAACTAAACTAAACTGAAAACTAAACTTAACTAAAATAAACTAAACCTTTCTAAACTAACCTAACCTAAACTAAACAAAACTAACCTACCCTAACCTAAACTACACAAAACTAAACTATAAACTAAACTAAATTAAGCTAACCTAAGCTAACCTAACCTAACCTAACCAAACCTAAACGAAACTAAACGAAACTAAACTAAACCAAACAAAACTAAACTAAAATATAATAAACTAAACCATTAACTAAACTTTTAACTAAACTAAACTACACTAAAGTATAAACTAAACTAAACTAAATGAACCTAACCTAACCTAACCTAACATAACATAACCTAAACTGAACTAAACTAAACTAAACTAAACTATAAACTGATCTATAAACTAAATTAATTTAAACTATATATTAATCTATAAATTAAACTAAACTAAACTATAAACTAAAATAAACAAAACTAAACTAAACTAAACTAACCTAACCTAACCTAACGTAACGTAACCTAAACTAAACTAAACTACACTAAACTAAACTACAAACTAAACTATAAACTAAACTTAACCTAACTATAAACCAAACTAAACTAAACTATACTAAACTAAACTATACTAACCTTACCTAACCTAACATAACCTAACCTAAAATAAACTAAACTAAACTAAACAAAACTAACCTATCCTAACCTAAACTAAACTAAACAAAATAACTAAACTATAAACTAAACCAAACTAAACTATAAATAAACTATTTACTAAACTATACTAAACTAAACTAACAACTAAACTAAACTAAAAACTAAACTAAACTGAATACTAAACTAAAATAAAGTAAACTAAACCTTTCTAACCTAACCTAACTTAACCTAACCTAACCTTAACTAAACTAAACTATAAACTAAACTAAACTATAAACTAAATTCAACTCTAAACTAAACTATAAACTAAACTATACTAAACTATAAACTAAACTAAACTAAGCTAACCTAAGCTAACCTAAACTAAGCTAAGCTAACCTAAACTAAACTAAACCAATCAAAATTAAACTAAATTTAAATAAACTAAACCATAAACTAGACCATTTACCAAATTAAACTAAACTAAAGTATAAACTAAACTAAACTAAACTAACCTAACCTAAACTAACCTAACCTAAACTTAACTAATCTAACCTAAACTAACCTAACCTAAACTAAATTAAACTAAACTAAAATAAACTAAATTATCTAACCTAACCTAACCTAACGTAACCTAAACTTAACTACACTAACACAACCTAACCTAAACTAAATTAAACTAAACTTTAAACTAAACTAACCTATAAACTAAACTATAAAATAAAATAAAAATACTAAACTCAACTAACCTAATCTAACCTAACCTAAGGTAAATTAAACTAACCTAACCTAAAATAAATTAAACTAAACTAAACTATACTAAACTATAAACTAAAACAAACTAAACTATAAACTAAACTAAACTAATCTAACTTAACCTAACCTAACCTAACCTAAATTGAACTAAACTAAACTAAACTAACCTAACCTTGCCTAACCTAACCTAATCTAACCTAAACTAAACTAAACTAAACTATAAACTGAAATATTAACTAAACTAATTTAAACTATAAATTAATATATAAACTAAACTACACTAAAATATAAACTAAACTAAACTAAATTAAACTAAACTAACCTAACATAACCTAACCTAACCTAAACTAAACTGAACTAACCTAACCTAACTTAACCTAAAATAAACTAAACTAAACTAAACTGAAACATAAACTAAACTTTAAACTAAACTAAACTAAACTGTAAATAAACTATAAACTAAACTAAACTAAACTATGAACTAAACTAAACTAAACAAAGCTAACCTATCATAACCTAACATAACTCACCTAACCTAACTTAAATAAATTAACTCAACAAAATAAACTAAACTATAAACTTAACTATAAACTAAACTAAACTAAACTAAACTTAACTGAACTAAACAAACCTAACCTAAACTAAACTAAACTAAACTAAACTAAACTAACCTAACCTAACATAACCTAAAATAAATTAAACTAAACTATAAACTAAACTAAAATAAATAAACTAACCTAACCAAACCTAACCTAACCTAACCTACATTAAACCAAACTAAACTATCTTAACCTAACCTAACCTAAGCTAAACTAAACTGAACTAAACTAAACTAAACTAAACTATAAACAAAACTAAATTAAACTAAACTAAACTAAACTAACCTAACCTAACCTAACCTTACGTAACCTAACCTAAACTAAACTATACTAATCTAAAGTATAAACAAATTAAACTAAACTAAGCTAAATTAAACTAAACTAACCTAACCTAACCTAACCTAAACTAAACTAAACTAAACTATAAACTAAACTAAACTATAAACTGTTAACTTAACTATCAATCAACTAAACTAAACTAAACTGAACGAAACGAAACTAAAATAAACTAACCTAACATAACCTAAACTACACTAAACTAACCTAACCTAACATAACATAAACTAAACTAAACTACAATAAACTCAGCTAAACTAAACTAAACTAAATTCAATTAAACTAAACTAAACTATAAATTAAAATATCTATCAACTAAACTAAACTAAACTAAACTGACCTAACCTAAAATACCCTAAACTAACCTAACCTAACATAACCTAACCTAACATAAACAAAACTAAAGTAAACTAAACTGAGCTAAACTAAACTAAACTAAACTAAATTAAACTAAACTAAACTATTAATTAAACTAACTATAAACTAAACTAAACAAAACTAAACCACCCTAACCTAACCTAACTTAACCTAACCTTCCATATATTAACTAAACTAACCTAACCTAACTTAACATAAACTAAACTAAACTAAATTTTAAACTAAACTATAAACTAAACTAAAATAAACTAGACTAACCTTACCTAACTTAACATAACCTTGGCTAATCTAAATTAAAGTAAACTAAACTAACCTAACTTAACATAAACTAAGCTAAACTAAACTGAACTAAACTATACTAACCTATAAACTAAACTAAACTAAACTAAACTAAACTGACGTAAACTAAACAACTCTAAACTAAGTTAAACTAAACTTAACTAAACAAAACATAATTAACTAAACAAAAGTAAACAAAACTAAACTATAAACTAAACTAAACTAAGCTAAACTAACCTAACCTTTTTTAACCTAACCTAACCTAACTAAACTAAATTAAGCTAAATTAACCTAACCTAACCGAACGTAACCTAACCGAAACTAAACTAAACTAAACTAAACTTAACTATAAACTTAACTAAACTAAACTAAACCCTACTAAACTAGACTAACCTTACCTAACCTTATATAACGAAACCTATGCTAACCTAAACTAAAGTAAACGAAAGTAACCTTACCTAACCTAACCTAACCTAACCTAAAATTAATTAAACTAAACAGACCTAACCTAAACTACCCTAAACTAAACTAAACTAAATTAAACAAAACAAAACTAAACTAAATTAAACTATAATCTAAGCTATAAACTAAACTAAAGTATAAACTAAAATAAACAAAACTAAACTAAACTAACTAACCGAACGTAAACTAACTTAACCTAACCTAACATAAACTAAACTAATCTAACCTAACCTAGCGTAACCTAAGTAAACTAAACTAATATAAACTAAACTAAACTACAAACTAAACTAAAAAAAATAAACTTAACCTAACTATAAACTAAACTAAACTAAACGATACTAAAATAAACTATACTAACCTTACCTAACCTAACATAACCTAACCTAAACTAAACTAAACTAAACTAAACAAAACTAACCTATCCTAAACTAAACAAAATAACTAAACTATAAACTAAACTAAACTAAACTATAAATAAACTATATACTAAACTATACTAAACTAAACTAACAACTTAACTAAACTAAAAAATAAAATACACTGAAAACTAAACTAAATTAAACTAGACTAAACCTTTCTAACCTAACCTAACCTAACCTAACCTAAACTAAACTAAACTAACCTAAACTAACCTAAACTAAACTAAACTAAACTATAAACTAATCTAAACTATAAAATAAACTAAACTATAAACTATCTATAAATTAAACTAAACTAAACTATAAACTAAACTAAATTAAGTTAACCTAAGCTAACCTAATCTAAGCTAACCTAACGTAAACGAAACTAAACCAAACTAACCTAAACCAAACAATACTAAACTAAAATAAAATAAACTAAACCATAAACTAAACTAAACAATACTAAACTATAAACTAAAATAAACTAAACTATAAACTAAACTAAACTAAATTCATCTACCCTAACCTAACCTAACCTAACCTAAACTGAACTAAACTAAACTAAAATTACCTACTCTAACCTAACCTAATCTAACCTAAACTAAACTAAACTAAACTAAACTATAAACTGAACTATAAACTAAACTAATTTAAACTATAAATTAATGTATAAACTAAACTACACTAAACAATAAAGTAAGCTAAACTCAATTAAACTAAACTAAACTAAACTAACTTACCCTAACCTAACCTAACCTAAACTAAACTACACTAAATTAAATTAAACTAAACCAAACTAAACTATAAACAAAACTAAATTAAACTAAAATAAACTAACCTAACCTAACCTGACCTAACATAACCTAACCTAAACTAAACTATACTACTATAAGTATAAACAAAACTAAACTAAACTAAGCTAAATTAAACTAAAGTAACCTAACCTAACCTAACCTAAACTAAACCAAACTAAACAAAACTAAACCTTAAACTAACATAAACTAAACTATAAACTGAAATAAAATATACTAAACTAAACTATCCTAACCTAACCTAACTTAACCTAACCTAACATATATTAACTAAACTAACCTAACCTAACTTAACATAAACTAAACTAAACTAAACGAAACTAAACTAAACTATAAATTAAACTAAACTAAATTAAAATAAACTAGACTAACCTCACCTAACTTAACATTACCTTGGCTAATCTAAATTAAAGTAAATTAAACTAACCTAACTTAACATAAACTAACCTAAACTAAACTAAACTATACTAATCTATAGACTAAACTAAAGTAAACTAAACTAAACTAAACTAAACTGACCTAACCTAAACTACCCTAAACTAAACTAGACTGAACTATACTAAACTAAAAAAAACCAAAATTAACTAAACAAAACTAAAATAAATTAAACTATAAACAAAACTATAAACTCAACTACACTATAAACTTAACTAAACTAACCTAACCTTTCCTAACCTAATCTAACCTAACCTAGCCTAACCTAAACTTTACTAAACTAAGCTAAACTAACTTAACCTAACCGAAACTAAACTAAACTAAACTAAACTAAACGTAACTATAAACTTAACTAAACCTAACTGAACTAGACTAACCTTACCTAACGTAACATAACCTAACCTAAGCTAACCTAAACTAAACTAAATAAAACTAACCTTACCTAGCCTAACCTAACCTAAATTAAACTAAACTAAACAGACCTAACCTAAACTACCCTAAACTAAACTAAACTAAACTAAACCAAACAAAACAAAACTAAACTAAATTCAACTATAAACTAAACTATAAACTAAAATAACTTTAAACTAAACTAAACTATAAACTAAAATAAACTAAACTAAACTAAACTAAACTAACCTAACCTAACCTAACTTAACCTAACCTAACATAAATTAAACTAAACTAACCTAACCTAACGTAACGTAACCTACACTAAACTAAACTAAACTAAACTAAACTAAACTAAACTACAAACTAAACTATAAACTAAACTTAACTAAACTATAAACTAACCTAATCCATACTAAACTAAACTATACTAACCTTAGCTAACCTAACATAACTTTACCTAAACTAAACTAAATTAAACTAAACAAAACTAACCTAACCTAACCTAACCTAACCTTTCCTACACTAAATAAAATCAAAAAAACTATAAGCTTAACTTTAAACTAAACTAAACTATAAATAAACTATATACTAAACAAAATTAAACTGTAAACTAAGCTAAACTAAACTTAACTAAACTAAACTAGACAAAACTGAAATAAGCTAAACTAAACTAAACTATAAACTAAACTAAACACTAAAATAACTCAACTATAAGCCAAATTAAACTAAAATAAACCAAACCTTCCTAACCTAACCTAACCTAACCTAACCTAAACTAAACTAAACTAAACTAAACTAGACAAAACTAAACTAAGCTAAACTAAACTAATCACAATTTTACTAAACGAAACTATACACTGAACGATAAACCAAACTAAATTAAACTATGAACTCAACTAAACTAAACAAAACTACACTATAAACTAAACTGAACTAAGCTAAACTAAACTAACTTAATCTAACCTAAACTAACCTAACCTAAACTAAACTAAATTAAACTAAATTATAAACTAAACTATAAACTAAAATATAAACCTAACGAAACTAAACTAAACTAAACTCAACTAAACTTAGCTAACCTAACCTAACCTAACCTAACTTAAACGAAACTAAACCATAAACTAAACTATAAACTAAACTAAACTAAAGTAAAGTATAAACAAAACCACACCAAACTAAACGAACATAACCTAAACTAACCTAACCTAAACTAATCTAACCTAAACTAACCTAACCTAAACTAAACTAAACGATACTAAACTGAACTAAATTAACTAACCTAACGTAACATAACCTACCCTAACCTAAACTAAACTAAACTAAACTAACCTAACCTAACCTAACCTAAACTAAATTAAACTAAACATAAACTAAACTAAACTATAAACTAAAGTAAACTAAACTCAACTAACCTAACCTAACGTAACATAACCTAACCTAATTTAAACTAAACTAACCTAACCTAACCTAAAAAAAATTAAACTAAACTAAACTAAACTATACTAAACTATAAACTAAACTAAACTTAACTATAAAATAAAATAAACTAAACTAAACTAATCTAATCTAACCTAACCTAACCTAACCTAAACAGAACTAAACTAACCTAAACTAAACTAACCTAACCTAACCTAACCCAAACGAAACTAAACTAAACTATAAACTGAACTATAAATTAAACTAATTTAAACTATAAATTAATCTATAAATTAAACTAAATTAAACTACAACTACACTAAACTAAATTAATCTAAACTAAACTAACCTAACCTAACCTAACCTAAATTAAACTGAACTAACCTAACCTAACCTAACCTAACATAAAATAAATTAACTAAACTAAACTGAACAAAAACTAAACTTTAAACTAAACTAAACTAAATTGTAAATAAACTATAAACTAAACTAAACTATAAACTAAAATAAACAAAACTAAACTAAACTAAACTAACCTAACCTAACCTAACGTAACCTAACCTAAACTAAACTAAACTACACTAAACTAAACTACAAACTAAACTATAAACTAAACTTAACCTAACTATAAACCAAACTAAACTAAACTATACTAAACTAAACTATACTAACCTTACCTAACCTAACATAACCTAACCTAAAATAAACTAAACTAAACTAAACAAAACTAACCTATCCTAACCTAAACTAAACTAAACAAAATAACTAAACTATAAACTAAACCAAACTAAACTATAAATAAACTATTAACTAAACTATACTAAACTAAACTAACAACTAAACTAAACTAAAAACTAAACTAAACTGAATACTAAACTAAAATAAAGTAAACTAAACCTTTCTAACCTAACCTAACTTAACCTAACCTAACCTTAACTAAACTAAACTATAAACTAAACTAAACTATAAACTAAATTCAACTCTAAACTAAACTATAAACTAAACTATACTAAACTATAAACTAAACTAAACTAAGCTAACCTAAGCTAACCTAAACTAAGCTAAGCTAACCTAAACTAAACTAAACCAATCAAAATTAAACTAAATTTAAATAAACTAAACCATAAACTAGACTATTTACCAAATTAAACTAAACTAAAGTATAAACTAAACTAAACTAAACTAACCTAACCTAAACTAACCTAACCTAAACTTAACTAATCTAACCTAAACTAACCTAACCTAAACTAAATTAAACTAAACTAAAATATACTAAATTATCTAACCTAACCTAACCTAACGTAACCTAAACTTAACTACACTAACACAACCTAACCTAAACTAAATTAAACTAAACTTTAAACTAAACTAAACTATAAACTAAACTATAAAATAAAATAAATATACTAAACTCAACTAACCTAACCTAACCTAACCTAAGGTAAATTAAACTAACCTAACCTAAAATAAATTAAACTAAACTAAACTATACTAAACTATAAACTAAAACAAACTAAACTATAAACTAAACTAAACTAATCTAACTTAACCTAACCTAACCTAACCTAAATTGAACTAAACTAAACTAAACTAACCTAGCCTAACCTAACCTAATCTAACCTAAACTAAACTAAACTAAACTATAAACTGAAATATTAACTAAACTAATTTAAACTATAAATTAATGTATAAACTAAACTACACTAAAATATAAACTAAACTAAACTAAATTAAACTAAACTAACCTAACATAACCTAACCTAACCTAAACTAAACTGAACTAACCTAACTTAACTTAACCTAAAATAAACTAAACTAAACTAAACTGAAACATAAACTAAACTTTAAACTAAACTAAACTAAACTGTAAATAAACTATAAACTAAACTAAACTAAACTATGAACTAAACTAAACTAAACAAAGCTAACCTATCATAACCTAACATAACTCACCTAACCTAACTTAAATAAATTAACTCAACAAAATAAACTAAACTATAAACTTAACTATAAACTAAACTAAACTAAACTAAACTTAACTAAACTAACCAAACCTAACCTAAACTAAACTAAACTAAACTAAACTAAACTAACCTAACCTAACATAACCCAAACTAAATTAAACTAAACTATAAACTAAACTAAAATAAATAAACTAACCTAACCAAACCTAACCTAACCTAACCTACATTAAACCAAACTAAACTATCTTAACCTAACCTAACCTAAGCTAAACTAAACTGAACTAAACTAAACTAAACTAAACTATAAACAAAACTAAATTAAACTAAACTAAACTAAACTAACCTAACCTAACCTAACCTTACGTAACCTAACCTAAACTAAACTATACTAATCTAAAGTATAAACAAATTAAACTAAACTAAGCTAAATTAAACTAAACTAACCTAACCTAACCTAACCTAAACTAAACTAAACTAAACTATAAACTAAACTAAACTATAAACTGTTAACTTAACTATCAATTAACTAAACTAAACTAAACTGAACGAAACGAAACTAAAATAAACTAACCTAACATAACCTAAACTACACTAAACTAACCTAACCTAACATAACATAAACTAAACTAAACTACAATAAACTCAGCTAAACTAAACTAAACTAAATTCAATTAAACTAAACTAAACTATAAATTAAAATATCTATCAACTAAACTAAACTAAACTAAACTGACCTAACCTAAAATACCCTAAACTAACCTAACCTAACATAACCTAACCTAACATAAACAAAACTAAAGTAAACTAAACTGAGCTAAACTAAACTAAACTAAACTAAATTAAACTAAACTAAACTATTAATTAAACTAACTATAAACTAAACTAAACAAAACTAAACCACCCTAACCTAACCTAACTTAACCTAACCTTCCATATATTAACTAAACTAACCTAACCTAACTTAACATAAACTAAACTAAACTAAACGAAACTAAACTAAATTTTAAACTAAACTATAAACTAAACTAAACTATAAACTAAACTAAAATAAACTAGACTAACCTTACCTAACTTAACATAACCTTGGCTAATCTAAATTAAAGTAAACTAAACTAACCTAACTTAACATAAACTAAGCTAAACTAAACTGAACTAAACTATACTAACCTATAAACTAAACTAAACTAAACTAAACTAAACTGACCTAAACTAAACAACTCTAAACTAAGTTAAACTAAACTTAACTAAACAAAACATAATTAACTAAACAAAAGTAAACAAAACTAAACTATAAACTAAACTAAACTAAGCTAAACTAACCTAACCTTTTTTAACCTAACCTAACCTAACTAAACTAAATTAAGCTAAATTAACCTAACCTAACCAAACGTAACCTAACCGAAACTAAACTAAACTAAACTAAACTTAACTATAAACTTAACTAAACTAAACTAAACCTAACTAAACTAGACTAACCTTACCTAACCTTACGTAACGAAACCTATGCTAACCTAAACTAAAGTAAACGAAAGTAACCTTACCTAACCTAACCTAACCTAACCTAAAATTAATTAAACTAAACAGACCTAACCTAAACTACCCTAAACTAAACTAAACTAAATTAAACAAAACAAAACTAAACTAAATTAAACTATAATCTAAGCTATAAACTAAACTAAAGTATAAACTAAAATAAACAAAACTAAACTAAACTAACTAACCGAACGTAAACTAACTTAACCTAACCTAACATAAACTAAACTAATCTAACCTAACCTAGCGTAACCTAACCTAAACTAAACTAATATAAACTAAACTAAACTACAAACTAAACTAAAAAAAATAAACATAACCTAACTATAAACTAAACTAAACTAAACGATACTAAAATAAACTATACTAACCTTACCTAACCTAACATAACCTAACCTAAACTAAACTAAACTAAACTAAACAAAACTAACCTATCCTAAACTAAACAAAATAACTAAACTATAAACTAAACTAAACTAAACTATAAATAAACTATATACTAAACTATACTAAACTAAACTAACAACTGAACTAAACTAAAAACTAAAATAAACTGAAAACTAAACTAAATTAAACTAGACTAAACCTTTCTAACCTAACCTAACCTAACCTAACCTAAACTAAACTAAACTAACCTAAACTAACCTAAACTAAACTAAACTAAACTATAAACTAAACTAAACTATAAAATAAACTAAACTATAAACTATCTATAAATTAAACTAAACTAAACTATAAACTAAACTAAATTAAGTTAACCTAAGGTAACCTAATCTAAGCTAACCTAACGTAAACGAAACTAAACCAAACTAACCTAAACCAAACAATACTAAACTAAAATAAAATAAACTAAACCATAAACTAAACTAAACAATACTAAACTATAAACTAAACTAAACTAAATTAATCTACCCTAACCTAACCTAACCTAACCTAACCTAAACTGAACTAAACTAAACTAAAATTACCTACTCTAACCTAACCTAATCTAACCTAAACTAAACTAAACTAAACTAAACTATAAACTGAACTATAAACTAAACTAATTTAAACTATAAATTAATGTATAAACTAAACTACACTAAACTATAAAGTAAGCTAAACTCAATTAAACTAAACTAAACTAAACTAACTTAACCTAACCTAACCTAACCTAAAATAAACTACACTAAATTAAATTAAACTAAACTAAACTAAACAATAAACAAAACTAAATTAAACTAAATTAAACTAACCTAACCTAACCTGACCTAACATAACCTAACCTAAACTAAACTATACTACTATAAGTATAAACAAAACTAAACTAAACTAAGCTAAATTAAACTAAAGTAACCTAACCTAACCTAACCTAAACTAAACCAAACTAAACAAAACTAAACCTTAAACTAACATAAACTAAACTATAAACTGAAATAAAATAAACTAAACTAAACTATCCTAACCTAACCTAACTTAACCTAACCTAACATATATTAACTAAACTAACCTAACCTAACTTAACATAAACTAAACTAAACTAAACGAAACTAAACTAAACTATAAACTAAACTAAACTAAATTAAAATAAACTAGACTAACCTCACCTAACTTAACATTACCTTGGCTAATCTAAATTAAAGTAAATTAAACTAACCTAACTTAACATAAACTAACCTAAACTAAACTAAACTATACTAATCTATAGACTAAACTAAAGTAAACTAAACTAAACTAAACTAAACTGACCTAACCTAAACTACCCTAAACTAAACTAGACTGAACTATACTAAACTAAAAAAAACCAAAATTAACTAAACAAAACTAAAATAAATTAAACTATAAACAAAACTATAAACTCAACTACACTATAAACTTAACTAAACTAACCTAACCTTTCCTAACCTAATCTAACCTAACCTAGCCTAACCTAAACTTTACTAAACTAAGCTAAACTAACTTAACCTAACCGAAACTAAACTAAACTAAACTAAACTAAACGTAACTATAAACTTAACTAAACCTAACTGAACTAGACTAACCTTACCTAACGTAACATAACCTAACCTAAGCTAACCTAAACTAAACTAAATAAAACTAACCTTACCTAGCCTAACCTAACCTAAATTAAACTAAACTAAACAGACCTAACCTAAACTACCCTAAACTAAACTAAACTAAACTAAACCAAACAAAACAAAACTAAACTAAATTAAACTATAAACTAAACTATAAACTAAAATAACTTTAAACTAAACTAAACTATAAACTAAAATAAACTAAACTAAACTAAACTAAACTAACGTAACGTAACCTACACTAAACTAAACTAAACTAAACTAAACTAAACTAAACTACAAACTCAACTATAAACTAAACTTAACTAAACTATAAACTAACCTAATCCATACTAAACTAAACTATACTAACCTTAGCTAACCTAACATAACTTTACCTAAACTAAACTAAATTAAACTAAACAAAACTAACCTAACCTAACCTAACCTAACCTAACCTAACCTAAACTAAATAAAATCAAAAAAACTATAAGCTTAACTTTAAACTAAACTAAACTATAAATAAACTATATACTAAACAAAATTAAACTGTAAACTAAGCTAAACTAAACTTAACTAAACTAAACTAGACAAAACTGAAATAAGCTAAACTAAACTAAACTATAAACTAAACTAAACACTAAAATAACTCAACTATAAGCCAAATTAAACTAAAATAAACCAAACCTTCCTAACCTAACCTAACCTAACCTAACCTAAACTAAACTAAACTAAACTAAACTAGACAAAACTAAACTAAGCTAAACTAAACTAATCACAATTTTACTAAACGAAACTATACACTGAACGATAAACCAAACTAAATTAAACTATGAACTCAACTAAACTAAACAAAACTACACTATAAACTAAACTAAACTAAGCTAAACTAAACTAACTTAATCTAACCTAACCTAACCTAAACTAAACTAAATTAAACTAAATTATAAACTAAACTATAAACTAAAATATAAACTAAACGAAACTAAACTAAACTAAACTCAACTAAACTTAGCTAACCTAACCTAACCTAACCTAACTTAAACGAAACTAAACCATAAACTAAACTATAAACTAAACTAAAGTAAAGTATAAACAAAACCACACCAAACTAAACGAACATAACCTAAACTAACCTAACCTAAACTAATCTAACCTAAACTAACCTAACCTAAACTAAACTAAACGATACTAAACTGAACTAAATTAACTAACCTAACGTAACATAACCTACCCTAACCTAAACTAAACTAAACTAAACTAACCTAACCTAACCTAACCTAAACTAAATTAAACTAAACATAAACTAAACTAAACTATAAACTAAAGTAAACTAAACTCAACTAACCTAACCTAACGTAACATAACCTAACCTAATTTAAACTAAACTAACCTAACCTAACCTAAAAAAAATTAAACTAAACTAAACTAAAATATACTAAACTATAAACTAAACTAAACTTAACTATAAAATAAAATAAACTAAACTAAACTAATCTAATCTAACCTAACCTAACCTAACTTAAACAGAACTAAACTAACCTAAACTAAACTAACCTAACCTAACCTAACCCAAACGAAACTAAACTAAACTATAAACTGAACTATAAATTAAACTAATTTAAACTATAAATTAATCTATAAATTAAACTAAATTAAACTACAACTACACTAAACTAAATTAATCTAAACTAAACTAACCTAACCTAACCTAACCTAAATTAAACTGAACTAACCTAACCTAACCTAACATAAAATAAATTAACTAAACTAAACTGAACAAAAACTAAACTTTAAACTATACTAAACTAAAGTGAAAATAAACTATAAAATAAACTAAATTAACTATGAACTAAACAAAACAATCCTAACCTAACCTAACCTAACCTAACCTAAACTAAACCAAACAAAATAAACTAAACTATAAACTCAACTATAAACTAAACTATACTAAACTGTAAATAAACTATAAACTAAACAAAATTAAACTATAAACTAAGCTAAACTAAACTTAACTAAACTAAACAAAACAAATTAAACTAAACTAATCTAAACTAAACTAACCTAACCTAACCGAACGTAACCTAAACTAAACTAAACTAAGCTAAACTAACCTAACCTACCAGAACGTAACCTAACCGAAACTAAACTAAACTAAACTAAACTATAAACTTAACTAAACTGAACTAAACCAAAATAATCTAACCTAACCTAACCTAACCTAACATAACATAAACTGAACTAAACTAAACTAATCTGAACTAACCTAACCTAACCTAACCTAATCTAACCAAAACTAAACTAAACTAAACTATAAACTAAACTATTAACTAAACTAATTTAAACTGTAAATTAATCTATAAATTAAACTAAACTAAACTATGAACTAACCTAACCTAAACTAACCTAAATTAAACTAAACTAATCTAACCTAAACTAACCTAACATAAACTAAACTAAATTAAACGAAACTAAACTAAACTAAATTATCTAACCTAACCTAACCTAACCTAACCTAAACTAAACTAAACTAAACTAACATAACCTTACCTAAACTAAATTAAACTAAACTATAAATTAACTATAAACTAAACTAAAATAAACTAAACTCAACTAACCTAACCTACCCTAACCTAACCTAACCTAAGGTAAATTAAACTAACCTAACCTAAAATAAATTAAACTAAACTAAACTATACTAAACTATAAACTAAAATAAACCAAACTATAAACTAACCTAAACTAAACTAATCTAACCTAACCTAACCTAACCTAACCTAAACTGTACTAAACTAAACTAACCTAACCTAACCTAATCTAACATAAACTAAACTAAACTAAACTAAACTATATACTGAACTATAAACTAAACTAATTTAAACTATAAATTAATGTATACACTAAACTATAAAGTAAACTAAACTAATTTAAATTAAACTAAACTAAACTAATGTATAAACTAAACTAAACTATAAACTAAACTAAACTATAAACTAAACTAAACTATAAACTAAACTAAACTAAGCTAACCTAACCTAACCTAACCTAACCTAACCTAAACGAAACTCTACCAAACTAAACTAAACCAAACAAAACTAAACCAAATAAAATAAACTAAACCATAAACTAGACTGTTAACTAAACTAAACTAAACTAAAGTATAAACTAACCTAACCTAAACTAAACTAATCTAACCTAAACTAACCTAAAATAAACTAAACTAAACGAAACTAAACTAAACTTAATTATCTAACCTAATCTAACCTAACCTAAACTAAACTAAACTAAACTAACATAACCTAACCTAACCTAAACTAAATTAAACTAACTTATAAACTAAACTAAACTATAAACTAAACTATAAACTAAACTAAAATATACTAAACTAATCTAACCTAACCTAACCTAACCTAAACTGAAATAAATTAAACTAAACTAAACTAACCTAACCTAAACTAACCTAACCTAACCTAAACTAAACTGAACTAACCTAACCTAACCTAAAATAAACTAAACTAAACTAAACTGAACTTTAAACTAAACTAAACTAAACTGTAAATAAACTATAAACTAAACTAAACCAAACTTAGAACTAAACTAAACTAAACAAAACTAACCTAACCTAACTTAACCTAAATTAACTAAACAAAATAAATTAAACTATAAACTTAACTATAAACTAAACTAAACTACACTAAACTGAACTAACCAAACCTAACCTAAATTAAACTAACCTAAACTAACCTAACCTAACATAACCTAAACTAAACTAAACTAAACTATAAACAAAACTAAATTAAACTAAACTAAACTAACCTAACCTAACCTAAACTAAACTATACTAATCTAAAGTAAAACAAAACTAAACTAAACTAAGCTAAATTAAACTAAACCAACCTAACCTAACCTAACCTAAACAAAACTAAACTAAACGAATCTAAACTATAAACTAAACTAAACTATAAACTATTAACTAAACTATCAATTAACTAAACTCTATTTAACTGAACGAAACGAAACTAAACTAAACTAAACTATAAACTAATAACTAAATTATCAATTAACTAAACTAAACTTAACTGAACGAAACGAAACTAAACTAAACTAACCTAACCTAACCTAAATTAAATTAGACTATACTACAATAAACTCAGCTAAACTAAACTAAACTAAATTCAATGAAACTAAACTAAACTATAAATTAACCTAACTATAAACTAAACTAAACAAAACTAAACTAACCTAACCTAACCTAACCTAACTTAACCTAACCTAACATAAATTAAACTAAACTAACCTAACCCAATTTAACATAAACTAAATTAAACTAAACGAAATTAAAGTAAACTATATACCAAACTATAAACTAAACTAAACTATAAACTAAACTAAACTAAACTAAACTGACCTAATCTAAACTACCCTAAACTAACCTAAAGTAACCTAACCTAACCTAACATAAACAAAACTAAACTAAACTAAACTGAGCTAAACTAAACTAAACTAAACTAAATTAAATTAAGCTAAACTAAACCATAAATTAAACTAACTATAAACTAAACTAAAGAAAACTAAACTATCCTAACCTAACCTAACTTAACATAACCTACTTTAAATTAACTAAACTAACCTAACCTAACTTAACATAAACTAAACTAAAGTAAACTAAACGAAACTAAACTAAACTATAAACTAAACTAAACTATAATCTAAACTAAAATAAACTAAACTAAACTGACCTAACCTAAACTACCCTAAACTCAATTAAACTAAATTAAACTAAACAAAACAAAATCAACCAAACAAAACTAAACTAAATTAAACTATAATCTAAACTATAAACTCAACTAAACTATAAACTAAACTAAACTAAACTAAACTAACCTAACCTTTTCTAACCTAACCTAACCTAACCTAAACTAAACTAAGCTAAACTAATCTAACCTAACCGAACGTAACCTCGCCGAAACTCAACTAAACTAAACTAAATTAAACTAAATTAAACTAAACTATATACTAAACTAAATTAAACTAAACTAAACTAACCTAACCTAACCTAAACTATACTTAACTAAACGAAACTAAACTATAAACTAAACTAAACTATAAACTATTAACTAAAATATCAAATAACTAAACTAAACTGAACGAAACGAAACTAACCTAACCTAACCTAACCTAACCTAAACTAAACTAAACTAACCTAACCTAACCTAACCTAACATAAACTAAACTAAACAAAACTAAACTGAGCTAAACAAAATTAAACTAAACTAAACTCAATTAAACTAAACTATAAATTAAACTATAAACTAAACTAAACAAAATTAAACTATCCTAACATAACCTAACTTAACCTAACGTAACATAACTTACCATAAACTAAACTAAACTAAACGAAATTAAACTAAACGATAAACTAAACTATAAACTAAACTTAACTATAAACTAAACTAAACTAAACTAAACTAAAATAAACTATACTAACCTTACCTAACTTAACATAACCTTGGCTAATCTAAATTAAAGTAAACTAAACTGACCAATCTTAACATAAACTAAGCTAAACTAAACTAAACTAAAATACACTAACCTATAAACTAAACTAAACTAAACTAACCTAACCTAACCGAACGTAACCTAACCGAAACTAAACTAAACTAAACTAAGCTAAACTATACTAAACTAAACTATTAACTAAACTGTAAACTAAAGTAAACTTAACTATAAACTAAATAAATTAAACTAAACTATAAACTAAATTAAACTTAACTAAACTAAACTAAACTAAACTAAACTAACCTAAATAAACCTAAATAAACTAAACTATACTAAACTAAACTAAACTAACCAAACCTAACCTAAACTAATTTAACCAAATCTAACCTAAACTAAACTAAACTAAACTAACCTAAAATAATCTAAACTAAACTAAACTAAACTATAAACTAAACTAAACTAAACTATAAACTAAACTATAAACTAAACTATACGAAAATAAACTAACCTAACCAAACCTAGCCTAACCTAACCTAAATTAAACTAAACTAAACTAACTTAACCTAACCTAACCTAACCTAAACTAAACTAAACTGAACTAAACAAAATAAACTAAACCAAACTAAACTATAAACAAAACTAAATTAAACTAAACTAAACTAAACTAACCTAACTAATCCTAACCTTACCTAACCTAACCTAAACTAAACTAAATAAAATAATGTAAACTATAACCTAAACTAAACTAACCAAACCTAACCTAAACTAAACTAAACTAACCTAACATAACATAACCTAATCTAAACTAAACTAAACTATAAGCTAAACTATAAACTAAGCTAAAATAATATAAACTAACCTAACCAAACCTAACCTAACCTAACCAAAATTAAACTAAACTAAACTAACTTAACCTAACCTAACCTAACCTAAACTAAACTGAACTAAATTAAATTAAAGTAAACTAAACTAAACTAAACTATAAACAAAACTAAATTAAACTAAACTAAACTAACCTAACCTAACCTAACCTAACCTAACATAACATAACCTAAACTAAACTATGCTAATATAAGTATAAACAAAACTAAACTAAACTAAGCTAATTAAACTAAACTAACCTAACCTATCCTAACCTAAACTAAACTAAACTAAACGAAACTAAACCTTAAACTAAACTAAAATATAAACTGAACTAAACTATAAACTGAAATAAACTAAACTAAACTAAACTAATCTAACCTAACCTAACCTAACTTAACCTAACCTAACATAAACTAAACTAAACTAACCGAACCTTACGTAACCTAACCTAAACTAAACTAAACTTAACTACAAACTAAACTATAAACTAAACTTATTTAAACTATAAACTAAACTAAACTAAACTATACTAAACTAAACTATACTAACCTTACCTAACCTAACATAACCTAACCTAAACTAAACTAAACTAAACTAAACAAAACTAACCTAACCTAACCTAACCTAACGTAAACTAAACAAAACAAATCAAACTAATCTATAAACTTAACTATAAACTAAACTAAACTAAACTATATATAAACTATAAACTAAACAAAATTAAACTATAAACTAAGCTAAACTAACCTTAACTAAACTAAACTAGACAAAACTAAACTAAGCTAAACTAAACTAAATTATCTAAACTATTCTTAACTATAAACTAAACTATAAACTAAATTAAACTAAACTATAAATTAAATTAAACAAACTAAACTAATCTGAACTAAACTAAACTTAACTATAAACTAAACTGTAACCTAAACTATAAACTAAACTAAACTATAAGCCAAATTAATTAAAATATAAAACCTTCCTAACCTAACCTAACCTAACCTAAAGTAAACTAAACTAAACAAAACTATACAAAACTAAACTAAGCTAAACTAAACTAACCTAATCTAACCTAACCTAACCTAAATTAAACTAAATTAAATTAAATTATAAACTATACTATAAACTAAAGTATAAACTAAACGAAACTAAACTAAACTAAACTCAACTAAACTTAGCTAACCTAACCTAACCTAACCTAACCTAAATTAAACGAAACTAAACCATAAACTAAACTATAAACTAAAATAAACTAAACTAAAGTATAAACTAAACTACACCAAACTAAACGAACATAACCTAAACTAACCTAACCTAAACTAATCTAACCTAAACTAACCTAACCTAAACTAAACTAAATGATACAATACTGAACTAAATTAACTAACCTAACGTAACATAACCTAACCTAAACTAAACTAAACTAAACTAACCTAACCTAAACTAAATTAAACTAAACATAAACTAAACTAAACTATAAACTAAAGTAAACTAAACTCAACAAACCTAACCTAACGTAACATAACCTAACCTAATTTAAACTAAACTAACCTATCCTAACCTAAAAAAAATTAAACTAAACTAAACTAAACTATACTAAACTATAAACTAAACTAAACTTAACTATAAAATAAAATAAACTAAACTAAACTAATCTAATCTAACCTAACCTTACCTAACCTAAACAGAACTAAACTAACCTAACCTAAACTAACCCAAACGAAACTAAACTAAACTATAAACTGAACTATAAATTAAACTAATTTAAACTATAAATTAATCTATAAATTAAACTAAATTAAACTATAACTACACTAAACTAAATTAATCTAAACTAAAATAACCTAACCTAACCTAACCTAAATTGAACTGAACTAACCTAACCTAACCTAACCTAACCTAAAATAAATTAACTAAACTAAACTGAACAAAAACTAAACTTTAAACTATACTAAACTAAAGTGTAATTAAACTATAAAATAAACTAAACTAAACTATGAACTAAACAAAACAATCCTAACCTAACCTAACCTAAACTAAACTAAATAAAATAAACTAAACTATTAACTCAACTATAAAGTAAACTATACTAAACTGTAAATAAACTATAAACTAAACAAAATTAAACTATAAACTAAGCTAAACTAAACTTAACTAAACTAAACAAAACAAATTAAACTAAACTAATCTAAACTAAACTAACCTAACCTAACCGAACGTAACCTAAACTAAACTAAACTAAGCTAAACTAACCTAACCTACCAGAACGTAACCTAACCGAAACTAAACTAAACTAAACTAAACTAAACTATAAACTTAACTAAACTAAACTAAACTAAACTATAAACTTAACTAAACTAAACTAAACTAAACTAATCTAACCTAACCTAACCTAACCTAACATAACATAAACTGAACTAAACTAAACTAATCTGAATTAACCTAACCTAACCTAACCTAATCTAACCAAAACTAAACTAAACTAAACTATAAACTAAACTATTAACTAAACTAATTTAAACTATAAATTAATCTATAAATTAAACTAAACTAAACTATGAACTAACCTAACCTAAACTAACCTAACCTAACCTAAACTAAACTAAACTAAACTAATATAACCTTACCTAAACTAAATTAAACTAAACTATAAACTAAATTATAAACTAAACTAAAATAAACTAAACTCAACTAACCTAACCTACCCTAACCTAACCTAACCTAAGGTAAATTAAACTAACCTAACCTAAAATAAATTAAACTAAACTAAACTATACTAAACTATAAACTAAAATAAACCAAACAATAAACTAAACTAAACTAAACTAATCTAACCTAACCTAACCTAACCAAAACTGTACTAAACTAAACTAACCTAACCTAACCTAATCTAACCTAAACTAAACTAAACTATAAACTGAACTATAAACTAAACTAATTTAAACTAAAAATTAATGTATACACTAAACTACACTAAACTATAAAGTAAATTAAACTAATTTAAACTAAACTAAACTAAACTAAAGTATAAACTAAACTAAACTATAAACTAAACTAAACTATAAACTAAACTATAAACTAAACTAAACTATAAACTAAACTAAACTAAGCTAACCTAACCTAACCTAACCTAACCTAACCTAAGCGAAACTCTACCAAACTAAACTAAACCAAACAAAACTAAACCAAATAAAATAAACTAAACAATATACTAGACCGTTAACTAAACTAAACTAAATTAAAGTATAAACTAACCTAACCTAAACTAAACTAATCTAACCTAAACTAACCTAACCTAAACTAAACTAAACGAAACTAAACTAAACTTAATTATCTAACCTAATCTAACCTAACCTAAACTAAACTAAACTAAACTAACATAACCTAACCTAAACTAAATTAAACTAACTTATAAACTTAACTAAACTATAAACTAAACTATAAACTAAACTAAAATATACTAAACTAATCTAACCTAACCTAACCTAACCTAAACTGAACTAAATTAAACTAAACTAAACTAACCTAACCTAACCTAACCTAACCTAAACTAAACTGAACTAACCTAACCTAACCTAACGTAAAATAAGCTAAACTAAACTAAACTGAACTTTAAACTTAACTAAACTAAACTGTAAATAAACTATAAACTAAACTAAACCAAACTAAGAACTAAACTAAACTAAACAAAACTAACCTAACCTAACTTTACCTAAATTAACTAATCAAAATAAATTAAACTATAAACTTAACTATAAACTAAACTAAACTACACTAAACTGAACTAACCAAACCTAACCTGATTTAAACTAAACTAAACTAACCGAACCTAACATAACCTAAACTAAACTAAACTATAAACTAAACTATAAACAAAACTAAATTAAACTAAACTAAACTAAACTAACCTAAACTAACCTAAACTAAACTATACTAATCTAAAGTATAAACAAAACTAAACTAAACTAAGCTAAATTAAACTAAACCAACCTAACCTAACCTAACCTCAACTAAACTAAACTACACGAAACTAAACTATAAACTAAACTAAACTATAAACTATTAACTAAACTATCAATTAACTAAACTCTATTTAACTGAACGAAACGAAACTAAACTAAACTAAACTATAAACTAATAACTAAATTATCAATTACTAAACTAAACTTAACTGAACGAAACGAAACTAAACTAAACTAACCTAACCTAACATAACCTAAATTAAACTAAACTAAACTACAATAAACTCAGCTAAACTAAACTAAACTAAATTCAATGAAACTAAATTAAACTATAAATTAACCTAACTATAAACTAAACTAAACTAAACAAAACTAAACTAACCTAACCTAACCTAACTTAGCCTAACCTAACATAAATTAACTAAACTAACCTAACCCAATTTAACATAAACTAAATTAAACTAAACGAAATTAAAGTAAACTATAAACTAAACTAAACTATAAACTAAACTAAACTAAACTAAACTAAACTGACCTAACCTTAAGTACCCTAAACTAACCTAAAGTAACCTAACCTAACCTAACATAAACAAAACTAAACTAAACTAAACTGAGCTAAACTAAACTAAACTAAACTAAATTAAACTAAACTAAACCATAAATTAAACTAACTATGAACTAAACTAAAGAAAACTAAACTATCCTAACCTAACCTAACTTAACATAACCTACCTTAAATTAACAAAACTAACCGAACCTAACTTAACATAAACTAAACTAAAGTAAACTAAACGAAACTACACTAAACTATAAACTAAACTAAACTATAATCTAAACTAAACTAAACTAAATTAAACTGACCTAACCTAAACTACCCTAAACTGAATTAAACAAATGAAACTAAACAAAACAAAATCAACCAAACAAAACTAAACTAAATTAAACTATAATCTAAACTATAAACTAAACTAAACTAAACTTAACTAACCTAACCTTTTCTAACCTAACCTAACCTAAACTAAACTAAGCTAAACTAACCTAACCTAACCGAACGTAACCTCACCGAAACTAAACTAAACTAAACTAAACTAAATTAAACTAAATTAAACTAAACTATAAACTAAACTAAATTAAACTAAACTAAACTAAACTAACCTAACCTAACCTAACCTTACCTAACCTAACCTAAACTAAACTATACTAATCTAAAGTGTAAACAAAACTAAACTAAACTAAGCTACATTAAACTAAACTAACCTAATCTAACCTAACCTAAACTAAAGTTAACTAAACGAAACTAAACTGTAAACTAAACTAAACTATAAACTATTAACTAAAATATCAAATAACTAAACTAAACTAAACTGAACGAAACGAAACTAACCTAACCTAACCTAACCTAACCTAACCTAACCTAAAATAACTAAACTAAACTAACCAAACCTAACATAAACTAAACTAAACTATAAATTAAACTAACTATAAACTAAACTAAACAAAATTAAACTATCCTAACCTAACCTAACTTAACCTAACGTAACATAACTTACCATAAACTAAACTAAACTATACGAAATTAAACTAAACTATAAACTAAACTATAAACTAAACTTAACTATAAACTAAACTAAACTAAACTAAAATAAACTACACTAACCTCACCTAACTTAACATAACCTTGGCTAATCTAAATTAAAGTAAACTAAACTGACCTATCTTAACATAAACTAACCTAAACTAAACTAAACTAAAATACACTAACCTATAAACTAAACTAAACTAAACTAAACTATAAACAAAACTAAATTAAACTAAACTAAACCAAACTAACCTAACCAAACCTAACCTTACCTAACCTAACCTAAACTAAACTAAACAAAATAATGTAAACTATAACCTAAACTAAACTAACCAAACCTAACCTAAACTAAACTAAACTAACCTAACATATCCTAATATAAACTAAACTAAACTATAAGCTAAACTATAAACTAAAGTAAATTAAAATAAACTAACCTAACCAAACCTAACCTAACCAAAATTAAACTAAACTAAACTAACTTAACCTAACCTAACCTAACCTAAACTAAACTGAACTAAATTAAATTAAACTAAACTAAACTATAAAGAAAACTAAATTAAACTAAACTAATCTAACCTAACCTAACCAAACATAACCTAACATAACCTAACCTAAACTAAACTATGCTAATATAAGTATATACAAAACTAAACTAAACTATCCTAAATTAAACTAAACTAACCTAACCTAACCTGACCTAAACTAAAATAAACTAAACGAAACTAAACCTTAAACTAAACTAAACTATAAACTGAACTAAACTATAAACTGAAATAAACTAAACTAAACTAAACTAATCTAACCTAACCTAACCTAACTTAACCTAACCTAACATAAACTAAACTAAACTAACCTAACCTTACGTAATCTAACCTAAACTAAACTAAACTTAACTACAAACTAAACTATAAACTAAAATTAACTAAACTATACACTAAACTAAACTATACTAAACTAAACTATACTAACCTTACCTAACCTAACATAACCTAACCTAAACTAAACTAAACTAAAATAAACAAAACTAACCTAACCTAACCTAACCTAACGTAAACTAAACAAAACAAAACAAACTAAACTATAAACTTAACTATAACTTAAACTAAACAATATATAAACTATAAACTAAACAAAATTAAACTATAAACTAAGCTAAACTAAACTTAACTAATCTAAACTATTCTTAAATATAAACTAAACTAAATTAAACTAAACTATAAACTAAATTAAACTAAACTATAAACTAAATTAAACAAACTAAACTAATCTAAACTAAACTAAACTTAACTATAAACTAAACTATAACCTAAACTATAAACTAAACAAACTCTAAGCCAAATTAATTAAAATATAAAACCTTCCTAACCTAACCTAACCTAACCTAACCTAAACTAAACTAAACTAAACTAAACTAGACAAAACTAAACTAAGCTAAACTAAACTTACCATAACTTTACTAAACGAAACTATATATTGAACTATAAACTAAACTAAATTAAACTATAAGCTCAACTAAACTAAACAAAACTACACTATAAACTAAACTAAACTAAGCTAAACTAAACAAACTTAATCTAACCTAACCTAACTTAAACTAAACTAAATTAAACTTAATTATAAACTAAACTATAAACTAAAATATAAACTAAAAGAAACCTAACTAAACTAAACTAAACTTAACTAACCTAACCTAACCTAACCTAAACTAAACTAAACCAAACAAACCTAACCTAACCTAAACTAAATTAAACTAAACATAAACTAAACTAAACTATAAACTAAATTAAAGCAAATAAAACTAAACTAACCTAATCTAACATAACCTAACCTAAAGTAAACTAAACTAACCTATCATAAAATAAATTAAACTAAACTAAACTAAACTATATTAAACTATAAACTAAACTAAACTATAAATTAAACTAAACTAAACTAAACTAATCTAACCTAACCTAACCTAACATAACCTAAACTGAACTAAACTAAACTAAACTAAACTGAACTAACCTAACCAAACCTAACCTAATATAACAAAAACTAAACTAAACTAAACTATAAACTAAACTACAAACTAAACTAATTTAAAATATAAATTAATCTTTAAATTAAACTAAACTAAACTATAAACTAAACTAAACTAAATTAAACTAAACTAAACTAAACTAACCTAATCTAACCTAACCTAACCTACATTAAACTGAACTAACCTAACCTAACTTAACCTAATGTAAACTAAACTAAACTTAACTGAACAAAACTAAACTTTAAACTAAACTAAACTAAACTGTAAATAAACTATAAACTAAACTAAACTAAACTATGAACTAAACTAAACTAACCTAACTTAACATAAACTAACCTAAACCAATTTAAACTAAACTATACTAACCTATAAACTAAACTAAACTAAACTAAACTGATCTAACCTAAACTACCCTAAACTAAACTAAACTAAACTAAACTAAAAAAAACAAAATTAACTAAACAAAACTAAACTAAATTAAACTATAAACTAAACTATAAACCGAACTAAACTATAAACTAAACTAAACTAAACTAAACTAAACTAACCTAACCTTTTCTAACCTAACCTAACCTAAACTAAACTAAACTAAGCTTAACTAACCTAACCTAACCGAACGTAACCTAACCGAAACTAAACTAAACTAAACTCAACTAAACTTAATTATAAACTTAACTAAACTAAACTAAACCTAACTAAACTAGACTAACCATACCTAACCTAACATAACGAAACCTAAGCTAACCTAAACCAAAGTAAACGAAACTAACCTTACCTAACGTAACCTAACCTAACCTAAAATAAATTAAACTAAACAGACCTAACCTAAACTACCGTAAACTAAACTAAACTAAAGTAAGATAAACAAAATTTAACTAAATTAAACTATAATCTAAACTATAAACTAAAATAAACAAAAGTAAACTTAACTAAACTAACCTTACCTAACTTAACCTAACCTAACATAAACTAAACTAATCTAACCTAACCTAACGTAACCTAACCTAAACTAAACTAAACTAAACTAAACTACAATCTAAACTATATACTAAACTTAACCTAACTATAAACCAAACTAAACTAAACTATACTAAACTAAACTATACTAACCTTACCTAACCTAACATAACCTAACCTAAACTAAACTAAACTAAACAAAACTAACCTATCCTAACCTAAACTAAACTAAACAAAATAACTAAACTAAAAACTAAACTAAACTGAAAACTAAACTAAAATAAACTAAACTAAACCTTTCTAACCTAACCTAACTTAACCTAACCTAACCTTAACTAAACTAAACTATAAACTCAACTAAACTATAAACTAAACTATACTAAACTATAAACTAAACTAAACTAAGCTAACCTAAGCTAACCTAACCTAAGCTAACCTAACCTAAACTAAACTAAACCAATCAAAATTAAACTAAAATAAAATAAAGTAAACCATAAACTAGACTATTAACTAAACTAAACTAAACTAAAGTATAAACTAAACTAAACTAAACTAACCTAACCTAAACTAACCTAACCTAAACTTAACTAATCTAACCTAAACTAACCTAACCTAAACTAAACTAATCTAAACGAAACTAAACTAAACTAAATTATCTAACCTAACCTAACCTAACGTAACCTAAACTAAACTACACTAACACAACCTAACCAAAACTAAATTAAACTAAACTATAAACTAAACTAAACTATAAATTAAACTATAAAATAAAATAAATATAATAAACTCAACTAACCTAACCTATCCTAACCTAAGGAAAATTAAACTAACCTAACCTAAAATAAATTAAACTAAACTATACTAAACTATAAACTAAAATAAACTAAACTATAAATTAAACTAAACGAAACTAATCTAACCTAACCTAACGTAACCTAACCTAAATTGAACTAAACTAAACTAAACTAAACTAACGTAACCTAACCTAACCTAATCTAACCTAAACTAAACTAAACTAAACTAAACTATAAACTGAACTATTAACTAAACTAATTTAAACTATAAATTAATGTATAAACTAAACTACACTAAACTATAAACTAAACTAAACTAAATTAAACTAAACTAACCTAACCTAACTTAACCTAAAATATACTAAACTAAACAAAACTGAAATATAAACTAAACTTTAAACTAAACTAAACTAAACTTTAAATAAACTATAAACTAAACTAAACTAAACTAAACTATGAACTAAACTAAACTAAACTAAACTAAACAAAGCTAACCTAACCTAACCTAACCTAACCTAACTTAAATAAATTAACTCAACAAAATAAAATAAACTATAAACTTAACTATAAACTAAACTAAACTAAACTAAACTAAACTAACCAAACCTAACCTAAACTAAACTTAACTAAACTAACCTAACCTAACATAACCTAAACTAAACTAAACTAAACTATAAACTAAACTAATATAAATAAACTAACCTAACCAAACCTAACCTAACCTAACCTAAATTAAACCAAACTAAACTAACTTAACCTAACCTATCCTAACCTAAACTAAACTGAACTAAACTAAACTAAACTAAACTATAAACAAAACTAAATTAAACTAAACTAAACTAAACTAACCTAACCTAACCTAACCTTACGTAACCTAACCTAAACTAAACTATACTAATCTAAAGTATAAACAAAACTAAACTAAACTAAGCTAAATTAAACTAAACTAACCTAACCTAACCTAACCTAAACTAAACTAAAGTAAACGAAACTAAACTATAAACTAAACTAAACTATAAACTGATAACTAAACTATCAATTAACAAAACTAAACTAAACTGAACGAAACGAAACTAAACTAAACTAACCTAACATAACCTAAACTACACTAAACTAACCTAACCTAACATAACATAAACTAAACTAAATTACAATAAACTCAGCTAAACTAAACTAAACTAAATTAAATTAAACTAAACTAAACTATAAATTAAACTAACTATAAACTAAACTAAACAAAACTAAACTATTCTAACCTAACCTAACTTAACCTAACCTAACATAAATTAACTAAACTAACCTAACCTAACTTAAAATAAACTAAACTAAACTAAACGAAGTTAAGGTAAACTATAAACTAAACTATAAACATAACTAAACTATAAACTAAACTAAACCTAACTAAACTGACCTAACCTAAAATACCGTAAACTAAACTAAACAAAACGAAACTAAACTAAACTACAAACTAAACCATAAACTAAACTAAACTATAAACTAAACTAAAATAAACTAGATTAACCTTACCTAACTTAACATAACCTTGGCTAATCTAAATTGAAGTAAACTAAACTAACCTAACTTAACATAAACTAAGCTAAACTAAACTAAACTATACTAACCTATAAACTAAACTAAACTAAACTAAACTAAACTGACCTAACCTAAACAACCCTAAACTAAATTAAACTAAACTTAACTAAACAAAACATAATTAACTTAACAATACTAAACAAAATTAAACTATAAACTAAACTATAAACTAAACTAAACTAATCTAAACTAACCTAACCTTTTTTAACCTAACCTATCATAACTAAACTAAATTAAGATAAATTAACCTAACCTAACCGAACGTAACCTAACCGAAACTAAACTAAACTATACTAAACTTAACTATAAACTTAACTAAACTAAACTAAACCTAACTAAACTAGACTAACCTTACCTAACCTAACATAACGAAACCTATGCTAACCTAAATTAAAGTAAACGAAAATAACCTTACCTAACCTAACCTAACATAAAAGAAATTAAACTAAACAGACCTAACCTAAACTACCCTAAACTAAACTAAACTAAAGTAAACAAAACAAAACTAAACTAAATTAAAATATAATCTAAACTATAAACTGAACTAAAGTATAAACTAAAATAAACAAAACTAAACTAAACTAACTAACCGAACGTAAACTAACTTAACCTAACCTAACATAAACTAAACTAATCTAACCTAACCTAGCGTAATCTAACCTAAACGAAACTAATCTAAACTAAACTGAACTACAAACTAAACTATAAACTAAACTTATCCTAACTATAAACTAAACTAAACTAAACGATACTAAACTAAACTATACTAACCTTACCTAACCTAACATAACCTAACCAAAAACTAAACTAAACTAAACTAAACAAAACTAACCTATCCTAAACTAAACAAAATAACTAAACTATAAACTTAACTATAAACTAAACTAAACTAAACTATAAATAAACTATATACTAAACTATACTAAACTAAACTAAAAACTAAACTAAACTGAAAACTAAATTAAACTAAATTAACTAAACTTTTCTAACCTAACCTAACCTTACCTAACCTAACTTAAACTAAACTAAACTAACCTAAACTAACTTAAACTAAACTAAACTAAACTACAAAAAAAACTAAACTAAACTATAAACTAAACTAAACTATAAACTATCTATAAACTAAACTAAAGTAAACTATAAACTAAACTATATTTAGCTAACCTAAGCTAACCTAATCTAACCTAACCTAACGTAAACGAAACTAAACATGACTAACCTAAACCAAACAAAACTAAACTAAAATAAAATAAACTAAACCATAAACTAAACTAAACTAAACTAACTTGACCTAAACTAACCTAACCTAAACTAAACTAATCCAACCTAAACTAGCCTAACCTAAACTAAATTAAACTAAACTAAATTAATTATCTAACCTAACCTAAACTAACCTATACTAAACTAAACTAAACTATAAACTTAACTAAAATAAACTAAACTCAACCACCCCACCTAACCTAACCTAATTTAAGGTAAATTAAACTAACCTAACCTAAAATAAATTAAACTAAATTAAACTAAACTATACTGAACTATAAACTAAAATAAACTAAACTATAAACTAAACTAAACTAATCTACCCTAAGCTAACCTAACCTAACCTAAACTGAACTAAACTAAACTAAACTAAAATAAGCTAACCTAACCTAATCTAACCTAAACTAAACTAAACTAAACTAAACTATAAATTGAACTATAAACTAAAATAATGTAAACTATAAATTAATGTATAAACTAAACTACACAAAACTATAAAGTAACCTAAACTCAATTAAACTAAACTAAACTAAACTAACTTAACCTAACCTAACCTAACCTAAACTAAACTCAACTAAATTAAATTAAACTAAACTAAACTAAACTATAAACAAAACTAAATTAAACTAAACTAAACTAAACTAACCTAACCTAACCTAACCTAAACTAAATTGAACTAACCTAACCTAATTTAACCTAAAATAAACTAAACTAAACTAAACTGAAATATAAACTAAGCTTTAAACTAAACTAAACTAAACTGTAAATTAACTATAAACTAAACTAAACTAAACTATGAACTAAACTAAACTAAACTAAACTAAACAAAGCTAACCTATCCGAACCTAATCTAACTAACCAAACCTAACCTAAATAAATTATATCAACAAAATAAACTAAACTATAAACTTAACCATAAACTAAACTAAACTAAACTAAACTAAACTAACCTGAACTAAACTAAACTAAACTAACCTAACCTAACATAACCTAAACTAAACTAAACTAAACTATAAACTAAACTAAAATAAATAAACTAACCTAACCAAACCTAACCCAACCTAACCAAACCAAACTAAACTAACTTAACCTAACGTAACCTAAGCTAAACTAAACTGAACTAAACTAAACTAAACTAAACTATAAACAAAACTAAATTAAACTAAACTAACCTAAACTAACCTAACCTAACCTAACCTAAACTAAACTATGCTAATCTAAAGTATAAACAAATTAAACTAAACTAAGCTAAATTAAACTAAACTAACCTAACCTAACCTAAACTAAACTAAACTAAACGAAACTAAACTATAAACTAAACTAAACTATAAACTGTTAACTAAACTATCAATTAACTAAACTAAACTAAACTGAACGAAACGAAACTAAAATAAACTAACCTAACATAACCTAAACTACACTAAACTAACCTAACCTAACATAACATAAACTAAACTAAACTACAATAAACTCAGCTATACTAAACTTAACTAAATTCAATTAAACTAAACTAAACTATAAATTAAATTAACTATAAACTAAACTAAACAAAACTAAACTGACATAACCTAAAATACCCTAAACTAACCTAACCTAACCTAACCTAACATAAACAAAACTAAAGTAAACTAAACTGAGCTAAACTAAACTAAACTAAAATAAATTAAACTAAACTAAACTATAAATTAAACTAACTATAAACTAAACTAAACAAAACTAAACTACTCTAACCTAACCTAGCTTAACCTAACCTAACACAAATTAACTAAACTAACCTAACCTAACTTAACATAAACTAAACTAAACTAAATTTTAAACTAAATTATTAACTAAACTATAAACTAAACTAAAATAAACTAGACTAACCTTACCTAACTTAACATAACCTTGGCTAATCTAAATTAAAGTAAACTAAACTAACCTAACTTAACATAAACTAAGCTAAACTAAACTAAACTAAACTATACTAACCTATAAACTAAACTAAACTAAACTAAACTGACCTACACTAAACAACCCTAAACTAAATTAAACTAAACTTAACTAAACAAAACATAATTAACTAAACAAAACTAAACAAAATTAAACTATAAACTAAACTATAAACTCAACTAAACTATAAACTAAACTAAACTAAACTAAACTAACCTAACCTTTTCTAACCTAACCTAACCTAAACTAAACTAAGCTAAACTAACCTAACCTAACCGAACGTAACCTCACCGAAACTTAACTAAACTAAACTAAACTAAATTAAACTAAATTAAACTAAACTATAAACTAAACTAAATTAAACTAAACTAAACTAAACTAAACTAACCTAACCTAACCTTACCTAACCTAACCTAAACTAAACTATACTAATCTAAAGTGTAAACAAAACTAAACTAAACTAAGCTACATTAAACTAAACTAACCTAATCTAACCTAACCTAAACTAAACTTAACTAAACGAAACTAAACTGTAAACTAAACTAAACTATAAACTATTAACTAAAATATCAAATAACTAAACTAAACTAAACTGAACGAAACGATATTAACCTAACCTAACCTAACCTAACCTAACCTAAAATAACTAAACTAAACTAACCAAACCTAACATAAACTAAACTAAACAACAATAAACTGAGCTAAACTAAACTAAACTAAACTAAACTCAATTAAACTAAACTAAACTATAAATTAAACTAACTATAAACTAAACTAAACAAAATTAAACTATCCTAACCTAACCTAACTTAACCTAACGTAACATAACTTACCATAAACTAAACTAAACTAAACGAAATTAAACTAAACTATAAACTAAACTATAAACTAAACTTAACTATAAACTAAACTAAACTAAACTAAACTAAAATAAACTACACTAACCTTACCTAACTTAACATAACCTTGGCTAACCTAAATTAAAGTAAACTAAACTGACCTATCTTAACATAAACTAACCTAAACTAAACTAAACTAAAATACACTAACCTATAAACTAAACTAAACTAAACTAAACTAATCTGAACTAAACAAAATAAACTAAACCTAACTAAACTATAAACAAAACTAAATTAAACTAAACTAAACTAAACTAACCTAACCAAACCTAACCTTACCTAACCTAACCTAAACTAAACTAAACAAAATAATGTAAACTATAACCTAAACTAAACTAACCAAACCTAACCTAAACTAAACTAAACTAACCTAACATATCCTAATATAAACTAAACTAAACTATAAGCTAAACTATAAACTAAAATAAACTAAAATAAACTAACCTAACCAAACCTAACCTAACCTAACCAAAATTAAACTAAACTAAACTAACTTAACCTAACCTAACCTAACCTAACATAACCTAACCTAAACTAAACTATGCTAATATAAGTATATACAAAACTAAACTAAACTATGCTAAATTAAACTAAACTAACCTAACCTAACCTAACCTAACCTAACATAACCTAACCTAAACTAAACTATGCTAAATTAAACTAAACTAACCTAACCTAACCTGACCTAAACTAAACTAAACTAAACGAAACTAAACCTTAAACTAAACTAAACTATAAACTGAACTAAACTATAAACTGAAATAAACTAAACTAAACTAAACTAATCTAACCTAACCTAACCTAACTTAACCTAACCTAACATAAACTAAACTAAACTAACCTAACCTTACGTAACCTAACCTAAACTAAACTAAACTTAACTACAAACTAAACTATAAACTAAAATTAACTAAACTATAAACTAAACTAAACTATACTAAACTAAACTGTACTAAACTAAACTATACTAACCCTACCTAACCTAACATAACCTAACCTAAACTAAACTAAACTAAAATAAACAAAACTAACCTAACCTAACCTAACGCAAACTAAACAAAACAAAACAAACTAAACTATAAACTTAACTATAAACTAAACTAAACTAAACAATATATAAACTATAAACTAAACAAAATTAAACTATAAACTAAGCTAAACTAAACTTAACTAATCTAAACTAGACAAAACTAAACTAAGCTAAACTAAACTAAACTAATCTAAACTATTCTTAACTATAAACTAAACTAAATTAAACTAAACTATAAACTAAATTAAACTAAACTATAAACTAAATTAAACAAACTAAACTAATCTAAACTAAACTAAACTTAACTATAAACTAAACTATAACCTAAACTATAAACTGAACTAAACTCTAAGCCAAATTAATTAAAATATAAAACCTTCCTAACCTAACCTAACCTAACCTAAACTAAACTAAACTAAACTAAACTAGACAAAACTAAACTAAGCTAAACTAAACTTACCATAACTTTACTAAACGAAACTATATATTGAACTATAAACTAAACTAAATTAAACTATAAGCTCAACTAAACTAAACAAAACTACACTATAAACTAAACTAAACTAAGCTAAACTAAACAAACTTAATCTAACCTAACCTAACTTAAACTAAACTAAATTAAACTTAATTATAAACTAAACTATAAACTAAAATATAAACTAAAAGAAACCTAACTAAACTAAACTAAACTTAACTAACCTAACCTAACCTAAACTAACCTAACCTAACTTAAACGAAACTAAACCATAAACTTAGCTATAAACCAAACTAAACTAAACTAAAGTATAAACTAAACTACACCAAACTAAACGAACATAACCTAAACTAACCTAACCTGAACTAATCTAACCTAAAGTAACCTAACCTAAACTAAACTAAACAAAACTAAACTGAACTAAATTATCTAACCTAACCTAACCTAAATTAACCTAAACTAAAGTAAACCAAACAAACCTAACCTAACCTAAACTAAATTAAACTAAACATAAACTAAACTAAACTATAAACTAAATTAAAGCAAATAAAACTAAACTAACCTAATCTAACATAACCTAACCTAAAGTAAACTAAACTAACCTATCATAAAATAAATTAAACTAAACTAAACTAAACTATATTAAACTATAAAATAAACTAAACTATAAATTAAACTAAACTAAACTAAACTAATCTAACCTAACCTAACCTAACATAACCTAAACTGAACTAAACTAAACTAAACTAAACTGAAATAACCTAACCAAACCTAACCTAATATAACAAAAACTAAACTAAACTAAACTATAAACTAAACTATAAACTAAACTAATTTAAAATATAAATTAATCTTTAAATTAAACTAAACTAAACTATAAACTAAACTAAACTAAATTAAACTAAACTAAACTAAACTAACCTAATCTAACCTAACCTAACCTACATTAAACTGAACTAACCTAACCTAAATTAACCTAATGTAAACTATACTAAACTTACCTGAAAAAAACTAAACTTTAAACTAAACTAAACTAAACTGTAAATAAACTATAAACTAAACTAAACTAAACTATGAACTAAACTAAACTAACATAACTTAACATAAACTAACCTAAACCAATTTAAACTAAACTATACTAACCTATAAACTAAACTAAACTAAACTAAACTGATCTAACCTAAACTACCCTAAACTAAACTAAACTAAACTAAAGTAAACAAAACAAAATTAACTAAACAAAACTAAACTAAATTAAACTATAAACTAAACTATAAACTCAACTAAACTATAAACTAAACTAAACTAAACTAAACTAAACTAACCTAACCTTTTCTAACCTAACCTAACCTAAACTAAACTAAACTAAGCTTAACTACACTTAATTATAAACTTAACTAAACTAAACTAAACCTAACTAAACTAGACTAACCATACCTAACCTAACATAACGAAACCTAAGCTAACCTAAACCAAAGTAAACGAAACTAACCTTACCTAACGTAACCTAACCTAACCTAAAATAAATTAAACTAAACAGACCTAACCTAAACTACCCTAAACTAAACTAAACTAAAGTAAGATAAACAAAATTTAACTAAATTAAACTATAATCTAAACTATAAACTAAAATAAACAAAAGTAAACTAAACTAAACTCACCTTACCTAACTTCACCTAACCTAACATAAACTAAACTAATCTAACCTAACCTAACGTAACCTAACCTAAACTAAACTAAACTAATCTAAACTAAACTAAACTACAAACTAAACTATATACTAAACTTAACCTAACTAAAAACCAAACTAAACTAAACTATACTAAACTAAACTATACTAACCTTACCTAACCTAACATAACCTAACCTAAACTAAACTAAACTAAACAAAACTAACCTATCCTAACCTAAACTAAACTAAACAAAATAACTAAACTAAAAACTAAACTAAACTGAAAACTAAACTAAAATAAACTAAACTAAACCTTTCTAACCTAACCTAACTTAACCTAACCTAACCTTAACTAAACTAAACTATAAACTCAACTAAACTATAAACTAAACTATACTAAACTATAAACTAAACTAAACTAAGCTAACCTAAGCTAACCTAACCTAAGCTAACCTAACCTAAACTAAACTAAACCAATCAAAATTAAACTAAAATAAAATAAACTAAACCATAAACTAGACTATTAACTAAACTAAATCAAACTAAAGTATAAACTAAACTAAACTAAACTAACCTAACCTAAACTAACCTAACCTAAACTTAACTAATCTAACCTAAACTAACCTAACCTAAACTAAACTAATCTAAACGAAACTAAACTAAACTAAATTATCTAACCTAACCTAACCTAACGTAACCTAAACTAAACTACACTAACACAACCTAACCAAAACTAAATTAAACTAAACTATAAACTAAACTAAACTATAAATTAAACTATAAAATAAAATAAATATACTAAACTCAACTAACATAACCTATCCTAACCTAAGGAAAATTAAACTAACCTAACCTAAAATAAATTAAACTAAACTATACTAAACTATAAACTAAAATAAACTAAACTATAAAATTAAACTAAACTAAACTAATCTAACCTAACCTAACGTAACCTAACCTAATTTGAACTAAACTAAACTAAACTAAACTAACCTAACCTAACCTAACCTAACCTAATCTAACCTAAACTAAACTAAACTAAACTAAACTATAAACTGAACTATTAACTAAACTAATTTAAACTATAAATTAATGTATAAACTAAACTACACTAAACTATAAACTAAACTAAACTAAATTAAACTAAACTAACCTAATCTAACTTAACCTAAAATAAACTAAACTAAACAAAACTGAAATATAAACTAAACTTTAAACTAAACTAAACTAAACTGTAAATAAACTATAAACTAAACTAAACTAAACTAAACTATGAACTAAACTAAACTAAACTAAACTAAACAAAGCTAACCTAACCTAACCTAACCTAACCTAACCTAACCTAACCTAACTTAAATAAATTAACTCAACAAAATAAAATAAACTATAAACTTAACTATAAACTAAACTAAACTAAACTAAACTAAACTAACCAAACCTAACCTAAACTAAACTTAACTAAACTAACCTAACCTAACATAACCTAAACTAAACTAAACTAAACTATAAACTAAACTAATATAAATAAACTAACCTAACCAAACCTAACCTAACCTAAACTAAATTAAACCAAACTAAACTAACTTAACCTAACCTATCCTAACCTAAACTAAACTGAACTAAACTAAACTAAACTAAACTATAAACAAAACTAAATTAAACTAAACTAAACTAAACTAACCTAACCTAACCTAACCTTACGTAACCTAACCTAAACTAAACTATACTAATCTAAAGTATAATCAAAACTAAACTAAACTAAGCAAAATTAAACTAAACTAACCTAACCTAACCTAACCTAAACTAAACTAAAGTAAACGAAACTAAACTATAAACTAAACTAAACTATAAACTGTCAACTAAACTATCAATTAACAAAACTAAACTAAACTGAACGAAACGAAACTAAACTAAACTAACCTAACATAACCTAAACTACACTAAACTAACCTAACCTAACATAACATAAACTAAACTAAACTACAATAAACTCAGCTAAACTAAACTAAACTAAATTAAATTAAACTAAACTAAACTATAAATTAAACTAACTATAAACTAAACTAAACAAAACTAAACTATTCTAACCTAACCTAACTTAACCTAACCTAACATAAATTAACTAAACTAACCTAACCTAACCTAACATAAACTAAACTAAACTAAACGAAGTTAAGGTAAACTATAAACTAAACTATAAACATAACTAAACTATAAACTAAACTAAACCTAACTAAACTGACCTAACCTAAAATACCCTAAACTAAACTAACCTAACCTAACCTAACATAAACAAAACTAAAGTAAACTAAACTGAGCTAAACTAAACTAAACTAAACTATATAAAACTAAACTAAACTATAAATTAAACTAACTATAAACTAAACTAAACAAAACTAAACTACCCTAACCTAACCTAACTTAACCTAACCTAACATAAATTAACTAAACTAACCTAACCTAACTTAACATAAACTAAACTAAACAAAACGAAACTAAACTAAACTACAAACTAAACTATAAACTAAACTAAACTATAAACTAATCTAAAATAAACTAGACTAACCTTACCTAACTTAACATAACCTTGGCTAATCTAAATTGAAGTAAACTAAACTAACCTAACTTAACATAAACTAAGCTAAACTAAACTAAACTAAACTATACTAACCTATAAACTAAACTAAACTAAACTAAACTAAACTGACCTAACCTAAACAACCCTAAACTAAATTAAACTAAACTTAACTAAACAAAACATAATTAACTTAACAATACTAAACAAAATTAAACTATAAACTAAACTATAAACTAAACTAAACTAATCTAAACTAACCTAACCTTTTTTAACCTAACCTATCATAACTAAACTAAATTAAGATAAATTAACCTAACCTAACCGAACGTAACCTAACCGAAACTAAACTAAATTAAACTAAACTTAACTATAAACTTAACTAAACTAAACTAAACCTAACTAAACTAGACTAACCTTACCTAACCTAACATAACGAAACCTATGCTAACCTAAATTAAAGTAAACGAAAGTAACCTTACCTAACCTAACCTAACATAAAATAAATTAAACTAAACAGACCTAACCTAAACTACCCTAAACTAAACTAAACTAAAGTAAACAAAACAAAACTAAACTAAATTAAAATATAATCTAAACTATAAACTGAACTAAAGTATAAACTAAAATAAACAAAACTAAACTAAACTAACTAACCGAACTAACTAACTTAACCTAACCTAACATAAACTAAACTAATCTAACCTAACCTAGCGTAATCTAACCTAAACTAAACTAATCTAAACTAAACTAAACTACAAACTAAACTATAAACTAAACTTAACCTAACTATAAACTAAACTAAACTAAACGATACTAAACTAAACTATACTAACCTTACCTAACCTTACATAACCTAACCAAAAACTAAACTAAAGTAAACTAAACAAAACTAACCTATCCTAAACTAAACAAAATAACTAAACTATAAACTTAACTATAAACTAAACTAAACTAAACTATAAATAAACTATATACTAAACTATACTAAACTAAACTAAAAACTAAACTAAACTAAAAACTAAACTAAACTGAAAACTAAACTAAATTAAACTAAACTAAACTTTTCTAACCTAACCTAACCTTACCTAACCTAACTTAAACTAAACTAAACTAACCTAAACTAACCTAAACTAAACTAAACTAAACTACAAAAAAAACTAAACTAAACTATAAACTAAACTAAACTATAAACTATCTATAAACTAAACTAAACTAAACGATAAACTAAACTATATTTAGCTAACCTAAGCTAACCTAATCTAACCTAACCTAACGTAAACGAAACTAAACATGACTAACCTAAACCAAACAAAACCAAATAAAAATAAAATAAACTAAACCATAAACTAAACTAAACTAAACTAACTTGACCTAAACTAACCTAACCTAAACTAAACTAATCCAACCTAAACTAGCCTAACCTAAACTAAATTAAACTAAACTAAATTAATTATCTAACCTAACTTAACTAACCTATACTAAACTAAACTAAACTATAAACTAAACTAAAATAAAATAAACTCAACCACCCCACCTAACCTAACCTAATTTAAGGTAAATTAAACTAACCTAAGCTAAAATAAATTAAACTAAATTAAACTAAACTATACTGAACTATAAACTCAAATAAACTAAACTATAAACTAAACTAAACTAATCTACCCTAACCTAACCTAACCTAACCTAAACTGAACTAAACTAAACTAAACTAAAATAAGCTAACCTAACCTAATCTAACCTAAACTAATCTAAACTAAACTATAAATTGAACTATAAACTGAAATAATTTAAACTATAAATTAATGTATAAACTAAACTACACAAAACTATAAAGTAAACTAAACTCAATTAAACTAAACTAAACTAAACTAACTTAACCTAACCTAACCTAACCTAAACTAAACTCAACTAAATTAAATTAAACTAAACTAAACTAAACTATAAACAAAACTAAATTAAACTAAACTAAACTAATCTAACCTAACCTAACCTAACATAACCTAACCTAAACTAAACTATACTACTCTAAGTATAAACAAAACTAAACTAAACTAAGCTAAATTAAACTAAACTAACCTAACCTAACCTAAACTGAACTAAACTAAACGAAACTAAACCTTAAACTAAACTAAACTATAAACTAAACTAAACAATAAACTGAAATAAACTAAACTAAACTAAACTAAACTAACCTAACCTAACCTAAATTCACCTAACCCTACATAAAGTAAACTAAACTAACCTAACCTTACCTAACCTAACTTAAACTAAACTAAACTAAACTATAAACTAAACTTAACTAAACTATAAACTAAACTTAACTATACTGAACTAAACTATATTAACCTTACCTAACCTAACATAACCTAACCTAAACTAAACTAAACTAAACTAAACTTAATAAAACTAACCTAACCTAACCTATCCTAACCTAACCTAACGTAAACTAAACTAAACAAAACAAACTAAACTATAAACTTAACTATAAACTAAAATGAACTATATATAAACTATAAACTAAACAAAATTAAACCATAAACTAAGCTAAACTAAACTTAACTATACTAAATTAGACAAAACTAAACTAAGCTAAACTAAACTAAACTATAAACTAAACTATAAACTAAACTAAACTAAACTAAACTAAGCTAAACTAAACTAAACTAAAATATTATTAACTATAAACTAAACTAAATTAAACTTAACTATAAACTAAATTAAACTAAACTATAAATAAATTAAACAAACTAAACTAATCTAAATTAAACTAACTAAACTAAACTGTAACCTAAACTATAAACTAAACTAAACTATAAGCCAAATTAAACTAAAATATAAAACCTTCCTAACCTAACCTAACCTAACCTAACCTAACCTAACCTAAACTAAACTAAACTAAACTAAACTAAACTAGACAAAACTAAACTAAGCTACACTAAACTAAACATAACTTTACTAAATGAAACTATATATTGAACTATAAACTAAACTAAATTAAACTATAAGATCAACTAAACTAAACAAAACTACACTATAAACTAAACTAAACTAAGTTAAACTAAACTAACTTAATCTAACCTAACCTAACTTAAACTAAAGTAAATTAAACAAATTATAAACTAAACTATAAACTAAAATATACACTAAACGAAACTAAACTAAACTAAACTAAACTTAGCTAACCTAACCTAACTTAACCTAACCTAACCTAACTTAAACGAAACTAAACCATAAACTAAACTATAAACCAAATTAACCTAAACTAAAGTATAAACTAAACTACACCAAACTAAACGAATATAACCTAAACTAACCTATCCTAAACTAATATACCCTAAACTAACCTAACCTAAACCAAACTAAACGAAACTAAACTTTACTAAATTATCTAACCTAACCTTACCTAACCTAACCTAACCTAACCTAACCTAAACTAAACTAAACATAAACTAAACTAAACTATTCACCAAACTAAAGTAAATAAAACTCAACTAACCTAACCTAACATAACCTAACTTAAAGTAAACTAAACTAACCTAACCTAAAATAAATTAAACTAAACTAAACTAAACTATACTAAACTATAAACCAAACTAAACTAAACTATAAACTAAACTAAACTAAACTAATCTAACCTAACCTAACCTAACATAACCTAAACTGAACGAAACTAAACTAAACTGAACTAACCTAACCAAACCTAACCTAATATAACCAAAACTAAACTAAACTAAACTATAAACTAAACTAATTTAAACTATAAATTAATCTATAAATTAAACTAAACTAAACTATAAACTAAACTAAACTAAATTAAACTAAACTAAACTAAACTAACCTAATCTAACCTAACCTAACCTAACCTAAATTAAACTGAACTAACCAAACCTAAACTAACCTAATGTAAACTAAACTAATATAAACTAAACTGAACCAAACTAAACTTTAAACTAAACTAAACTGTAAATAAAATATAAACTAAACTAAACTAAACTATGAACTAAACTAAACTAAACTAAACTAACCTAACTCAAACTAACCTAAACTAACCTAAAGTAAAGTAAACTAATCTAACCTAAACTAACCTAACCTAAACTAAACTAAACTAAACGAAACTAAACTAAACTAAATTATCTAACTTAACCTAACCTAACCTAACCTAACCTAACCTAAACTGAACTAAACTAAACTAACATAACCTAACCTAAACTAAATTAAACTAAACTATAAACTAAACTAAACTATAAACTAAACTAAAATAAACTAAACTCAACTAACCTACCCTAACCTAACGTAATCTAAGGTAAATTAAACTAACCTTACCTAAAATAAATTAAACTAAACTAAACTATAAACTAAAATAAGCTAAATTATAAACTAAACTAAACTAAACTAATCTAACCTAATCTAACCTAAACTAAACTAAACTAAACTAAACTATAAACTGAACTATAAAATAACCTAATTTAAACTATAAATTAATGTATAAACTAAACTACACTAAACTATAAAGTAAATTAAACTAATTTAAACTAAACTAAACTAAACTGTGAACTAAACTAAACTAAACTAAAGAAAACTAACCTAACCTAACCTAACCTAACTTAACCTAAATTAACTAAACAAAATAAACTAAAATATAAACTTAGCTAAAAACTAAACTAAACTAAACTGAACTAAACTAACCAAACCTAACCTAAATTAAACTAAACTAAACTAACTTAACCTAACCTAACCTAACCTAACCTAAACTAAACTAAACTGAACTAAACTAAATTAAACTAAACTAAACTAAACTATAAACAAAACTAAATTAAAATAAACTAAACTAAACTAACTAAACCTAAACTAAACTAAACAAAGCGATACTAAACTATAAACTAAACTAAACTATACACTATTAACTAAATTATCAATTAACTAAACTAAATAAAACTGAACGAAACGAAACTAAACTAACCTAACCTAACCTAACCTAAACTAAACTAAACTAACCTAACATAACATAAACTAAACTAAACTAAACTAAACGGAGCTAAACTAAACTAAACTAAATTAAAGTAAACTAAACTTTAAATTAAACTAACTATAAACTAAACTAAACAAAACTAAACTATCCTAACCTAACCTAACTTAACCTAACATAACATAAATTAACAAAATTAACCTAACCTAACTTAACAAAAACTAAATTAAAATAAACGAAATAAAACTAAACTATAAAATAAACTATAAACTAAACTAAACTATAAACTAAACTATAAACTAAACTATACTAAAATAAACCAACATAGCCAAACCTTACCTAACCTAACGTAAATTAAACTAAACTAAACTAACTTAACATAACCTAACCTAACCTAAAATAAACTGAAATGAACTAAATTAAACTAAACTAAACTAAACTATAAACAAAACTAAATTAATTTAAACTAAACTAAACTAACCTACTCTAACCTAACCTAATCTAACCTAAACTAAACTAAACTAAACTAAACTATAAACTGAACCATAAACTAAACTAATTTAAACTATAAATTAATGTATAAACTAAACTACACTAAACTATAAAGTAAACTAAACTCAATTAAACTAAACTAAACTAACTTAACATAACCTAACCTAACCTAAACTAAACTGAAATGAACTAAATTAAACTAAACTAAACTAAACTATAAACAAAACTAAATTAATTTAAACTAAACTAACTTAACCTAACCTAACCTAACCTAAACTAAACTCAACTAAATTAAATTAAACTAAACTAAACTAAACTATAAACAAAACTAAATTAAACTAAACTAAACTAACATAACCTAACCTAACATAACCTAACCTAAACTAAACTATACTACTATAAGTATAAACATAACTAAACTAAACTAAGCTAAATTAAACTAAACTAACCTAACCTAACCTAACTTAACTAAACCAAACTAAACGAAACTAAACCTTAAACTAAACTAAACTATAAATTAACTAAACTATAAACTGAAATAAAATAAATTAAACTAAATTAACTATCCTAACCTAACCTAACTTAACCTAACCTAACATAAATTAACTAAACTAACCTAACCTAACTTAACATAAACTAAACTAAACTAAACTAAACTAAACTATAAACTAAACTAAACTAAATTAAAATAAACTAGACTAACCTCACCTAACTTAGCATTACCTTGGCTAATCTAAATTAAAGTAAACTAAACTAACCTAACTTAACATAAACTAACCTAAACTAAACTATACTAATCTATAGAATAAACTAAAGTAAACTAAACTAAACTAAACTAAACTAAACTAAACTATTCTAAACTAAAAACAACAAAATGAACTAAACAAAACTAAAATAAATTAAACTATAAACAAAACTATAAACTCAACTACACTATAAACTTAACTAAACCAACCTAACCTTTCCTAACCTAATCTAACCTAACCTAACCTAACCTAAACTAAACTAAACTAAGCTAAACTAATCTAACCTAACCAAACGTAAACTAACCGAAACTAAACTAAACTAAACTAAACTTAACTATAAACTTGACTGAACCTAACTGAACTAGACTAACCTTACCTAACGTAACATAACCTAACCTAAGCTAACCTAAACTAAAATAAACGAAACTAACCTTACCTAGCCTAACCTAACCTAAATTAAAATAAACTAAACACACCTAACCTAAACTACCCTAAACTAAACTAAACTAAACTAAACCAAACAAAACAAAACTAAACTAAATTAAACTATAAACTAAACTATAAATTAAAATAACTATAAACTAAACTAAACTATAAACTAAAATATACTAAACTAAACTAAACTAAACTAACCTAACCTAACCTAACTTAACCTAACCTAGCATAAACTAAACTAAACTAACCTAACCTAACGTAACCTAAAATAAATGAAAATAAACTAAACTAAATTATCTAACCTAACCTAACCTAACGTAACCTAAACTAAACTACACTAACATAACCTAACCTAAACTAAATTAAACTAAACTATAAAGTAAACTAAACTATAAACTAAACTATAAAATAAAATAAATATACTAAACTCAACTAACCTAACCTAACCTAACCTAAGGTATTTTAAACTAACCTAACATAAAATAAATTAAACTAAACTAAACTATACTAAACTATAAACTAAAATAAACTAAACTATAAACTAAACTAAACTAAACTAATCTAACCTAATCTAACCTAACCTAACCTAAATTGAACTAAACTAAACTAAACTAAACTAACCTAACCAAACCTAACCTAACCTAATCTACCCTAAACTAAACTAAACTAAACTAAACTATAAACTGAACTATTAACTAAACTAATTTAAACTATAAATTAATGTATAAACTAAAATACACGAAAATATAAACTAAACTAAACTAAATTAAACTAACCTAACCTAACCTAAACTAAATTGAACTAACCTAACCTAACTTAACCTAAAATAAACTAAACTAATCTAAACTGAAATATAAACTAAACTTTAAACTAAACTAAACTAAACTGTAAATTAACTATAAACTAAACTAAACTAAACTATGAACTAAACTAAACTAAACTAAACTAAACAAAGCTAACCTATCCGAACCTAATCTAACTAACCTAATCTAACCTAAATAAATTAACTCAACAAAATAAACTAAACTATAAACTTAACTATAAACTAAACTAAACTAAACTAAACTAAACTAACCTAAACTAAACTAAACTAAACTAACCTAACCTAACACAACCTAAACTAAACTAAACTAAACTATAAACTAAACTAAAATAAATAAACTAACCTAACCAAACCTAACCCAACCTAACCAAACCAAACTAAACTAACTTAACCTAACGTAACCTAAGCTAAACTAAACTGAACTAAACTAAACTAAACTATAAACAAAACTAAATTAAACTAAACTAACCTAAACTAACCTAACCTAACCTAACCTTACGTAACCTAACCTAAACTAAACTATACTAATCTAAAGTATAAACAAATTAAACTAAACTAAGCTAAATTAAACTAAACTAACCTAACCTAAACTAAACTAAACTAAACTAAACGAAACTAAACTATAAACTAAACTAAACTATAAACTGTTAACTAAACTATCAATTAACTAAACTAAACTAAACTGAACGAAACGAAACTAAAATAAACTAAACTAACATAACCTAAACTACACTAAACTAACCTAACCTAACATAACATAAACTAAACTAAACTACAATAAACTCAGCTATACTAAACTAAACTAAATTCAATTAAACTAAACTAAACTATAAATTAAATTAACTATAAACTAAACTAAACAAAACTAAACTGACATAACCTAAAATACCCTAAACTAACCTAACCTAACCTAACTTAACATAAACAAAACTAAAGTAAACTAAACTGAGCTAAACTAAACTAAACTAAATTAAACTAAACTAAACTATAAATTAAACTAACTATAAACTAAACTAAACAAAACTAAACTACCCTAACCTAACCTAGCTTAACCTAACCTATCACAAATTAACTAAACTAACCTAACCTAACTTAACATAAACTAAACTAAACTAAATTTTAAACTAAATTATAAACTAAACTAAACTATAAACGAAACTAAAATAAACTAGACTAACCTTACCTAACTTAACATAACCTTGGCTAATCTAAATTAAAGTAAACTAAACTAACCTAACTTAACATAAACTACGCTAAACTAAACTAAACTAAACTATACTAACCTATAAACTAAACTAAACTAAACTAAACTGACCTACACTAAACAACCCTAAACTAAATTAAACTAAACTTAACTAAACAAAACATAATTAACTAAACAAAACTAAACAAAATTAAACTATAAACTAAACTATAAACTCAACTAAACTATAAACTAAACTAAACTAAACTGAACTAGCCTAACGTTTTTTAACCTAACCTAACCTAACCTACCTAAACTAAATTAAGCTAAATTAACCTAACCTAACCAAACGTAACCTAACCGAAACTAAACAAAACTAAACTAAACTTAACTATAAACTTAACTAAACTAAACTAAATCTAACTAAACTAGACTAACCTTACCTAACCTAACATAACGAAACCTATGCTAACGTAAACTAAAGTAAACGAAAGTAACCTTACCTCACCTAACCTTACCTAACCAAAAATAAATTAAACTAAACAGACCTAACCTAAACTACCCTAAACTAAACTAAACTAAAGTAAACAAAACAATACTAAACTAAATTAAACTATAATCTAAGCTATAAACTAAACTAAAGTATAAACTAAAATAAACAAAACCAAACTAAACTAACTAACCGAACGTAAACTAACTTAACCTAACCTAGCATAAACTAAACTAATCTAACCTAACCTAGCGTAACCTAACCTAAACTAAACTAATATAAACTAAACTAAACTACAGACTAAAATATAAACTAAACTTAACATAACTATAAACTAAACTAAACTAAACGATACTAAACTAAACTATACTAACCTTACCTAACCTAACATAACCTAAACTAAACTAAATTAAACTAAACTAAACAAAACTAACCTATCCTAAACTAAACAAAATAACTAAACTATAAACTTAACTATAAACTAAACTAAACTAAAAACTAAACTAAACTGAAAACTAAACTAAATTAAACTAGACTAAACCTTTCTAACCTAACCTAACCTAACCTAACCTAACTTAAACTAAACTAAACTAACCTAAACTAACCTAAACTAAACTAAACTAAACTATAAACTAAACTAAACTAAAGTAAACTATAATTTAAACTAAACTATAAACTATCTATAAATTAAACTAAACTAAACTATAAACTAAACTAAATTTAGCTAACCTAAGCTAACCTAATCTAAGCTAACCTAACGTAAACGAAACTAAACCAAACTAAACTAAACTAAAATAAAATAAACTAAACCATAAACTAAACTAAACTATACCAAAAGTATAAACTAAAATAAACTAAACTATAAACTAAACTAAACTAAACTAATCTACCCTAACCTAACCTAACCTAACCTAAACTGAACTAAACTAAACTAAACTAAAATAGCCTACTCTAACCTAACCTAATCTAACCTAAACTAAACTAAATTAAACTAAACGAAACTATAAACTGAACTATAAACTAAACTAATTTAAACTATAAATTAATGTATAAACTAAACTACACTAAACTATAAAGTAAACTAAACTCAACTAAATTAAATTAAACTAAACTAAACTAAACTATAAACAAAACTAAATTAAACTAAACTAAACTAAACTAACCTAACCTAATCTAACATAACCTAACCTAAACTAAACTATACTACTATAAGTATAAACAAAACTAAACTAAACTAAGCTAAATTAAACTAATTTAACCTAACCTAACCTAAACTAAACCAAACTAAACGAAACTAAAACTTAAACTAAACTAAACTATAAACTAAACTAAACTATAAACTGAAATAAAATAAACTAAACTAAACTAAACTATCCTAACCTAACCTAACTTAATCTAACCGAACATAAATTAACTAAACTAACCTAACCTAACTTAACATAAACTAAACTATACTAAACGAAACTAAACTAAACTATAAACTAAACTAAACTATAAACTAAACTAAACTAAATTAAAATAAACTAGACTAACCTCACCTAACTTAACATTACCTTGGCTAATCTAAATTAAAGTAAACTAAACTAACCTAACTTAACATAAACTAACCTTAACTAAACTATACTAATCTATAGACTAAACTAAAGTAAACTAAACTAAACTAAACTAAACTAAACTAAACTATACTAAACTAAAAAAAACAAAATGAACTAAACAAAACTAAAATAAATTAAACTATAAACAAAACTATAAACTCAACTACACTATAAACTTAACTAAACTAACCTAACCTTTCCTAACCTAATCTAACCTAACCTAACCTAACCTAACCTAAACTAAACTAAACTAAGCTAAACTAACCTAACCTAACCAAACGTAACCTAACCGAAACTAAACTAATCTAAACTAAACTAAACTAAACTTAACTATAAACTTAACTAAACCTAACTGAACTAGACTAACCTTACCTAACGTAACATAACCTAACCTAAGCTAACCTAAACTATACTAAATGAAACTAACCTTACCTAGCCTAACCTAACCTAAATTAAACTAAACTAAACAGACCTAACCTAAACTACCCTAAACTAAACTAAACTAAACAAAACCAAACAAAACAAAACTAAACTAAATTAAACTATAAACTAAACTATAAACTAAAATAACTATAAACTAAACTAAATTATAAACTAAAATAAACTAAACTAAACTAAACTAAACTAACCTAACCTAACCTAACTTAACCTAATATAACATAAACTAAACTAAACTAACCTAACCTAACGTAACGTAACCTAAACTAAACTAAACTAAACTAAACTAAACTAAACCACAAACTAAACTATAAACTAAACTTAACTAAACTATAAACTAAACTAATCCCTACTAAACTAAACTATACTAACCTTAGCTAACCTAACATAACTTTACCTAAACGAAACTAAATTAAACTAAACAAAACTAACCTAACCTAACCTAACCTAGCTTAACCTAACCTAAACTAAATAAAATCAACTAAACTATAAGCTTAACTTTAAACTAAACTAAACTAAACTATAAATAAACTATAAACTAAACAAAATTAAACTGTAAACTAAGCTAAACTAAACTTAATTAATCTAAACTAGACAAAACTAAAATAAGGTAAACTAAACTAAACTATAAACTAAACTAAACAAACTAAACTAAACTAATCTAAACTAAACTAAACTTAACTACAAACTAAACTATGAACTAAACTATAAACTAAATTATTATCTAAAATAATTCAACTATAAGCCAAATTAAACTAAAATAAACCTAACCATCCTAACATAACCTAACCTAACCTAACCTAAACTAAACTAAACTAAACTAAACTAGACAAAACTAAACTAAACTAAACTAACTTAATCTAACCTAACCTAAACTAAACTAAACTAAACGAAACTAAACTAAACTATAAAACAAAACTAAATTAAAATAAACTAAACTAAATTAACCTAAACTAAACTAAACTAAACGAAACTAAACTACAATCTAAACTAAACTATACACTATTAACTAAACTATCAATTAACTACACTAAACTGAAGGAAACGAAACTAAACTAACCTAACGTAACCTAACCTAAACTAAACTAAACTATCCTAACCCAAACTAACATAAACTAAACTAAACAAAACTAAACTGAGCTAAACTAAACTAAACTAAATTAAACTAAACTAAAGTATAAATTAAACTAACTATAAACTAAACTAAACAAAACTGCAATATCCTAACCTAACCTAACTTAACCTAACCTAACATAAATTAACTAAACTAACCTAACCTAACTTAACATAAACTAAACTAAACTAAACGATATTAAACTAAACTATAAACTAAACTATAAACTACAATATAAACTAAACTATACTAAAATAAACTAACCTAACCAAACCTACCTTAACCTAACCTAAATAAACTAAACTAAACTAACTTAACCTAACATATAACCTAGCCTAAACCAAATTGAACTAAACTAAACTTACCTAAACTAAATTAAACTAAACTAAACTAAACTAAAAACTAAACTAAACTAAACTAACCTAACCTAACCTAACCTTACATAACCTAACCTAAACTAAATTATACTAATTTAAAGTATAAACAAAACTAAACTAAACTAAGCTAAATTAAACTAAACTAACCTAATCTAGCCTAACCTAAAATAAACTAAACTAAGCGAAACTAAACCTTAAACTTAACTAAACTATAAACTAAACTAAACTATAAACTTAAATAAACTAAACTAAACTAAACTAACCTAAGCTAACTTAACCTAACCTAACATAAACTAAACTAAACTAACCTAACCTAACGTAACCTAACCTAAACTAAACTAAACTAAACTAAACTACAAACTAAACTATAAACTAAACTTACCTAAACTATGAACTAAACTAAACTATACTAAACTAAACAATACTAACCTTACCTAACCTAACATAACCTAACCTAAACTAAACTAAACTAAACAAAACTAACCTAACCTAACCTTACGTAAACTAAACTAATCAAAATAAACTAAACTATAAACTTAACTATAAACTAAACTAAACTAAACTAAACTATAAATAAACTATAAACTAAACAAAATGAAACCATAAAATAAGCTAAACTAAACATAACTAAACTAAAGTAGACAATACTAAACTAAGCTAAACTAAACTAAACTAAACTATAAACTAAACTATAAACTAAAATGAACGAACTAAACTAAACTAATCTAAACTAAACTTAACTTAACTATAAACTACATTATGACCTAAACAATAAACTAAAATAACTAAACTATAAGCCAAATTATACTAAAATAAACTAAACGTTCCTAACCTAACCTAACCTAAACTAAACTATACTAAACTAAACTATGCTAACCTTACCTAACCTAACATAACCTAACCTAAACTAAACTAAACAAAACTATCCTATCCTAACCTAAACTAAGCTAAACAAAATAACTAAACTATAAACTTAACTATAAACTAAACTAAACTAAAAATAAATTATATACTAAACTATACTAAATTAAACTAACAACTAAACTAAAAAATAAACTAAACTGAAAACTAAACTAAACTAAACTATACTAAACTATTCTAAACTAACCTAACCTAAACTAAACTAAACTAACCTAACCTAACCTAAACTAAACTAAACTAAACTAAACTATAAACTAAACTAAAATAAACTATAAACTAAACTGTAAACTAAACTAAACTATAAATTAACTAAATTTAGCTAACCTAAGCTAACCTAATCTAACCTAACCTAAACGAAACTAAACCAAACTAAACTAAACCAAACAAAACTAAACTAAATAAAGTAAACTAAACCATAAACTAAACTATTAACTAAACTAAATTTAATTAAAGTATAAAATAAACTAAACTAAACTAACCTAACACAAACTAAACTAAAGTAACCTAAACTAACCTAACCTAACCCAAACGAAACTAAACGAAACTAAACTGAACTAAATTATCTAACCTAACCTAACCTAACCTTATCTAAACTAAACTAAACTAAACTAACATAACCTAATCTAAACTAAATTAAACTAAACTATAAACTAAACTAAAATAAACTAAACTCAACTAACCTAACCTAACCTAACCTAACTTAACCTAAATTAACTAAACAGAATAAACTAAACTATAAACTAAACTAAACTAAACTAAACTAACCAAACCTAACCTAAACTAAACTAAACTATAAACTAAACTATAAACTAAACTAAAATAAATAAACTAACCTAACCAAACCTAACCTAACATAACCTAAATTAAACTAAACTAAACTAACTTAACCTAAACTAACCTAACCTAAACTAAACTAAACTGAATAAACTAAATTAAATTAAAGTAAACTAAACTATAAACAAAACTAAATTAAACTAAACTAAACTAAACTAAACTAACCTAACCTAACCTAACCTAACCTAACCTTACCTAACCTAACCTAAACTAAACTATACTAATCTAAAGTATAAACAAAACTAAACTAAACTAAGCTAAATTAATCTAAACTAACCGAACCTAACCTAACCTAACCTAACCTAAACTAAACTAAACTAAACTAAACTAAACTGAGCTAAACTAAACTAAACTAAATTAAATTAAACTAAACTAAACAAAAAAAAAATATAACTATAAACTAAACAAAACTAAACTATCCTAACATAACCTAACTTGACCTAATCTAACATAAATTAACTAAACTCACCTAACCTAACTTAACATAAACTAAACTAAACTAAACGAAATTAAACTAAACTATAAATTAACTATAAACTAAACTAAACTAAAATAAACTAGACTAACCTTACATGACTTAACATAACCTTCGCTAATCTGATTTAATGTAAAATAAACTGCCCTAACTTAACATAAACTAACCTAAACTAAACTAAACTAAAATACACTAACCTATAAACTAAACTAAACTAAACTGACCTAATCCAAACTACCCTAAACTAACCTAACCTAACTTAACCTAACCTAACATAAACAAAACGAAACTAAACTAAACTGAGCTAAACTAAGCTAAACTAAACAAAACTAAATTAAACTAAACTAAACTATAAATTAAACTAACTAAAAACTAAACTAAACAAAACTAAACTGTCCTAACCTAACCTAACTTAACCTAAACTAACATTAATTAACTAAACTAACCTAACATAACTTAACATAAACTAAACTAAACTAAACGAAACTAAACTAAACTATAAACTAAACTATAAACTAAACTAAACCAAAAACGAAACTAAACTAAACTAAAATAAACTAGACTAACATTACCTAACTTAATATAACCTTCGCTAATCTAAATTAAAGTAAACTAAACTAACCTAACCTAACATAAACTAAACTAAACGAAACTATATTATAAAGTAAACTAAACTATAAACTATTAACTAAACTATCAATTAACTAAACTAAACTAAACTGAGCTAAACTAAACTAAACTAAATTAAACTAAACTAAACTATACATTAAACTAACTATAAACTAAACTAAACAAAACTAAACTATCCTAACCTAACCTAACTTAACCTAACCTAACATAACTAAACATAAACTAAACTAAACTAAACGAAATTAAACTAAAGGATAAACTAAACTATAAACTAAACTAAATTATAAACTAAACTAAACCAAACAAAACTAAACTAAACCATTAACTAAATTATTAACTAAGTTAAACTGAACTAAAGTATAAACTAAACTAAACTAAAATATGAACTAAAGTAAAATAAACTAAACCAAACAAAACTAACCTTACCTAACCTAACCTAACCTAACCTAACTTAACCTAAATTAACTAAACAAAATAAACTAAACTATAAACATAAATATAAACTAAACTAAACTAAACTAAACTAACCAAACCTAACCTAACCTAAAATAAATTAAACTAAACAGACCTAACCTAAACTACCCAAAACTAAACTAAACTAAACTAAACAAAACTAAACTAAATTAAACTATAATCTAAACTATAATCTAAACAAAACTATAAACTAAAATAAACAAAACTAAACTAAAATAACTAACCTAACCAAACCTAACTTAACATAACCTAACATAAACTATACTAATCTAACCTAACCTAACGTAACCTAACCTAAACTAAACTACACTAAACTAAATAAAACTACAAATTAAACTATAAACTAAACTTAACCTTAATACAAACTAAACTAAACTAAACTATACAAAAATAAACTATACTAACCTTACCTAATCTAACATAACCTATCCTAAACTAAACTAAACTAAACAAAACTGACCTATCTTAACCTAAACTAAACTAAACAAAATAACTAAACTATAAACTTAACTATAAACTAAACTAAATTAAACTATAAATAAACTATATACTAAACTATACTAAACTAAACTAACCACTAAACTAAACTAAAAACTAAACTAAACTGAAAACTAAACTAAACTAAACTAAACTTAACCTTTCTAACCTAACCTAACCTAAACTAAACTAAACTAACCTAACCTAATCTAAACTAAACTAAACTAAACTATAAACTAAACTAAACTATAAACTAAACTAAACTTTAAACTAAACTATAAACTAAACTAAACTAAACTATAAACTAAACTAAATTTAGCTACCCTAAGCTAACCTAACCTAACCTAACCTAACCTAAACGAAACTAAACTAAACCAAACAAAACTAAACTAAATAAAACTAACCTAACCTAACCTAACCTAACTTAACCTAAATTAACTAAACAAAATAACCTAAACTATAAACTTAACTATAAACTAAACTAAATTAAACTAAACTAACCAAACCTTACATAACCTTTCTAACATAACTCAACCTAAACTAAACTAAACTAAGCAAAACTAACCTAACCTAACCGAACGTAACCTAACCGAAACTAAACTAAAATAAACTAAACTTAACTATAAACGTAACTAAACTAAACTAAAAATAAATAAACTAGAATAACCTTACCTAACCAAATATAACGAAACCTAAGCTAACCTATACTAAAGTAAACGAAACTAACCTAACCTAACCTAACCTAAACGAAACTAAACCAAACTAAACTAAACCAAACAAATTAACTAAAATAAAATATACTAAATGATTAACTAAATTATTAACTAAACTAAATTAAAGTATAAACTAAACTAAACTAAACTAAAATAACCTAACCTAACCTAACATAACTTAAAATGAACTAAACTAAACTAAACTGAACTAACCTAACCTAACCTAATCTAACAAAAACTAAACTAAACTAAACTATAAACCAATCTATAAACTAAACTAAAATATACTAAACTCAACTAACCTACCCTAACCTAACCTAAGGTAAATTAAACTAACCTAACCTAAAATAAATTAAACTAAACTAACTTAAACTATACTAAATTATAAACTAAAATAAACTAAACTATAAACTAAACTAAACTAAACTATGCTAAACTATAAACTAAAATAAACTAAACTATAAACTAAACTAAACTAAACTAAACTAACCAAACCTACCCTAACCTAACCTAATCTAACCTAAACTAAACTATACTATACCAAACAATAAACTGAAATATTAACTAAACTAATTTAAACTATAAATTAATGTATAAACTACACTGCACTAAACTATAAACTAAACTAAACTAAATTAAACTAAGCTAAACTAACCTAACCTAACCTAACCTAAACTAAACTGAACTAACCTAACCTAACCTAACCTAAAATAAACTAAACTAAACTAACCTGAACTATAAACTAAACTTTAAATTAAACTAAACTAAACTAAACTGTAAATAAACTATAAATTAAACTAAACTAAACTATGAACTAAACTAAACTAAACTAAACTAAAAAAAACTAACCTAACCTAACCTAACCCAACTTAACCTAAATTAACTAAACAAAATAAACTAAACTATAAACTTAACTATAAACTAAACTAAACTAAACTAAAATAAACTAACCAAACCTAACCTAACCTTTTATAACCTAACCTAACCTAAGCTAAACTAAACTAAGCTAAACTAACCTAAACTAACCGAACGTAACCTAACCGAAACTAAACTAAACTAAACTAAACTTAACTATAGACTTAACTAAACTAAACTAAACCTAACTAAACTAGACTAACCTTACCTAACCTAACATAACGAAACCTAAGCTAACCTATACTAAAGTAAACGAAACTAACCTTACCTAACCTAAACTAACCTAACCTAAAATAAATTAAACTAAACAGACCTAACCTAAACTACCCTAAACTAAACTAAACTAAACAAAACAAATCTAAACTAAATTAAACTATAAATTAACTAAACTATAAAATAAAATAAACAAAACTAAACTAAACTAACTAACCTAACCTAACCTAACTTAACCTAACCTAACATAAACTAAACTAATCTAACCTAACCTAACGTAACCTAACCTAAATTAAATTGAACTAAACTAAACTAAACTACAACCTAACTATAAACTAAACTTAACCTAACTATAAACTAAACTAAACTATACTAAACTAAACTATACTAACCTTACCTAACCTAACATAACCTAACCTAAACTAAACTAAACTAAACTAAATTAAACAAAACTAACCTATCCTAACCTAAACTAAAGTAAACAAAATAACTAATCTATAAACTTAACTATAAACTAAACTAAACTAAACTATATATAAACTATATACTAAACTATACTAAATTAAACTAACAACTAAACTAAACTAAAAACTAAACTAAACTGAAAACTAAACTAAACTAAACCTTTCTAAACTAACGTAACCTAAACTAAACTAAACTAACCTAACCTAACCTAAACTAAACAAAACTAAACTATAAACTAAACTAAATTTAGCTAACCTAAGCTAACCTAAGCTAACCTAACCTAACCTAAACAAAACTAAACCAAACTAGACTACACCAAACAAAACTAAACTAAAATATAATAAACTAAACCATTAACTAAATTAAACTAAACTAAAGTATAAACTAAACTAAAAAAAACTAACCTAACCTAACATAACCTAAACTGAACCAAACTAAACTAAACTAAACTAACCTAACCTAACCTATTCTAACCAAAACTAAACTAAACTAAACTATAAACTGTACTATAAACTAAACTAATTTAAACTATAATTTAATCTATAAATTAAACTAAACTAAACTATAAATTAAACTAAACTAAATTAAACTTAACTAAACTAAATTAACCTAATCTAACCTAACCTAAGCTAACCTAAATTAAACTCAACTAACCTAACCTAATGTAAACTAAACTAAACTAAACTAAACTGAACAAAAACTAAACTTTAAACTAAACTAAACTAAACTGTAAATAAACTATAAACTAAACTAAACTTAACTATGAACTAACCTAACCTAAACTGAACTAAACTAAACTAACATAACCTAACCTAAACTAAATTAAACTAAACTATAAACTAAACTAAACTATAAACTAAACTAAAATAAACTAAACTCAACTAACCTACCCTAACCTAACGTAATCTAAGGTAAATTAAACTAACCTAACCTAAAATAAATTAAACTAAACTAAACTATAAACTAAAATAAGCTAAATTATAAACTAAACTAAACTAAACTAATCTAACCTAATCTAACCTAAACTAAACTAAACTAAACTAAACTATAAACTGAACTATAAAATAACCTAATTTAAACTATAAATTAATGTATAAACTAAACTACACTAAACTATAAAGTAAATTAAACTAATTTAAACTAAACTAAACTAAACTGTGAACTAAACTAAACTAAACTAAAGAAAACTAACCTAACCTAACCTAACCTAACTTAACCTAAATTAACTAAACAAAATAAACTAAAATATAAACTTAGCTAAAAACTAAACTAAACTAAACTGAACTAAACTAACCAAACCTAACCTAAATTAAACTAAACTAAACTAACTTAACCTAACCTAACCTAACCTAACCTAAACTAAACTAAACTGAACTAAACTAAATTAAACTAAACTAAACTAAACTATAAACAAAACTAAATTAAAATAAACTAAACTAAACTAACTAAACCTAAACTAAACTAAACAAAGCGATACTAAACTATAAACTAAACTAAACTATACACTATTAACTAAATTATCAATTAACTAAACTAAATAAAACTGAACGAAACGAAACTAAACTAACCTAACCTAACCTAACCTAAACTAAACTAAACTAACCTAACCTAACATAAACTAAACTAAACTAAACTAAACGGAGCTAAACTAAACTAAACTAAATTAAAGTAAACTAAACTTTAAATTAAACTAACTATAAACTAAACTAAACAAAACTAAACTATCCTAACCTAACCTAACTTAACCTAACATAACATAAATTAACAAAATTAACCTAACCTAACTTAACAAAAACTAAATTAAAATAAACGAAATAAAACTAAACTATAAAATAAACTATAAACTAAACTAAACTATAAACTAAACTATAAACTAAACTATACTAAAATAAACCAACATAGCCAAACCTTACCTAACCTAACGTAAATTAAACTAAACTAAACTAACTTAACATAACCTAACCTAACCTAAAATAAACTGAAATGAACTAAATTAAACTAAACTAAACTAAACTATAAACAAAACTAAATTAATTTAAACTAAACTAAACTAACCTACTCTAACCTAACCTAATCTAACCTAAACTAAACTAAACTAAACTAAACTATAAACTGAACCTTAAACTAAACTAATTTAAACTATAAATTAATGTATAAACTAAACTACACTAAACTATAAAGTAAACTAAACTCAATTAAACTAAACTAAACTAACTTAACATAACCTAACCTAACCTAAACTAAACTGAAATGAACTAAATTAAACTAAACTAAACTAAACTATAAACAAAACTAAATTAATTTAAACTAAACTAACTTAACCTAACCTAACCTAACCTAAACTAAACTCAACTAAATTAAATTAAACTAAACTAAACTAAACTATAAACAAAACTAAATTAAACTAAACTAAACTAACATAACCTAACCTAACATAACCTAACCTAAACTAAACTATACTACTATAAGTATAAACAAAACTAAACTAAACTAAGCTAAATTAAACTAAACTAACCTAACCTAACCTAACTTAACTAAACCAAACTAAACGAAACTAAACCTTAAACTAAACTAAACTATAAATTAACTAAACTATAAACTGAAATAAAATAAATTAAACTAAATTAACTATCCTAACCTAACCTAACTTAACCTAACCTAACATAAATTAACTAAACTAACCTAACCTAACTTAACATAAACTAAACTAAACTAAACTAAACTAAACTATAAACTAAACTAAACTAAATTAAAATAAACTAGACTAACCTCACCTAACTTAGAATTACCTTGGCTAATCTAAATTAAAGTAAACTAAACTAACCTAACTTAACATAAACTAACCTAAACTAAACTATACTAATCTATAGACTAAACAAAAGTAAACTAAAGTAAACTAAACTAAACTAAACTAAACTATTCTAAACTAAAAAAAACAAAATGAACTAAACAAAACTAAAATAAATTAAACTATAAACAAAACTATAAACTCAACTACACTATAAACTTAACTAAACCAACCTAACCTTTCCTAACCTAATCTAACCTAACCTAACCTAACCTAAACTAAACTAAACTAAGCTAAACTAATCTAACCTAACCAAACGTAAACTAACCGAAACTAAACTAAACTAAACTAAACTTAACTATAAACTTGACTGAACCTAACTGAACTAGACTAACCTTACCTAACGTAACATAACCTAACCTAAGCTAACCTAAACTAAAATAAATGAAACTAACCTTACCTAGCCTAACCTAACCTAAATTAAAATAAACTAAACACACCTAACCTAAACTACCCTAAACTAAACTAAACTAAACTAAACCAAACAAAACAAAACTAAACTAAATTAAACTATAAACTAAACTATAAACTAAAATAACTATAAACTAAACTAAACTATAAACTAAAATATACCAAACTAAACTAAACTAAACTAACCTAACCTAACCTAACTTAACCTAACCTAGCATAAACTAAACTAAACTAACCTAACCTAACGTAACCTAAAATAAATGAAAATAAACTAAACTAAATTATCTAACCTAACCTAACCTAACGTAACCTAAACTAAACTACACTAACACAACCTAACCTAAACTAAATTAAACTAAACTATAAAGTAAACTAAACTATAAACTAAACTATAAAATAAAATAAATATACTAAACTCAACTAACCTAACCTAACCTAACCTAAGGTAAATTAAACTAACCTAACATAAAATAAATTAAACTAAACTAAACTATACTAAACTATAAACTAAAATAAACTAAACTATAAACTAAACTAAACTAAACTAATCTAACCTAATCTAACCTAACCTAACCTAAATTGAACTAAACTAAACTAAACTAAACTAACCTAACCAAACCTAACCTAACCTAATCTACCCTAAACTAAACTAAACTAAACTAAACTATAAACTGAACTATTAACTAAACTAATTTAAACTATAAATTAATGTATAAACTAAACTACACGAAAATATAAACTAAACTAAACTAAATTAAACTAACCTAACCTAACCTAAACTAAATTGAACTAACCTAACCTAACTTAACCTAAAATAAACTAAACTAAACTAAACTGAAATATAAACTAAACTTTAAACTAAACTAAACTAAACTCTAAATTAACTATAAACTAAACTAAACTAAACTATGAACTAAACTAAACTAAACTAAACTAAACAAAGCTAACCTATCCGAACCTAATCTAACTAACCTAATCTAACCTAAATAAATTAACTCAACAAAATAAACTAAACTATAAACTTAACTATAAACTAAACTAAACTAAACTAAACTAAACTAACCTAAACTAAACTAAACTAAACTAACCTAACCTAACATAACCTAAACTAAACTAAACTAAACTATAAACTAAACTAAAATAAATAAACTAACCTAACCAAACCTAACCCAACCTAACCAAACCAAACTAAACTAACTTAACCTAACGTAACCTAAGCTAAACTAAACTGAACTAAACTAAACTAAACTAAACTATAAAAAAAACTAAATTAAACAAACTAACCTAAACTAACCTAACCTAACCTAACCTTACGTAACCTAACCTAAACTAAACTATACTAATCTAAAGTATAAACAAATTAAACTAAACTAAGCTAAATTAAACTAAACTAACCTAACCTAAACTAAACTAAACTAAACTAAACGAAACTAAACTATAAACTAAACTAAACTATAAACTGTTAACTAAACTATCAATTAACTAAACTAAACTAAACTGAACGAAACGAAACTAAAATAAACTAACCTAACATAACCTAAACTACACTAAACTAACCTAACCTAACATAACATAAACTAAACTAAACTACAATAAACTCAGCTATACTAAACTAAACTAAATTCAATTAAACTAAACTAAACTATAAATTAAATTAACTATAAACTAAACTAAACAAAACTAAACTGACATAACCTAAAATACCCTAAACTAACCTAACCTAACCTAACTTAACATAAACAAAACTAAAGTAAACTAAACTGAGCTAAACTAAACTAAACTAAATTAAACTAAACTAAACTATAAATTAAACTAACTATAAACTAAACTAAACAAAACTAAACTACCCTAACCTAACCTAGCTTAACCTAACCTAACACAAATTAACTACACTAACCTAACCTAACTTAACATAAACTAAACTAAACTAAATTTTAAACTAAATTATAAACTAAACTAAACTATAAACGAAACTAAAATAAACTAGACTAACCTTACCTAACTTAACATAACCTTGGCTAATCTAAATTAAAGTAAACTAAACTAACCTAACTTAACATAAACTACGCTAAACTAAACTAAACTAAACTATACTAACCTATAAACTAAACTAAACTAAACTAAACTGACCTACACTAAACAACCCTAAACTAAATTAAACTAAACTTAACTAAACAAAACATAATTAACTAAACAAAACTAAACAAAATTAAACTATAAACTAAACTATAAACTCAACTAAACTATAAACTAAACTAAACTAAACTAAACTAGCCTAACCTTTTTTAACCTAACCTAACCTAACCTACCTAAACTAAATTAAGCTAAATTAACCTAACCTAACCAAACGTAACCTAACCGAAACTAAACTAAACTAAACTAAACTTAACTATAAACTTAACTAAACTAAACTAAATCTAACTAAACTAGACTAACCTTACCTAACCTAACATAACGAAACCTATGCTAACGTAAACTAAAGTAAACGAAAGTAACCTTACCTCACCTAACCTTACCTAACCAAAAATAAATTAAACTATACAGACCTAACCTAAACTACCCTAAACTAAACTAAACTAAAGTAAACAAAACAATACTAAACTAAATTAAACTATAATCTAAGCTATAAACTAAACTAAAGTATAAACTAAAATAAACAAAACCAAACTAAACTAACTAACCGAACGTAAACTAACTTAACCTAACCTAGCATAAACTAAACTAATCTAACCTAACCTAGCGTAACCTAACCTAAACTAAACTAATATAAACTAAACTAAACTACAGACTAAAATATAAACTAAACTTAACATAACTATAAACTAAACTAAACTAAACGATACTAAACTAAACTATACTAACCTTACCTAACCTAACATAACCTAAACTAAACTAAATTAAACTAAACTAAACAAAACTAACCTATCCTAAACTAAACAAAATAACTAAACTATAAACTTAACCATAAACTAAACTAAACTAAAAACTAAACTAAACTGAAAACTAAACTAAATTAAACTAGACTAAACCTTTCTAACCTAACCTAACCTAACCTAACCTAACTTAAACTAAACTAAACTAACCTAAACTAACCTAAACTAAACTAAACTAAACTATAAACTAAACTAAACTAAAGTAAACTATAATTTAAACTAAACTATAAACTATCTATAAATTAAACTAAACTAAACTATAAACTAAACTAAATTTAGCTAACCTAAGCTAACCTAATCTAAGCTAACCTAACGTAAACGAAACTAAACCAAACTAAACTAAACTAAAATAAAATAAACTAAACCATAAACTAAACTAAACTATACCAAAAGTATAAACTAAAATAAACTAAACTATAAACTAAACTAAACAAAACTAATCTACCCTAACCTAACCTAACCTAACCTAAACTGAACTAAACTAAACTAAACTAAAATAGCCTACTCTAACCTAACCTAATCTAACCTAAACTAAACTAAATTAAACTAAACGAAACTATAAACTGAACTATAAACTAAACTAATTTAAACTATAAATTAATGTATAAACTAAACTACACTAAACTATAAAGTAAACTAAACTCAACTAAATTAAATTAAACTAAACTAAACTAAACTATAAACAAAACTAAATTAAACTAAACTAAACTAAACTAACCTAACCTAATCTAACATAACCTAACCTAAACTAAACTATACTACTATAAGTATAAACAAAACTAAACTAAACTAAGCTAAATTAAACTAAACTAACCTAACCTAACCTAAACTAAACCAAACTAAACGAAACTAAAACTTAAACTAAACTAAACTATAAACTAAACTAAACTATAAACTGAAATAAAATAAACTAAACTAAACTAAACTATCCTAACCTAACCTAACTTAATCTAACCGAACATAAATTAACTAAACTAACCTAACCTAACTTAACATAAACTAAACTATACTAAACGAAACTAAACTAAACTATAAACTAAACTAAACTATAAACTAAACTAAACTAAATTAAAATAAACTAGACTAACCTCACCTAACTTAACATTACCTTGGCTAATCTAAATTAAAGTAAACTAAACTAACCTAACTTAACATAAACTAACCTAAACTAAACTATACTAATCTATAGACTAAACTAAAGTAAACTAAACTAAACTAAACTAAACTAAACTAAACTATACTAAACTAAAAAAAACAAAATGAACTAAACAAAACTAAAATAAATTAAACTATAAACAAAACTATAAACTCAACTACACTATAAACTTAACTAAACTAACCTAACCTTTCCGAACCTAATCTAACCTAACCTAACCTAACCTAACCTAAACTAAACTAAACTAAGCTAAACTAACCTAACCTAACCAAACGTAACCTAACCGAAACTAAACTAATCTAAACTAAACTAAACTAAACTTAACTATAAACTTAACTAAACCTAACTGAACTAGACTAACCTTACCTAACGTAACATAACCTAACCTAAGCTAACCTAAACTAAACTAAATGAAACTAACCTTACCTAGCCTAACCTAACCTAAATTAAACTAAACTAAACAGACCTAACCTAAACTACCCTAAACTAAACTAAACTAAACAAAACCAAACAAAACAAAACTAAACTAAATTAAACTATAAACTAAACTATAAACTAAAATAACTATAAACTAAACTAAATTATAAACTAAAATAAACTAAACTAAACTAAACTAACCTAACCTAACCTAACTTAACCTAATATAACATAAACTAAACTAAACTAACCTAACCTAACGTAACGTAACCTAAACTAAACTAAACTAAACTAAACTAAACTAAACCACAAACTAAACTATAAACTAAACTTAACTAAACTATAAACTAAACTAATCCCTACTAAACTAAACTATACTAACCTTAGCTAACCTAACATAACTTTACCTAAACGAAACTAAATTAAACTAAACAAAACTAACCTAACCTAACCTAACCTAGCTTAACCTAACCTAAACTAAATAAAATCAACTAAACTATAAGCTTAACTTTAAACTAAACTAAACTAAACTATAAATAAACTATAAACTAAACAAAATTAAACTGTAAACTAAGCTAAACTAAACTTAATTAATCTAAACTAGACAAAACTAAAATAAGGTAAACTAAACTAAACTATAAACTAAACTAAACTAACTAAACTAAACTAATCTGAACTAAACTAAACTTAACTACAAACTAAACTATGAAATAAACTATAAACTAAATTATTAACTAAAATAATTCAACTATAAGCCAAATTAAACTAAAATAAACCTAACCATCCTAACATAACCTAACCTAACCTAACCTAAACTAAACTAAACTAAACTAAACTAGACAAAACTAAACTAAACTAAACTAACTTAATCTAACCTAACCTAAACTAAACTAAACTAAACGAAACTAAACTAAACTATAAAACAAAACTAAATTAAAATAAACTAAACTAAATTAACCTAAACTAAACTAAACTAAACGAAACTAAACTACAATCTAAACTAAACTATACACTATTAACTAAACTATCAATTAACTAAACTAAACTGAAGGAAACGAAACTAAACTAACCTAACGTAACCTAACCTAAACTAAACTAAACTATCCTAACCTAAACTAACATAAACTAAACTAAACAAAACTAAACTGAGCTAAACTAAACTAAACTAAACTAAATTAAACTAAAATAAGTATGAATTAAACTAACTATAAACTAAACTAAACAAAACTACAATATCCTAACCTAACCTAACTTAACCTAACCTAACATAAATTAACTAAACTAACCTAACCTAACTTAACATAAACTAAACTAAACTAAACGATATTAAACTAAACTATAAACTAAACTATAAACTAAACTAAACTATAAACTACAATATAAACTAAACTATACTAAAATAAACTAACCTAACCAAACCTACCTTAACCTAACCTAAATAAACTAAACTAAACTAACTTAACCTAACATAACCTAACCTAGCCTAAACCAAATTGAACTAAACTAAACTTACCTAAACTAAATTAAACTAAACTAAACTAAACTAAAAACTAAACTAAACTAAACTAACCTAACCTAACCTAACCTTACATAACCTAACTTAAACTAAATTATACTAATTTAAAGTATAAACAAAACTAAACTAAACTAAGCTAAATTAAACTAAACTAACCTAATCTAGCCTAACCTAAAATAAACTAAACTAAGCGAAACTAAACCTTAAACTTAACTAAACTATAAACTAAACTAAACTATAAACTTAAATAAACTAAACTAAACTAAACTAACCTAAGCTAACTTAACCTAACCTAACATAAACTAAACTAAACTAACCTAACCTAACGTAACCTAACCTAAACTAAACTAAACTAAACTAAACTACAAACTAAACTATAAACTAAACTTAACTAAACTATGAACTAAACTAAACTATACTAAACTAAACAATACTAACCTTACCTAACCTAACATAACCTAACCTAAACTAAACTAAACTAAACAAAACTAACCTAACCTAACCTTACGTAAACTAAACTAATCAAAATAAACTAAACTATAAACTTAACTATAAACTAAACTAAACTAAACTAAACTATAAATAAACTATAAACTAAACAAAATGAAACCATAAAATAAGCTAAACTAAACATAACTAAACTAAAGTAGACAATACTAAACTAAGCTAAACTAAACTAAACTAAACTATAAACTAAACTATAAACTAAAATGAACGAACTAAACTAAACTAATCTAAACTAAACTTAACTTAACTATAAACTACATTATGACCTAAACAATAAACTAAAATAACTAAACTATAAGCCAAATTATACTAAAATAAACTAAACGTTCCTAACCTAACCTAACCTAAACTAAACTATACTAAACTAAACTATGCTAACCTTACCTAACCTAACATAACCTAACCTAAACTAAACTAAACAAAACTATCCTATCCTAACCTAAACTAAGCTAAACAAAATAACTAAACTATAAACTTAACTATAAACTAAACTAAACTAAAAATAAATTATATACTAAACTATACTAAATTAAACTAACAACTAAACTAAAAAATAAACTAAACTGAAAACTAAACTAAACTAAACTATACTAAACCATTCTAAACTAACCTAACCTAAACTAAACTAAAGTAACCTAACCTAACCTAAACTAAACTAAACTAAACTAAACTATAAACTAAACTAAAATAAACTATAAACTAAACTGTAAACTAAACTAAACTATAAATTAACTAAATTTAGCTAACCTAAGCTAACCTAATCTAACCTAACCTAAACGAAACTAAACCAAACTAAACTAAACCAAACAAAACTAAACTAAATAAAGTAAACTAAACCATAAACTAAACTATTAACTAAAGTAAATTTAATTAAAGTATAAAATAAACTAAACTAAACTAACCTAACACAAACTAAACTAAAGTAACCTAAACTAACCTAACCAAACCCAAACTAAACTAAACGAAACTAAACTGAACTAAATTATCTAACCTAACCTAACCTAACCTTATCTAAACTAAACTAAACTAAACTAACATAACCTAATCTAAACTAAATTAAACTAAACTATAAACTAAACTAAAATAAACTAAACTCAACTAACCTAACCTAACCTAACCTAACTTAACCTAAATTAACTAAACAGAATAAACTAAACTATAAACTAAACTAAACTAAACTAAACTAACCAAACCTAACTTAAACTAAACTAAACTATAAACTAAACTATAAACTAAACTAAAATAAATAAACTAACCTAACCAAACCTAACCTAACATAACCTAAATTAAACTAAACTAAACTAACTTAACCTAAACTAACCTAACCTAAACTAAACTAAACTGAATAAACTAAATTAAATTAAAGTAAACTAAACTATAAACAAAACTAAATTAAACTAAACTAAACTAAACTAAACTAACCTAACCTAACCTAACCTAACCTAACCTTACCTAACCTAACCTAAACTAAACTATACTAATCTAAAGTATAAACAAAACTAAACTAAACTAAGCTAAATTAAACTAAACTAACCGAACCTAACCTAACCTACCCTAACCTAAACTAAACTAAACTAAACTAAACTAAACTGAGCTAAACTAAACTAAACTAAATTAAATTAAACTAAACTAAACAAAAAAAAATATAACTATAAACTAAACAAAACTAAACTATCCTAACATAACCTAACTTGACCTAACCTAACATAAATTAACTAAACTCACCTAACCTAACTTAACATAAACTAAACTAAACTAAACGAACTTAAACTAAACTATAAATTAACTATAAACTAAACTAAACTAAAATAAACTAGACTAACCTTACATGACTTAACATAACCTTCGCTAATCTGATTTAAAGTAAAATAAACTGCCCTAACTTAACATAAACTAACCTAAACTAAACTAAACTAAAATACACTAACCTATAAACTAAACTAAACTAAACTGACCTAATCCAAACTACCCTAAACTAACCTAACCTAACTTAACCTAACCTAACATAAACAAAACGAAACTAAACTAAACTGAGCTAAACTAAGCTAAACTAAACAAAACTAAATTAAACTAAACTAAACTATAAATTAAACTAACTAAAAACTAAACTAAACAAAACTAAACTGTCCTAACCTAACCTAACTTAACCTAAACTAACATTAATTAACTAAACTAACCTAACATAACTTAACATAAACTAAACTAAACTAAACGAAACTAAACTAAACTATAAACTAAACTATAAACTAAACTAAACCAAAAACGAAACTAAACTAAACTAAAATAAACTAGACTAACCTTACCTAACTTAATATAACCTTCGCTAATCTAAATTAAAGTAAACTAAACTAACCTAACCTAACATAAACTAAACTAAACGAAACTATACTATAAAGTAAACTAAGCTATAAACTATTAACTAAACTATCAATTAACTAAACTAAACTAAACTGAGCTAAACTAAACTAAACTAAATTAAACTAAACTAAACTATACATTAAACTAACTATAAACTAAACTAAACAAAACTAAACTATCCTAACCTAACCTAACTTAACCTAACCTAACATAACTAAACATAAACTAAACTAAACTAAACGAAATTAAACTAAAGGATAAACTAAACTATAAACTAAACTAAATTATAAACTAAACTAAACCAAACAAAACTAAACTAAACCATTAACTAAATTATTAACTAAGTTAAACTGAACTAAAGTATAAACTAAACTAAACTAAAATATGAACTAAAGTAAAATAAACTAAATCAAACAAAACTAACCTTACCTAACCTAACCTAACCTAACTTAACCTAACTTAACCTAAATTAACTAAACAAAATAAACTAAACTATAAACATAAATATAAACTAAACTAAACTAAACTAAACTAACCAAACCTAACCTAACCTAAAATAAATTAAACTAAACAGACCTAACCTAAACTACCCAAAACTAAACTAAACTAAACTAAACAAAACTAAACTAAATTAAACTATTATCTAAACTATAAACTAAACTAAACTATAAACTAAAATAAACAAAACTAAACTAAAATAACTAACCTAACCAAACCTAACTTAACATAACCTAACATAAACTATACTAATCTAACCTAACCTAACGTAACCTAACCTAAACTAAACTACACTAAACTAAATAAAACTACAAATTAAACTATAAACTAAACTTAACCTAACTACAAACTAAACTAAACTAAACTATACAAAAATAAACTATACTAACCTTACCTAATCTAACATAACCTATCCTAAACTAAACTAAACTAAACAAAACTGACCTATCTTAACCTAAACTAAACTAAACAAAATAACTAAACTATAAACTTAACTATAAACTAAACTAAATTAAACTATAAATAAACTATATACTAAACTATACTAAACTAAACTAACCACTAAACTAAACTAAAAACTAAACTAAACTGAAAACTAAACTAAACTAAACTAAACTTAACCTTTCTAACCTAACCTAACCTAACCTAAACTAAACTAAACTAACCTAACCTAATCTAAACTAAACTAAACTAAACTATAAACTAAACTAAACTATAAACTAAACTAAACTTTAAACTAAACTATAAACTAAACTAAACTAAACTATAAACTAAACTAAATTTAGCTACACTAAGCTAACCTAACCTAACCTAACCTAACCTAAACGAAACTAAACTAAACCAAACAAAACTAAACTAAATAAAACTAACCTAACCTAACCTAACCTAACTTAACCTAAATTAACTAAACAAAATAACCTAAACTATAAACTTAACTATAAACTAAACTAAATTAAACTAAACTAACCAAACCTTACATAACCTTTCTAACATAACTCAACCTAAACTAAACTAAACTAAGCTAAACTAACCTAACCTAACCGAACGTAACCTAACCGAAACTAAACTAAAATAAACTAAACTTAACTATAAACGTAACTAAACTAAACTAAAAATAAATAAACTAGAATAACCTTACCTAACCAAATATAACGAAACCTAAGCTAACCTATACTAAAGTAAACGAAACTAACCTAACCTAACCTAACCTAAACGAAACTAAACCAAACTAAACTAAACCAAACAAATTAACTAAAATAAAATATACTAAATGATTAACTAAATTATTAACTAAACTAAACTAAAGTATAAACTAAACTAAACTAAACTAAAATAACCTAACCTAACCTAACATAACTTAAAATGAACTAAACTAAACTAAACTAAACTAACCTAACCTAACCTAATCTAACAAAAACTAAACTAAACTAAACTATAAACCAATCTATAAACTAAACTAAAATATACTAAACTCAACTAACCTACCCTAACCTAACCTAAGGTAAATTAAACTAACCTAACCTAAAATAAATTAAACTAAACTAACTTAAACTATACTAAATTATAAACTAAAATAAACTAAACTATAAACTAAACTAAACTAAACTATGCTAAACTATAAACTAAAATAAACTAAACTATAAACTAAACTAAACTACACTAAACTAACCAAACCTACCCTAACCTAACCTAATCTAACCTAAACTAAACTAAACTATACCAAACAATAAACTGAAATATTAACTAAACTAATTTAAACTATAAATTAATGTATAAACTACACTGCACTAAACTATAAACTAAACTAAACTAAATTAAACTAAGCTAAACTAACCTAACCTAACCTAACCTAAACTAAACTGAACTAACCTAACCTAACCTAACCTAAAATAAACTAAACTAAACTAACCTGAACTATAAACTAAACTTTAAATTAAACTAAACTAAACTAAACTGTAAATAAACTATAAATTAAACTAAACTAAACTATGAACTAAACTAAACTAAACTAAACTAAAAAAAACTAACCTAACCTAACCTAACCCAACTTAACCTAAATTAACTAAACAAAATAAACTAAACTATAAACTTAACTATAAACTAAACTAAACTAAACTAAAATAAACTAACCAAACCTAACCTAACCTTTTATAACCTAACCTAACCTAAGCTAAACTAAACTAAGCTAAACTAACCTAAACTAACCGAACGTAACCTAACCGAAACTAAACTAAACTAAACTTAACTATAGACTTAACTAAACTAAACTAAACCTAACTAAACTAGACTAACCTTACCTAACCTAACATAACGAAACCTAAGCTAACCTATACTAAAGTAAACGAAACTAACCTTACCTAACCTAAACTAACCTAACCTAAAATAAATTAAACTAAACAGACCTAACCTAAACTACCCTAAACTAAACTAAACTAAACAAAACAAATCTAAATTAAATTAAACTATAAATTAAACTAAACTATAAAATAAAATAAACAAAACTAAACTAAACTAACTAACCTAACCTAACCTAACTTAACCTAACCTAACATAAACTAAACTAATCTAACCTAACCTAACGTAACCTAACCTAAATTAAATTGAACTAAACTAAACTAAACTACAACCTAACTATAAACTAAACTTAACCTAACTATAAACTAAACTAAACTATACTAAACTAAAGTATACTAACCTTACCTAACCTAACATAACCTAACCTAAACTAAACTAAACTAAACTAAATTAAACAAAACTAACCTATCCTAACCTAAACTAAAGTAAACAAAATAACTAATCTATAAACTTAACTATAAACTAAACTAAACTAAACTATATATAAACTATATACTAAACTATACTAAATTAAACTAACAACTAAACTAAACTAAAAACTAAACTAAACTGAAAACTAAACTAAACTAAACCTTTCTAAACTAACGTAACCTAAACTAAACTAAACTAACCTAACCTAACCTAAACTAAACAAAACTAAACTATAAACTAAACTAAATTTAGCTAACCTAAGCTAACCTAAGCTAACCTAACCTAACCTAAACAAAACTAAACCAAACTAGACTACACCAAACAAAACTAAACTAAAATATAATAAACTAAACCATTAACTAAATTAAACTAAACTAAAGTATAAACTAAACTAAAAAAAACTAACCTAACCTAACCTAACCTAACATAACCTAAACTGAACCAAACTAAACTAAACTAAACTAACCTAACCTTACCTATTCTAACCAAAACTAAACTAAACTAAACTATAAACTGAACTATAAACTAAACTAATTTAAACTATAATTTAATCTATAAATTAAACTAAACTAAACTATAAATTAAACTAAACTAAATTAAACTTAACTAAACTAAATTAACCTAATCTAACCTAACCTAAGCTAACCTAAATTAAACTCAACTAACCTAACCTAATGTAAAATAAACTAAACTAAACTAAACTGAACAAAAACTAAACTTTAAACTAAACTAAACTAAACTGTAAATAAACTATAAACTAAACTAAACTTAACTATGAACTAAACTAAACTGAACTGAACTAAACAAACCTAACATAACCTAACCGAACCTAACCTAACCTACATTAACTAAAGAAAATAAACTAAACTATAAACTTAACCTTAAACTAAACTAAACTAAACTATAAATAAACTATAAACTAAACAAAATTAATCTATAAACTAAGCTAAACTAAACTTAACTAAACTAAACTAGTCAAAATTAAAATAAACTAAACTAAACTAAACTAAACTATAAACTAAACTAAACAAATTAATCTAAACTATAAACTAAAATAACTGAACTATAAGCCAAATTAAACTAAACTAAAATAATCCTTCCTAGCCTAACCTAACCTAACTTAAACTAACCTAAACTAAACTAAACTAGACAAAACTAAACTAAGCTAAACTAAACTAAACATAACTTTACTAAACGAAACTATATAATGAACTATAAACTAAACTAAATTAAACTATAAACTAAACTTTAAACTAAACTAAACTAAACTGTAAATAAACTATAAACTAAACTAAACTAAACTACGAACTAAAATAAACTAAACTAAACAAAACTAACCTAACCTAACCTAACATAAACAAAACTAAACTAAACTAGACTAAACAAAACTAAATTAAACTAAACTAAAATATAAATTAAACTAACTATAAACTAAACTAAACAAAACTAAACTATCCTAACCTAACCTAACTTAACCTAACTTAACATAAATTAACTAAACTAACCTAACCTAACCTAACATAAACTAAACTAAACGAAACTAAACTATAAACTGAACTATTAACTAAACTAATTTAAACTATAAATTATTGTATAAACTTACCTACACTAAACTATAAACTAAACTAAACTAAATGAAACTAAACTAACCTATCCTAACGTAACCTAACCTAAACTAAACTGAACTAACCTAACCTAACTTAACCTAAATTAAACTAAACTAAACTAAACTGAAATATAAACTCAACTTTAAACTAAACTAAACTAAACTGTAAATAAATATAAACTAAACTAAACTAAACTAAACTATGAACTAAACTAAACTAAACTAAACTAAACAAAGCTAACCTAACCTAACCTAACCTAACATAAATAAATTAACTGAATAAAATAACCTAACTATAAACTTAACTATAAACTAAACTAAACTAAACTAAACTAAACTAAACTAACCTAAACTAAACTAAACTAAACTAACCTAACCTAACATAACCTAAACTAAACTAAACTAAACTATAAACTAAACTAAAATAAATAAACTAACCTAACCAAACCTAACCCAACCTAACCAAACCAAACTAAACTAACTTAACCTAACCTAACCTAAGCTAAACTAAACTGAACTAAACTAAACTAAACTATAAACAAAACTATATTAAACTAAACTAAACTAAACTAACCTAACCTAACATAACCTTACGTAACCTAACCTAAACTAAACTATACTAATCTAAAGTATAAACAAATTAAACTAAACTAAGCTAAATTAAACTAAACTAACCTAACCTAACCTAACCTAAACTAAACTAAACTAAACGAAACTAAACTATAAACTAAACTAAACTATAAACTGTTAACTAAACTATCAATTAACTAAACTAAACTAAACTGAACGAAACGAAACTAAAATAAACTAACCTAACATAACCTAAACTACACTAAACTAACCTAACCTAACATAACATAAACTAAACTAAACTACAATAAACTCAGCTATACTAAACTAAACTAAATTCAATTAAACTAAACTAAACTATAAATTAAAATAACTATAAACTAAACTAAACAAAACTAAACTGACCTAAACTAAAATACCCTAAACTAACCTAACCTAACCTAACCTTACATAAACAAAACTAAAGTAAACTAAACTGAGCTAAACTAAACTAAACTAAACTAAATTAAACTAAACTAAACTATAAATTAAACTAACTATAAACTAAACTAAACAAAACTAAACTACCCTAACCTAACCTAGCTTAACCTAACGTAACACAAATTAACTAAACTAACCTAACCTAACTTAACATAAACTAAACTAAACTAAACGAAACTAAACTAAACTTTAAACTAAATTATAAACTAAACTAAACTATAAACTAAACTAAAATAAACTAGACTAACCTTACCTAACTTAAAATGACCTTGGCTAATCTAAATTAAAGTAAACTAAACTAACCTAACTTAACATAAACTAAGCTAAACTAAACTAAACTAAACTAAACTATACTAACCTATAAACTAAACTAAACTAAACTAAACTGACCTAAACTAAACAACCCTAAACTAAATTAAACTAAACTTAACTAAACAAAACATAATTAACTAAACAAAACTAAACAAAATTAAACTATAAACTAAACTATAAACTCAACTAAACTATAAACTAAACTAAACTAAACTAAACTAGCCTAACCTTTTTTAACCTAACCTAACCTAACTAAACTAAATTAAGCTAAATAAACCTAACCTAACCAAACGTAACCTAACCGAAACTAAAATAAACTAAACGAAACTAAACTTAACTATAAACTTAACTAAACTAAACTAAACCTAACTAAACTAGACTAACCTTACCTAACCTAACATAACGAAACCTATGCTAACGTAAACTAAAGTAAACGAAAGTAACCTTACCTCACCTAACCTAACCTAACCTAAAATAAATTAAACTAAACAGACCTAACCTAAACTACCCTAAACTAAACTAAACTAAAGTAAACAAAACAAAACTAAACTAAATTAAACTATAATCTAAACTATAAACTAAACTAAAGTATAAACTAAAATAAACAAAACTGAACTAAACTAACTAACCGAACGTAAACTAACTTAACCTTACCTAGCATAAATTAAACTAATCTAACCTAACCTAGCGTAACCTAACCTAAACTAAACTAATATAAACTAAACTAAACTACAGACTAAAATATAAACTAAACTTAACATAACTATAAACTAAACTAAACTAAACGATACTAAACTAAACTATACTAACCTTACCTAACCTAACATAACCTAACCTAAACTAAATTAAACTAAACTAAACAAAACTAACCTATCCTAAACTAAACAAAATAACTAAACTATAAATTTAACTATAAACTAAACTAAACTAAAAACTAAACTAAACTGAAAACTAAACTAAATTAAACTAGACTAAACCTTTCTAACCTAACCTAACCTAACCTAACCTAACTTAAACTAAACTAAACTAACCTAAACTAACCTAAACTAAACTAAACTAAACTATAAACTAAACTAAACTAAACTAAACTATAAACTAAACTAAACTATAAACTATCTATAAATTAAACTAAACTAAACTATAAACTAAAATAAATTTAGCTAACCTAAGCTAACCTAATCTAAGCTAACCTAACGTAAACGAAACTAAACCAAACTAAACTAAACTAAAATAAAATAAACTAAACCATAAACTAAACTAAACTATACCAAAAGTATAAACTAAAATAAACTAAACTATAAACTAAACTAAACTAAACTAATCTACCGTAACCTAACATAACCTAACCTAAACTGAACTAAACTAAACTAAACTAAAATAGCCTACTCTAACCTAACCTAATCTAACCTAAACTAAACTAAATTAAACTAAACGAAACTATAAACTGAACTAAAAACTAAACTAATTTAAACTATAAATTAATGTATAAACTAAACTACACTAAACTATAAAGTAAACTAAACTCAATTAAACTAAACTAAACTAAACTAACTTAACCTAACCTAACCTAAACTAAACTCAACTAAATTAAATTAAACTAAACTAAACTAAACTATAAACAAAACTAAATTAAACTAAACTAACTAAACTAACCTAACCTAACCTAACCTAAACTAAACGAAACTAAACGAAACTAAAACTTAAACTAAACTAAACTATAAACTAAACTAAACTATAAACTGAAATAAAATAAACTAAACTAAACTAAACTATCCTAACCTAACCTAACTTAACCTAACCTAACATAAATTAACTAAACTAACCTCTAACTTAACATAAACTAAACTAAACGAAACTAAACTAAACTATAAACTAAACTAAACTATAAACTAAACTAAATTAAATTAAAATAAACTAGACTAACCTCACCTAACTTAACATTACCTTGGCTAATCTAAATTAAAGTAAACTAAACTAACCTAACTTAACATAAACTAACCTAAACTAAACTATACTAATCTATAGACTAAACTAAAGTAAACTAAACTAAACTAAACTAAACTAAACTATACTAAACTAAAAAAAACAAAATGAACTAAACAAAACTTAAAATAAATTAAACTATAAACAAAACTATAAACTCAACTACACTATAAACTTAACTAAACTAACCTAACCTTTCCTAACCTAATCTAACCTAACCTAACCTAACCTAACCTAACCTAACCTAAACTAAACTAAACTAAGCTAAAGTAACCTAACCTAACCAAACGTAACCTAACCGAAACTAAACTAATCTAAACTAAACTAAACTAAACTTAACTATAAACTTAACTAAACCTAACTGAACTAGACTAACCTTACCTAACGTAACATAACCTAACCTAAGCTAACCTAAACTAAACTAAATGAAACTAACCTTACCTAGCCTAACCTAACCTAAATTAAACTAAACTAAACAGACCTAACCTAAACTACCCTAAACTAAACTAAACTAAACAAAACCAAACAAAACAAAACTAAACTAAATTAAACTATAAACTAAACTATAAACTAAAATAACTATAAACTAAACTAAACTATAAACTAAAATAAACTAAACTAAACTAAACTAAACTAACCTAACCTAACCTAACTTAACCTAATCTAACATAAACTAAACTAAACTAACCTAACCTAACGTAACGTAACCTAAACTAAACTAAACTAAACTAAACTAAACCACAAACTAAACTATAAACTAAACTTATCTAAACTATAAACTAAACTAATCCATACTAAACTAAACTATACTAACCTTAGCTAACCTAACATAACTTTACCTAAACGAAACTAAATTAAACTAAACAAAACTAACCTAACCTAACCTAACCTAGCCTAACCTAACCTAAACTAAATAAAATCAACTAAACTATAAGCTTAACTTTAAACTAAACTAAACTAAACTATAAATAAACTATAAACTAAACAAAATTAAACTGTAAACTAAGCTAAACTAAACTTAATTAAACTAAACTAGACAAAACTAAAATAAGGTAAACTAAACTAAACTATAAACTAAACTAAACAAACTAAACTAAACTAATCTAAACTAAACTAAACTTAACTAGAAACTAAACTATGAACTAAACTATAAACTAAACTATTAACTAAAATAACTCAACTATAAGCCAAATTAAACTAAAATAAACCAAACCATCCTAACCTAACCTAACCTAACCTAACCTAAACTAAACTAAAGTAAACTAAACTAGACAAAACTAAACTAAACTAAACTAATTTAATCTAACCTAACCTAAACTAAACTAAACTAAACTAAACGAAACTAAACTAAACTATAAACAAAACTAAATTAAAATAAACTAAACTGAATTAACCTAAACTAAACTAAACGAAACTAAACTACAAACTAAACTAAACTATACACTATTAACTAAACTATCAATTAACTAAACTAAACTGAAGGAAACGAAACTAAACTAACCTAACCTAACCTAACCTAACCTAAACTAAACTAAACTAACCTAACCTAAACTAACATAAACTAAACTAAACAAAACTAAACTGAGCTAAACTAAACTAAACTAAACTAAATTAAACTAAACTAAAGTATAAATTAAAATAACTATAAACTAAACTAAACAAAACTAAAATATCCTAACCTAACCTAACTTAACCTAACCTAACATAAATTAACTAAACTAACCTAACCTAACTTAACATAAACTAAACTAAACTAAACGATATTAAACTAAACTATAAACTAAACCAAACTATAAACTAAACTATAAACTAAACTATACTAAAATAAACTAACCTAACCAAACCTACCCTAACCTAACCTAAATAAACTAAACTAAACTAACTTAACCTAACATAACCTAACCTAGCCTAAACCACACTGAACTAAACTAAATTAAACTAAACTAAACTAAAATATAAACAAAACTAAATTAAACTAAACTAAACTAAACTATCCTAACCTAAACTAAACTAAACTGAACTAAACTAAATTAAACTAAACTAAACTAAACTAAAAACTAAACTAAACTAAACTAACCTAACCTAACCTAACCTTACATAACCTAACCTAAACTAAACTATACTAATTTAAAGTATAAACTAAACTAAACTAAATTAAGCTAAATTAAACTAAACTAACCTAATCTAACCTAACCTAAAATAAACTAAACTAAGCGAAACTAAACCTTAAACTTAACTAAACTATAAACTAAACTAAACTATAAACTTAAATAAACTAAACTAAACTAAACTAACCTAACCTAACTTAACCTAACCTAACATAAACTAAACTAAACTAACCTAACCTAACGTAACCTAACCTAAAATAAACTAAACTAAACTAAACTACAAACTAAACTATAAACTAAACTTAACTAAACTATGAACTAAACTAAACTATACTAAACTAAACAATACTAACCTTACCTAACCTAACATAACCTAACCTAAACTAAACTAAACTAAACAAAACTAACCTAACCTAACCTTACGTAAACTAAACTAATCAAAATAAACTAAACTATAAACTTAACTATAAACTAAACTAAACAAACTAAACTAAACTAATCTAAACTAAACTAAACTTAACTACAAACTAAACTATGAACTAAACTATAAACTAAACTATTAACTAAAATAACTCAACTATAAGCCAAATTAAACTAAAATAAACCAAACCATCCTAACCTAACCTAACCTAACCTAACCTAAACTAAACTAAACTAAACTAAACTAGACAAAACTAAACTAAACTAAACTAACTTAATCTAACCTAACCTAAACTAAACTAAACTAAACGAAACTAAACTAAACTATAAACAAAACTAAATTAAAATAAACTAAACTAAATTAACCTAAACTAAACGAAACTAAACTACAAACTAAACTAAACTATACACTATTAACTAAACTATCAATTAACTAAACTAAACTGAAGGAAACGAAACTAAACTAACCTAACCTAACCTAACCTAAACTAAACTAAACTAACCTAACCTAAACTAACATAAACTAAACTAAACAAAACTAAACTGAGCTAAACTAAACTAAACTAAACTAAATTAAACTAAACTAAAGTATAAATTAAACTAACTATAAACTAAACTAAATTAAACTAAAATATCCTAACCTAACATAAATTAACTAAACTAAACTAACCTAACTTAACATAAACTAAACTAAACTAAACGATATTAAAATAAACTATAAACTAAACCAAACTATAAACTAAACTATAAACTAAACTATACTAAAATAAACTAACCTAACCAAACCTACCCTAACCTAACCTAAATAAACTAAACTAAACTAGCTTAACCTAACATAACCTAACCTAGCCTAAACCAAACTGAACTAAACTAAATTAAACTAAACTAAATAAAAATATAAACAAAACTAAATTAAACTAAACTAAACTAAACTAACCTAACCTAAACTAAACTAAACTGAACTAAACTAAATTAAACTAAACTAAACTAAACTAAAAACTAAACTAAACTAAACTAAGCTAACCTAACCTAACCTTACATAACCTAACCTAAACTAAACTATACTAATTTAAAGTATAAACAAAACTAAACTAAACTAAGCTAAATTAAACTAAACTAACCTAATCTAACCTAACCTAAAATAAACTAAACTAAGCGAAACTAAACCTTAAACTTAACTAAACTATAAACTAAACTAAACTATAAACTTAAATAAACTAAACTAAACTAAACTAACCTAACCTAACTTAACCTAACCTAACATAAACTAAACTAAACTAACCTAACCTAACGTAACCTAACCTAAACTAAACTAAACTAAACTAAACTACAAACTAAACTATAAACTAAACTTAACTAAACTATGAACTAAACTAAACTATACTAAACTAAACAATACTAACCTTACCTAACCTAACATAACCTAACCTAAACTAAACTAAACTAAAGTAGACAATACTAAACTAAGCTAAACTAAACTAAACTATAAACTAAACTGTAAACTAAAATGAAGGAACATAAACTAAACTAGTCTAAACTAAACTTAACTTAACTATAAACTACATTATGAACTAAACTATAAACTAAAATAACTAAACTATAAGCCAAATTATACTAAAATAAACTAAACGTTCCTAACCTAACCTAACCTAAACTAAACTATACTAAACTAAACTATGCTAACCTTACCTAACCTAACATAACCTAATTTAAACTAAACTAAACTAAACTAAACTAAACAAAACTATCTTATCCTAACCTAAACTAAGCTAAACAAAATAACTAAACTATAAACTTAACTATAAACTAAACTAAAAATAAATTATATACCAAACTATACTAAATTAAACTAACAACTAAACTAAAAAATAAACTAAACTGAAAACTAAACTAAACTAAACTAAACTAAACCATTCTAAACTAACCTAACCTAAACTAAACTAAACTAACCTAACCTAACCTAAACTAAACTAAACTAAACTATAAACTAAACTAAACTGAATTATAAACTAAACTATAAACTAAACTAAACTATAAATTAACTAAATTTAGCTAACCTAAGCTAACCTATTCTAACCTAACCTAAACGAAACTAAACCAAACTAAATTAACCAAAGAAAATTAAACTAAATAAAGTAAACTAAACCATAAACTAAACTATTAACTAAACTAAATTAAATTAAAGTATAAAATAAACAAAACTAAACTAACCTCACACAAACTAAACTAAAATAACCTAAACTAACCTAACCTAACCTAAACTAAACTAAACGAAACTAAACTGAACTAAATTATCTAACCTAACCTAACCTAACCTAATCTAAACTAAACTAAACTAAACTAACATAAAGTAATCTAAACTAAATTAAACTAAACTATAAACTAATCTAAAATAAACTAAACTCAACTAACCTAACCTAACCTAACCTAACTTAAGGTAAATAAACTAACCTAACATAAAATAAATTAAACTAAACTAAACTAAACTATACTAAACTATAAACTAAAATAAACTAAACTATAAACTAAACTAAAATAAATTGATCCAACCTAACCTTACCTAACCTAACCTTAACTGAACTAAACTAAACTAAACTAACCTATCCTAACCTATTCTAATCTAACCTAAACTAAACTAAACTCAACTAAACTATAAACTGAACTATAAACTAAACTAAATTAAATTATAAATTAATGTATAAACTAAACTACACTAAACTATAAAGTAAACTAAACAAAAGAAATTAAACTAAAGTAAACTAACCTAACCTAACCTAACCTAAACTAAACTGAACTAACCTAACCTAACCTAACCTAAAATAAACTAAACTAAACTAAACTGAACTATAAACTAAACTTTAAACAAAACTAAACTGTAAATAAACTATAAACTAAATTAAACTAAACTATGAACTAACTAAACTAAACTAAACTAAACAAAACTAACCTAACCTAACCTAACCTAACCTAACTTAACCTAAATTAACTAAACAGAATAAACTAAACTATAAACTAAACTAAACTAAACTAAACTAACCAAACCTAACCTAAACTAAACTAAACTAAACTAACCTAACCTAACATAACCTAAACTAAACTAAACTATAAACTAAACTATAAACTAAACTAAAATAAATAAACTAACCTAACCAAACCTAACCTAACATAACCTAAATTAAACTAAACTAAACTAACTTAACCTAAACTAACCTAACCTAAACTAAACTAAACTGAATAAACTAAATTAAATTAAAGTAAACTAAACTATAAACAAAACTAAATTAAACTAAACTAAACTAAACTAAACTAACCTAACCTAACCTAACCTAACCTTACCTAACCTAACCTAAACTAAACTATACTAATCTAAAGTATAAACAAAACTAAACTAAACTAAATTAAACTAAACTAACCTAACCTAACCTAACCTAACCTAACCTAACCTAAACTAAACTAAACTAAACTAAACTAAACTGAGCTAAACTAAACTAAACTAAATTAAATTAAACTAAACTAAACTATAAATTCAACTAACTATAAACTAAACAAAACTAAACTATCCTAACCTAACCTAACTTAACCTAACCTAACATAAATTAAGTAAACTCACCTAACCTAACTTAACATAAACTAAACTAAACTAAACGAAATTAAACTAAACTATAAATTAACTATAAACTAAACTAAACTAAAATAAACAAGACTAACCTTACATGACTTAACATAACCTTCGCTAATCTGATTTAAAGTAAAATAAACTGCCCTAACTTAACAAAAACTAACCTAAACTAAAATAAACTAAAATACACTAACCTATAAACTAAACTAAACTAAACTAAACTGACCTAATCCAAACTACCCTAAACTAACCTAACCTAACTTAACCTAACCTAACATAAACAAAACTAAACTGAGCTAAACTAAGCTAAACTAAACAAAACTAAATTAAACTAAACTAAACTATAAATTAAACTAACTAAAAACTAAACTAAACAAAACTAAACTGTCCTAACCTAACCTAACTTAACCTAAACTAACATTAATTAACTAAACTAACCTAACATAACTTAACATAAACTAAACTAAACTAAACGAAACTAAACTAAACTATAAACTAAACTATTAACTAAACTAAACCAAAAACGAAACTAAACTGAACTAAAATAAACTAGACTAACCTTACCTAACTTAATATAACCTTCGCTAATCTAAATTAAAGTAAACTAAACTAACCTAACCTAACATAAACTAAACTAAACGAAACTGTACTATAAAGTAAACTAAACTATAAACTATTAACTAAACTATCAATTAACTAAACTAAACTAAACTGAGCTAAACTAAACTAAACTAAACTAAATTAAACTAAACTAAACTATACATTAAACTAACTATAAACTAAACTAAACAAAACTAAACTATCCTAACCTAACCTAACATAACTAAACATAAACTAAACTAAACTAAACGAAATTAAACTAAAGGATAAACTAAACTATAAACTAAACTAAATTATAAACTAAACTAAACCAAACAAAACTAAACTAAACCATTAACTAAACTATTAACTAAGTTAGACTGAACTAAAGTATAAACTAAACTAAACTAAACTATGAACTAAAGTAAAATAAACTAAACCAAACAAAACTAACCTTACCTATCCTAACCTAACCTAACCTAACTTAACCTAAATTAACTAAACAAAATAAACTAAACTATAAACATAAATATAAACTAAACTAAACTAAACTAAACTAACCAAACCTAACCTAACCTAAAATAAATTAAACTAAACAGACCTAACCTAAACTACCCAAAACTAAAATAAACTAAACTAAACAAAACAAAACTAAACTAAATTAAACTATAATCTAAACTATAAACTAAACTAAACTATAAACTAAAATAAACAAAACTAAACTAAAATAACTAACCTAACCAAACCTAACTTAACATAACTTAACATAAACTAAACTAATCTAACCTAACCTAACGTAACCTAACCTAAACTAAACTACACTAAACTAAATAAAACTACAAATTAAACTATAAACTAAACTTAACCTAAATACAAACTAAACTAAACTAAACTATACAAAAATAAACTATACTGACCTTACCTAATCTAACATAACCTATCCTAAACTAAACTAAACTAAACTAAACAAAACTGACCTATCTTAACCTAAACTAAACTAAACAAAATAACTAAACTATAAACTTAACTATAAACTAAACTAAATTAAACTATAAATAAACTATATACTAAACTATACTAAACTAAACTAACCACTAAACTAAACTAAAAACTAAACTAAACTGAAAACTAAACTAAACTGAAAACTAAACTAAACTAAACTAAACTTATCCTTTCTAACCTAACCTAACCTAACCTAAACTAAACTAAACTAACCTAACCTAATCTAAACTAAACTAAACTAAACTATAAACTAAACTAAACTATAAACTAAACTAAACTTTAAACTAAACTATAAACTAAACTAAACTAAACTATAAACTAAACTAAATTTAGCTACCCTCAGCTAACCTAACCTAACCTAACCTAACCTAAACGAAACTAAACGAAACTAAACTAAACCAAACAAAACTAAACTAAACAAAACTAACCTAACCTAACCTAACCTAACTTAACCTAAATTAACTAAACAAAATAACCTAAACTATAAACTTAACTATAAACTAAACTAAATTAAACTAAACTAACCAAACCTAACATAAACTTTCTAACATAACTCAACCTAAACTAAACTAAACTAAGCTAAACTAACCTAACCTAACCGAACGTAACCTAACCGAAACTAAACTAAACTAAACTTAACTATAAACGTAACTAAACTAAACTAAACCTAACTAAACTAGAATAACCTTACCTAACCAAATATAACGAAACCTAAGCTAACCTATACTAAAGTAAACGAAACTAACCTAACCTAACCTAACCTAAACGAAACTAAACCAAACAAATTAACTAAAATAAAATAAACTAAACCATTAACTAAACTATTAACTAAACTAAACTAAAGTATAAACTAAACTAAACTAAACTAAACTAATCTAACCTAACCTAATCTAACAAAAACTAAACTAAACTAAACTTTAAACCAATCTATAAACTAAACTAAAATATACTAAACTCAACTAACCTAACCTAACCTAACCTAAGGTAAATTAAACTAACCTAACCTAAAATAAATTAAACTAAACTAACTTAAACTATACTAAATTATAAACTAAAATAAACTAAACTATAAACTAAACTAAACTAAACTATGCTAAACTATAAACTAAAATAAACTAAACTATAAACTAAACTAAACTAAACTAACCAAACCTACCCTAACCTAAACTAATCTAACCTAATCTAACCTAAACTAAACTAAACTATACTAAACAATAAACTGAAATATTAACTAAACTAATTTAAACTATAAATTAATGTATAAACTACACTGCACTAAACTATAAACTAAACTAAACTAAATTAAACTAAACTAAACTAACCTAACCTAACCTAACCTAAACTAAACTGAACTAACCTAACCTAACCTAACCTAAAATAAACTAAACTAAACTAACCTGAACTATAAACTAAACTTTAAATTAAACTAAACTAAACTAAACTGTAAATAAACTATAAATTAAACTAAACTAAACTATGAACTAAACTAAACTAAACTAAACTAAACTAACCAAACCTAACCTAACCTTTTATAACCTAACCTAACCTAAGCTAAACTAAACTAAGCTAAACTAACCTAAACTAACCGAACGTAACCTAACCGAAACTAAACTAAACTAAACTAAACTAAACTAAACTTAACTATAGACTTAACTAAACTAAACTAAACCTAACTAAACTAGACTAACCTTACCTAACCTAACATAACGAAACCTAAGCTAACCTATACTAAAGTAAACGAAACTAACCTTACCTAACCTAAACTAACCTAACCTAAAATAAATTAAACTAAACAGACCTAACCTAAACTACCCTAAACTAAACTAAACTAAACTAAACAAAATAAATCTAAACTAAATTAAACTATAATCTAAACTATAAATTAAACTAAGCTATAAAATAAAATAAACAAAACTAAACTAAACTAACTAACCTAACCTAACCTAACTTAACCTAACCTAACATAAACAAAACTAATCTAACCTAACCTAACGTAACCTAACCTAAATTAAATTGAACTAAACTAAACTAAACTACAAACTAAACTATAAACTAAACTTAACCTAACTATAAACTAAACTAAACTATACTAAACTAAACTATACTAACCTTTCTAACATAACATAACCTAACCTAAACTAAACTAAACTAAACTAAATTAAACAAAACTAACCTATCCTAACCTAAACTAAAGTAAACAAAATAACTAATCTATAAACTTAACTATAAACTAAACTAAACTAAACTATAAATAAACTATATACTAAACTATACTAAATTAAACTAACAACTAAACTAAAGTAAAAACTAAACTAAACTGTAAACTAAACTAAACTAAACCTTTCTAAGCTAACGTAACCTAAACTAAACTAAACTAACCTAACCTAACCTAAACTAAACAAAACTAAACTATAAACTAAACTAAATTTAGCTAACCTAAGCTAACCTAACCTAACCTAACCTAACCTAAACAAAACTAAACCAAACTAAACTACACCAAACAAAACTAAACTAAAATATAATAAACTAAACCATTAACTAAATTAAACTAAACTAAAGTATAAACTAAACTAAAAAAAACTAACCTAACCTAACCTAACCTAAAATAACCTAAACTGAACCAAACTAAACTAAACTAAACTAACCTAACCTAACCTAACCTAACCTAACCTAACCTAAAATAACCTAAACTGAACCAAAACTAAACTAAACTAAACTATAAACTGAACTATAAACTAAACTAATTTAAACTATAATTTAATCTATAAATTAAACTAAACTAAACTATAAACTAAACTAAACTAAATTAAACTTAACTAAACTAAATTAACCTAATCTAACCTAACCTAAGCTAACCTAAATTAAACTCAACTAACCTAACCTAATGTAAACTAAACTAAACTAAACTAAACTGAACAAAAACTAAACTTTAAACTAAACTAAACTAAACTGTAAATAAACTATAAACTAAACTAAACTTAACTATGAACTAAACTAAACTGAACTGAACTAAACAAACCTAACATAACCTAACCGAACCTAACCTCACCTACATTAACTAAAGAAAATAAACTAAACTATAAACTTAACCTTAAACTAAACTAAACTAAACTATAAATAAACTATAAACTAAACAAAATTAATTTATAAACTAAGCTAAACTAAACTTAACTAAACTAAACTAGTCAAAATTAAAATAAGCTAAACTAAACTCAACTAAACTATAAACTAAACTAAACATATTAATCTAAACTATAAACTAAAATAACTAAACTATTAGCCAAATTAAACTAAACTAAAATAATCCTTCCTAACCTAACCTAACCTAACTTAAACTAACCTAAACTAAACTAAACTAGACAAAACTAAACTAAGCTAAACTAAACTAAACATAACTTTAGTAAACGAAACTATATAATGAACTATAAACTAAACTAAATTAAACTATAAACTAAACTTTAAACTAAACTAAACTAACCTGTAAATAAACTATAAACTAAACTAAACTAGGAACTAAAATAAACTAAACTAAACAAAACTAACCTAACCTAACCTAACATAAACAAAACAAAACTAAACTAAACTAAACTAGACTAAACAAAACTAAATTAAACTAAACTAAAATATAAATTAAACTAACTATAAACTAAACTAAACAAAACTAAACTATCCTAACCTAACCTAACTTAACCTAACTTAACATAAATTAACTAAACTAACCTAACCCAACCTAACCTAACATAAACTAAACTAAACGAAACTAAACTATAAACTGAACTATTAACTAAACTAATTTAAACTATAAATTAATTTATAAACTAAACTACACTAAACTATAAACTAAACTAAACTAAATTAAACTAAACTAACCTAACCTAACGTAACCTAACCTAAACTAAACTGAACTAACCTAACCTAACTGAACCTAAACTAAACTAAACTAAACTAAACTGAAATATAAACTAAACTTTAAACTAAACTAAACTAAACTGTAAATAAACTATAAACTAAACTAAACTAAACTAAACTATGAACTAAAGTAAACTAAACTAAACTAAACAAAGCTAACCTAACCTAACCTAACCTAACTTAAATAAATTAACTGAACAAAATAAACTAAACTATAAAATTAACTATAAACTAAACTAAACTAAACTAAACTAAACTAACCAAACCTAACCTAAACTAAACTAAACTAAACTAACCTAACCTAACCTAACCTAAATTAAACCAAACTAAACTAACTTAACCTAACCTAACCTAACCTAAACTAAACTGAACTAAACTAAACTAAACTATAAACAAAACTAAATTAAACTAAACTAAACTAAACTAACCTAACCTAACCTAACGTAACCTAAGCTAAACTAAACTATACTAATCTAAAGTATAAACAAAACTAAACTAAATTAAGCTAAACTAAACTAAACTAACCTAACCTAACCTAAACTAAACTAAACGAAACTAAACTATTAACTAAACTAAACTATAAACTGTTAACTAAACTATCAATTAACTAATCTAAACCAAAGTGAACGAAACGAAACTAAACTAAACTAACCTAACATAACCTAAACTACACTAAACTAACCTAACCTAACATAACATAAACTAAACTAAACTACAATAAACTCAGCTAAACTAAACTAAATTAATTAAATTAAACTAAACTATACTATAAATTAAACTAACTATACACTAAACTAAACAAAACAAAACTATCCTAACCTAACCTAACTTAACCTAACCTAACATAAATTAACTAAACTAACCTAACCTAACTTAACATAAATTAAACTAAACTAAACGAAGTTAAAGTAAACTATAAACTAAACTATAAACATAACTAAACTCTAAACTAAACTAAACCTAACTAAACTGACCTAACCTAAAATACCCTAAACTAACCTAACCTAACCTAACCAAACATAAACTAAACTAAAGTAAACTAAACTGAGCTAAACTAAACTAAACTAAACTAAATTAAACTAAACTAAACTATAAATTAAACTAACTATAAACTAAACTAAACCAAACTAAACTAAACTAAACTAAAATAAACTAGACTAACCTTACCTAACTTAACATAACCTTGGCTAATCTAAATTGAAGTAAACTAAACTAACCTAACTTAACATAAACTAAGCTAAACTAAACTAAACTAAACTAAACTGTACTAACCTATAAACTAAACTAAACTAAACTAAACTAAACTGACCTAACCTAAACAACCCTAAACTAAATTAAACTAAACTTAACTAAACAAAACATAATTAACCTAACAATACTAAACAAAATTAAACTATAAACTAAACTATAAACTAAACGAAACTAATCTAAACTAACCTAACCTTTTTTAACCTAACCTAACCTATCATAACTAAACTAAATTAAGCTAAATTAACCTATCCTAACCGAACGTATCCTAACCTAAACTAAACTAAACTAAACTAAACTTAACTATAAACTTAACTAAACTAAACTAAACCTAACTAAACTAGACTAACCTTACCTAACCTAACATAACGAAACCTATGCTAACCTAAATTAAAGTAAACGAAAGTAACCTTACCTAACCTAACCTAACCTAACCTAACCTAAAATAAATTAAACTAAACAGACCTAACCTAAACTACCTTAAACTAAACTAAACTAAACTAATCTAACCTAATCTAACCTAACCTAACCTAAATTGAACTAAACTAAACTAAACTAAACTAACCTAACCAAACCTAACCTAACCTAATCTACCCTAAACTAAACTAAACTAAACTAAACTATAAACTGAACTATTAACTAAACTAATTTAAACTATAAATTAATGTATAAACTAAACTACACGAAAATATAAACTAAACTAAACTAAATTAAACTAACCTAACCTAACCTAAACTAAATTGAACTAACCTAACCTAACTTAACCTAAAATAAACTAAACTAAACTAAACTGAAATATAAACTAAACTTTAAACTAAACTAAACTAAACTGTAAATTAACTATAAACTAAACTAAACTAAACTATGAACTAAACTAAACTAAACTAAACTAAACAAAGCTAACCTATCCGAACCTAATCTAACTAACCTAATCTAACCTAAATAAATTAACTCAACAAAATAAACTAAACTATAAACTTAACTATAAACTAAACTAAACTAAACTAAACTAAACTAACCTAAACTAAACTAAACTAAACTAACCTAACCTAACATAACCTAAACTAAACTAAACTAAACTATAAACTAAACTAAAATAAATAAACTAACCTAACCAAACCTAACCCAACCTAACCAAACCAAACTAAACTAACTTAACCTAACGTAACCTAAGCTAAACTAAACTGAACTAAACTAAACTAAACTAAACTATAAAAAAAACTAAATTAAACAAACTAACCTAAACTAACCTAACCTAACCTAACCTTACGTAACCTAACCTAAACTAAACTATACTAATCTAAAGTATAAACAAATTAAACTAAACTAAGCTAAATTAAACTAAACTAACCTAACCTAAACTAAACTAAACTAAACTAAACGAAACTAAACTATAAACTAAACTAAACTATAAACTGTTAACTAAACTATCAATTAACTAAACTAAACTAAACTGAACGAAACGAAACTAAAATAAACTAACCTAACATAACCTAAACTACACTAAACTAACCTAACCTAACATAACATAAACTAAACTAAACTACAATAAACTCAGCTATACTAAACTAAACTAAATTCAATTAAACTAAACTAAACTATAAATTAAATTAACTATAAACTAAACTAAACAAAACTAAACTGACATAACCTAAAATACCCTAAACTAACCTAACCTAACCTAACTTAACATAAACAAAACTAAAGTAAACTAAACTGAGCTAAACTAAACTAAACTAAATTAAACTAAACTAAACTATAAATTAAACTAACTATAAACTAAACTAAACAAAACTAAACTACCCTAACCTAACCTAGCTTAACCTAACCTAACACAAATTAACTACACTAACCTAACCTAACTTAACATAAACTAAACTAAACTAAATTTTAAACTAAATTATAAACTAAACTAAACTATAAACGAAACTAAAATAAACTAGACTAACCTTACCTAACTTAACATAACCTTGGCTAATCTAAATTAAAGTAAACTAAACTAACCTAACTTAACATAAACTACGCTAAACTAAACTAAACTAAACTATACTAACCTATAAACTAAACTAAACTAAACTAAACTGACCTACACTAAACAACCCTAAACTAAATTAAACTAAACTTAACTAAACAAAACATAATTAACTAAACAAAACTAAACAAAATTAAACTATAAACTAAACTATAAACTCAACTAAACTATAAACTAAACTAAACTAAACTAAACTAGCCTAACCTTTTTTAACCTAACCTAACCTAACCTACCTAAACTAAATTAAGCTAAATTAACCTAACCTAACCAAACGTAACCTAACCGAAACTAAACTAAACTAAACTAAACTTAACTATAAACTTAACTAAACTAAACTAAATCTAACTAAACTAGACTAACCTTACCTAACCTAACATAACGAAACCTATGCTAACGTAAACTAAAGTAAACGAAAGTAACCTTACCTCACCTAACCTTACCTAACCAAAAATAAATTAAACTATACAGACCTAACCTAAACTACCCTAAACTAAACTAAACTAAAGTAAACAAAACAATACTAAACTAAATTAAACTATAATCTAAGCTATAAACTAAACTAAAGTATAAACTAAAATAAACAAAACCAAACTAAACTAACTAACCGAACGTAAACTAACTTAACCTAACCTAGCATAAACTAAACTAATCTAACCTAACCTAGCGTAACCTAACCTAAACTAAACTAATATAAACTAAACTAAACTACAGACTAAAATATAAACTAAACTTAACATAACTATAAACTAAACTAAACTAAACGATACTAAACTAAACTATACTAACCTTACCTAACCTAACATAACCTAAACTAAACTAAATTAAACTAAACTAAACAAAACTAACCTATCCTAAACTAAACAAAATAACTAAACTATAAACTTAACCATAAACTAAACTAAACTAAAAACTAAACTAAACTGAAAACTAAACTAAATTAAACTAGACTAAACCTTTCTAACCTAACCTAACCTAACCTAACCTAACTTAAACTAAACTAAACTAACCTAAACTAACCTAAACTAAACTAAACTAAACTATAAACTAAACTAAACTAAAGTAAACTATAATTTAAACTAAACTATAAACTATCTATAAATTAAACTAAACTAAACTATAAACTAAACTAAATTTAGCTAACCTAAGCTAACCTAATCTAAGCTAACCTAACGTAAACGAAACTAAACCAAACTAAACTAAACTAAAATAAAATAAACTAAACCATAAACTAAACTAAACTATACCAAAAGTATAAACTAAAATAAACTAAACTATAAACTAAACTAAACAAAACTAATCTACCCTAACCTAACCTAACCTAACCTAAACTGAACTAAACTAAACTAAACTAAAATAGCCTACTCTAACCTAACCTAATCTAACCTAAACTAAACTAAATTAAACTAAACGAAACTATAAACTGAACTATAAACTAAACTAATTTAAACTATAAATTAATGTATAAACTAAACTACACTAAACTATAAAGTAAACTAAACTCAACTAAATTAAATTAAACTAAACTAAACTAAACTATAAACAAAACTAAATTAAACTAAACTAAACTAAACTAACCTAACCTAATCTAACATAACCTAACCTAAACTAAACTATACTACTATAAGTATAAACAAAACTAAACTAAACTAAGCTAAATTAAACTAAACTAACCTAACCTAACCTAAACTAAACCAAACTAAACGAAACTAAAACTTAAACTAAACTAAACTATAAACTAAACTAAACTATAAACTGAAATAAAATAAACTAAACTAAACTAAACTATCCTAACCTAACCTAACTTAATCTAACCGAACATAAATTAACTAAACTAACCTAACCTAACTTAACATAAACTAAACTATACTAAACGAAACTAAACTAAACTATAAACTAAACTAAACTATAAACTAAACTAAACTAAATTAAAATAAACTAGACTAACCTCACCTAACTTAACATTACCTTGGCTAATCTAAATTAAAGTAAACTAAACTAACCTAACTTAACATAAACTAACCTAAACTAAACTATACTAATCTATAGACTAAACTAAAGTAAACTAAACTAAACTAAACTAAACTAAACTAAACTATACTAAACTAAAAAAAACAAAATGAACTAAACAAAACTAAAATAAATTAAACTATAAACAAAACTATAAACTCAACTACACTATAAACTTAACTAAACTAACCTAACCTTTCCGAACCTAATCTAACCTAACCTAACCTAACCTAACCTAAACTAAACTAAACTAAGCTAAACTGACCTAACCTAACCAAACGTAACCTAACCGAAACTAAACTAATCTAAACTAAACTAAACTAAACTTAACTATAAACTTAACTAAACCTAACTGAACTAGACTAACCTTACCTAACGTAACATAACCTAACCTAAGCTAACCTAAACTAAACTAAATGAAACTAACCTTACCTAGCCTAACCTAACCTAAATTAAACTAAACTAAACAGACCTAACCTAAACTACCCTAAACTAAACTAAACTAAACAAAACCAAACAAAACAAAACTAAACTAAATTAAACTATAAACTAAACTATAAACTAAAATAACTATAAACTAAACTAAATTATAAACTAAAATAAACTAAACTAAACTAAACTAACCTAACCTAACCTAACTTAACCTAATATAACATAAACTAAACTAAACTAACCTAACCTAACGTAACGTAACCTAAACTAAACTAAACTAAACTAAACTAAACTAAACCACAAACTAAACTATAAACTAAACTTAACTAAACTATAAACTAAACTAATCCCTACTAAACTAAACTATACTAACCTTAGCTAACCTAACATAACTTTACCTAAACGAAACTAAATTAAACTAAACAAAACTAACCTAACCTAACCTAACCTAGCTTAACCTAACCTAAACTAAATAAAATCAACTAAACTATAAGCTTAACTTTAAACTAAACTAAACTAAACTATAAATAAACTATAAACTAAACAAAATTAAACTGTAAACTAAGCTAAACTAAACTTAATTAATCTAAACTAGACAAAACTAAAATAAGGTAAACTAAACTAAACTATAAACTAAACTAAACAAACTAAACTAAACTAATCTGAACTAAACTAAACTTAACTACAAACTAAACTATGAAATAAACTATAAACTAAATTATTAACTAAAATAATTCAACTATAAGCCAAATTAAACTAAAATAAACCTAACCATCCTAACATAACCTAACCTAACCTAACCTAAACTAAACTAAACTAAACTAAACTAGACAAAACTAAACTAAACTAAACTAACTTAATCTAACCTAACCTAAACTAAACTAAACTAAACGAAACTAAACTAAACTATAAAACAAAACTAAATTAAAATAAACTAAACTAAATTAACCTAAACTAAACTAAACTAAACGAAACTAAACTACAATCTAAACTAAACTATACACTATTAACTAAACTATCAATTAACTAAACTAAACTGAAGGAAACGAAACTAAACTAACCTAACGTAACCTAACCTAAACTAAACTAAACTATCCTAACCTAAACTAACATAAACTAAACTAAACAAAACTAAACTGAGCTAAACTAAACTAAACTAAACTAAATTAAACTAAAATAAGTATAAATTAAACTAACTATAAACTAAACTAAACAAAACTACAATATCCTAACCTAACCTAACTTAACCTAACCTAACATAAATTAACTAAACTAACCTAACCTAACTTAACATAAACTAAACTAAACTAAACGATATTAAACTAAACTATAAACTAAACTATAAACTAAACTAAACTATAAACTACAATATAAACTAAACTATACTAAAATAAACTAACCTAACCAAACCTACCTTAACCTAACCTAAATAAACTAAACTAAACTAACTTAACCTAACATAACCTAACCTAGCCTAAACCAAATTGAACTAAACTAAACTTACCTAAACTAAATTAAACTAAACTAAACTAAACTAAAAACTAAACTAAACTAAACTAACCTAACCTAACCTAACCTTACATAACCTAACTTAAACTAAATTATACTAATTTAAAGTATAAACAAAACTAAACTAAACTAAGCTAAATTAAACTAAACTAACCTAATCTAGCCTAACCTAAAATAAACTAAACTAAGCGAAACTAAACCTTAAACTTAACTAAACTATAAACTAAACTAAACTATAAACTTAAATAAACTAAACTAAACTAAACTAACCTAAGCTAACTTAACCTAACCTAACATAAACTAAACTAAACTAACCTAACCTAACGTAACCTAACCTAAACTAAACTAAACTAAACTAAACTACAAACTAAACTATAAACTAAACTTAACTAAACTATGAACTAAACTAAACTATACTAAACTAAACAATACTAACCTTACCTAACCTAACATAACCTAACCTAAACTAAACTAAACTAAACAAAACTAACCTAACCTAACCTTACGTAAACTAAACTAATCAAAATAAACTAAACTATAAACTTAACTATAAACTAAACTAAACTAAACTAAACTATAAATAAACTATAAACTAAACAAAATGAAACCATAAAATAAGCTAAACTAAACATAACTAAACTAAAGTAGACAATACTAAACTAAGCTAAACTAAACTAAACTAAACTATAAACTAAACTATAAACTAAAATGAACGAACTAAACTAAACTAATCTAAACTAAACTTAACTTAACTATAAACTACATTATGACCTAAACAATAAACTAAAATAACTAAACTATAAGCCAAATTATACTAAAATAAACTAAACGTTCCTAACCTAACCTAACCTAAACTAAACTATACTAAACTAAACTATGCTAACCTTACCTAACCTAACATAACCTAACCTAAACTAAACTAAACAAAACTATCCTATCCTAACCTAAACTAAGCTAAACAAAATAACTAAACTATAAACTTAACTATAAACTAAACTAAACTAAAAATAAATTATATACTAAACTATACTAAATTAAACTAACAACTAAACTAAAAAATAAACTAAACTGAAAACTAAACTAAACTAAACTATACTAAACCATTCTAAACTAACCTAACCTAAACTAAACTAAAGTAACCTAACCTAACCTAAACTAAACTAAACTAAACTAAACTATAAACTAAACTAAAATAAACTATAAACTAAACTGTAAACTAAACTAAACTATAAATTAACTAAATTTAGCTAACCTAAGCTAACCTAATCTAACCTAACCTAAACGAAACTAAACCAAACTAAACTAAACCAAACAAAACTAAACTAAATAAAGTAAACTAAACCATAAACTAAACTATTAACTAAACTAAATTTAATTAAAGTATAAAATAAACTAAACTAAACTAACCTAACACAAACTAAACTAAAGTAACCTAAACTAACCTAACCAAACCCAAACTAAACTAAACGAAACTAAACTGAACTAAATTATCTAACCTAACCTAACCTAACCTTATCTAAACTAAACTAAACTAAACTAACATAACCTAATCTAAACTAAATTAAACTAAACTATAAACTAAACTAAAATAAACTAAACTCAACTAACCTAACCTAACCTAACCTAACTTAACCTAAATTAACTAAACAGAATAAACTAAACTATAAACTAAACTAAACTAAACTAAACTAACCAAACCTAACTTAAACTAAACTAAACTATAAACTAAACTATAAACTAAACTAAAATAAATAAACTAACCTAACCAAACCTAACCTAACATAACCTAAATTAAACTAAACTAAACTAACTTAACCTAAACTAACCTAACCTAAACTAAACTAAACTGAATAAACTAAATTAAATTAAAGTAAACTAAACTATAAACAAAACTAAATTAAACTAAACTAAACTAAACTAAACTAACCTAACCTAACCTAACCTAACCTAACCTTACCTAACCTAACCTAAACTAAACTATACTAATCTAAAGTATAAACAAAACTAAACTAAACTAAGCTAAATTAAACTAAACTAACCGAACCTAACCTAACCTACCCTAACCTAAACTAAACTAAACTAAACTAAACTAAACTGAGCTAAACTATACTAAACTAAATTAAATTAAACTAAACTAAACAAAAAAAAAATATAACTATAAACTAAACAAAACTAAACTATCCTAACATAACCTAACTTGACCTAACCTAACATAAATTAACTAAACTCACCTAACCTAACTTAACATAAACTAAACTAAACTAAACGAACTTAAACTAAACTATAAATTAACTATAAACTAAACTAAACTAAAATAAACTAGACTAACCTTACATGACTTAACATAACCTTCGCTAATCTGATTTAAAGTAAAATAAACTGCCCTAACTTAACATAAACTAACCTAAACTAAACTAAACTAAAATACACTAACCTATAAACTAAACTAAACTAAACTGACCTAATCCAAACTACCCTAAACTAACCTAACCTAACTTAACCTAACCTAACATAAACAAAACGAAACTAAACTAAACTGAGCTAAACTAAGCTAAACTAAACAAAACTAAATTAAACTAAACTAAACTATAAATTAAACTAACTAAAAACTAAACTAAACAAAACTAAACTGTCCTAACCTAACCTAACTTAACCTAAACTAACATTAATTAACTAAACTAACCTAACATAACTTAACATAAACTAAACTAAACTAAACGAAACTAAACTAAACTATAAACTAAACTATAAACTAAACTAAACCAAAAACGAAACTAAACTAAACTAAAATAAACTAGACTAACCTTACCTAACTTAATATAACCTTCGCTAATCTAAATTAAAGTAAACTAAACTAACCTAACCTAACATAAACTAAACTAAACGAAACTATACTATAAAGTAAACTAAACTATAAACTATTAACTAAACTATCAATTAACTAAACTAAACTAAACTGAGCTAAACTAAACTAAACTAAATTAAACTAAACTAAACTATACATTAAACTAACTATAAACTAAACTAAACAAAACTAAACTATCCTAACCTAACCTAACTTAACCTAACCTAACATAACTAAACATAAACTAAACTAAACTAAACGAAATTAAACTAAAGGATAAACTAAACTATAAACTAAACTAAATTATAAACTAAACTAAACCAAACAAAACTAAACTAAACCATTAACTAAATTATTAACTAAGTTAAACTGAACTAAAGTATAAACTAAACTAAACTAAAATATGAACTAAAGTAAAATAAACTAAACCAAACAAAACTAACCTTACCTAACCTAACCTAACCTAACTTAACCTAACTTAACCTAAATTAACTAAACAAAATAAACTAAACTATAAACATAAATATAAACTAAACTAAACTAAACTAAACTAACCAAACCTAACCTAACCTAAAATAAATTAAACTAAACAGACCTAACCTAAACTACCCAAAACTAAACTAAACTAAACTAAACAAAACTAAACTAAATTAAACTATTATCTAAACTATAAACTAAACTAAACTATAAACTAAAATAAACAAAACTAAACTAAAATAACTAACCTAACCAAACCTAACTTAACATAACCTAACATAAACTATACTAATCTAACCTAACCTAACGTAACCTAACCTAAACTAAACTACACTAAACTAAATAAAACTACAAATTAAACTATAAACTAAACTTAACCTAACTACAAACTAAACTAAACTAAACTATACAAAAATAAACTATACTAACCTTACCTAATCTAACATAACCTATCCTAAACTAAACTAAACTAAACAAAACTGACCTATCTTAACCTAAACTAAACTAAACAAAATAACTAAACTATAAACTTAACTATAAACTAAACTAAATTAAACTATAAATAAACTATATACTAAACTATACTAAACTAAACTAACCACTAAACTAAACTAAAAACTAAACTAAACTGAAAACTAAACTAAACTAAACTAAACTTAACCTTTCTAACCTAACCTAACCTAACCTAAACTAAACTAAACTAACCTAACCTAATCTAAACTAAACTAAACTAAACTATAAACTAAACTAAACTATAAACTAAACTAAACTTTAAACTAAACTATAAACTAAACTAAACTAAACTATAAACTAAACTAAATTTAGCTACACTAAGCTAACCTAACCTAACCTAACCTAACCTAAACGAAACTAAACTAAACCAAACAAAACTAAACTAAATAAAACTAACCTAACCTAACCTAACCTAACTTAACCTAAATTAACTAAACAAAATAACCTAAACTATAAACTTAACTATAAACTAAACTAAATTAAACTAAACTAACCAAACCTTACATAACCTTTCTAACATAACTCAACCTAAACTAAACTAAACTAAGCTAAACTAACCTAACCTAACCGAACGTAACCTAACCGAAACTAAACTAAAATAAACTAAACTTAACTATAAACGTAACTAAACTAAACTAAAAATAAATAAACTAGAATAACCTTACCTAACCAAATATAACGAAACCTAAGCTAACCTATACTAAAGTAAACGAAACTAACCTAACCTAACCTAACCTAAACGAAACTAAACCAAACTAAACTAAACCAAACAAATTAACTAAAATAAAATATACTAAATGATTAACTAAATTATTAACTAAACTAAACTAAAGTATAAACTAAACTAAACTAAACTAAAATAACCTAACCTAACCTAACATAACTTAAAATGAACTAAACTAAACTAAACTAAACTAACCTAACCTAACCTAATCTAACAAAAACTAAACTAAACTAAACTATAAACCAATCTATAAACTAAACTAAAATATACTAAACTCAACTAACCTACCCTAACCTAACCTAAGGTAAATTAAACTAACCTAACCTAAAATAAATTAAACTAAACTAACTTAAACTATACTAAATTATAAACTAAAATAAACTAAACTATAAACTAAACTAAACTAAACTATGCTAAACTATAAACTAAAATAAACTAAACTATAAACTAAACTAAACTAAACTAAACTAACCAAACCTACCCTAACCTAACCTAATCTAACCTAAACTAAACTAAACTATACCAAACAATAAACTGAAATATTAACTAAACTAATTTAAACTATAAATTAATGTATAAACTACACTGCACTAAACTATAAACTAAACTAAACTAAATTAAACTAAGCTAAACTAACCTAACCTAACCTAACCTAAACTAAACTGAACTAACCTAACCTAACCTAACCTAAAATAAACTAAACTAAACTAACCTGAACTATAAACTAAACTTTAAATTAAACTAAACTAAACTAAACTGTAAATAAACTATAAATTAAACTAAACTAAACTATGAACTAAACTAAACTAAACTAAACTAAAAAAAACTAACCTAACCTAACCTAACCCAACTTAACCTAAATTAACTAAACAAAATAAACTAAACTATAAACTTAACTATAAACTAAACTAAACTAAACTAAAATAAACTAACCAAACCTAACCTAACCTTTTATAACCTAACCTAACCTAAGCTAAACTAAACTAAGCTAAACTAACCTAAACTAACCGAACGTAACCTAACCGAAACTAAACTAAACTAAACTTAACTATAGACTTAACTAAACTAAACTAAACCTAACTAAACTAGACTAACCTTACCTAACCTAACATAACGAAACCTAAGCTAACCTATACTAAAGTAAACGAAACTAACCTTACCTAACCTAAACTAACCTAACCTAAAATAAATTAAACTAAACAGACCTAACCTAAACTACCCTAAACTAAACTAAACTAAACAAAACAAATCTAAACTAAATTAAACTATAAATTAAACTAAACTATAAAATAAAATAAACAAAACTAAACTAAACTAACTAACCTAACCTAACCTAACTTAACCTAACCTAACATAAACTAAACTAATCTAACCTAACCTAACGTAACCTAACCTAAATTAAATTGAACTAAACTAAACTAAACTAAACTATACTAAACTAAAGTATACTAACCTTACCTAACCTAACATAACCTAACCTAAACTAAACTAAACTAAACTAAATTAAACAAAACTAACCTATCCTAACCTAAACTAAAGTAAACAAAATAACTAATCTATAAACTTAACTATAAACTAAACTAAACTAAACTATATATAAACTATATACTAAACTATACTAAATTAAACTAACAACTAAACTAAACTAAAAACTAAACTAAACTGAAAACTAAACTAAACTAAACCTTTCTAAACTAACGTAACCTAAACTAAACTAAACTAACCTAACCTAACCTAAACTAAACAAAACTAAACTATAAACTAAACTAAATTTAGCTAACCTAAGCTAACCTAAGCTAACCTAACCTAACCTAAACAAAACTAAACCAAACTAGACTACACCAAACAAAACTAAACTAAAATATAATAAACTAAACCATTAACTAAATTAAACTAAACTAAAGTATAAACTAAACTAAAAAAAACTAACCTAACCTAACCTAACCTAACATAACCTAAACTGAACCAAACTAAACTAAACTAAACTAACCTAACCTTACCTATTCTAACCAAAACTAAACTAAACTAAACTATAAACTGAACTATAAACTAAACTAATTTAAACTATAATTTAATCTATAAATTAAACTAAACTAAACTATAAATTAAACTAAACTAAATTAAACTTAACTAAACTAAATTAACCTAATCTAACCTAACCTAAGCTAACCTAAATTAAACTCAACTAACCTAACCTAATGTAAACTAAACTAAACTAAACTAAACTGAACAAAAACTAAACTTTAAACTAAACTAAACTAAACTGTAAATAAACTATAAACTAAACTAAACTTAACTATGAACTAAACTAAACTGAACTGAACTAAACAAACCTAACATAACCTAACCGAACCTAACCTAACCTACATTAACTAAAGAAAATAAACTAAACTATAAACTTAACCTTAAACTAAACTAAACTAAACTATAAATAAACTATAAACTAAACAAAATTAATCTATAAACTAAGCTAAACTAAACTTAACTAAACTAAACTAGTCAAAATTAAAATAAGCTAAACTAAACTAAACTAAACTATAAACTAAACTAAACAAATTAATCTAAACTATAAACTAAAATAACTGAACTATAAGCCAAATTAAACTAAACTAAAATAATCCTTCCTAGCCTAACCTAACCTAACTTAAACTAACCTAAACTAAACTAAACTAGACAAAACTAAACTAAGCTAAACTAAACTAAACATAACTTTACTAAACGAAACTATATAATGAACTATAAACTAAACTAAATTAAACTATAAACTAAACTTTAAACTAAACTAAACTAAACTGTAAATAAACTATAAACTAAACTAAACTAAACTACGAACTAAAATAAACTAAACTAAACAAAACTAACCTAACCTAACCTAACATAAACAAAACTAAACTAAACTAGACTAAACAAAACTAAATTAAACTAAACTAAAATATAAATTAAACTAACTATAAACTAAACTAAACAAAACTAAACTATCCTAACCTAACCTAACTTAACCTAACTTAACATAAATTAACTAAACTAACCTAACCTAACCTAACATAAACTAAACTAAACGAAACTAAACTATAAACTGAACTATTAACTAAACTAATTTAAACTATAAATTATTGTATAAACTTACCTACACTAAACTATAAACTAAACTAAACTAAATGAAACTAAACTAACCTATCCTAACGTAACCTAACCTAAACTAAACTGAACTAACCTAACCTAACTTAACCTAAATTAAACTAAACTAAACTAAACTGAAATATAAACTCAACTTTAAACTAAACTAAACTAAACTGTAAATAAATATAAACTAAACTAAACTAAACTAAACTATGAACTAAACTAAACTAAACTAAACTAAACAAAGCTAACCTAACCTAACCTAACCTAACATAAATAAATTAACTGAATAAAATAACCTAACTATAAACTTAACTATAAACTAAACTAAACTAAACTAAACTAAACTAAACTAACCTAAACTAAACTAAACTAAACTAACCTAACCTAACATAACCTAAACTAAACTAAACTAAACTATAAACTAAACTAAAATAAATAAACTAACCTAACCAAACCTAACCCAACCTAACCAAACCAAACTAAACTAACTTAACCTAACCTAACCTAAGCTAAACTAAACTGAACTAAACTAAACTAAACTATAAACAAAACTATATTAAACTAAACTAAACTAAACTAACCTAACCTAACATAACCTTACGTAACCTAACCTAAACTAAACTATACTAATCTAAAGTATAAACAAATTAAACTAAACTAAGCTAAATTAAACTAAACTAACCTAACCTAACCTAACCTAAACTAAACTAAACTAAACGAAACTAAACTATAAACTAAACTAAACTATAAACTGTTAACTAAACTATCAATTAACTAAACTAAACTAAACTGAACGAAACGAAACTAAAATAAACTAACCTAACATAACCTAAACTACACTAAACTAACCTAACCTAACATAACATAAACTAAACTAAACTACAATAAACTCAGCTATACTAAACTAAACTAAATTCAATTAAACTAAACTAAACTATAAATTAAAATAACTATAAACTAAACTAAACAAAACTAAACTGACCTAAACTAAAATACCCTAAACTAACCTAACCTAACCTAACCTTACATAAACAAAACTAAAGTAAACTAAACTGAGCTAAACTAAACTAAACTAAACTAATTAAACTAAACTAAACTATAAATTAAACTAACTATAAACTAAACTAAACAAAACTAAACTACCCTAACCTAACCTAGCTTAACCTAACGTAACACAAATTAACTAAACTAACCTAACCTAACTTAACATAAACTAAACTAAACTAAACGAAACTAAACTAAACTTTAAACTAAATTATAAACTAAACTAAACTATAAACTAAACTAAAATAAACTAGACTAACCTTACCTAACTTAAAATGACCTTGGCTAATCTAAATTAAAGTAAACTAAACTAACCTAACTTAACATAAACTAAGCTAAACTAAACTAAACTAAACTAAACTATACTAACCTATAAACTAAACTAAACTAAACTAAACTGACCTAAACTAAACAACCCTAAACTAAATTAAACTAAACTTAACTAAACAAAACATAATTAACTAAACAAAACTAAACAAAATTAAACTATAAACTAAACTATAAACTCAACTAAACTATAAACTAAACTAAACTAAACTAAACTAGCCTAACCTTTTTTAACCTAACCTAACCTAACTAAACTAAATTAAGCTAAATAAACCTAACCTAACCAAACGTAACCTAACCGAAACTAAAATAAACTAAACGAAACTAAACTTAACTATAAACTTAACTAAACTAAACTAAACCTAACTAAACTAGACTAACCTTACCTAACCTAACATAACGAAACCTATGCTAACGTAAACTAAAGTAAACGAAAGTAACCTTACCTCACCTAACCTAACCTAACCTAAAATAAATTAAACTAAACAGACCTAACCTAAACTACCCTAAACTAAACTAAACTAAAGTAAACAAAACAAAACTAAACTAAATTAAACTATAATCTAAACTATAAACTAAACTAAAGTATAAACTAAAATAAACAAAACTGAACTAAACTAACTAACCGAACGTAAACTAACTTAACCTTACCTAGCATAAATTAAACTAATCTAACCTAACCTAGCGTAACCTAACCTAAACTAAACTAATATAAACTAAACTAAACTACAGACTAAAATATAAACTAAACTTAACATAACTATAAACTAAACTAAACTAAACGATACTAAACTAAACTATACTAACCTTACCTAACCTAACATAACCTAACCTAAACTAAATTAAACTAAACTAAACAAAACTAACCTATCCTAAACTAAACAAAATAACTAAACTATAAATTTAACTATAAACTAAACTAAACTAAAAACTAAACTAAACTGAAAACTAAACTAAATTAAACTAGACTAAACCTTTCTAACCTAACCTAACCTAACCTAACCTAACTTAAACTAAACTAAACTAACCTAAACTAACCTAAACTAAACTAAACTAAACTATAAACTAAACTAAACTAAACTAAACTATAAACTAAACTAAACTATAAACTATCTATAAATTAAACTAAACTAAACTATAAACTAAAATAAATTTAGCTAACCTAAGCTAACCTAATCTAAGCTAACCTAACGTAAACGAAACTAAACCAAACTAAACTAAACTAAAATAAAATAAACTAAACCATAAACTAAACTAAACTATACCAAAAGTATAAACTAAAATAAACTAAACTATAAACTAAACTAAACTAAACTAATCTACCGTAACCTAACATAACCTAACCTAAACTGAACTAAACTAAACTAAACTAAAATAGCCTACTCTAACCTAACCTAATCTAACCTAAACTAAACTAAATTAAACTAAACGAAACTATAAACTGAACTAAAAACTAAACTAATTTAAACTATAAATTAATGTATAAACTAAACTACACTAAACTATAAAGTAAACTAAACTCAATTAAACTAAACTAAACTAAACTAACTTAACCTAACCTAACCTAAACTAAACTCAACTAAATTAAATTAAACTAAACTAAACTAAACTATAAACAAAACTAAATTAAACTAAACTAACTAAACTAACCTAACCTAACCTAACCTAAACTAAACGAAACTAAACGAAACTAAAACTTAAACTAAACTAAACTATAAACTAAACTAAACTATAAACTGAAATAAAATAAACTAAACTAAACTAAACTATCCTAACCTAACCTAACTTAACCTAACCTAACATAAATTAACTAAACTAACCTCTAACTTAACATAAACTAAACTAAACGAAACTAAACTAAACTATAAACTAAACTAAACTATAAACTAAACTAAATTAAATTAAAATAAACTAGACTAACCTCACCTAACTTAACATTACCTTGGCTAATCTAAATTAAAGTAAACTAAACTAACCTAACTTAACATAAACTAACCTAAACTAAACTATACTAATCTATAGACTAAACTAAAGTAAACTAAACTAAACTAAACTAAACTAAACTATACTAAACTAAAAAAAACAAAATGAACTAAACAAAACTTAAAATAAATTAAACTATAAACAAAACTATAAACTCAACTACACTATAAACTTAACTAAACTAACCTAACCTTTCCTAACCTAATCTAACCTAACCTAACCTAACCTAACCTATCCTAACCTAAACTAAACTAAACTAAGCTAAAGTAACCTAACCTAACCAAACGTAACCTAACCGAAACTAAACTAATCTAAACTAAACTAAACTAAACTTAACTATAAACTTAACTAAACCTAACTGAACTAGACTAACCTTACCTAACGTAACATAACCTAACCTAAGCTAACCTAAACTAAACTAAATGAAACTAACCTTACCTAGCCTAACCTAACCTAAATTAAACTAAACTAAACAGACCTAACCTAAACTACCCTAAACTAAACTAAACTAAACAAAACCAAACAAAACAAAACTAAACTAAATTAAACTATAAACTAAACTATAAACTAAAATAACTATAAACTAAACTAAACTATAAACTAAAATAAACTAAACTAAACTAAACTAAACTAACCTAACCTAACCTAACTTAACCTAATCTAACATAAACTAAACTAAACTAACCTAACCTAACGTAACGTAACCTAAACTAAACTAAACTAAACTAAACTAAACAACAAACTAAACTATAAACTAAACTTATCTAAACTATAAACTAAACTAATCCATACTAAACTAAACTATACTAACCTTAGCTAACCTAACATAACTTTACCTAAACGAAACTAAATTAAACTAAACAAAACTAACCTAACCTAACCTAGCCTAACCTAACCTAAACTAAATAAAATCAACTAAACTATAAGCTTAACTTTAAACTAAACTAAACTAAACTATAAATAAACTATAAACTAAACAAAATTAAACTGTAAACTAAGCTAAACTAAACTTAATTAAACTAAACTAGACAAAACTAAAATAAGGTAAACTAAACTAAACTATAAACTAAACTAAACAAACTAAACTAAACTAATCTAAACTAAACTAAACTTAACTAGAAACTAAACTATGAACTAAACTATAAACTAAACTATTAACTAAAATAACTCAACTATAAGCCAAATTAAACTAAAATAAACCAAACCATCCTAACCTAACCTAACCTAACCTAACCTAAACTAAACTAAAGTAAACTAAACTAGACAAAACTAAACTAAACTAAACTAATTTAATCTAACCTAACCTAAACTAAACTAAACTAAACTAAACGAAACTAAACTAAACTATAAACAAAACTAAATTAAAATAAACTAAACTGAATTAACCTAAACTAAACTAAACGAAACTAAACTACAAACTAAACTAAACTATACACTATTAACTAAACTATCAATTAACTAAACTAAACTGAAGGAAACGAAACTAAACTAACCTAACCTAACCTAACCTAACCTAAACTAAACTAAACTAACCTAACCTAAACTAACATAAACTAAACTAAACAAAACTAAACTGAGCTAAACTAAACTAAACTAAACTAAATTAAACTAAACTAAAGTATAAATTAAAATAACTATAAACTAAACTAAACAAAACTAAAATATCCTAACCTAACCTAACTTAACCTAACCTAACATAAATTAACTAAACTAACCTAACCTAACTTAACATAAACTAAACTAAACTAAACGATATTAAACTAAACTATAAACTAAACCAAACTATAAACTAAACTATAAACTAAACTATACTAAAATAAACTAACCTAACCAAACCTACCCTAACCTAACCTAAATAAACTAAACTAAACTAACTTAACCTAACATAACCTAACCTAGCCTAAACCACACTGAACTAAACTAAATTAAACTAAACTAAACTAAAATATAAACAAAACTAAATTAAACTAAACTAAACTAAACTATCCTAACCTAAACTAAACTAAACTGAACTAAACTAAATTAAACTAAACTAAACTAAACTAAAAACTAAACTAAACTAAACTAACCTAACCTAACCTAACCTTACATAACCTAACCTAAACTAAACTATACTAATTTAAAGTATAAACTAAACTAAACTAAATTAAGCTAAATTAAACTAAACTAACCTAATCTAACCTAACCTAAAATAAACTAAACTAAGCGAAACTAAACCTTAAACTTAACTAAACTATAAACTAAACTAAACTATAAACTTAAATAAACTAAACTAAACTAAACTAACCTAACCTAACTTAACCTAACCTAACATAAACTAAACTAAACTAACCTAACCTAACGTAACCTAACCTAAAATAAACTAAACTAAACTAAACTACAAACTAAACTATAAACTAAACTTAACTAAACTATGAACTAAACTAAACTATACTAAACTAAACAATACTAACCTTACCTAACCTAACATAACCTAACCTAAACTAAACTAAACTAAACAAAACTAACCTAACCTAACCTTACGTAAACTAAACTAATCAAAATAAACTAAACTATAAACTTAACTATAAACTAAACTAAACAAACTAAACTAAACTAATCTAAACTAAACTAAACTTAACTACAAACTAAACTATGAACTAAACTATAAACTAAACTATTAACTAAAATAACTCAACTATAAGCCAAATTAAACTAAAATAAACCAAACCATCCTAACCTAACCTAACCTAACCTAACCTAAACTAAACTAAACTAAACTAAACTAGACAAAACTAAACTAAACTAAACTAACTTAATCTAACCTAACCTAAACTAAACTAAACTAAACGAAACTAAACTAAACTATAAACAAAACTAAATTAAAATAAACTAAACTAAATTAACCTAAACTAAACGAAACTAAACTACAAACTAAACTAAACTATACACTATTAACTAAACTATCAATTAACTAAACTAAACTGAAGGAAACGAAACTAAACTAACCTAACCTAACCTAACCTAAACTAAACTAAACTAACCTAACCTAAACTAACATAAACTAAACTAAACAAAACTAAACTGAGCTAAACTAAACTAAACTAAACTAAATTAAACTAAACTAAAGTATAAATTAAACTAACTATAAACTAAACTAAATTAAACTAAAATATCCTAACCTAACATAAATTAACTAAACTAAACTAACCTAACTTAACATAAACTAAACTAAACTAAACGATATTAAAATAAACTATAAACTAAACCAAACTATAAACTAAACTATAAACTAAACTATACTAAAATAAACTAACCTAACCAAACCTACCCTAACCTAACCTAAATAAACTAAACTAAACTAGCTTAACCTAACATAACCTAACCTAGCCTAAACCAAACTGAACTAAACTAAATTAAACTAAACTAAATAAAAATATAAACAAAACTAAATTAAACTAAACTAAACTAAACTAACCTAACCTAAACTAAACTAAACTGAACTAAACTAAATTAAACTAAACTAAACTAAACTAAAAACTAAACTAAACTAAACTAAGCTAACCTAACCTAACCTTACATAACCTAACCTAAACTAAACTATACTAATTTAAAGTATAAACAAAACTAATCTAACCTAACCTAAAATAAACTAAACTAAGCGAAACTAAACCTTAAACTTAACTAAACTATAAACTAAACTAAACTATAAACTTAAATAAACTAAACTAAACTAAACTAACCTAACCTAACTTAACCTAACCTAACATAAACTAAACTAAACTAACCTAACCTAACGTAACCTAACCTAAACTAAACTAAACTAAACTAAACTACAAACTAAACTATAAACTAAACTTAACTAAACTATGAACTAAACTAAACTATACTAAACTAAACAATACTAACCTTACCTAACCTAACATAACCTAACCTAAACTAAACTAAACTAAAGTAGACAATACTAAACTAAGCTAAACTAAACTAAACTATAAACTAAACTATAAACTAAAATGAAGGAACATAAACTAAACTAGTCTAAACTAAACTTAACTTAACTATAAACTACATTATGAACTAAACTATAAACTAAAATAACTAAACTATAAGCCAAATTATACTAAAATAAACTAAACGTTCCTAACCTAACCTAACCTAAACTAAACTATACTAAACTAAACTATGCTAACCTTACCTAACCTAACATAACCTAATTTAAACTAAACTAAACTAAACTAAACTAAACAAAACTATCTTATCCTAACCTAAACTAAGCTAAACAAAATAACTAAACTATAAACTTAACTATAAACTAAACTAAAAATAAATTATATACCAAACTATACTAAATTAAACTAACAACTAAACTAAAAAATAAACTAAACTGAAAACTAAACTAAACTAAACTAAACTAAACCATTCTAAACTAACCTAACCTAAACTAAACTAAACTAACCTAACCTAACCTAAACTAAACTAAACTAAACTATAAACTAAACTAAACTGAACTATAAACTAAACTATAAACTAAACTAAACTATAAATTAACTAAATTTAGCTAACCTAAGCTAACCTATTCTAACCTAACCTAAACGAAACTAAACCAAACTAAATTAACCAAAGAAAATTAAACTAAATAAAGTAAACTAAACCATAAACTAAACTATTAACTAAACTAAATTAAATTAAAGTATAAAATAAACAAAACTAAACTAACCTCACACAAACTAAACTAAAATAACCTAAACTAACCTAACCTAACCTAAACTAAACTAAACGAAACTAAACTGAACTAAATTATCTAACCTAACCTAACCTAACCTAATCTAAACTAAACTAAACTAAACTAACATAAAGTAATCTAAACTAAATTAAACTAAACTATAAACTAATCTAAAATAAACTAAACTCAACTAACCTAACCTAACCTAACCTAACTTAAGGTAAATAAACTAACCTAACATAAAATAAATTAAACTAAACTAAACTAAACTATACTAAACTATAAACTAAAATAAACTAAACTATAAACTAAACTAAAATAAATTGATCCAACCTAACCTTACCTAACCGGACCTTAACTGAACTAAACTAAACTAAACTAACCTATCCTAACCTATTCTAATCTAACCTAAACTAAACTAAACTCAACTAAACTATAAACTGAACTATAAACTAAACTAAATTAAATTATAAATTAATGTATAAACTAAACTACACTAAACTATAAAGTAAACTAAACAAAAGAAATTAAACTAAAGTAAACTAACCTAACCTAACCTAACCTAAACTAAACTGAACTAACCTAACCTAACCTAACCTAAAATAAACTAAACTAAACTAAACTGAACTATAAACTAAACTTTAAACAAAACTAAACTGTAAATAAACTATAAACTAAATTAAACTAAACTATGAACTAACTAAACTAAACTAAACTAAACAAAACTAACCTAACCTAACCTAACCTAACTTAACCTAAATTAACTAAACAGAATAAACTAAACTATAAACTAAACTAAACTAAACTAAACTAACCAAACCTAACCTAAACTAAACTAAACTAAACTAACCTAACCTAACATAACCTAAACTAAACTAAACTAAACTATAAACTAAACTATAAACTAAACTAAAATAAATAAACTAACCTAACCAAACCTAACCTAACATAACCTAAATTAAACTAAACTAAACTAACTTAACCTAAACTAACCTAACCTAAACTAAACTAAACTGAATAAACTAAATTAAATTAAAGTAAACTAAACTATAAACAAAACTAAATTAAACTAAACTAAACTAAACTAAACTAACCTAACCTAACCTAACCTAACCTTACCTAACCTAACCTAAACTAAACTATACTAATCTAAAGTATAAACAAAACTAAACTAAACTAAATTAAACTAAACTAACCTAACCTAACCTAACCTAACCTAACCTAACCTAAACTAAACTAAACTAAACTAAACTAAACTGAGCTAAACTAAACTAAACTAAATTAAATTAAACTAAACTAAACTATAAATTCAACTAACTATAAACTAAACAAAACTAAACTATCCTAACCTAACCTAACTTAACCTAACCTAACATAAATTAAGTAAACTCACCTAACCTAACTTAACATAAACTAAACTAAACTAAACGAAATTAAACTAAACTATAAATTAACTATAAACTAAACTAAACTAAAATAAACAAGACTAACCTTACATGACTTAACATAACCTTCGCTAATCTGATTTAAAGTAAAATAAACTGCCCTAACTTAACAAAAACTAACCTAAACTAAAATAAACTAAAATACACTAACCTATAAACTAAACTAAACTAAACTAAACTGACCTAATCCAAACTACCCTAAACTAACCTAACCTAACTTAACCTAACCTAACATAAACAAAACTAAACTGAGCTAAACTAAGCTAAACTAAACAAAACTAAATTAAACTAAACTAAACTATAAATTAAACTAACTAAAAACTAAACTAAACAAAACTAAACTGTCCTAACCTAACCTAACTTAACCTAAACTAACATTAATTAACTAAACTAACCTAACATAACTTAACATAAACTAAACTAAACTAAACGAAACTAAACTAAACTATAAACTAAACTATTAACTAAACTAAACCAAAAACGAAACTAAACTGAACTAAAATAAACTAGACTAACCTTACCTAACTTAATATAACCTTCGCTAATCTAAATTAAAGTAAACTAAACTAACCTAACCTAACATAAACTAAACTAAACGAAACTGTACTATAAAGTAAACTAAACTATAAACTATTAACTAAACTATCAATTAACTAAACTAAACTAAACTGAGCTAAACTAAACTAAACTAAACTAAATTAAACTAAACTAAACTATACATTAAACTAACTATAAACTAAACTAAACAAAACTAAACTATCCTAACCTAACCTAACATAACTAAACATAAACTAAACTAAACTAAACGAAATTAAACTAAAGGATAAACTAAACTATAAACTAAACTAAATTATAAACTAAACTAAACCAAACAAAACTAAACTAAACCATTAACTAAACTATTAACTAAGTTAGACTGAACTAAAGTATAAACTAAACTAAACTAAACTATGAACTAAAGTAAAATAAACTAAACCAAACAAAACTAACCTTACCTATCCTAACCTAACCTAACCTAACTTAACCTAAATTAACTAAACAAAATAAACTAAACTATAAACATAAATATAAACTAAACTAAACTAAACTAAACTAACCAAACCTAACCTAACCTAAAATAAATTAAACTAAACAGACCTAACCTAAACTACCCAAAACTAAAATAAACTAAACTAAACAAAACAAAACTAAACTAAATTAAACTATAATCTAAACTATAAACTAAACTAAACTATAAACTAAAATAAACAAAACTAAACTAAAATAACTAACCTAACCAAACCTAACTTAACATAACTTAACATAAACTAAACTAATCTAACCTAACCTAACGTAACCTAACCTAAACTAAACTACACTAAACTAAATAAAACTACAAATTAAACTATAAACTAAACTTAACCTAAATACAAACTAAACTAAACTAAACTATACAAAAATAAACTATACTGACCTTACCTAATCTAACATAACCTATCCTAAACTAAACTAAACTAAACTAAACAAAACTGACCTATCTTAACCTAAACTAAACTAAACAAAATAACTAAACTATAAACTTAACTATAAACTAAACTAAATTAAACTATAAATAAACTATATACTAAACTATACTAAACTAAACTAACCACTAAACTAAACTAAAAACTAAACTAAACTGAAAACTAAACTAAACTGAAAACTAAACTAAACTAAACTAAACTTATCCTTTCTAACCTAACCTAACCTAACCTAAACTAAACTAAACTAACCTAACCTAATCTAAACTAAACTAAACTAAACTATAAACTAAACTAAACTATAAACTAAACTAAACTTTAAACTAAACTATAAACTAAACTAAACTAAACTATAAACTAAACTAAATTTAGCTACCCTCAGCTAACCTAACCTAACCTAACCTAACCTAAACGAAACTAAACGAAACTAAACTAAACCAAACAAAACTAAACTAAACAAAACTAACCTAACCTAACCTAACCTAACTTAACCTAAATTAACTAAACAAAATAACCTAAACTATAAACTTAACTATAAACTAAACTAAATTAAACTAAACTAACCAAACCTAACATAAACTTTCTAACATAACTCAACCTAAACTAAACTAAACTAAGCTAAACTAACCTAACCTAACCGAACGTAACCTAACCGAAACTAAACTAAACTAAACTTAACTATAAACGTAACTAAACTAAACTAAACCTAACTAAACTAGAATAACCTTACCTAACCAAATATAACGAAACCTAAGCTAACCTATACTAAAGTAAACGAAACTAACCTAACCTAACCTAACCTAAACGAAACTAAACCAAACAAATTAACTAAAATAAAATAAACTAAACCATTAACTAAACTATTAACTAAACTAAACTAAAGTATAAACTAAACTAAACTAAACTAAACTAATCTAACCTAACCTAATCTAACAAAAACTAAACTAAACTAAACTTTAAACCAATCTATAAACTAAACTAAAATATACTAAACTCAACTAACCTAACCTAACCTAACCTAAGGTAAATTAAACTAACCTAACCTAAAATAAATTAAACTAAACTAACTTAAACTATACTAAATTATAAACTAAAATAAACTAAACTATAAACTAAACTAAACTAAACTATGCTAAACTATAAACTAAAATAAACTAAACTATAAACTAAACTAAACTAAACTAACCAAACCTACCCTAACCTAAACTAATCTAACCTAATCTAACCTAAACTAAACTAAACTATACTAAACAATAAACTGAAATATTAACTAAACTAATTTAAACTATAAATTAATGTATAAACTACACTGCACTAAACTATAAACTAAACTAAACTAAATTAAACTAAACTAAACTAACCTAACCTAACCTAACCTAAACTAAACTGAACTAACCTAACCTAACCTAACCTAAAATAAACTAAACTAAACTAACCTGAACTATAAACTAAACTTTAAATTAAACTAAACTAAACTAAACTGTAAATAAACTATAAATTAAACTAAACTAAACTATGAACTAAACTAAACTAAACTAAACTAAACTAACCAAACCTAACCTAACCTTTTATAACCTAACCTAACCTAAGCTAAACTAAACTAAGCTAAACTAACCTAAACTAACCGAACGTAACCTAACCGAAACTAAACTAAACTAAACTAAACTAAACTAAACTTAACTATAGACTTAACTAAACTAAACTAAACCTAACTAAACTAGACTAACCTTACCTAACCTAACATAACGAAACCTAAGCTAACCTATACTAAAGTAAACGAAACTAACCTTACCTAACCTAAACTAACCTAACCTAAAATAAATTAAACTAAACAGACCTAACCTAAACTACCCTAAACTAAACTAAACTAAACTAAACAAAATAAATCTAAACTAAATTAAACTATAATCTAAACTATAAATTAAACTAAGCTATAAAATAAAATAAACAAAACTAAACTAAACTAACTAACCTAACCTAACCTAACTTAACCTAACCTAACATAAACAAAACTAATCTAACCTAACCTAACGTAACCTAACCTAAATTAAATTGAACTAAACTAAACTAAACTACAAACTAAACTATAAACTAAACTTAACCTAACTATAAACTAAACTAAACTATACTAAACTAAACTATACTAACCTTTCTAACATAACATAACCTAACCTAAACTAAACTAAACTAAACTAAATTAAACAAAACTAACCTATCCTAACCTAAACTAAAGTAAACAAAATAACTAATCTATAAACTTAACTATAAACTAAACTAAACTAAACTATAAATAAACTATATACTAAACTATACTAAATTAAACTAACAACTAAACTAAAGTAAAAACTAAACTAAACTGTAAACTAAACTAAACTAAACCTTTCTAAGCTAACGTAACCTAAACTAAACTAAACTAACCTAACCTAACCTAAACTAAACAAAACTAAACTATAAACTAAACTAAATTTAGCTAACCTAAGCTAACCTAACCTAACCTAACCTAACCTAAACAAAACTAAACCAAACTAAACTACACCAAACAAAACTAAACTAAAATATAATAAACTAAACCATTAACTAAATTAAACTAAACTAAAGTATAAACTAAACTAAAAAAAACTAACCTAACCTAACCTAACCTAAAATAACCTAAACTGAACCAAACTAAACTAAACTAAACTAACCTAACCTAACCTAACCTAACCTAACCTAACCTAAAATAACCTAAACTGAACCAAAACTAAACTAAACTAAACTATAAACTGAACTATAAACTAAACTAATTTAAACTATAATTTAATCTATAAATTAAACTAAACTAAACTATAAACTAAACTAAACTAAATTAAACTTAACTAAACTAAATTAACCTAATCTAACCTAACCTAAGCTAACCTAAATTAAACTCAACTAACCTAACCTAATGTAAACTAAACTAAACTAAACTAAACTGAACAAAAACTAAACTTTAAACTAAACTAAACTAAACTGTAAATAAACTATAAACTAAACTAAACTTAACTATGAACTAAACTAAACTGAACTGAACTAAACAAACCTAACATAACCTAACCGAACCTAACCTCACCTACATTAACTAAAGAAAATAAACTAAACTATAAACTTAACCTTAAACTAAACTAAACTAAACTATAAATAAACTATAAACTAAACAAAATTAATTTATAAACTAAGCTAAACTAAACTTAACTAAACTAAACTAGTCAAAATTAAAATAAGCTAAACTAAACTCAACTAAACTATAAACTAAACTAAACATATTAATCTAAACTATAAACTAAAATAACTAAACTATTAGCCAAATTAAACTAAACTAAAATAATCCTTCCTAACCTAACCTAACCTAACTTAAACTAACCTAAACTAAACTAAACTAGACAAAACTAAACTAAGCTAAACTAAACTAAACATAACTTTAGTAAACGAAACTATATAATGAACTATAAACTAAACTAAATTAAACTATAAACTAAACTTTAAACTAAACTAAACTAACCTGTAAATAAACTATAAACTAAACTAAACTAGGAACTAAAATAAACTAAACTAAACAAAACTAACCTAACCTAACCTAACATAAACAAAACAAAACTAAACTAAACTAAACTAGACTAAACAAAACTAAATTAAACTAAACTAAAATATAAATTAAACTAACTATAAACTAAACTAAACAAAACTAAACTATCCTAACCTAACCTAACTTAACCTAACTTAACATAAATTAACTAAACTAACCTAACCCAACCTAACCTAACATAAACTAAACTAAACGAAACTAAACTATAAACTGAACTATTAACTAAACTAATTTAAACTATAAATTAATTTATAAACTAAACTACACTAAACTATAAACTAAACTAAACTAAATTAAACTAAACTAACCTAACCTAACGTAACCTAACCTAAACTAAACTGAACTAACCTAACCTAACTGAACCTAAACTAAACTAAACTAAACTAAACTGAAATATAAACTAAACTTTAAACTAAACTAAACTAAACTGTAAATAAACTATAAACTAAACTAAACTAAACTAAACTATGAACTAAAGTAAACTAAACTAAACTAAACAAAGCTAACCTAACCTAACCTAACCTAACTTAAATAAATTAACTGAACAAAATAAACTAAACTATAAAATTAACTATAAACTAAACTAAACTAAACTAAACTAAACTAACCAAACCTAACCTAAACTAAACTAAACTAAACTAACCTAACCTAACCTAACCTAAATTAAACCAAACTAAACTAACTTAACCTAACCTAACCTAACCTAAACTAAACTGAACTAAACTAAACTAAACTATAAACAAAACTAAATTAAACTAAACTAAACTAAACTAACCTAACCTAACCTAACGTAACCTAAGCTAAACTAAACTATACTAATCTAAAGTATAAACAAAACTAAACTAAATTAAGCTAAACTAAACTAAACTAACCTAACCTAACCTAAACTAAACTAAACGAAACTAAACTATTAACTAAACTAAACTATAAACTGTTAACTAAACTATCAATTAACTAATCTAAACCAAAGTGAACGAAACGAAACTAAACTAAACTAACCTAACATAACCTAAACTACACTAAACTAACCTAACCTAACATAACATAAACTAAACTAAACTACAATAAACTCAGCTAAACTAAACTAAATTAATTAAATTAAACTAAACTATACTATAAATTAAACTAACTATACACTAAACTAAACAAAACAAAACTATCCTAACCTAACCTAACTTAACCTAACCTAACATAAATTAACTAAACTAACCTAACCTAACTTAACATAAATTAAACTAAACTAAACGAAGTTAAAGTAAACTATAAACTAAACTATAAACATAACTAAACTCTAAACTAAACTAAACCTAACTAAACTGACCTAACCTAAAATACCCTAAACTAACCTAACCTAACCTAACCAAACATAAACTAAACTAAAGTAAACTAAACTGAGCTAAACTAAACTAAACTAAACTAAATTAAACTAAACTAAACTATAAATTAAACTAACTATAAACTAAACTAAACCAAACTAAACTAAACTAAACTAAAATAAACTAGACTAACCTTACCTAACTTAACATAACCTTGGCTAATCTAAATTGAAGTAAACTAAACTAACCTAACTTAACATAAACTAAGCTAAACTAAACTAAACTAAACTAAACTGTACTAACCTATAAACTAAACTAAACTAAACTAAACTAAACTGACCTAACCTAAACAACCCTAAACTAAATTAAACTAAACTTAACTAAACAAAACATAATTAACCTAACAATACTAAACAAAATTAAACTATAAACTAAACTATAAACTAAACGAAACTAATCTAAACTAACCTAACCTTTTTTAACCTAACCTAACCTATCATAACTAAACTAAATTAAGCTAAATTAACCTATCCTAACCGAACGTATCCTAACCTAAACTAAACTAAACTAAACTAAACTTAACTATAAACTTAACTAAACTAAACTAAACCTAACTAAACTAGACTAACCTTACCTAACCTAACATAACGAAACCTATGCTAACCTAAATTAAAGTAAACGAAAGTAACCTTACCTAACCTAACCTAACCTAACCTAACCTAAAATAAATTAAACTAAACAGACCTAACCTAAACTACCTTAAACTAAACTAAACTAAAGTAAACAAAACAAAACTAAACTAAATTAAACTATAATCTAAACTATAAACTGAACTAAAGTATAAACTAAAATAAACAAAACTAAACTAAACTAACTAACCGAACGTAAACTAACTTAACCTAACCTAACATAAACTAAACTAATCTAACCTAACCTAGCGTAACCTAACCTAAACTATACTAATCTAAACTAAACTAAACTACAAACTAAACTATAAACTAAACTTAACCTAACTATAAACTAAACTAAACTAAACGATACTAAACTAAACTATACTAACCTTACCTAACCTAACATAACCTAACCTAAACTAAACTAAACTAAACTAAACAAAACTAACCTATCCTAAACTAAACAAAATAACTAAACTATAAACTTAACTATAAACTAAACTAAACTAAACTATAAATAAACTATATACTAAACTATACTAAACTAAACTAACAACTAAACTAAACTGAAAACTAAACTAAATTGAAAACTAAACTAAATTAAACTAAACTAAACCTTTCTAACCACACCTAACCTAACCTAACCTAAACTAAACTAAACTAACCTAAGCTAAACTAAACTAAACTATAAACTAAACTAAAATAAACTATAAACTAAACTAAACTATAAACTATCTATAAACTAAACTAAACTAAACTATAAACTAAACTAAATTTAGCTAACCTAAGCAAACCTAATCTAACCTAACCTAACGTAAACGAAACTAAACCAAACTAACCTAAACCAAACAAAACTAAAATAAAATAAAATAAACTAAACCATAAACTAAACTAAACTAAACTAAACTAAATTAATTATCTAACCTAACCTAACCTAAACTAAACTAAACTAAACTATAAACTAAACTAAAATAAACTAAACTCAACCACCCCACCTAACCTAACCTAATTTAAGGTAAATTAAACTAACCTAACCTAAAATAAATTACACTAAACTAAACTAAACTATACTAAACTATAAACTAAAATAAACTAAACTATAAACTAAACTAAACTAAACTAATCTACCCTAACCTAATATAACCTAACCTAAACTGAACTAAACTAAACTAAACTAAACTATAAACTGAACTATAAACTAAAATAATTTAAACTATAAATTAAAGTATAAACTAAACTACACTAAACTATAAAGTAAACTAAACTCAATTAAACTAAACTAAACTAAACTAACTTAACCTAACCTAACCTAACCTAAACTAAACTCAACAAAATTAAATTAAACTAAACTAAACTAAACAATAAACAAAACTAAATTAAACTAAACTAAACTAAACTAAACTAACCTAACCTAACCTAACATAACCTAACCTAAACTAAACTATACTACTATAAGTATAAACAAAACTAAACTAAACTAAGCTAAATTAAACTAAACTAACCTAACCTAACCTAAACTAAACTAAACTAAACGAAACTAAACCTTAAACTAAACTAAACTATAAACTAAACTAAACAATAAACTGAAATAAACTAAACTAAACTAAACTAAACTAACCTAATCTAACCTAACTTAACCTAACCCTATATAAACTAAACTAAACTAACCTAACCTTACGTAACCTAACCTAAACTAAACTAAACTTCAAACTAAACTATAAACTAAACTTAACTAAACTATAAACTAAACTAAACTATACTAAACTAAACTATACTAAACTAAACTATACTAACCTTACGTAACCTAACATAACCTAACCTAAACTAAACTAAACTAAACTTAATAAAACTAACCTAACCTAACCTATCCTAACCTAACCTAACGTAAACTAAACTAAACAAAACAAACTAAACTATAACCTTCACTATAAACTAAAATAAACTATATATAAATTATAAACTAAACAAAATTAAACTATAAACTAAGCTAAACTAAACTTAACTAAACTAAATTAGACAAAACTAAACTAAGCTAAACTAAACTAAACTATAAACTAAACTATAAACTAAACTAAACTAAACTAAACTAAGCTAAACTAAACTAAACTAAAATATTATTAACTATAAACTAAACTAAACTAAACTTAACTATAAACTAAATTAAACTAAACTATAAATAAATTAAACAAACTAAACTAATCTAAACTAAACTAAACCTAACTATAAACTAAACTGTAACCTAAACAATAAACTAAACTAAACTATAAACAAATATAAACTAAAATATGAAACCTTCCTAACCTAACCTAACCTAACCTAACCTAAACTAAACTAAACTAAGCTAAACTAAACTAAACATAACTTTACTAAATGAAACTATATATTGAACTATAAACTAAATTAAATTAAACTATAAGATCAACTAAACTAAACAAAACTACACTATAAACTAAACTAAACTAAGTTAAACTAAACTAACTTAATCTAACCTAACCTAACTTAAACTAAACTAAATTATAAACTAAACTATAAACTAAAATATAAACTAAACGAAACTAAACTCAACTAAACTAAACTAAACTTAGCTAACCTAACCTAACTTAACCTAACCTAACCTAACCTAACTTAAACGAAACTAAACGATAAAGTAAACTATAAACCAAATTAAACTAAACTAAAGTATAAACAAACTACACCAAACTAAACGAATATAACCTAAACTAACCTAAACTAAACTAATATACCCTAAACTAACCTAACCTAAACCAAACTAAACGAAACTAAACTGAACTAAATTATCTAACCTAACCTAACCTAACCTAACCTAAACTAAACTAAACATAAACTAAACTATAAACCAAACTAAAGTAAATAAAACTCAACTAACCTAACCTAACATAACCTAACCTAAAGTAAACTAAACTAACCTAACCTAAAATAAATTAAACTAAACTAAACTAAACTATACTAAACTATAAACTAAACTAAACTAAACTATAAACTAAACTAAATTAATCAAACCTAACCTAACCTAACATAACCTAAACTGAACGAAACTAAACTAAACTGAACTAACCTAACCAAACCTAACCTAATCTAACCAAAACTAATATAAACTAAACTATAAACTAAACTAATTTAAACTATAAATTAATCTATAAATTAAACTAAACTAAACTATAAACTAAACTAAATTAAATTAAACTAAACTAAACTAAACTAACCTAATCTAACCTAACCTAACCTAACCTAAATTAAACTGAACTAAACTAACCTAACTCAAACTAACGTAAACTAACCTAAAGTAAAGTAAACTAATCTAACCTAAACTAACCTATTCTAAACTAAACTAAACTAAACTAAACTAAATTATCTAACTTAACCTAACCTAACCTAACCTAAACAAAACTAAACTAAACTAAACTAACATAACCTAACCTAATCTAAATTAAACTAAACTATAAACTAAACTATAAACTAAACTAAAATAAACTAAACTCAACTAACCTAACCTAACCTAACCTAATCCAATGTAAATTAAACTAACCTAACCTAAAATAAATTAAACTAAACTAAACGATAAACTAAAATAAGCTAAACTATAAACTAAATTAAACTAAACTAAACTAATCTAAACTAAACAAAACTAAACTATAAACTAAACTAAATTTAGCTAACCTAAGCTAACCTAACCTAACCTAACCTAACCTAAACAAAACTAAACCAAACTAAACTACACCAAACAAAACTAAACTAAAATATAATAAACTAAACCATTAACTAAATTAAACTAAACTAAAGTATAAACTAAACTAAAAAAAACTAACCTAACCTAACCTAACCTAAAATAACCTAAACTGAACCAAACTAAACCAAACTAAACTAACCTAACCTAACCTAACCTAACCTAAAATAACCTAAACTGAACCAAAACTAAACTAAACTAAACTATAAACTGAACTATAAACTAAACTAATTTAAACTATAATTTAATCTATAAATTAAACTAAACTAAACTATAAACTAAACTAAACTAAATTAAACTTAACTAAACTAAATTAACCTAATCTAACCTAACCTAAGCTAACCTAAATTAAACTCAACTAACCTAACCTAATGTAAACTAAACTAAACTAAACTAAACTGAACAAAAATTAACTTTAAACTAAACTAAACTAAACTGTAAATAAACTATAAACTAAACTAAACTTAACTATGAACTAAACTAAACTGAACTGAACTAAACAAACCTAACATAACCTAACCGAACCTAACCTCACCTACATTAACTAAAGAAAATAAACTAAACTATAAACTTAACCTTAAACTAAACTAAACTAAACTATAAATAAACTATAAACTAAACAAAATTAATTTATAAACTAAGCTAAACTAAACTTAACTAAACTAAACTAGTCAAAATTAAAATAAGCTAAACTAAACTCAACTAAACTATAAACTAAACTAAACATATTAATCTAAACTATAAACTAAAATAACTAAACTATTAGCCAAATTAAACTAAACTAAAATAATCCTTCCTAACCTAACCTAAACTAACTTAAACTAACCTAAACTAAACTAAACTAGACAAAACTAAACTAAGCTAAACTAAACTAAACATAACTTTAGTAAACGAAACTATATAATGAACTATAAACTAAACTAAATTAAATTATACACTAAACTTTAAACTAAACTAAACTAACCTGTAAATAAACTATAAACTAAACTAAACTAGGAACTAAAATAAACTAAACTAAACAAAACTAACCTAACCTAACCTAACATAAACAAAACAAAACTAAACTAAACTAAACTAGACTAAACAAAACTAAATTAAACTAAACTAAAATATAAATTAAACTAACTATAAACTAAACTAAACAAAACTAAACTATCCTAACCTAACCTAACTTAACCTAACTTAACATAAATTAACTAAACTAACCTAACCCAACCTAACCTAACATAAACTAAACTAAACGAAACTAAACTATAAACTGAACTATTAACTAAACTAATTTAAACTATAAATTAATTTATAAACTAAACTACACTAAACTATAAACTAAACTAAACTAAATTAAACTAAACTAACCTAACCTAACGTAACCTAACCTAAACTAAACTGAACTAACCTAACCTAACTGAACCTAAACTAAACTAAACTAAACTAAACTGAAATATAAACTAAACTTTAAACTAAACTAAACTAAACTGTAAATAAACTATAAACTAAACTAAACTAAACTAAACTATGAACTAAAGTAAAGTAAACTAAACTAAACAAAGCTAACCTAACCTAACCTAACCTAACTTAAATAAATTAACTGAACAAAATAAACTAAACTATAAAATTAACTATAAACTAAACTAAACTAAACTAAACTAAACTAACCAAACCTAACCTAAACTAAACTAAACTAAACTAACCTAACCTAACCTAACCTAAATTAAACCAAACTAAACTAACTTAACCTAACCTAACCTAACCTAAACTAAACTGAACTAAACTAAACTAAACTATAAACAAAACTAAATTAAACTAAACTAAACTAAACTAACCTAACCTAACCTAACGTAACCTAAGCTAAACTAAACTATACTAATCTAAAGTATAAACAAAACTAAACTAAATTAAGCTAAACTAAACTAAACTAACCTAACCTAACCTAAACTAAACTAAACGAAACTAAACTATTAACTAAACTAAACTATAAACTGTTAACTAAACTATCAATTAACTAATCTAAACCAAAGTGAACGAAACGAAACTAAACTAAACTAACCTAACATAACCTAAACTACACTAAACTAACCTAACCTAACATAACATAAACTAAACTAAACTACAATAAACTCAGCTAAACTAAACTAAATTAATTAAATTAAACTAAACTATACTATAAATTAAACTAACTATACACTAAACTAAACAAAACAAAACTATCCTAACCTAACTTAACTTAACCTAACCTAACATAAATTAACTAAACCAACCTAACCTAACTTAACATAAATTAAACTAAACTAAACGAAGTTAAAGTAAACTATAAACTAAACTATAAACATAACTAAACTCTAAACTAAACTAAACCTAACTAAACTGACCTAACCTAAAATACCCTAAACTAACCTAACCTAACCTAACCAAACATAAACTAAACTAAAGTAAACTAAACTGAGCTAAACTAAACTAAACTAAACTAAATTAAACTAAACTAAACTATAAATTAAACTAACTATAAACTAAACTAAACCAAACTAAACTAAACTAAACTAAAATAAACTAGACTAACCTTACCTAACTTAACATAACCTTGGCTAATCTAAATTGAAGTAAACTAAACTAACCTAACTTAACATAAACTAAGCTAAACTAAACTAAACTAAACTAAACTGTACTAACCTATAAACTAAACTAAACTAAACTAAACTAAACTGACCTAACCTAAACAACCCTAAACTAAATTAAACTAAACTTAACTAAACAAAACATAATTAACCTAACAATACTAAACAAAATTAAACTATAAACTAAACTATAAACTAAACGAAACTAATCTAAACTAACCTAACCTTTTTTAACCTAACCTAACCTATCATAACTAAACTAAATTAAGCTAAATTAACCTATCCTAACCGAACGTATCCTAACCTAAACTAAACTAAACTAAACTAAACTTAACTATAAACTTAACTAAACTAAACTAAACCTAACTAAACTAGACTAACCTTACCTAACCTAACATAACGAAACCTATGCTAACCTAAATTAAAGTAAACGAAAGTAACCTTACCTAACCTAACCTAACCTAACCTAACCTAAAATAAATTAAACTAAACAGACCTAACCTAAACTACCTTAAACTAAACTAAACTAAAGTAAACAAAACAAAACTAAACTAAATTAAACTATAATCTAAACTATAAACTGAACTAAAGTATAAACTAAAATAAACAAAACTAAACTAAACTAACTAACCGAACGTAAACTAACTTAACCTAACCTAACATAAACTAAACTAATCTAACCTAACCTAGCGTAACCTAACCTAAACTATACTAATCTAAACTAAACTAAACTACAAACTAAACTATAAACTAAACTTAACCTAACTATAAACTAAACTAAACTAAACGATACTAAACTAAACTATACTAACCTTACCTAACCTAACATAACCTAACCTAAACTAAACTAAACTAAACTAAACAAAACTAACCTATCCTAAACTAAACAAAATAACTAAACTATAAACTTAACTATAAACTAAACTAAACTAAACTATAAATAAACTATATACTAAACTATACTAAACTAAACTAACAACTAAACTAAACTGAAAACTAAACTAAATTGAAAACTAAACTAAATTAAACTAAACTAAACCTTTCTAACCACACCTAACCTAACCTAACCTAAACTAAACTAAACTAACCTAAGCTAAACTAAACTAAACTATAAACTAAACTAAAATAAACTATAAACTAAACTAAACTATAAACTATCTATAAACTAAACTAAACTAAACTATAAACTAAACTAAATTTAGCTAACCTAAGCAAACCTAATCTAACCTAACCTAACGTAAACGAAACTAAACCAAACTAACCTAAACCAAACAAAACTAAAATAAAATAAAATAAACTAAACCATAAACTAAACTAAACTAAACTAAACTAAATTAATTATCTAACCTAACCTAACCTAAACTAAACTAAACTAAACTATAAACTAAACTAAAATAAACTAAACTCAACCACCCCACCTAACCTAACCTAATTTAAGGTAAATTAAACTAACCGAACCTAAAATAAATTACACTAAACTAAACTAAACTATACTAAACTATAAACTAAAATAAACTAAACTATAAACTAAACTAAACTAAACTAATCTACCCTAACCTAATATAACCTAACCTAAACTGAACTAAACTAAACTAAACTAAACTATAAACTGAACTATAAACTAAAATAATTTAAACTATAAATTAAAGTATAAACTAAACTACACTAAACTATAAAGTAAACTAAACTCAATTAAACTAAACTAAACTAAACTAACTTAACCTAACCTAACCTAACCTAAACTAAACTCAACAAAATTAAATTAAACTAAACTAAACTAAACTATAAACAAAACTAAATTAAACTAAACTAAACTAAACTAAACTAACCTAACCTAACCTAACATAACCTAACCTAAACTAAACTATACTACTATAAGTATAAACAAAACTAAACTAAACTAAGCTAAATTAAACTAAACTAACCTAACCTAACCTAAACTAAACTAAACTAAACGAAACTAAACCTTAAACTAAACTAAACTATAAACTAAACTAAACAATAAACTGAAATAAACTAAACTAAACTAAACTAAACTAACCTAATCTAACCTAACTTAACCTAACCCTATATAAACTAAACTAAACTAACCTAACATTACGTAACCTAACCTAAACTAAACTAAACTTCAAACTAAACTATAAACTAAACTTAACTAAACTATAAACTAAACTAAACTATACTAAACTAAACTATACTAAACTAAACTATACTAACCTTACGTAACCTAACATAACCTAACCTAAACTAAACTAAACTAAACTTAATAAAACTAACCTAACCTAACCTATCCTAACCTAACCTAACGTAAACTAAACTAAACAAAACAAACTAAACTATAACCTTCACTATAAACTAAAATAAACTATATATAAATTATAAACTAAACAAAATTAAACTATAAACTAAGCTAAACTAAACTTAACTAAACTAAATTAGACAAAACTAAACTAAGCTAAACTAAACTAAACTATAAACTAAACTATAAACTAAACTAAACTAAACTAAACTAAGCTAAACTAAACTAAACTAAAATATTATTAACTATAAACTAAACTAAACTAAACTTAACTATAAACTAAATTAAACTAAACTATAAATAAATTAAACAAACTAAACTAATCTAAACTAAACTAAACCTAACTATAAACTAAACTGTAACCTAAACAATAAACTAAACTAAACTATAAACAAATATAAACTAAAATATGAAACCTTCCTAACCTAACCTAACCTAACCTAAACTAAACTAAACTAAGCTAAACTAAACTAAACATAACTTTACTAAATGAAACTATATATTGAACTATAAACTAAATTAAATTAAACTATAAGATCAACTAAACTAAACAAAACTACACTATAAACTAAACTAAACTAAGTTAAACTAAACTAACTTAATCTAACCTAACCTAACTTAAACTAAACTAAATTATAAACTAAACTATAAACTAAAATATAAACTAAACGAAACTAAACTCAACTAAACTAAACTAAACTTAGCTAACCTAACCTAACTTAACCTAACCTAACCTAACTTAAACGAAACTAAACGATAAAGTAAACTATAAACCAAATTAAACTAAACTAAAGTATAAACAAACTACACCAAACTAAACGAATATAACCTAAACTAACCTAAACTAAACTAATATACCCTAAACTAACCTAACCTAAACCAAACTAAACGAAACTAAACTGAACTAAATTATCTAACCTAACCTAACCTAACCTAACCTAAACTAAACTAAACATAAACTAAACTATAAACCAAACTAAAGTAAATAAAACTCAACTAACCTAACCTAACATAACCTAACCTAAAGTAAACTAAACTAACCTAACCTAAAATAAATTAAACTAAACTAAACTAAACTATACTAAACTATAAACTAAACTAAACTAAACTATAAACTAAACTAAATTAATCAAACCTAACCTAACCTAACATAACCTAAACTGAACGAAACTAAACTAAACTGAACTAACCTAACCAAACCTAACCTAATCTAACCAAAACTAAAATAAACTAAACTATAAACTAAACTAATTTAAACTATAAATTAATCTATAAATTAAACTAAACTAAACTATAAACTAAACTAAATTAAATTAAACTAAACTAAACTAAACTAACCTAATCTAACCTAACCTAACCTAACCTAAATTAAACTGAACTAAACTAACCTAACTCAAACTAACGTAAACTAACCTAAAGTAAAGTAAACTAATCTAACCTAAACTAACCTATTCTAAAATAAACTAAACTAAACTAAACTAAATTATCTAACTTAACCTAACCTAACCTAACCTAAACAAAACTAAACTAAACTAAACTAACATAACCTAACCTAAACTAAATTAAACTAAACTATAAACTAAACTATAAACTAAACTAAAATAAACTAAACTCAACTAACCTAACCTAACCTAACCTAATCCAATGTAAATTAAACTAACCTAACCTAAAATAAATTAAACTAAACTAAACGATAAACTAAAATAAGCTAAACTATAAACTAAATTAAACTAAACTAAACTAATCTAACCTAACCTAACCTAACCTAACCTAACCTAAACTGAACTCAACTAAACCAAACTAAACTAACCTAACCTAACCTAATCTAAACTAAACTAAACTAAACTAAACTATAAACTGAACTATAAACTAACTTAATTTAAACTATAAATTAATGTATAAACTAAACTACACTAAACTATAAAGTAAATTAAACTAATTTAAAGTAAACTAAACTAAACTGTGAACTAAACTAAACTAAACTAAACAAAACTAACCTGACCTAACCTAACCTAACTTAACTTAAATTAACTAAACAAAATAAACTAAACTATAAACTTAGCTATAAACTAAACTAAACTAAACTGAACTAAACTAACCAAACCTAACCTAAATTAAACTAAACTAAACTAACTTAACCTAACCTAACCTAACCTAACCTAAACTAAACTAAACTGAACTAAACTAAATTAAACTAAACTAAACTAAACTATAAAAAAACTAAATTAAAATAAACTAAACTAAACTAACCAAACCTAAACTAAACTAAACAAAGCGAAACTAAAATATAAACTAAACTAAACTATACACTATTAACTAAATTATCAATTAACTAAACTAAACTAAACTGAACGAAACGAAACTAAACTAACCTAACCTAACCTAACCTAAACTAAACTAACCTAACCTAACATAAACTAAACTAAAATAAACTAAACGGAGCTAAACTAAACTAAACTAAACTAAACTAAATTAAAGTAAACAAAACTATAAATTAAACTAACTATTAACTAAACTAAACTACAAACTAAACTATAAACTAAACTATACAAAAATAAACTAACCAAACCTAACCTAACCTAACGTAAATTAAACTAAACTAAACTAACTTAACCTAACCTAACCTAACCTAACATAAACTAAACTGAAATAAACTAAATTAAACTAAACTAAACTAAACTATAAACAAAACTAAATTAATCTAAACTAAACTAAACTAACCTACTCTAACCTAACCTAATTTAACCTAAACTAAACTAAACTAAACTATAAACTGAACTATAAACTAAACTAATTTAAAATATAAATTAATGTATAAACTAAACTACACTAAACTATAAAGTAAACTAAACTGAATTAAACTAAACTAAACTAAACTAACTTAACCTAACCTAACCTAACCTAAACTAAACTCAACTACATTAAATTAACCTAAACTAAACTGAACTATAAACAAAACTAAATTAAACTAAACTAAACTAACCTAACCTAACCTAACATAACCTAACCTAAACTAAACTATACTACTATAAGTATAAACAAAACTAAAATTAAACTAAACTAACCTAACCTAACCTAACCTAATCTACACCAAACTAAACGAAACTAAACCTTAAACTAAACTAAACTATTAAGTAAACTAAACTATAAATTGAAATAAAATAAACTAAACTAAACTATCCTAACCTAACCTACCTTAACCTAACCTAACATAAATTAACTAAACTAACCTAACCTAACTTAACATAAACTAAACTAAACTAAACGAAACTAAACTAAACTATAAACTAAACTAAACTATAAACTAAACTAAACTAAATTCAAATAAACTAGACTAACCTCACATAACTTAACATTACCTTGGCTAATCTAAATTAAAGTAAACTAAACTAACCTAACCTAACATAAACTAACCTTAACTAAACTAAACTATACTAATCTATAGACTAAACTAAAGTAAACTAAACTAAATTAAACAAAACTGATATAACCTAAACTACCCTTAATTAAACTAAACTAAACTATACTAAACTAAAAAAAACAAAATTAACTAAACAAAACTAAAATAAATTAAACTATAAACAAAACTATAAACTCAACTACACTATAAACTTAACTAAACTGACCTAACCTTTCCTAACCTAATCTAACCTAACCTAACCTAACCTAAACTAAACTAAACTAAGCTAACTTAACCTAACCTAACCAAACGTAACCTAACCGAAAGTAAACTAAACTAAACTAAACTTAACTATAAACTTAACTAAACCTAACTGAACTAGACTAACCTTACCTAACGTAACATAACCTAACCTAGGCTAACCTAAACTAAACTAAATGAAACTAACCTTACCTAGCCTAACCTAAACTAAATTAAACTAAACTAAACAGACCTAACCTAAACCACCCTAAACTAAACTAAACTAAACTAATCCAAACAAAACAAAACTAAACTAAATTAAACTATAAACTAAACTATAAACTAAAATAACTATAAACTAAACTAAACTATAAACTAAAAGAAACTAAACTAAACTAAACTAAACTAACCTAACCTAACCTAACTTAACCTAACCTAACATAAACTAAACTAAACTAACCTAACCTAACGTAACCTAAAATAAACGAAACTAAACTAAACTAAATTATCTAACCTAACCTAACCTAACGTAACCTAAACTAAACTACACTAACACAACCTAACCTAAACTAAATTAAACTAAACTATAAACTAAACTAAACTATAAACTAAACTATAAAATAAAATAAATATACTAGACTCAACTAACGTAACCTAACCTAACCTAAGGTAAATTAAACTAAGCTAAACTAAAATAAAGTAAACTAAACTAAACTATACTAAACTATAAACTAAAATAAACTAAACTATAAACTAAACTAAACTAAACTAATCTAACCTAACCTAACCTAACCTAAATTGAACTAAACTAAACTAAAATAAACTAACCTAACCTAACCTAACCTAACCTAATCTAACCTAAACTAAATTAAACTAAACTATAAACTGAACTATTAACTAAACTAATTTAAACTATGAATTAATGTACAAACTAAACTACACTAAAATATAAATTAAACTAAACTAAATTAAACTAAACTAACCTAACCTAACCTAACCTAACCTAACCTAAACTAAACTTAACTAACCTAACCTAGCTTAACCTAAAATAAACTAAACTAAACTAAACTGAAATATAAACTAAACTTTAAACTAAACTAAACTAAACTGTAAATCAACTATAAACTAAACTAAACTAAACTATGAACTAAACTAAACTAAACTAAACTAAACAAAGCTAACCTATCCTAACCTAACCTAACTAACCTAACCTAACTTAAATAAATTAACTCAACAAAATAAACTAAACTATAAACTTAACTATAAACTAAACTAAACTAAACTAAACTAAACTAACCAAACCTAACCTAAACTAAACTAAACTAAACTAAACTAACCTAACCTAACATAACCTAAACTAAACTAAACTAAACTAAACTAAACTATAAACTAAACTAAAATAAATAAACTAACCTAACCAAACCTAACCTAACCTAACCTACATTAAACCAAACTAAACTAACTTAACGTAACCTAACCTAAACTAAACTAAACTGAACTTAACTAAATTAAACTAAACTAAATTAAACTAACCTAACCTAACCTAACCTTACGTAACCTAACCTAAACTAAACTATACTAATCTAAAGTATAAACAAATTAAACTAAACTAAGCTAAATTAAACTAAATTAACCTAACCTAACCTAAACTGAACTAAACTAAACGAAACTAAACTATAAACGAAACTAAACTATAAACTGTTAACTAAACTGTCAATTAACTAAACTAAACTAAACTGAACGAAACGAAACTAAAATAAACTAACCTAACATAACCTAAACTACACTAAACTAACCTAACCTAACATAACATAAACTAAACTAAACTACAATAAACTCAGCTAAACTAAACTAACTAAATTCAATTAATCTAAACTAAACTATAAATTAAAATAACTGTAAACTAAACTAAACAAAACTAAACTGACCTAACTTAAAATACCCTAAACTAACCTAACCTAACCTAACATAAACAAAACTAAAGTAAACTAAACTGAGCTAAACTAAACTAAACTAAACTAAATTAAACTAAACTAAACTATAAATTAAACTAACTATAAACTAAACTAAACAAAACTAAACTACCCTAACCTAACCTAACTTAACCTAACCTAACATAAATTAACTAAACTAACCTAACCTAACTTAACATAAACTAAACTAAACTAAACGAAACTAAACTAAACTTTAAACTAAACTATAAACTAAACTAAACTATAAACTAAACTAAAATAAACTAGTCTAACCTTACCTAACTTAACATAACCTTGGCTAATCTAAATTAAAGTAAACTAAACTAACCTAACTTAACATAAACTAAGCTAAACTAAACTAAACTAAACTATACTAACCTATAAACTAAACTAAACTAAACTAAACTAAACTGACCTAAACTAAACCACCCTAAACTAAATTAAACTAAACTTAACTAAACAAAACATAATTAACTAAACAAAACTAAACAAAATTAAACTATAAACTAAACTATAAACTCAACTAAACTATAAACTAAACTAAACAAAATAACTAAACTATAAACTTAACTATAAACTAAACTAAACTAAACTATAAATAAACTACGTACTAAACTATACTAAACTAAACTAACAACTAAACTAAACTAAAAACTAAACTAAACTAAAATAAATAAATTAACCTAACCAAACCTAACCTAACTTAACCTAAATTAAACTAAACTAAACTAACTTAACATAAACTAACCTAACCTAAACTAAACTAAATTGAATAAACTAAATGAAATTAAAGTAAACTAAACTATAAACAAAACTAAATTAAACTAAACTAAACTAAACTAACCTAACCTAACCTAACCTTACCTAACCTAACCTGAACTAAACTATACTAATCCAAAGTATAAACAAAACTAAACTAAACTAAGCTAAATTAAACTAAACTAACCTAACCTAAACTAAACTAAACTAAACTAAACTAAACTGAGCTAAACTAAACTAAACTAAATTAAATTAAACTAAAGTAACTATAAATTAAACTAACTATAAACTAAACAAAACTAAACTATCCTAACCTAACCTAACTTAACCTAACCTAACATAAATTAACTAAACTCACCTAACATAACTTAACATAAACAAAACTAAACTAAACGAAATTAAACTAAACTATAAATTAACTATAAACTAAACTAAACTATAAACTAAACTAAACTAAAATAAACTAGACTAACATTACATGACTTAACATAACATTCGCTAATCTGATTTAAAGTGAAATAAACTGCCCTAACTTAACATAAACTAACCTAAACTAAACTAAACTAAAATACACTAACCTATAAACTAAACTAAACTAAACTAAACTGACCTAATCTAAACTACCCTAAACTAACCTAACCTAACCTAACCTAACCTAACTTAACCTAACATAAACAAAACGATACTAAACTAAACTGAGCTAAACTAAGCTAAACTAAACAAAACTAAATTAAACTAAACTAAACTATAAATTAAACTAACTAAAAACTAAACTAAACAAAACTAAACTATCCTAACCTAACCTAACTTAACCTAAACTAACATTAATTAACTATACTAACCTAACATAATTTAACATAAACTAAACTAAACTAAACGAAACTAAACTAAATTATAAACTAAACTATAAACTAAACTAAACCATAAACTAAACTAAACTAAACTAAAATAAACTAGACTAACCTTACCTAACTTAATATAACCTTGGCTAATCTAAATTAAAGTAAACTAAAATAACCTAACCTAACCTAAACTAAACTAAACGAAACTATACTATAAAGTAAACTAAACTATAAACTATTAACTAAACTATCAATTATCTAAACTAAACTAAACTGAACGAAACGAAACTAAACTAACCTAAACTAACATAACCTAACCTAACATAACTTAACATAAACTAAACTAAACTAAACGAAATTAAACTAAAGTATAAACTAAACTATAAACTAAACTAAATTATAAACTAAACTAAACCAAACAAAACTAAACTAAACCATTAACTAAACTATTAACTAAGTTAAGCTGAACTAAAGTATAAACTAAACTAAACTAAACTATGAACTAAACTAAACTAAACTGAGCTAAACTAAACTAAACTAAACTATACATTAAACTAACTATAAACTAAACTAAACAAAACTAAACTATCCTAACCTAACCTAACTTAACCTAACCTAACATAACTTAACATAAACTAAACTAAACTAAACGAAATTAAACTAAAGTATAAACTAAACTATAAACTAAACTAAATTATAAACTAAACTAAACCAAACAAAACTAAACTAAACCATTAACTAAACTATTAACTAAGTTAAGCTGAACTAAAGTATAAACTAAACTAAACTAAACTATGAACTAAAGTAAACTAAACTAAACCAAACAAAACTAACCTAACCTATCCTAACCTAACCTAACCTAACTTAACCTAAATTAACTAAACAAAATAAACTAAACTATAAACTTAACTATAAACTAAACTAAACTAAACTAAACTAACCAAACCTAACCTAACCTTTTCTAACCTAACCTAACCTAAACTAAACTAAAATAAGCTAAACTAACCTAACCTAACTGAACGTAACCTAACCGAAACTAAACTAAACTTAACTATAAACTAAACTAAACTAAACTAAACCTAACTAAACTAGACTAACCTTACCTAACCCAACATAACGAAACCTAAGCTAAACTATACTAAAGTAAACGAAACTAACCTTACCTAACCAAACCTAACCTAACCTAAAATAAATTAAACTAAACAGACCTAACCTAAACTACCCAAAACTAAACTAAACTAAACAAAACAAAACTAAACTAAATTAAACTATAATCTAAACTATAAACTAAACTATAAACTAAAATAAACAAAACTAAACTAAAATAACTAACCTAACCAAACCTAACTTAACCTAACCTAACATAAACTAAACTAATCTAAACTAACCTAACGTAACCTAACCTAAACTAAACTACACTAAACTAAATAAAACTACAAATTAAACTATAAACTAAACTTAACCTAACTATAAACTAAACTAAACTAAACTATACAAAAATAAACTATACTAACCTTACCTATTCTAACATAACCTATCCTAAACTAAACTAAACCAAACTAAACAAAACTAACCTATCCTAACCTAAACTAAACTAAACAAAATAACTAAACTATAAACTTAACTATAAACTAAACTAAATTAAACTATAAATAAACTCTGTACTAAACTATACTAAACTAAACGAACAACTAAACTAAACTAAAAACTAAACTAAACTGAAAACTAAACTAAACTAAACTAAACTAAACCTTTCTAACCTAACCTAACCTAACCTAAACTAAACTAAACTAACCTAACCTAATCTAACCTAAACTAAACTAAACTATAAACTAAACTAAACTATAAACTAAACTAAACTATAAACTAAACTATAAACTAAACCAAACTAAACTATAAACTAAACTAAATATAGCTACCCTAAGCTAACCTAACCTAACCTAACCTAACCTAAACGAAACTAAACGAAACTAAACTAAACCAAACAAAACTAAACTAAACAAAACTAACCTAACCTAACCTAACCTAACTTAACTTAAATTAACTAAACAAAATAAACTAAACTATAAATAAACTATATACTAAACCATACTAAACTAAACTAACAACTAAACTAAACTAAAAACTAAACTAAACTGAAAATCAAACTAAACTAAAGTAAACTAAACGTTTCTAACCTAACCTAACCTAAACTAAACTAAACTAACCTAACCTAAACTAAACTAAACTATAAACTATACTAAACTATAAACTAAACTAAATTTAGCTAACCTAAGCTAACCTAACCTAACTTAACCTAAACGAAACTAAACCAAACTAAACTAAACCAAACAAATTAAATAAAATAAAATAAACTAAACCATTAACTAAATTATTAACTAAACTAAACTAAAGTATAAACTAAACTAAACTAAACTAAAATAACCTAACCTAACCTACATAACCTAAAATGAACTAAACTAAACCAAACTAAACTAACCTTACTTAATCTAATCTAACCAAAACTAAACTAAACTAAACTATAAACTAATCTATAAACTAAACTAAGATATACTAAACTCAACTAACCTAACCTAACCTAACCTAAGGTAAATTAAACTAACCTAACCTAAAATAAATTAAACTAAACTAAATTAAACTATATTAAATTATAAACTAAAATAAACTAAACTATAAACTAAACTAAACTAAACTAAACTATGCTAAACTATAAACTAAAATAAACTAAACTATAAACTAAACTAAACTAACCTAACCTACCCTAACCTAACCTAATCTAACCTAAACTAAACTAAACTATACTAAACAATAAACTGAAATATTAACTAAACTATATTAAACTATAAATTATGTATAAACTAAACTGCACTAAACTATAAACTAAACTAAACTAAATTAAACTAAACTAAACTAACCTAACCTAACCTAAACTAAACTAAACTGAACTAACCTAACCCAACCTAACCTAAAATAAACTAAACTAAACTAACCTGAACTATAAACTAAACTTTAAAATAAACTAAACTAAACTAAACTGTAAATAAACTATAAACTAAAATATGAACTAAACTAAACTAAACTAAACTAAAAAAAACTAACCTAACCTAACCTAACCCAACTTAACCTAAATTAACTAAACAAAATAAACTAAACTATAAACCTAACTATAAACTAAACTAAACTAAACTAAACTAAACTAACCAAACCTAACCTAACCTTTTATAACCTAACCTAACCTAAACTAAACCTAACTAAGCTATACTAACCTAAACTAACCGAACGTAACCTAACCGAAACTAAACTAAACTAAACTAAATTTAACTATAGACTTAACTAAACTAAACTAAATCTAACTAAACTAGACTAACCTTACCTAACCTAAAATAACGAAACCTAAGCTAACCTATACGAAAGTAAACGAAACTAACCTAACATAACCTAACCTAAACTAAACTAAACTAAACCAAACTAAACAAAACTAACCTATCGTAACCTAAACTAAAGTAAACAAAATAACTAATCTATAAACTGAACTATATACTAAACTAAACTAAACTATAAATAAACTATATACTAAACTATACTAAACTAAATTAAACCTTTCTAAACTAACCTAACCTAAACTAAACTAAACTAACCTAACCTAACCTAAACTAAACAAAACTAAACTATAAACTAAACTAAATTTGGCTAACCTAAGCTAACCTAACCTAACCTAACCTAAACGAAACTAAACCAAACTAAACTAAACCAAACAAAACTAAACTAAATTATAAATAAAATATAAACTAAACTATACTAAACTAAACTAATAACTAAACTAAACTAAAAACTAAACTAAACTGAAAACTAAACTAAAATAAACTAAACTAAACCTTTCTAACCTAACCTAACTTAACCTAACCTAACCTTAACTAAACTAAACTATAAACTTAACTAAACTATAAACTAAATTCAAATCTAAACTAAACTATAAACTAAACTATACTAAACTATAAACTAAACTAAACTAAACTAACCTAAGCTAACCTAACCTAAGCTAACCTAACCTAAACTAAACTAAACCAATCAAAAATTAAACTAAAATAAAATAAACTAAACCATAAACTAGACTATTAACTAAACTATACTAAACTATAAACTAAACTAAACTAAACTAACCTATCCTAAACTAACCTAACCTAAAGTTAACTAATCTAACCTAAACTAACCTAACCTAAACTAAACTAAACTAAACGAAACTAAACTAAACTAAATTATCTAACACAACCTAACCTAACGTAACCTAAACTAAACTACACTAACACAACCTAACCTAAACTAAATTAAATTAAAATATAAACTAAACTAAACTATAAATTAAACTATGAAATAAAATAAATATACTAAACTCAACTAACCTAACCTAACCTAACCTACGGAAAATTAAACTAACCTAACCTAAAATAAATTAAACTAAACTAAACTATACTAAACTATAAACTAAAATAAACTAAACTATAAACTAAACTAAACTAAATTAATCTAACCTAACCTAACGTAACCTAACCTAAATTGAACTAAACTAAACTAAACAAAACTAACCTAACCTAACCTAACCTAACCTAATCTAACCTAAACTAAACTAAACTAAACTAAACTATAAACTGAACTATTAACTAAACTAATTTAAACTATAAATTAATGTATAAACTAAACTACACTAAACTATAAACTAAACTAAACTAAATTAAACTATGAACTAAACTAAACTAAACTGAGCTAAACTAAACTAAACTAAACTATACATTAAACTAACTATAAACTAAACTAAACAAAACTAAACTATCCTAACCTAACCTAACTTAACCTAACCTAACATAACTTAACATAAACTAAACTAAACTAAACGAAATTAAACTAAAGTATAAACTAAACTATAAACTAAACTAAATTATAAACTAAACTAAACCAAACAAAACTAAACTAAACCATTAACTAAACTATTAACTAAGTTAAGCTGAACTAAAGTATAAACTAAACTAAACTAAACTATGAACTAAAGTAAACTAAACTAAACCAAACAAAACTAACCTAACCTATCCTAACCTAACCTAACCTAACTTAACCTAAATTAACTAAACAAAATAAACTAAACTATAAACTTAACTATAAACTAAACTAAACTAAACTAAACTAACCAAACCTAACCTAACCTTTTCTAACCTAACCTAACCTAAACTAAACTAAAATAAGCTAAACTAACCTAACCTAACTGAACGTAACCTAACCGAAACTAAACTAAACTTAACTATAAACTAAACTAAACTAAACTAAACCTAACTAAACTAGACTAACCTTACCTAACCCAACATAACGAAACCTAAGCTAAACTATACTAAAGTAAACGAAACTAACCTTACCTAACCAAACCTAACCTAACCTAAAATAAATTAAACTAAACAGACCTAACCTAAACTACCCAAAACTAAACTAAACTAAACTAAACAAAACAAAACTAAACTAAATTAAACTATAATCTAAACTATAAACTAAACTATAAACTAAAATAAACAAAACTAAACTAAAATAACTAACCTAACTTAACCTAACTTAACCTAACCTAACATAAACTAAACTAATCTAAACTAACCTAACGTAACCTAACCTAAACTAAACTACACTAAACTAAATAAAACTACAAATTAAACTATAAACTAAACTTAACCTAACTATAAACTAAACTAAACTAAACTATACAAAAATAAACTATACTAACCTTACCTATTCTAACATAACCTATCCTAAACTAAACTAAACCAAACTAAACAAAACTAACCTATCCTAACCTAAACTAAACTAAACAAAATAACTAAACTATAAACTTAACTATAAACTAAACTAAATTAAACTATAAATAAACTCTGTACTAAACTATACTAAACTAAACGAACAACTAAACTAAACTAAAAACTAAACTAAACTGAAAACTAAACTAAACTAAACTAAACTAAACCTTTCTAACCTAACCTAACCTAACCTAAACTAAACTAAACTAACCTAACCTAATCTAAACTAAACAAAACTAAACTATAAACTAAACTAAATTTGGCTAACCTAAGCTAACCTAACCTAACCTAACCTAAACGAAACTAAACCAAACTAAACTAAACCAAACAAAACTAAACTAAATTATAAATAAAATATAAACTAAACTATACTAAACTAAACTAATAACTAAACTAAACTAAAAACTAAACTAAACTGAAAACTAAACTAAAATAAACTAAACTAAACCTTTCTAACCTAACCTAACTTAACCTAACCTAACCTTAACTAAACTAAACTATAAACTCAACTAAACTATAAACTAAATTCAAATCTAAACTAAACTATAAACTAAACTATACTAAACTATAAACTAAACTAAACTAAACTAACCTAAGCTAACCTAACCTAAGCTAACCTAACCTAAACTAAACTAAACCAATCAAAATTAAACTAAAATAAAATAAACTAAACCATAAACTAGACTATTAACTAAATTATACTAAACTATAAACTAAACTAAACTAAACTAACCTATCCTAAACTAACCTAACCTAAAGTTAACTAATCTAACCTAAACTAACCTAACCTAAACTAAACTAAACTAAACGAAACTAAACTAAACTAAATTATCTAACACAACCTAACCTAACGTAACCTAAACTAAACTACACTAACACAACCTAACCTAAACTAAATTAAATTAAACTATAAACTAAACTAAACTATAAATTAAACTATGAAATAAAATAAATATACTAAACTCAACTAACCTAACCTAACCTAACCTAAGGAAAATTAAACTAACCTAACCTAAAATAAATTAAACTAAACTAAACTATACTAAACTATAAACTAAAATAAACTAAACTATAAACTAAACTAAACTAAATTAATCTAACCTAACCTAACGTAACCTAACCTAAATTGAACTAAACTAAACTAAACTAAACTAACCTAACCTAACCTAACCTAACCTAATCTAACCTAAACTAAACTAAACTAAACTAAACTATAAACTGAACTATTAACTAAACTAATTTAAACTATAAATTAATGTATAAACTAAACTGCACTAAACTATAAACTAAACTAAACTAAATTAAACTAAACTATGCAAACCTAAACTAAACTAAACTAAACTAAACTAACCTAACCTAACATAACCTAAACTAAACTAAACTAAACTATAAATTAAACTAAAATAAAAAAACTAACCTAACCATACCTAACCTAACCTAACCTAAATTAAACCAAACTAAACTAACTTAACCTAACCTAACCTAACCTAAACTAAACTGAACTAAACTAAACTAAACTATAAACAAAACTAAATTAAACTAAACTAAACTGAACTAACCTAACCTAACCTAACCTAACCTTACGTAACCTAAGCTAAACTAAACTATACTAATCTAAAGTATAAACAAAACTAAACTAAACTAAGCTAAATTAAACTAAACTAACCTAACCTAACCTAAACTAAACTAAACTAAAAGAAACTAAACTATAAACTAAACTAAACTATAAACTGTTAACTAAACTATCAATTAACTAATCTAAACATAACTGAACGAAACGAAACTAAACTAAACTAACCTAACATAACCTAAACTACACTAAACTAACCTAACCTAACCTAACATAACATAAACTAAAGTAAACTACAATAAATTCAGCTAAACTAAATTAAACTAAATTAAATTAAACTAAACTAAACTATAAATTAAACTAACTATAAACTAAACTAAACAAAACTAAACTATCCTAACCTAACCTAACTTAACCTAACCTAACATAAACTTATTAAACTAACCTAACCTAACTTAACATAAACTAAACTAAACTAAACGAAGTTAAAGTAAACTATAAACTAAACTATAAACATAACTAAACTATAAACTAAACTAAACCTAACTAAACTGACCTAACCTAAAATACCCTAAACTAACCTAACCTAACCTAACCTAACATAAACAAAACTAAAGTAAACTAAACTGAGCTAAACTAAACTAAACTAAACTAAATTAAACTAAATTAAACTATAAATTAAACTAACTATAAACTAAACTAAACAAAACTAAACTACCCTAACCTAACCTAACTTAACCTAACCTAACATAAATTAACTAAACTAACCTAACCTAACTTAACATAAACTAAACTAAACTAAACGAAACTAAACTAAACTATAAATTAAACTATAAACTAAACTAAACTAAACTAAAATAAACTAGACTAACCTTACCTAACTTAACATAACCTTGGCTAATCTAAATTGAAGTAATCTAAACTAACCTAACTTAACATAAACTAAGCTAAACTAAACTAAACTAAACTATACTAACCTATAAACTAAACTAAACTAAACTAAACTAAACTGACCTAACCTAAACAACCCTAAACTAAATTAAACTAAACTTAACTAAACAAAACATAATTAACCTAACAATACTAAACAAAATTAAACTATAAACTAAACTATAAACTAAACTAAACTAATCTAAACTAATTTAACCTTTTTTAACCTAACCTATCCTAACTAAACTAAATTAAGCTAAATTAACCTAACCTAACCGAACGTAGCCTAACCGAAACTAAACTAATCCTAACTAAACTTAACTATAAACTTAACTAAACTAAACTAAACCTAACTAAACTAGACTAACCTTACCTAACCTAACATAACGAAACCTATGCTAACCTAAATTAAAGTAAACGAAAGTAACCTTACCTAACCTAACCTAACCTAACCTAACCTAAAATAAATTAAACTAAACAGACCTAACCTAAACTACCCTAAACTAAACTAAACTAAAGTAAACAAAACAAAACTAAACTAAATTAAACTATAATCAAAACTATAAACTGAACTAAAGTATAAACTAAAATAAACAAAACTAAACTAACTAACCGAACGTAAACTAACTTAACCTAACCTAACATAAACTAAACTAATCTAACCTAACCTAGCGTAACCTAACCTAAACTAAACTAATCTAAACTAAACTAAACTACAAACTAAACTACAAACTAAACTTAACCTAACTATAAACTAAACTAAACTAAACGATACTAAACTAAACTATACTAACCTTACCTAACCTAACATACCCTAACCTAAACTAAACTAAACTAAACAAAACTAACCTATCCTAAACTAAACAAAATAACTAAACTATAAACTTAACTATAAACTAAACTAAACTAAACTATAAATAAACTACGTACTAAACTATACTAAACTAAACTAAACTAAAAACTAAACTAAACTGAAAACTAAACTAAATTAAACTAAACTAAACCTTTCTAACCTAACCTAACCTAGCCTAACCTAACCTAAACTAAACTAAACTAACCTAAACTAACCTAAACTAAACTAAACTAAACTATAAACTAAACTAAAATATACTATAAACTAAACTAAACTATAAACTATCTATAAACTAAACTAAACTAAACAATAAACTAAACTAAATTTAGCTAACCTAAGCTAACCTAATCTAACCTAACCTAACGTAAACGAAACTAAACCAAACTAACCTAAACCAAACAAAACTAAACTAAAATAAAATAAACTAAACCATAAACTAAACTAAACTAAACTAAACTAACTTGACCTAAACTAACCTAAACTAAACTAAACTAATCCAACCTAAACTAGCCTAACCTAAACTAAACTAAACTAAATTAATTATCTAAACTAACCTAACCTAACCTAACCTAACCTAACCCAACTTAACCTAAATTAACTAAACAAAATAAACTAAACTATAAACCTAACTATAAACTAAACTAAACTAAACTAAACTAAACTAACCAAACCTAACCTAACCTTTTATAACCTAACCTAACCTAAACTAAACTAAACTAAGCTATACTAACCTAAACTAACTGAACGTAACCCAACCGAAACTAAACTAAACTAAACTAAACTTAACTATAGACTTTACTAAACTAAACTAAACCTAACTAAAGTAGACTAACCTTACCTATTCAAACATAACGAAACCTAAGCTAACCTATACTAAAGTAAACGAAACTAACCTTACCTAACCTAAACTAACCTAACCTAAAATAAATTAAACTAAACAGACCTAACCTAAACTACCCTAAACTAAACTAAACTAAACTAAACAAAACAAAACTAAACTAAATTAAACTATAATCTAAACTATAAACTAAACTAAACTATAAAATAAAACAAACTAAACTAAACTAAACTAACTAACCCAACCTAACCTAACTTAACCTAACCTAACATAAACTAAACTAATCTAACCTAACCTAACGTAACCTAACCTAAATAAAACTAAACTAAACTACACTAAACTACTAACTAAACTATAAACTAAACTTAACCTAACTATAAACAAAACTAAACAATACTAAACTAATCTATACTAACCTTAACTAACCTAACATAACCTAACCTAAACTAAACTAAACTAAACTAAACAAAACTAACCTATCCTAACCTAAACTAAAGTAAACAAAATAACTAATCTATAAACTTAACTATATACTAAACTAAACTAAACTATAAATAAACTATATACTAAACTATACTAAACTAAACTAAAAACTAAACTAAACTGAAAACTAAACTAAACTAAACCTTTCTAAACTAACCTAACCTAAACTAAACTAAACTAACCTAACCTAACCTAAACTAAACAAAACTAAACTATAAACTAAACTAAATTTGGCTAACCTAAGCTAACCTAACCTAACCTAACCTAACCTAAACGAAACTAAACCAAACTAAACTAAACCAAACAAAACTAAACTAAAATATAAATAAAATATAAACTAAACTATACTAAACTAAACTAACAACTAAACTAAACTAAAAACTAAACTAAACTGAAAACTAAACTAAAATAAACTAAACTAAACCTTTCTAACCTAACCTAACTTAACCTAACCTAACCTTAACTAAACTAAACTATAAACTCAACTAAACTATAAACTAAATTCAACTCTAAACTAAACTATAAACTAAACTGTACTAAACTATAAACTAAACTAAACTAAGCTAACCTAAGCTAACCTAACCTAAGCTAACCTAACCTAAACTAAACTAAACCAATGAAAATTAAACTAAAATAAAATCAACTAAACCATAAACTATACTATTAACTAAACTAAACTAAACTAAAGTATAAACTAAACTAAACTAAACTAACCTAACCTAAACTAACCTAACCTAAACTTAACTAATCTAACCTAAACTAACCTAACCTAAACTAAACTAAACTAAACGAAACTAAACTAAACTAAATTAAACTATAATCTAAACTGTAAACTAAACTAAATTAAACTAAACTAAACCTTTCTAACCACACCTAACCTAACCTAACCTAAACTAAACTAAACTAACCTAAGCTAAACTAAACTAAACTATAAACTAAACTAAACTAAACTATAAACTAAACTAAACTATAAACTATCTATAAACTAAACTAACCTAAACTATAAACTAAACTAAATTTAGCTAACCTAAGCAAACCTAATCTAACCTAACCTAACGTAAACGAAACTAAACCAAACTAACCTAAACCAAACAAAAATAAAATAAAATAAAATAAAATAAACCATAAACTAAACTAAACTAAACTAAACTAAATTAATTATCTAACCTAACCTAACCTAAACTAAACTAAACTAAACTATAAACTAAACTAAAATAAACTAAACTCAACCACCCCACCTAACCTAACCTAATTTAAGGTAAATTAAACTAACCTAACCTAAAATAAATTACACTAAACTAAACTAAACTATACTAAACTATAAACTAAAATAAACTAAACTATAAACTAAACTAAACTAAACTAATCTACCCTAACCTAATATAATCTAACCTAAACTGAACTAAACTAAACTAAACTAAACTATAAACTGAACTATAAACTAAAATAATTTAAACTATAAATTAATGTATAAACTAAACTACACTAAACTATAAAGTAAACTAAACTCAATTAAACTAAACTAAACTAAACTAACTTAACCTAACCTAACCTAACCTAAACTAAACTCAACAAAATTAAATTAAACTAAACTAAACTAAACTATAAACAAAACTAAATTAAACTAAACTAAACTAAACTAACCTAACCTAACCTAACATAACCTAACCTAAACTAAACTATACTACTATAAGTATAAACAAAACTAAACTAAACTAAGCTAAATTAAACTAAACTAACCTAACCTAACCTAAACTAAACTAAACTAAACGAAACTAAACCTTAAACTAAACTAAACTATAAACTAAACTAAACAATAAACTGAAATAAACTAAACTAAACTAAACTAAACTAACCTAATCTAACCTAACTTAACCTAACCCTATATAAACTAAACTAAACTAACCTAACCTTACGTAACCTAACCTAAACTAAACTAAACTTCAAACTAAAATATAAACTAAACTTAACTAAACTATAAACTAAACTAAACTATACTAAACTAAACTATACTGAACTAAACTATACTAACCTTACGTAACCTAACATAACCTAACCTAAACTAAACTAAACTAAACTTAATAAAACTAACGTAACCTAACCTATCCTAACCTAACCTAACGTAAACTAAACTAAACAAAACAAACTAAACTATAACCTTAACTATAAACTAAAATAAACTATATATAAATTATAAAGTAAACAAAATTAAACTATAAACTAAGCTAAACTAAACTTAACTAAACTAAATTAGACAAAACTAAACTAAGCTAAACTAAACTAAACTATAAACTAAACTATAAACTAAACTAAACTAAACTAAACTAAGCTAAACTAAACTAAACTAAAATATTATTAACTATAAACTAAACTAAACTAAACTTAACTATAAACTAAATTAAACTAAACTATAAATAAATTAAACAAACTAAACTAATCTAAACTAAACAAAACCTAACTATAAACTAAACTGTAACCTAAACAATAAACTAAACTAAACTATAAACCAATATAAACTAAAATATGAAACCTTCCTAACCTAACCTAACCTAACCTAACCTAAACTAAACTAAACTAAGCTAAACTAAACTAAACATAACTTTACTAAATGAAACTATATATTGAACTATAAACTAAATTAAATTAAACTATAAGTACAACTAAACTAAACAAAACTACACTATAAACTAAACTAAACTAAGTTAAACTAAACTAACTTAATCTAACCTAACCTAACTTAAACTAAACTAAATTAAACTAAATTATAAACTAAACTATAAACTAAAATATAAACTAAACGAAACTAAACTCAACTAAACTAAACTAAACTTAGCTCACCTAACCTAACTTAACCTAACCTAACCTAACTTAAACGAAACTAAACGTTAAAGTAAACTATAAACCAAATTAAACTAAACTAAAGTATAAACAAATTACACCAAACTAAACGAATATAACCTAAACTAACCTAAACTAAACTAATATACCCTAAACTAACCTAACCTAAACCAAACTAAACGAAACTAAACTGAACTAAATTATCTAACCTAACCTAACCTAACCTAACCTAAACTAAACTAAACATAAACTAAACTATAAACCAAACTAAAGTAAATAAAACTCAACTAACCTAACCTAACATAACCTAAACTAAAATAAATTAAACTAAACTAAACTAAACTATACTAAACTATAAACTAAACTAAACTAAACTATAAACTAAACTAAATTAATCAAACCTAACCTAACCTAACATAACCTAAACTGCACGAAACTAAACTAAACTGAACTAACCTAACCAAACCTTACCTAATCTAACCAAAACTAAAATAAACTAAACTATAAACTAAACTAATTTAAACTATAAATTAATCTATAAATTAAACTAAACTAAACTATAAACTAAACTAAATTAAATTAAACTAAACTAAACTAAACTAACCTAATCTAACCTAACCTAACCTAACCTAAATTAAACTGAACTAACCTAACCTAACTTAACCTAATGTAAACTAAACTAATATAAACTAAACTGAACCAAACTAAACTTTAAACTAAACTAAACTGTAAATAAACTATAAACTAAACTAAACTAAACTATGAACTAAACTAAACTAAACTAACCTAACTCAAACTAACGTAAACTAACCTAAAGTAAAGTAAACTAATCTAACCTAAACTGACCTATTCTAAACTAAACTAAACTAAACTAAACTAAATTATCTAACTTAACCTAACCTAACCTAACCTAACCTAAACTAAACTAAACTAAACTAAACTAACATAACCTAACCTAAACTAAATTAAACTAAACTATAAACTAAACTATAAACTAAACTAAAATAAACTAAACTCAACTAACCTAACCTAACCTAACCTAATCTAAAGTAAATTAAACTAACCTAACCTAAAATAAATTAAACTAAACTAAACTATAAACTAAAATAAGCTAAACTATAAACTAAATTAAACTAAACTAAACTAATCTAACCTAACCTAACCTAACCTAAACTGAACTCAACTAAACCAAACTAAACTAACCTAACCTAACCTAATCTAAACTAAACTAAACTAAACTAAACTATAAACTGAACTATAAACTAACCTAATTTAAACTATAAATTAATGTATAAACTAAACTACACTAAACTATAAAGTAAATTAAACTAATTTAAAGTAAACTAAACTAAACTGTGAACTAAACTAAACTAAACTAAACAAAACGAACCTAACCTAACCTAACCTAACTTAACCTAAATAAACTAAACAAAATAAACTAAAATATAAACTTAGCTATAAACTAAACTAAACTAAACTGAACTAAACTAACCAAACCTAACCTAAATTAAACTAAACTAAACTAACTTAACCTAACCTAACCTAACCTAACCTAAACTAAACTAAACTGAACTAAACTAAATTAAACTAAACTAAACTAAACTATAAACAAAACTAAATTAAAATAAACTAAACTAAACTAACCAAACCTAAACTAAACTAAACAAAGCGAAACTAAACTATAAACTAAACTAAACTATACACTATTAACTAAATTATCAATTAACTAAACTAAACTAAACTGAACGAAACGAAACTAAACTAACCTAACCTAACCTAACCTAAACTAAACTAACCTAACCTAACATAAACTAAACTAAACTAAACTAAACGGAGCTAAACTAAACTAAACTAAACTAAATTAAAGTAAACAAAACTATAAATTAAACTAACTATTAACTAAACTAAACTACAAACTAAAGTATAAACTAAACTATACAAAAATAAACTAACCAAACCTAACCTAACCTAACGTAAATTAAACTAAACTAAACTAACTTAACCTAACCTAACCTAACCTAACATAAACTAAACTGAAATAAACTAAATTAAACTAAACTAAACTAAACTATAAACAAAACTAAATTAATCTAAACTAAACTAAACTAACCTACTCTAACCTAACCTAATCTAACCTAAACTAAACTAAACTAAACTAAACTATAAACTGAACTATAAACTAAACTAATATAAAATATAAATTAATGTATAAACTAAACTACACTAAACTATAAAGTAAACTAAACTGAATTAAACTAAACTAAACTAAACTCACTTAACCTAACCTAACCTAACCTAAACTAAACTCAACTACATTAAATTAAACTAAACTAAACTAAACTATAAACAAAACTAAATTAAACTAAACTAAACTAACCTAACCTAACCTAACATAACCTAACCTAAACTAAACTATACTACTATAAGTATAAACAAAACTAAACTAAACTAAACTAAATTAAACTAAACTAACCTAACCTAACCTAACCTAATCTAAACCAAACTAAACGAAACTAAACCTTAAACTAAACTAAACTATTAACTAAACTAAACTATAAATTGAAATAAAATAAACTAAACTAAACTAAACTATCCTAACCTAACCTAACTTAACCTAACCTAACATAAATTAACTAAACTAACCTAACCTAATTTAACATAAACTAAACTAAACTAAACGAAACTAAACTAAACTATAAACTAAACTAAACTAAATTAAAATAAACTAGACTAACCTCACCTAACTTAACATTACCTTGGCTAATCTAAATTAAAGTAAACTAAACTAACCTAACCTAACATAAACTAACCTAAACTAAACTAAACTATACTAATCTATAGACTAAACTAAAGTAAACTAAACTAAATTAAACAAAACTGATATAACCTACACTACCCTTAATTAAACTAAACTAAACTATACTAAACTAAAAAAAACAAAATTTACTAAACAAAACTAAAATAAATTAAACTATAAACAAAACTATAAACTCAACTACACTATAAACTTAACTAAACTGACCTAACCTTTCCTAACCTAATCTAACCTAACCTAACATAACCTAAACTAAACTAAACTAAGCTAACTTAACCTAACCTAACCAAACGTAACCTAACCGAAACTAAACTAAACTAAACTAAACTTAACTATAAACTTAACTAAACCTAACTGAACTAGACTAACCTTACCTAACGTAACATAACCTAACCTAGGCTAACCTAAACTAAACTAAATGAAACTAACCTTACCTAGCCTAACCTAACCTAAATTAAACTAAACTAAAAAGACCTAACCTAAACCACCCTAAACTAAACTAAACTAAACTAAACCAAACAAAACAAAACTAAACTAAATTAAACTATAAACTAAACTATAAACTAAAATAACTATAAACTAAACTATAAACTAAAAGAAACTAAACTAAACTAAACTAAACTAACCTAACCTAACCTAACTTAACCTAACCTAACATAAACTAAACTAAACTAACCTAACCTAACGTTACCTAAAATAAACGAAACTAAACTAAACTAAATTATCTAACCTAACCTAACCTAACGTAACCTAAACTAAACTACACTAACACAACCTAACCTAAACTAAATTAAACTAAACTATAAACTAAACTAAACTATAAACTAAACTATAAAATAAAATAAATATACTAAACTCAACTAACGTAACCTAACCTAACCTAAGGTAAATTAAACTAAGCTAAACTAAAATAAAGTAAACTAAACTAAACTATACTAAACTATAAACTAAAATAAACTAAACTATAAAGTAAACTAAACTAAACTAATCTAACCTAACCTAACCTAACCTAAATTGAACTAAACTAAACTAAAATAAACTAACCTAACCTAACCTAACCTAACCTAATCTAACCTAAACTATACTAAACTAAACTATAAACTGAACTATTAACTAAATTAATTTAAACTATGAATTAATGTACAAACTAAACTACACTAAAATATAAATTAAACTAAACTAAATTAAACAAAACTAACCTAACCTAACCTAACCTAACCTAAACTAAACTGAACTAACCTAACCTAGCTTAACCTAAAATAAACTAAACTAAACTAAACTGAAATATAAACTAAACTTTAAACTAAACTAAACTAAACTGTAAATAAACTATAAACTAAACTAAACTAAACTATGAACTAAACTAAACTAAACTAAACTAAACAAAGCTAACCTATCCTAACTTAACCTAACTAACCTAACCTAACTTAAATAAATTAACTCAACAAAATAAACTAAACTATAAACTTAACTATAAACTAAACTAAACTAAACTAAACTACACTAACCAAACCTAACCTAAACTAAACTAAACTAAACTAAACTAACCTAACCTAACATAACCTAAACTAAACTAAACTAAACTAAACTATAAACAAAACTAAAATAAATAAACTAACCTAACCAAACCTAACCTAACCTAACCTACATTAAACCAAACTAAACTAACTTATCCTAACCTAACCTAAGCTAAACTAAACTGAACTTAACTAAACTAAACTAAACTATAAACAAAACTAAATTAAACTAAACTAAATTAAACTAACCTAACCTAACCTAACCTTACGTAACCTAACCTAAACTAAACTATACTAATCTAAAGTATAAACAAATTAAACTAAACTAAGCTAAATTAAACTAAATTAACCTAACCTAACCTAACCTAAACTGAACTAAACTAAACGAAACTAAACTATAAACGAAACTAAATTATAAACTGTTAACTAAACTGTCAATTAACTAAACTAAACTAAACTGAACGAAACGAAACTAAAATAAACTAACCTAACATAACCTAAACTACACTAAACTAACCTAACCTAACATAACATAAACTAAACTAAACTACAATAAACTCAGCTAAACTAAACTAACTAAATTCAATTAAACTAAACTAAACTATAAATTAAAATAACTGTAAACTAAACTAAACAAAACTAAACTGACCTAACTTAAAATACCCTAAACTAACCTAACCTAACCTAACAAAAACAAAACTAAAGTAAACTAAACTGAGCTAAACTAAACTAAACTAAACTAAATTAAACTAAACTAAACTATAAATTAAACTAACTATAAACTAAACTAAACAAAACTAAACTACCCTAACCTAACCTAACTTAACCTAACCTAACATAAATTAACTAAACTAACCTAACCTAACTTAACATAAACTAAACTAAACTAAACGAAACTAAACTAAACTTTAAACTAAACTATAAACTAAACTAAACTAAACTATAAACTAAACTAAAATAAACTAGTCTAACCTTACCTAAATTAACATAACCTTGGCTAATCTAAATTAAAGTAAACTAAACTAACCTAACTTAACATAAACTAAGTTAAACTAAACTAAACTAAACTATACTAACCTATAAACTAAACTAAACTAAACTAAACTAAACTGACCTAAACTAAACCACCCTAAACTAAATTAAACTAAACTTAACTAAACAAAACATAATTAACTAAACAAAACTAAACAAAATTAAACTATAAACTAAACTATAAACTCAACTAAACTATAAAGTAAACTAAACAAAATAACTAAACTATAAACTTAACTATAAACTAAACTAAACTAAACTATAAATAAACTACGTACTAAACTATACTAAACTAAACTAACAACTAAACTAAACTAAAAACTAAACTAAACTAAAATAAATAAATTAACCTAACCAAACCTAACCTAACCTAACCTAAATTAAACTAAACTAAACTAACTTAACATAAACTAACCTAACCTAAACTAAACTAAATTGAATAAACTAAATGAAATTAAAGTAAACTAAACTATAAACAAAACTAAATTAAACTAAACTAAACTAAACTAACCTAACCTAACCTAACCTTACCTAACCTAACCTAAACTAAACTATACTAATCCAAAGTATAAACAAAACTAAACTAAACTAAGCTAAATTAAACTAAACTAACCTAACCTAAACTAAACTAAACTAAACTAAACTGAGCTAAACTAAACTAAACTAAATTAAATTAAACTAAAGTAACTATAAATTAAACTAACTATAAACTAAACAAAACTAAACTATCCTAACCTAACCTAACTTAACCTAACCTAACATAAATTAACTAAACTCACCTAACATAACTTAACATAAACAAAACTAAACTAAACGAAATTAAACTAAACTATAAATTAACTATAAACTAAACTAAACTATAAACTAAACTAAACTAAAATAAACTAGACTAACATTACATGACTTAACATAACCTTCGCTAATCTGATTTAAAGTGAAATAAACTGCCCTAACTTAACATATACTAACCTTAACTAAACTAAACTAAAATACACTAACCTATAAACTAAACTAAACTAAACTAAACTGACCTAATCTAAACTACCCTAAACTAACCTAACCTAACCTAACCTAACCTAACTTAACCTAACATAAACAAAACGATACTAAACTAAACTGAGCTAAACTAAGCTAAACTAAACAAAACTAAATTAAACTAAACTAAACTATAAATTAAAATAACTAAAAACTAAATTAAACAAAACTAAACTCTCCTAACCTAACCTAACTTAACCTAAACTAACATTAATTAACTATACTAACCTAACATAACTTAACATAAACTAAACTAAACTAAACTAAACGAAACTAAACTAAATTATAAACTAAACTATAAACTAAACTAAACCATAAACTAAACTAAACTAAACTAAAATAAACTAGACTAACCTTACCTAACTTAATATAACCTTGGCTAATCTAAATTAAAGTAAACTAAACTAACCTAACCTAACCTAAACTAAACTAAACGAAACTATACTATAAAGTAAACTAAACTATAAACTATTAACTAAACTATCAATTAACTAAACTAAACTAAACTGAACGAAACGAAACTAAACTAACCTAAACTAACATAACCTAAACTAACATTAATTAACTATACTAACCTAACATAACTTAACATAAACTAAACTAAACTAAACGAAATTAAACTAAAGTATAAACTAAACTATAAACTAAACTAAATTATAAACTAAACTAAACCAAACAAAACTAAACTAAACCATTAACTAAACTATTAACTAAGTTAAGCTGAACTAAAGTATAAACTAAACTAAACTAAACTATGAACTAAACTAAACTAAACTGAGCTAAACTAAACTAAACTAAACTATACATTAAACTAACTATAAACTAAACTAAACAAAACTAAACTATCCTAACCTAACCTAACTTAACCTAACCTAACATAACTTAACATAAACTAAACTAAACTAAACGAAATTAAACTAAAGTATAAACTAAACTATAAACTAAACTAAATTATAAACTAAACTAAACCAAACAAAACTAAACTAAACCATTAACTAAACTATTAACTAAGTTAAGCTGAACTAAAGTATAAACTAAACTAAACTAAACTATGAACTAAAGTAAACTAAACTAAACCAAACAAAACTAACCTAACCTATCCTAACCTAACCTAACCTAATTTAACCTAAATTAACTAAAAAATAAACTAAACTATAAACTTAACTATAAACTAAACTAAACTAAACTAAACTAACCAAACCTAACCTAACCTTTTCTAACCTAACCTAACCTAAACTAAACTAAAATAAGCTAAACTAACCTAACCTAACTGAACGTAACCTAACCGAAACTAAACTAAACTTAACTATAAACTAAACTAAACTAAACTAAACCTAACTAAACTAGACTAACCTTACCTAACCCAACATAACGAAACCTAAGCTAAACTATACTAAAGTAAACGAAACTAACCTTACCTAACCAAACCTAACCTAACCTAAAATAAATTAAACTAAACAGACCTAACCTAAACTACCCAAAACTAAACTAAACTAAACTAAACAAAACAAAACTAAACTAAATTAAACTATAATCTAAACTATAAACTAAACTATAAACTAAAATAAACAAAACTAAACTAAAATAACTAACCTAACCAAACCTAACTTAACCTAACCTAACATAAACTAAACTAATCTAAACTAACGTAACCTAACCTAAACTAAACTACACTAAACTAAATAAAACTACAAATTAAACTATAAACTAAACTTAACCTAACTATAAACTAAACTAAACTAAACTATACAAAAATAAACTATACTAACCTTACCTATTCTAACATAACCTATCCTAAACTAAATTAAACCAAACTAAACAAAACTAACCTATCCTAACCTAAACTAAACTAAACAACATAACTAAACTATAAACTTAACTATAAACTAAACTAAATTAAACTATAAATAAACTCTGTACTAAACTATACTAAACTAAACTAACAACTAAACTAAACTAAAAACTAAACTAAACTGAAAACTAAACTAAACTAAACTAAACTAAACCTTTCTAACCTAACCTAACCTAACCTAAACTAAACTAAACTAACCTAACCTAATCTAACCTAAACTAAACTAAACTATAAACTAAACTAAACTATAAACTAAACTAAACTAAAAACTAAACTATAAACTAAACCAAACTAAACTATAAACTAAACTAAATTTAGCTACCCTAAGCTAACCTAACCTAACCTAACCTAACCTAAACGAAACTAAACGAAACTAAACTAAACCAAACAAAACTAAACTAAACAAAACTAACCTAACGTAACCTAACCTAACTTAACCTAAATTAACTAAACAAAATAAACTAAACTATAAATAAACTATATACTAAACCATACTAAACTAAACTAACAACTAAACTAAACTAAAACCTAAACTAAACTGAAAATCAAACTAAACTAAATTAAACTAAACGTTTCTAACCTAACCTAACCTAAACTAAACTAAACTAACCTAACCTAAACTAAACTAAACTATAAACTATACTAAACTATAAACTAAACTAAATTTAGCTAACCTAAGCTAACCTAACCTAACTTAACCTAAACGAAACTAAACCAAACTAAACTAAACCAAACAAATTAACTAAAATAAAATAAACTAAACCATTAACTAAATTATTAACTAAACTAAACTAAAGTATAAACTAAACTAAACTAAACAAAATAACCTAACCTAACATAACCTAAAATGAACTAAACTAAACTAAACTAAACTAACCTTACCTAATCTAATCTAACCAAAACTAAACTAAACTAAACTATAAACTAATCTATAAACTAAACTAAGATATACTAAACTCAACTAACCTAACCTAACCTAACCTAAGGTAAATTAAACTAACCTAACCTAAAATAAATTAAACTAAACTAACTTAAACTATATTAAATTATAAACTAAAATAAACTAAACTATAAACTAAACTAAACTAAACTAAACTATGCTAAACTATAAACTAAAATAAACTAAACTATAAACTAAACTAAACTAACCTAACCTACCCTAACCTAACCTAATCTAACCTAAACTAAACTAAACTATACTAAACAATAAACTGAAATATTAACTAAACTAATTTAAACTATAAATTATGTATAAACTAAACTGCACTAAACTGTAAACTAAACTAAACTAAATTAAACTAAACTAAACTAACCTAACCTAACCTAAACTAAACTAAACTGAACTAACCTAACCTAACCTAACCTAAAATAAACTAAACTAAACTAACCTGAACTATAAACTAAACTTTAAAATAAACTAAACTAAACTAAAAAAAACTAACCTAACCTAACCTAACCCAACTTAACCTAAATTAACTAAACAAAATAAACTAAACTATAAACCTAACTATAAACTAAACTAAACTAAACTAAACTAACCAAACCTAACCTAACCTTTTATAACCTAACCTAACCTAAACTAAACCTAACTAAGCTATACTAACCTAAACTAACCGAACGTAACCTAACAGAAACTAAACTAAACTAAACTAAATTTAACTATAGACTTAACTAAACTAAACTAAATCTAACTAAACTAGACTAACCTTACCTAACCTAAAATAACGAAACCTAAGCTAACCTATACGAAAGTAAACGAAACTAACCTAACATAACCTAACCTAAACTAAACTAAACTAAACCAAACTAAACAAAACTAACCTATCGTAACCTAAACTAAAGTAAACAAAATAACTAATCTATAAACTGAACTATATACTAAACTAAACTAAACTATAAATAAACTATATACTAAACTATACTAAACTAAATTAAACCTTTCTAAACTAACCTAACCTAAACTAAACTAAACTAACCTAACCTAACCTAAACTAACCAAAACTAAACTATAAACTAAACTAAATTTGGCTAACCTAAGCTAACCTAACCTAACCTAACCTAACCTAAACGAAACTAAACCAAACTAAACTAAACCAAACAAAACTAAACTAAAATATAAATAAAATATAAACTAAACTATACTAAACTAAACTAATAACTAAACTAAACTAAAAACTAAACTAAACTGAAAACTAAACTAAAATAAACTAAACTAAACTTTTCTAACCTAACCTAACCTAACCTAACCTAACCCAACTTAACCTAAATTAACTAAACAAAATAAACTAAACTATAAACTTAACTATAAACTAAACTAAACTAAATTAAAATAAACTAACCAAACCTAACCTAACCTTTTAAAACCTAACCTAACCTAAGCTAAACTAAACTAAGCTAAACTAACCTAAACTAACCGAACGTAACCTAACCGAAACTAAACTAAACTAAACTAAACTTAACTACAGACTTAACTAAACTAAACTAAACCTAACTAAACTAGACTAACCTTACCTAACCTAACATAACGAAACCTAAGCTAACCTATACTAAAGTAAACGAAACTAACCTTACCTAACCTAAACTAGCCTAACCTAAAATAAATTAAACTAAACAGACCTAACCTAAACTACCCTAAACTAAACTAAACTAAACTAAACAAAACAAATCTAAACTAAATTAAACTATAAATTAAACTAAACTATAAAATAAAATAAACAAAACTAAACTAAACTAACCTAACCTAACCTAACTTAACCTAACCTAACATAAACTAAACTAATCTAACCTAACCTAACGTAACCTAACCTAAATTAAATTGAACTAAACTAAACTAAACTACAAACTAAACTATAAACTAAACTTAACCTAACTATAAACTAAACTAAACTATACTAAACTAAACTATACTAACCTTACCTAACATAACATAACCTAACCTAAACTAAACTAAACTAAACTAAATTAAACAAAACTAACCTATCCTAACCTAAACTAAAGTAAACAAAATAACTAATCTATAAACTTAACTATAAACTAAACTAAACTAAACTATAAATAAACTATATACTAAACTATACTAAATTAAACTAACAACTAAACTAAAATAAAAACTAAACTAAACTGAAAACTAAACTAAACTAAACCTTTCTAAACTAACGTAACCTAAACTAAACTAAACTAACCTAACATAACCTAAACTAAACAAAACTAAACTATAAACTAAACTAAATTTAGCTAACCTAAGCTAAGCTAACCTAACCTAACCTAACCTAAACAAAACTAAACCAAACTAGACTACACCAAACAAAACTAAACTAAAATATAATAAACTAAACCATTAACTAAATTAAACTAAACTAAAGTATAAACTAAACTAAAAAAAACTAACCTAACCTAACATAACCTAAACTGAACCAAACTAAACTAAACTAAACTAACCTAACCTAACCTAACCTATTCTAACCAAAACTAAACTAAACTAAACTATAAACTGAACTATAAACTAAACTAATTTAAACTATAATTTAATCTATAAATTAAACTAAACTAAACTATAAATTAAACTAAACTAAATTAAACTTAACTAAACTAAATTAACCTAATCTAACCTAACCTAAGCTAACCTAAATTAAACTCAACTAACCTAACCTAATGTAAACTAAACTAAACTAAACTAAACTGAACAAAAACTAAACTTTAAACTAAACTAAACTAAACTGTAAATAAACTATAAACTAAACTAAACTTAACTATGAACTAAACTAAACTGAACTAAACTAAACTAAACTAAACTATAAACAAAACTAAATTAAACTAAACTAAACTAAACTAACCTAACCTAACATAACCTTACGTAACCTAACCTAAACTAAACTATACTAATCTAAAGTATAAACAAATTAAACTAAACTAAGCTAAATTAAACTAAACTAACCTAACCTAACCTAACCTAAACTAAACTAAACTAAACGAAACTAAACTATAAAATAAACTAAACTATAAACTGTTAACTAAACTATCAATTAACTAAACTAAACTAAACTGAACGAAACGAAACTAAAATAAACTAACCTAACATAACCTAAACTACACTAAACTAACCTAACCTAACATAACACAAACTAAACTAAACTACAATAAACTCAGCCATACTAAACTAAACTAAATTCAATTAAACTAAACTAAACTATAAATTAAAATAACTATAAACTAAACTAAACAAAACTAAACTGACCTAACCTAAAATACCCTAAACTAACCTAACCTAACCTAACCTAACATAAACAAAACTAATTTAAACTAAACTGAGCTAAACTAAACTAAACTAAACTAAACTAAATTAAACTAAACTAAACTATAAATTAAACTAACTATAAACTAAACTAAACAAAACTAAACTACCCTAACCTAACCTAGCTTAACCTAACGTAAAACAAATTAACTAAACTAACCTAACCTAACTTAACATAAACTAAACTAAACTAAACGAAACTAAACTAAATTTTAAACTAAATTATAAACTAAACTAAACTATAAACTAAACTAAAATAAACTAGACTAACCTTACCTAACTCAACATAACCTTGGCTAATCTAAATTAAAGTAAACTAAACTAACCTAACTTAACATAAACTAAGCTAAACTAAACTAAACTAAACTATACTAACCTATAAACTAAACTAAACTAAACTAAACTGACCTAAACTAAACAACCCTAAACTAAATTAAACTAAACTTAACTAAACAAAACATAATTAACTAAACAAAACTAAACAAAATTAAACTATAAACTAAACTATAAACTCAACTAAACTATAAACTAAACTAAACTAAACTAAACTAGCCTAACCTTTTTTAACCTAACCTAACCTAACTAAACTAAATTAAGCTAAATAAACCTAACGTAACCAAACGTAACCTAACCGAAACTAAACTAAACTAAACGAAACTAAACTTAACTATAGACTTAACTAAACTAAACTAAACCTAACTAAACTAGACTAACCTTACCTAACCTAACATAACGAAACCTATGCTAACGTAAACTAAAGTAAACGAAAGTAACCTTACCTCACCTAACCTAACCTAACCTAAAATAAATTAAACTAAACAGACCTAACCTAAACTACCCTAAACTAAACTAAACTAAAGTAAACAAAACAAAACTAAACTAAATTAAACTATAATCTAAACTATAAACTAAACTAAAGTATAAACTAAAATAAACAAAACTAAACTAAACTAACTAACCGAACGTAAACTAACTTAACCTAACCTAGCATAAATTAAACTAATCTAACCTAACCTAGCGTAACCTAACCTAAACTAAACTAATATAAACTAAACTAAACTACAGACTAAAATATAAACTAAACTTAACATAACTATAAACTAAACTAAACTAAACGATACTAAACTAAACTATACTAACCTTACCTAACCTAACATAACCTAACCTAAACTAAATTAAACTAAACTAAACAAAACTAACCTATCCTAAACTAAACAAAATAACTAAACTATAAACTTAACTATAAACTAAACTAAACTAAAAACTAAACTAAAATGAAAACTAAACTAAATTAAACTAGACTAAATCTTTCTAACCTAACCTAACCTAACCTAACCTAACTTCAACTAAACTAAACTAACCTAAACTAACCTAAACTAAACTAAACTAAACTATAAACTAAACTAAACTAAACTATAAACTAAACTAAACTATAAACTATCTATAAATTAAACTAAACTAAACTATAAACTAAACTAAATTTAGCTAACCTAAGCTAACCTAATCTAAGCTAACCTAACGTAAACGAAACTAAACCAAACTAAACTAAACTAAAATAAAATAAACTAAACCATAAACTAAACTAAACTATACCAAAAGTATAAACTAAAATAAACTAAACTATAAACTAAACTAAACTAAACTAATCTACCCTAACCTAACCTAACCTAACCTAACCTAAACTGAACTAAACTAAACTAAACTAAAATAGCCTACTCTAACCTAACCTAATCTAACCTAAACTAAACTAAATTAAACTAAACGAAACTATAAACTGAACTATAAACTAAACTAATTTAAACTATAAATTAATGTATAAATTAACTACACTAAACTATAAAGTAAACTAAACACAATTAAATTAAACTAAACTAACTTAACCTAACCTAACCTAACCTAAACTAAACTCAACTAAATTAAATTAAACTAAACTAAACTATAAACAAAACTAAATTAAACTAAACTAAACTAAACTAACCTAACCTAACCTAACCTAAACTAAACGAAACTAAACGAAACTAAAACTTAAACTAAACTAAACTATAAACTAAACTAAACTATAAACTGAAATAAAATAAACTAAACTAAACTAAACTATCCTAACCTAACCTAACTTAACCTAACCTAACATAAATTAACTAAACTAACCTCTAACTTAACATAAACTAAACTAAACGAAACTAAACTAAACTATAAACTAAACTAAACTATAAACTAAACTAAACTAAATTAAAATAAACTAGACTAACCTCACCTAACTTAACATTACCTTGGCTAATCTAAATTAAAGTAAACTAAACTAACCTAACTTAACATAAACTAACCTAAACTAAACTATACTAATCTATAGACTAAACTAAAGTAAACTAAACTAAACTAAACTAAACTAAACTAAACTAAACTATACTAAACTAAAAAAAACAAAATGAACTAAACAAAACTAAAATAAATTAAACTATAAACAAAACTATAAACTCAACTACACTATAAACTTAACTAAACTAACCTAACCTTTCCTAACCTAATCCAACCTAACCTAACCTAACCTAAACTAAACTAAGCTAAACTAACCTAACCTAACCAAACGTAACCTAACCGAAACTAAACTAATCTAAACTAAACTAAACTAAACTTAACTATAAACTTAACTAAACCTAACTGAACTAGACTAACCTTACCTAACGTAACATAACCTAACCTAAGCTAACCTAAACTAAACAAAATGAAACTAACCTTACCTAGCCTAACCTAACCTAAATTAAACTAAACTAAACAGACCTAACCTAAACTACCCTAAACTAAACTAAACTAAACAAAACCAAACAAAACAAAACTAAACTAAATTAAACTATAAACTAAACTATAAACTAAAATAACTATAAACTAAACTAAACTATAAACTAAAATAAACTAAACTAAACTAAACTAAACTAACCTAACCTAACCTAACTTAACCTAATCTAACATAAACTAAACTAAACTAACCTAACCTAACGTAACGTAACCTAAACTAAACTAAACTAAACTAAACTAAACCACAAACTAAACTATAAACTAAACTTAACTAAACTATAAACTAAACTAATCCATACTAAACTAACCTAACCTAACCTAACCTAAACGAAACTAAACGAAACTAAACTAAACCAAACAAAACTAAACTAAACATAACTAACCTAACCTAACCTAACCTAACTTAACCTAAATTAACTAAACAAAATAACCTAAACTATAAACTTAACTATAAACTAAACTAAATTAAACTAAACTAACCAAACCTAACATAAACTTTCTAACATAACTCAACCTAAACTAAACTAAACTAAGCTAAACTAACCTAACCTAACCGAACGTAACCTAACCGAAACTAAACTAAACTAAACTTAACTATAAACGTAACTAAACTAAACTAAACCTAACTAAACTAGAATAACCTTCTCTAACCAAATATAACGAAACCTAGGCTAACCTATACTAAAGTAAACGAAACTAACCTAACCTAACCTAACCTAAAGGAAACTAAACCAAACAAATTAACTAAAATAAAATAAACTAAACCATTAACTAAATTATTAACTAAACTAAACTAATGTATAAACTAAACTAAACTAAACTAAAATAACCAAACCTAACCTAACATAACTTAAAATGAACTAAACTAAACTAAACTAAACTAACCTAACCTAACCTAATCTAACAAAAACTAAACTAAACTAAACTATAAACCAATCTATAAACTAAACTAAAATATACTAAATTCAACTAACCTAACCTAACCTAACCTAAGGTAAATTAAACTAACCTAACCTAAAATAAATTAAACTAAACTAACTTAAACTATACTAAATTATAAACTAAAATAAACTAAGCTATAAACTAAACTAAACTAAACTATGCTAAACTATAAACTAAAATAAACTAAACTATAAACTAAACTAAACTAAACTAACCAAACCTACCCTAACCTAAACTAATCTAACCTAATCTAACCTAAACTAAACTAAACTATACTAAACAATAAACTGAAATATTAACTAAACTAATTTAAACTATAAATTAATGTATAAACTACACTGCACTAAACTATAAACTAAACTAAACTAAATTAAACTAAACTAAACTAACCTAACCTAACCTAACCTAAACTAAACTGAACTAACCTAACCTAACCTAACCTAAAATAAACTAAACTAAACCAACCTGAACTATAAACTAAACTTTAAATTAAACTAAACTAAACTAAACTGTAAATAAACTATAAATTAAACTAAACTAAACTATGAACTAAACTAAACTAAACTAAACTAAACTAAACTAACCAAACCTAACCTAACCTTTTATAACCTAACCTAACCTAAGCTAAACTAAACTAAGCTAAACTAACCTAAACTAACCGAACGTAACCTAACCGAAACTAAACTAAACTAAACTAAACTTAACTATAGACTTAACTAAACTAAACTAAACCTAACTAAACTAGACTAACCTTACCTAACCTAACATAACGAAACCTAAGCTAACATATACTAAAGTAAACGAAACTAACCTTACCTAACCTAAACTAACCTAACCTAAAATAAATTAAACTAAACAGACCTAACATAAACTACCCTAAACTAAACTAAACTAAACTAAACAAAACAAATCTAAAATAAATTAAACTATAATCTAAACTATAAATTAAACTAAACTATAAAATAAAATAAACAAAACTAAACTAAACTAACTAACCTAACCTAACCTAACTTAACCTAACCTAAATTAAATTGAACTAAACTAAACTAAACTACAAACTAAACTATAAACTAAACTTAACCTAACTATAAACTAAACTAAACTATACTAACCTTACCTAACATAACATAACCTAACCTAAACTAAACTAAACTAAACTAAATTAAACAAAACTAACCTATCCTAACCTAAACTAAAGTAAACAAAATAACTAATCTATAAACTTAACTATAAACTAAACTAAACTAAACTATAAATAAACTATATACTAAACTATACTAAATTAAATTAACAACTAAACTAAACTAAAAACTAAACTAAACTAAACTGAAAACTAAACTAAACTAAACCTTTCTAAACTAACGTAACCTAAACTAAACTAAACTAACCTAACCTAACCTAAACTAAACAAAATTAAACTATAAACTAAACTAAATTTAGCTAACCTAAGCTAACCTAACCTAACCTAACCTAACCTAAACAAAACTAAACCAAACTAAACTACACCAAACAAAACTAAACTAAAATATAATAAACTAAACCATTAACTAAATTAAACTAAACTAAAGTATAAACTAAACTAAAAAAAACTAACCTAACCTAACCTAACCTAAAATAACCTAAACTGAACCAAACTAAACTAAACTAAACTAACCTAACCTAACCTAACCTATTCTAACCAAAACTAAACAAAACTAAACTATAAACTGAACTATAAACTAAACTAATTTAAACTATAATTTAATCTATAAATTAAACTAAACTAAACTATAAACTAAACTAAACTAAATTAAACTTTACTAAACTAAATTAACCTAATCTAACCTAACCTAAGCTAACCTAAATTAAACTCAACTAACCTAACCTAATGTAAACTAAACTAAACTAAACTAAACTGAACAAAAACTAAACTTTAAACTAAACTAAACTAAACTGTAAATAAACTATAAACTAAACTAAACTTAACTATGAACTAAACTAAACCGAACTGAACTAAACAAACCTAACATAACCTAACCGAACCTAACCTCACCTACATTAACTAAAGAAAATAAACTAAACTATAAACTTAACCTTAAACTAAACTAAACTAAGCTATAAATAAACTATAAACTAAACAAAATTAATCTATAAACTAAGCTAAACTAAACTTAACTAAACTAAACTAGTCAAAATTAAAATAAGCTAAACTAAACTCAACTAAACTATAAACTAAACTAAACAAATTAATCTAAACTATAAACTAAAATAACTAAACTATTAGCCAAATTAAACTAAACTAAAATAATCCTTCCTAACCTAACCTAACCTAACTTAAACTAACCTAAACTAAACTAAACTAGACAAAACTAAACTAAGCTAAACTAAACTAAACATAACTTTAGTAAACGAAACTATATAATGAACTATAAACTAAACTAAATTAAACTATAAACTAAACTTTAAACTAAACTAAACTAACCTGTAAATAAACTATAAACTAAACTAAACTAGGAACTAAAATAAACTAAACTAAACAAAACTAACCTAACCTAACCTAACATAAACAAAACAAAACTAAACTAAACTAAACTAGACTAAACAAAACTAAATTAAACTAAACTAAAATATAAATTAAACTAACTATAAACTAAACTAAACAAAACAAAACTATCCTAACCTAACCTAACTTAACCTAACTTAACATAAATTAACTAAACTAACCTAACCTAACCTAACCTAACATAAACTAAACTAAACGAAACTAAACTATAAACTGAACTATTAACTAAACTAATTTAAACTATAAATTAATTTATAAACTAAACTACACTAAACTATAAACTAAACTAAACTAAATTAAACTAAACTCACCTAACCTAACGTAACCTAACCTAAACTAAACTGAACTAACCTAACCTAACTTAACCTAAACTAAACTAAACTAAACTAAACTGAAATATAAACTAAACTTTAAACTAAACTAAACTAAACTGTAAATAAACTATAAACTAAACTAAACTAAACTAAACTATGAACTAAACTAAACTAAACTAAACTAAACAAAGCTAACCTAACCTAACCTAACCTAACTTAAATAAATTAACTGAACAAAATAAACTAAACTATAAAATTAACTATAAACTAAACTAAACTAAACTAAACTAACCAAACCTAACCTAAACTAAACTAAACTAAACTAACCTAACCTAACCTAACCTAAATTAAACCAAACTAAACTAACTTAACCTAACCTAACCTAACCTAAACTAAACTGAACTAAACTAAACTAAACTATAAACAAAACTAAATTAAACTAAACTAAACTAAACTAACATAACCTAACCTAACCTTACGTAACCTAAGCTAAACTAAACTATACTAATCTAAAGTATAAACAAAACTAAACTAAATTAAGCTAAACTAAACTAAACTAACCTAACCTAACCTAACCTAAACTAAACTAAACGAAACTAAACTATTAACTAAACTAAACTATAAACTGTTAACTAAACTATCAATTAACTAATCTAAACCAAACTGAACGAAACGAAACTAAACTAAACTAACCTAACATAACCTAAACTACACTAAACTAACCTAACCTAACATAACATAAACTAAACTAAACTACAATAAACTCAGCTAAACTAAACTAAATTAATTAAATTAAACTAAACTAAACTATAAATTAAACTAACTATACACTAAACTAAACAAAACAAAACTATCCTAACCTAACCTAACTTAACCTAACCTAACATAAATTAACTAAACTAACCTAACCTAACTTAACATAAATTAAACTAAACTAAAGGAAGTTAAAGTAAACTATAAACTAAACTATAAACATAACTAAACTATAAACTAAACTAAACCTAACTAAACTGACCTAACCTAAAATACCCTAAACTAACCTAACCTAACCTAACCAAACATAAACTAAACTAAAGTAAACTAAACTGAGCTAAACTAAACTAAACTAAACTAAATTAAACTAAACTAAACTATAAATTAAACTTACTATAAACTAAACTAAACCAAACTAAACTAAACTAAACTAAAATAAACTAGACTAACCTTACCTAACTAAACATAACCTTGGCTAATCTAAATTGAAGTAAACTAAACTAACCTAACTTAACATAAACTAAGCTAAACTAAACTAAACTAAACTAAACTATACTAACCTATAAACTAAACTAAACTAAACTAAACTAAACTGACCTAACCTAAACAACCCTAAACTAAATTAAACTAAACTTAACTAAACAAAACATAATTAACCTAACAATACTAAACAAAATTAAACTATAAACTAAACTATAAACTAAACGAAACTAATCTAAACTAACCTAACCTTTTTTAACCTAACCTAACCTATCATAACTAAACTAAATTAAGCTAAATTAACCTATCCTAACCGAACGTAACCTAACCGAAAGTAAACTAAACTAAACTAAACTTAACTATAAGCTTAACTAAACTAAACTAAACCTAACTAAACTAGACTAACCTTACCTAACCTAACATAACGAAACCTATGCTAACCTAAATTAAAGTAAACGAAAGTAACCTTACCTAACCTAACCTAACCTAACCTAACCTAAAATAAATTAAACTAAACAGACCTAACCTAAACTACCTTAAACTAAACTAAACTAAAGTAAACAAAACAAAACTAAACTAAATTAAACTATAATCTAAACTATAAACTGAACTAAAGTATAAACTAAAATAAACAAAACTAAACTAAACTAACTAACCGAACGTAAACTAACTTAACCTAACCTAACATAAACTAAACTAATCTAACCTAACCTAGCGTAACCTAACCTAAACTATACTAATCTAAACTAAACTAAACTACAAACTAAACTATAAACTAAACTTAAGCTAACTATAAACTAAACTAAACTAAACGATACTAAACTAAACTATACTAACCTTACCTAACCTAACATAACCTAACCTAAACTAAACTAAACTAAACAAAACTAACCTATCCTAAACTAAACAAAATAACTAAACTATAAACTTAACTATAAACTAAACTAAACTAAACTATAAATAAACTATATACTAAACTATACTAAACTAAACTAACAACTAAACTAAACTAAAAACTAAACTAAATTGAAAACTAAACTAAATTAAACTAAACTAAACCTTTCTAACCACACCTAACCTAACCTAACCTAAACTAAACTAAACTAACCTAAGCTAAACTAAACTAAACTATAAACTAAACTAAACTAAACTATAAACTAAACTAAACTATAAACTATCTATAAACTAAACTAACCTAAACTATAAACTAAACTAAATTTAGCTAACCTAAGCAAACCTAATCTAACCTAACCTAACGTAAACGAAACTAAACCAAACTAACCTAAACCAAACAAAACTAAAATAAAATAAAATAAACTAAACCATAAACTAAACTAAACTAAACTAAACTAAATTAATTATCTAACCTAACCTAACCTAAACTAAACTAAACTAAACTATAAACTAAACTAAAATAAACTAAACTCAACCACCCCACCTAACCTAACCTAATTTAAGGTAAATTAAACTAACCTAACCTAAAATAAATTACACTAAACTAAACTAAACTATACTAAACTATAAACTAAAATAAACTAAACTATAAACTAAACTAAACTAAACTAATCTACCCTAACCTAATATAATCTAACCTAAACTGAACTAAACTAAACTAAACTAAACTATAAACTGAACTATAAAATAAAATAATTTAAACTATAAATTAATGTATAAACTAAACTACACTAAACTATAAAGTAAACTAAACTCAATTAAACTAAACTAAACTAAACTAACTTAACCTAACCTAACCTAACCTAAACTAAACTCAACAAAATTAAATTAAACTAAACTAAACTAAACTATAAACAAAACTAAATTAAACTAAACTAAACTAAACTAACCTAACCTAACCTAACATAACCTAACCTAAACTAAACTATACTACTCTAAGTATAAACAAAACTAAACTAAACTAAGCTAAATTAAACTAAACTAACCTAACCTAACCTAAACTAAACTAAACTAAACGAAACTAAACCTTAAACTAAACTAAACTATAAACTAAACTAAACAATAAACTGAAATAAACTAAACTAAACTAAACTAAACTAACCTAATCTAACCTAACTTAACCTAACCCTATATAAACTAAACTAAACTAACCTAACCTTACGTAACCTAACCTAAACTAAACTAAACTTCAAACTAAACTATAAACTAAACTTAACTAAACTATAAACTAAACTAAACTATACTAAACTAAACTATACTGAACTAAACTATACTAACCTTACGTAACCTAACATAACCTAACCTAAATTAAACTAAACTAAACTTAATAAAACTAACCTAACCTAACCTATCCTAACCTAACCTAACGTAAACTAAACTAAACAAAACAAACTAAACTATAACCTTAACTATAAACTAAAATAAACTATATATAAATTATAAACTAAACAAAATTAAACTATAAACTAAGCTAAACTAAACTTAACTAAACTAAATTAGACAAAACTAAACTAAGCTAAACTAAACTAAACTATAAACTAAACTATAAACTAAACTAAACTAAACTAAATTAAGCTAAACTAAACTAAACTAAAATATTATTAACTATAAACTAAACTAAACTAAACTTAACTATAAACTAAATTAAACTAAACTATAAATAAATTAAACAAACTAAACTAATCTAAACTAAACTAAACCTAACTATAAACTAAATTGTAACCTAAACAATAAACTAAACTAAACTATATACCAATATAAACTAAAATATGAAACCTTGCTAACCTAACCTAACCTAACCTAACCTAACCTAAACTAAACTAAACTAAGCTAAACTAAACTAAACATAACTTTACTAAATGAAACTATATATTGAACTATAAACTAAATTAAATTAAACTATAAGATCAACTAAACTAAACAAAACTACACTATAAACTAAACTAAACTAAGTTAAACTAAACTAACTTAATCTAACCTAACCTAACTTAAACTAAACTAAATTAAACTAAATTATAAACTAAACTATAAACTAAAATATAAACTAAACGAAACTAAACTCAACTAAACTAAACTAAACTTAGCTAACCTAACCTAACTTAACCTAACCTAACCTAACTTAAACGAAACTAAACGTTAAAGTAAACTATAAACCAAATTAAACTAAACTAAAGTATAAACAAACTACACCAAACTAAACGAATATAACCTAAACTAACCTAAACTAAACTAATATACCCTAAACTAACCTAACCTAAACCAAACTAAACGAAACTAAACTGAACTAAATTATCTAACCTAACCTAACCTAACCTAACCTAACCTAAACTAAACTAAACATAAACTAAACTATAAACCAAACTAAAGTAAATAAAACTCAACTAACCTAACCTAACATAACCTAACCTAAAGTAAACTAAACTAACCTAACCTAAAATAAATTAAACTAAACTAAACTAAACTATACTAAACTATAAACTAAACTAAACTAAACTATAAACTAAACTAAATTAATCAAACCTAACCTAACCTAACATAACCTAAACTGAACGAAACTAAACTAAACTGAACTAACCTAACCAAACCTAACCTAATCTAACCAAAACTAAAATAAACTAAACTATAAACTAAACTAATTTAAACTATAAATTAATCTATAAATTAAACTAAACTAAACTATAAACTAAACTAAATTAAATTAAACTAAACTAAACTAAACTAACCTAATCTAACCTAACCTAACCTAACCTAAATTAAACTGAACTAACCTAACCTAACTTAACCTAATGTAAACTAAACTAATATAAACTAAACTGAACCAAACTAAACTTTAAACTAAACTAAACTGTAAATAAACTATAAACTAAACTAAACTAAACCAAACTAACCTAACTCAAACTAACGTAAACTAACCTAAAGTAAAGTAAACTAATCTAACCTAAACTAACCTATTCTAAACTAAACTAAACTAAACTAAACTAAATTATCTAACTTAACCTAACCTAACCTAACCTAAACTAAACTAAACTAAACTAAACTAACATAACCTAACCTAAACTAAATTAAACTAAACTATAAACTAAACTATAAACTAAACTAAAATAAACTAAACTCAACTAACCTAACCTAACCTAACCTAACCTAATCTAAGGTAAATTAAACTAACCTAACCTAAAATAAATTAAACTAAACTAAACTATAAACTAAAATAAGCTAAACTATAAACTAAATTAAACTAAACTAAACTAATCTAACCTAACCTAACCTAACCTAAACTGAACTCAACTAAACCAAACTAAACTAACCTAACCTAACCTAATCTAAACTAAACTAAACTAAACTAAACTATAAACTGAACTATAAACTAACCTAATTTAAACTATAAATTAATGTATAAACTAAACTACACTAAACTATAAAGTAAATTAAACTAATTTAAAGTAAACTAAACTAAACTGTGAACTAAACTAAACTAAACTAAACAAAACTAACCTAACCTAACCTAACCTAAATTAAACTAAACTAAACTAACTTAACCTAACCTAACATAACCTAACCTAACCTAAACTAAACTAAACTGAACTAAACTAAATTAAACTAAACTAAACTAAACTATAAACAAAACTAAATTAAAATAAACTAAACTAAACTAACCAAACCTAAACTAAACTAAACAAAGCTAAACTATAAACTAAACTAAACTATACACTATTAACTAAATTATCAATTAACTAAACTAAACTAAACTGAACGAAACGAAACTAAACTAACCTAACCTAACCTAACCTAAACTAAACTAACCTAACCTAACATAAACTAAACTAAACTAAACTAAACGGAGCTAAACTAAACTAAACTAAACTAAACTAAATTAAAGTAAACAAAAATATAAATTAAACTAACTATTAACTAAACTAAACTACAAACTAAACTATAAACTAAACTATACAAAAATAAACTAACCAAACCTAACCTAACCTAACGTAAATTAAACTAAACTAAACTAACTTAACCTAACCTAACCTAACCTAACATAAACTAAACTGAAATAAACTAAATTAAACTAAACTAAACTAAACTATAAACAAAACTAAATTAATCTAAACTAAACTAAACTAACCTACTCTAACCTAACCTAATCTAACCTAAACTAAACTAAACTAAACTAAACTATAAACTGAACTATAAACTAAACTAATTTAAAATATAAATTAATGTATAAACTAAACTACACTAAACTATAAAGTAAACTAAACTGAATTAAACTAAACTAAACTAAACTAACTTAACCTAACCTAACCTAACCTAAACTAAACTCAACTACATTAAATTAAACTAAACTAAACTAAACTATAAACAAAACTAAATTAAACTAAACTAACCTAACCTAACCTAACCTAACATAACCTAACCTAAACTAAACTATACTACTATAAGTATAAACAAAACTAAACTAAACTAAACTAAATTAAACTAAACTAACCTAACCTAAGCTAACCTAATCTAAACCAAACTAAACGAAACTAAACCTTAAACTAAATTAAACTATTAACTAAACTAAACTATAAATTGAAATAAAATAAACTAAACTAAACTAAACTATCCTAACATAACCTAACTTAACCTAACCTAACATAAATTAACTAAACTAACCTAACCTAACTTAACATAAACTAAACTAAACTAAACGAAACTAAACTAAACTATAAACTAAACTAAACTATAAACTAAACTAAACTAAATTAAAATAAACTAGACTAACCTCACCTAACTTAACATTACCTTGGCTAATCTAAATTAAAGTAAACTAAACTAACCTAACCTAACATAAACTAACCTAAACTAAACTAAACTATACTAATCTATAGACTAAACTAAAGTAAACTAAACTAAATTAAACAAAACTGATATAACCTAAACTACCCTTAATTAAACTAAACTAAACTATACTAAACTAAAAAAAACAAAAGTAACTAAACAAAACTAAAATAAATTAAACTATAAACAAAACTATAAACTCAACTACACTATAAACTTAACTAAACTGACCTAACCTTTCCTAACCTAATCTAACCTAACCTAACCTAACCTAAACTAAACTAAACTAAGCTAACTTAACCTAACCTAACCAAACGTAACCTAACCGAAACTAAACTAAACTAAACTAAACTTAACTCTAAACTTAACTAAACCTAACTGAACTAGACTAACCTTACCTAACGTAACATAACCTAACCTAGGCTAACCTAAACTAAACTAAATGAAACTAACCTTACCTAGCCTAACCTAACCTAAATTAAACTAAACTAAACAGACCTAACCTAAACCACCCTAAACTAAACTAAACTAAACTAAACCAAACAAAACAAAACTAAACTAAATTAAACTATAAACTAAACTATAAACTAAAATAACTATAAACTAAACTAAACTATAAACTAAAAGAAACTAAACTAAACTAAACTAAACTAACCTAACCTAACCTAACTTAACCTAACCTAACATAAACTAAACTAAACTAACCTAACCTAACGTAACCTAAAATAAACGAAACTAAACTAAACTAAATTATCTAACCTAACCTAACCTAACGTAACCTAAACTAAACTACACTAACACAACCTAACCTAAACTAAATTAAACTAAACTATAAACTAAACTAAACTATAAACTAAACTATAAAATAAAATAAATATACTAAACTCAACTAACGTAACCTAACCTAACCTAAGGTAAATTAAACTAAGCTAAACTAAAATAAAGTAAACTAAACTAAACTATACTTAACTATAAACTAAAATAAACTAAACTATAAATTAAACTAAACTAAACTAATCTAACCTAACCTAACCTAACCTAAATTGAACTAAACTAAACTAAAATAAACTAACCTAACCTAACCTAACCTAACCTAATCTAACCTAAACTAAACTAAACTAAACTATAAACTGAACTATTAACTAAATAATTTAAACTATAAATTAATGTATAAACTAAACTACACTAAAATATAAATTAAACTAAACTAAATTAAACTAAACTAACCTAACCTAACCTAACCTAACCTAAACTAAACTGAACTAACCTAACCTAGCTTAACCTAAAATAAACTAAACTAAACTAAACTGAAATATAAACTAAACTTTAAACTAAACTAAACTAAACTGTAAATAAACTATAAACTAAACTAAACTATGAACTAAACTAAACTAAACTAAACTAAACAAAGCTAACCTATCCTAACCTAACCTAACTAACCCAACCTAACTTAAATAAATTAACTCAACAAAATAAACTAAACTATAAACTTAACTATAAACTAAACTAAACTAAACTAAACTAAACTAACCAAACCTAACCTAAACTAAACTAAACTAAACTAAACTAACCTAACCTAACATAACCTAAACTAAACTAAACTAAACTAAACTATAAACTAAACTAAAATAAATAAACTAACCTAACCAAACCTATCCTAACCTAACCTACATTAAACCAAACTAAACTAACTTAACCTAACCTAACCTAAGCTAAACTAAACTGAACTTAACTAAACTAAACTAAACTATAAACAAAACTAAATTAAACTAAACTAAATTAAACTAACCTAACCTAACCTAACCTTACGTAACCTAACCTAAACTAAACTATACTAATCTAAAGTATAAACAAATTAAACTAAACTAAGCTAAATTAAACTAAATTAACCTAACCTAACCTAACCTAAACTGAACTAAACTAAACGAAACTAAACTATAAACGAAACTAAACTATAAACTGTTAACTAAACTGTCAATTAACTAAACTAAACTAAACTGAACGAAACGAAACTAAAATAAACTAACCTAACATAACCTAAACTACACTAAACTAACCTAACCTAACATAACATAAACTAAACTAAACTACAATAAACTCAGCTAAACTAAACTAACTAAATTCAATTAAACTAAACTAAACTATAAATTAAAATAACTGTAAACTAAACTAAACAAAACTAAACTGACCTATCCTAAACTAACCTAACCTAAAGTTAACTAATCTAACCTAAACTAACCTAACCTAAACTAAACTAAACTAAACGAAACTAAACTAAACTAAATTATCTAACACAACCTAACCTAACGTAACCTAAACTAAACTACACTAACACAACCTAACCTAAACTAAATTAAATTAAACTATAAACTAAACTAAACTATAAATTAAACTATGAAATAAAATAAATATACTAAACTCAACTAACCTAACCTAACCTAACCTAAGGAAAATTAAACTAACCTAAACTAAAATAAATTGAACTAAACTAAACTATACTAAACTATAAACTAAAATAAACTAAACTATAAACTAAACTAAACTAAATTAATCTAACCTAACCTAACGTAACCTAACCTAAATTGAACTAAACTAAACTAAACTAAACTAACCTAACCTAACCTAACCTAATCTAACCTAAACTAAACTAAACTAAACTAAACTATAAACTGAACTATTAACTAAACTAATTTAAACTATAAATTAATGTATAAACTAAACTACACTAAACTATAAACTAAACTAAACTAAATTAAACTAAACTAACCTAACCTAACGTAACCTAACCTAAACTAAACTGAACTAACCTAACCTAACTTAAATAAATTAACTCAGCAAAATAAACTAAACTATAAACTTAACTATAAACTAAACTAAACTAAACTAAACTAACCAAACCTAAACTAAACTAAACTAAACTAAACTAACCTAACCTAACATAACCTAAACTAAACTAAACTAAACTATAAATTAAACTAAAATAAAAAAACTAACCTAACCAAACCTAACCTAACCTAACCTAAATTAAACCAAACTAAACTAACTTAACCTAACCTAACCTAACCTAAACTAAACTGAACTAAACTAAACTAAACTATAAACAAAACTAAATTAAACTAAACTAAACTGAACTAACCTAACCTAACCTAACCTTACGTAACCTAAGCTAAACTAAACTATACTAATCTAAAGTATAAACAAAACTAAACTAAACTAAGCTAAATTAAACTAAACTAACCTAACCTAACCTAACCTAAACTAAACTAAACTAAAAGAAACTAAACTATAAACTAAACTAAACTATAAACTGTTAATTAAACTATCAATTAACTAATCTAAACATAACTGAACGAAACGAAACTAAACTAAACTAACCTAACATAACCTAAACTACACTAAACTAACCTAACCTAAACTAACATAACATAAACTAAAGTAAACTACAATAAATTCAGCTAAACTAAATTAAACTAAATTAAATTAAACTAAACTAAACTATAAATTACACTAACTATAAACTAAACTAAACAAAACTAAACTATCCTAACCTAACCTAACTTAACCTAACCTAACATAAACTTATTAAACTAACCTAACCTAACTTAACATAAACTAAACTAAACTAAACGAAGTTAAAGTAAACTATAAACTAAACTATAAACATAACTAAACTATAAACTAAACTAAACCTAACTAAACTGACCTAACCTAAAATACCCTAAACTAACCTAACCTAACCTAACCTAACATAAACAAAACTAAAGTAAACTAAACTGAGCTAAACTAAACTAAACTAAACTAAATTAAACTAAATTAAACTATAAATTAAACTAACTATAAACTAAACTAAACAAAACTAAACTACCCTAACCTAACCTAACTTAACCTAACCTAACATAAATTAACTAAACTAACCTAACCTAACTTAACATAAACTAAACTAAACTAAACGAAACTAAACTAAACTATAAACTAAACTATAAACTAAACTAAACTAAAATAAACTAGACTAACCTTACCTAACTTAACATAACCTTGGCTAATCTAAATTGAAGTAAACTAAACTAACCTAACTTAACATAAACTAAGCTAAACTAAACTAAACTAAACTATACTAACCTATAAACTAAACTAAACTAAACTAAACTAAACTGACCTAACCTAAACAACCCTAAACTAAATTTAACTAAACTTAACTAAACAAAACATAATTAACCTAACAATACTAAACAAAATTAAACTATAAACTAAACTATAAACTCAACTAAACTATAAACTAAACTAAACTAATCTAAACTAACCTAACCTTTTTTAACCTAACCTATCCTAACTAAACTAAATTAAGCTAAATTAACCTTACCTAACCGAACGTAGCCTAACCGAAACTAAACTAAACCTAACTAAACTTAACTATAAACTTAACTAAACTAAACTAAACCTAACTAAACTAGACTAACCTTACCTAACCTAACATAACGAAACCTATGCTAACCTAAATTAAAGTAAACGAAAGTAACCTTACCTAACCTAACCTAACCTATCCTAACCTAAAATAAATTAAACTAAACAGACCTAACCTAAACTACCCTAAACAAAACTAAACTAAAGTAAACAAAACAAAACTAAACTAAATTAAACTATAATCTAAACTATAAACTGAACTAAAGTATAAAGTAAAATAAACAAAACTAAACTAACTAACCGAACGGAAACTAACTTAACCTAACCTAACATAAACTAAACTAATCTAACCTAACCTAGCGTAACCTAACCTAAACTAAACTAATCTAAACTAAACTAAACTAAACTACAAACTAAACTATAAACTAAACTTAACCTAACTATAAACTAAACTAAACTAAACGATACTAAACTAAACTATACTAACCTTACCTAACCTAACATACCCTAACCTAAACTAAACTAAACTAAACAAAACTAACCTATCCTAAACTAAACAAAATAACTAAACTATAAACTTAACTATAAACTAAATTAAACTAAACTATAAATAAACTACGTACTAAACTATACTAAACTAAACTAAACTAAAAACTAAACTAAACTGAAAACTAAACTAAATTAAACTAAACTAAACCTTTCTAACCTAACCTAACCTAGCCTAACCTAACCTAAACTAAACTAAACTAACGTAAACTAACCTAAACTAAACTATAAACTAAACTAAAATATACTATAAACTAAACTAAACTATAAACTATCTATAAACTAAACTAAACTAAACAATAAACTAAACTAAATTTATCTAACCTAAGCTAACCTAATCTAACCTAACCTAACGTAAACGAAACTAAACCAAACTAACCTAAACCAAACAAAACTAAACTAAAATAAAATAAACTAAACCATAAACTAAACTAAACTAAACTAAACTAACTTGACCTAAACTAACCTAACCTAAACTAAACTAATCCAACCTAAACTAAACTAAACTAAATTAATTATCTAAACTAACCTAACCTAACCTAACCTAACCTAACCTAACCCAACTTAACCTAAATTAACTAAACAAAATAAACTAAACTATAAACCTAACTATAAACTAAACTAAACTAAACTAAACTAAACTAACCAAACCTAACCTAACCTTTTATAACCTAACCTAACCTAAACTAAACTAAACTAAGCTATACTAACCTAAACTAACTGAACGTAACCCAACCGAAACTAAACTAAACTTAACTATAGACTTTACTAAACTAAACTAAACCTAACTAAACTACACTAACCTTACCTATTCAAACATAACGAAACCTAAGCTAACCTATACTAAAGTAAACGAAACTAACCTTACCTAACCTAAACTAACCTAACCTAAAATAAATTAAACTAAACAGACCTAACCTAAACTACCCTAAACTAAACTAAACTAAACTAAACAAAACAAAACTAAACTAAATTAAACTATAATCTAAACTATAAACTAAACTAAACTATAAAATAAAATAAACTAAACTAAACTAAACTAACTAACCTAACCTAACCTAACTTAACCTAACCTAACATAAACTAAACTAATCTAACCTAACCTAACGTAACCTAACCTAAATAAAACTAAACTAAACTACACTAAACTACTAACTAAACTATAAACTAAACTTAACCTAACTATAAACAAAACTAAACAATACTAAACTAATCTATACTAACCTTAACTAACCTAACATAACCTAACCTAAACTAAACTAAACTAAACTAAACTAAACAAAACTAACCTATCCTAACCTAAACTAAAGTAAACAAAATAACTAATCTATAAACTTAACTATATACTAAACTAAACTAAACTATAAATAAACTATATACTAAACTATACTAAACTAAACTAAAAACTAAACTAAACTGAAAACTAAACTAAACTAAACCTTTCTAAACTAACCTAACCTAAACTAAACTAAACTAACCTAACCTAACCTAAACTAAACAAAACTAAACTATAAACTAAACTAAATTTGGCTAACCTAAGCTAAGCTAACCTAACCTAACCTAACCTAACCTAAACGAAACTAAACCAAACTAAACTAAACCAAACAAAACTAAACTAAAATATAAATAAAATATAAACTAAACTATACTAAACTAAACTAACAACTAAACTAAACTAAAAACTAAACTAAACTGAAAACTAAACTAAAATAAACTAAACTAAACCTTTCTAACCTAACCTAACTTAACCTAACCTAACCTTAACTAAACTAAACTATAAACTCAACTAAACTATAAACTAAATTCAACTCTAAACTAAACTATAAACTAAACTGTACTAAACTATAAACTAAACTAAACTAAGCTAACCTAAGCTAACCTAACCTAAGCTAACCTAACCTAAACTAAACTAAACCAATGAAAATTAAACTAAAATAAAATCAACTAAACCATAAACTAGACTATTAACTAAACTAAACTAAACTAAAGTATAAACTAAACTAAACTAAACTAACCTAACCTAAACTTAACTAATCTAACCTAAACTAACCTAACCTAAACTAAACTAAACTAAACGAAACTAAACTAAACTAAATTAAACTATAATCTAAACTATAAACTAACCTAAACTAAACTAAACAAAACAAAATTAACTAAACAAAACTAAACTAAATTAAACTATAAACTAAACTATAAACTCAACTAAACTATAAACTAAACTAAACTAAACTAAACTAACCTAACCTTTTCTAACCTAACCTAACTTAAACTAAACTAAACTAAGCTTAACTATCCTAACCTAACCGAACGTAACCTAACCGAAACTAAACTAAACTAAATTCAACTAAACTTAACTATAAACTTAACTAAACTAAACTAAACCTAACTAAACTAGACTAACCATACCTAACCTAACATAACGAAACCTAAGCTAACCTAAACTAAAGTAAACGAAACTAACCTTACCTAACGTAACCTAACCTAACCTAAAATAAATTAAACTAAACAGACCTAACCTAAACTACCCTAAACTAAACTAAACTAAAGTAAGATAAACAAAATTTAACTAAATTAAACTATAATCTAAACTATAAACTAAACTAAACTATAAACTAAAATAAACAAAACTAAACTAAACTAAACTAACCTTACCTAACTTAACCTAACCTAACATAAACTAAACTAATCTAACCTAACCTAACCTAACATAACGTAACCTAAACTAAACTAAACTAAACTAAACTAAACTAAACTAAATTATACTACCCTTAACTAACCTAACATAACCTAACCTAAACTAAACTAAACTAAACAAAACTAACCTATCCTAACCTAAACAAAACTAAACAAAATAACTAAACTAAAAACTAAACTAAACTGAAAACTAAACTAAAATAAACTAAACTAAACCTTTCTAACCTAACCTAACTTAACCTAACCTAACCTTAACTAAACTAAACTATAAACTCAACTAAACTATAAACTAAACTATACTAAACTATAAACTAAACTAAACTAAGCTAACCTAAGCTAACCTAACCTAAGCTAACCTAACCTAAACTAAACTAAACCAATCAAAATTAAACTAAAATAAAATAAACTAAACCATAAACTAGACTATTAACTAAACTAAACTAAACTAAAGTATAAACTAAACTAAACTAAACTAACCTAACCTAAACCAACCTAACCTAAACTTAACTAATCTAACCTAAACTAACCTAACCTAAACTAAACTAATCTAAACGAAACTAAACTAAACTAAATTATCTAACCTAACCTAACCTAACGTAACCTAAAATAAACTACACTAACACAACCTAACCAAAACTAAATTAAACTAAACTATGAACTAAACTAAACTATAAATTAAACTATAAAATAAAATAAATATAATAAACTCAACTAACCTAACCTATCCTAACCTAAGGAAAATTAAACTAACCTAACCTAAAATAAATTAAACTAAACTATACTAGACTATAAACTAAAATAAACTAAACTATAAATTAAACTAAACTAAACTAATCTAACCTAACCTAACGTAACCTAACCTAAATTGAACTAAACTAAACTAAACTAAACTAACCTAACCTAACCTAACCTAACCTAATCTAACCTAAACTAAACTAAACTAAACTAAACTAAACTATAAACTGATTTATTAACTAAACTAATTTAAACTATAAATTAATGTAAAACTAAACTACACTAAACTATAAACTAAACTAAACTAAATTAAACTAAACTAACCTAACCTAACCTAACCTAACCTAAACTAAACTGAACTAACCTAACCTAACTTAACCTAAAATAAACTAAACTAAACTAAACTGAAATATAAACTAAACTTTAAACTAAACTAAACTAAACTGTAAATAAACTATAAACTAAACTAAACTAAACTAAACTATGAACTAAACTAAACTAAACTAAACTAAACAAAGCTAACCTAACCTAACCTAACCTAACCTAACCTAACTTAAATAAATTAACTCAACAAAATAAAATAAACTATAAACTTAACCATAAACTAAACTAAACTAAACAAAACTATCCTATCATAACCTAAACTAAGCTAAACAAAATAACTAAACTATAAACTTAACTATAAACTAAACTAAACTAAAAATAAATTATATACTAAACTATACTAAATTAAACTAACAACTAAACTAAAAAATAAACTAAACTGAAAACTAAACTAAACTAAACTAAACTAAACCATTCTAAACTAACCTAACCTAAACTAAACTAAACTAACCTAACCTAACCTAAACTAAACTAAACTAAACTAAACTAAACTTTAAACTAAACTAAACTAAACTATAAACTAAACTATAAACTAAACTAAACTATAAATTAACTAAATTTAGCTAACCTAATCTAACCTAATCTAACCTAACCTAAACGAAACTAAACCAAACTAAACTAAACCAAACAAAACTAAACTAAATAAAGTAAACTAAACCATAAACTAAACTATTAACTAAACTAAACTAAATTAAACTATAAAATAAAATAAACTAAACTAACCTAACACAAACTAAACTAAAATAACCTAAACCAACCTAACCTAACCTAAACTAAACTAAACGAAACTAAACTGAACTAAATTATCTAACCTAACCTAACCTAACCTAATCTAAACAAAACTAAACTAAACTAAACTAACATAACCTAATCTAAACTAAATTAAACTAAACTATAAACTAAAATAAACTAAACTCAACTAACCTAACCTAACCTAACCTAACTTAAGGTAAATAAACTAACTTAACATAAAATAAATTAAACTAAACTAAACTAAACTATATTAAACTATAAACTAAAATAAACTAAACTATAAACTAAACTAAAATAAACTAATCCAACCTAACCTAACCTAACCTAACCTTAACTGAACTAAACTAAACTAAACTAACCTATCCTAACCTATTCTAATCTAACCTAAACTAAACTAAACTCAACTAAACTATAAACTGAACTATAAACTAAACTAAATTAAATTATAAATTAATGTATAAACTAAACTACACTAAACTATAAAGTAAACTAAACAAAAGAAATTAAACTAAAGTAAACTAACCTAACCTAACCTAACCTAAACTAAACTGAACTAACCTAACCTAACCTAACCTAACCTAAAATAAACTAAACTAAACTAAACTGAACTATAAACTAAACTTTAAACAAAACTAAACTGTAAATAAACTATAAACTAAATTAAACTAAACTATGAACTAACTAAACTAAACTAAACTAAACAAAGCTAACCTAACCTAACCTAACCTAACTTAACCTAAATTAACTAAACAGAATAAACTAAACTATAAACTTAACTATAAACTAAACTAAACTAAACTAACCAAACCTAACCTAAACTAAACTAAATTAACCTAACCTAACATAACCTAAACTAAACTAAACTAAACTATAAACTAAACTATAAACTAAACTAAAATAAATAAACTAACCTAACCAAACCTAACCTAACATAACCTAAATTAAACTAAACTAAACTAACTTAACCTAAACTAACCTAACCTAAACTAAACTTAACTGAATAAACTAAATTAAATTAAAGTAAACTAAACTATAAACAAAACTAAATTAAACTAAACTAAACTAAACTAACCTAACCTAACCTAACCTAACCTTACCTAACCTAACCTAAACTAAACTATACTAATCTAAAGTATAAACAAAACTAAACTAAACTGAGCTAAATTAAACTAAACTAACCTAACCTAACCTAACCTAAACTAAACTAAACTAAACTAAACTGAGCTAAACTAAACTAAACTAATTTAAATTAAACTAAACTAAACTATAAATTAAACTAACTATAAACTAAACAAAACTAAACTATCCTAACCTAACCTAACTTAACCTAACCTAACATAAATTAACTAAACTCACCTAACCTAACTTAACATAAACTAAACTAAACTAAACGAAATTAAACTAAACTAAACTAAAATAAACTAGACTAACCTTACATGACTTAACATAACCTTCGCTAATCTGATTTAAAGTAAAATAAACTGCCCTAATCCAAACTACCCTAAACTAACCTAACCTAACTTAACCTAACCTAACATAAACAAAATGAAACTAAACTAAACTGAGCTAAACTAAGCTAAACTAAACAAAACTAAATTAAACTAAACTAAACTATAAATTAAACTAACTAAAAACTAAACTAAACAAAACTAAACTATCCTAACCTAACCTAACTTAACCTAAACTAACATTAATTAACTAAACTAACCTAACATAACTTAACATAAACTAAACTAAACGAAACTAAACTAAACTATAAACTAAAGTATAAACTAAACTAAACCAAAAACTAAACTAAACTAAACTAAAATAAACTAGACTAACCTTACCTAACTTAATATAACCTTCGCTAATCTAAATTAAAATAAACTAAACTAACCTAACCTAACATAAACTAAACTAAACGAATCTATACTATAAAGTAAACTAAACTATAAACTATTAACTAAACTATCAATTAACTAAACTAATCTAAACTGAGCTAAACTAAAATAAACTAAATTAAACTAAACTAAACTATACATTAAACTAACTATAAACTAAACTAAACAAAACTAAACTATCCTAACCTAACCTAACTCAACCTAACCTAACATAACTTTACATAAACTAAACTAAACTAAACGAAATAAACTAAAGGATAAACTAAACTATAAACTAAACTAAATTATAAACTAAACTAAACCAAACAAAACTAAACTATACCATTAACTAAACTATTAACTAAGTTAAACTAAACTAAAGTATAAACTAAATTAAACTAAACTATGAACTAAAGTAAAATAAACTAAACCAAACAAAACTAACCTTACCTAACCTAACCTAACCTAACCTAACCTAACCTAACCTAACTTAACCTAAATTAACTAAACAAAATAAACTAAACTATAAACATAACTATAAACTAAACTAAACTAAACTAACCAAATCTAACCTAACCTAAACCAAACTGAACTAACCTAACCTAACCTAACCTAAAATAAACTAAACTAAACTAACCTGAACTATAAACTAAACTTTAAATTAAACTAAACTAAACTAAACTGTAAATAAACTATAAATTAAACTAAACTAAACTATGAGCTAAACTACACTAAACTAAACTAAACAAAGCTAACTTAACCTAACCTAACCTAACCTAAACTAAACTGAACTAAACTAAACTAAACTATAAACAAAACTAAATTAAACTAAACTAAACTAAACTAACCTAACCTAACCTAACCTTACGTAACCTAAGCTAAACTAAACTATACTAATCTAAAGTATAAACAAAACTAAACTAAATTAAGCTAAACTAAACTAAACTAACCTAACCTAACCTAAACTAAACTAAACGAAACTAAACTATTAACTAAACTAAACTATAAACTGTTAACTAAACTATCAATTAACTAATCTAAACCAAACTGAACAAAACGAAACTAAACTAAACTAACCTAACATAACCTAAACTACACTAAACTAACCTAACCTAACATAACATAAACTAAACTAAACTACAATAAACTCAGCTAAACTAAACTAAATTAATTAAATTAAACTAAACTAAACTATAAATTAAACTAACTATACACTAAACTAAACAAAACAAAACTATCCTAACCTAACCTAACTTAACCTAACCTAACATAAATTAACTAAACTAACCTAACCTAACTTAACATAAATTAAACTAAACTAAAGGAAGTTAAAGTAAACTATAAACTAAACTATAAACATAACTAAACTATAAACTAAACTAAACCTAACTAAACTGACCTAACCTAAAATACCCTAAACTAATCTAACCTAACCAAACATAAACTAAACTAAAGTAAACTAAACTGAGCTAAACTAAACTAAACTAAACTAAATTAAACTAAACCTAACTATAAATTAAACTAACTATAAACTAAACTAAACCAAACTAAACTAAACTAAAATAAACTAGACTAACCTTACCTAACTTAACATAACCTTGGCTAATCTAAATTGAAGTAAACTAAACTAACCTAACTTAACATAAACTAAGCTAAACTAAACTAAACTAAACTAAACTATACTAACCTATAAACTAAACTAAACTAAACTAAACTAAACTGACCTAACCTAAACAACCCTAAACTAAATTAAACTAAACTTAACTAAACAAAACATAATTAACCTAACAATACTAAACAAAATTAAACTATAAACTAAACTATAAACTAAACGAAACTAATCTAAACTAACCTAACCTTTTTTAACCTAACCTAACCTATCATAACTAAACTAAATTAAGCTAAATTAACCTAACCTAACCGAACGTAACCTAACCGAAACTAAACTAAACTAAACTAAACTTAACTATAACTTAACTAAACTAAACTAAACCTAACTAAACTAGACTAACCTTACCTAACCTAACATAACGAAACCTATGCTAACCTAAATTATAGTAAACGAAAGTAACCTTACCTAACCTAACCTAACCTAACCTAACCTAACCTAAAATAAATTAAACTAAACAGACCTAACCTAAACTACCTTAAACTAAACTAAACTAAAGTAAACAAAACAAAACTAAACTAAATTAAACTATAATCTAAACTATAAACTGAATTAAGTATAAACTAAAATAAACAAAACTAAACTAAACTAACTAACCGAACGTAAACTAACTTAACCTAACCTAACATAAACTAAACTAATCTAACCTAACCTAGCGTAACCTAACCTAAACTATACTAATCTAAACTAAACTAAACTACAAACTAAACTATAAACTAAACTAAACTAAACGATACTAAACTAAACTATACTAACCTTACCTAACCTAACATAACCTAACCTAAACTAAACTAAACTAAACTAAACAAAACTAAACTATCCTAAACTAAACAAAATAACTAAACTATAAACTTAACTATAAACTAAACTAAACTAAACTATAAATAAACTATATACTAAACTATACTAAACTAACAACTAAACTAAACTAAAAACTAAACTAAATTGAAAACTAAACTAAATTAAACTAAACTAAACCTTTCTAACCACACCTAACCTAACCTAACCTAAACTAAACTAAACTAACCTAAGCTAAACTAAACTAAACTATAAACTAAACTAAACTAAACTATAAACTAAACTAAACTATAAACTATCTATAAACTAAACTAACCTAAACTATAAACTAAACTAAATTTAGCTAACCTAAGCAAACCTAATCTAACCTAACCTAACGTAAACGAAACTAAACCAAACTAACCTAAACCAAACAAAACTAAAATAAAATAAAATAAACTAAACCATAAACTAAACTAAACTAAACTAAACTAAATTAATTATCTAACCTAACCTAACCTAAACTAAACTTAACTAAACTATAAACTAAACTAAAATAAACTAAACTCAACCACCCCACCTAACCTAACCTAATTTAAGGTAAATTAAACTAACCTAACCTAAAATAAATTACACTAAACTAAACTAAACTATACTAAACTATAAACTAAAATAAACTAAACTATAAACTAAACTAAACTAAACTAATCTACCCTAACCTAATATAATCTAACCTAAACTGAACTAAACTAAACTAAACTAAACTATAAACTGAACTATAAACTAAAATAATTTAAACTATAAATTAATGTATAAACTAAACTACACTAAACTATAAAATAAACTAAACTCAATTAAACTAAACTAAACTAAACTAACTCAACCTAACCTAACCTAACCTAAACTAAACTCAACAAAATTAAATTAAACTAAACTAAACTAAACTATAAACAAAACTAAATTAAACTAAACTAAACTAAACTAACCTAACCTAACCTAACATAACCTAACCTAAACTAAACTATACTACTATAAGTATAAACAACACTAAACTAAACTAAGCTAAATTAAACTAAACTAACCTAACCTAACCTAAACTAAACTAAACTAAACGAAACTAAACCTTAAACTAAACTAAACTATAAACTAAACTAAACAATAAACTGAAATAAACTAAACTAAACTAAACTAAACTAACCTAATCTAACCTAACTTAACCTAACCCTATATAAACTAAACTAAACTAACCTAACCTTACGTAACCTAACCTAAACTAAACTAAACTTCAAACTAAACTATAAACTAAACTTAACTAAACTATAAACTAAACTAAACTATACTACACTAAACTATACTGAACTAAACTATACTAACCTTACGTAACCTAACATAACCTAACCTAAACTAAACTAAACTAAACTTAATAAAACTAACCTAACCTAACCTATCCTAACCTAACCTAACGTAAACTAAACTAAACAAAACAAACTAAACTATAACCTTAACTATAAACTAAAATAAACTATATATAAAGTATAAACTAAACAAAATTAAACTATAAACTAAGCTAAACTAAACTTAACTAAACTAAATTAGACAAAACTAAACTAAGCTAAACTAAACTAAACTATAAACTAAATTATAAACTAAACTAAACTAAACTAAACTAAGCTAAACTAAACTAAACTAAAATATTATTAACTATAAACTAAACTAAACTAAACTGAACTATAAACTAAATTAAACTAAACTATAAATAAATTAAACAAACTAAACTAATCTAAACTAAACTAAACCTAACTATAAACTAAACTGTAACCTAAACAATAAACTAAACTAAACTATAAACCAATATAAACTAAAATATGAAACCTTCCTAACCTAACCTAACATAACCTAACCTAACCTAAACTAAACTAAACTAAGCTAAACTAAACTAAACATAACTTTACTAAATGAAACTATATATTGAACTATAAACTAAATTAAATTAAACTATAAGATCAACTAAACTAAACAAAACTACACTATAAACTAAACTAAACTAAGTTAAACTAAACTAACTTAATCTAACCTAACCTAACTTAAACTAAACTAAATTAAACTAAATTATAAACTAAACTATAAACTAAAATATAAACTAAACGAAACTAAACTCAACTAAACTAAACTAAACTTAGCTAACCTAACCTAACTTAACCTAACCTAACCTAACTTAAACGAAACTAAACGTTAAAGTAAACTATAAACCAAATTAAACTAAACTAAAGTATAAACAAACTACACCAAACTAAACGAATATAACCTAAACTAACCTAAACTAAACTAATATACCCTAAACTAACCTAACCTAAACCAAACTAAACGAAACTAAACTGAACTAAATTATCTAACCTAACCTAACCTAACCTAACCTAACCTAAACTAAACTAAACATAAACTAAACTATAAACCAAACTAAAGTAAATAAAACTCAACTAACCTAACCTAACATAACCTAACCTAAAGTAAACTAAACTAACCTAACCTAAAATAAATTAAACTAAACTAAACTAAACTATACTAAACTATAAATTAAACTAAACTAAACTATAAACTAAACTAAATTAATCAAACCTAACCTAACCTAACATAACCTAAACTGACCGAAACTAAACTAAACTGAACTAACCTAACCAAACCTAACCTAATCTAACCAAAACTAAAATAAACTAAACTATAAACTAAACTAATTTAAACTATAAATTAATCTATAAATTAAACTAAACTAAACTATAAACTAAACTAAATTAAATTAAACTAAACTAAACTAAACTAACCTAATCTAACCTAACCTAACCTAACCTAAATTAAACTGAACTAACCTAACCTAACTTAACCTAATGTAAACTAAACTAATATAAACTAAACTGAACCAAACTAAACTTTAAACTAAACTAAACTGTAAATAAACTATAAACTAAACTAAACTAAACTATGAACTAAACTAAACTAAACTAACCTAACTCAAACTAACGTAAACTAACCTAAAGTAAAGTAAACTAATCTAACCTAAACTAACCTATTCTAAACTAAACTAAACTAAACTAAACTAAATTATCTAACTTAACCTAACCTAACATAACCTAAACTAAACTAAACTAAACTAAACTAACATAACCTAACCTAAACTAAATTAAACTAAACTATAAACTAAACTATAAACTAAACTAAAATAAACTAAACTCAACTAACCTAACCTAACCTAACCTAATCTAAGGTAAATTAAACTAACCTAACCTAAAATAAATTAAACTAAACTAAACTATAAACTAAAATAAGCTAAACTATAAACTAAATTAAACTAAACTAAACTAATCTAACCTAACCTAACCTAACCTAAACTGATCTCAACTAAACCAAACTAAACTAACCTAACCTAACCTAATCTAAACTAAACTAAACTAAACTAAACTAAACTATAAACTGAACTATAAACTAACCTAATTTAAACTATAAATTAATGTATAAACTAAACTACACTAAACTATAAAGTAAATTAAACTAATTTAAAGTAAACTAAACTAAACTGTGAACTAAACTAAACTAAACTAAACAAAACTAACCTAACCTAACCTAACCTAACTTAACCTAAATTAACTAAACAAAATAAACTAAACTATAAACTTAGCTATAAACTAAACTAAACTAAACTGAACTAAACTAACCAAACCTAACCTAAATTAAACTAAACTAAACTAACTTAACCTAACCTAACCTAACCTAACCTAAACTAAACTAAACTGAACTAAACTAAATTAAACTAAACTAAACTAAACTATAAACAAAACTAAATTAAAATAAACTAAACTAAACTAACCAAACCTAAACTAAACTAAACAAAGCGAAACTAAACTATAAACTAAACTAAACTATACACTATTAACTAAATTATCAATTAACTAAACTAAACTAAACTGAACGAAACGAAACTAAACTAACCTAACCTAACCTAACCTAAACTAAACTAACCTAACCTAACATAAACTAAACTAAAATAAATTAAACGGAGCTAAACTAAACTAAACTAAACTAAACTAAATTAAAGTAAACAAAACTATAAATTAAACTAACTATTAACTAAACTAAACTACAAACTAAACTATAAACTAAACTATACAAAAATAAACTAACCAAACCTAACCTAACCTAACGTAAATTAAACTAAACTAAACTAACTTAACCTAACCTAACCTAACCTAACATAAACTAAACTGAAATAACCTAAATTAAACTAAACTAAACTAAACTATAAACAAAACTAAATTAATCTAAACTAAACTAAACTAACCTACTCTAACCTAACCTAATCTAACCTAAACTAAACTAAACTAAACTAAACTATAAACTGAACTATAAACTAAACTAATTTAAAATATAAATTAATGTATAAACTAAACTACACTAAACTATAAAGTAAACTAAACTGATTTAAACTAAACTAAACTAAACTAACTTAACCTAACCTAACCTAACCTAAACTAAACTCAACTACATTAAATTAAACTAAACTAAACTAAACTATAAACAAAACTAAATTAAACTAAACTAAACTAACCTAACCTAACCTAACATAACCTAACCTAAACTAAACTATACTACTATAAGTATAAACAAAACTAAACTAAACTAAACTAAATTAAACTAAACTAACCTAACCTAACCTAACCTAATCTAAACCAAACTAAACGAAACTAAACCTTAAACTAAACTAAACTATTAACTAAACTAAACTATAAATTGAAATAAAATAAACTAAACTAAACTAAACTATCCTAACCTAACCTAACTTAACCTAACCTAACATAAATTAACTAAACTAACCTAACCTAACTTAACATAAACTAAACTAAACTAAACTAAACGAAACTAAACTAAACTATAAACTAAACTAAACTATAAACTAAACTAAACTAAATTAAAATAAACTAGACTAACCTCACCTAACTTAACATTACCTTGGCTAATCTAAATTAAAGTAAACTAAACTAACCTAACCTAACATAAACTAACCTAAACTAAACTAAACTATACTAATCTATAGACTAAACTAAAGTAAAATAAACTAAATTAAACAGAACTGATATAACCTAAACTACCCTTAATTAAACTAAACTAAACTATACTAAACTAAAAAAAACAAAATTAACTAAACAAAACTAAAATAAATTAAATTATAAACAAAACTATAAACTCAACTACACTATAAACTTAACTAAACTGACCTAACCTTTCCTAACCTAATCTAACCTAACCTAACCTAACCTAAACTAAACTAAACTAAGCTAACTTAACCTAACCTAACCAAACGTAACCTAACCGAAACTAAACTAAATTAAACTAAACTTAACTATAAACTTAACTAAACCTAACTGAACTAGACTAACCTTACCTAACGTAACATAACCTAACCTAGGCTAACCTAAACTAAACTAAATGAAACTAACCTTACCTAGCCTAACCTAACCTAAATTAAACTAAACTAAACAGACCTAACCTAAACCACCCTAAACTAAACTAAACTAAACTAAACCAAACAAAACAAAACTAAACTAAATTAAACTATAAACTAAACTATAAACTAAAATAACTATAAACTAAACTAAACTATAAACTAAAAGAAACCAAACTAAACTAAACTAAACTAACCTAACCTAACCTAACTTAACCTAACCTAACATAAACTAAACTAAACTAACCTAACCTAACGTAACCTAAAATAAACGAAACTAAACTAAACTAAATTATCTAACCTAACCTAACCTAACGTAACCTAAACTAAACTACACTAACACAACCTAACCTAAACTAAATTAAACTAAACTATAAACTAAACTAAACTATAAACTAAACTATAAAATAAAATAAATATACTAAACTCAACTAACGTAACCTAACCTAACCTAAGGTAAATTAAACTAAGCTAAACTAAAATAAAGTAAACTAAACTAAACTATACTAAACTATAAACTAAAATAAACTAAACTATAAACTAAACTAAACTAAACTAATCTAACCTAACCTAACCTAACCTAAATTGAACTAAACTAAACTAAAATAAACTAACCTAACCTAACCTAACCTAACCTAATCTAACCTAAACTAAACTAAACTAAACTATAAACTGAACTATTAACTAAACTAATATAAACTATAAATTAATGTATAAACTAAACTACACTAAAATATAAATTAAACTAAACTAAATTAAACTAAACTAACCTAACCTAACCTAACCTAAATTAAACTGAACTAACCTAACCTAGCTTAACCTAAAATAAACTAAACTAAACTAAACTGAAATATAAACTAAACTTTAAACTAAACTAAACTAAACTGTAAATAAACTATAAACTAAACTAAACTATGAACTAAACTAAACTAAACTAAACTAAACAAAGCTAACCTATCCTAACCTAACCTAACTAACCTAACCTAACTTAAATAAATTAACTCAACAAAATAAACTAAACTATAAACTTAACTATAAACTAAACTAAACTAAACTAAACTAAACTAAACTAACCAAACCTAACCTAAACTAAACTAAACTAAACTAAACTAACCTAACCTAACATAACCTAAACGAAACTAAACTAAACTAAACTATAAATTAAACTAAAATAAATAAACTAACCCAACCAAACCTAACCTAACCTAACCTACATTAAACCAAACTAAACTAACTTAACCTAACCTAACCTAAGCTAAACTAAACTGAACTTAACTAAACTAAACTAAACTATAAACAAAACTAAATTAAACTAAACTAAATTAAACTAACCTAACCTAACCTAACCTTACGTAACCTAACCTAAACTAAACTATACTAATCTAAAGTATAAAGAAATTAAACTAAACTAAGCTAAATTAAACTAAATTAACCTAACCTAACCTAAACTGAACTAAACTAAACGAAACTAAACTATAAACGAAACTAAACTATAAACTGTTAACTAAACTGTCAATTAACTAAACTAAACTAAACTGAACGAAACGAAACTAAAATAAACTAACCTAACATAACCTAAACTACACTAAACTAACCTAACCTAACATAACATAAACTAAACTAAACTACAATAAACTCAGCTAAACTAAACTAACTAAATTCAATTAAACTAAACTAAACTATAAATTAAAATAACTGTAAACTAAACTAAACAAAACTAAACTGACCTAACTTAAAATACCCTAAACTAACCTAACCTAACCTAACATAAACAAAACTAAAGTAAACTAAACTGAGCTAAACTAAACTAAACTAAACTAAATTAAACTAAACTAAACTATAAATTAAACTAACTATAAACTAAACTAAACAAAACTAAACTACCCTAACCTAACCTAACTTAACCTAACCTAACATAAATTAACTAAACTAACCTAACCTAACTTAACATAAACTAAACTAAACTAAACGAAACTAAACTAAACTTTAAACTAAACTATAAACTAAACTAAACTATAAACTAAACTAAAATAAACTAGTCTAACCTTACCTAACTTAACATAACCTTGGCTAATCTAAATTAAAGTAAACTAAACTAACCTAACTTAACATAAACTAAGCTAAACTAAACTAAACTAAACTATACTAACCTATAAACTAAACTAAACTAAACTAAACTAAACTGACCTAAACTAAACCACCCTAAACTAAATTAAACTAAACTTAATTAAACAAAACATAATTAACTAAACAAAACTAAACAAAATTAAACTATAAACTAAACTATAAACTCAACTAAACTATAAACTAAACTAAACAAAATAACTAAACTATAAACTTAACTATAAACTAAACTAAACTAAACTATAAATAAACTACGTACTAAACTATACTAATATAAACTAACAACTAAACTAAACTAAAAACTAAACTAAACTAAAATAAATAAATTAACCTAACCAAACCTAACCTAACCTAACCTAAATTAAACTAAACTAAACTAACTTAACATAAACTAACCTAACCTAAACTAAACTAAATTGAATAAACTAAATGAAATTAAAGTAAACTAAACTATAAACAAAACTAAATTAAACTAAATTAAACTAAACTAACCTAACCTAACCTAACCTTACCTAACCTAACCTAAACTAAACTATACTAATCCAAAGTATAAACAAAACTAAACTAAACTAAGATAAATTAAACTAAACTAACCTAACCTAAACTAAACTAAACTAAACTAAACTAAACTGAGCTAAACTAAACTAAACTAAATTAAATTAAACTAAAGTAACTATAAATTAAACTAACTATAAACTAAACAAAACTAAACTATCCTAACCTAACCTAACTTAACCCAACCTAACATAAATTAACTAAACTCACCTAACATAACTTAACATAAACAAAACTAAACTAAACGAAATTAAACTAAACTATAAATTAACTATAAACTAAACTAAACTATAAAGTAAACTAATCTAAAAACAACTAGACTAACATTACATGACTTAACATAACCTTCGCTAATCTGATTTAAAGTGAAATAAACTGCCCTAACTTAAAATAAACTAACCTAAACTAAACTAAACTAAAATACACTAACCTATAAACTAAACTAAACTAAACTGACCTAATCTAAACTACCCTAAACAAACCTAACCTAACCTAACCTAACCTAACTTAACCTAACATAAACAAAACGATACTAAACTAAACTGAGCTAAACTAAGCTAAACTAACCAAACTAAATTAAACTAAACTAAACTATAAATTAAACTAACTAAAAACTAAACTAAACAAAACTAAACTATCCTAACCTAACCTAACTTAACCTAAACTAACATTAATTAACTATACTAACCTAACATAACTTAACATAAACTAAACTAAACTAAACGAAACTAAACTAAATTATAAACTAAACTATAAACTAAACTAAACCATAAACTAAACTAAACTAAACTAAAATAAACTAGACTAACCTTACCTAACTTAATATAACCTTGGCTAATCTAAATTAAAGTAAACTAAACTAACCTAACCTAAACTAAACTAAACTAAACGAAACTATACTATAAAGTAAACTAAACTATAAACTATTAACTAAACTATCAATTAACTAAACTAAACTAAACTGAACGAAACGAAACTAAACTAACCTAAACTAACATAACCTAACCTAACATAACTTAACATAAACTAAACTAAACTAAACGAAATTAAACTAAAGTATAAACTAAACTATAAACTAAACTAAATTATAAACTAAACTAAACCAAACAAAACTAAACTAAACCATTAACTAAACTATTAACTAAGTTAAGCTGAACTAAAGTATAAACTAAACTAAACTAAACTATGAACTAAACTAAACTAAACTGAGCTAAACTAAACTAAACTAAACTATACATTAAACTAACTATAAACTAAACTAAACAAAACTAAACTATCCTAACCTAACCTAACTTAACCTAACCTAACATAACTTAACATAAACTAAACTAAACTAAACGAAATTAAACTAAAGTATAAACTAAACTATAAACTAAACTAAATTATAAACTAAACCAAACCAAACAGAACTAAACTAAACCATTAACTAAACTATTAACTAAGTTAAGCTGAACTAAAGTATAAACTAAACTAAACTAAACTATGAACTAAAGTAAACTAAACTAAACCAAACAAAACTAACCTAACCTATCCTAACCTAACCTAACCTAACTTAACCTAAATTAACTAAACAAAATAAACTTAACTATAAACTAAACTAAACTAAACTAAACTAACCAAACCTAACCTAACCTTTTCTAACCTAACCTAACCTAAACTAAACTAAAATAAGCTAAACTAACCTAACCTAACTGAACGTAGCCTAACCGAAACTAAACTAAACTTAACTATAAACTAAACTAAACTAAACTAAACCTAAATAAACTAGACTAACCTTACCTAACCCAACATAACGAAACCTAAGCTAAACTATACTAAAGTAAACGAAACTAACCTTACCTAACCAAACCTAACCTAACCTAAAATAAATTAAACTAAACAGACCTAACCTAAACTACCCAAAACTAAACTAAACTAAACTAAACAAAACAAAACTAAACTAAATTAAACTATAATCTAAACTATAAACTAAACTATAAACTAAAATAAACAAAACTAAACTAAAATAACTAACCTAACCAAACCTAACTTAACCTAACCTAACATAAACTAAACTAATCTAAACTAACCTAACGTAACCTAACCTAAACTAAACTACACTAAACTAAATAAAACTACAAATTAAACTATAAACTAAACTTAACCTAACTATAAACTAAACTAAACTATACAATAATAAACTATACTAACCTTACCTATTCTAACATAACCTATCCTAAACTAAACTAAACCAAACTAAACAAAACTAACCTATCCTAACCTAAACTAAACTAAACAAAATAACTAAACTATAAACTTAACTATAAACTAAACTAAATTAAACTATAAATAAACTCTGTACTAAACTATACTAAACTAAACTAACAACTAAACTAAACTAAAAACTAAACTAAACTGAAAACTAAACTAAACTAAACTAAACCTTTCTAACCTAACCTAACCTAACCTAAACTAAACTAAACTAACCTAACCTAATCTAACCTAAACTAAACTAAACTATAAACTAAACTAAACTATAAACTAAACTAAACTATAAACTAAACTATAAACTAAACCAAACTAAACTATAAACTAAACTAAATTTAGCTACCCTAAGCTAACCTAACCTAACCTAACCTAACCTAAACGAAACTAAACGAAACTAAACTAAACCAAACAAAACTAAACTAAACAAAACTAACCTAACCTAACCTAACCTAACTTAACCTAAATTAACTAAACAAAATAAACTAAACTATAAATAAACTATATACTAAACCATACTAAACTAAACTAACAACTAAACTAAACTAAAAACTAAACTAAACTGAAAATCAAACTAAACAAAATTAAACTAAACGTTTCTAACCTAACCTAACCTAAACTAAACTAAACTAACCTAACCTAAAATAAACTAAACTATAAACTATACTAAACTATAAACTAAACTAAATTTAGCTAACCTAAGCTAACCTAACCTAACTTAACCTAAACGAAACTAAACCAAACTAAACTAAACCAAACAAATTAACTAAAATAAAATAAACTAAACCATTAACTAAATTATTAACTAAACTAAACTAAAGTATAAACTAAACTAAACTAAACTAAAATAACCTAACCTAACCTAACATAACCTAAAATGAACTAAACTAAACTAAACTAAACTAACCTTACCTAATCTAATCTAACCAAAACTAAACTAAACTAAACTATAAACTAATCTATAAACTAAACTAAGATATACTAAACTCAACTAACCTAACCTAACCTAACCTAAGGTAAATTAAACTAACCTAACCTAAAATAAATTAAACTAAACTAACTTAAACTATATTAAATTATAAACTAAAATAAACTAAACTATAAACTAAACTATGCTAAACTATAAACTAAAATAAACTAAACTATAAACTAAACTAAACTAACCTAACCTACCCTAACCTAACCTAATCTAACCTAAACTAAACTAAACTATACTAAACAATAAACTGAAATATTAACTAAACTAATTTAAACTATAAACTATGTATAAACTAAACTGCACTAAACTATAAACTAAACTAAACTAAATTAAACTAAACTAAACTAACCTAACCTAACCTAAACTAAACTAAACTGAACTAACCTAACCTAACCTAACCTAAAATAAACTAAACTAAACTAACCTGAACTATAAACTAAACTTTAAAATAAACTAAACTAAACTAAACTGTAAATAAACTATAAACTAAACTAAACTATGAACTAAACTAAACTAAACTAAACTAAAAAAAACTAACCTAACCTAACCTAACCCAACTTAACCTAAATTAACTAAACAAAATAAACTAAACTATAAACCTAACTATAAACTAAACTAAACTAAACTAAACTAACCAAACCTAACCTAACCTTTTATAACCTAACCTAACCTAAACTAAACCTAACTAAGCTATACTAACCTAAACTAACCGAACGTAACCTAACCGAAACTAAACTAAACTAAACTAAATTTAACTATAGACTTAACTAAACTAAACTAAATCTAACTAAACTAGACTAACCTTACCTAACCTAAAATAACGAAACCTAAGCTAACCTATACGAAAGTAAACGAAACTAACATAACATAACCTAACCTAAACTAAACTAAACTAAACCAAACTAAACAAAACTAACCTATCGTAACCTAAACTAAAGTAAACAAAATAACTAATCTATAAACTGAACTATATACTAAACTAAACTAAACTATAAATAAACTATATACTAAACTATACTAAACTAAATTAAACCTTTCTAAACTAACCTAACCTAAACTAAACTAAACTAACCTAACCTAACCTAAACTAAACAAAACTAAACTATAAACTAAACTAAATTTGGCTAACCTAAGCTAACCTAACCTAACCTAACCTAACCTAAACGAAACTAAACCAAACTAAACTAAACCAAACAAAACTAAACTAAAATATAAATAAAATATAAACTAAACTATACTAAACTAAACTAATAACTAAACTAAACTAAAAACTAAACTAAACTGAAAACTAAACTAAAATAAACTAAACTAAACCTTTCTAACCTAACCTAACTTAACCTAACCTAACCTTAACTAAACTAAACTATAAACTCAACTAAACTATAAACTAAATTCAAATCTAAACTAAACTATATACTCAACTAAACTATAAACTAAATTCAAATCTAAACTAAACTATAAACTAAATTATACTAAACTATAAACTAAACTAAACTAAACTAACCTAAGCTAACCTAACCTAAACTAAACTAAACCAATCAAAATTAAACTAAAATAAAATAAACCAAACCATAAACTAGACTATTAACTAAACTATACTAAACTATAAACTAAACTATACTAAACTAACCTATCCTAAACTAACCTAACCTAAAGTTAACTAATCTAACCTAAACTAACCTAACCTAAACTAAACTAAACTAAACGAAACTAAACTAAACTAAATTATCTAACACAACCTAACCTAACGTAACCTAAACTAAACTACACTAACACAACCTAACCTAAACTAAATTAAATTAAACTATAAACTAAACTAAACTATAAATTAAACTATGAAATAAAATAAATATACTAAACTCAACTAACCTAACCTAACCTAACCTAAGGAAAATTAAACTAACCTAACCTAAAATAAATTAAACTAAACTAAACTATACTAAACTATAAACTAAAATAAACTAAACTATAAACTAAACTAAACTAAATTAATCTAACCTAACCTAACGTAACCTAACCTAAATTGAACTAAACTAAACTAAACTAAACTAACCTAACCTAACCTAACCTAACCTAATCTAACCTAAACTAAACTAAACTAAACTAAACTATAAACTGAACTATTAACTAAACTAATTTAAACTATAAATTAATGTATAAACTAAACTACACTAAACTATAAACTAAACTAAACTAAATTAAACTAAACTAACCTAACCTAACGTAACGTAACCTAAACTAAACTGAACTAACCCAACCTAACTTAAATAAATTAACTCAGCAAAATAAACTAAATTATAAACTTAACTATAAACTAAACTAAACTAAACTAAACTAAACTAAACTAAACTAAACTAACCAAACCTAAACTAAACTAAACTAAACTAAACTAACCTAACCTAACATAACCTAAACTAAACTAAACTAAACTATAAATTAAACTAAAATAAAAAAACTAACCTAACCAAACCTAACCTAACCTAACCTAAATTAAACCAAACTAAACTAACTTAACCTAACCTAACCTAACCTAAACTAAACTGAACTAAACTAAACTAAACTATAAACAAAACTAAATTAAACTAAACTTAACTGAACTAACCTAACCTAACCTAACCTTACGTAACCTAACCTAAACTAAACTATACTAATCTAAAGTATAAACAAAACTAAACTAAACTAAGCTAAATTAAACTAAACTAACCTAACCTAACCTAACCTAAACTAAACTAAACTAAAAGAAACTAAACTATAATCTAAACTAAACTATAAACTGTTAACTAAACTATCAATTAACTAATCTAAACATAACTGAACGAAACGAAACTAAACTAAACTAACCTAACCTAACCTAAACTACACTAAACTAACCTAACCTAACCTAACATAACATAAACTAAAGTAAACTACAATAAATTCAGCTAAACTAAATTAAACTAAATTAAATTAAACTAAACTAAACTATAAATTAAACTAACTATAAACTAAACTAAACAAAACTAAACTATCCTAACCTAACCTAACTTAACCTAACCTAACATAAATTTATTAAACTAACCTAACCTAACTTAACATAAACTAAACTAAACTAAACGAAGTTAAAGTAAACTATAAACTAAACTATAAACATAACTAAACTATAAACTAAACTAAACCTAACTAAACTGACCTAACCTAAAATACCCTAAACTAACCTAACCTAACCTAACCTAACATAAACAAAACTAAAGTAAACTAAACTGAGCTAAACTAAACTAAACTAAACTAAATTAAACTAAATTAAACTATAAATTAAACTAACTATAAACTAAACTAAACAAAACTAAACTACCCTAACCTAACCTAACTTAACCTAACCTATTATAAATTAACTAAACTAACCTAACCTAACTTAACATAAACTAAACTAAACTAAACGAAACTAAACTAAACTATAAACTAAACTATAAACTAAACTAAACTAAACTAAAATAAACTAGACTAACCTTACCTAACTTAACATAACCTTGGCTAATCTAAATTGAAGTAAACTAAACTAACCTAACTTAACATAAACTAAGCTAAACTAAACTAAACTAAACTATACTAACCTATAAACTAAACTAAACTAAACTAAACTAAACTGACCTAACCTAAACAACCCTAAACTAAATTAAACTAAACTTAACTAAACAAAATATAATTAACCTAACAATACTAAACAAAATTAAACTATAAACTAAACTATAAACTCAACTAAACTATAAACTAAACTAAACTAATCTAAACTAACCTAACCTTTTTTAACCTAACCTATCCTAACTAAACTAAATTAAGCTAAATTAACCTAACCTAACCGAACGTAGCCTAACCGAAACTAAACTAAACCTAACTAAACTTAGCTATAAACTTAACTAAACTAAACTAAACCTAACTAAACTAGACTAACCTTACCTAACCTAACATAACGAAACCTATGCTAACCTAAATTAAAGTAAACGAAAGTAACCTTACCTAACCTAACCTAACCTAACCTAACCTAAAATAAATTAAACTAAACAGACCTAACCTAAACTACCCTAAACTAAACTAAACTAAAGTAAACAAAACAAAACTAAACTAAATTAAACTATAATCTAAACTATAAACTGAACTAAAGTATAAACTAAAATAAACAAAACTAAACTAACTAACCGAACGTAAACTAACTTAACCTAACCTAACATAAACTAAACTAATCTAACCTAACCTAGCGTAACCTAACCTAAACTAAACTAATCTAAACTAAACTAAACTACAAACTAAACTATAAACTAAACTTAACCTAACTATAAACTAATCTAAACTAATCTCACCTAACCTAACATACCCTAACCTAAACTAAACTAAACTAAACAAAACTAACCTATCCTAAACTAAACAAAATAACTAAACTATAAACTTAACTATAAACTAAACTAAACTAAACTATAAATAAACTACGTACTAAACTATACTAAACTAAACTAAACTAAAAACTAAACTAAACTGAAAACTAAACTAAATTAAACTAAACTAAACCTTTCTAACCTAACCTAACCTAGCCTAACCTAACCTAAACTAAACTAAACTAACCTAAACTAACCTAAACTAAACTAAACTAAACTATAAACTAAACTAAAATATACTATAAACTGAACTAAACTATAAACTATCTATAAACTAAACTAAACTAAACAATAAACTAAACTAAATTTAGCTAACCTAAGCTAACCTAATCTAACCTAACCTAATGTAAACGAAACTAAACCAAACTAACCTAAACCAAACAAAACTAAAATAAAATAAAATAAACTAAACCATAAACTAAACTAAACTAAACTAAACTAACTTGACCTAAACTAACCTAATCTAAACTAAACTAATCCAACCTAAACTAGCCTAACCTAAACTAAACTAAACTAAATTAATTATCTAAACTAACCTAACCTAACCTAACCTAACCTAACCCAACTTAACCTAAATTAACTAAACAAAATAAACTAAACTATAAACCTAACTATAAACTAAACTAAACTAAACTAAACTAAACTAACCAAACCTAACCTAACCTTTTATAACCTAACCTAACCTAAACTAAACTAAACTAAGCTATACTAACCTAAACTAACTGAACGTAACCCTACCGAAACTAAACTAAACTAAACTAAACTTAACTATAGACTTTACTAAACTAAACTAAACCTAACTAAACTAGACTAACCTTACCTATTCAAACATAACGAAACCTAAGCTAACCTATACTAAAGTAAACGAAACTAACCTTACCTAACCTAAACTAACCTAACCTAAAATAAATTAAACTAAACAGACCTAACCTAAACTACCCTAAACTAAACTAAACTAACCTAAACAAAACAAAACTAAACTAAATTAAACTATAATCTAAACTATAAACTAAACTAAACTATAAAATAAAATAAACTAAACTAAACTAAACTAACTAACCTAACCTAACCTAACTTAACCTAACCTAACATAAACTAAACTAATCTAACCTAACCTAACGTAACCTAACCTAAATAAAACTAAACTAAACTACACTAAACTACTAACTAAACTATAAACTAAACTTAACCTAACTATAAACAAAACTAAACAATACTAAACTAATCTATACTAACCTTAACTAACCTAACATAACCTAACCTAAACTAAACTAAACTAAACTAAACTAAACAAAACTAACCTATCCTAACCTAAACTAAAGTAAACAAAATAACTAATCTATAAACTTAACTATATACTAAACTAAACTAAACTATAAATAAACTATATACTAAACTATACTAAACTAAACTAAAAACTAAACTAAACTGAAAACTAAACTAAACTAAACCTTTCTAAACTAACCTAACCTAAACTAAACTAAACTAACCTAACCTAACCTAAACTAAACAAAACTAAACTATAAACTAAACTAAATTTGGCTAACCTAAGCTAACCTAACCTAACCTAACCTAACCTAAACGAAACTAAACCAAACTAAACTAAACCAAACAAAACTAAACTAAAATATAAATAAAATATAAACTAAATTATACTAAACTAAACTAACAACTAAACTAAACTAAAAACTAAACTAAACTGAAAACTAAACTAAAATAAACTAAACTAAACCTTTCTAACCTAACCTAACTTAACCTAACCTAACCTTAACTAAACTAAACTATAAACTCAACTAAACTATAAACTAAATTCAACTCTAAACTAAACTATAAACTAAACTGTACTAAACTATAAACTAAACTAAACTAAGCTAACCTAAGCTAACCTAACCTAAGCTAACCTAACCTAAACTAAACTAAACCAATGAAAATTAAACTACAATAAAATCAACTAAACCATAAACTAGACTATTAACTAAACTAAACTAAACTAAAGTATAAACTAAACTAAACTAAACTAACCTAACCTAAACTAACCTAACCTAAACTTAACTAATCTAACCTAAACTAACCTAACCTAAACTAAACTAAACTAAACGAAACTAAACTAAACTAAATTAAACTATAATCTAAACTATAAACTAAACTAAATTAAACTAAACTAAACTAAACTAACCTAACCTAAACTAAACTAAACTGAACTAAACTAAATTAAACTAAACTAAACTAAACTAAAAACAAAACTAAATTAAACTAAACTAAACTAAACTAACCTAACCTAACCTAACGTAACCTTACATAACCTAACCTAAACTAAACTATACTAATTTAAAGTATAAACAAATCTAAACTAAACTAAGCTAAATTAAACTAAACTAACCTAATCTAACCCAACCTAAAATAAACTAAACTAAACGAAACTAAACCTTAAACTTAACTAAACTATAAACTAAACTAAACTATAAAACAAATTAAACCAAAATAAACTAGACTAACCTTACCTAACTTAACATACCCTTGGCTAATCTAAATTAAAGTAAACTAAACTAACCTAACTTAACATAAACTAACCTAAACTAATTTAAACTAAACTATACTAACCTATAAACTAAACTAAACTAAACTAAACTCATCTAACCTAAATTACCCTAAACTAAACTAAACTAAACTAAACAAAACAAAATTAACTAAACAAAACTAAACTAAATTAAACTATAAACTAAACTATAAACTCAACTAAACTATAAACTAAACTAAACTAAACTAACCTAACCTTTTCTAACCTAACCTAACCTAAACTAAACTAAACTAAGCTTAACTATCCTAACCTAACCGAACGTAACCTAACCGAAACTAAACTAAACTAAATTCAACAAAACTTAACTATAAACTTAACTAAACTAAACTAAACCTAACTAAACTAGACTAACCATACCTAACCTAACATAACGAAACCTAAGCTAACCTAAACTAAAGTAAACGAAACTAACCTTACCTAACGTAACCTAACCTAACCTAAAATAAATTAAGCTAAACAGACCTAACCTAAACTACCCTAAACTAAACTAAAGTAAGATAAACAAAATTTAACTAAATTAAACTATAATCTAAACTATAAACTAAACTAAACTATAAACTAAAATAAACAAAACTAAACTAAACTAAACTAACCTTACCTAACTTAACCTAACCTAACATAAACTAAACTAATCTAACCTAACCTAACCTAACGTAACGTAACCTAAACTAAACTAAACTAAACTAAACTATACTACAAACTAAACTACATACTAAACTTAACCTAACTATAAACCAAACTAAACTAAACTATACTAAACTAAACTATACTACCCTTACCTAACCTAACATAACCTAACCTAAACTAAACTAAACTAAAATAAACTAACCTATCCTAACCTAAACAAAACTAAACAAAATAACTAAACTAAAAACTAAATTAAACTGAAAACTAAAATAAAATAAACTAAACTAAACCTTTCTAACCTAACCTAACTTAACCTAACCTAACCTTAACTAAACTAAACTATAAACTCAACTAAACTATAAACTAAACTATACTAAACTATAAACTAAACTTAACTAAGCTAACCTAAGCTAACCTAACCTAAGCTAACCTAACCTAAACTAAACTAAACCAATCAAAATTAAACTAAAATAAAATAAACTAAACCATAAACTAGACTATTAACTAAACTAAACTAAACTAAAGTATAAACTAAACTAAACTAAACTAACCTAACCCAAACCAACCTAACCTAAACTTAACTAATCTAACCTAAACTAACCTAACCTAAACTAACCTAATCTAAACGAAACTAAACTAAACTAAATTATCTAACCTAACCTAACCTAACGTAACCTAAACTAAACTACACTAACACAACCTAACCAAAACTAAATTAAACTAAACTATAAACTAAACTAAACTATAAATTAAACTATAAAATAAAATAAATATAATAAACTCAACTAACCTAACCTATCCTAACCTAAGGAAAATTAAACTAACCTAACCTAAAATAAATTAAACTAAACTATACTAGACTATAAACTAAAACAAACTAAACTATAAATTAAACTAAACTAAACTAATCTAACCTAACCTAACGTAACCTAACCTAAATTGAACTAAACTAAACTAAACTAAACTAACCTAACCTAACCTAACCTAACCTAATCTAACCTAAACTAAACTAAACTAAACTAAACTATAAACTGAACTATTAACTAAACTAATTTAAACTATAAATTAATGTATAAACTAAACTACACTAAACTATAAACTAAACTAAACTAAATTAAACTAAACTAACCTAACCTAACCTAACCTAACCTAAACTAAACTGAACTAACCTAACCTAAATTAACCTAAAATAAACTAAACTAAACTAAACTGAAATATAAACTAAACTTTAAACTAAACTAAACTAAACTGTAAATAAACTATAAACTAAACTAAACTAAACTAAACTATGAACTAAACTAAACTAAACTAAACTAAACAAAGCTAACCTAACCTAACCTAACCTAACCTAACCTAACTTAAATAAATTAACTCAACAAAATAAAATAAACTATAAACTTAACCATAAACTAAACTAAACTAAACAAAACTATCCTATCATAACCTAAACTAAACTAAACAAAATAACTAAACTATAAACTTAACTATAAACTAAACTAAACTAAAAATAAATTATATACTAAACTATACTAAATTAAACTAACAACTAAACTAAAAAATAAACTAAACTGAAAACTAAACTAAACTAAACTAAACTAAACCATTCTAAACTAACCTAACCTAAACTAAACTAAACTAACCTAACCTAACCTAAACTAAACTAAACTAAACTAAACTAAACTATAAACTAAACTAAACTAAACTATAAACTAAACTATAAACTAAACTAAACTATAAATTAACTAAATTTAGCTAACCTAATCTAACCAAATCTAACCTAACCTAAACGAAACTAAACCAAACTAAGCTAAACCAAACAAAACTAAACTAAATAAAGTAAACTAAACCATAAACTAAACTATTAACTAAACTAAACTAAATTAAACTATAAAATAAAATAAACTAAACTAACCTAACACAAACTAAACTAAAATTACCTAAACCAAACTAACCTAACCTAAACTAAACTAAACGAAACTAAACTGAACTAAATTATCTAACCTAACCTAACCTAACCTAATCTAAACTAAACTAAACTAAACTAAACTAACATAACCTAATCTAAACTAAATTAAACTAAACTATAAACTAAAATAAACTAAGCTCAACTAACCTAACCTAACCTAACCTAACTTAAGGTAAATAAACTAACGTAACATAAAATAAATTAAACTAAACTAAACTATATTAAACTATAAACTAAAATAAACTAAACTATAAACTAAACTAAAATAAACTAATCCAACCTAACATAACCTAACCTAACCTTAACTGAACTAAACTAAACTAAACTAACCTATCCTAACCTATTCTAATCTAACCTAAACTAAACTAAACTCAACTAAACTATAAACTGAACTATAAACTAAACTAAATTAAATTATAAATTAATGTATAAACTAAACTACACTAAACTATAAAGTAAACTAAACAAAAGAAATTAAACTAAAGTAAACTAACCTAACCTAACCTAAACTAAACTGAACTAACCTAACCTAACCTAACCTAACCTAAAATAAACTAAACTAAACTAAACTGAACTATAAACTAAACTTTAAACAAAACTAAACTGTAAATAAACTATAAACTAAATTAAACTAAACTATGAACTAACTAAACTAAACTAAACTAAACAAAACTAACCTAACCTAACCTAACCTAACTTAACCTAAATGAACTAAACAGAATAAACTAAACTATAAACTTAACTATAAACCAAACTAAACTAAACTAAACTAACCAAACCTAACCTAAACTAAACTAAATTAACCTAACCTAACATAACCTAAACTAAACTAAACTAAACTATAAACTAAACTATAAACTAAACTAAAATAAATAAACTAACCTAACCAAACCTAACCTAACATAACCTAAATTAAACTAAACTAAACTAACTTAACCTAAACTAACCTAACCTAAACTAAACTAAACTGAATAAACTAAATTAAATTAAAGTAAACTAAACTATAAACAAAACTAAATTAAACTAAACTAAACTAAACTAAACTAACCTAACCTAACCTAACCTAACCTTACCTAACCTAACCTAAACTAAACTATACTAATCTAAAGTATAAACAAAACTAAACTAAACTGAGCTAAATTAAACTAAACTAACCTAACCTAACCTAACCTAAACTAAACTAAACTAAACTAAACTGAGCTAAACTAAACTAAACTAAATTAAATTAAACTAAACTAAACTATAAATTAAACTAACTATAAACTAAACAAAACTAAACTATCCTAACCTAACCTAACATAAATTAACTAAACTCACCTAACCTAACTTAACATAAACTAAATTAAACTAAACGAAATTAAACTAAACTAAACTAAAATAAACTAGACTAACATTACATGACTTAACATAACCTTCGCTAATCTGATTTAAAGTAAAATAAACTGCCCTAACTTAACAAAAACTAACCTAAACTAAAGTAAACTAAAATACACTAATCTATAAACTAAACTAAACTAAACTAAACTGACCTAATCCAAACTACCCTAAACTAACCTAACCTAACTTAACCTAACCTAACATAAACAAAACGAAACTAAACTAAACTGAGCTAAACTAAGCTAAACTAAACAAAACTAAATTAAACTAAACTAAACTATAAATTAAACTAACTAAAAACTAAACTAAACAAAACTAACTATCCTAACCTAACCTAACTTAACCTAAACTAACATTAATTAACTAAACTAACCTAACATAACTTAACATAAACTAAACTAAACTAAACGAAACTAAACTAAACTATAAACTAAAGTATAAACTAAACTAAACCAAAAACTAAACTAAACTAAACTAAAATAAACTAGACTAACCTTACCTAACTTAATATAACCTTCGCTAATCTAAATTAAAGTAAACTAAACTAACCTAACCTAACATATACTAAACTAAACGAAACTATACTATAAAGTAAACTAAACTATAAACTATTAACTAAACTATCAATTAACTAAACTAATCTAAACTGAGCTAAACTAAACTAAACTAAATTAAACTAAACTAAACTATACATTAAACTAACTATAAACTAAACTAAACAAAACTAAACTATCCTAACCTAACCTAACTCAACCTAACCTAACATAACTTTACATAAACTAAACTAAACGAAATAAACTAAAGGATAAACTAAACTATAAATTAAACTAAATTATAAACTAAACTAAACCAAACAAAACTAAACTAAACCATTAACTAAATTATTAACTAAGTTAAACTAAACTAAAGTATAAACTAAATTAAACTAAACTATGAACTAAAGTAAAATAAACTAAACCAAACAAAACTAGCCTTACCTAACCTAACCTAACCTAACCTAACCTAACTTAACCTAAATTAACTAAACAAAATAAACTAAACTATAAACATAACTATAAACTAAACTAAACTAAACTAACCAAACCTAACCTAACCTAAACCAAACTGAACTAACCTAACCTGACCTAACCTAAAATAAACTAAACTAAACTAACCTGAACTATAAACTAAACTTTAAATTAAACTAAACTAAACTAAACTAAACTAAAAAAAACTAACCTAACCTAACCTAACTCAACCCAACTTAACCTAAATTAACTAAACAAAATAAACTAAACTATAAACTTAACTATAAACTAAACTAAACTAAACTAAATTAAATTAAACTAAACTATATATTAAACTAACTATAAACTAAACTAAACCAAACTAAACTAAACTAAACTAAAATAAACTAGACTAACCTTACCTAACTTAACATAACCTTGGCTAATCTAAATTGAAGTAAACTAAACTAACCTAACTTAACATTAACTAAGTTAAACTAAACTAAACTAAACTATACTAACCTATAAACTAAACTAAACTAAACTATACTAACCTATAAACTAAACTAAACTAAACTAAACTAAACTGACCTAACCTAAACAACCCTAAACTAAATTAAACTAAACTTAACTAAACAAAACATAATTAACCTAACAATACTAAACAAAATTAAACTATAAACTAAACTATAAACTAAACTAAACTAATCTAAACTAACCTAACCTTTTTTAACCTAACCTATCATAACTAAACTGAATTAAGCTAAATTAACCTAACCTAACCGAACGTAACCTAACCGAAACTAAACTAAACTAAACTTAACTATAAACTTAACTAAACTAAACTAAACCTAACTAAACTAGACTAACCTTACCTAACCTAACATAACGAAAACTATGCTAACCTAAATTAAAGTAAACGAAACTAACCTTACCTAACCTAACCTAACCTAACCTAAAATAAATTAAACTAAACAGACCTAACCTAAACTACCCTAAACTAAACTAAACTAAAGTAAACAAAACAAAACTAAACTAAATTAAACTATAATCTAAACTATAAACTGAACTAAAGTATAAACTAAAATAAACAAAACTAAACTAAACTAACTAACCGAACGTAAACTAACTTAACCTAACCTAACATAAACTAAACCAATCTAACGTAACCTAGCGTAACCTAACCTAAACTAAACTAATCTAAACTAAACTAAACTACAAACTAAACTATAAACTAAACTTAACCTAACTATAAACTAAACTAAACTAAACGATACTAAACTAAACTATACTAACCTTACCTAACCTAACATAACTAACCTAAACTAAACTAAACTAAACTAAACAAAACTAACCTATCCTAAACTAAACAAAATAACTAAACTATAAACTTAACTATAAACTAAACTAAACTAAACTATAAATAAACTATATAATAAACTATACTAAACTAAACTAACAACTAAACTAAACTAAAAATTAAACTAAATTGAAAACTAAACTAAACTAAACTAAACTAAACCTTTCTAACCTAACCTAACCTAACCTAACCTAACCTAAACTAAACTAAACTAAACTGAACTAAACTAAACTAAACTAAACTATAAACAAAACTAAATTAAACTAAACTAAATTAAACTCACCTAACCTAACCTAACCTTACGTAACCTAACCTAAACTAAACTATACTAATCTAAAGTATAAAAAAATTAAACTAAACTAAGCTAAATTAAACTAAATTAACCTAACCTAACATAAACTAAACGAAACTAAACGAAACTAAACTATAAACGAAACTAAATTATAAACTGTTAACTAAACTGTCAATTAACTAAACTAAACTTAACTGAACGAAACGAAACTAAAATAAACTAACCTAACATAACCTAAACTACACTAAACTAACCTAACCTAACATAACATAAACTAAACTAAACTACAATAAACTCAGCTAAACTAAACTAAACTAAATTCAATTAAACTAAACTAAACTATAAATTAAAATAACTATAAACTAAACTAAACAAAACTAAACTGACCTAACTTAAAATACCCTAAACTAACCTAACCTAACCTAACATAAACAAAACTAAAGTAAACTAACCTGAGCTAAACTAAACTAAACTAAACCAAATTAAATTAAACTAACTATAAACTAAACTAAACAAAACTAAACTACCCTAACCTAACCTAACTTAACCTAACCTAACATAAATTAACTAAACTAACCTAACCTAACTTAACATCAACTAAACTAAACTAAACGAAACTAAACTAAACTTTAAACTAAACTATAAACTAAACTAAACTATAAACTAAACTAAAATAAACTAGTCTAACCTTACCTAACTTAACATAACCTTATCTAAATTAAAGTAAACTAAACTAACCTAACTTAACATAAACTAAGCTAAAATGAACTAAACTAAACTAAAAACTAAACTAAAATAAACTATAAACTAAACTAAACTATAAACTATCTATAAACTAAACTAAACTATAAACTAAACTAAATTTAGCTAACCTAAGAAAACCTAATCTAACCTAACCTAACGTAAACGAAACTAAACCAAACTAACCTAAACCAAATAAAATTAAAATAAAATAAAATAAACTAAACCATAAACTAAACTAAACTAAACTAAACTAACTTGACCTAAACTAACCTAACCTAAACTAAAGTAATCCAACCTAAACTAGCCTAACCTATACTAAACTAAACTAAACTAAACTAAATTAATTATCTAACCTAACCTAACCTAAACTAAACTAAACTAAACTATAAACTAAACTAAAATAAACTAAACTCAACCACCCCACCTAACCTAACCTAATTTAAGGTAAATTAAACTAACCTAACCTAAAATAAATTAAACTAAACTAAACTAAACTATACTAAACTATAAACTAAAATAAACTAAACTATAAACTAAACTAAACTAAACGAATCTACCCTAACCTAACCTAACCTAACCTAAACTGAACTAAACTAAACTAAACTAAAATAACCTAACCTAACCTAATCTAACCTAAACTAAACTAAACTAAACTATAAACTGAACTATAAACTAAAATAATTTAAACTATAAATTAATGTATAAACTAAACTACACTAAACTATATAGTAAACTAAACTCAATTCAACTAAACTAAACTAAACTAACTTAACCTAACCTAACCTAACCTAAACTTAACACAACAAAATTAAATTAAACTAAACGAAACTAAACTATAAACAAAACTAAATTAAACTAAACTAAACTAAACTAACCTAACCTAACCTAACATAACCTAACCTAAACTAAACTATACTACTATAAGTATAAACAAAACTAAACTAAACTAAGGTAAATTAAACTAAACTAACCTAACCTAACCTAACCTAACCTAAACTAAACTAAACTAAATTAATTATCTAAACTAACCTAACCTAACCTAACCTAACCCAACTTAACCTAAATTAACTAAACAAAATAAACTAAACTATAAACCTAACTATAAACTAAACTAAACTAAACTAAACTAAACTAACCAAACCTAACCTAACCTTTTATAACCTAACCTAACCTAAACTAAACTAAACTAAGCTATACTAACCTAAACTAACTGAACGTAACCCTACCGAAACTAAACTAAACTAAACTAAACTTAACTATAGACTTTACTAAACTAAACTAAACCTAACTAAACTAGACTAACCTTACCTATTCAAACATAACGAAACCTAAGCTAACCTATACTAAAGTAAACGAAAGTAACCTTACCTAACCTAAACTAACCTAACCTAAAATAAATTAAACTAAACAGACCTAACCTAAACTACCCTAAACTAAACTAAACTAAACTAAACAAAACAAAACTAAACTAAATTAAACTATAATCTAAACTATAAACTAAACTAAACTATAAAATAAAATAAACTAAACTAAACTAAACTAACTAACCTAACCTAACCTAACTTAACCTAACCTAACATAAACTTAACTAATCTAACCTAACCTAACGTAACCTAACCTAAATAAAACTAAACTAAACTACACTAAACTACTAACTAAACTATAAACTAAACTTAACCTAACTATAAACAAAACTAAACAATACTAAACTAATCTATACTAACCTTAACTAACCTAACACAACCTAACCTAAACTAAACTAAACTAAACTAAACTAAACAAAACTAACCTATCCTAACCTAAACTAAAGTAAACAAAATAACTAATCTATAAACTTAACTATATACTAAACTAAACTAAACTATAAATAAACTATATACTAAACTATACTAAACTAAACTAAAAACTAAACTAAACTGAAAACTAAACTAAACTAAACCTTTCTAAACTAACCTAACCTAAACTAAACTAAACTAACCTAACCTAACCTAAACTAAACAAAACTAAACTATAAACTAAACTAAATTTGGCTAACCTAAGCTAACCTAACCTAACCTAACCTAACCTAAACGAAACTAAACCAAACTAAACTAAACCAAACAAAACTAAACTAAAATATAAATAAAATATAAACTAAATTATACTAAACTAAACTAACAACTAAACTAAACTAAAAACTAAACTAAACTGAAAACTAAACTAAAATAAACTAAACTAAACCTTTCTAACCTAACCTAACTTCACCTAACCTAACCTTAACTAAACTAAACTATAAACTCAACTAAACTATAAACTAAATTCAACTCTAAACTAAACTATAAACTAAACTGTACTAAACTATAAACTAAACTAAACTAAGCTAACCTAAGCTAACCTAACCTAAGCTAACCTAACCTAAACTAAACTAAACCAATGAAAATTAAACTAAAATAAAATCAACTAAACCATAAACTAGACTATTAACTAAACTAAACTAAACTAAAGTATAAACTAAACTAAACTAAACTAACCTAACCTAAACTAACCTAACCTAAACTTAACTAATCTAACCTAAACTAACCTAACCTAAACTAAACTAAACTAAACGAAACTAAACTAAACTAAATTAAACTATAATCTAAACTATAAACTAAACTAAATTAAACTAAACTAAACTAAACTAACCTAACCTAAACTAAACTAAACTGAACTAAACTAAATTAAACTAAACTAAACTAAACTAAAAACAAAACTAAATTAAACTAAACTAAACTAAACTAACCTAACCTAACCTAACGTAACCTTACATAACCTAACCTAAACTAAACTATACTAATTTAAAGTATAAACAAATCTAAACTAAACTAAGCTAAATTAAACTAAACTAACCTAATCTAACCCAACCTAAAATAAACTAAACTAAACGAAACTAAACCTTAAACTTAACTAAACTATAAACTAAACTAAACTATAAAACAAAATAAACCAAAATAAACTAGACTAACCTTACCTAACTTAACATACCCTTGGCTAATCTAAATTAAAGTAAACTAAACTAACCTAACTTAACATAAACTAACCTAAACTAATTTAAACTAAACTATACTAACCTATAAACTAAACTAAACTAAACTAAACTGATCTAACCTAAATTACCCTAAACTAAACTAAACTAAACTAAACAAAACAAAATTAACTAAACAAAACTAAACTAAATTAAACTATAAACTAAACTATAAACTCAACTAAACTATAAACTAAACTAAACTAAACTAACCTAACCTTTTCTAACCTAACCTAACCTAAACTAAACTAAACTAAGCTTAACTATCCTAACCTAACCGAACGTAACCTAACCGAAACTAAACTAAACTAAATTCAACTAAACTTAACTATAAACTTAACTAAACTAAACCAAACCTAACTAAACTAGACTAACCATACCTAACCTAACATAACGAAACCTAAGCTAACCTAAACTAAAGTAAACGAAACTAACCTTACCTAACGTAACCTAACCTAACCTAAAATAAATTAAACTAAACAGACCTAACCTAAACTACCCTAAACTAAACTAAACTAAAGTAAGATAAACAAAATTTAACTAAATTAAACTATAATCTAAACTATAAACTAAACTAAACTATAAACTAAAATAAACAAAACTAAACTAAACTAAACTAACCTTACCTAACTTAACCTAACCTAACATAAACTAAACTAATCTAACCTAACCTAACCTAACGTAACGTAACCTAAACTAAACTAAACTAAACTAAACTATACTACAAACTAAACTACATACTAAACTTAACCTAACTATAAACCAAACTAAACTAAACTATACTAAACTAAACTATACTACCCTTACCTAACCTAACATAACCTAACCTAAACTAAACTAAACTAAACAAAACTAACCTATCCTAACCTAAACAAAACTAAACAAAATAACTAAACTAAAAACTAAACTAAACTGAAAACTAAAATAAAATAAACTAAACTAAACCTTTCTAACCTAACCTAACTTAACCTAACCTAACCTTAACTAAACTAAACTATAAACTCAACTAAACTATAAACTAAACTATACTAAACTATAAACTAAACTTAACTAAGCTAACCTAAGCTAACCTAACCTAAGCTAACCTAACCTAAACTAAACTAAACCAATCAAAATTAAACTAAAATAAAATAAACTAAACCATAAACTAGACTATTAACTAAACTAAACTAAAGTATAAACTAAACTAAACTAAACTAACCTAACCTAAACCAACCTAACCTAAACTTAACTAATCTAACCTAAACTAACCTAACCTAAACTAACCTAATCTAAACGAAACTAAACTAAACTAAATTATCTAACCTAACCTAACCTAACGTAACCTAAACTAAACTACACTAACACAACCTAACCAAAACTAAATTAAACTAAACTATAAACTAAACTAAACTATAAATTAAACTATAAAATAAAATAAATATAATAAACTCAACTAACCTAACCTATCCTAACCTAAGGAAAATTAAACTAACCTAACCTAAAATAAATTAAACTAAACTATACTAGACTATAAACTAAAATAAACTAAACTATAAATTAAACTAAACTAAACTAATCTAACCTAACCTAACGTAACCTAACCTAAATTGAACTAAACTAAACTAAACTAAACTAACCTAACCTAACCCAACCTAACCTAATCTAACCTAAACTAAACTAAACTAAACTAAACTATAAACTGAACTATTAACTAAACTAATTTAAACTATAAATTAATGTATAAACTAAACTACACTAAACTATAAACTAAACTAAACTAAATTAAACTAAACTAACCTAACCTAACCTAACCTAACCTAAACTAAACTGAACTAACCTAACCTAAATTAACCTAAAATAAACTAAACTAAACTAAACTGAAATATAAACTAAACTTTAAACTAAACTAAACTAAACTGTAAATAAACTATAAACTAAACTAAACTAAACTAAACTATGAACTAAACTAAACTAAACTAAACTAAACAAAGCTAACCTAACCTAACCTAACCTAACCTAACCTAACTTAAATAAATTAACTCAACAAAATAAAATAAACTATAAACTTAACCATAAACTAAACTAAACTAAACAAAACTATCCTATCATAACCTAAACTAAGCTAAACAAAATAACTAAACTATAAACTTAACTATAAACTAAACTAAACTAAAAATAAATTATATACTAAACTATACTAAATTAAACTAACAACTAAACTAAAAAATAAACTAAACTGAAAACTAAACTAAACTAAACTAAACTAAACCATTCTAAACTAACCTAACCTAAACTAAACTAAACTAACCTAACCTAAACTAAACTAAACTAAACTAAACTAAACTATAAACTAAACTAAACTAAACTATAAACTAAACTATAAACTCAACTAAACTATAAACTAAACTAAACAAAATAACTAAACTATAAACTTAACTATAAACTAAACTAAACTAAACTATAAATAAACTACGTACTAAACTATACTAAACTAAACTAACAACTAAACTAAACTAAAAACTAAACTAAACTAAAATAAATAAATTAACCTAACCAAACCTAACCTAACCTAACCTAAATTAAACTAAACTAAACTAACTTAACATAAACTAACCTAACCTAAACTAAACTAAATTGAATAAACTAAATGAAATTAAAGTAAACTAAACTATAAACAAAACTAAATTAAACTAAATTAAACTAAACTAACCTAACCTAACCTAACCTTACCTAACCTAACCTAAACTAAACTATACTAATCCAAAGTATAAACGAAACTAAACTAAACTAAGCTAAATTAAACTAAACTAACCTAACCTAAACTAAACTAAACTAAACTAAACTAAACTGAGCTAAACTAAACTAAACTAAATTAAATTAAACTAAAGTAACTATAAATTAAACTAACTATAAACTAAACAAAACTAAACTATCCTAACCTAACCTAACTTAACCCAACCTAACATAAATTAACTAAACTCACCTAACATAACTTAACATAAACAAAACTAAACTAAACGAAATTAAACTAAACTATAAATTAACTATAAACTAAACTAAACTATAAAGTAAACTAAACTAAAAACAACTAGACTAACATTACATGACTTAACATAACCTTCGCTAATCTGATTTAAAGTGAAATAAACTGCCCTAACTTAAAATAAACTAACCTAAACTAAACTAAACTAAAATACACTAACCTATAAACTAAACTAAACTAAACTAAACTGACCTAATCTAAACTACCCTAAACAAACCTAACCTAACCTAACCTAACCTAACTTAACCTAACATAAACAAAACGATACTAAACTAAACTGAGCTAAACTAAGCTAAACTAAACAAAACTAAATTAAACTAAACTAAACTATAAATTAAACTAACTAAAAACTAAACTAAACAAAACTAAACTATCCTAACCTAACCTAACTTAACCTAAACTAACATTAATTAACTATACTAACCTAACATAACTTAACATAAACTAAACTAAACTAAACGAAACTAAACTAAATTATAAACTAAACTATAAACTAAACTAAACCATAAACTAAACTAAACTAAACTAAAATAAACTAGACTAACCTTACCTAACTTAATATAACCTTGGCTAATCTAAATTAAAGTAAACTAAACTAACCTAACCTAAACTAAACTAAACTAAACGAAACTATACTATAAAGTAAACTAAACTATAAACTATTAACTAAACTATCAATTAACTAAACTAAACTAAACTGAACGAAACGAAACTAAACTAACCTAAACTAACATAACCTAACCTAACATAACTTAACATAAACTAAACTAAACTAAACGAAATTAAACTAAAGTATAAAGTAAACTATAAACTAAACTAAATTATAAACTAAACTAAACCAAACAAAACTAAACTAAACCATTAACTAAACTATTAACTAAGTTAAGCTGAACTAAAGTATAAACTAAACTAAACTAAACTATGAACTAAACTAAACTAAACTGAGCTAAACTAAACTAAACTAAACTATACATTAAACTAACTATAAACTAAACTAAACAAAACTAAACTATCCTAACCTAACCTAACTTAACCTAACCTAACATAACTTAACATAAACTAAACTAAACTAAACGAAATTAAACTAAAGTATAAACTAAACTATAAACTAAACTAAATTATAAACTAAACTAAACCAAACAAAACTAAACTAAACCATTAACTAAACTATTAACTAAGTTAAGCTGAACTAAAGTATAAACTAAACTAAACTAAACTATGAACTAAAGTAAACTAAACTAAACCAAACAAAACTAACCTAACCTATCCTAACCTAACCTAACCTAACTTAACCTAAATTAACTAAACAAAATAAACTTAACTATAAACTAAACTAAACTAAACTAAACTAACCAAACCTAACCTAACCTTTTCTAACCTAACCTAACCTAAACTAAACTAAAATAAGCTAAACTAACCTAACCTAACTGAACGTAGCCTAACCGAAACTAAACTAAACTTAACTATAAACTAAACTAAACTAAACTAAACCTAACTAAACTAGACTAACCTTACCTAACCCAACATAACGAAACCTAAGCTAAACTATACTAAAGTAAACGAAACTAACCTTACCTAACCAAACCTAACCTAACCTAAAATAAATTAAACTAAACAGACCTAACCTAAACTACCCAAAACTAAACTAAACTAAACTAAACAAAACAAAACTAAACTAAATTAAACTATAATCTAAACTATAAACTAAACTATAAACTAAAATAAACAAAACTAAACTAAAATAACTAACCTAACCAAACCTAACTTAACCTAACCTAACATAAACTAAACTAATCTAAACTAACCTAACGTAACCTAACCTAAACTAAACTACACTAAACTAAATAAAACTACAAATTAAACTATAAACTAAACTTAACCTAACTATAAACTAAACTAAACTATACAATAATAAACTATACTAACCTTACCTATTCTAACATAACCTATCCTAAACTAAACTAAACCAAACTAAACAAAACTAACCTATCCTAACCTAAACTAAACTAAACAAAATAACTAAACTATAAACTTAACTATAAACTAAACTAAATTAAACTATAAATAAACTCTGTACTAAACTATACTAAACTAAACTAATAACTAAACTAAACTAAAAACTAAACTAAACTGAAAACTAAACTAAACTAAACTAAACCTTTCTAACCTAACCTAACCTAACCTAAACTAAACTAAACTAACCTAACCTAATCTAACCTAAACTAAACTAAACTATAAACTAAACTAAACTATAAACTAAACTATAAACTAAACCAAACTAAACTATAAACTAAACTAAATTTAGCTACCCTAAGCTAACCTAACCTAACCTAACCTAACCTAAACGAAACTAAACGAAACTAAACTAAACCAAACAAAACTAAACTAAACAAAACTAACCTAACCTAACCTAACCTAACTTAACCTAAATTAACTAAACAAAATAAACTAAACTATAAATAAACTATATACTAAACCATACTAAACTAAACTAACAACTAAACTAAACTAAAAACTAAACTAAACTGAAAATCAAACTAAACAAAATTAAACTAAACGTTTCTAACCTAACCTAACCTAAACTAAACTAAACTAACCTAACCTAAAATAAACTAAACTATAAACTATACTAAACTATAAACTAAACTAAATTTAGCTAACCTAAGCTAACCTAACCTAACTTAACCTAAACGAAACTAAACCAAACTAAACTAAACCAAACAAATTAACTAAAATAAAATAAACTAAACCATTAACTAAATTATTAACTAAACTAAACTAAAGTATAAACTAAACTAAACTAAACTAAAATATCCTAACCTAACCTAACATAACCTAAAATGAACTAAACTAAACTAAACTAAACTAACCTTACCTAATCTAATCTAACCAAAACTAAACTAAACTAAACTATAAACTAATCTATAAACTAAACTAAGATATACTAAACTCAACTAACCTAACCTAACCTAACCTAAGGTAAATTAAACTAACCTAACCTAAAATAAATTAAACTAAACTAACTTAAACTATATTAAATTATAAACTAAAATAAACTAAACTATTAACTAAACTATGCTAAACTATAAACTAAAATAAACTAAACTATAAACTAAACTAAACTAACCTAACCTACCCTAACCTAACCTAATCTAACCTAAACTAAACTAAACTATACTAAACAATAAACTGAAATATTAACTAAACTAATTTAAACTATAAACTATGTATAAACTAAACTGCACTAAACTATAAACTAAACTAAACTAAATTAAACTAAACTAAACTAACCTAACCTAACCTAAACTAAACTAAACTGAACTAACCTAACCTAACCTAACCTAAAATAAACTAAACTAAACTAACCTGAACTATAAACTAAACTTTAAAATAAACTAAACTAAACTAAACTGTAAATAAACTATAAACTAAACTAAACTATGAACTAAACTAAACTAAACTAAACTAAAAAAAACTAACCTAACCTAACCTAACCCAACTTAACCTAAATTAACTAAACAAAATAAACTAAACTATAAACCTAACTATAAACTAAACTAAACTAAACTAAACTAACCAAACCTAACCTAACCTTTTATAACCTAACCTAACCTAAACTAAACCTAACTAAGCTATACTAACCTAAACTAACCGAACGTAACCTAACCGAAACTAAACTAAACTAAACTAAATTTAACTATAGACTTAACTAAACTAAACTAAATCTAACTAAACTAGACTAACCTTACCTAACCTAAAATAACGAAACCTAAGCTAACCTATACGAAAGTAAACGAAACTAACATAACATAACCTAACCTAAACTAAACTAAACTAAACCAAACTAAACAAAACTAACCTATCGTAACCTAAACTAAAGTAAACAAAATAACTAATCTATAAACTGAACTATATACTAAACTAAACTAAACTATAAATAAACTATATACTAAACTATACTAAACTAAATTAAACCTTTCTAAACTAACCTAACCTAAACTAAACTAAACTAACCTAACCTAACCTAAACTAAACAAAACTAAACTATAAACTAAACTAAATTTGGCTAACCTAAGCTAACCTAACCTAACCTAACCTAACCTAAACGAAACTAAACCAAACTAAACTAAACCAAACAAAACTAAACTAAAATATAAATAAAATATAAACTAAACTATACTAAACTAAACTAATAACTAAACTAAACTAAAAACTAAACTAAACTGAAAACTAAACTAAAATAAACTAAACTAAACCTTTCTAACCTAACCTAACTTAACCTAACCTAACCTTAACTAAACTAAACTATAAACTCAACTAAACTATAAACTAAATTCAAATCTAAAATAAACTATATACTCAACTAAACTATAAAGTAAATTCAAATCTAAACTAAACTATAAACTAAATTATACTAAACTATAAACTAAACTAAACTAAACTAACCTAAGCTAACCTAACCTAAGCTAACCTAACCTAAACTAAACTAAACCAATCAAAATTAAACTAAAATAAAATAAACCAAACCATAAACTAGACTATTAACTAAACTATACTAAACTATAAACTAAACTATACTAAACTAACCTATCCTAAACTAACCTAACCTAAAGTTAACTAATCTAACCTAAACTAACCTAACCTAAACTAAACTAAACTAAACGAAACTAAACTAAACTAAATTATCTAACACAACCTAACCTAACGTAACCTAAACTAAACTACACTAACACAACCTAACCTAAACTAAATTAAATTAAACTATAAACTAAACTAAACTATAAATTAAACTATGAAATAAAATAAATATACTAAACTCAACTAACCTAACCTAACCTAACCTAAGGAAAATTAAACTAACCTAACCTAAAATAAATTAAACTAAACTAAACTATACTAAACTATAAACTAAAATAAACTAAACTATAAACTAAACTAAACTAAATTAATCTAACCTAACCTAACGTAACCTAACCTAAATTGAACTAAACTAAACTAAACTAACCTAACCTAACCTAACCTAACCTAATCTAACCTAAACTAAACTAAACTAAACTAAACTATAAACTGAACTATTAACTAAACTAATTTAAACTATAAATTAATGTATAAACTAAACTACACTAAACTATAAACTAAACTAAACTAAATTAAACTAAACTAACCTAACCTAACGTAACCTAACCTAAACTAAACTGAACTAACCTAACCTAACTTAAATAAATTAACTCAGCAAAATAAACTAAACTATAAACTTAACTATAAACTAAACTAAACTAAACTAAACTAAACTAAACTAAACTAAACTAACCAAACCTAAACTAAACTAAACTAAACTAACCTAACCTAACATAACCTAAACTAAACTAAACTAAACTATAAATTAAACTAAAATAAAAAAACTAACCTAACCAAACCTAACCTAACCTAACCTAAATTAAACCAAACTAAACTAACTTAACCTAACCTAACCTAACCTAAACTAAACTGAACTAAACTAAACTAAACTATAAACAAAACTAAATTAAACTAAACTTAACTGAACTAACCTAACCTAACCTAACCTTACGTAACCTAACCTAAACTAAACTATACTAATCTAAAGTATAAACAAAACTAAACTAAACTAAGCTAAATTAAACTAAACTAACCTAACCTAACCTAACCTAAACTAAACTAAACTAAAAGAAACTAAACTATAATCTAAACTAAACTATAAACTGTTAACTAAACTATCAATTAACTAATCTAAACATAACTGAACGAAACGAAACTAAACTAAACTAACCTAACCTAACCTAAACTACACTAAACTAACCTAACCTAACCTAACATAACATAAACTAAAGTAAACTACAATAAATTCAGCTAAACTAAATTAAACTAAATTAAATTAAACTAAACTAAACTATAAATTAAACTAACTATAAACTAAACTAAACAAAACTAAACTATCCTAACCTAACCTAACTTAACCTAACCTAACATAAATTTATTAAACTAACCTAACCTAACTTAACATAAACTAAACTAAACTAAACGAAGTTAAAGTAAACTATAAACTAAACTATAAACATAACTAAACTATAAACTAAACTAAACCTAACTAAACTGACCTAACCTAAAATACCCTAAACTAACCTAACCTAACCTAACCTAACATAAACAAAACTAAAGTAAACTAAACTGAGCTAAACTAAACTAAACTAAACTAAATTAAACTAAATTAAACTATAAATTAAACTAACTATAAACTAAACTAAACAAAACTAAACTACCCTAACCTAACCTAACTTAACCTAACCTATTATAAATTAACTAAACTAACCTAACCTAACTTAACATAAACTAAACTAAACTAAACGAAACTAAACTAAACTATAAACTAAACTATAAACTAAACTAAACTAAACTAAAATAAACTAGACTAACCTTACCTAACTTAACATAACCTTGGCTAATCTAAATTGAAGTAAACTAAACTAACCTAACTTAACATAAACTAAGCTAAACTAAACTAAACTAAACTATACTAACCTATAAACTAAACTAAACTAAACTAAACTAAACTGACCTAACCTAAACAACCCTAAACTAAATTAAACTAAACTTAACTAAACAAAACATAATTAACCTAACAATACTAAACAAAATTAAACTATAAACTAAACTATAAACTCAACTAAACTATAAACTAAACTAAACTAATCTAAACTAACCTAACCTTTTTTAACCTAACCTATCCTAACTAAACTAAATTAAGCTAAATTAACCTAACCTAACCGAACGTAGCCTAACCGAAACTAAACTAAACCTAACTAAACTTAGCTATAAACTTAACTAAACTAAACTAAACCTAACTAAACTAGACTAACCTTACCTAACCTAACATAACGAAACCTATGCTAACCTAAATTAAAGTAAACGAAAGTAACCTTACCTAACCTAACCTAACCTAACCTAACCTAAAATAAATTAAACTAAACAGACCTAACCTAAACTACCCTAAACTAAACTAAACTAAAGTAAACAAAACAAAACTAAACTAAATTAAACTATAATCTAAACTATAAACTGAACTAAAGTATAAACTAAAATAAACAAAACTAAACTAACTAACCGAACGTAAACTAACTTAACCTAACCTAACATAAACTAAACTAATCTAACCTAACCTAGCGTAACCTAACCTAAACTAAACTAATCTAAACTAAACTAAACTACAAACTAAACTATAAACTAAACTTAACCTAACTATAAACTAAACTAAACTAATCTAACCTAACCTAACATACCCTAACCTAAACTAAACTAAACTAAACAAAACTAACCTATCCTAAACTAAACAAAATAACTAAACTATAAACTTAACTATAAACTAAACTAAACTAAACTATAAATAAACTACGTACTAAACTATACTAAACTAAACTAAACTAAAAACTAAACTAAACTGAAAACTAAACTAAATTAAACTAAACTAAACCTTTCTAACCTAACCTAACCTAGCCTAACCTAACCTAAACTAAACTAAACTAACCTAAACTAACCTAAACTAAACTAAACTAAACTATAAACTAAACTAAAATATACTATAAACTGAACTAAACTATAAATTATCTATAAACTAAACTAAACTAAACAATAAACTAAACTAAATTTAGCTAACCTAAGCTAACCTAATCTAACCTAACCTAATGTAAACGAAACTAAACCAAACTAACCTAAACCAAACAAAACTAAAATAAAATAAAATAAACTAAACCATAAACTAAACTAAACTAAACTAAACTAACTTGACCTAAACTAACCTAATCTAAACTAAACTAATCCAACCTAAACTAGCCTAACCTAAACTAAACTAAACTAAATTAATTATCTAAACTAACCTAACCTAACCTAACCTAACCTAACCCAACTTAACCTAAATTAACTAAACAAAATAAACTAAACTATAAACCTAACTATAAACTAAACTAAACTAAACTAAACTAAACTAACCAAACCTAACCTAACCTTTTATAACCTAACCTAACCTAAACTAAACTAAACTAAGCTATACTAACCTAAACTAACTGAACGTAACCCTACCGAAACTAAACTAAACTAAACTAAACTTAACTATAGACTTTACTAAACTAAACTAAACCTAACTAAACTAGACTAACCTTACCTATTCAAACATAACGAAACCTAAGCTAACCTATACTAAAGTAAACGAAACTAACCTTACCTAACCTAAACTAACCTAACCTAAAATAAATTAAACTAAACAGACCTAACCTAAACTACCCTAAACTAAACTAAACTAAACTAAACAAAACAAAACTAAACTAAATTAAACTATAATCTAAACTATAAACTAAACTAAACTATAAAATAAAATAAACTAAACTAAACTAAACTAACTAACCTAACCTAACCTAACTTAACCTAACCTAACATAAACTAAACTAATCTAACCTAACCTAACGTAACCTAACCTAAATAAAACTAAACTAAACTACACTAAACTACTAACTAAACTATAAACTAAACTTAACCTAACTATAAACAAAACTAAACAATACTAAACTAATCTATACTAACCTTAACTAACCTAACATAACCTAACCTAAACTAAACTAAACTAAACTAAACTAAACTAAACTAAACTAAACAAAACTAACCTATCCTAACCTAAACTAAAGTAAACAAAATAACTAATCTATAAACTTAACTATATACTAAACTAAACTAAACTATAAATAAACTATATACTAAACTATACTAAACTAAACTAAAAACTAAACTAAACTGAAAACTAAACTAAACTAAACCTTTCTAAACTAACCTAACCTAAACTAAACTAAACTAACCTAACCTAACCTAAACTAAACAAAACTAAACTATAAACTAAACTAAATTTGGCTAACCTAAGCTAACCTAACCTAACCTAACCTAACCTAAACGAAACTAAACCAAACTAAACTAAACCAAACAAAACTAAACTAAAATATAAATAAAATATAAACTAAATTATACTAAACTAAACTAACAACTAAACTAAACTAAAAACTAAACTAAACTGAAAACTAAACTAAAATAAACTAAACTAAACCTTTCTAACCTAACCTAACTTAACCTAACCTAACCTTAACTAAACTAAACTATAAACTCAACTAAACTATAAACTAAATTCAACTCTAAACTAAACTATAAACTAAACTGTACTAAACTATAAACTAAACTAAACTAAGCTAACCTAAGCTAACCTAACCTAAGCTAACCTAACCTAAACTAAACTAAACCAATGAAAATTAAACTAAAATAAAATCAACTAAACCATAAACTAGACTATTAACTAAACTAAACTAAACTAAAGTATAAACTAAACTAAACTAAACTAACCTAACCTAAACTAACCTAACCTAAACTTAACTAATCTAACCTAAACTAACCTAACCTAAACTAAACTAAACTAAACGAAACTAAACTAAACTAAATTAAACTATAATCTAAACTATAAACTAAACTAAATTAAACTAAACTAAACTAAACTAACCTAACCTAAACTAAACTAAACTGAACTAAACTAAATTAAACTAAACTAAACTAAACTAAAAACAAAACTAAATTAAACTAAACTAAACTAAACTAACCTAACCTAACCTAACGTAACCTTACATAACCTAACCTAAACTAAACTATACTAATTTAAAGTATAAACAAATCTAAACTAAACTAAGCTAAATTAAACTAAACTAACCTAATCTAACCCAACCTAAAATAAACTAAACTAAACGAAACTAAACCTTAAACTTAACTAAACTATAAACTAAACTAAACTATAAAACAAATTAAACCAAAATAAACTAGACTAACCTTACCTAACTTAACATACCCTTGGCTAATCTAAATTAAAGTAAACTAAACTAACCTAACTTAACATAAACTAACCTAAACTAATTTAAACTAAACTATACTAACCTATAAACTAAACTAAACTAAACTAAACTCATCTAACCTAAATTACCCTAAACTAAACTAAACTAAACTAAACAAAACAAAATTAACTAAACAAAACTAAACTAAATTAAACTATAAACTAAACTATAAACTCAACTAAACTATAAACTAAACTAAACTAAACTAACCTAACCTTTTCTAACCTAACCTAACCTAAACTAAACTAAACTAAGCTTAACTATCCTAACCTAACCGAACGTAACCTAACCGAAACTAAACTAAACTAAATTCAACTAAACTTAACTATAAACTTAACTAAACTAAACTAAACCTAACTAAACTAGACTAACCATACCTAACCTAACATAACGAAACCTAAGCTAACCTAAACTAAAGTAAACGAAACTAACCTTACCTAACGTAACCTAACCTAACCTAAAATAAATTAAGCTAAACAGACCTAACCTAAACTACCCTAAACTAAACTAAAGTAAGATAAACAAAATTTAACTAAATTAAACTATAATCTAAACTATAAACTAAACTAAACTATAAACTAAAATAAACAAAACTAAACTAAACTAAACTAACCTTACCTAACTTAACCTAACCTAACATAAACTAAACTAATCTAACCTAACCTAACCTAACGTAACGTAACCTAAACTAAACTAAACTAAACTATACTACAAACTAAACTACATACTAAACTTAACCTAACTATAAACCAAACTAAACTAAACTATACTAAATTAAACTATACTACCCTTACCTAACCTAACATAACCTAACCTAAACTAAACTAAACTAAAATAAACTAACCTATCCTAACCTAAACAAAACTTAACAATATAACTAAACTAAAAACTAAACTAAACTGAAAACTAAAATAAAATAAACTAAACTAAACCTTTCTAACCTAACCTAACTTAACCTAACCTAACCTTAACTAAACTAAACTATAAACTCAACTAAACTATAAACTAAACTATACTAAACTATAAACTAAACTTAACTAAGCTAACCTAAGCTAACCTAACCTAAGCTAACCTAACCTAAACTAAACTAAACCAATCAAAATTAAACTAAAATAAAATAAACCAAACCATAAACTAGACTATTAACTAAACTATACTAAACTATAAACTAAACTATACTAAACTAACCTATCCTAAACTAACCTAACCTAAAGTTAACTAATCTAACCTAAACTAACCTAACCTAAACTAAACTAAACTAAACGAAACTAAACTAAACTAAATTATCTAACACAACCTAACCTAACGTAACCTAAACTAAACTACACTAACACAACCTAACCTAAACTAAATTAAATTAAACTATAAACTAAACTAAACTATAAATTAAACTATGAAATAAAATAAATATACTAAACTCAACTAACCTAACCTAACCTAACCTAAGGAAAATTAAACTAACCTAACCTAAAATAAATTAAACTAAACTAAACTATACTAAACTATAAACTAAAATAAACTAAACTATAAACTTGACTAAACTAAATTAATCTAACCTAACCTAACGTAACCTAACCTAAATTGAACTAAACTAAACTAAACTAACCTAACCTAACCTAACCTAACCTAATCTAACCTAAACTAAACTAAACTAAACTAAACTATAAACTGAACTATTAACTAAACTAATTTAAACTATAAATTAATGTATAAACTAAACTACACTAAACTATAAACTAAACTAAACTAAATTAAACTAAACTAACCTAACCTAACGTAACCTAACCTAAACTAAACTGAACTAACCTAACCTAACTTAAATAAATTAACTCAGCAAAATAAACTAAACTATAAACTTAACTATAAACTAAACTAAACTAAACTAAACTAAACTAAACTAAACTAAACTAACCAAACCTAAACTAAACTAAACTAAACTAAACTAACCTAACCTAACATAACCTAAACTAAACTAAACTAAACTATAAATTAAACTAAAATAAAAAAACTAACCTAACCAAACCTAACCTAACCTAACCTAAATTAAACCAAACTAAACTAACTTAACCTAACCTAACCTAACCTAAACTAAACTGAACTAAACTAAACTAAACTATAAACAAAACTAAATTAAACTAAACTTAACTGAACTAACCTAACCTAACCTAACCTTACGTAACCTAACCTAAACTAAACTATACTAATCTAAAGTATAAACAAAACTAAACTAAACTAAGCTAAATTAAACTAAACTAACCTAACCTAACCTAACCTAAACTAAACTAAACTAAAAGAAACTAAACTATAATCTAAACTAAACTATAAACTGTTAACTAAACTATCAATTAACTAATCTAAACATAACTGAACGAAACGAAACTAAACTAAACTAACCTAACCTAACCTAAACTACACTAAACTAACCTAACCTAACCTAACATAACATAAACTAAAGTAAACTACAATAAATTCAGCTAAACTAAATTAAACTAAATTAAATTAAACTAAACTAAACTATAAATTAAACTAACTATAAACTAAACTAAACAAAACTAAACTATCCTAACCTAACCTAACTTAACCTAACCTAACATAAATTTATTAAACTAACCTAACCTAACTTAACATAAACTAAACTAAACTAAACGAAGTTAAAGTAAACTATAAACTAAACTATAAACATAACTAAACTATAAACTAAACTAAACCTAACTAAACTGACCTAACCTAAAATACCCTAAACTAACCTAACCTAACCTAACCTAACATAAACAAAACTAAAGTAAACTAAACTGAGCTAAACTAAACTAAACTAAACTAAATTAAACTAAATTAAACTATAAATTAAACTAACTATAAACTAAACTAAACAAAACTAAACTACCCTAACCTAACCTAACTTAACCTAACCTATTATAAATTAACTAAACTAACCTAACCTAACTTAACATAAACTAAACTAAACTAAACGAAACTAAACTAAACTATAAACTAAACTATAAACTAAACTAAACTAAACTAAAATAAACTAGACTAACCTTACCTAACTTAACATAACCTTGGCTAATCTAAATTGAAGTAAACTAAACTAACCTAACTTAACATAAACTAAGCTAAACTAAACTAAACTAAACTATACTAACCTATAAACTAAACTAAACTAAACTAAACTAAACTGACCTAACCTAAACAACCCTAAACTAAATTAAACTAAACTTAACTAAACAAAATATAATTAACCTAACAATACTAAACAAAATTAAACTATAAACTAAACTATAAACTCAACTAAACTATAAACTAAACTAAACTAATCTAAACTAACCTAACCTTTTTTAACCTAACCTATCCTAACTAAACTAAATTAAGCTAAATTAACCTAACCTAACCGAACGTAGCCTAACCGAAACTAAACTAAACCTAACTAAACTTAGCTATAAACTTAACTAAACTAAACTAAACCTAACTAAACTAGACTAACCTTACCTAACCTAACATAACGAAACCTATGCTAACCTAAATTAAAGTAAACGAAAGTAACCTTACCTAACCTAACCTAACCTAACCTAACCTAAAATAAATTAAACTAAACAGACCTAACCTAAACTACCCTAAACTAAACTAAACTAAAGTAAACAAAACAAAACTAAACTAAATTAAACTATAATCTAAACTATAAACTGAACTAAAGTATAAACTAAAATAAACAAAACTAAACTAACTAACCGAACGTAAACTAACTTAACCTAACCTAACATAAACTAAACTAATCTAACCTAACCTAGCGTAACCTAACCTAAACTAAACTAATCTAAACTAAACTAAACTACAAACTAAACTATAAACTAAACTTAACCTAACTATAAACTAAACTAAACTAATCTAACCTAACCTAACATACCCTAACCTAAACTAAACTAAACTAAACAAAACTAACCTATCCTAAACTAAACAAAATAACTAAACTATAAACTTAACTATAAACTAAACTAAACTAAACTATAAATAAACTACGTACTAAACTATACTAAACTAAACTAAACTAAAAACTAAACTAAACTGAAAACTAAACTAAATTAAACTAAACTAAACCTTTCTAACCTAACCTAACCTAGCCTAACCTAACCTAAACTAAACTAAACTAACCTAAACTAACCTAAACTAAACTAAACTAAACTATAAACTAAACTAAAATATACTATAAACTGAACTAAACTATAAACTATCTATAAACTAAACTAAACTAAACAATAAACTAAACTAAATTTAGCTAACCTAAGCTAACCTAATCTAACCTAACCTAATGTAAACGAAACTAAACCAAACTAACCTAAACCAAACAAAACTAAAATAAAATAAAATAAACCAAACCATAAACTAAACTAAACTAAACTAAACTAACTTGACCTAAACTAACCTAATCTAAACTAAACTAATCCAACCTAAACTAGCCTACCCTAAACTAAACTAAACTAAATTAATTATCTAAACTAACCTAACCTAACCTAACCTAACCTAACCCAACTTAACCTAAATTAACTAAACAAAATAAACTAAACTATAAACCTAACTATAAACTAAACTAAACTAAACTAAACTAAACTAACCAAACCTAACCTAACCTTTTATAACCTAACCTAACCTAAACTAAACTAAACTAAGCTATACTAACCTAAACTAACTGAACGTAACCCTACCGAAACTAAACTAAACTAAACTAAACTTAACTATAGACTTTACTAAACTAAACTAAACCTAACTAAACTAGACTAACCTTACCTATTCAAACATAACGAAACCTAAGCTAACCTATACTAAAGTAAACGAAACTAACCTTACCTAACCTAAACTAACCTAACCTAAAATAAATTAAACTAAACAGACCTAACCTAAACTACCCTAAACTAAACTAAACTAAACTAAACAAAACAAAACTAAACTAAATTAAACTATAATCTAAACTATAAACTAAACTAAACTATAAAATAAAATAAACTAAACTAAACTAAACTAACTAACCTAACCTAACCTAACTTAACCTAACCTAACATAAACTAAACTAATCTAACCTAACCTAACGTAACCTAACCTAAATAAAACTAAACTAAACTACACTAAACTACTAACTAAACTATAAACTAAACTTAACCTAACTATAAACAAAACTAAACAATACTAAACTAATCTATACTAACCTTAACTAACCTAACATAACCTAACCTAAACTAAACTAAACTAAACTAAACTAAACTAAACTAAACTAAACAAAACTAACCTATCCTAACCTAAACTAAAGTAAACAAAATAACTAATCTATAAACTTAACTATATACTAAACTAAACTAAACTATAAATAAACTATATACTAAACTATACTAAACTAAACTAAAAACTAAACTAAACTGAAAACTAAACTAAACTAAACCTTTCTAAACTAACCTAACCTAAACTAAACTAAACTAACCTAACCTAACCTAAACTAAACAAAACTAAACTATAAACTAAACTAAATTTGGCTAACCTAAGCTAACCTAACCTAACCTAACCTAACCTAAACGAAACTAAACCAAACTAAACTAAACCAAACAAAACTAAACTAAAATATAAATAAAATATAAACTAAATTATACTAAACTAAACTAACAACTAAACTAAACTAAAAACTAAACTAAACTGAAAACTAAACTAAAATAAACTAAACTAAACCTTTCTAACCTAACCTAACTTAACCTAACCTAACCTTAACTAAACTAAACTATAAACTCAACTAAACTATAAACTAAATTCAACTCTAAACTAAACTATAAACTAAACTGTACTAAACTATAAACTAAACTAAACTAAGCTAACCTAAGCTAACCTAACCTAAGCTAACCTAACCTAAACTAAACTAAACCAATGAAAATTAAACTAAAATAAAATCAACTAAACCATAAACTAGACTATTAACTAAACTAAACTAAACTAAAGTATAAACTAAACTAAACTAAACTAACCTAACCTAAACTAACCTAACCTAAACTTAACTAATCTAACCTAAACTAACCTAACCTAAACTAAACTAAACTAAACGAAACTAAACTAAACTAAATTAAACTATAATCTAAACTATAAACTAAACTAAATTAAACTAAACTAAACTAAACTAACCTAACCTAAACTAAACTAAACTGAACTAAACTAAATTAAACTAAACTAAACTAAACTAAAAACAAAACTAAATTAAACTAAACTAAACTAAACTAACCTAACCTAACCTAACGTAACCTTACATAACCTAACCTAAACTAAACTATACTAATTTAAAGTATAAACAAATCTAAACTAAACTAAGCTAAATTAAACTAAACTAACCTAATCTAACCCAACCTAAAATAAACTAAACTAAACGAAACTAAACCTTAAACTTAACTAAACTATAAACTAAACTAAACTATAAAACAAATTAAACCAAAATAAACTAGACTAACCTTACCTAACTTAACATACCCTTGGCTAATCTAAATTAAAGTAAACTAAACTAACCTAACTTAACATAAACTAACCTAAACTAATTTAAACTAAACTATACTAACCTATAAACTAAACTAAACTAAACTAAACTCATCTAACCTAAATTACCCTAAACTAAACTAAACTAAACTAAACAAAACAAAATTAACTAAACAAAACTAAACTAAATTAAACTATAAACTAAACTATAAACTCAACTAAACTATAAACTAAACTAAACTAAACTAACCTAACCTTTTCTAACCTAACCTAACCTAAACTAAACTAAACTAAGCTTAACTATCCTAACCTAACCGAACGTAACCTAACCGAAACTAAACTAAACTAAATTCAACTAAACTTAACTATAAACTTAACTAAACTAAACTAAACCTAACTAAACTAGACTAACCATACCTAACCTAACATAACGAAACCTAAGCTAACCTAAACTAAAGTAAACGAAACTAACCTTACCTAACGTAACCTAACCTAACCTAAAATAAATTAAGCTAAACAGACCTAACCTAAACTACCCTAAACTAAACTAAAGTAAGATAAACAAAATTTAACTAAATTAAACTATAATCTAAACTATAAACTAAACTAAACTATAAACTAAAATAAACAAAACTAAACTAAACTAAACTAACCTTACCTAACTTAACCTAACCTAACATAAACTAAACTAATCTAACCTAACCTAACCTAACGTAACGTAACCTAAACTAAACTAAACTAAACTATACTACAAACTAAACTACATACTAAACTTAACCTAACTATAAACCAAACTAAACTAAACTATACTAAATTAAACTATACTACCCTTACCTAACCTAACATAACCTAACCTAAACTAAACTAAACTAAAATAAACTAACCTATCCTAACCTAAACAAAACTTAACAATATAACTAAACTAAAAACTAAACTAAACTGAAAACTAAAATAAAATAAACTAAACTAAACCTTTCTAACCTAACCTAACTTAACCTAACCTAACCTTAACTAAACTAAACTATAAACTCAACTAAACTATAAACTAAACTATACTAAACTATAAACTAAACTTAACTAAGCTAACCTAAGCTAACCTAACCTAAGCTAACCTAACCTAAACTAAACTAAACCAATCAAAATTAAACTAAAATAAAATAAACTAAACCATAAACTAGAATATTAACTAAACTAAACTAAACTAAAGTATAAACTAAACTAAACTAAACTAACCTAACCCAAACCAACCTAACCTAAACTTAACTAATCTAACCTAAACTAACCTAACCTAAACTAACCTAATCTAAACGAAACTAAACTAAACTAAATTATCTAACCTAACCTAACCTAACGTAACCTAAACTAAACTACACTAACACAACCTAACCAAAACTAAATTAAACTAAACTATAAACTAAACTAAACTATAAATTAAACTATAAAATAAAATAAATATAATAAACTCAACTAACCTAACCTATCCTAACCTAAGGAAAATTAAACTAACCTAACCTAAAATAAATTAAACTAAACTATACTAGACTATAAACTAAAACAAACTAAACTATAAATTAAACTAAACTAAACTAATCTAACCTAACCTAACGTAACCTAACCTAAATTGAACTAAACTAAACTAAACTAAACTAACCTAACCTAACCTAACCTAACCTAATCTAACCTAAACTAAACTAAACTAAACTAAACTATAAACTGAACTATTAACTAAACTAATTTAAACTATAAATTAATGTATAAACTAAACTACACTAAACTATAAACTAAACTAAACTAAATTAAACTAAACTAACCTAACCTAACCTAACCTAACCTAAACTAAACTGAACTAACCTAACCTAAATTAACCTAAAATAAACTAAACTAAACTAAACTGAAATATAAACTAAACTTTAAACTAAACTAAATTAAACTGTAAATAAACTATAAACTAAACTAAACTAAACTAAACTATGAACTAAACTAAACTAAACTAAACTAAACAAAGCTAACCTAACCTAACCTAACCTAACCTAACCTAACTTAAATAAATTAACTCAACAAAATAAAATAAACTATAAACTTAACCATAAACTAAACTAAACTAAACAAAACTATCCTATCATAACCTAAACTAAGCTAAACAAAATAACTAAACTATAAACTTAACTATAAACTAAACTAAACTAAAAATAAATTATATACTAAACTATACTAAATTAAACTAACAACTAAACTAAAAAATAAACTAAACTGAAAACTAAACTAAACTAAACTAAACTAAACCATTCTAAACTAACCTAACCTAAACTAAACTAAACTAACCTAACCTAACCTAAACTAAACTAAACTAAACTAAACTAAACTATAAACTAAACTAAACTAAACTATAAACTAAACTATAAACTAAACTAAACTATAAATTAACTAAATTTAGCTAACCTAATCTAACCAAATCTAACCTAACCTAAACGAAACTAAACCAAACTAAACTAAACCAAACAAAACTAAACTAAATAAAGTAAACTAAACCATAAACTAAACTATTAACTAAACTAAACTAAATTAAACTATAAAATAAAATAAACTAAACTAACCTAACACAAACTAAACTAAAATTACCTAAACCAAACTAACCTAACCTAAACTAAACTAAACGAAACTAAACTGAACTAAATTATCTAACCTAACCTAACCTAACCTAATCTAAACTAAACTAAACTAAACTAAACTAACATAACCTAATCTAAACTAAATTAAACTAAACTATAAACTAAAATAAACTAAGCTCAACTAACCTAACCTAACCTAACCTAACTTAAGGTAAATAAACTAACGTAACATAAAATAAATTAAACTAAACTAAACTATATTAAACTATAAACTAAAATAAACTAAACTATAAACTAAACTAAAATAAACTAATCCAACCTAACATAACCTAACCTAACCTTAACTGAACTAAACTAAACTAAACTAACCTATCCTAACCTATTCTAATCTAACCTAAACTAAACTAAACTCAATTAAACTATAAACTGAACTATAAACTAAACTAAATTAAATTATAAATTAATGTATAAACTAAACTACACTAAACTATAAAGTAAACTAAACAAAAGAAATTAAACTAAAGTAAACTAACCTAACCTAACCTAACCTAAACTAAACTGAACTAACCTAACCTAACCTAACCTAACCTAAAATAAACTAAACTAAACTAAACTGAACTATAAACTAAACTTTAAACAAAACTAAACTGTAAATAAACTATAAACTAAATTAAACTAAACTATGAACTAACTAAACTAAACTAAACTAAACAAAACTAACCTAACCTAACCTAACCTAACCTAACTTAACCTAAATTAACTAAACAGAATAAACTAAACTATAAACTTAACTATAAACTAAACTAAACTAAACTAAACTAACCAAACCTAACCTAAACTAAACTAAATTAACCTAACCTAACATAACCTAAACTAAACTAAACTAAACTATAAACTAAACTATAAACTAAACTAAAATAAATAAACTAACCTAACCAAACCTAACCTAACATAACCTAAATTAAACTAAACTAAACTGAATAAACTAAATTAAATTAAAGTAAACTAAACTATAAACAAAACTAAATTAAACTAAACTAAACTAAACTAAACTAACCTAACCTAACCTAACCTAACCTTACCTAACCTAACCTAAACTAAACTATACTAATCTAAAGTATAAACAAAACTAAACTAAACTGAGCTAAATTAAACTAAACTAACCTAACCTAACCTAACCTAAACTAAACTAAACTAAACTAAACTGAGCTAAACTAAACTAAACTAAATTAAATTAAACTAAACTAAACTATAAATTAAACTAACTATAAACTAAACAAAACTAAACTATCCTAACCTAACCTAACATAAATTAACTAAACTCACCTAACCTAACTTAACATAAACTAAATTAAACTAAACGAAATTAAACTAAACTAAACTAAAATAAACTAGACTAACATTACATGACTTAACATAACCTTCGCTAATCTGATTTAAAGTAAAATAAACTGCCCTAACTTAACAAAAACTAACCTAAACTAAAGTAAACTAAAATACACTAATCTATAAACTAAACTAAACTAAACTAAACTGACCTAATCCAAACTACCCTAAACTAACCTAACCTAACTTAACCTAACCTAACATAAACAAAACGAAACTAAACTAAACTGAGCTAAACTAAGCTAAACTAAACAAAACTAAATTAAACTAAACTAAACTATAAATTAAACTAACTAAAAACTAAACTAAACAAAACTAAACTATCCTAACCTAACCTAACTTAACCTAAACTAACATTAATTAACTAAACTAACCTAACATAACTTAACATAAACTAAACTAAACTAAACGAAACTAAACTAAACTATAAACTAAAGTATAAACTAAACTAAACCAAAAACTAAACTAAACTAAACTAAAATAAACTAGACTAACCTTACCTAACTTAATATAACCTTCGCTAATCTAAATTAAAGTAAACTAAACTAACCTAACCTAACATATACTAAACTAAACGAAACTATACTATAAAGTAAACTAAACTATAAACTATTAACTAAACTATCAATTAACTAAACTAATCTAAACTGAGCTAAACTAAACTTAACTAAATTAAACTAAACTAAACTATACATTAAACTAACTATAAACTAAACTAAACAAAACTAAACTATCCTAACCTAACCTAACTCAACCTAACCTAACATAACTTTACATAAACTAAACTAAACGAAATAAACTAAAGGATAAACTAAACTATAAATTAAACTAAATTATAAACTAAACTAAACCAAACAAAACTAAACTAAACCATTAACTAAATTATTAACTAAGTTAAACTAAACTAAAGTATAAACTAAATTAAACTAAACTATGAACTAAAGTAAAATAAACTAAACCAAACAAAACTAACCTTACCTAACCTAACCTAACCTAACCTAACCTAACTTAACCTAAATTAACTAAACAAAATAAACTAAACTATAAACATAACTATAAACTAAACTAAACTAAACTAACCAAACCTAACCTAACCTAAACCAAACTGAACTAACCTAACCTGACCTAACCTAAAATAAACTAAACTAAACTAACCTGAACTATAAACTAAACTTTAAATTAAACTAAACTAAACTAAACTGTAAATAAACTATAAATTAAACTAAACTAAACTATGAACTAAACTAAACTAAACTAAACTAAAAAAAACTAACCTAACCTAACCTAACTCAACCCAACTTAACCTAAATTAACTAAACAAAATAAACTAAACTATAAACTTAACTATAAACTAAACTAAACTAAACTAAATTAAACTAAACTAAACTATATATTAAACTAACTATAAACTAAACTAAACCAAACTAAACTAAACTAAACTAAAATAAACTAGACTAACCTTACCTAACTTAACATAACCTTGGCTAATCTAAATTGAAGTAAACTAAACTAACCTAACTTAACATTAACTAAGTTCAACTAAACTAAACTAAACTATACTAACCTATAAACTAAACTAAACTAAACTATACTAACCTATAAACTAAACTAAACTAAACTAAACTAAACTGACCTAACCTAAACAACCCTAAACTAAATTAAACTAAACTTAACTAAACAAAACATAATTAACCTAACAATACTAAACAAAATTAAACTATAAACTAAACTATAAACTAAACTAAACTAATCTAAACTAACCTAACCTTTTTTAACCTAACCTATCATAACTAAACTGAATTAAGCTAAATTAACCTAACCTAACCGAACGTAACCTAACCGAAACTAAACTAAACTAAACTTAACTATAAACTTAACTAAACTAAACTAAACCTAACTAAACTAGACTAACCTTACCTAACCTAACATAACGAAAACTATGCTAACCTAAATTAAAGTAAACGAAAGTAACCTTACCTAACCTAACCTAACCTAACCTAACCTAAAATAAATTAAACTAAACAGACCTAACCTAAACTACCCTAAACTAAACTAAACTAAAGTAAACAAAACAAAACTAAACTAAATTAAACTATAATCTAAACTATAAACTGAACTAAAGTATAAACTAAAATAAACAAAACTAAACTAAACTAACTAACCGAACGTAAACTAACTTAACCTAACCTAACATAAACTAAACCAATCTAACGTAACCTAGCGTAACCTAACCTAAACTAAACTAATCTAAACTAAACTAAACTACAAACTAAACTATAAACTAAACTTAACCTAACTATAAACTAAACTAAACTAAACGATACTAAACTAAACTATACTAACCTTACCTAACCTAACATAACTAACCTAAACTAATCTAAACTAAACTAAACAAAACTAACCTATCCTAAACTAAACAAAATAACTAAACTATAAACTTAACTATAAACTAAACTAAACTAAACTATAAATAAACTATATAATAAACTATACTAAACTAAACTAACAACTAAACTAAACTAAAAATTAAACTAAATTGAAAACTAAACTAAACTAAACTAAACTAAACCTTTCTAACCTAACCTAACCTAACCTAACCTAACCTAAACTAAACTAAACTAAACTGAACTAAACTAAACTAAACTAAACTATAAACAAAACTAAATTAAACTAAACTAAATTAAACTCACCTAACCTAACCTAACCTTACGTAACCTAACCTAAACTAAACTATACTAATCTAAAGTATAAAAAAATTAAACTAAACTAAGCTAAATTAAACTAAATTAACCTAACCTAACCTAAACTAAACGAAACTAAACGAAACTAAACTATAAACGAAACTAAATTATAAACTGTTAACTAAACTGTCAATTAACTAAACTAAACTTAACTGAACGAAACGAAACTAAAATAAACTAACCTAACATAACCTAAACTACACTAAACTAACCTAACCTAACATAACATAAACTAAACTAAACTACAATAAACTCAGCTAAACTAAACTAAACTAAATTCAATTAAACTAAACTAAACTATAAATTAAAATAACTATAAACTAAACTAAACAAAACTAAACTGACCTAACTTAAAATACCCTAAACTAACCTAACCTAACCTAACATAAACAAAACTAAAGTAAACTAACCTGAGCTAAACTAAACTAAACTAAACCAAATTAAATTAAACTAACTATAAACTAAACTAAACAAAACTAAACTACCCTAACCTAACCTAACTTAACCTAACCTAACATAAATTAACTAAACTAACCTAACCTAACTTAACATCAACTAAACTAAACTAAACGAAACTAAACTAAACTTTAAACTAAACTATAAACTAAACTAAACTATAAACTAAACTAAAATAAACTAGTCTAACCTTACCTAACTTAACATAACCTTATCTAAATTAAAGTAAACTAAACTAACCTAACTTAACATAAACTAAGCTAAAATGAACTAAACTAAACTAAAAACTAAACTAAAATAAACTATAAACTAAACTAAACTATAAACTATCTATAAACTAAACTAAACTATAAACTAAACTAAATTTAGCTAACCTAAGAAAACCTAATCTAACCTAACCTAACGTAAACGAAACTAAACCAAACTAACCTAAACCAAATAAAATTAAAATAAAATAAAATAAACTAAACCATAAACTAAACTAAACTAAACTAAACTAACTTGACCTAAACTAACCTAACCTAAACTAAACTAATCCAACCTAAACTAGCCTAACCTAAACTAAACTAAACTAAACTAAACTAAATTAATTATCTAACCTAACCTAACCTAAACTAAACTAAACTAAACTATAAACTAAACTAAAATAAACTAAACTCAACCACCCCACCTAACCTAACCTAATTTAAGGTAAATTAAACTAACCTAACCTAAAATAAATTAAACTAAACTAAACTAAACTATACTAAACTATAAACTAAAATAAACTAAACTATAAACTAAACTAAACTAAACGAATCTACCCTAACCTAACCTAACCTAACCTAAACTGAACTAAACTAAACTAAACTAAAATAACCTAACCTAACCTAATCTAACCTAAACTAAACTAAACTAAACTATAAACTGAACTATAAACTAAAATAATTTAAACTATAAATTAATGTATAAACTAAACTACACTAAACTATATAGTAAACTAAACTCAATTCAACTAAACTAAACTAAACTAACTTAACCTAACCTAACCTAACCTAAACTTAACACAACAAAATTAAATTAAACTAAACGAAACTAAACTATAAACAAAACTAAATTAAACTAAACTAAACTAAACTAACCTAACCTAACCTAACATAACCTAACCTAAACTAAACTATACTACTATAAGTATAAACAAAACTAAACTAAACTAAGGTAAATTAAACTAAACTAACCTAACCTAACCTAACCTAACCTAAACTAAACTAAACTAAATTAATTATCTAAACTAACCTAACCTAACCTAACCTAACCCAACTTAACCTAAATTAACTAAACAAAATAAACTAAACTATAAACCTAACTATAAACTAAACTAAACTAAACTAAACTAAACTAACCAAACCTAACCTAACCTTTTATAACCTAACCTAACCTAAACTAAACTAAACTAAGCTATACTAACCTAAACTAACTGAACGTAACCCTACCGAAACTAAACTAAACTAAACTAAACTTAACTATAGACTTTACTAAACTAAACTAAACCTAACTAAACTAGACTAACCTTACCTATTCAAACATAACGAAACCTAAGCTAACCTATACTAAAGTAAACGAAAGTAACCTTACCTAACCTAAACTAACCTAACCTAAAATAAATTAAACTAAACAGACCTAACCTAAACTACCCTAAACTAAACTAAACTAAACTAAACAAAACAAAACTAAACTAAATTAAACTATAATCTAAACTATAAACTAAACTAAACTATAAAATAAAATAAACTAAACTAAACTAAACTAACTAACCTAACCTAACCTAACTTAACCTAACCTAACATAAACTAAACTAATCTAACCTAACCTAACGTAACCTAACCTAAATAAAACTAAACTAAACTACACTAAACTACTAACTAAACTATAAACTAAACTTAACCTAACTATAAACAAAACTAAACAATACTAAACTAATCTATACTAACCTTAACTAACCTAACACAACCTAACCTAAACTAAACTAAACTAAACTAAACTAAACAAAACTAACCTATCCTAACCTAAACTAAATAAACAAAATAACTAATCTATAAACTTAACTATATACTAAACTAAACTAAACTATAAATAAACTATATACTAAACTATACTAAACTAAACTAAAAACTAAACTAAACTGAAAACTAAACTAAACTAAACCTTTCTAAACTAACCTAACCTAAACTAAACTAAACTAACCTAACCTAACCTAAACTAAACAAAACTAAACTATAAACTAAACTAAATTTGGCTAACCTAAGCTAACCTAACCTAACCTAACCTAACCTAAACGAAACTAAACCAAACTAAACTAAACCAAACAAAAGTAAACTAAAATATAAATAAAATATAAACTAAATTATACTAAACTAAACTAACAACTAAACTAAACTAAAAACTAAACTAAACTGAAAACTAAACTAAACTAAACCTTTCTAAACTAACCTAACCTAAACTAAACTAAACTAACCTAACCTAACCTAAACTAAACAAAACTAAACTATAAACTAAACTAAATTTGGCTAACCTAAGCTAACCTAACCTAACCTAACCTAACCTAAACGAAACTAAACCAAACTAAACTAAACCAAACAAAACTAAACTAAAATATAAATAAAATATAAACTAAATTATACTAAACTAAACTAACAACTAAACTAAACTAAAAACTAAACTAAACTGAAAACTAAACTAAAATAAACTAAACTAAACCTTTCTAACCTAACCTAACTTAACCTAACCTAACCTTAACTAAACTAAACTATAAACTCAACTAAACTATAAACTAAATTCAACTCTAAACTAAACTATAAACTAAACTGTACTAAACTATAAACTAAACTAAACTAAGCTAACCTAAGCTAACCTAACCTAAGCTAACCTAACCTAAACTAAACTAAACCAATGAAAATTAAACTAAAATAAAATCAACTAAACCATAAACTAGACTATTAACTAAACTAAACTAAACTAAAGTATAAACTAAACTAAACTAAACTAACCTAACCTAAACTAACCTAACCTAAACTTAACTAATCTAACCTAAACTAACCTAACCTAAACTAAACTAAACTAAACGAAACTAAACTAAACTAAATTAAACTATAATCTAAACTATAAACTAAACTAAATTAAACTAAACTAAACTAAACTAACCTAACCTAAACTAAACTAAACTGAACTAAACTAAATTAAACTAAACTAAACTAAACTAAAAACAAAACTAAATTAAACTAAACTAAACTAAACTAACCTAACCTAACCTAACGTAACCTTACATAACCTAACCTAAACTAAACTATACTAATTTAAAGTATAAACAAATCTAAACTAAACTAAGCTAAATTAAACTAAACTAACCTAATCTAACCCAACCTAAAATAAACTAAACTAAACGAAACTAAACCTTAAACTTAACTAAACTATAAACTAAACTAAACTATAAAACAAAATAAACCAAAATAAACTAGACTAACCTTACCTAACTTAACATACCCTTGGCTAATCTAAATTAAAGTAAACTAAACTAACCTAACTTAACATAAACTAACCTAAACTAATTTAAACTAAACTATACTAACCTATAAACTAAACTAAACTAAACTAAACTGATCTAACCTAAATTACCCTAAACTAAACTAAACTAAACTAAACAAAACAAAATTAACTAAACAAAACTAAACTAAATTAAACTATAAACTAAACTATAAACTCAACTAAACTATAAACTAAACTAAACTAAACTAACCTAACCTTTTCTAACCTAACCTAACCTAAACTAAACTAAACTAAGCTTAACTATCCTAACCTAACCGAACGTAACCTAACCGAAACTAAACTAAACTAAATTCAACTAAACTTAACTATAAACTTAACTAAACTAAACTAAACCTAACTAAACTAGACTAACCATACCTAACCTAACATAACGAAACCTAAGCTAACCTAAACTAAAGTAAACGAAACTAACCTTACCTAACGTAACCTAACCTAACCTAAAATAAATTAAACTAAACAGACCTAACCTAAACTACCCTAAACTAAACTAAACTAAAGTAAGATAAACAAAATTTAACTAAATTAAACTATAATCTAAACTATAAACTAAACTAAACTATAAACTAAAATAAACAAAACTAAACTAAACTAAACTAACCTTACCTAACTTAACCTAACCTAACATAAACTAAACTAATCTAACCTAACCTAACCTAACGTAACGTAACCTAAACTAAACTAAACTAAACTAAACTATACTACAAACTAAACTACATACTAAACTTAACCTAACTATAAACCAAACTAAACTAAACTATACTAAACTAAACTATACTACCCTTACCTAACCTAACATAACCTAACCTAAACTAAACTAAACTAAACAAAACTAACCTATCCTAACCTAAACAAAACTAAACAAAATAACTAAACTAAAAACTAAACTAAACTGAAAACTAAAATAAAATAAACTAAACTAAACCTTTCTAACCTAACCTAACTTAACCTAACCTAACCTTAACTAAACTAAACTATAAACTCAACTAAACTATAAACTAAACTATACTAAACTATAAACTAAACTTAACTAAGCTAACCTAAGCTAACCTAACCTAAGCTAACCTAACCTAAACTAAACTAAACCAATCAAAATTAAACTAAAATAAAATAAACTAAACCATAAACTAGACTATTAACTAAACTAAACTAAACTAAAGTATAAACTAAACTAAACTAAACTAACCTAACCTAAACCAACCTAACCTAAACTTAACTAATCTAACCTAAACTAACCTAACCTAAACTAACCTAATCTAAACGAAACTAAACTAAACTAAATTATCTAACCTAACCTAACCTAACGTAACCTAAACTAAACTACACTAACACAACCTAACCAAAACTAAATTAAACTAAAATATAAACTAAACTAAACTATAAATTAAACTATAAAATAAAATAAATATAATAAACTCAACTAACCTAACCTATCCTAACCTAAGGAAAATTAAACTAACCTAACCTAAAATAAATTAAACTAAACTATACTAGACTATAAACTAAAATAAACTAAACTATAAATTAAACTAAACTAAACTAATCTAACCTAACCTAACGTAACCTAACCTAAATTGAACTAAACTAAACTAAACTAAACTAACCTAACCTAACCCAACCTAACCTAATCTAACCTAAACTAAACTAAACTAAACTAAACTATAAACTGAACTATTAACTAAACTAATTTAAACTATAAATTAATGTATAAACTAAACTACACTAAACTATAAACTAAACTAAACTAAATTAAACTAAACTAACCTAACCTAACCTAACCTAACCTAAACTAAACTGAACTAACCTAACCTAAATTAACCTAAAATAAACTAAACTAAACTAAACTGAAATATAAACTAAACTTTAAACTAAACTAAACTAAACTGTAAATAAACTATAAACTAAACTAAACTAAACTAAACTATGAACTAAACTAAACTAAACTAAACTAAACAAAGCTAACCTAACCTAACCTAACCTAACCTAACCTAACTTAAATAAATTAACTCAACAAAATAAAATAAACTATAAACTTAACCATAAACTAAACTAAACTAAACAAAACTATCCTATCATAACCTAAACTAAGCTAAACAAAATAACTAAACTATAAACTTAACTATAAACTAAACTAAACTAAAAATAAATTATATACTAAACTATACTAAATTAAACTAACAACTAAACTAAAAAATAAACTAAACTGAAAACTAAACTAAACTAAACTAAACCATTCTAAACTAACCTAACCTAAACTAAACTAAACTAACCTAACCTAACCTAAACTAAACTAAACTAAACTAAACTAAACTATAAACTAAACTAAACTAAACTATAAACTAAACTATAAACTAAACTAAACTATAAATTAACTAAATTTAGCTAACCTAATCTAACCAAATCTAACCTAACCTAAACGAAACTAAACCAAACTAAACTAAACCAAACAAAACTAAACTAAATAAAGTAAACTAAACCATAAACTAAACTATTAACTAAACTAAACTAAATTAAACTATAAAATAAAATAAACTAAACTAACCTAACACAAACTAAACTAAAATTACCTAAACCAAACTAACCTAAACTAAACTAAACGAAACTAAACTGAACTAAATTATCTAACCTAACCTAACCTAACCTAATCTAAACTAAACTAAACTAAACTAAACTAACATAACCTAATCTAAACTAAATTAAACTAAACTGTAAACTAAAATAAACTAAGCTCAACTAACCTAACCTAACCTAACTTAACTTAAGGTAAATAAACTAACGTAACATAAAATAAATTAAACTAAACTAAACTAAACTATATTAAACTATAAACTAAAATAAACTAAACTATAAACTAAACTAAAATAAACTAATCCAACCTAACATAACCTAACCTAACCTTAACTGAACTAAACTAAACTAAACTAACCTATCCTAACCTATTCTAATCTAACCTAAACTAAACTAACCTCAACTAAACTATAAACTGAACTATAAACTAAACTAAATTAAATTATAAATTAATGTATAAACTAAACTACACTAAACTATAAAGTAAACTAAACAAAAGAAATTAAACTAAAGTAAACTAACCTAACCTAACCTAACCTAAACTAAACTGAACTCACCTAACCTAACCTAACCTAACCTAAAATAAACTAAACTAAACTAAACTGAACTATAAACTAAACTTTAAACAAAACTAAACTGTAAATAAACTATAAACTAAATTAAACTAAACTATGAACTAACTAAACTAATCTAAACTAAACAAAACTAACCTAACCTAACCTAACCTAACTTAACCTAAATTAACTAAACAGAATAAACTAAACTATAAACTTAACTATAAACTAAACTAAACTAAACTAAACTAACCAAACCTAACCTAAACTAAACTAAATTAACCTAACCTAACATAACCTAAACTAAACTAAACTAAACTATAAACTAAACTATAAACTAAACTAAAATAAATAAACTAACCTAACCAAACCTAACCTAACATAACCTAAATTAAACTAAACTAAACTAACTTAACCTAAACTAACCTAACCTAAACTAAACTAAACTGAATAAACTAAATTAAATTAAAGTAAACTAAACTATAAACAAAACTAAATTAAACTAAACTAAACTAAACTAAACTAACCTAACCTAACCTAACCTAACCTTACCTAACCTAACCTAAACTAAACTATACTAATCTAAAGTATAAACAAAACTAAACTAAACTGAGCTAAATTAAACTAAACTAACCTAACCTAACCTAACCTAAACTAAACTAAACTAAACTAAACTGAGCTAAACTAAACTAAACTAAATTAAATTAAACTAAACTAAACTATAAATTAAACTAACTATAAACTAAACAAAACTAAACTATCCTAACCTAACCTAACATAAATTAACTAAACTCACCTAACCTAACTTAACATAAACTAAACTAAACTAAACGAAATTAAACTAAACTAAACTAAAATAAACTAGACTAACATTACATGACTTAACATAACCTTCGCTAATCTGATTTAAAGTAAAATAAACTGCCCTAACTTAACAAAAACTAACCTAAACTAAAGTAAACTAAAATACACTAATCTATAAACTAAACTAAACTAAACTAAACTGACCTAATCCAAACTACCCTAAACTAACCTAACCTAACTTAACCTAACCTAACATAAACAAAACGAAACTAAACTAAACTGAGCTAAACTAAGCTAAACTAAACAAAACTAAATTAAACTAAACTAAACTATAAATTAAACTAACTAAAAACTAAACTAAACAAAACTAAACTATCCTAACCTAACCTAACTTAACCTAAACTAACATTAATTAACTAAACTAACCTAACATAACTTAACATAAACTAAACTAAACTAAACGAAACTAAACTAAACTATAAACTAAAGTATAAACTAAACTAAACCAAAAACTAAACTAAACTAAACTAAAATAAACTAGACTAACCTTACCTAACTTAATATAACCTTCGCTAATCTAAATTAAAGTAAACTAAACTAACCTAACCTAACATATACTAAACTAAACGAAACTATACTATAAAGTAAACTAAACTATAAACTATTAACTAAACTATCAATTAACTAAACTAATCTAAACTGAGCTAAACTAAACTAAACTAAATTAAACTAAACTAAACTATACATTAAACTAAGTATAAACTAAACTAAACAAAACTAAACTATCCTAACCTAACCTAACTCAACCTAACCTAACATAACTTTACATAAACTAAACTAAACGAAATAAACTAAAGGATAAACTAAACTATAAATTAAACTAAATTATAAACTAAACTAAACCAAACAAAATTAACTAAACCATTAACTAAATTATTAACTAAGTTAAACTAAACTAAAGTATAAACTAAATTAAACTAAACTATGAACTAAAGTAAAATAAACTAAACCAAACAAAACTAACCTTACCTAACCTAACCTAACCTAACCTAACCTAACCTAACTTAACCTAAATTAACTAAACAAAATAATTAAACTATAAACATAACTATAAACTAAACTAAACTAAACTAACCAAACCTAACCTAACCTAAACCAAACTGAACTAACCTAACCTGACCTAACCTAAAATAAACTAAACTTAACTAACCTGAACTATAAACTAAACTTTAAATTAAACTAAACTAAACTAAACTGTAAATAAACTATAAATTAAACTAAACTAAACTATGAACTAAACTAAACTAAACTAAACTAAAAAAAACTAACCTAACCTAACCTAACTCAACCCAACTTAACCTAAATTAACTAAACAAAATAAACTAAACTATAAACTTAACTATAAACTAAACTAAACTAAACTAAATTAAACTAAACTAAACTATATATTAAACTAACTATAAACTAAACTAAACCAAACTAAACTAAACTAAACTAAAATAAACTAGACTAACCTTACCTAACTTAACATAACCTTGGCTAATCTAAATTGAAGTAAACTAAACTAACCTAACTTAACATTAACTAAGGTAAACTAAACTAAACTAAACTATACTAACCTATAAACTAAACTAAACTAAACTAAACTAAACTGACCTAACCTAAACAACCCTAAACTAAATTAAACTAAACTTAACTAAACAAAACATAATTAACCTAACAATACTAAACAAAATTAAACTATAAACTAAACTATAAACTAAACTAAACTAATCTAAACTAACCTAACCTTTTTTAACCTAACCTATCATAACTAAACTGAATTAAGCTAAATTAACCTAACCTAACCGAACGTAACCTAACCGAAACTAAACTAAACTAAACTTAACTATAAACTTAACTAAACTAAACTAAACCTAACTAAACTAGACTAACCTTACCTAACCTAACATAACGAAAACTATGCTAACCTAAATTAAAGTAAACGAAAGTAACCTTACCTAACCTAACCTAACCTAACCTAACCTAAAATAAATTAAACTAAACAGACCTAACCTAAACTACCCTAAACTAAACTAAACTAAAGTAAGATAAACAAAATTTAACTAAATTAAACTATAATCTAAACTATAAACTAAACTAAACTATAAACTAAAATAAACAAAACTAAACTAAACTAACTAACCGAACGTAAACTAACTTAACCTAACCTAACATAAACTAAACCAATCTAACGTAACCTAGCGTAACCTAACCTAAACTAAACTAATCTCAACTAAACTAAACTACAAACTAAACTATAAATAAACTTAACCTAACTATAAACTAAACTAAACTAAACGATACTAAACTAAACTATACTAACCTTACCTAACCTAACATAACCTAACCTAAACTAAACTAAACTAAACTAAACAAAACTAACCTATCCTAAACTAAACAAAATAACTAAACTATAAACTTAACTATAAACTAAACTAAACTAAACTATAAATAAACTATATAATAAACTATACTAAACTAAACTAACAACTAAACTAAACTAAAAATTAAACTAAATTGAAAACTAAACTAAACTAAACTAAACTAAACCTTTCTAACCTAACCTAACCTAACCTAACCTAACCTAAACTAAACTAAACTAAACTGAACTAAACTAAACTAAACTAAACTATAAACAAAACTAAATTAAACTAAACTAAATTAAACTAACCTAACCTAACCTAACCTTACGTAACCTAACCTAAACTAAACTATACTAATCTAAAGTATAAAAAAATTAAACTAAACTAAGCTAAATTAAACTAAATTAACCTAACCTAACCTAAACTAAACTAAACTAAACGAAACTAAACTATAAACGAAACTAAATTATAAACTGTTAACTAAACTGTCAATTAACTAAACTAAACTTAACTGAACGAAACGAAACTAAAATAAACTAACCTAACATAACCTAAACTACACTAAACTAACCTAACCTAACATAACATAAACTAAACTAAACTACAATAAACTCAGCTAAACTAAACTAAACTAAATTCAATTAAACTAAACTAAACTATAAATTAAAATAACTATAAACTAAACTAAACAAAACTAAACTGACCTAACTTAAAATACCCTAAACTAACCTAACCTAACCTAACATAAACAAAACTAAAGTAAACTAACCTGAGCTAAACTAAACTAAACCAAATTAAATTAAACTAACTATAAACTAAACTAAACAAAACTAAACTACCCTAACCTAACCTAACTTAACCTAACCTAACATAAATTAACTAAACTAACCTAACCTAACTTAACATGAACTAAACTAAACTAAACGAAACTAAACTAAACTTTAAACTAAACTATAAACTAAACTAAACTATAAACTAAACTAAAATAAACTAGTCTAACCTTACCTAACTTAACATAACCTTTATTATCTAAATTAAAGTAAACTAAACTAACCTAACTTAACATAAACTAAGCTAAACTGAACTAAACTAAACTAAAAACTAAACTAAAATAAACTATAAACTAAACTAAACTATAAACTATCTATAAACTAAACTAAACTATAAACTAAACTAAATTTAGCTAACCTAAGCAAACCTAATCTAACCTAACCTAACGTAAACGAAACTAAACCAAACTAACCTAAACCAAATAAAATTAAAATAAAATAAAATAAACTAAACCATAAACTAAACTAAACTAAACTAAACTAACTTGACCTAAACTAACCTAACCTAAACTAAACTAAACCAACCTAAACTAGCCTAACCTAAACTAAACTAAACTAAACTAAACTAAATTAATTATCTAACCTAACCTAACCTAAACTAAACTAAACTAAACCATAAACTAAACTAAAATAAACTAAACTCAACCACCCCACCTAACCTAACCTAATTTAAGGTAAATTAAACTAACCTAACCTAAAATAAATTAAACTAAACTAAACTAAACTATACTAAACTATAAACTAAAATAAACTAAACTATAAACTAAACTAAACTAAACCAATCTACCCTAACCTAACCTAACCTAACCTAAACTGAACAAAACTAAACTAAACTAAAATAACCTAACCTAACCTAATCTAACCTAAACTAAACTAAACTAAGCTATAAACTGAACTATAAACTAAAATAATTTAAACTATAAATTAATGTATAAACTAAACTACACTAAACTATATAGTAAACTAAACTCAATTCAACTAAACTAAACTAAACTAACTTAACCTAACCTAACCTAACCTAAACTTAACACAACAAAATTAAATTAAACTAAACGAAACTAAACTATAAACAAAACTAAATTAAACTAAACTAAACTAAACTAACCTAACCTAACCTAACATAACCTAACCTAAACTAAACTATACTACTATAAGTATAAACAAAACTAAACTAAACTAAGGTAAATTAAACTAAACTAACCTAACCTAACCTAACCTAACCTAACCTAAACTAAACTAAACTAAACGAAACTAAACCTTAAACTAAACTAAACTATAAACTAAACTAAACAATAAACTGAAATAAACTAAACTAAACTAAAAAAACTAACCTAACCTAACCTAACTCAACCCAACTTAACCTAAATTAACTAAACAAAATAAACTAAATTATAAACTTAACTATAAACTAAACTAAACTAAACTAAATTAAACTAAACTAAACTATATATTAAACTAACTATAAACTAAACTAAACCAAACTAAACTAAACTAAACTAAAATAAACTAGACTAACCTTACCTAACTTAACATAACCTTGGCTAATCTAAATTGAAGTAAACTAAACTAACCTAACTTAACATAAACTAAGTTAAACTAAACTAAACTAAACTATACTAACCTATAAACTAAACTAAACTAAACTAAACTAAACTGACCTAACCTAAACAACCCTAAACTAAATTAAACTAAACTTAACTAAACAAAACATAATTAACCTAACAATACTAAACAAAATTAAACTATAAACTAAACTATAAACTAAACTAAACTAATCTAAACTAACCTAACCTTTTTTAACCTAACCTATCATAACTAAACTGAATTAAGCTAAATTAACCTAACCTAACCGAACGTAACCTAACCGAAACTAAACTAAACTAAACTTAACTATAAACTTAACTAAACTAAACTAAACCTAACTAAACTAGAATAACCTTACCTAACCTAACATAACGAAAACTATGCTAACCTAAATTAAAGTAAACGAAAGTAACCTTACCTAACCTAACCTAACCTAACCTAACCTAAAATAAATTAAACTAAACAGACCTAACCTAAACTACCCTAAACTAAACTAAACTAAAGTAAACAAAACAAAACTAAACTAAATTAAACTATAATCTAAACTATAAACTGAACTAAAGTATAAACTAAAATAAACAAAACTAAACTAAACTAACTAACCGAACGTAAACTAACTTAACCTAACCTAACATAAACTAAACCAATCTAACCTAACCTAGCGTAACCTAACCTAAACTAAACTAATCTAAACTAAACTAAACTACAAACTAAACTATAAACTAAACTTAACCTAACTATAAACTAAACTAAACTAAACGATACTAAAATAAACTATACTAACCTTACCTAACCTAACATAACCTAACCTAAACTAAACTAAACTAAACAAAACTAACCTATCCTAAACTAAACAATATAACTAAACTATAAACTTAACTATAAACTAAACTAAACTAAACTATAAATAAACTATATAATAAACTATACTAAACTAAACTAACAACTAAACTAAACTAAAAATTAAACTAAATTGAAAACTAAACTAAATTAAACTAAACTAAACCTTTCTAACCTAACCTAACCTAACCTAACCTAAACTAAACAAAACTAAACTGAACTAAACTAAACTAAACTAAACTATAAACAAAACTAAATTAAACTAAACTAAATTAAACTAACCTAACCTAACCTAACCTTACGTAACCTAACCTAAACTAAACTATACTAATCTAAAGTATAAAAAATTAAACTAAACGAAGCTAAATTAAACTAAATTAACCTAACCTAACCTAAACTAAACTAAACTAAACGAAACTAAACTATAAACGAAACTAAACTATAAACTGTTAACTAAACTGTCAATTAACTAAACTAAACTTAACTGAACCAAACGAAACTAAAATAAACTAACCTAACATAACCTAAACTACACTAAACTAACCTAACCTAACGTAACATAAACTAAACTAAACTACAATAAACTCAGCTAAACTAAACTAAACTAAATTCAATTAAACTAAACTAAACTATAAATTAAAATAACTATAAACTAAACTAAACAAAACTAAACTGACCTAACTTAAAATACCCTAAACTAACCTAACCTAACCTAACATAAACAAAACTAAAGTAAACTAAACTGAGCTAAACTAAAATAAACTAAACCAAATTAAATTGAACTAACTATAAACTAAACTAAACAAAACTAAACTACCCTAACCTAACCTAACTTAACCTAACCTAACATAAATTAACTAAACTAACCTAACCTAACTTAACATAAACTAAACTAAACTAAACGAAACTAAACTAAACTTTAAACTAAACTATAAACTAAACTAAACTATAAACTAAACTAAAATAAACTAGTCTAACCTTACCTAACTTAACATAACCTTTATTATCTAAATTAAAGTAAACTAAACTAACCTAACTTAACATAAACTAAGCTAAACTGAACTAAACTAAACTAAAAACTAAACTAAAATAAACTATAAACTAAACTAAACTATAAACTATCTATAAACTAAACTAAACTATAAACTAAACTAAATTTAGCTAACCTAAGCAAACCTAATCTAACCTAACCTAACGTAAACGACACTAAACCAAACTAACCTAAACCAAACAAAATTAAATTAAAATAAAATAAACTAAAACATAAACTAAACTAAACTGAACTAAACTAACTTGACCTAAACTAACCTAACCTAAACTAAACTAATCCAACCTAAACTAGCCTAACCTAAACTAAACTAAATTAAACTAAACTAAATTAATTATCTAACCTAACCTAACCTAAACTAAACTACACTAAACTATAAACTAAACTAAAATAAACTAAACTCAACCACCCCACCTAACCTAACCTAATTTAAGGTAAATTAAACTAACCTAACCTAAAATAAATTAAATTAAACTAAATTAAACTATACTAAACTATAAACTAAAATAAACTAAACTATAAACTAAACTAAACGAATCTACCCTAACCTAACCTAACCTAACATAAACTGAACTAAACTAAACTAAACTAAAATAACCTAACCTATCCTAATCTAACCTAAACTAAACTAAACTAAACTAAACTATAAACTGAACTATAAACTAAAATAATTTAAACTATAAATTAATGTATAAACTAAACTACACTACACTATATAGTAAACTAAACTCAATTCAACTAAACTAAACTAAACTAACTTAACCTAACCTAACCTAACCTAAACTAAACACAACAAAATTAAATTAAACTAAACGAAACAAAACTATAAACAAAACTAAATTAAACTAAACTAAAGTAAACTAACCTAACCTAACCTAACATAACCTAACTTAAACTAAACTATACTACTATAAGTATAAACAAAATTAAACTAAACTAAGCTAAATTAAACTAAACTAACCTAACCTAACCTAACCTAAACTAAACTAAACTAAACGAAACTAAACCTTAAACTAAACTAAACTATAAACTAAACTAAACAATAAACTGAAATAAACTAAACTAAACTAAACTAAACTAACCTAACCTAACCTAACTTAACCTAACCCTACATAAACTAAACTAAACTAACCTAACCTTACGTAACCTAACCTAAACTAAACTAAACTTCAAACTAAACTATAAACTAAATTTAACTAAACTATAAACTAAACTAAACTAAACTATACTAAACTAAACTATACTAAACTAAACTATACTAACCTTACCTAACCTAACATAACCTAACCTAAACTAAACTAAACTAAACTAAATAAAACTAACCTAACCTAACCTATCCTAACCTAACCTAACGTAAACTAAACTAAACAAAACAAACTAAACTATAAACTTAACTATAAACTAAAATAAACTATATATAAACTATAAACTAAACAAAATTAAACTATAAACTAAGCTAAACTAAACTTAACTAAACTAAATTAGACAAAACTAAACTAAGCTAAACTAAACTAAACTATAAACTAAACTATAAACTAAACTAAACTAAACTAAACTAAGCTAAACTAAACTAAATTAAAATATTATTAACTATAAACTAAACTAAACTAAACTTAACTATAAACTAAATTAAACTAAACTATAAATAAATTAAACAAACTAAACTAATCTAAACTAAAGTAAACCTAACTATAAACTAAACTGTAACCTTAACAATAAACTAAACTAAACTATAAACCAAAATAAACTAAAATATAAAACCTTCCTAACCTAACCTAACCTAACCTAACCTAACCTAACCTAACCTAAATTAAACTGAACTAACCTAACCTAACCTAACCTAATGTAAACTAAACTAATATAAACTAAACTGAACCAAACTAAACTTTAAACTAAACTAAACTGTAAATAAACTATAAACTAAACTAAACTAAACTATGAACTAAACTAAACTAAACTAACCTAACTCAAACTAACGTAAACTAACCTAAAGTAAAGTAAACTAATCTAACCTAAACTAACCTATTCTAAACTAAACTAAACTAAACTAAACGAAACTAAACTAAACTAAATTATCTAACTTAACCTAACTTAACCTAACCTAAACTAAACTAAACTAAACTAAACTAACATAACCTAACCTAAACTAAATTAAACTAAACTATAAACTAAACTATAAACTAAACTAAAATAAACTAAACTCAACTAACCTAACCTAACCTAACCTAATCTAAGGTAAATTAAACTAACCTAACCTAAAATAAATTAAACTAAACTAAACTATAAACTAAAATAAGCTAAACTATAAACTAAACTAAACTAAACTAAACTAATCTAACCTAACCTAACCTAACCTAAACTGAACTGAACTAAACCAAACTAAACTAACCTAACCTAACCTAATCTAATCTAAACTAAACTAAACTAAACTAAACTATAAACTGAACTATAAACTAACCTAATTTAAACTATAAATTAATGTATAAACTAAACTACACTAAACTATAAAGTAAATTAAACTAATTTAAACTAAACTAAACTAAACTGTGAACTAAACTAAACTAAACTAAACAAAACTAACCTAACCTAACCTAACTTAACCTAAATTAACTAAACAAAATAAACTAAACTATAAACTTAGCTATAAACTAAACTAAACTAAACTGAACTAAACTAACCAAACCTAACCTAAATTAAACTAAACTAAACTAACTTAACCTAACCTAACCTAACCTAAACTAAACTAAACTGAACTAAACTAAATTAAACTAAACTAAACTAAACTATAAACAAAACTATATTAAAATAAACTAAACTAAACTAACCAAACCTAAACTAAACTAAACAAAGCGAAACTAAACTATAAACTAAATTAACTATACACTATTAACTAAATTATAATTAACTAAACTAAACTAAACTGAACGAAACGAAACTAAAATAACCTAACTTAACCTAACCTAACCTAAACTAAACTAAACTAACCTAACCTAAGATAAACTAAACTAAACTAAACTAAACGGAGCTAAACTAAACTAAACTAAACTAAACTAAATTAAAGTAAACAAAACTATAAATTAAACTAACTATTAACTAAACTAAACTACAAACTAAACTATAAACTAAACTATACTAAAATAAACTAACCAAACCTAACCTAACCTAACGTAAATTAAACTAAACTAAACTAAACTAACTTATCCTAACCTAACCTAACCTAACATAAACTACACTGAAATAAACTAAATTAAAATAAACTAAACTAAACTATAAACAAAACTAAATTAATCTAAACTAAACTAAACTAACCTACTCTAACCTAACCTAATCTAACCTAAACTAAACTAAACTAAACTATAAACTGAACTATAAACTAAACTAATTTAAACTATAAATTAATGTATAAACTAAACTACACTAAACTATAAAGTAAACTAAACTGAATTAAACTAAACTAAACTGAACTAACTTAACCTAACCTAACCTAACCTAAACTAAACTCAACTACATTAAATTAAACTAAACTAAACTAAACTATAAACAAAACTAAATTAAACTAAACTAAACTAACCTAACCTAACATAACCTAACCTAAACTAAACTATACTACTATAAGTATAAACAAAACTAAACTAAACTAAACTATATTAAACTAAACTAACCTAACCTAACCTAAACTAAACCAAACTAAACGAAACTAAACCTTAAACTAAACTAAACTTTTAAATAAACTAAACTATAAACTGAAATAAAATAAACTAAACTAAACTAAACTATCCTAACCTAACCTAACTTAACCTAACCTAACATAAATTAACTAAACTAACCAAACCTAACTTAACATAAACTAAACTAAACTAAACGAAACTAAACTAAACTATAAACTAAACTAAACTAAATTAAAATAAACTAGACTAACCTCACCTAACTTAACATTACCTTGGCTAATCTAAATTAAAGTAAACTAAACTAACCTAACCTAACATAAACTCACCTAAACTAAACTAAACTATACTAATCTATAGACTAAACTAAAGTAAACTAAACTAAATAAACAAAACTGATATAACCTAAACTACCCTAAATTAAACTAAACTAAACTATACTAAACTAAAAAAAAAAAATAACTAAACAAAACTAAAATAAATTAAACTATAAACAAAACTATAAACTCAACTACACTATAAACTTAACTAAACTGACCTAACCTTTCCTAACCTAATCTAACCTATCCTAACCTAACCTAAACTAAACTAAGCTAAACTAACCTAACCTAACCAAACGTAACCTAACCGAAACTAAACTAAACTAAACTAAACTAACCTAACCTAACCTAATCTAATCTAAACTAAACTAAACTAAACTAAACTATAAACTGAACTATAAACTAACCTAATTTAAACTATAAATTAATGTATAAACTAAACTACACTAAACTATAAAGTAAATTAAACTAATTTAAACTAAACTAAACTAAACTGTGAACTAAACTAAACTAAACTAAACAAAACTAACCTAACCTAACCTAACTTAACCTAAATTAACTAAACAAAATAAACTAAACTATAAACTTAGCTATAAACTAAACTAAACTAAACTGAACTAAACTAACCAAACCTAACCTAAATTAAACTAAACTAAACTAACTTAACCTAACCTAACCTAAACTAAACTAAACTAAACGAAACTAAACCTTAAACTAAACTAAACTATAAACTAAACTAAACAATAAACTGAAATAAACTAAACTAAACTAAACTAAACTAACCTAACCTAACCTAACTTAACCTAACCCTACATAAACTAAACTAAACTAACCTAACCTTACGTAACCTAACCTAAACTAAACTAAACTTCAAACTAAACTATAAACTAAACTTAACTAAACTATAAACTAAACTAAACTAAACTATACTAAACTAAACTATACTAAACTAAACTATACTAACCTTACCTAACCTAACATAACCTAACCTAAACTAAACTAAACTAAACTAAATAAAACTAACCTAACCTAACCTATCCTAACCTAACCTAACGTAAACTAAACTAAACAAAACAAACTAAACTATAAACTTAACTATAAACTAAAATAAACTATATATAAACTATAAACTAAACAAAATTAAACTATAAACTAAGCTAAACTAAACTTAACTAAACTAAATTAGACAAAACTAAACTAAGCTAAACTAAACAAAACTATAAACTAAACTATAAACTAAACTAAACTAAACTAAGCTAAACTAAACTAAACTAAAATATTATTAACTATAAACTAAACTAAACTAAACTTAACTATAAACTAAATTAAACTAAACTATAAATAAATTAAACAAACTAAACTAATCTAAACTAAACTAAACCTAACTATAAACTAAACTGTAACCTAAACAATAAACTAAACTAAACTATAAACCAAAATAAACTAAAATATAAAACCTTCCTAACCTAACCTAACCTAACCTAATCTAACCTAAACTAAACTAAACTAAGCTAAACTAAACTAAACTAAACTAAACTAAACTATAAACAAAACTATATTAAAATAAACTAAACTAAACTAACCAAACCTAAACTAAACTAAACAAAGCGAAACTAAACTATAAACTAAATTAACTATACACTATTAACTAAATTATAATTAACTAAACTAAACTAAACTGAACGAAACGAAACTAAAATAACCTAACTTAACCTAACCTAACCTAAACTAAACTAAACTAACCTAACCTAAGATAAACTAAACTAAACTAAACTAAACGGAGCTAAACTAAACTAAACTAAACTAAACTAAATTAAAGTAAACAAAACTATAAATTAAACTAACTATTAACTAAACTAAACTACAAACTAAACTATAAACTAAACTATACTAAAATAAACTAACCAAACCTAACCTAACCTAACGTAAATTAAACTAAACTAAACTAAACTAACTTATCCTAACCTAACCTAACCTAACATAAACTACACTGAAATAAACTAAATTAAAATAAACTAAACTAAACTATAAACAAAACTAAATTAATCTAAACTAAACTAAACTAACCTACTCTAACCTAACCTAATCTAACCTAAACTAAACTAAACTAAACTAAACTATAAACTGAACTATAAACTAAACTAATTTAAACTATAAATTAATGTATAAACTAACTACACTAAACTATAAAGTAAACTAAACTGAATTAAACTAAACTAAACTGAACTAACTTAACCTAACCTAACCTAACCTAAACTAAACTCAACTACATTAAATTAAACTAAACTAAACTAAACTATAAACAAAACTAAATTAAACTAAACTAAACTAACCTAACCTAACATAACCTAACCTAAACTAAACTATACTACTATAAGTATAAACAAAACTAAACTAAACTAAACTATATTAAACTAAACTAACCTAACCTAACCTAAACTAAACCAAACTAAACGAAACTAAACCTTAAACTAAACTAAACTTTTAACTAAACTAAACTATAAACTGAAATAAAATAAACTAAACTAAACTAAACTATCCTAACCTAACCTAACTTAACCTAACCTAACATAAATTAACTAAACTAACCTAACCTAACTTAACATAAACTAAACTAAACTAAACGAAACTAAACTAAACTATAAACTAAACTAAACTAAATTAAAATAAACTAGACTAACCTCACCTAACTTAACATTACCTTGGCTAATCTAAATTAAAGTAAACTAAACTAACCTAACCTAACATAAACTCACCTAAACTAAACTAAACTATACTAATCTATAGACTAAACTAAAGTAAACTAAACTAAATAAACAAAACTGATATAACCTAAACTACCCTAAATTAAACTAAACTAAACTATACTAAACTAAAAAAAAAAAATAACTAAACAAAACTAAAATAAATTAAACTATAAACAAAACTATAAACTCAACTACACTATAAACTTAACTAAACTGACCTAACCTTTCCTAACCTAATCTAACCTATCCTAACCTAACCTAAACTAAACTAAGCTAAACTAACCTAACCTAACCAAACGTAACCTAACCGAAACTAAACTAAACTAAACTAAACTTAACTATAAACTTAACTAAACCTGACTGAACTAGACTAACTTTACCTAACGTAACATAACCTAACCTAGGCTAACCTAAACTAAACTAAATGAAACTAACCTTACCTAGCCTAACCTAACCTAAATTAAACTAAACTAAACAGACCTAACCTAAACTACCCTAAACTAAACTAAACTAAACTAAACCAAACAAAACAAAACTAAACTAAATTAAACTATAAACTAAACTATAAACTAAAATAACTATAAACTAAACTAAACTATAAACTAAAATAAACTAAACTTAACTAAACTAAACTAACCTAACCTAACCCAACTTAACCTAACCTAACATAAATTAAACTAAACTAACCTAACCTAACGTAACCTAAAATAAACGAAACTAAACTAAACTAAATTATCTAACCTAACCTAACCTAACGTAATCTAAACTAAACTACACTAACACAACCTAACCTAAACTAAATTAAACTAAACTATAAACTAAACTATAAAATAAAATAAATGTACTAAACTCAACTAACGTAACCTAACCTAACGTAAGGTAAATTAAACTAACCTAAACTAAAATAAAGTAAACTAAACTAAACTATAATAAACTATAAACTAAACTAAACTAAACTAACCTAACCTAACCTAACCTAACCTAAATTGAACTAAACTAAACTAAACTAAACTAACCTAACCTAACCTAACCTAACCTAATCTAACCTAAACTAAACTAAACTAAACTAAACTATAAACTGAACTATTAACTAAACTAATTTAAACTATAAATTAATGTATAAACTACACTACACTAAAATATAAATTAAACTAAACTAAATTAAACTAAACTAACATAACCTAACCTAACCTAAACTAAACTGAACTAACCTATTTTAACTTAACCTAAAATAAACTAAACTAAACTAAACTGAAATATAAACTAAACTTTAAACTAAACTAAACTAAACTGTAAATAAACTATAAACTAAACTAAACTAAACTATGAACTAAAATAAACTAAACTAAACTAAACAAAGCTAACCTATCCTAACCTAACCTAACTAAACTAACCTAACTTAAATAAATTAACTCAACAAAATACACTAAACTATAAACTTAACTATAAACTAAACTAAACTAAACTAAACTAAACTAACCAAACCTAACCTAAACTAAACTAAACTAATCTAAACTAACCTAACCTAACATAACCTAAACTAAACTAAACTAAACTAAACTATAAACTAAACTAAAATAAACTAACCTAACCAAACCTAACCTAACCTAACCTACATTAAACCAAACTAAACTAACTTAACCTAACCTAACCTAAACTAAACTAAACTGAACTAAACTAAACTAAACTATAAACAAAACTAAATTAAACTAAACTAAATTAAACTAACCTAACCTAACCTAACCTTACGTAACCTAACCTAAACTAAACTATACTAATCTAAAGTATAAACAAATTAAACTAAACTAAACTAAATTAAACTAACCTAACCTAACCTAACCTTACGTAACCTAACCTAACCTAAACTAAACTAAACTAAACGAAACTAAACTATAAACGAAACTAAACTATAAACTGACAACTAAACTGTCAATTAAGTAAACTAAACTAAACTGAACGAAACGAAACTAAAATAAACTAACCTAACATAACCTAAACTACACTAAACTAACCTAACCTAACATAACATAAACTAAACTAAACTACAATAAACTCAGCTAAACTAAACTAAACTAAATTCAATTAAACTAAACTAAACTATAAATTAACATAAAAATAAACTAAACTAAACAAAACTAAACTGACCTAACTTAAAATACCCTAAACTAACCTAACCTAACCTAACTTAAACAAAACTAAAGTAAACTAAACTGAGCTAAACTAAACTAAACTAAACTAAATTAAACTAAACTAAACTATAATTTTAACTAACTATAAACTACACTAAACAAAACTAAACTACCCTAACCTAACCTAACTTAACCTAACCTAACATAAATTAACTAAACTAACCTAACCTAACTTAACATAAACTAAACTAAACTAAACGAAACTAAACTAAACTTTAAACTAAACTATAAACTAAACTAAACTATAAACTAAACTAAAATAAACTAGTCTAACCTTACCTAACTTAACATAACCTTGGCTAATCTAAATTAAAGTAAACTAAACTAACCTAACTTAACATAAACTAAGCTAAACTAAACTAAACTAAACTATACTAACCTATAAACTAAACTAAACTATACTAAACTAAACTGACCTAAACTAAACCACCCAAAACTAAATTAAACTAAACTTAACTAAACAAAACATAATTAACTAAACAAAACTAAACAAAATTAAACTATAAACTCAACTAAATTATAAACTGAACTAAACTAAACTAAATTAACCTAACCTTTTTTAACCTAACCTAACCTAACTAAACTAAATTAAGCTAAATTAACATAACCTAACCAAACGTAACCTAACCGAAACTAAACTAAACTTAACTATAAACTTAACTAAACTAAACTAAACCTAACTAAACTAGACTAACCTTACCTAACCTAACATAACGAAACCTATGCTAACCTAAACCAAAGTAAACGAAAGTAACCTTACCTAACCTAACCTAACCTAAAATAAATTAAACTAAACAGACCTAACCTAAAATACCCTAAACTAAACTAAACTAAAGTAAACAAAACAAAACTAAACTAAATTAAACTATAATCTAAACTATAAACTAAACTAAAGTATAAACTAAAATAAACAAAACTAAAATAAACTAACTAACCGAAAGTAAACTAACTTAACCTAACCTAACATAAAGTAAGCTAATCTAACCTAACCTAGCGTAACCTATCCTAAACTAAAATAATATAAACTAAACTAAACTATAAACTAAACTTAACCTAACTATAAACTAAACTAAACTAAACGATACTAAACTAAACTATACTAACCTTACCTAACCTAACACAACCTAACCTAAATTAAACTAAACTAAACAAAACTAACCTATCCTAAACTAAACAAAATAACTAAACTATAAACTTAACTATAAACTAAACTAAACTAAACTATAAATAAACTATATACTAAACTATACTAAACTAAACTAACAACTAAACTAAACTAAAAACTAAACTAAACTGAAAACTATACTAAATTAAACTAGACTAAAGCTTTCTAACCTAACCTAACCTAACCTAACCTAACCTAAACTAAACTAAACTAACCTAAACTAACCTAAACTAAACTAAACTAAACTATAAATTAAACTAAACTAAACTAAACTAAACTATAAACTAAACTAAACTATAAACTATCTATAAATTAAACTAAACTAAACTATAAACTAAACTAAATTTAGCTAACCTAAGCTCACCTAATCTAAGCTAACCTAACGTAAATGAAACTAAACGAAACTAACCTAAACCAAACAAAACTAAACTAAAATAAAATAAACTAAACCATAAACTAAACTAAACTATACTAAACTATAAACTAAACTAAACTAAACTATAAACTAAACTAAACTAATCTACCCTAACCTAACCTAACCTAACCTAACCTAAACTGAACTAAACTAAACTAAACTAAAATAACCTACTCTAACCTAACCTAATCTAACCTAAACTAAACTAAACTAAGCTAAACTATAAACTGAACTATAAACTAAACTAATTTAAACTATAAATTAATGTATAAACTAAACTACACTAAACTATAAAGTAAACTAAACTCAATTAAACTAAACTAAACTAAAATAACCTAACCTAACCTAACCTAACCTAACTTAACCTAAATTAACTAAACAGAATAAACTAAAATATAAACTTAACTATAAACTAAACTAAACTAAACTAAAGTAACCAAACCTAAGCTAAACTAAACTAAACTAAACTAACCTAACCTAACATAACCTAAACTAAACTAAACTAAACTATAAACTAAACTAAAATAAATAAACTAACCTAACCAAACCTAACCTAACCTAACCTAAATTAAACTAAACTAAACTAATTTAACATAAATTAACCTAACCTAAACTAAACTAAATTGAATAAACTAAATGAAATTAAAGTAAACTAAACTATAAACAAAACTAAATTAAACTAAACTAAACTAAACTAACCTAACCTAACCTAACCTTACCTAACCTAACCTAAACTAAACTATACTAATCTAAAGTATAAACAAAACTAAACTAAACTAAGCTAAATTAAACTTAACTAACCTAACCTAACCTAAACTAAACTAAACTAAACTAAACTAAACTGAGCTAAACTAAACTAAACTAAATTAAATTAAACTAAAGTAACTATAAATTAAACTAACTATAAACTAAACAAAACTAAACTATCCTAACCTAACCTAACTTAACCTAACCTAACATAAATTAACTAAACTCACCTAACATAACTTAACATAAACAAAATTAACTAAACGAAATTAAACTAAACTATAAATTAACTATAAACTAAACTAAACTATAAACTAAACTAAACTAAAATAAACTAGACTAACCTTACATGACTTAACATAACCTTCGCTAATCTGATTTAAAGTGAAATAAACTGCCCTAACTGAACATAAACTAACCTAAACTAAACTAAACTAAAATATACTAACCTATAAACTAAACTAAAATAAACTAAACTAAACTGACCTAATCTAAACTACCCTAAACTAACCTAACCTAACCTAACCTAACATAACCTAACATAAACAAAACGAAACTAAACTAAACTGAGCTAAACTAAGCTAAACTAAACAAAACTAAATTAAACTAAACTAAACTATAAATTAAACTAACTAAAAACTAAACTAAACAAAACTAAACTATCCTAACCTAACCTAACTTAACCTAAACTAACATTAATTAACTAAACTAACCTAACATAACTTAACATAAACTAAACTAAACTAAACGAAACTAAAATAAAATATAAACTAAACTATAAACTAAACTAAACCATAAACTAAACTAAACTAAACTAAAATAAACTAGACTAACCTTACCTAACTTAATATAACCTTGGCTAATCTAAATTAAAGTAAACTTAACTAACCTAACCTAACCTAAACTAAACTAAACGAAACTATACTATAAAGTAAACTAAACTATAAACTATTAACTAAACTATCAATTAACTAAACTAAACTAAACTGGACGAAACGAAACTAAACTAACCTAACCTAACATAACCTAACTAAAATTAACTAAACTAAACTAAACTGAGCTAAACTAAATTAAACTAAACTAAACTATACATTAAACTAACTATAAACTAAACTAAACAAAACTAAACTATCCTAACCTAACCTAACTTAACCTAACCTAACATAACTTAACATAAACTAAACTAAACTAAACGAAATTAAACTAAAGTATAAACTAAACTATAAACTAAACTAAATTATAAACTAAACTAAACCAAACAAAACTAAACTAAACCATTAACTAAACTATTAACTAAGTTAAACTGAACTAAAGTATAAACTAAACTAAACTACACTATGAACTAAAGTAAACTAAACTAAACCAAACAAAACTTACCTAACCTATCCTAACCTAACCTAATCTAACTTAACCTAAGTTAACTAAACAAAATAAACTAAACTATAAACTTAACTATAAACTAAACTAAACTAAACTAAACCTACCAAACCTAACCTAACCTTTTATAACCTAACCTAACCTAAACTAAACTAAAATAAGCTAAACTAACCTAACTTAACTGAACGTAACCTAACCGAAACTAAACTAAACTAAACTAAACTAAACTTAAATATAAACTAAACTAAACTAAACTAAACCTACCTAAACTAGACTAACCTTACCTAACCCAACATAACGAAACCTAAGCTAATCTATACTAAATAAACGAAACAGACCTTACCTAACCAAACCTAACCTAACCTAAAATAAATTAAACTAAACAGACCTAACCTAAACTACCCAAAACTAAACTAAATTAAACTAAACAAAACAAAACTAAACTAAATTAAACTATAATCTAAACTATAAACTAAACTATAAACTAAAATAAACAAAACTAAACTAAAATAACTAACCTAACCAAACCTAACTTAACCTAACCTAACATAAACTAAACTAATCTAACCTAACCTAGCGTAACCTAACCTAAACTAAACTACACTAAACTAAATAAAACTACAAATTAAACTATAAACTAAACTTAACCTAACTATAAACTAAACTAAACTAAACTATACAAAAATAAACTATACTAACCTTACCTATTCTAACATAACCTATCCTAAACTAAACTAAATCAAACTAAACAAAACTAACCTATCCTAACCCAAACTAAACTAAACAAAATTACTAAACTATAAACTTAACTATAAACTAAACTAAATTAAACTATAAATAAACTCTATACTAAATTATACTAAACTAAACTAACAACTAAACTAAACTAAAAACTAAACTAAACTGAAAACTAAACTAAACTAAACTAAACTAAACCTTTCTAACCTAACCTAACCTAACCTAAACTAAACTAAACTAACCTAACCTAGTCTAAACTAAACTAAACTATAAACTAAACTAAACTATAAACTAAACTATAAACTAAACCAAACTAAACTATAAACTAAACTAAATTTAGCTACCCTAAGCTAACTTAACCTAACCTAACCTAACCTAAACTAAACTAAACTAAACTGAACTAAACTAAACTAAACTAAACTATAAACAAAACTAAATTAAACTAAACTAAATTAAACTAACCTAACCTAACCTAACCTTACGTAACCTAACCTAAACTAAACTATACTAATCTCAAGTATAAACAAATTAAACTAAACTAAGCTAAATTAAACTAAATTAACCTAACCTAACCTAACCTAAACTAAACTAAACTAAACGAAACTAAACTATAAACGAAACTAAACTATAAACTGTTAACTAAACTGTCAATTAACTAAACTAAACTTAACTGAACGAAACGAAACTAAAATAAACTAACCTAACATAACCTAAACTACACTAAACTAACCTAACCTAACATAACATAAACTAAACTAAACTACAATAAACTCAGCTAAACTAAACTAAACTAAATTCAATTAAACTAAACTAAACTATAAATTAAAATAACTATAAACTAAACTAAACAAAACTAAACTGACCTAACTTAAAATACCCTAAACTAACCTAACCTAACCTAACATAAACAAAACTAAAGTAAACTAAACTGATCTAAACTAAACTAAACTAAACTAAATTAAACTAAACTAAACTATAAATTAAACTAACTATAAACTAGACTAAACAAAACTAAACTACCCTAACCTAACCTAACTTAACCTAACCTAACATAAATTAACTATACTAACCTAACCTAACTTAACATAAACTAAACTAAACTAAAGGAAACTAAACTAAACTTTAAACTAAACTATAAACTAAACTAAACTATAAACTAAACTAAAATAAACTAGTCTAACCTTACCTAACTTAACATGACCTTGGCTAATCTACATTAAAGTAAACTAAACTAACCTAACTTAACATAAACTAAGCTAAACTGAACTAAACTAAACTATATACTAAACTAAAATAAACTATAAACTAAACTATAAATTATCTATAAACTAAACTAAACTAAACTATAAACTAAACTAAATTTAGCTAACCTAAGCAAACCTAATCTAACCTAACCTAACGTAAACGAAACTAAACCAACTAACCTAAACCAAACAAAATTAAAATAAAATAAAATAAACTAAACCATAAACTAAACTAAACTAAACTAAACTAACTTGACCTAAACTAACCTAACCTAAACTAAACTAATCCAACCTAAACTAGCCCTACCTAAACTAAACTAAACTAAACTAAATTAATTATCTAAACTAACCTAACCTAAACTAAACTAAACTAAACTATAAACTAAACTAAAATAAACTAAACTCAACCACCCCACCTAACCTAACCTAATTTAAGGTAAATTAAACTAACCTAACCTAAAATAAATTAAACTAAACTAAACTAAACTATACTAAACTATAAACTACAATAAACTAAACTATAAACAAAACTAAACTAAACTAATCTACCCTAACCTAACCTAACCTAACCTAAACTGAACTAAACTAAACTAAACTAAAATAACCTAACCTAACCTAATCTAACCTAAACTAAACTAAACTAAACTAAACTATAAACTGAACTATAAACTAAAATAATTTAAACTATAAATTAATGTATAAACTAAACTACACTAAACTATATAGTAAACTAAACTCAATTAAACTAAACTAAACTAAACTAACTTAACCTAACCTAACCTAACCTAAACTAAACTCAACAAAATTAAATTAAACTAAACGAAACTAAACTATAAACAAAACTAAATTAAACTAAACTAAACTAAAATAACCTAACCTAACATAACATAACCTAACCTAAACTAAACTATACTACTATAAGTATAAACAAAACTAAACTAAACTAAGCTAAATTAAACTAAACTAACCTAACCTAGCCTAACCTAAACTAAACTAAACTAAACGAAACTAAACCTTAAACTAAACTAAACTATAAACTAAACTAAACAATAAACTGAAATAAACTAAACTAAACTAAACTAAACTAACCTAACCTAACCTAACTTAACCTAACCCTACATAAACTAAACTAAACTAACCTAACCTTACGTAACCTAACCTAAACTAAACTAAACTTCAAACTAAACTATAAACTAAACTTAACTAAACTATAAACTAAACTATACTAAACTAAACTATACTAAACTAAACTATACTAACCTTACCTAACCTAACATAACCTAACCTAAACTAAACTAAACTAAACTTAATAAAACTAACCTAACCTAACCTATCCTAACCTAACCTAACGTAAACTAAACTAAACAAATCAAACTAAACTATAAACTTAACTATAAACTAAAATAAACTATATATATAAACTATAAACTAAACAAAATTAAACTATAAACTAAGCTAAACTAAACTTAACTAAACTAAATTAGACAAAACTAAACTAAGCTAAACTAAACTAAACTATAAACTAAACTATAAACTAAACTAAACTAAACTAAACTAAGCTAAACTAAACTAAACTAAAATATTATTAACTATAAACTAAACTAAACTAAACTTAACTATAAACTAAATTAAACTAAACTATAAATAAATTAAACAAACTAAACTAATCTAAACTAAAGTAAACCTAACTATAAACTAAACTGTAACCTAAACAATAAACTAAACTAAACTATAAACCAAAATAAACTAAAATATAAAACCTTCCTAACCTAACCTAACCTAACCTAACCTAACCTAACCTAACCTAACCTAAACTAAACTAAACTAAGCTAAACTAAACTAAACATAACTTTACTAAATGAAACTATATATTGAACTATAAACTAAATTAAATTAAACTATAAGATCAACTAAACTAAACAAAACTACACTATAAAATAAACTAAACTAAGTTAAACTAAACTAACTTAATCTAACCTAACCTAACTTAAACTAAACTAAATTAAACTAAATTATAAACTAAACTATAAACTAAAATATAAACTAAACGAAACTAAACTCAACTAAACTAAACTAAACTTAGCTAACCTAACCTAACTTAACCTAACCTAACCTAACTTAAACGAAACTAAACCATAAACTAAACTATAAACCAAATTAAACTAAACTAAAGTATAAACAAACTACACCAAACTAAACGAATATAACCTAAACTAACCTAACCTAAACTAATATACCCTAAACTAACCTAACCTAAACCAAACTAAACGAAACTAAACTGAACTAAATTATCTAACCTAACCTAACCAAACCTAACCTAACCTAACCTAAACAAAACTAAACATAAACTAAACTATAAACCAAACTAAAGTAAATAAAACTCAACTAACCTAACCTAACATAACCTAACCTAAAGTAAACTAAACTAACCTAACCTAAAATAAATTAAACTAAACTAAACTAAACTATACTAAACCATAAACTAAACTAAACTAAACTATAAACTAAACTAAACTAAACTAATCTAACCTAACCTAACCTAACATAACCTAAACTGAACGAAACTAAACTAAACTGAACTAACCTAACCAAACCTAACCTTATCTAACCAAAACTAAAATAAACTAAACTATAAACTAAACTAATTTAAACTATAAATTAATCTATAAATTAAACTAAACTAAACTATAAACTAAACTAAATTAAATTAAACTAAACTAAACTAAACTAACCTAATCTAACCTAACCTAACCTAAATTAAACTGAACTAACCTAACCTAACCTAACCTAATGTAAACTAAACTAATATAAACTAAACTGAACCAAACTAAACTTTAAACTAAACTAAACTGTAAATAAACTATAAACTAAACTAAACTAAACTATGAACTAAACTAAACTAAACTAACCTAACTCAAACTAACGTAAACTAACCTAAAGTAAAGTAAACTAATCTAACCTAAACTAACCTATTCTAAACTAAACTAAACTAAACTAAACGAAACTAAACTAAACTAAATTATCTAACTTAACCTAACTTAACCTAACCTAAACTAAACTAAACTAAACTAAACTAACATAACCTAACCTAAACTAAATTAAACTAAACTATAAACTAAACTATAAACTAAACTAAAATAAACTAAACTCAACTAACCTAACCTAACCTAACCTAATCTAAGGTAAATTAAACTAACCTAACCTAAAATAAATTAGACTAAACTAAACTATTAACTAAAATAAGCTAAACTATAAACTAAACTAAACTAAACTAAACTAATCTAACCTAACCTAACCTAACCTAAACTGAACTCAACTAAAGCAAACTAAACTAACCTAACCTAACCTAATCTAACCTAAACTAAACTAAACTAAACTAAACTAAACTATAAACTGAACTATAAACTAACCTAATTTAAACTATAAATTAATGTATAAACTAAACTACACTAAACTATAAAGTAAATTAAACTAATTTAAACTAAACAAAACTAAACTGTGAACTAAACTAAACTAAACTAAACAAAACTAACCTAACCTAACCTAACCTAACTTAACCTAAATTAACTAAACAAAATAAACTAAACTATAAACTTAGCTATAAACTAAACTAAACTAAACTGAACTAAACTAACCAAACCTAACCTAAATTAAACTAAACTAAACTAACTTAACCTAACCTAACCTAACCTAACCTAAACTAAACTAAACTGAACTAAACTAAATTAAACTAAACTAAACTAAACTATAAACAAAACTAAATTAAAATAAACTAAACTAAACTAACCAAACCTAAACTAAATTAAACAAAGCGAAACTAAACTATAAACTAAAATAAACTATATACTATTAACTAAATTATCAATTAACTAAATTAAACTAAACTGAACGAAACGAAACTAAACTAACCTAACCTAACCTAACCTAAACTAAACTAAACTAACCTAACCTAACATAAACTAAACTAAACTAAACTAAACGGAGCTAAACTAAACTAAACTAAACTAAACTAAACTAAATTAAAGTAAACCAAACTATAAATTAAACTAACTATTAACTAAACTAAACTACAAACTAAACTATAAACTAAACTATACTAAAATAAACTAACCAAACCTAACCTAACTAACGTAAATTAAACTAAACTAAATTAACTTAACCTAACCTAACCTAACCTAACATAAACTAATCTGAAATAAACTAAATTAAACTAAACTAAACTAATCTATAAACAAAACTAAATTAATCTAAACTAAACTAAACTAAACTACTCTAACCTAACCTAATCTAACCTAAACTAAACTCAACTAAACTAAACTATAAACTGAACTATAAACTAAACTAATTTAAACTATAAATTAATGTATAAACTAAACTACACTAAACAATTAAGTAAAATAAACTGAATTAAACTAAACTAAACTAAACTAACTTAACCTAACCTAACCTAACCTAAACTAAACTCAACTACATTAAATTAAACTAAACTATAAACAAAACTAAATTAAACTAAACTAAACTAACCTAACCTAACCTAACATAACCTAACCTAAACTAAACTATACTACTATAAGTATAAACAAAACTAAACTAAACTAAACTATATTAAACTAAACTAACCTAACCTAACCTAAACTAAACCAAACTAAACGAAACTAAACCTTAAACTAAACTAAACTATTAACTAAACTAAACTATAAACTGAAATAAACTAAACTAAACTAAACTAAACTATCCTAACCTAACCTAACTTAACCTAACCTAACATAAATTAACTAAACTAACCTAACCTAACTTAACATAAACTAAACTAAACTAAACGAAACTAAACTAAACTATAAACTAAACTAAACTAAATTAAAATAAACTAGACTAACCTCACCTAACTTAACATTACCTTGGCTAATCTAAATTAAAGTAAACTAAACTAACCTAACCTAACATAAACTAACCTAAACTAAACTAAACTATACTAATCTATAGACTAAACTAAAGTAAACTAAACTAAATTAAACTAAATTATCTAACATAACCTAACCTAACGTAACCTAAACTAAACTACACTAACACAACCTAACCTAAACTACATTAAATTAAACTATAAACTAAACTAAACTATAAATTAAACTATAAAATAAAATAAATATACTAAACTCAACTAACCTAACCTAACCTAACCTAAGGAAAATTAAACTAACCTAACCTAAAATTAATTAAACTAAACTAAACTATACTAAACTATAAACTAAAATAAACTAAACTATAAACTAAACTAAACTAAATTAATCTAACCTAACCTAACGTAACCTAACCTAAAATTGAACTAAACTAAACTAAACTAAACTAACCTAACCTAACCTAACCTAACCTAATCTAACCTAAACTAAACTAAACTAAACTAAACTATAAACTGAACTATTAACTAAACTAATTTAAACTATAAATTAATGTATAAACTAAACTACACTAAACTATAAACTAAACTAAACTAAATTAAACTAAACTAACCTAACCTAACCTAACCTAAACTAAACTGAACTAACCTAACCTAACTTAAATAAATTAACTCAACAAAATAAACTAAACTATAAACTTAACTATAAACTAAACTAAACTAAACTAAACTAAACTAAACTAAACTAAACTAACCAAACCTAACCTAAACTAAACTAAACTAAACTAACCTAACCTAACATAACCTAAACTAAACTAAACTATACTATAAATTAAACTAAAATAAAAAAACTAACCTAACCAAACCTAACCTAACCTAACCTAAATTAAACCAAACTAAACTAACTTAACCTAACCTAACCATACCTAAACTAAACTAAACTGAACTAAACTAAACTAAACTATAAACAAAACTAAATTAAACTAAACTAAACTAACCTAACCTAACCTAACCTTACGTAACCTAAGCTAAACTAAACTATACTAATCTAAAGTAAAAACAAAACTAAACTAAACTAAGCTAAATTAAACTAAACTAACCTAACCTAACCTAACCTAAACTAAACTAAACTAAACTAAACGAAACTAAACTATAAACTGTTAACCAAACTATCAATTAACTAATCTAAACCAAACTGAACGAAACGAAACTAAACTAAACTAACCTAACATAACCTAAACTACACTAAACTAACCTAACCTAACCTAACATAACATAAACTAAAGTAAACTACAATAAATTCAGCTAAACTAAACTAAACTAAACTAAATTAAACTAAACTGAACTATAAACTAAACTATAAACATAACTAAACTATAAACTAAACTAAACCTAACTAAACTGACCTAACCTAAAATACCCTAAACTATCCTAACCTAACCTAACCTAACATAAACAAAACTAAAGTAAACTAAACTGAGCTAAACTAAACTAAACTAAACTAAATTAAACTAAATTAAACTATAAATTAAACTAACTATAAACTTAACTAAACAAAACTAAACTACCCTAACCTAACCTAACTTAACCTAACCTAACATAAATTAACTAAACCAACCTAACCTAACTTAACATAAACTAAACTAAAGTAAACGAAACTAAACTAAACTATAAACTAAACTATAAACTAAACTAAACTAAACTAAAATAAACTAGACTAACCTTACCTAACTTAACATAACCTTGGCTAATCTAAATTGAAGTAAACTAAACTAACCTAACTTACCATAAACTAAGCTAAACTAAACTAAACTAAACTATACTAACCTATAAACTAAACTAAACTAAACTAAACTAAACTAAACTGACCTAACCTAAACAACCCTAAACTAAATTAAACTAAACTTAACTAAACAAAACATAATTAACCTAACAATACTAAACAAAATTAAACTATAAACTAAACTATAAACTCAACTAAACTATAAACTAAACTAAACTAATCTAAACTAACCTAACCATTTTTAACCTAACCTATCCTAACTAAACTAAATTAAGCTAAATTAACCTAACCTAACCGAACGTAACCTAACCGAAACTAAACTAAACCTAAATAAACTTAACTATAAATTTAACTAAACTAAACTAAACCTAACTAAACTAGACTAACATTACCTAACCTAACATAACGAAACCTATGCTAACCTAAATTAAAGTAAACGAAAGTAACCTTACCTAACCTAACCTAACCTAACCTAACCTAACCTAAAATAAATTAAACTAAACAGACCTAACCTAAACTACCCTAAACTAAACTAAACTAAAATAAACAAAACAAAACTAAACTAAATTAAACTATAATCTAAACTATAAACTGAACTAAAGTATAAACTAAAATGAACAAAACTAAACTAAACTAACTAACCGAACGTAAACTAACTTAACGTAACCTAACATAAACTAAACTAATCTAACCTAACCTAGCGTAACCTAACCTAAACTAAACTAATCTAAACTAAACTAAACTACAAACTAAACTATAAACTAAACTTAACCTAACTATAAACTAAACTAAACTAAACGATACTAAACTAAATTATACTAACCTTACCTAACCTAACATACCCTAACCTAAACTAAACTAAACTAAACAAAACTAACCTATCCTAAACTAAACAAAATAACTAAACTATAAATTTAACTATAAACTAAACTAAACTATAAATAAACTACGTACTAAACTATACTAAACTAAACTAACAACTAAACTAAACTAAAAACTAAACTAAACTGAAAACTAAACTAAATTAAACTAAACTAAACCTTTCTAACCTAACCTAACCTAGCCTAACCTAACCAAAACTAAACTAAACTAACCTAAACTAACCTAAACTAAACTAAACTAAACTATAAACTAAACTAAAATAAACTATAAACTAAACTAAACTATAAACTATCTATAAACTAAACTAAACTAAACAATAAACTAAACTAAATTTAGCTAACCTAAGCTAACCTAATCTAACCTAACCTAACGTAAACGAAACTAAACCAAACTAACCTAAACCAAACAAAACTAAACTAAAATAAAATAAACTAAACCATAAACTAAACTAAACTAAACTAACTTGACCTAAACTAACCTAACCTAAACTAAACTAATCCAACCTAAACTAGTCTAACCTAAACTAAACTAAACTAAATTAATTATCTAACCTAACCTAACCTAACCTAACCTAACCCAACTTAACCTTAATTAACTAAACAAAATAAACTAAACTATAAACCTAATTATAAACTAAACTAAACTAAACTAACCAAACCTAACCTAACCTTTTATAACCTAACCTAATCTAAACTAAACTAAACTAAGCTATGCTAACCTAAACTAACCGAACGTAACCTAACTGAAACTAAACTAAACTAAACTAAACTAAACTTAACTATACACTTAACTAAACTAAACTAAACCTAACTAAACTAGACTAACCCTACCTATTCTAACATAACGAAACCTAAGCTAACCTATACTAAAGTAAACAAAACTAACCTTACCTAACCTAAACTAACCTAACCTAAAACAAATTAAACTAAACAGACCTAACCTAAACTACCCTAAACTAAACTAAACTAAACTAAACAAAACTAAACTAAATTAAACTATAATCTAAACTATAAACTAAACTAAACTATAAAATAAAATAAACAAAACTAAACTAAACTAACTAACCTAACCTAACCTAACTTAACCTAACCTAACATAAACTAAACTAATCTAACCTAACCTAACGTAACCTAACCTAAATTAAACTAAACTAAACTACACTAAACTACAAACTAATCTATAAACTAAACTTAACCTAACTATAAACAAAACTAAAGAATACTAAACTAATCTATACTAACCTTACCTAACCTAACATAACCTAACCTAAACTAAACTAAACTAAACTAAACTAAACAAAACTAACCTATCCTAACCTAAACTAAAGTAAACAAAATAACTAATCTATTAACTTAACTATATGCTAAACTAAACTAAACTATAAATAAACTATATACTAAACTATACTAAACTAAACTAACAACTAAACTAAACTAAAAACTAAACTAAACTGAAAACTAAACTAAACTAAACCTTTCTAAACTAACCTAACCTAAACTAAACTAAACTAACCTAACCTAACCTAAACTAAACCAAACTAAACTATAAACTAAACTAAATTTGGCTAACCTAAGCTAACCTAACCTAACCTAACCTAACCTAAAAGAAACTAAACCAAACTAAACTAAACCAAACAAAACTAAACTAAAATATAAATAAAATATAAACTAAACTATACTAAACTAAACTAACAACTAAACTAAACTAAAAACTAAATTAAACTGAAAACTAAACTAAAATAAACTAAACTAAACCTTTCTAACATAACCTAACTTAACCTAACCTAACCTTAACTAAACTAAATTATAAACTCAACTAAACTATAAACTAAATTCAACTCTAAACTAAACTATAAACTAAACTGTACTAAACTATAAACTAAACTAAACTAAGCTAACCTAAGCTAACCTAACCTAAGCTAACCTAACCTAAACTAAACTAAACCAATGAAAATTAAACTAAAATAAAATCAACTAAACCATAAACTAGACTATTAACTAAACTAAACTAAACTAAAGTATAAACTAAACTAAACTAACCTAACCTAAACTAACCTAACCTAAACTTAACTAATCTAACCTAAACTAACCTAACCTAAACTAAACTAAACTAAACGAAACTAAACTAAACTAAATTAAACTATAATCTAAACCATAAACTAAACTAAATTAAACTAAACTAAACTAAACTAACCTAACCTAAACTAAACTAAACTGAACTGAACTAAATTAAACTAAACTAAACTAAACTAAAAACAAAACTAAATTAAACTAAACTAAACTAAAATAACCTAACCTAACCTAACGTAACCTTACATAACCTAACCTAAACTAAACTATACTAAATTAAAGTATAAACAAATCTAAACTAAACTAAGCTAAATTAAACTAACCTAACCTAATCTAACTCAACCTAAAATAAACTAAACGAAACTAAACCTTAAACTTAACTAAACTATAAACTAAACTAAACTATAAACTAAAATAAACCAAAATAAACTAAACTAACTTTACCTAACTTAACATACCCTTGGCTAATCTAAATTAAAGTAAACTAAACTAACGTAACTTAACATAAACTAACCTAAAATAATTTAAACTAAACTATACTAACCTATAACCTAAACTAAACTAAACTAAACTGATCTAACCTAAACTACCCTAAACTAAACTAAACTAAACTAAACTAAACTAAACAAAACAAAATTAACTAAACAAAACTAAACTAAATTAAACTATAAACTAAACTATAAACTCAACTAAACTATAAACTAAACTAAACTAAACTAAACTAAACTAACCTAACCTTTTCTAACCTAACCTAACCTAAACTAAACTAAACTAAGCTTAACTAACCTAACCTAACCGAACGTAACCTAACCGAAACTAAACTAAACTAAATTCAACTAAACTTAACTATAAACTTAACTAAACTAAACTAAACCTAACTAAACTAGACTAACCATACCTAACCTAACATAACGAAACCTAAGCTAACCTAAACTAAAGTAAACGAAACTAACCTTACCTAACGTAACCTAACCTAACCTAAAATAAATTAAACTAAACAGACCTAACCTAAACTACCCTAAACTAAACTAAACTAAAGTAAGATAAACAAAATTTAACTAAATTAAACTATAATCTAAACTATAAACTAAAATAAACAAAACTAAACTAAATTAACTAACCTTACCTAACTTAACCTAACCTAACATAAACTAAACTAATCTAACATAACCTAACCTAACGTAACCTAACGTAAACTAAACTAAATTAAACTAAACTAAACTACAAACTAAACTATATACTAAACTTAACCTAACTATAAAAAAAACTAAACTAAACTATACTAAACTAAACTATACTAACCTTACCTAACCTAACATAACCTAACCTAAACTAAACTAAACTAAACAAAACTAACCTATCCTAACCTAAGGAAAATTAAACTAACCTTACCTAAAATAAATTAAACTAAACTATACTAAACTATAAACTAAAATAAACTAAACTATATATTAAACTAAACTAAACTAATCTAACCTAACCTAACGTAACCTAACCTAAATTGAACTAAACTAAACTAAACTAAACTAACCTAACCTAACCTAACCTAACCTAATCTAACCTAAACTAAACTAAACTAAACTATAAACTGAACTATTAACTAAACTAATTTAAACTATAAATTAATGTATAAACTAAACTACACTAAACTATAAACTAAACTAAACTATATTAAACTAAACTTACCTAACCTAACCTAACCTAAACTAAACTGAACTAACCTAACCTAACTTAAACTAAAATAAACTAAACTAAACTAAACAGATATATAAACTAAACTTTAAACTAAACTAAACTAAACTGTAAATAAACTGTAAACTAAACTAAACTAAATTAAACTATGAACTAAACTAAACTAAACTAAACTAAACAAAGCTAACCTAACCTAACCTAACCTAACCTAACCTAACCTAACTTAAATAAATTAACTCAACAAAATATAATAAACTATAAACTTAACTATAAACTAAACTAAACTAAACAAAACTATCCTATCCTAACCTAAACTAAGCTAAACAAAATAACTAAACTATAAACTTAACTATAAACTAAACTAAACTAAAAATAAATTATATACTAAACTATACTAAATTAAACTAACAACTAAACTAAAAAATAAACTAAACTGAAAACTAAACTAAACCATTCTAAACTAACCTAACCTAAACTAAACTAAACTAACCTAACCTAACCTAAACTAAACTAAACTAAACTAAACTAAACTATAAACTAAACTAAACTAAACTATAAACTAAACTATATTCTAAACTAAACTATAAATTAACTAAATTTAGCTAACCTAATCTAACCTAATCTAACCTAACCTAAACGAAACTAAACCAAACTAAACTAAACCAAACAAAACTAAACTAAATAAAGTAAACTAAACCATAAACTAAACTATTAACTAAACTAAACTAAATTAAACTATAAAATAAACTAAACTAAACTAACCTAACACAAACTAAACTAAAATAACCTAAACTAACCTAACCTAACCTAAACTAAAATAAACGAAACTAAACTGAACTAAATTATCTAACCTAACCTAACCTAACCTAATCTAAACTAAACTAAACTAAACTAACATAAGCTAATGTAAACTAAATTAAACTAAACTATAAACTAAACTAAAATAAACTAAACTCAACTAACCTAACCTAACCTAACCTAACTTAAGGTAAATAATCTAACCTAACATAAAATAAATTAAACTAAACTATATTAAACTATAAACTAAAATAAACTAAACTATAAACTAAACTAAAATAAACTAATCCAACCTAACCCAACCTAACCTAACCTTATCTGAACTAAACTAAACTAAACTAACCTATCCTAACCTATTCTAATCTAACCTAAACTAAATTAAACTCAACTAAACTATAAACTGAACTATAAACCAAACTAAATTAAATTATAAATTAATGTATAAACTAAACTACACTAAACTATAAAGTAAACTAAACAAAAGAAATTAAACTAAAGTAAACTAAACTAACCTAACCTAACCTAAACTAAACTGAACTAACCTAACCTGACCTAACCTAACCTAACTAAACAGAATAAACTAAACTATAAACTTAACTATAAACTAAACTAAACTAAACTAAACTAACCAAACCTAATCTAAACTAAACTAAACTAACCTAACCTATCATAACCTAAACTAAACTAAACTAAACTATAAACTAAACTATAAACTAAACTAAAATAAATAAACTAACCTAACCAAACCTAACCTAACATAACCTAAATTAAACTAAACTAAACTAACTTAACCTAAACTAACCTAACCTAAACTAAACTAAACTGAATAAACTAAATTAAATTAAAGTAAACTAAACTATAAACAAAACTAAATTAAACTAAACTAAACTAAACTGAACTAACGTAACCTAACCTAACCTAACCTTACCTAACCTAACCTAAACTAAACTATACTAATCTAAAGTATAAACAAAACTTAACTAAACTAAGCTAAATTAAACTAAACTAACCTAACCTAACCTAACCTAAACTAAACTAAACTAAACTAAACTGAGCTAAACTAAACTAAACTAAATTAAATTAAACTAAACTAAACTATAAATTAAACTAACTATAAACTAAACAAAACTAAACTATCCTAACCTAACCTAACTTAACCTAACCTAACATAAATTAACTAAACTCACCTAACCTAACTTAACATAAACTAAACTAAACTAAACGAAATTAAACTAAACTAAACTAAAATAAACTAGACTAACCTTACATGACTTAACATAACCTTCGCTAATCTGATTTAAAGTAAAATAAACTGCCCTAACTTAACAAAAACTAACCTAAACTAAAGTAAACTAAAATACACTAACCTATAAACTAAACTAAACTAAACTAAACTGACCTAATCCAAACTACCCTAAACTAACCTAACCTAACTTAACCTAACCTAACATAAACAAAACGAAACTAAACTAAACTGAGCTAAACTAAGCTAAACTAAACAAAACTAAATTAAACTAAACTAAACTATAAATTAAACTAACTAAAAACTAAACTAAACAAAACTAAACTATCCTAACCTAACCTAACTTAACCTAAACTAACATTAATTAACTAAACTAACCTAACATAACTTAACATAAACTAAACTAAACTAAACGAAACTAAACTAAACTATAAACTAAACTATAAACTAAACTAAACCAAAAACTAAACTAAACTAAACTAAAATAAACTATACTAACCTTACCTAACTTAATATAACCTTCGCTAATCTAAATTAAAGTAAACTAAACTAACCTAACCTAACATAAACTAAACTAAACGAAACTATACTATAAAGTAAACTAAACTATAAACTATTAACTAAACTATCAATTAACTATACTAAACTAAACTGAGCTAAACTAAACTAAACTAAATTAAACTAAACTAAACTATACATTAAACTAACTATAAACTAAACTAAACAAAACTAAACTATCCTAACCTAACCTAACTTAACCTAACCTAACATAACTTAACATAAACTAAACTAAACTAAACGAAATTAAACTAAAGGATAAACTAAACCATAAACTAAACTAAATATAAACTAAACTAAACCAAACAAAACTAAACTAAACCATTAACTAAACTATTAACTAAGTTAAACTGAACTAAAATATAAACTAAACTACATTAAACTATGAACTAAAGTAAAATAAACTAAACCAAACAAAACTAACCTTACCTAACCTAACCTAACCTAACCTAACCTAACTTAACCTAAATTAACTAAACAAAATAAACTAAACTATAAACATAACTATAAACTAAACTAAACTAAACTAAACTAACCAAACCTAACCTAACCTAAAATAAATTAAACTAAACAGACCAAACATAAACTACCCAAAACTAAACTAAACTAAACTAAACAAAACAAAACTAAACTAAATTAAACTATAATCTAAACTATAAACTAAACTAAACTATAAACTAAAATAAACAAAACTATACTAAAATAACTAACCTAACCAAACCTAACTTATCCTAACCTAACATAAACTAAACTAATCTAACCTAACCTAACGCAACCTAACCTAAACTAAACTACACTAAACTAAATAAAACTACAAATTAAACTATATACTAAACTTAACCTAACTATAAACTAAACTAAACTAAACTATACAAAAATAAACTATACTAACCTTACCTAATCTAACATAACCTATCCTAAACTAAACTAAACTAAACTAAACAAAACTGACCTATCTTAACCTAAACTAAACTAAACAAAATAACTAAACTATAAACTTAACTATAAACTAAACTAAATTAAACTATAAATAAACTATATACTAAACTATACTAAACTAAACTAACAACTAAACTAAACTAAAAACTAAACTAAACTGAAAACTAAACTGAACTAAACTAAACTAAACATTTCTAACCTAACCTAACCTATCCTAAACTAAACTAAACTAACGTAACCTAATCTAAACTAAACTAAACTAAACTATAAGCTAAACTAAACTATAATCTAAACTAAACTTTAAACTAAACTATATACTAAACTAAACTAAACTATAAACTAAACTAAATTTAGTTACCCTAAGCTAACCTAACCCAACCTAACCTAACCTAAACGAAACTAAACGAAACTAAACTAAACCAAACAAAACTAAACTAAACAAAACTAACCTAACCTAACCTAACCTAACTTAACCTAAATTAACTAAACAAAATAACCTAAACTATAAACTGAACTATAAACTAAACTAAATTAAACTAAACTAACCAAACCTAACATAACCTTTCTAACCTAACTCAACCTAAACTAAAATAAACTAAGCTAAACTAACCTAACCTAACCGAACGTAACCTAACCGAAACTAAACTAAACTAAACTAAACTTAACTATAAACGTAACTAAACTAAACTAAACCTAACTAAACTAGAATAACCTTACCTAACCAAATATAACGAAACCTAAGCTAACCTATACTAAAGTAAACGAAACTAACCTAACCTAACCTAACCTAAACGAAACTAAACCAAACTAAACTAAACCAAACAAATTAACTAAAATAAAATAAACTAAATCATTAACTAAATTATTAACTAAACTAAACTAAACTAAAATAACCTAACATAACTTAAAATGAACTAAACTAAACTAAACTAAACTAACCGAACCTAACTTAATCTAACCAAAATTAAACTAAACTATACTATAAACTAATCTATAAACTAAACTAAAATATACTAAACTCAACTAACCTAACCTAACCTAACCTAAGGTAAATTAAACTAACCTAACCTAAAATAAATTAAACTAAACTAACTTAAACTATACTAAATTATAAACTAACATAAACTAAACTATAAACTAAACTAAACTAAACTAAACTATGCTAAACCATAAACTAAAATAAACTAAACTATAAACTAAACTAAACTAAACTAAACTAACCAAACCTACCCTAACCTAACCTAATCTAACCTAAACTAAACTAAACTATACTAAACAATACACTGAAATATTAACTAAACTAATTTAAACTATAAATTAATGTATATACTAAACTGCACTAAACTATAAACTAAACTAAACTAAATTAAACTAAACTAAACTAACCTAACCTAACCTAACCTAAACTAAACTGAACTAACCTAACCTAACCTAACCTAAAATAAACTAAACTAAACTAACCTGAACTATAAACTAAACTTTAAATTAAACTAAACTAAACTAAACTGTAAATAAACTATAAATAAAACTAAACTAAACTATGAACTAAACTAAACTAAAAAAAACTAACCTAACCTAACCTAACCCAACTTAACCTAAATTAACTAAACAAAATAAACTAAATTATAAACTTAACTATAAACTAAACTAAACTAAACTAAACTAAACTAAACTAACCAAACCTAACCTAACCTTTTATAACCTAACGTAACCTAAGCTAAACTAAACTAAGCTAAACTAACCTAAACTAACCGAACGTAACCTAACCGAAACTAAACTTAATTAAACTAAACTAAACTTAACTATAGACTTAACTAAACTAAACTAAACCTAACTAAACTAGACTAACCTTACCTAACCTAACATAACGAAACCTAAGCTAACCTATACTAAAGTAAACGAAACTAACCTTACCTAACCTAAACTAACCTAACCTTAAATAAATTAAACTAAACAGACCTAACCTAAACTACCCTAAACTAAACTAAACTAAACTAAACAAAACAAATCTAAACTAAATTAAACTATAATCTAAACTATAAATTAAACTAAACTATAAAATAAAATAAACAAAACTAAACTAAACTAACTAACCTAACCAAACCTAACTTAACCTAACCTAACATAAACTAAACTAATCTAACCTAACCTAACGTAACCTAACCTAAATTAAACTAAACTAAACTAAACTACAAACTAAACTATAAACTAAACTTAACCTAACTATAAACTAAACTAAACTATACTAAACTAAACTAAAAAAACTAACCTATCCTAACCTAAACTAAAGTAAACAAAATAACTAATCTATAAACTTAACACTGAACTATATACTAAACTATACTATACTAAACTAACAACTAAACTAAACTAAAAACTAAACTAAACTGAAAACTAAACTAAACTAAACCTTTCTAAACTAACGTAACCTAAACAAAACTAAACTAACCTAACCTAAACTAAACAAAACTAAACTATAAACTAAACTAAATTTAGCTAACCTAAGCTAACCTAACCTAACCTAACCTAACCTAAACGAAACTAAACCAAACTAAACTACACCAAACAAAACTAAACTAAAATATAATAAACTAAACCATTAACTAAATTAAACTAAACTAAAGTATAAACTAAACTAAAAAAACTAACCTAACCTAACCTAACCTAACATAACCTAAACTGAACCAAACTAAACTAAACTAAACTAACCTAACCTAACCTAACCTATTCTAACCAAAACTAAACTAAACTAAAATATAAACTGAACTATAAACTAAACTAATTTAAACTATAATTTAATCTATAAATTAAACTAAACTAAACTATAAACTAAACTAAACTAAATTAAACTAAACTAAACTAAATTAACCTAATCTAACCTAACCTAAGCTAACCTAAATTAAACTCAACTAATCTAACCTAATGTAAACTAAACTAAACTAAACTAAACTAAACTGAACAAAAACTAAACTTTAAACTAAACTAAACTAAACTGTAAATAAACTATAAACTAAACTAAACTTAACTATGAACTAAACTAAACTGAACTGAACTAAACAAACCTAACATAACCTAACCGAACCTAACCTAACCTACATTAACTAAAGAAAATAAACTAAACTATACACTTAACCTTAAACTAAACTAAACTAAACTATAAATAAACTATAAACTAAACAAAATTAATCTATAAACTAAGCTAAACTAAAATTAACTAAACTAAACTAGTCAAAATTAAAATAAGCTAAACTAAACTAAACTAAACTATAAACTAAACTAAACAAATTAATCTAAACTATAAACTAAAATAACTAAACTATAATCCAAATTAAACTAAACTAAAATAATCCTTCCTAGCCTAACCTAACCTAACTTAAACTAACCTAAACTAAACTAAACTAGACAAAACTAAACTAAGCTAAACTAAACTAAACATAACTTTACTAAACGAAACTGTATAATGAACTATAAACTAAACTAAATTAAACTATAAACTAAACTTTAAACTAAACTAAACTAAACTGTAATTAAACTATAATCTAAACTAAACTAGGAACTAAAATAAACTAAACTAAACAAAACTAACCTAACCTAACCTAACATAAACAAAACTAAACTAAACTAATCTAGACTAAACAAAACTAAATTAAACTAAACTAAAATATAAATTAAACTAACTATAAACTAAACTAAACAAAACTAAACTATCCTAACCTAACCTATCTTAACCTAACTTAACATAAATTAACTAAACTAAGCTAACCTAACCTAACATAAACCAAACTAAACGAAACTAAACTATAAACTGAACTATTAACTAAACTAATTTAAACTATAAATTAATGTATAAACTAAACTACACTAAACTATAAACTAAACTAAATTAAACTAAACTAACCTAACCTAACCTAACCTAACCTAAACTAAACTGAACTAACCTAACCTAACTTAACCTAAAATAAACTAAACTAAACTAAACTGAAATATAAACTAAACTTTAAACTAAACTAAACTAAACTGTAAATAAACTATGAACTAAACTAAACTAAACTAAATTAAACAAAGCTAACCTAACCTAACCTAACCTAACTTAAATAAATTAACTCAACAAAATAAACTAAACTATAAACTTAACTATAAACTAAACTAAACTAAACTAAACTAACCAAACCTAACCTAAACTAAACTAAACTAAACTAACCTAACCTAACCTACCCTAAATTAAACCAAACTAAACTAACTTAACCTATCCTAACCTAACCTAAACTAAACTGAACTAAACTAAACTAAACTATAAACAAAACTAAATTAAACTAAACTAAACTAAACTAACCTAACCTAACCTAACCTTACGTAACCTAAGCTAAACTAAACTATACTAATCTAAAGTATAAACAAAACTAAACTAAACTAAGCTAAATTAAACTAAACTAACCTAACCTAACCTAAACTAAACTAAACTAAACGAAACTAAACTATAAACTAAACTAAACTATAAACTGTTAACTAAACTATCAATTAACTAATCTAAACCAAACTGAACGAAACGAAACTAAACTAAACTAACCTAACATAACCTAAACTACACTAAACTAACCTAACCTAGCATAACATAAACTAAACTAAACTACAATAAACTCAGCTAAACTAAACTAAATTAATTAAATTAAACTAAACTAAACTATAAATTAAACTAACTATAAACTAAACTAAACAAAACTAAACTATCCTAACCTAACCTAACTTAACCTAACCTAACATAAATTAACTAAACTAACCTAACCTAACTTAACATAAATTAAACTAAACTAAACGAAGTTAAAGTAAACTATAAACTAAACTACAAACATAACTAAGCTATAAACTAAACTAAACTTAACTAAACTGACCTAACCTAAAATACCCTAAACTAACCTAACCTAACCTAACCAAACATAAACTAAACTAAAGTAAACTAAACTGAGCTAAACTAAACTAAACTAAACTAAACTAAATTAAACTAAACTAAACTATAAATTAAACTAACTATAAACTAAACTAAACCAAACTAAACTAAACTAAAATGAAATAAACTAGACTAACCTTACCTAACTTAACATAACCTTGGCTAATCTAAATTGAAGTAAACTAAACTAACCTAACTTAACATAAACTAAGCTAAACTAAACTAAACTAAACTATACTAACCTATAAACTAAACTAAACTAAACTAAACTAAACTGACCTAACCTAAACAACCCTATACTGAATTAAACTAAACTTAACTAAACAAAACATAATTAACCTAACATTACTAAACAAAATTAAACTATAAACTAAACTATAAACTAAACTAAACTAATCTAAACTAACCTAACCTTTTTTAACCTAACCTATCATAACTAAACTAAATTAAGCTAAATTAACCTAACCTAACCGAACGTAACCTAACCGAAACTAAACTAAACTAAACTAAACTTAACTATAAACTTAACTAAACTAAACTAAACCTAACTAAACTAGACTAACCTTACCTAACCTAACATAACGAAACCTATGCTAACCTAAATTAAAGTAAACGAAAGTAACCTTACCTAACCTAACCTAACCTAACCTAACCTAAAATAAATTAAACTAAACAGACCTAACCTAAACTACCCTAAACTAAACTAAACTAAAGTAAACAAAACAAAACTAAACTAAATTAAACTATAATCTAAACTATAAACTGAACTAAAGTATAAACTAAAATAAACAAAAATTAACTAAACTAACTAACCGAACGTAAACTAACTTTAACTAAACTAACATAAACTAAACTAATCTAACCTAACCTAGCGTAACCTAACCTAAACTAAACTAATCTAAACTAAACTAAACTACAAACTAAACTAGAAACTAAACTTAACCTAACTATAAACTAAACTAAACTAAACGATACTAAACTAAACTATACTAACCTTACCTAACCTAACCTAACCTAAACTAAACTAAACTAAACTAAACAAAACTAACCTATCCTAAACTAAACAAAATAACTAAACTATAAACTTAACTATAAACTAACCTAAACTAAACTAAACTATAAACTAAACTAAAATAAACTATAAACTAAACTTACCTATAAACTATCTATAAACTAAACTAAACTATACTATAAACTAAACTAAATTTAGCTAACCTAAGCAAACCTAATCTAACCTAACCTAACGTTAACGAAACTAAACCAAACTAACCTAAACCAAACAAAACTAAAATAAAATAAAATAAACTAAACCATAAACTAAACTAAACTAAACTAAACTAACTTGACCTAAACTAACCTAACCTAAACTAAACTAATCCAACCTAAACTAAACTAAACTAAACTAAACCCCAATAATTATCTAACCTAACCTAACCTAAACTAAACTAAACTAAACTATAAACTAAACTAAAATAAACTAAACTCAACCACCCCACCTAACCTAACCTAATTTAAGGTAAATTAAACTAACCTAACCTAAAATAAATTAAACTAAACTAAACTAAACTATACTAAACTATAAACTAAAATAAACTAAACTATAAACTAAACTAAACTAAATTAATCTACCCTAACCTAACCTAACCTAACCTAAACTGAACTAAACTAAACTAAACTAAAATAACCTAACCTAACCTAATCTAACCTAAACTAAACTAAACTAAACTAAACTATAAACTGAACTATAAACTAAAATAATTTAAACTATAAATTAATGTATAAACTAAACTACACTAAACTATAAAGTAAACTAAACTCAATTAAACTAAACTAAACTAAACTAACTTAACCTAACCTAACCTAACCTAAACCAAACTCAACAAAATTAAATTAAACTAAACTAAACTAAACTATAAACAAAACTAAATTAAACTAAACTAAACTAAACTACCCTAACCTAACCTAACATAACCTAACCTAAACTAAACTATACTACTATAAGTATAAACAAAACTAAACTAAACTAAGCTAAATTAAACTAAACTAACCTAACCTAACCTAACGTAAACTAAACTAAACTAAACGAAACTAAACCTTAAACTAAACTAAACTATAAACTAAACTAAACAATAAACTGAAATAAACTAAAGTAAACTAAACTAAACTAACCTAACCTAACCTAACTTAACCTAACCCTACATAAACTAAACTAAACTAACCTAACCTTACGTAACCTAACCTAAACTAAACTAAACTTCAAACTAAACTATAAACTAAACTTAACTAAACTACAAACTAAACTAAACTATACTAAACTAAACTATACTAACCTTACCTAACCTAACATAACCTAACCTAAACTAAACTAAACTAAACTTAATAAAACTAACCTAACCTAACCTATCCTAACCTAACCTAACGTAAACTAAACTAAACAAAATAAACTAAACTATAAACTTAACTATAAACTAAAATAAACTATATATAAACTATAAACTAAACAAAATTAAACTATAAACTAAGCTAAACTAAACTTAACTAAACTAAATTAGACAAAACTAAACTAAGCTAAACTAAACAAAACTATAAACTAAACTATAAACTAAACTAAACTAAACTAAGCTAAACTAAACTAAACTAAAATATTATTAACTATAAACTAAACTAAACTAAACTTAACTATAAACTAAATTAAACTAAACTATAAATAAATTAAACAAACTAAACTAATCTAAACTAAACTAAACCTAACTATAAACTAAACTGTAACCTAAACAATAAACTAAACTAAACTATAAACCGAAATAAACTAAAATATAAAACCTTCCTAACCTAACCTAACCTAACCTAATCTAACCTAAACTAAACTAAACTAAGCTAAACTAAACTAAACATAACTTTACTAAATGAAACTATATATTGAACTATAAACTAAATTAAATTAAACTATAAGATCAACTAAACTAAACAAAACTACACTATAAACTAAACTAAACTAAGTTAAACTAAACTAACTTAATCTAACCTAACCTAACTTAAACTAAACTAAACTAAACTAAACTATAAACTAAACTAAACTATAAACTATCTATAAATTAAACTAAACTAAACTATAAACTAAACTAAATTTAGCTAACCTAAGCTAACCTAATCTAAGCTAACCTAACGTAAACGAAACTAAACGAAACTAACCTAAACCAAACAAAACTAAACTAAAATAAAATAAACTAAACCATAAACTATACTAAACTATACTAAACTATAAACTAAAATAAACTAAACTATAAACTAAAATAAACTAAACTATAAACTAAACTAAACTAATCTACCCTAACCTAACCTAACCTAACCTAAACTGAACTAAACTTAACTAAACTAAAATAACCTACTCTAACCTAACCTAATCTAACCTAAACTAAACTAAACTAAACTATAAACTGAACTATAAACTAAACTAATTTAAAATATAAATTAATGTATAAACTATACTACACTAAACTATAAAGTAAACTAAACTCAATTAAACTAAACTAAACTAAAATAACCTAACCTAACCTAACCTAACTTAACCTAAATTAACTAAACAGAATAAACTAAACTATAAATTTAACTATAAACTAAACTAAACTAACCAAACCTAACCTAAACTAAACTAAACTAAACTAACCTAACCTAACATAACCTAAACTAAACTAAACTAATCTATAAACTAAACTATAAACTAAACTAAAATAAATAAACTAACCTAACCAAACCTAACCTAACCTAACCTAAATTAAACTAAACTAAACTATTTTAACATAAATTAACCTAACCTAAACTAAACTAAATTGAATAAACTAAATGAAATTAAAGTAAACTAAACTATAAACAAAACTAAATTAAACTAAACTAAACTAACCTAACCTAACCTAAACTAAACTATACTAATCTAAAGTATAAACAAAACTAAACTAAACTAAGCTAAATTAAACTAAACTAACCTAACCTAACCTTAACTAAACTAAACTAAACTAAACTAAACTGAGCTAAACTAAACTAAACTAAATTAAATTAAACTAAAGTAACTATAAATTAAACTAACTATAAACTAAACAAAACTAAACTATCCTAACCTAACCTAACTTAACCTAACCCAACATAAATTATATAAACTCACCTAACATAACTTAACATAAACAAAACTAAACTAAACGAAATTAAACTAAACTATAAATTAACTATAAACTAAACTAAACTATAAACTAAACTAAACTAAAATAAACTAGACTAACCTTACATGACTTAACGTAACCTTCGCTAATCTGATTTAAAGTGAAATAAACTGCCCTAACTTAACATAAACTAACCTAAACTAAACTAAACTAAAATACACTAACCTATAAACTAAACTAAACTAAACTAAACTAAACTGACCTAATCTAAACTACCCTAAACTAACCTAACCTAACCTAACCTAACCTAACCTAACCTAACATAAACAAAACGAAACTAAACTAAACTGAGCTAAACTAAGCTAAACTAAACAAAACTAAATTAAACTAAACTAAACTATAAATTAAACTAACTAAAAACTAAACTAAACAAAACTAAACTATCCTAACCTAACCTAACCTAACTTAACCTAAACTAACATTAAATAACTAAACTAACCTAACATAACTTAACATAAACTAAACTAAACTAAACGAAATTAACTAAATTATAAACTAAACTATAAAATAAACTAAACCATAAACTAAACTAAACTAAAATAAACTAGACTAACCTTACCTAACTTAATATAACCTTGGCTAATCTAAATTAAAGTAAACTAAACTAACCTAACCTAAACTAAACTAAACGAAACTATACTATAAAGTAAACTAAACTATAAACTATTAACTAAACTATCAATTAACTAAACTAAACTAAACTGAACGAAACGAAACTAAACTAACCTAACCTAACATAACCTAACTAAAATTAACTAAACTAAACTAAACTGAGCTAAACAAAACTAAACTAAACTAAATTAAACTAAACTAAACTATACATTAAACTAACTATAAACTAAACTAAACAAAAATAAACTATCCTAACCTAACCTAACTTAACCTAACCTAACATAACTTAACATAAACTAAACTAAACTAAACGAAATTAAACTAAAGTATAAACTAAACTATAAACTAAACTAAATTATAAACTAAACTAAACCAAACAAAACTAAACTAAACCATTAACCAAACTATTAACTAAGTTAAACTGAACTAAAGTATAAACTAAACTAAACTAAACTATGAACTAAAGTAAACTAAACTAAACCAAACAAAACTTACATAACCTATCCTAACCTAACCTAACCTAACTTAACCTAAATTAACTAAACAAAATAAACTAAACTATAAACTTAACTATAAACTAAACTAAACTAAACTAAACCTACCAAACCTAACCTAACCTTTTCTAACCTAACCTAACCTAAACTAAACTAAAATAAGCTAAACTAACCTAACCTAAATGAACGTAACCTAACCGAAACTAAACTAAACTAAACTAAACTAAACTTAACTATAAACTAAACTAAACTAAACTAAACCTAACTAAACTAGAGTAACCTTACCTAACCCAACATAACGAAACCTAAGCTAATCTATACTAAAGTAAACGAAACTAACCTTACCTAACCAAACCTAACCTAACCTAAAAGAAATTAAACTAAACAGACCTAACCTAAACTACCCAAAACTAAACTAAACTAAACGAAACAAAACAAAACTAAACTAAATTAAATTATAATCTAAACTATAAACTAAACTATAAACTAAAATAAACAAAACTAAACTAAAATAACTAACCTAACCAAACCTAACTTAACCTAACCTAACATAAACTAAACTAAACTAACCAAACCTAACCTAAACTAAACTAAACCAAACTAACCTAACCTAACATAACCTAAACTAATCTAAACTAAACTATAAATTAAACTAAAACAAAAAAACTAACCTAACCAAACCTAACCTAACCTAACCTAAATTAAACCAAACTAAACTAACTTAACCTAACCTAACGTAACCTAACCTAAACTAAACTGAACTAAACTAAACTAAACTATAAACAAAACTAAATTAAACTAAACTAAACTAAACTAACCTAACCTAACCTAACCTTACGTAACCTAAGCTAAACTAAACTATACTAATCTAAAGTATAAACAAAACTAAACTAAACTAAGCTAAATTAAACTAAACTAACCTAACCTAACCTAACCTAACCTAAACTAAACTAAACTAAACGAAACTAAACTATAAACTAAACTAAACTATAAACTGTTAACTAAACTATCAATTAGCTAATCTAAACCAAACTGAACGAAACGAAACTAAACTAAACTAACCTAACATAACCTAAACTACACTAAACTAACCTAACCTAACCTAACATAACATAAACTAAAGTAAACTACAATAAATTCAGCTAAACTAAAATAAACTAAATTAAATTAAACTAAACTAAACTATAAATTAAAGTAACTATAAACTATACTAAACAAAACTAAACTATCCTAACCTAACTTAACCTAACCTAACATAAATTTATTAAACTAACCTAACCTAACTTAACATAAACTAAACTAAACTAAACGAAGTTAAAGTAAACTATAAACTAAACTATAAACATAACTAAACTATAAACTAAACTAAACCTAACTAAACTGACCTAACCTAAAATACCCTAAACTAACCTAACCTAACCTAACCTAACATAAACAAAACTAAAGTAAACAAAACTGAGCTAAACTAAACTAAACTAAATTAAACTAAATTAAACTATAAATTAAACTAACTATAAACTAAACTAAACAAACCTAAACTACCCTAACCTAACCTAACTTAACCTAACCTAACATAAATTAACTAAACTAACCTAACCTAACTTAACATAAACTAAACTAAACTAAACGAAACTAAACTAAACTATAAACTAAACTATAAACTAAACTAAACTAAAATAAACTAGACTAACCTTACCTAACTTAACATAACCTTGGCTAATCTAAATTGAAGTAAACTAAACTAACCTAACTTAACATAAACTAAGCTAAACTAAACTAAACTAAACTATACTAACCTATAAACTAAACTAAACTAAACTAAACTAAACTGACCTAACCTAAACAACCCTAAACACAATTAAACTAAACTTAACTAAACAAAACATAATTAACCTAACAATACTAAACAAAATTAAACTATAAACTAAACTAAACTAATCTCAACTAACCTAACCTTTTTTAACCTAACCTATCCTAACTAAACTAAATTAAGCTAAATTAACCTAACCTAACCGAACGTAACCTAAACGAAACTAAACTAAACCTAACTAAACTTAACTATTTAACTTAACTAAACTAAACTAAACCTAACTAAACTAGACTAACCTTACCTAACCTAACATAACGAAACCTATGCTAACCTAAATTAAAGTAAACGAAAGTAACCTTACCTAACCTAACCTAACCTAACCTAAAATAAATTAAACTAAACAGACATAACCTAAACTACCCTAAACTAAACTAAACTAAAGTAAACAAAACAAAACTAAACTAAATTAAACTATAATCTAAACTATAAACTGAACTAAAGTATAAACTAAAATAAACAAAACTAAACTAAACTAACTAACCGAACGTAAACTAACTTAACCTAACCTAACATAAACTAAACTAATCTAACCTAACCTAGCGTAACCTAACCTAAACTAAACTAATCTAAACTAAACTAAACTACAAACTAAACTATAAACTAAACTTAACCTAACTATAAACTAAACTAAACTAAACGATACTAAACTAAACTATACTAACCTTACCTAACCTAACATACCCTAACCTAAACTAAACTAAACTAAACAAAACTAACCTATCCTAAACTAAACAAAATAACTAAACTATAAACTTAACTATAAACTAAACTAAACTAAACTATAAATAAACTATGTACTAAACTATACTAAACTAAACTAACAACTAAACTAAACTAAAAACTAAACTAAACTGAAAACTAAACTAAATTAAACTAAACTAAACCTTTCTAACCTAACCTAACCTAGCCTAACCTAACCTAAACTAAACTAAACTAACCTAAACTAACCTAAGCTAATCTAAACTAAACAAAAACTAAACTAAAATAAACTATAAACTAAACTAAACTATAAACTATCTATAAACTAAACTAAACTAAACAATAAACTAAACTAAATTTAGCTAACCTAAGCTAACCTAATCTAACCTAACCTAACGTAAACGAAACTAAACCAAACTAACCTAAACCAAAAAAAACTAAACTAAAATAAAATAAACTAAACCATAAACTAAACTAAACTAAACTAAACTAACTTGACCTAAACTAACCTAACCTAAACTAAACTAATCCAACCTAAACTAGCCTAACCTAAACTAAACTAAACTAAATTAATTATCTAACCTAACCTAACCTAACCTAACCTAACCCAACTTAACCTTAATTAACTAAACAAAATAAACTAAAATATAAACCTAATTATAAACTAAACTAAACTAAACTAAACTAACCAAACCTAACCTAACCTTTTATAACCTAACCTAACCTAAACTAAACTAAACTAAGCTATACTAACCTAAACTAACCGAACGTAACCTAACCGAAACTAAACTAAACTAAACTAAACTTAACTATAGACTTAACTAAACTAAACTAAACCTAACTAAACTAGACTAACCTTACCTATTCTAACATAACGAAACCTAAGCTAACCTATACTAAAGTAAACGAAACTAACCTCACCTAGCCTAAACTAACCTAACCTAAAATAAATTAAACTAAACAGACCTAACCTAAACTACCCTAAACTAAACTAAACTAAACTAAACAAAACAAAACTAAACTAAATTAAACTATAATCTAAACTATAAACTAAACTATAAAATAAAATAAACAAAACTAAACTAAACTAACTAACCTAACCTAACCTAACTTAACCTAACCTAACATAAACTAAACTAATCTAACCTAACCTAACGTAACCTAACCTAAATTAAACTAAACTAAACTACACTAAACTATAAACTAAACTATAAACTAAACTTAACCTAACTATAAACAAAACTAAACAATACTAAACTAAACTATACTTACCTTACCTAACCTAACATAACCTAACCTAAACTAAACTAAACTAAACTAAACTAATCAAAACTAACCTATCCTTACCTAAACTAAAGTAAACAAAATAACTAATCTATAAACTTAACTATATACTAAACTAAACTAAACTATAAATAAACTATATACTAAACTATACTAAACTAAACTAACAACTAAACTAAACTAAAAACAAAACTAAACTGAAAACTAAACTAAACTAAACCTTTCTAAACTAACCTAACCTAAACTAAACTAAACTAACCTAACCTAACCTAAACTAAACAAAACTAAACTATAAACTAAACTAAATTTGGCTAACCTAAGCTAACCTAACCTAACGTAACCTAACCTAAACGAAACTTAACCAAACTAAACTAAACCAAACAAAAGTAAACTAAAATATAAATAAAATATAAACTAAACTATACTAAACCAAACTAACAACTAAACTAAACTAAAAACTAAACTAAACTGAAAATTAAACTAAAATAAACTAAACTAAACCTTTGTAACCTAACCTAACTTAACCTAACCTAACCTTAACTAAACTAAACTGTAAACTCAACTAAACTATAAACTAAATTCAACTCTAAACTAAACTAAACTAACCTAACCTAAACTGAACTAAACTGAACTAAACTAAATTAAACTAAACTAAACTAAACTAAAAACAAAACTAAATTAAACTAAACTAAACTAAACTAACCTAACCTAACCTAACGTAACCTTACATAACCTAACCTAAACTAAACTATACTAATTTAAAGTATAAACAAATCTAAACTAAACTAAGCTAAATTAAACTAAACTAACCTAATCTAACCCAACCTAAAATAAACTAAACTAAACGAAACTAAACCTTAAACTTAACTAAACTATAAACTAAACTAAACTATAAACTAAAATAAACCAAAATAAACTAGACTAACCTTACCTAACTTAACATAAACTTGGCTAATCTAAATTAAAGGTAACTAAACTAACCTAACTTAAGTTAAACTAACCTAAACTAATTTAAACTAAACTATACTAACCTATAAACTAAACTAAACTAAACTAAACTGATCTAACCTAAACTACCCTAAACTAAACTAAACTAAACTAAACTAAACTAAACAAAACAAAATTAACTAAACAAAATTAAACTAAATTAAACTATAAACTAAACTATAAACTCAACTAAACTATAAACTAAACTAAACTAAACTAAACTAACCTACCCTTTTCTAACCTAACCTAACCTAAACTAAACTAAACTAAGCTTAACTAACCTAACCTAACCGAACGTAACCTAACCGAAACTAAACTAAACTAAACTCAACTAAACTTAACTATAAACTTAACTAAACTAAACTAAACCTAACTAAACTAGACTAACCATACCTAACCTAACATAACGAAACCTAAGCTAACCTAAACTAAAGTAAACGAAACTAACCTTACCTAACGTAACCTAACCTAACCTAAAATAAATTAAACTAAACAGACCTAACCTAAACTACCCTAAACTAAACTAAACTAAAGTAAGATAAACAAAATTTAACTAAATTAAACTATAATCTAAACTATAAACTAAACTAAACTATAAACTAAAATAAACAAAACTAAACTAAACTAAACTAACCTTACCTAACTTAACCTAACCTAACATAAACTAAACTAATCTAACCTAACCTAACCTAACCTTACGTAACCTAACCTAAACTAAACTAAACTAAACTAAACTAAACTACAAACTAAACTATATACTAAACTTAACCTAACTATAAACCAAACTAAACTAAACTATACTAAACTAAACTATACTAACCTTACCTAACCTAACATAACCTAACCTAAACTAAACTAAACTAAACAAAACTAACCTATCCTAACCTAAACTAAACTAAACAAAATAACTAAACTAAAAACTAAACTAAAATGAAAACTAAACTAAAATAAACTAAATTAAACCTTTCTAACCTAACCTAACTTAACCTAACCTAACCTTAACTAAACTAAACTATAAACTCAACTAAACTATAAACTAAACTATACTAAAATATAAACTAAACTAAACTAAGCTAACCTAAGCTAACCTAAACTAAGCTAACCTAACCTAAACTAAACTAAACCAATCAAAATTAAACTAAAATAAAATAAACTAAACCATAAACTAGACTATTAACTAAACTAAACTAAACTAAAGTATAAACTAAACTAAACTAACCTAACCTAAACTAACCTAACCTAAACTTAACTAATCTAACCTGAACAAACCTAACCTAAACTAAACTAATCTAAACGAAACTAAACTAAACTAAATTATCTAACCTAACCTAACCTAACGTAACCTAAACTAAACTACACTAACACAACCTAACCAAAACTAAATTAAACTAAACTATAAACTAAACTAACTATAAATTAAACTATAAAATAAAATAAATATACTAAACTCAACTAACCTAACCTATCCTAACCTAAGGAAAATTAAACTAACCTAACCTAAAATAAATTAAACTAAACTATACTAAACTATAAACTAAAATAAACTAAACTATAAATTAAACTAAACTAAACTAATCTCACCTAACCTAACGTAACCTAACCTAAATTGAACTAAACTAAACTAAATTAAACAAAGCTAACCTAACCTAACCTAACCTAACTTAAATAAATTAACTCAACAAAATAAACTAAACTATAAACTTAACTATAAACTAAACTAAACTAAACTAAACTAACCAAACCTAACCTAAACTAAACTAACCTAACCTAACCTACCCTAAATTAAACCAAACTAAACTAACTTAACCTAACCTAACCTAACCTAAACTAAACTGAACTAAACTAAACTAAACTATAAAAAAACTAAATTAAACTAAACTAAACTAAACTAACCTAACCTAACCTAACCTTACGTAACCTAAGCTAAACTAAACTATACTAATCTAAAGTATAAACAAAACTAAACTAAACTAAGCTAAATTAAACTAAACTAACCTAACCTAACCTAAACTAAACTAAACTAAACGAAACTAAACTATAAACTAAACTAAACTATAAACTGTTAACTAAACTATCAATTAACTAATCTAAACCAAACTGAACGAAACGAAACTAAACTAAACTAACCTAACATAACCTAAACTACACTAAACTAACCTAACCTAGCATAACATAAACTAAACTAAACTACAATAAACTCAGCTAAACTAAACTAAATTAATTAAATTAAACTAAACTAAACTATAAATTAAACTAACTATAAACTAAACTAAACAAAACTAAACTATCCTAACCTAACCTAACTTAACCTAACCTAACATAAATTAACTAAACTAACCTAACCTAACTTAACATAAATTAAACTAAACTAAACGAAGTTAAAGTAAACTATAAACTAAACTACAAACACAACTAAGCTATAAACTAAACTAAACTTAACTAAACTGACCTAACCTAAAATACCCTAAACTAACCTAACCTAACCTAACCAAACATAAACTAAACTAAAGTAAACTAAACTGAGCTAAACTAAACTAAACTAAACTAAATTAAACTAAACTAAACTATAAATTAAACTAACTATAAACTAAACTAAACCAAACTAAACTAAAATAAATAAAATAAACTAGACTAACCTTACCTAACTTAACATAACCTTGGCTAATCTAAATTGAAGTAAACTAAACTAACCTAACTTAACATAAACTAAGCTAAACTAAACTAAACTAAACTATACTAACCTATAAACTAAACTAAACTAAACTAAACTAAACTGACCTAACCTAAACAACCCTATACTGAATTAAACTAAACTTAACTAAACAAAACATAATTAACCTAACATTACTAAACAAAATTAAACTATAAACTAAACTATAAACTAAACTAAACTAATCTAAACTAACCTAACCTTTTTTAACCTAACCTATCATAACTAAACTAAATTAAGCTAAATTAACCTAACCTAACCGAACGTAACCTAACCGAAACTAAACTACACTAAACTAAACTTAACTATAAACTTAACTAAACTAAACTAAACCTAACTAAACTAGACTAACCTTACCTAACCTAACATAACGAAACCTATGCTAACCTAAATTAAAGTAAACGAAAGTAACCTTACCTAACCTAACCTAACCTAACCTAACCTAAAATAAATTAAACTAAACAGACCTAACCTAAACTACCCTAAACTAAACTAAACTAAAGTAAACAAAACAAAACTAAACTAAATTAAACTATAATCTAAACTATAAACTGAACTAAAGTATAAACTAAAATAAACAAAAATTAACTAAACTAACTAACCGAACGTAAACTAACTTTAACTAAACTAACATAAACTAAACTAATCTAACCTAACCTAGCGTAACCTAACCTAAACTAAACTAATCTAAACTAAACTAAACTACAAACTAAACTAGAAACTAAACTTAACCTAACTATAAACTAAACTAAACTAAACGATACTAAACTAAACTATACTAACCTTACCTAACCTAACATAACCTAACCTAAACTAAACTAAACTAAACAAAACTAACCTATCCTAAACTAAACAAAATAACTAAACTATAAACTTAACTATAAACTAAACTAAACTAAACTATAAATAAACTATATACTAAACTATACTAAACTAAACTAACAACTAAACTAACCTAAAAACTAAACTAAATTGAAAACTAAACTAAATTAAACTAAACTAAACCTTTCTAACCTAACCTAACCTAACCTAACCTAAACTAAACTAAACTAACCTAAACTGAACTAAACTAAACTAAACTAAACTATAAACAAAACTAAATTAAACTAAACTAAATTAAACTAACCTAACCTAACCTAACCTTACGTAACCTAACCTAAACTAAACTACACTAATCTAAAGTATAAACAAATTAAACTAAACTAAGCTAAATTAAACTAAATTAACCTAACCTAACCTAACCTAAACTAAACTAAACTAAACGAAACTAAACTATAAACGAAACTAAACTATAAACTGTTAACTAAACTGTCAATTAACTAAACTAAACTAAACTAAACGAAACGAAACTAAAATAAACTAACCTAAGATAACCTAAACTACACTAAACTAACCTAACCTAACATAACATAAACTAAACTAAACTACAATAAACTCAGATAAACTAAACTAAACTAAATTCAATTAAACTAAACTAAACTATAAATTAAAATAACTATAAACTAAACTAAACAAAACTAAACTGACCTAACTTAAAATACCCTAAACTAACCTAACCTAACCTAACCTAACATAAACAAAACTAAAGTAAACTAAACTGAGCTAAACTAAACTAAAATAAACTAAATTAAACTAAACTAAACTATAAATTAAACTAACTATAAACTAAACTAAACAAAACTAAACTACCCTAACCTAACCTAACTTAACCTAACCTAACATAAATTAACAAAACTAACCTAACCTAACTTAACATAAACTAAACTAAACCAAACGAAACTAAACTAAACTTTAAACTAAACTATAAACTAAACTAAACTATAAACTAAACTAAAATAAACTAGTCTAACCTTACCTAACTTAACATAACCTTGGCTAATTTAATTAAAGTAAACTAAACTAACCTAACTTAACATAAACTAAGCTAAACTATACTAAACTAAACTATAATAACCTATAAACTAAACTAAACTGAACTAAACTAAACTGACCTAAACTAAACCACCCTAATCTAAATTAAACTAAACTTAATTAAACAAAATATAATTAACTAAACAAAACTAAACAAAATTAAACTATAAACTAAACTATAAACTCAACTAAACTATAAACTAAACTAAACTAAACTAAATTAACCTAAGCTTTTTTAACCTAACCTAACCTAACTAAACTAAATTAAGCTAAATTAACATAACCTAACCAAACGTAACCTAACCGAAACTAAACTAAACTAAACTAAACTTAACTATAAACTTAACTAAACTAAACTAAACCTAACTAAACTAGACTAACCTTACCTAACCTAACATAACGAAACCTATGCTAACCTAAACTAAAGTAAACGAAAGTATCCTTACCTAACCTAACCTAACCTAACCTAAAATAAATTAAACTAAACAGACCTAACCTAAAATACCCTAAACTAAACTAAACTAAAGTAAACAAAACAAAACTAAACTAAATTAAACTATAATCTAAACTATAAACTAAACTAAAGTATAAACTAAAATAAACAAAACTAAACTAAACTAACTAACCGAACGTAAACTAACTTAACCTAACCTAACATAAACTAAACTAATCTAACCTAACCTAGCGTAACCTATCCTAAACTAAGCTAATATAAACTAAACTAAACTATAAACTAAACTTAACCTAACTATAAACTAAACTAAACTAAACGATACTAAACTAAACTATACTAACCTTACCTAACCTAACCTAACCTAAACTAAACTAAACTAAACTAAACAAAACTAACCTATCCTAAACTAAACAAAATAACTAAACTATAAACTTAACTATAAACTAACCTAAACTAAACTATAAACTAAACTAAAATAAACTATAAACTAAACTTACCTATAAACTATCTATAAACTAAACTAAACTATACTATAAACTAAACTAAATTTAGCTAACCTAAGCAAACCTAATCTAACCTAACCTAACGTTAACGAAACTAAACCAAACTAACCTAAACCAAACAAAACTAAAATAAAATAAAATAAACTAAACCATAAACTAAACTAAACTAAACTAAACTAACTTGACCTAAACTAACCTAACCTAAACTAAACTAATCCAACCTAAACTAAACTAAACTAAACTAAACCCCAATAATTATCTAACCTAACCTAACCTAAACTAAACTAAACTAAACTATAAACTAAACTAAAATAAACTAAACTCAACCACCCCACCTAACCTAACCTAATTTAAGGTAAATTAAACTAACCTAACCTAAAATAAATTAAACTAAACTAAACTAAACTATACTAAACTATAAACTAAAATAAACTAAACTATAAACTAAACTAAACTAAATTAATCTACCCTAACCTAACCTAACCTAACCTAACCTAAACTGAACTAAACTAAACTAAACTAAAATAACCTAACCTAACCTAATCTAACCTAAACTAAACTAAACTAAACTAAACTATAAACTGAACTTAAACTAAAATAATTTAAACTATAAATTAATGTATAAACTAAACTACACTAAATTATAAAGTAAACTAAACTCAATTAAACTAAACTAAACTAAACTAACTTAACCTAACCTAACCTAACCTAAACCAAACTCAACAAAATTAAATTAAACTAAACTAAACTACACTATAAACAAAACTAAATTAAACTAAACTAAACTAAACTACCCTAACCTAACCTAACATAACCTAACCTAAACTAAACTATACTACTATAAGTATAAACAAAACTAAACTAAACTAAGCTAAATTAAACTAAACTAACCTAACCTAACCTAACCTAAACTAAACTAAACTAAACTAAACGAAACTAAACCTTAAACTAAACTAAACTATAAACTAAACTAAACAATAAACTGAAATAAACTAAAGTAAACTAAACTAAACTAACCTAACCTAACCTAACTTAACCTAACCCTACATAAACTAAACTAAACTAACCTAACCTTACGTAACCTAACCTAAACTAAACTAAACTTCAAACTAAACTATAAACTAAACTTAACTAAACTACAAACTAAACTAAACTATACTAAACTAAACTATACTAACCTTACCTAACCTAACATAACCTAACCTAAACTAAACTAAACTAAACTTAATAAAACTAACCTAACCTAACCTATCCTAACCTAACCTAACGTAAACTAAACTAAACAAAACAAACTAAACTATAAACTTAACTATAAACTAAAATAAACTATATATAAACTATAAACTAAACAAAATTAAACTATAAACTAAGCTAAACTAAACTTAACTAAACTAAATTAGACAAAACTAAACTAAGCTAAACTAAACTAAACTATAAACTAAACTATAAACTAAACTAAATTAAACTAAGCTAAACTAAACTAAACTAAAATATTATTAACTATAAACTAAACTAAACTAAACTTAACTATAAACTAAATTAAACTAAACTATAAATAAATTAAACAAACTAAACTAATCTAAACTAAACTAAACCTAACTATAAACTAAACTGTAACCTAAACAATAAACTAAACTAAACTATAAACCAAAATAAACTAAAATATAAAACCTTCCTAACCTAACCTAACCTAACCTAATCTAACCTAAACTAAACTAAACTAAGCTAAACTAAACTAAACATAACTTTACTAAATGAAACTATATATTGAACTATAAACTAAATTAAATTAAACTATAAGATACTCTAAACTAAACAAAACTACACTATAAACTAAACTAAACTAAGTTAAACTAAACTAACTTAATCTAACCTAACCTAACTTAAACTAAACTAAACTAAACTAAACTATAAACTAAACTAAACTATAAACTATCTATAAATTAAACTAAACTAAACTATAAACTAAACTAAATTTAGCTAACCTAAGCTAACCTAATCTAAGCTTACCTAACGTAAACGAAACTAAACGAAACTAACCTAAACCAAACAAAACTAAACTAAAATAAAATAAACTAAACCATAAACTATACTAAACTATACTAAACTATAAACTAAAATAAACTAAACTATAAACTAAAATAAACTAAACTATAAACTAAACTAAACTAATCTACCCTAACCTAACCTAACCTAACCTAAACTGAACTAAACTTAACTAAACTAAAATAACCTACTCTAACCTAACCTAATCTAACCTAAACTAAACTAAACTAAACTATAAACTGAACTATAAACTAAACTAATTTAAAATATAAATTAATGTATAAACTATACTACACTAAACTATAAAGTAAACTAAACTCAATTAAACTAAACTAAACTAAAATAACCTAACCTAACCTAACCTAACCTAACTTAACCTAAATTAACTAAACAGAATAAACTAAACTATAAATTTAACTATAAACTAAACTAACCAAACCTAACCTAAACTAAACTAAACTAAACTAACCTAACCTAACATAACCTAAACTAAACTAAACTAATCTATAAACTAAACTATAAACTAAACTAAAATAAATAAACTAACGTAACCAAACCTAACCTAACCTAACCTAAATTAAACTAAACTAAACTATTTTAACATAAATTTACCTAACCTAAACTAAACTAAATTGAATAAACTAAATGAAATTAAAGTAAACTAAACTATAAACAAAACTAAATTAAACTAAACTAAACTAACCTAACCTAACCTAACCTAAACTAAACTATACTAATCTAAAGTATAAACAAAACTAAACTAAACTAAGCTAAATTAAACTAAACTAACCTAACCTAACCTTAACTAAACTAAACTAAACTAAACTAAACTGAGCTAAACTAAACTAAACTAAATTAAATTAAACTAAAGTAACTATAAATTAAACTAACTATAAACTAAACAAAACTAAACTATCCTAACCTAACCTAACTTAACCTAACCCAACATAAATTATATAAACTCACCTAACATAACTTAACATAAACAAAACTAAACTAAACGAAATTAAACTAAACTATAAATTAACTATAAACTAAACTAAACTATAAACTAAACTAAACTAAAATAAACTAGACTAACCTTACATGACTTAACGTAACCTTCGCTAATCTGATTTAAAGTGAAATAAACTGCCCTAACTTAACATAAACTAACCTAAACTAAACTAAACTAAAATACACTAACCTATAAACTAAACTAAACTAAACTAAACTAAACTGACCTAATCTAAACTACCCTAAACTAACCTAACCTAACCTAACCTAACCTAACCTAACCTAACATAAACAAAACGAAACTAAACTAAACTGAGCTAAACTAAGCTAAACTAAACAAAACTAAATTAAACTAAACTAAACTATAAATTAAACTAACTAAAAACTAAACTAAACAAAACTAAACTATCCTAACCTAACCTAACCTAACTTAACCTAAACTAACATTAAATAACTAAACTAACCTAACATAACTTAACATAAACTAAACTAAACTAAACGAAACTAAACTAAATTATAAACTAAACTATAAAATAAACTAAACCATAAACTAAACTAAACTAAAATAAACTAGACTAACCTTACCTAACTTAATATAACCTTGGCTAATCTAAATTAAAGTAAACTAAACTAACCTAACCTAAACTAAACTAAACGAAACTATACTATAAAGTAAACTAAACTATAAACTATTAACTAAACTATCAATTAACTAAACTAAACTAAACTGAACGAAACGAAACTAAACTAACCTAACCTAACATAACCTAACTAAAATTAACTAAACTAAACTAAACTGAGCTAAACAAAACTAAACTAAACTAAATTAAACTAAACTAAACAATACATTAAACTAACTATAAACTAAACTAAACAAAAATAAACTATCCTAACCTAACCTAACTTAACCTAACCTAACATAACTTAACATAAACTAAACTAAACTAAACGAAATTAAACTAAAGTATAAACTAAACTATAAACTAAACTAAATTATAAACTAAACTAAACCAAACAAAACTAAACTAAACCATTAACCAAACTATTAACTAAGTTAAACTGAACTAAAGTATAAACTAAACTAAACTATGAACTAAAGTAAACTAAACTAAACCAAACAAAACTTACATAACCTATCCTAACCTAACCTAACCTAACTTAACCTAAATTAACTAAACAAAATAAACTAAACTATAAACTTAACTATAAACTAAACTAAACTAAACTAAACCTACCAAACCTAACCTAACCTTTTCTAACCTAACCTAACCTAAACTAAACTAAAATAAGCTAAACTAACCTAACCTAAATGAACGTAACCTAACCGAAACTAAACTAAACTAAATTAAAATTAACTATAAACTAAACTAAACTAAACTAAACCTAACTAAACTAGAGTAACCTTACCTAACCCAACATAACGAAACCTAAGCTAATCTATACTAAAGTAAACGAAACTAACCTTACCTAACCAAACCTAACCTAACCTAAAAGAAATTAAACTAAACAGACCTAACCTAAACTACCCAAAACTAAACTAAACTAAACGAAACAAAACAAAACTAAACTAAATTAAATTATAATCTAAACTATAAACTAAACTATAAACTAAAATAAACAAAACTAAACTAAAATAACTAACCTAACCAAACCTAACTTAACCTAACCTAACATAAACTAAACTAAACTAACCAAACCTAACCTAAACTAAACTAAACTAAACTAACCTAACCTAACATAACCTAAACTAATCTAAACTAAACTATAAATTAAACTAAAACAAAAAAACTAACCTAACCAAACCTAACCTAACCTAACCTAAATTAAACCAAACTAAACTAACTTAACCTAACCTAACGTAACCTAACCTAAACTAAACTGAACTAAACTAAACTAAACTATAAACAAAACTAAATTAAACTAAACTAAACTAAACTAACCTAACCTAACCTAACCTTACGTAACCTAAGCTAAACTAAACTATACTAATCTAAAGTATAAACAAAACTAAACTAAACTAAGCTAAATTAAACTAAACTAACCTAACCTAACCTAACCTAACCTAAACTAAACTAAACTAAACGAAACTAAACTATAAACTAAACTAAACTATAAACTGTTAACTAAACTATCAATTAGCTAATCTAAACCAAACTGAACGAAACGAAACTAAACTAAACTAACCTAACATAACCTAAACTACACTAAACTAACCTAACCTAACCTAACATAACATAAACTAAAGTAAACTACAATAAATTCAGCTAAACTAAAATAAACTAAATTAAATTAAACTAAACTAAACTATAAATTAAAGTAACTATAAACTATACTAAACAAAACTAAACTATCCTAACCTAACTTAACCTAACCTAACATAAATTTATTAAACTAACCTAACCTAACTTAACATAAACTAAACTAAACTAAACGAAGTTAAAGTAAACTATAAACTAAACTATAAACATAACTAAACTATAAACTAAACTAAACCTAACTAAACTGACCTAACCTAAAATACCCTAAACTAACCTAACCTAACCTAACCTAACATAAACAAAACTAAAGTAAACTAAACTGAGCTAAACTAAACTAAACTAAATTAAACTAAATTAAACTATAAATTAAACTAACTATAAACTAAACTAAACAAACCTAAACTACCCTAACCTAACCTAACTTAACCTAACCTAACATAAATTAACTAAACTAACCTAACCTAACTTAACATAAACTAAACTATACTAAACGAAACTAAACTAAACTATAAACTAAACTATAAACTAAACTAAACTAAACTAAAATAAACTAGACTAACCTTACCTAACTTAACATAACCTTGGCTAATCTAAATTGAAGTAAACTAAACTAACCTAACTTAACATAAACTAAGCTAAACTAAACTAAACTAAACTATACTAACCTATAAACTAAACTAAACTAAACTAAACTAAACTGACCTAACCTAAACAACCCTAAACACAATTAAACTAAACTTAACTAAACAAAACATAATTAACCTAACAATACTAAACAAAATTAAACTATAAACTAAACTAAACTAATCTAAACTAACCTAACCTTTTTTAACCTAACCTATCCTAACTAAACTAAATTAAGCTAAATTAACCTAACCTAACCGAACGTAACCTAAACGAAACTAAACTAAACCTAACTAAACTTAACTATTTAACTTAACTAAACTAAACTAAACCTAACTAAACTAGACTAACCTTACCTAACCTAACATAACGAAACCTATGCTAACCTAAATTAAAGTAAACGAAAGTAACCTTACCTAACCTAACCTAACCTAACCTAAAATAAATTAAACTAAACAGACCTAACCTAAACTACCCTAAACTAAACTAAACTAAAGTAAACAAAACAAAACTAAACTAAATTAAACTATAATCTAAACTATAAACTGAACTAAAGTATAAACTAAAATAAACAAAACTAAACTAAACTAACTAACCGAACGTAAACTAACTTAACCTAACCTAACATAAACTAAACTAATCTAACCTAACCTAGCGTAACCTAACCTAAACTAAACTAATCTAAACTAAACTAAACTACAAACTAAACTATAAACTAAACTTAACCTAACTATAAACTAAACTAAACTAAACGATACTAAACTAAACTATACTAACCTTACCTAACCTAACATACCCTAACCTAAACTAAACTAAACTAAACAAAACTAACCTATCCTAAACTAAACAAAATAACTAAACTATAAACTTAACTATAAACTAAACTAAACTAAACTATAAATAAACTATGTACTAAACTATACTAAACTAAACTAACAACTAAACTAAACTAAAAACTAAACTAAACTGAAAACTAAACTAAATTAAACTAAACTAAACCTTTCTAACCTAACCTAACCTAGCCTAACCTAACCTAAACTAAACTAAACTAACCTAAACTAACCTAAGCTAATCTAAACTAAACAAAAACTAAACTAAAATAAACTATAAACTAAACTAAACTATAAACTATCTATAAACTAAACTAAACTAAACAATAAACTAAACTAAATTTAGCTAACCTAAGCTAACCTAATCTAACCTAACCTAACGTAAACGAAACTAAACCAAACTAACCTAAACCAAAAAAAACTAAACTAAAATAAAATAAACTAAACCATAAACTAAACTAAACTAAACTAAACTAACTTGACCTAAACTAACCTAACCTAAACTAAACTAATCCAACCTAAACTAGCCTAACCTAAACTAAACTAAACTAAATTAATTATCTAACCTAACCTAACCTAACCTAACCTAACCCAACTTAACCTTAATTAACTAAACAAAATAAACTAAACTATAAACCTAATTATAAACTAAACTAAACTAAACTAAACTAACCAAACCTAACCTAACCTTTTATAACCTAACCTAATCTAAACTAAACTAAACTAAGCTATGCTAACCTAAACTAACCGAACGTAACCTAACCGAAACTAAACTAAACTAAACTAAACTTAACTATAGACTTAATTAACTAAACTAAACCTAACTAAACTAGACTAACCTTACCTATTCTAACATAACGAAACCTAAGCTAACCTATACTAAAGTAAACGAAACTAACCTCACCTAACCTAAACTAACCTAACCTAAAATAAATTAAACTAAACAGACCTAACCTAAACTACCCTAAACTAAACTAAACTAAACTAAACAAAACAAAACTAAACTAAATTAAACTATAATCTAAACTATAAACTAAACTATAAAATAAAATAAAATAAACAAAACTAAACTAAACTAACTAACCTAACCTAACCTAACTTAACCTAACCTAACATAAACTAAACTAATCTAACCTAACCTAACGTAACCTAACCTAAATTAAACTAAACTAAACTACACTAAACTATAAACTAAACTATAAACTAAACTTAACCTAACTATAAACAAAACTAAACAATACTAAACTAAACTATACTTACCTTACCTAACCTAACATAACCTAACCTAAACTAAACTAAACTAAACTAAACTAATCAAAACTAACCTATCCTTACCTAAACTAAAGTAAACAAAATAACTAATCTATAAACTTAACTATATACTAAACTAAACTAAACTATAAATAAACTATATACTAAACTATACTAAACTAAACTAACAACTAAACTAAACTAAAAACAAAACTAAACTGAAAACTAAACTAAACTAAACCATTCTAAACTAACCTAACCTAAACTAAACTAAACTAACCTAACCTAACCTAAACTAAACAAAACTAAACTATAAACTAAACTAAATTTGGCTAACCTAAGCTAACCTAACCTAACCTAACCTAACCTAAACGAAACTAAACCAAACTAAACTAAACCAAACAAAAGTAAACTAAAATATAAATAAAATATAAACTAAACTATACTAAACCAAACTAACAACTAAACTAAACTAAAAACTAAACTAAACTGAAAATTAAACTAAAATAAACTAAACTAAACCTTTGTAACCTAACCTAACTTAACCTAACCTAACCTTAACTAAACTAAACTATAAACTCAACTAAACTATAAACTAAATTCAACTCTAAACTAAACTAAACTAACCTAACCTAAACTAAACTAAACTGAACTAAACTAAATTAAACTAAACTAAACTAAACTAAAAACAAAACTAAATTAAACTAAACTAAACTAAACTAACCTAACCTAACCTAACGTAACCTTACATAACCTAACCTAAACTAAACTATACTAATTTAAAGTATAAACAAATCTAAACTAAACTAAGCTAAATTAAACTAAACTAACCTAATCTAACCCAACCTAAAATAAACTAAACTAAACGAAACTAAACCTTAAACTTAACTAAACTATAAACTAAACTAAACTATAAACTAAAATAAACCAAAATAAACTAGACTAACCTTACCTAACTTAACATAAACTTGGCTAATCTAAATTAAAGGTAACTAAACTAACCTAACTTAAGTTAAACTAACCTAAACTAATTTAAACTAAACTATACTAACCTATAAACTAAACTAAACTAAACTAAACTGATCTAACCTAAACTACCCTAAACTAAACTAAACTAAACTAAACAAAACAAAATTAACTAAACAAAATTAAACTAAATTAAACTATAAACTAATCTATAAACTCAACTAAACTATAAACTAAACTAAACTAAACTAAACTAACCTACCCTTTTCTAACCTAACCTAACCTAAACTAAACTAAACTAAGCTTAACTAACCTAACCTAACCGAACGTAACCTAACCGAAACTAAACTAAACTAAACTCAACTAAACTTAACTATAAACTTAACTAAACTAAACTAAACCTAACTAAACTAGACTAACCATACCTAACCTAACATAACGAAACCTAAGCTAACCTAAACTAAAGTAAACGAAACTAACCTTACCTAACGTAACCTAACCTAACCTAAAATAAATTAAACTAAACAGACCTAACCTAAACTACCCTAAACTAAACTAAACTAAAGTAAGATAAACAAAATTTAACTAAATTAAACTATAATCTAAACTATAAACTAAAATAAACAAAACTAAACTAAACTAAACTAACCTTACCTAACTTAACCTAACCTAACATAAACTAAACTAATCTAACCTAACCTAACCTAACCTTACGTAACCTAACCTAAACTAAACTAAACTAAACTAAACTAAACTACAAACTAAACTATATACTAAACTTAACCTAACTATAAACCAAACTAAACTAAACTATACTAAACTAAACTATACTAACCTTACCTAACCTAACATAACCTAACCTAAACTAAACTAAACTAAACAAAACTAACCTATCCTAACCTAAACTAAACTAAACAAAATAACTAAACTAAAAACTAAACTAAAATGAAAACTAAACTAAAATAAACTAAATTAAACCTTTCTAACCTAACCTAACTTAACCTAACCTAACCTTAACTAAACTAAACTATAAACTCAACTAAACTATAAACTAAACTATACTAAAATATAAACTAAACTAAACTAAGCTAACCTAAGCTAACCTAAACTAAGCTAACCTAACCTAAACTAAACTAAACCAATCAAAATTAAACTAAAATAAAATAAACTAAACCATAAACTAGACTATTAACTAAACTAAACTAAACTAAAGTATAAACTAAACTAAACTAACCTAACCTAAACTAACCTAACCTAAACTTAACTAATCTAACCTGAACAAACCTAACCTAAACTAAACTAATCTAAACGAAACTAAACTAAACTAAATTATCTAACCTAACCTAACCTAACGTAACCTAAACTAAACTACACTAACACAACCTAACCAAAACTAAATTAAACTAAACTATAAACTAAACTAAACTATAAATTAAACTATAAAATAAAATAAATATACTAAACTCAACTAACCTAACCTATCCTAACCTAAGGAAAATTAAACTAACCTAACCTAAAATAAATTAAACTAAACTATACTAAACTATAAACTAAAATAAACTAAACTATAAATTAAACTAAACTAAACTAATCTCACCTAACCTAACGTAACCTAACCTAAATTGAACTAAACTAAACTAAATTAAACAAAGCTAACCTAACCTAACCTAACCTAACTTAAATAAATTAACTCAACAAAATAAACTAAACTATAAACTTAACTATAAACTAAACTAAACTAAACTAAACTAACCAAACCTAACCTAAACTAAACTAACCTAACCTAACCTACCCTAAATTAAACCAAACTAAACTAACTTAACCTAACCTAACCTAACCTAAACTAAACTGAACTAAACTAAACTAAACTATAAACAAAACTAAATTAAACTAAACTAAACTAAACTAACCTAACCTAACCTAACCTTACGTAACCTAAGCTAAACTAAACTATACTAATCTAAAGTATAAACAAAACTAAACTAAACTAAGCTAAATTAAACTAAACTAACCTAACCTAACCTAAACTAAACTAAACTAAACGAAACTAAACTATAAACTAAACTAAACTATAAACTGTTAACTAAACTATCAATTAACTAATCTAAACCAAACTGAACGAAACGAAACTAAACTAAACTAACCTAACATAACCTAAACTACACTAAACTAACCTAACCTAGCATAACATAAACTAAACTAAACTACAATAAACTCAGCTAAACTAAACTAAATTAATTAAATTAAACTAAACTAAACTATAAATTAAACTAACTATAAACTAAACTAAACAAAACTAAACTATCCTAACCTAACCTAACTTAACCTAACCTAACATAAATTAACTAAACTAACCTAACCTAACTTAACATAAATTAAACTAAACTAAACGAAGTTAAAGTAAACTATAAACTAAACTACAAACATAACTAAGCTATAAACTAAACTAAACTTAACTAAACTGACCTAACCTAAAATACCCTAAACTAACCTAACCTAACCTAACCAAACATAAACTAAACTAAAGTAAACTAAACTGAGCTAAACTAAACTAAACTAAACTAAATTAAACTAAACTAAACTATAAATTAAACTAACTATAAACTAAACTAAACCAAACTAAACTAAACTAAAATAAAATAAACTAGACTAACCTTACCTAACTTAACATAACCTTGGCTAATCTAAATTGAAGTAAACTAAACTAACCTAACTTAACATAAACTAAGCTAAACTAAACTAAACTAAACTATACTAACCTATAAACTAAACTAAACTAAACTAAACTAAACTGACCTAACCTAAACAACCCTATACTGAATTAAACTAAACTTAACTAAACAAAACATAATTAACCTAACATTACTAAACAAAATTAAACTATAAACTAAACTATAAACTAAATTAAACTAATCTAAACTAACCTAACCTTTTTTAACCTAACCTATCATAACTAAACTAAATTAAGCTAAATTAACCTAACCTAACCGAACGTAACCTAACCGAAACTAAACTAAACTAAACTAAACTTAACTATAAACTTAACTAAACTAAACTAAACCTAACTAAACTAGACTAACCTTACCTAACCTAACATAACGAAACCTATGCTAACCTAAATTAAAGTAAACGAAAGTAACCTTACCTAACCTAACCTAACCTAACCTAAAATAAATTAAACTAAACAGACCTAACTTAAACTACCCTAAACTAAACTAAACTAAAGTAAACAAAACAAAACTAAACTAAATTAAACTATAATCTAAACTATAAACTGAACTAAAGTATAAACTAAAATAAACAAAAATTAACTAAACTAACTAACCGAACGTAAACTAACTTTAACTAAACTAACATAAACTAAACTAATCTAACCTAACCTAGCGTAACCTAACCTAAACTAAACTAATCTAAACTAAACTAAACTACAAACTAAACTAGAAACTAAACTTAACATAACTATAAACTAAACTAAACTAAACGATACTAAACTAAACTATACTAACCTTACCTAACCTAACATAACCTAACCTAAACTAAACTAAACAAAACTAACCTATCCTAAACTAAACAAAATAACTAAACTATAAACTTAACTATAAACTAAACTAAACTAAACTATAAATAAACTATATACTAAACTATACTAAACTAAACTAACAACTAAACTAACCTAAAAACTAAACTAAATTGAAAACTAAACTAAATTAAACTTAACTAAACCTTTCTAACCTAACCTAACCTAACCTAACCTAAACTAAACTAAACTAACCTAAACTGAACTAAACTAAACTAAACTAAACTATAAACAAAACTAAATTAAACTAAACTAAATTAAACTAACCTAACCTAACCTAACCTTACGTAACCTAACCTAAACTAAACTACACTAATCTAAAGTATAAACAAATTAAACTAAACTAAGCTAAATTAAACTAAATTAACCTAACCTAACCTAACCTAAACTAAACTAAACTAAACGAAACTAAACTATAAACGAAACTAAACTATAAACTGTTAACTAAACTGTCAATTAACTAAACTAAACTAAACTGAACGAAACGAAACTAAAATAAACTAACCTAAGATAACCTAAACTACACTAAACTAACCTAACCTAACATAACATAAAGTAAACTAAACTACAATAAACTCAGATAAACTAAACTAAACTAAATTCAATTAAACTAAACTAAACTATAAATTAAAATAACTATAAACTAAACTAAACAAAACTAAACTGACCTAACTTAAAATACCCTAAACTAACCTAACCTAACCTAACCTAACATAAACAAAACTAAAGTAAACTAAACTGAGCTAAACTAAACTAAAATAAACTAAATTAAACTAAACTAAACTATAAATTAAACTAACTATAAACTAAACTAAACAAAACTAAACTACCCTAACCTAACCTAACTTAACCTAACCTAACATAAATTAACAAAACTAACCTAACCTAACTTAACATAAACTAAACTAAACTAAACGAAACTAAACTAAACTTTAAACTAAACTATAAACTAAACTAAACTATAAACTAAACTAAAATAAACTAGTCTAACCTTACCTAACTTAACATAACCTTGGCTAATTTAATTAAAGTAAACTAAACTAACCTAACTTAACATAAACTAAGCTAAACTATACTAAACTAAACTATAATAACCTATAAACTAAACTAAACTGAACTAAACTAAACTGACCTAAACTAAACCACCCTAATCTAAATTAAACTAAACTTAATTAAACAAAATATAATTAACTAAACAAAACTAAACAAAATTAAACTATAAACTAAACTATAAACTCAACTAAACTATAAACTAAACTAAATTAACCTAAGCTTTTTTAACCTAACCTAACCTAACTAAACTAAATTAAGCTAAATTAACATAACCTAACCAAACGTAACCTAACCGAAACTAAACTAAACTAAACTAAACTTAACTATAAACTTAACTAAACTAAACTAAACCTAACTAAACTAGACTAACCTTACCTAACCTAACATAACGAAACCTATGCTAACCTAAACTAAAGTAAACGAAAGTAACCTTACCTAACCTAACCTAACCTAACCTAAAATAAATTAAACTAAACAGACCTAACCTAAAATACCCTAAACTAAACTAAACTAAAGTAAACAAAACAAAACTAAACTAAATTAAACTATAATCTAAACTATAAACTAAACTAAAGTATAAACTAAAATAAACAAAACTAAACTAAACTAACTAACCGAACGTAAACTAACTTAACCTAACCTAACATAAACTAAACTAATCTAACCTAACCTAGCGTAACCTATCCTAAACTAAGCTAATATAAACTAAACTAAACTATAAACTAAACTTAACCTAACTATAAACTAAACTAAACTAAACGATACTAAACTAAACTATACTAACCTTACCTAACCTAACATAACCTAACCTAAACTAAACTAAACTAAACAAAACTAACCTATCCTAAACTAAACAAAATAACTAAACTATAAACTTAACTATAAACTAAACTAAACTAAACTATAAATAAACTATATACTAAAGTATACTAAACTAAACTAAATACTAAACTAAACTAAAAACTAAACTAAACTGGAAACTAAACTAAATTAAACTAGACAAAACTTTCTAACCTAACCTAACCTAACCTAACCTAACCTATCCTAAACTAAACTAAACTAACCTAAACTAACCTAAACTAAACTAAACTAAACTATAAACTAAACTAAACTAAACTAAACTATAAACTAAACTAAACTATAAACTATCTATAAATTAAACTAAACTAAACTATAAACTAAAATAAATTTAGCTAACCTAAGCTAACCTAATCTAAGCTAACCTAACGTAAACGAAACTAAACGAAACTAACCTAAACCAAACAAAACTAAACTAAAATAAAATAAACTAAACCATAAACTGAACTAAACTATAATAAACTATAAACTAAAATAAACTAAACTATAAACTAAACTAAACTAATCTACCCTAACATAACCTAACCTAACCTAAACTGAACTAAACTAAACCAAACTAAAATAACCTACTCTAACCTAACCTAATCTAACCTAAACTAAACTAAACTAAACTATAAACTGAACTATAAACTAAACTAATTTAAACTATAAATTAATGTATAAACTAAACTACACTAAACAATAAAGTAAACTAAACTCAATTAAACTAAACTAAACTAAACTAACTTAACCTAACCTATCTTAACCTAAACTAAACTCAACTAAATTAAATTAATCTAAACTAAACTAAACTATAAACAAAACTAAACTAAACTAAACTAAACACAACTAACCTAACCTAACCTAACCTAACCTAACTTAACCTAAATTAACTAAACTATAAACTTAACTATAAACTAAACTAAACTAAACTAAACTAAACTAAACTAACCAAACCTAACGTAAACTAAACTAAACTAACCTAACCTAACCTAACCTAAATTAAACCAAACTAAACTAACTTAACCTAACCTAACCTAACCTAACCTAAACTAAACTGAACTAAACTAAACTAAACTATAAACAAAACTAAATTAAACTAAACTAAACTAAACTAACCTAACCTAACCTAACCTTACGTAACCTAAGCTAAACTAAACTATACTAATCTAAAGTATAAACAAAACTAAACTAAACTAAGCTAAATTAAACTAAACTAACCTAACCTAACCTAAACTAAACTAAACTAAACGAAACTAAACTATAAACTAAACTAAACTATAAACTGTTAACTAAACTATCAATTAACTAATCTAAACCAAACTGAACGAAACGAAACTAAACTAAACTAACCTAACATAACCTAAACTACACTAAACTAACCTAACCTAATATAACATATACTAAACTAAACTACAATAAACTCAGCTAAACTAAACTAAATTAATTAAATTAAACTAAACTAAACTATAAATTAAACTAACTATAAACTAAACTAAACAAAACTAAACTATCCTAACCTAACCTAACTTAACCTAACCTAACATAAATTAACTAAACTAACCTAACCTAACTTAACATAAATTAAACTAAACTAAACGAAGTTAAAGTAAGCTATAAACTAAACTATAAACATAACTAAACTATAAACTAAACTAAACCTAACTAAACTGACCTAACCTAAAATACCCTAAACTAACCTAACCTTACCTAACCAAACATAAACTAAACTAAAGTAAACTAAACTGAGCTAAACTAAACTAAATTAAACTAAATTAAACTAAACTAAACTATAAATTAAACTAACTATAAACTAAACTAAACCAAACTAAACTAAACTAAACTAAAATAAACTAGACTAACCTTACCTAACTTAACATAACCTTGGCTAATCTAAATTGAAGTAAACTAAACTAACCTAACTTAACATAAATTAAGCTAAACTAAACTAAACTAAACTATACTAACCTATAAACTAAACTAAACTAAACTAAACTAAAATGACCTAACCTAACAACCCTAAACTAAATTAAACTAAACTTAACTAAACAAAACATAATTAACCTAACAATACTAAACAAAATTAAACTATAAACTAAACTATAAACTAAACTAAACTAATCTAAACCAACCTAACTTTTTTAACCTAACCTATCATAACTAAACTAAATTAAGCTAAATTAACCTAACCTAACCGAACGTAACCTAACCGAAACTAAACTAAACTAAACTAAACTTAACTATAAGCTTAACTAAACTAAACTAAACCTAACTAAACTAGACTAACTTTACCTAACCTAACATAACGAAACCTATGCTAACATAAATTAAAGTAAACGAAAGTAACCTTACCTAACCTAACCTAACCTAACCTAACCTAAAATAAATTAAACTAAACAGACCTAACCTAAACTACCCTAAACTAAACTAAACTAAAGTAAACAAAACAAAACTAAACTAAAATAAACTATAATCTAAACTATAAACTGAACTAAAGTATAAACTAAAATAAACAAAACTAAACAAAACTAACTAACCGAACGTAAACTAACTTAACCTAACCTAACATAAACTAAACTAATCTAACCTAACCTAGCGTAACCTAACCTAAACTAAACTAATCTAAACTAAACTAAACTACAAACTAATCTATAAACTAAACTTAACCTAACTATAAACTAAACTAAACTAAACGATACTAAACTAAACTATACTAACCTTACCTAACCTAACCTAACCTAAACTAAACTAAACTAAACTAAACAAAACTAACCTATCCTAAACTAAACAAAATAACTAAACTATAAACTTAACTATAAACTAACCTAAACTAAACTAAACTATAAACTAAACTAAAATAAACTATAAACTAAACTTACCTATAAACTATCTATAAACTAAACTAAACTATACTATAAACTAAACTAAATTTAGCTAACCTAAGCAAACCTAATCTAACCTAACCTAACGTTAACGAAACTAAACCAAACTAACCTAAACCAAACAAAACTAAAATAAAATAAAATAAACTAAACCATAAACTAAACTAAACTAAACTAAACTAACTTGACCTAAACTAACCTAACCTAAACTAAACTAATCCAACCTAAACTAAACTAAACTAAACTAAACCCCAATAATTATCTAACCTAACCTAACCTAAACTAAACTAAACTAAACTATAAACTAAACTAAAATAAACTAACTCAACCACCCCACCTAACCTAACCTAATTTAAGGTAAATTAAACTAACCTAACCTAAAATAAATTAAACTAAACTAAACTAAACTATACTAAACTATAAACTAAAATAAACTAAACTATAAACTAAACTAAATTAATCTACCCTAACCTAACCTAACCTAACCTAAACTGAACTAAATTAACTAAACTAAAATAACCTAACCTAACCTAATCTAACCTAAACTAAACTAAACTAAACTAAACTATAAAATGAACTATAAACTAAAATAATTTAAACTATAAATTAATGTATAAACTAAACTACACTAAACTATAAAGTAAACTAAACTCAATTAAACTAAACTAAACTAAACTAACTTAACCTAACCTAACCTAACCTAAACCAAACTCAACAAAATTAAATTAAACTAAACTAAACTAAACTATAAACAAAACTAAATTAAACTAAACTAAACTAAACTACCCTAACCTAACCTAACATAACCTAACCTAAACTAAACTATACTACTATAAGTATAAACAAAACTAAACTAAACTAAGCTAAATTAAACTAAACTAACCTAACCTAACCTAACCTAAACTAAACTAAACTAAACGAAACTAAACCTTAAACTAAACTAAACTATAAACTAAACTAAACAATAAACTGAAATAAACTAAAGTAAACTAAACTAAACTAACCTAACCTAACCTAACTTAACCTAACCCTACATAAACTAAACTAAACTAACCTAACCTTACGTAACCTAACCTAAACTAAACTAAACTTCAAACTAAACTATAAACTAAACTTAACTAAACTACAAACTAAACTAAACTATACTAAACTAAACTATACTAACCTTACCTAACCTAACATAACCTAACCTAAACTAAACTAAACTAAACTTAATAAAACTAACCTAACCTAACCTATCCTAACCTAACCTAACGTAAACTAAACTAAACAAAACAAACTAAACTATAAACTTAACTATAAACTAAAATAAACTATATATAAACTATAAACTAAACAAAATTAAACTATAAACTAAGCTAAACTAAACTTAACTAAACTAAATTAGACAAAACTAAACTAAGCTAAACTAAACAAAACTATAAACTAAACTATAAACTAAACTAAACTAAACTAAGCTAAACTAAACTAAACTAAAATATTATTAACTATAAACTAAACTAAACTAAACTTAACTATAAACTAAATTAAACTAAACTATAAATAAATTAAACAAACTAAACTAATCTAAACTAAACTAAACCTAACTATAAACTAAACTGTAACCTAAACAATAAACTAAACTAAACTATAAACCAAAATAAACTAAAATATAAAACCTTCCTAACCTAACCTAACCTAACCTAATCTAACCTAAACTAAACTAAACTAAGCTAAACTAAACTAAACATAACTTTACTAAATGAAACTATATATTGAACTATAAACTAAATTAAATTAAACTATAAGATCAACTAAACTAAACAAAACTACACTATAAACTAAACTAAACTAAGTTAAACTAAACTAACTTAATCTAACCTAACCTAACTTAAACTAAACTAAACTAAACTAAACTATAAACTAAACTAAACTATAAACTATCTATAAATTAAACTAAACTAAACTATAAACTAAACTAAATTTAGCTAACCTAAGCTAACCTAATCTAAGCTAACCTAACGTAAACGAAACTAAACGAAACTAACCTAAACCAAACAAAACTAAACTAAAATAAAATAAACTAAACCATAAACTATACTAAACTATACTAAACTATAAACTAAAATAAACTAAACTATAAACTAAAATAAACTAAACTATAAACTAAACTAAACTAATCTACCCTAACCTAACCTAACCTAACCTAAACTGAACTAAACTTAACTAAACTAAAATAACCTACTCTAACCTAACCTAATCTAACCTAAACTAAACTAAACTAAACTATAAACTGAACTATAAACTAAACTAATTTAAAATATAAATTAATGTATAAACTATACTACACTAAACTATAAAGTAAACTAAACTCAATTAAACTAAACTAAACTAAAATAACCTAACCTAACCTAACCTAACCTAACTTAACCTAAATTAACTAAACAGAATAAACTAAACTATAAATTTAACTATAAACTAAACTAACCAAACCTAACCTAAACTAAACTAAACTAAACTAACCTAACCTAACATAACCTAAACTAAACTAAACTAATCTATAAACTAAACTATAAACTAAACTAAAATAAATAAACTAACCTAACCAAACCTAACCTAACCTAACCTAAATTAAACTAAACTAAACTATTTTAACATAAATTAACCTAACCTAAACTAAACTAAATTGAATAAACTAAATGAAATTAAAGTAAACTAAACTATAAACAAAACTAAATTAAACTAAACTAAACTAACCTAACCTAACCTAACCTAAACTAAACTATACTAATCTAAAGTATAAACAAAACTAAACTAAACTAAGCTAAATTAAACTAAACTAACCTAACCTAACCTTAACTAAACTAAACTAAACTAAACTAAACTGAGCTAAACTAAACTAAACTAAATTAAATTAAACTAAAGTAACTATAAATTAAACTAACTATAAACTAAACAAAACTAAACTATCCTAACCTAACCTAACTTAACCTAACCCAACATAAATTATATAAACTCACCTAACATAACTTAACATAAACAAAACTAAACTAAACGAAATTAAACTAAACTATAAATTAACTATAAACTAAACTAAACTATAAACTAAACTAAACTAAAATAAACTAGACTAACCTTACATGACTTAACGTAACCTTCGCTAATCTGATTTAAAGTGAAATAAACAGCCCTAACTTAACATAAACTAACCTAAACTAAACTAAACTAAAATACACTAACCTATAAACTAAACTAAACTAAACTAAACTAAACTGACCTAATCTAAACTACCCTAAACTAACCTAACCTAACCTAACCTAACCTAACCTAACCTAACATAAACAAAACGAAACTAAACTAAACTGAGCTAAACTAAGCTAAACTAAACAAAACTAAATTAAACTAAACTAAACTATAAATTAAACTAACTAAAAACTAAACTAAACAAAACTAAACTATCCTAACCTAACCTAACCTAACTTAACCTAAACTAACATTAAATAACTAAACTAACCTAACATAACTTAACATAAACTAAACTAAACTAAACGAAACTAAACTAAATTATAAACTAAACTATAAAATAAACTAAACCATAAACTAAACTAAACTAAAATAAACTAGACTAACCTTACCTAACTTAATATAACCTTGGCTAATCTAAATTAAAGTAAACTAAACTAACCTAACCTAAACTAAACTAAACGAAACTATACTATAAAGTAAACTAAACTATAAACTATTAACTAAACTATCAATTAACTAAACTAAACTAAACTGAACGAAACGAAACTAAACTAACCTAACCTAACATAACCTAACTAAAATTAACTAAACTAAACTAAACTGAGCTAAACAAAACTAAACTAAACTAAATTAAACTAAACTAAACTATACATTAAACTAACTATAAACTAAACTAAACAAAAATAAACTATCCTAACCTAACCTAACTTAACCTAACCTAACATATCTTAACATAAACTAAACTAAACTAAACGAAATTAAACTAAAGTATAAACTAAACTATAAACTAAACTAAATTATAAACTAAACTAAACCAAACAAAACTAAACTAAACCATTAACCAAACTATTAACTAAGTTAAAATGAACTAAAGTATAAACTAAACTAAACTATGAACTAAAGTAAACTAAACTAAACCAAACAAAACTTACATAACCTATCCTAACCTAACCTAACCTAACTTAACCTAAATTAACTAAACAAAATAAACTAAACTATAAACTTAACTATAAACTAAACTAAACTAAACTAAACCTACCAAACCTAACCTAACCTTTTCTAACCTAACCTAACCTAAACTAAACTAAAATAAGCTAAACTAACCTAACCTAAATGAACGTAACCTAACCGAAACTAAACTAAACTAAACTAAAATTAACTATAAACTAAACTAAACTAAACTAAACCTAACTAAACTAGAGTAACCTTACCTAACCCAACATAACGAAACCTAAGCTAATCTATACTAAAGTAAACGAAACTAACCTTACCTAACCAAACCTAACCTAACCTAAAAGAAATTAAACTAAACAGACCTAACCTAAGCTACCCAAAACTAAACTAAACTAAACGAAACAAAACAAAACTAAACTAAATTAAATTATAATCTAAACTATAAACTAAACTATAAACTAAAATAAACAAAACTAAACTAAAATAACTAACCTAACCAAACCTAACTTAACCTAACCTAACATAAACTAAACTAAACTAACCAAACCTAACCTAAACTAAACTAAACTAAACTAACCTAACCTAACATAACCTAAACTAATCTAAACTAAACTATAAATTAAACTAAAACAAAAAAACTAACCTAACCAAACCTAACCTAACCTAACCTAAATTAAACCAAACTAAACTAACTTAACCTAACCTAACGTAACCTAACCTAAACTAAACTGAACTAAACTAAACTAAACTATAAACAAAACTAAATTAAACTAAACTAAACTAAACTAACCTAACCTAACCTAACCTTACGTAACCTAAGCTAAACTAAACTATACTAATCTAAAGTATAAACAAAACTAAACTAAACTAAGCTAAATTAAACTAAACTAACCTAACCTAACCTAACCTAACCTAAACTAAACTAAACTAAACGAAACTAAACTATTAACTAAACTAAACTATAAACTGTTAACTAAACTATCAATTAGCTAATCTAAACCAAACTGAACGAAACGAAACTAAACTAAACTAACCTAACATAACCTAAACTACACTAAACTAACCTAACCTAACCTAACATAACATAAACTAAAGTAAACTACAATAAATTCAGCTAAACTAAAATAAACTAAATTAATTAAACTAAACTAAGCTATAAATTAAAGTAACTATAAACTATACTAAACAAAACTAAACTATCCTAACCTAACTTAACCTAACCTAACATAAATTTATTAAACTAACCTAACCTAACTTAACATAAACTAAACTAAACTAAACGAAGTTAAAGTAAACTATAAACTAAACTATAAACATAACTAAACTATAAACTAAACTAAACCTAACTAAACTGACCTAACCTAAAATACCCTAAACTAACCTAACCTAACCTAACCTAACATAAACAAAACTAAAGTAAACTAAACTGAGCTAAACTAAACTAAACTAAATTAAACTAAATTAAACTATAAATTAAACTAACTATAAACTAAACTAAACAAACCTAAACTACCCTAACCTAACCTAACTTAACGTAACCTAACATAAATTAACTAAACTAACCTAACCTAACTTAACATAAACTAAACTAAACTAAACGAAACTAAACTAAACTATAAACTAAACTATAAACTAAACTAAACTAAACTAAAATAAACTAGACTAACCTTACCTAACTTAACATAACCTTGGCTAATCTAAATTGAAGTAAACTAAACTAACCTAACTTAACATAAACTAAGCTAAACTAAACTAAACTAAACTATACTAACCTATAAACTAAACTAATCTAAACTAAACTAAACTGACCTAACCTAAACAACCCTAAACACAATTAAACTAAACTTAACTAAACAAAACATAATTAACCTAACAATACTAAACAAAATTAAACTATAAACTAAACTAAACTAATCTAAACTAACCTAACCTTTTTTAACCTAACCTATCCTAACTAAACTAAATTAAGCTAAATTAACCTAACCTAACCGAACGTAACCTAAACGAAACTAAACTAAACCTAACTAAACTTAACTATTTAACTTAACTAAACTAAACTAAACCTAACTAAACTAGACTAACCTTACCTAACCTAACATAACGAAACCTATGCTAACCTAAATTAAAGTAAACGAAAGTAACCTTACCTAACCTAACCTAACCTAACCTAAAATAAATTAAACTAAACAGACCTAACCTAAACTACCCTAAACTAAACTAAACTAAAGTAAACAAAACAAAACTAAACTAAATTAAACTATAATCTAAACTATAAACTGAACTAAAGTATAAACTAAAATAAACAAAACTAAACTAAACTAACTAACCGAACGTAAACTAACTTAACCTAACCTAACATAAACTAAACTAATCTAACCTAACCTAGCGTAACCTAACCTAAACTAAACTAATCTAAACTAAACTAAACTACAAACTAAACTATAAACTAAACTTAACCTAACTATAAACTAAACTAAACTAAACGATACTAAACTAAACTATACTAACCTTACCTAACCTAACATACCCTAACCTAAACTAAAGTTAACTAAACAAAACTAACCTATCCTAAACTAAACAAAATAACTAAACTATAAACTTAACTATAAACTAAACTAAACTAAACTATAAATAAACTATGTACTAAACTATACTAAACTAAACTAACAACTAAACTAAACTAAAAACAAAACTAAACTGAAAACTAAACTAAATTAAACTAAACTAAACCTTTCTAACCTAACCTAACCTAGCCTAACCTAACCTAAACTAAACTAAACTAACCTAAACTAACCTAAGCTAATCTAAACTAAACTATAAACTAAACTAAAATAAACTATAAACTAAACTAAACTATAAACTATCTATAAACTAAACTAAACTAAACAATAAACTAAACTAAATTTAGCTAACCTAAGCTAACCTAATCTAACCTAACCTAACGTAAACGAAACTAAACCAAACTAACCTAAACCAAAAAAAACTAAACTAAAATAAAATAAACTAAACCATAAACTAAACTAAACTAAACTAAACTAACTTGACCTAAACTAACCTAACCTAAACTAAACTAATCCAACCTAAACTAGCCTAACCTAAACTAAACTAAACTAAATTAATTATCTAACCTAACCTAACCTAACCTAACCCAACTTAACCTAAATTAACTAAACAAAATAAACTAAAAAATAAACCTAACTATAAACTAAACTAAACTAAACTAAACTAAACTAAACTAACCAAACCTAACCTAACCTTTTATAACCTAACCTAACCTAAACTAAACTAAACTAAGCTATACTAACCTAAACTAACCGAACGTAACCTAACCGAAACTAAACTAAACTAAACTAAACTTAACTATAGACTTAACTAAACTAAACTAAACCTAACTAAACTAGACTAACCTTACCTATTCTAACATAACGAAACCTAAGCTAACCTATACTAAAGTAAACGAAACTAACCTCACCTAACCTAAACTAACCTAACCTAAAATAAATTAAACTAAACAGACCTAACCTAAACTACCCTAAACTAAACTAAACTAAACTAAACAAAACAAAACTAAACTAAATTAAACTATAATCTAAACTATAAACTAAACTATAAAATAAAATAAAATAAACAAAACTAAACTAAACTAACTAACCTAACCTAACCTAACTTAACCTAACCTAACATAAACTAAACTAATCTAACCTAACCTAACGTAACCTAACCTAAATTAAACTAAACTAAACTACACTAAACTATAAACTAAACTATAAACTAAACTTAACCTAACTATAAACAAAACTAAACAATACTAAACTAAACTATACTTACCTTACCTAACCTAACATAACCTAACCTAAACTAAACTAAACTAAACTAAACTAATCAAAACTAACCTATCCTTACCTAAACTAAAGTAAACAAAATAACTAATCTATAAACTTAACTATATACTAAACTAAACTAAAATATAAATAAACTATATACTAAACTATACTAAACTAAACTAACAACTAAACTAAACTAAAAACAAAACTAAACTGAAAACTAAACTAAACTAAACCTTTCTAAACTAACCTAACCTAAACTAAACTAAACTAACCTAACCTAACCTAAACTAAACAAAACTAAACTATAAACTAAACTAAATTTGGCTAACCTAAGCTAACCTAACCTAACCTAACCTAACCTAAACGAAACTAAACCAAACTAAACTAAACCAAACAAAAGTAAACTAAAATATAAATAAAATATAAACTAAACTATACTAAACCAAACTAACAACTAAACTAAACTAAAAACTAAACTAAACTGAAAATTAAACTAAAATAAACTAAACTAAACCTTTGTAACCTAACCTAACTTAACCTAACCTAACCTTAACTAAACTAAACTATAAACTCAACTAAACTATAAACTAAATTCAACTCTAAACTAAACTAAACTAACCTAACCTAAACTAAACTAAACTGAACTAAACTAAATTAAACTAAACTAAACTAAACTAAAAACAAAACTAAATTAAACTAAACTAAACTAAACTAACCTAACCTAACCTAACGTAACCTTACATAACCTAACCTAAACTAAACTATACTAATTTAAAGTATAAACAAATCTAAACTAAACTAAGCTAAATTAAACTAAACTAACCTAATCTAACCCAACCTAAAATAAACTAAACTAAACGAAACTAAACCTTAAACTTAACTAAACTATAAACTAAACTAAACTATAAACTAAAATAAACCAAAATAAACTAGACTAACCTTACCTAACTTAACATAAACTTGGCTAATCTAAATTAAAGGTAACTAAACTAACCTAACTTAAGTTAAACTAACCTAAACTAATTTAAACTAAACTATACTAACCTATAAACTAAACTAAACTAAACTAAACTGATCTAACCTAAACTACCCTAAACTAAACTAAACTAAACTAAACTAAACTAAACAAAACAAAATTAACTAAACAAAATTAAACTAAATTAAACTATAAACTAAACTATAAACTCAACTAAACTATAAACTAAACTAAACTAAACTAAACTAACCTACCCTTTTCTAACCTAACCTAACCTAAACTAAACTAAACTAAGCTTAACTAACCTAACCTAACCGAACGTAACCTAACCGAAACTAAACTAAACTAAACTCAACTAAACTTAACTATAAACTTAACTAAACTAAACTAAACCTAACTAAACTAGACTAACCATACCTAACCTAACATAACGAAACCTAAGCTAACCTAAACTAAAGTAAACGAAACTAACCTTACCTAACGTAACCTAACCTAACCTAAAATAAATTAAACTAAACAGACCTAACCTAAACTACCCTAAACTAAACTAAACTAAAGTAAGATAAACAAAATTTAACTAAATTAAACTATAATCTAAACTATAAACTAAACTAAACTATAAACTAAAATAAACAAAACTAAACTAAACTAAACTAACCTTACCTAACTTAACCTAACCTAACATAAACTAAACTAATCTAACCTAACCTAACCTAACCTTACGTAACCTAACCTAAACTAAACTAAACTAAACTAAACTAAACTACAAACTAAACTATATACTAAACTTAACCTAACTATAAACCAAACTAAACTAAACTATACTAAACTAAACTATACTAACCTTACCTAACCTAACATAACCTAACCTAAACTAAACTAAACTAAACAAAACTAACCTATCCTAACCTAAACTAAACTAAACAAAATAACTAAACTAAAAACTAAACTAAAATGAAAACTAAACTAAAATAAACTAAATTAAACCTTTCTAACCTAACCTAACTTAACCTAACCTAACCTTAACTAAACTAAACTATAAACTCAACTAAACTATAAACTAAACTATACTAAAATATAAACTAAACTAAACTAAGCTAACCTAAGCTAACCTAAACTAAGCTAACCTAACCTAAACTAAACTAAACCAATCAAAATTAAACTAAAATAAAATAAACTAAACCATAAACTAGACTATTAACTAAACTAAACTAAACTAAAGTATAAACTAAACTAAACTAACCTAACCTAAACTAACCTAACCTAAACTTAACTAATCTAACCTGAACAAACCTAACCTAAACTAAACTAATCTAAACGAAACTAAACTAAACTAAATTATCTAACCTAACCTAACCTAACGTAACCTAAACTAAACTACACTAACACAACCTAACCAAAACTAAATTAAACTAAACTATAAACTAAACTAAACTATAAATTAAACTATAAAATAAAATAAATATACTAAACTCAACTAACCTAACCTATCCTAACCTAAGGAAAATTAAATTAACCTAACCTAAAATAAATTAAACTAAACTATACTAAACTATAAACTAAAATAAACTAAACTATAAATTAAACTAAACTAAACTAATCTCACCTAACCTAACGTAACCTAACCTAAATTGAACTAAACTAAACTAAACTAAACTAACCTAAACTAAACTAAACTAAACTAAACTATAAACTGAACTATTAACTAAACTAATTCAAACTATAAATTAATGTATAAACTAAACTACACTAAACTATAAACTAAACTAAACTAAATTAAACTAAACTAACCTAACCTAACCTAACCTAACCTAAACTAAACTGAACTAACCTAAACTAACTTAACCTAAAATAAACTAAACTAAACTAAACTGAAATATAAACTAAACTTTAAACTAAACTAAACTAAACTGTAAATAAACTATAAACTAAACTAAACTAAACTAAACTATGAACTAAACTAAACTAAACTAAACTAAACAAAGCTAACCTAACCTAACCTAACCTAACCTAATTTAATAAATTAACTCAACAAAATAAAATAAACTATAAACTTAACTATAAACTACACTAAACTAAACTAAACTAAACTAACCAAACCTAACCTAAACTAAACTAAACTAAACTAACCTAACCTAACATAACCTAAACTAAACTAAACTAAACTATAAACTAAACTAATATAAATAAACTAACCTAACCAAACCTAACCTAACCTAACCTAAATTAAACCAAACTAAACTAACTTAACCTAACCTATCCTAACCTAAATTAAACTGAACTAAACTAAACTAAACTAAACTATAAACAATCTAAATTAAACAAAACTAAACTAAACTAACCTAACCTAACCTAACCTTACGTAACCTAACCTAAACTAAACTATACTAATCTAAAGTATAAACAAAACTAAACTAAACTAAGCTAAATTAAACTAAACTAACCTAACCTAACCTAACCTAAACTGAACTAAAGTAAACGAAACTAAACTATAAACTAAATTAAACTATAAACTGTTAACTAAACTATCAATTAACTAAACTAAACTAAACTGAACGAAACGAAACTAAACTAAACTAACCTAACATAACCTAAACTACACTAAACTAACCTAACATAACATAAACTAAACTAAACTACAATAAACTCAGCTAAACTAAACTAAACTAAATTAAATTAAACTAAACTAAACTATAAATTAAACTAACTATAAACTAAACTAAACAAAACTAAACTATTGTAACCTAACCTAACGTAACCTAACCTAACATAAATTAACTAAACTAACCTAACCTAACTTAACATAAACTAAACTAAACTAAACGAAGTTAAGGAAAACTATAAACTAAACTATAAACATAACTAAACTATAAACTAAACTAAACCTAACTAAACTGACCTAACCTAAAATACCCTAAACTAAACTAACCTAACCTAACGTAACATAAACAAAACTAAAGTAAACTAAACTGAGCTAAACTAAACTAAACTAAACTAAATTAAAATAAACTAAACTATAAATTAAAATAACTATAAACTAAACTAAACAAAACTAAACTGCCCTAACCTAACCTAACTTAACCTAACCTAACATTAATTAACTAAACTAACCTAACCTAACTTAACATAAACTAAACTAAACTAAACGAAACTAAACTAAACTATAAACTAAACTATAAACTAAACTAAAATAAACTAGACTAACCTTACCTAACATAACATAACCTTGGCTAATCTAAATTGAAGTAAAGTAAACTAACGTAACTTAACATAAACTAAGCTAAACTAAACTAAACTAAACTATACTAACCAATAAACTAAACTAAACTAAACTAAACTAAACTGACCTAACCTAAACAACCCTAAACTAAATTAAACTAAACTTAATAAAACAAAACATAATTAACTTAACAATACTAAACAAAATTAAACTATAAACTAAACTATAAACTAAACTAAACTATAAACTAAACTAAACTAATCTAAACTAACCTAACCTTTTTTAACCTAACCTATCATAACTAAACTAAATTAAGATAAATTAACCTAACCTAACCGAACGTAACCTAACCGAAACTAAACTAAACTAAACTAAACTTAACTATAAACTTAACTAAACTAAACTAAACCTAACTAAACTAGACTAACCTTACCTAACCTAACATAACGAAACCTATGCTAACCTAAATTAAAGTAAACGAAAGTAACCTTACCTAACCTAACCTAACATAAAATAAATTAAACTAAACAGACCTAACCTAACCTACCCTAAACTAAACTAAACTAAAGTAAACAAAACAAAACTAAACTAAATTAAACTATAATCTAAACTATAAACTGATATAAAGTATAAACTAAAATAAACAAAACTAAACTAAACTAACTAACCGAACGTAAACTAACTTAACCTAACCTAACATAAACTAAACTAATCTAACCTAACCTAGCGTAATCTAACCTAAACTAAACTAATCTAAACTAAACTAAACTACAAACTAAACTATAAACTAAACTTAACCTAACTATAAACTAAACTAAACTAAACTATACTAACCTTACCTAACCTAACATAACCTAACAAAAAACTAAACTAAACTAAACTAAACAAAACTAACCTATCCTAAACTAAACAAAATAACTAAACTATAAACTTAACTATAAACTAAACTAAACTAAACTATAAATAAACTATATACTAAACTATACTAAACTAAACTAAACTAAAAACTAAACTAAACTGAAAACCAAACTAAATTAAACTAAACTAAACTTTTCTAACCTAACCTAACCTTACCTAACCTAACTTAAACTAAACTAAGCTAACCTAAACTAACCTAAACTAAACTAAACTAAACTACAAACAAAACTAAACTAAACTATAAACTATCTATAAACTAAACTAAACTAAACTATAAACTAAACTAAATTTAGCTAACCTAAGCTAACCTAATCTAACCTAACCTAACGTAAACGAAACTAAACATGACTAACCTAAACCAAACAAAACTAAACTAAAATAAAATAAACTAAACCATAAACTAAACTAAACTAAACTAACTTGACCTAAACTAACCTAACCTAAACTAAACTAATCCAACCTAAACTAGCCTAACCTAAACTAAACTATAAACTAAACTAAAATAAATTAAACTCAACCACCCCACCTAACCTAACCTAATTTAAGGTAAATTAAACTAACCTAACCTAAAATAAATTAAACTAAAATAAACTAAACTATACTGAACTATAAACTAAAATAAACTAAACTATAAACTAAACTGAACTAATCTACCCTAACCTAACCTAACCTAACCTAAACTGAACTAAACTCAACTAAACTAAAATAAGCTAACCTAACCTAATCTAACCTAAACTAAACTAAACTATAAACTGAACTATAAACTAAAATAATTTAAACTATAAATTAATGTATAAACTAAACTACACAAAACTATAAAGTAAACTAAACTCAATTAAACTAAACTAAACTAAACTAACTTAACCTAACCTAACCTAACCTAAACTAAACTCAACTAAATTAAATTAAACTAAACTAAACTAAACTATAAACAAAACTAAATTAAACTAAACTAAACTAAATTAACCTAACCTAACCTAACATAACCTAACCTAAACTACACTATACTACTATAAGTATAAACAAAACTAAACTAAACTAAGCTCAATTAATCTAAACAAACCTAACCTAACCTAACCTAAACTAAACTAAACTAAACGAATCTAAACCTTAAACTAAACTAAACTATAAACTAAACTAAACAATAAACTGAAATAAACTAAACTAAACTAAACTAAACTAACCTAACCTAACCTAACTTAACCTAGCCCTACATAAACGAAACTAAACTATACTAACCTTACCTAACCTAACATAACCTAACCTAAACTAAACTAAACTAAACTAAACTTAATAAAACTAACCTAACCTAACCTATCCTAACCTAACCTAACGTAAACTAAACTAAACAAAACAAACTAAACTATAAACTTAAGTATAAACTAAAATGAACTATATATAAACTATAAACTAAACAAAATTAAACTATAAACTAAGCTAAACTAAACTTAACTATACTAAATTAGACAAAACTAAACTAAGCTAAACTAAACTAAACTATAAACTAAACTATAAACTAAACTAAACTAAACTAAACTAAAATATTATTAACTATAAACTAAACTAAACTAAACTTAACTATAAACTAAATTAAACTAAACTATAAATAAATTAAACAAACTAAACTAATCTAAACTAAACTAAACTTAACTATAAACTAAACTGTAACCTAAACTATAAACTAAACTAAACTATAAGCCAAATTAAACTAAAATATAAAACCTTCCTAACCTAACATAACCTAACCTAACCTCACCTAAACTAAACTAAACTAAACTAAACTAAACTAGACAAAACTAAACTAAGCTACACTAAACTAAACATAACTTTACTAAATGAAACTATAGATTGAACTATAAACTAAACTAAATTAAACTATAAGATCAACTAAACTAAACAAAACTACACTATAAACTAAACTAAACTAAGTTAAACTAAACTAACTTAATCTAACATAACTTAACTTAAACTAAACTAAATTAAACTAAATTATAAACTAAACTATAATCTAAAATATACACTAAACGAAACTAAACTAAACTAAACTAAACTAAACTTAGCTAACCTAACCTAACTTAACCTAACCTAACCTAACTTAAACGAAACTAAACCATAAACTAAACTATAAACCAAATTAACCTAAACTATAGTATAAACTAAACTACACCAAACTAAACGAATATAACCTAAACTAACCTATCCTAAACTAATATACCCTAAACTAACCTAACCTAAACCAAACTAAACGAAACTAAACTGAACTAAATTATCTAACCTAACCTAACCTAACCTTACCTAACCTAAACTAAACTAAACATAAACTAAACTAATCTATTCACCAAACTAAAGTAAATAAAACTCAACAAACCTAACCTAACATAACCTAACCTAAAGTAAACTAAACTAACCTAACCTAAAATAAATTAAACTAAACTAAACTATACTAAACTATAAACAAAACTAAACTAAACTATAAACTAAACTAAACTAAACTAATCTAACCTAACCTAACCTAACATAACCTAAACTGAACGAAACTAAACTAAACTGAACTAACCTAACCAAACCTAACCTAATCTAACCAAAACTAAACTAAACTATAAGCTAAACTAATTTAAACTATAAATTAATCTATAAATTAAACTAAACTAAACTATAAACTAAACTAAACTAAATTAAACTAAACTAAACTAACCTAATCTAACCTAACCTAACCTAACCTAAATTAAACTGAACTAACCAAACCTAAACTAACCTAATGTAAACTAAACTAATATAAACTAAACTGAACCAAACTAAACTTTAAACTAAACTAAACTAAACAGTAAATAAAATATAAACTAAACTAAACTATGAACTAAACTAAACTAAACTAACCTAACTCAAACTAACCTAAACTAACCTAAAGTAAAGTAAACTAATCTAACCTAAACTAACCTAACCTAAACTAAACTAAACTAAACGAAACTAAACTAAACTAAATTATCTAACTTAACCTAACCCAACCTAACCTAACCTAAGCTAACCTAAACTGAACTAAACTAAACTAACATAACCTAACCTAAACTAAATTAAACTAAACTATAAACTAAACTAAAATAAACTAAACTCAACTAACCTACCCTAACCTAACCTAATCTAAGGTAGATTAAACTAACCTAACCTAAAATAAATTAAACTAAACTAAACTATAAACTAAAATAAGCTAAACTATAAACTAAACTAAACTAAACTAAACTAATCTAACCTAATCTAACCTAAACTAAACTAAACTAAACTAAACTAATCTAACCTAATCTAACCTAAACTAAACTAAACTAAACTAAACTATAAACTGAACTATAAAATAACCTAATTTAAACTATAAATTAATGTATAAACTAAACTACACTAAACTATGAAGTAAATTAAACTAATTTAAACTAAACTAAACTAAACTGTGAACTAAACTAAACTAAACTAAAGAAAACTAACCTAACCTAACCTAACCTAACTTAACTAAACAAAATAAACTAAACTATAAACTTAGCTAAAAACTAAACTAAACTAAACTGAACTAAACTAACCAAACCTAACCTAAATTAAACTAAACTAAACTAACTTAACCTAACCTAACCTAACCTAACCTGAACTAAACTAAACTGAACTAAACTAAATTAAACTAAACTAAACTATTCTATAAACAAAACTAAATTAAAAGAAACTAAACTAAACTAACTAAACCTAAACTAAAATAAACAAAGCGAAACTAAACTATAAACTAAACTAAACTATACACTATTAACTAAATTATCAATTAACTAAACTAAATTAAACTGAACGAAACGAAACTAAACTAACCTAACCTAACCTAACCTAAACTAAACTAAACTAACCTAACCTAACATAAACTAAACTAAACGAAACTAAACGGAGCTAAACTAAACTAAACTAAATTAAAGTAAACTAAACTATAAATTAAACTAACTATAAACTAAACTAAACAAAACTAAACTATCCTAACCTAACCTAACTTAACCTAACATAACATAAATTAACTAAATTAACCTAACCTAACTTAACATAAACGAAATTAAACTAAACGAAATAAATCTAAACTATAAAATAAACTATAAACTAAACTAAACTATAAACTAAACTATAAACTAAACTATACTAAATTAAACTAACCTAGCCAAACCTAACCTAACCTAAAGTAAATTAAACTAAACTAAACTAACTTAACATAACCTAACCTAATCTAACCTAAACTAAACTAAACTAAACTATAAACTGAACTATAAACTAAACTAATTTAAACTATAAACTAATGTATAAATTTTACTACACTAAACTATAAAGTAAACTAAACTCAATTAAACTAAACTAACCTAAACTGAACTAAACTAAACTAGCATAACCTAACCTAACCTAAAGTAAATTAAACTAAACTAAACTAACTTAACATAACCTAACCTAATCTAACCTAAACTAAACTAAACTAAACTATAAACTGAACTATAAACTAAACTAATTTAAACTATAAATTAATGTATAAACTAAACTACACTAAACTATAAAGTAAACTAAACTCAATTAAACTAAACTAAACTAAACTAACTTAACCTAACCTAACCTAACCTAAACTAAACTCAACTAAATTAAATTAAACTAAACTAATATATAAACAAAACTAAATTAAACTAAACTAAACTAACCTAACCTAACCAAACATAACCTAACCTAAACTAAACTATACTACTATAAGTATAAACAAAACTAAACTAAACCAAGCTAAATTAAACTAAACTAACCTAACCTAACCTAACTTAACTAAACCAAACTAAACGAAACTAAACCTTAAACTAAACTAAACTATAAATTAACTAAACTATAAACTGAAATAAACTAAACTAAACTAAACTATCCTGACCTAACCTAATTTAACCTAACCTAACATAAATTAACTAAACTAACCTAACCTAACTTAACATAAACTAAACTAAACTAAACTAAACTATAAACTAAACTAAACTAAATTAAAATAAACTAGACTAACCTCACCTAACTTAACATTACCTTGGCTAATCTAAATTAAAGTAAACTAAACTAACCTAACTTAACATAAACTAACCTAAACTAAACTAAACTATACTAATCTATAGACTAAACTAAAGTAAACTAAACTAAACTAAACTAAACTGACTTAACCTAAACTACCCTAAACTAAACTAAACTAAACTATACTAAACTAAAAAAAATAAACTTAACTAATCAAAACTAAAATAAATTAAACTATAAACAAAACTATAAACTCAACTACACTATAAACTTAACTAAACTAAACCTAACTAAACCAGACTAAGCTTACCTAACCTAACATAACAAAACCTATGCTAACCTAAACTAAAGTAAACGAAAGTAACCTTACCTCACCTAACCTAACCTAACCTAACATAAATTAAACTAAACAGACCTAACCTAAATTACCCTAAACTAAACTAAACTAAAGTAAACAAAACAAAACTAAACTAAATTAAACTATAATCTAAACTATAAACTGAACTAAAGTATAAACTAAAATAAACAAAACTAAACTAAACTAACTAACCGAACGTAAACTAACTTAACCTAACCTAGAATAAACTAAACTAATCTAACCTAACCTAGCGTAACCTAACCTAAACTAAACTAATATAAACTAAACTAAACTACAGACTAAAATATAAACTAAACTTAACCTAACTATAAACTAAACTAAACTAAACGATACTAAACTAAACTATACTAACCTTACCTAACCTACCATAACCTAACCTAAACTAAATTAAACTAAACTAAACAAAACTAATCTTTCCTAAACTAAACAAAATAACTAAACTATAAACTTAACTATAAACTAAACTAAACTAAAAACTAAACTAAACTGAAAACTGAACTAAATTAAACTAGACTAAACCTTTCTAACCTAACCTAACCTAACCTAACCTAACCTAACCTAACTTAAAATAAACTAAACTAACCTAAACTAACCTAAACTAAACTAAACTAAACTATAAACTAAACTAAACTAAACTAAACTATAAATTAAACTAAACTATAAACTATCTATTAATTAAACTAAACTAAACTATAAACTAAACTAAATTTAGCTAACCTAAGCTAACCTAATCTAAGCTAACCTAACGTAAACGAAACTAAACCAAACTAACCTAAACCAAACAAAACTAAACTAAAATAAAATAAACTAAACCATAAACTAAACTAAACTATACTAAACTATAAACTAAAATAAACTAAACTATAAACTAAACTAAACTAAACTAATCTACCCTAACCTAACCTAGCCAACCTAAACTGAACTAAACTAAACTAAACTAAAATAATCTACTCTAACCTAACCTAATCTAACCTAAACTAAACTAAATTAAACTAAACGAAACTATAAACTGAACTATAAACTAAACTAATTTAAACTATAAATTAATGTATAAACTAAACTACACTAAACTATAAAGTAAACTAAACTCAATTAAACTAAACTAAACTAAACTAACTTAACCTAACCTAACCTAACCTAAACTAAACTCAACTAAATTAAATTAAACTAAACTAAACTAAACTATAAACAAAACTAAACTAAACTAAGGTAAATTAAACTAAACTAACCTAACCTAACCTAACCTAAACTAAACCAAACGAAACGAAACTAAAACTTAAACTAAATTAAACTATAAACTAAATTAAACTATAAACTGAAATAAAATAAACTAAACTAAACTAAACTATCCTAACCTAACCTAACTTAACCTAACCTAACATAAATTAACTAAACTAAACTAACCTAACTTAACATAAACTAAACTAAACTAAACGAAACTAAACTAAACTATAAACATAACTAAACTATAAACTAAACTAAACCTAACTAAAATGACCTAACCTAAAATACCCTAAACTAACCTAACCTAACATAAACAAAACTAAAGTAAACTAAACTGAGCTAAACTAAACTAAATTAACTAAATTAAACTAAATTAAACTATAAATTAAACTAACTATAAACTAAACTAAACAAACCTAAACTACCCTAACCTAACCTAACTTAACCTAACCTAACATAAATTAACTAAACTAACCTAACCTAACTTAACATAAACTAAACTAAACTAAACGAAACTAAACTAAACTATAAACTAAACTATAAACTAAACTAAACTAAAATAAACTAGACTAACCTTACCTAACTTAACATAACCTTGGCTAATCTAAATTGAAGTAAACTAAACTAACCTAACTTAACATAAACTAAGCTAAACTAAACTAAATTAAACTATACTAACCTATAAACTAAACTAAACTAAACTAAACTAAACTGACCTAACCTAAACAACCCTAAACACAATTAAACTAAACTTAACTAAACAAAACATAATTAACCTAACAATTCTAAACAAAATTAAACTATAAACTAAACTATAAACTCAACTAAACTATAAACTAAACTAAACTAATCTAAACTAACCTAACCTTTTTTAACCTAACGTATCCTAACTAAACTAAATTAAGCTAAATTAACCTAACCTAACCGAACGTAACCTAACCGAAACTAAACTAAACCTAACTAAACTTAACTATAGACTTAACTAAACTAAACTAAACCTAACTAAACTAGACTAACCTTACCTATTCTAACATAACGAAACCTAAGCTAACCTATACTAAAGTAAACGAAACTAACCTTACCTAACCTAAACTAACCTAACCTAAAATAAATTAAACTAAACAGACCTAACCTAAACTACCCTAAACTAAACTAAACTAAACTAAACTAAACAAAACAAAACTAAACTAAATTAAACTATAATCTAAAATATAAACTAAACTATAAAATAAAATAAACAAAACTAAACTAAACTAACTAACCTAACCTAACCTAACTTAACCTAACCTAACATAAACTAAACTAATCTAACCTAACCTAACGTAACCTAACCTAAATTAAACTAAACTACACTAAACTATAAACTAAACTATAAACTAAACTTAACCTAACTATAAACAAAACTAAACAATACTAAACTAAACTATACTTACCTTACCTAACCTAACATAACCTAACCTAAACTAAACTAAATTAAACTAAACTAATCAAAACTAACCTATCCATACCTAAACTAAAGTAAACAAAATAACTAATCTATAAACTTAACTATATACTAAACTAAACTAAACTATAAATAAACTATATACTAAACTATACTAAACTAAACTAACAACTAAACTAAACTAAAAACAAAACTAAACTGAAAACTAAACTAAACTAAACCTTTCTAAACTAACCTAACCGAAACTAAACTAAACTAACCTAACCTAACCTAAACTAAACAAAACTAAACTATAAACTAAACTAAATTTGGCTAACCTAAGCTAACCTAACCTAACCTAACCTAACCTAAACGAAACTAAACCAAACTAAACTAAACCAAACAAAAGTAAACTAAAATATAAATAAAATATAAACTAAACTATACTAAACCAAACTAACAACTAAACTAAACTAAAAACTAAACTAAACTGAAAACTAAACTAAAATAAACTAAACTAAACCTTTCTAACCTAACCTAACTTAACCTAACCTAACCTTAACTAAACTAAACTATAAACTCAACTAAACTATAAATTAATTCAACTCTAAACTAAACTAAACTAACCTAACCTAAACTAAACTAAACTGAACTAAACTAAATTAAACTAAACTAAACTAAACTAAAAACAAAACTAAATTAAACTAAACTAAACTAAACTAACCTAACCTAACCTAACCTAACGTAACCTTACATAACCTAACCTAAACTAAACTATACTAATTTAAAGTATAAACAAATCTAAACTAAACTAAGCTAAATTAAACTAAAATAACCTAATCTAACCCAACCTAAAATAAACTAAACTAAACGAAACTAAACCTTAAACTTAACTAAACTATAAACTAAACTAAACTATAAACTAAAATAAACCAAAATAAACTAGACTAACCTTACCTAACTTAACATAAACTTGGCTAATCTAAATTAAAGTAAACTAAACTAACCTAACTTAAGTTAAACTAACCTAAACTAATTTAAACTAAACTATACTAACCTATAAACTAAACTAAACTAAACTAAACTGATCTAACCTAAACTACCCTAAACTAAACTAAACTAAACTAAACTAAACAAAACAAAATTAACTAAACAAAACTAAACTAAATTAAACTATAAACTAAACTATAAACTCAACTAAACTATAAACTAAACTAAACTAAACTAAACTAACCTAACCTTTTCTAACCTAACCTAACCTAAACTAAACTAAACTAAGCTTAACTAACCTAACCTAACCGAACGTAACCTAACCGAAACTAAACTAAACTAAACTCAACTAAACTTAACTATAAACTTAACTAAACTAAACTAAACCTAACTAAACTAGACTAACCATACCTAACCTAACATAACGAAACCTAAGCTAACCTAAACTAAAGTAAACGAAACTAACCTTACCTAACGTAACCTAACCTAACCTAAAATAAATTAAACTAAACAGACCTAACCTAAACTACCCTAAACTAAACTAAACTAAAGTAAGATAAACAAAATTTAACTAAATTAAACTATAATCTAAACTATAAACTAAACTAAACTATAAACTAAAATAAACAAAACTAAACTAAACTAAACTAACCTTACCTAACTTAACCTAACCTAACATAAACTAAACTAATCTAACCTAACCTAACGTAACCTAACCTAAACTAAACTAAACTAAACTAAACAAAACTAACCTATCCTAGCCTAAACTAAACTAAACAAAATAACTAAACTAAAAACTAAACTAAACTGAAAACTAAACTAAAATAAACTAAACTAAACATTTCTAACCTAACCTAACTTAACCTAACCTAACCTTAACTAAACTAAACTATAAACTCAACTAAACTATAAACTAAACTATACTAAAATATAAACTAAACTAAACTAAGCTAACCTAAGCTAACCTAAACTAAGCTAACCTAACCTAAACTAAACTAAACCAATCAAAATTAAACTAAAATAAAACAAACTAAACCATAAACTAGACTATTAACTAAACTAAACTAAACTAAAGTATAAACTAAACTAAACTAAACTAACCTAACCCAAACTAACCTAACCTAAACTTAACTAATCTAACCTGAACAAACCTATCCTAAACTAAACTAATATAAACTAAACTAAACTATAAACTAAACTTAACCTAACTATAAACTAAACTAAACTAAACGATACTAAACTAAACTATACTAACCTTACCTAACCTAACATAACCTAACCTAAACTAAACTAAACAAAACTAACCTATTCTAAACTAAACAAAATAACTAAACTATAAACTTAACTATAAACTAAACTAAACTAAACTATAAATACAGTATATACTAAACTATACTAAACTAAACTAACAACTAAACTAAACTAAAAACTAAACTAAACTGAAAACTATACTAAATTAATCTAGACTAAAGCTTTCTAACCTAACCTAACCTAACCTAACCTAACCTAACCTAAACTAAACTAAACTAACCCAAACTAACCTAAACTAAACTAAACTAAACTATAAACTAAACTAAACTAAACTAAACTATAAACTAAACTAAACTATAAACTATCTATAAATTAAACTAAACTAAACTATAAACTAAACTAAATTTAGCTAACCTAAGCTAACCTAATCTAAGCTAACCTAACGTAAACGAAACTAAACGAAACTAACCTAAACCAAACAAAACTAAACTAAAATAAAATAAACTAAACCATAAACTATACTAAACTATACTAAACTATAAACTAAAATAAACTAAACTATATACTAAACTAAACTAATCTACCCTAACCTAACCTAACCTAACCTAAACTGAACTAAACTAAACTAAACTAAAATAACCTACTCTAACCTAACCTAATCTAACCTAAACTAAACTAAACTAAACTATAAACTGAACTATAAACTAAACTAATTTAAAATATAAATTAATGTATAAACTAAACTACACTAAACTATAAAGTAAACTAAACTCAATTAAACTAAACTAAACTAAAATAACCTAACCTAACCTAACCTAACCTAACTTAACCTAAATTAACTAAACAGAATAAACTAAACTAAACAAAACTAAACTAACCAAACCTAACCTAAACTAAACTAAACTAAACTAACCTAACCTAACATAACCTAAACTAAACTAAACTAAACTATAAACTAAACTATAAACTAAACTAAAATAAATAAACTAACCTAACCAAACCTAACCTAACCTAACCTAAATTAAACTAAACTAAAATAATTTAACATAAATTAACCTAACCTAAACTAAACGAAATTGAATAAACTAAATGAAATTAAGGTAAACTAAACTATAAACAAAACTAAATTAAACTAAACTAAACTAAACTAACCTAACCTAACCTAACCTAACCTTACCTAACCTAACCTAAACTAAACTATACTAATCTAAAGTATAAACAAAACTAAACTAAACTAAGCTAAATTAAACTAAACTAACCTAACCTAAACTAAACTAAACTAAACTAAACTAAACTAAACTGAGCTAAACTTAACTAAACTAAATTAAATTAAACTAAAGTAACTATAAATTAAACTAACTATAAACTAAACAAAACTAAACTATCCTAACCTAACGTAACTTAACCTAACCTAACATAAATTAACTAAACTCACCTAACATAACTTAACATAAACAAAACTAAACTAAACGAAATTAAACTAAACTATAAATTAACTATAAACTAAACTAAACTATAAACTAAACTAAACTAAAATAAACTAGACTAACCTTACATGACTTAACATAACCTTCGCTAATCTGATTTAAAGTGAAATAAACTGCCCTAACTTAACATAAACTAACCTAAACTAAACTAAACTAAAATACACTAACCTATAAACTAAACTAAACTAAACTAAACTGAGCTAAAATAAGCTAAACTAAACAAAACTAAATAAACTAAACTAAACTATAAATTAAACTAACTAAAAACTAAACTAAACAAAACTAAACTATCCTAACCTAACCTAACCTAAATAACCTAAACTAACATTAATTAACTAAACTAACCTAACATAACTTAACATAAACTAAACTAAACTAAACGAAACTAAACTAAATTATAAACTAAACTATAAACTAAACTAAACCATAAACTAAACTAAACTAAAATAAACTAGACTAACCTTACCTAACTTAATATAACCTTGGCTAATCTAAATTAAAGTAAACTAAACTAACCTAACCTAACCTAAACTAAACTAAACGAAACTATACTATAAAGTAAACTAAACTATAAACTATTAACTAAACTATCAATTAACTAAACTAAACTAAACTGAACGAAACGAAACTAAACTAACCTAACCTAACATAACCTAACTAAAATTAACTAAACTAAACTAAACTGAGCTAAACAAAACTAAACTAAACTAAATTAAACTAAACTAAACTATACATTAAACTAACTATAAACTAAACTAAACAAAACTAAACTATCCTAACCTAACCTAACTTAACCTAACCTAACATAACTTAACATAAGCTAAACTAAACTAAACGAAATTAAACTAAAGTATAAACTAAACTATAAACTAAACTAAATTATAAACTAAACTAAACCAAACAAAACTAAACTAAACCATTAACTAAACTATTAACTAAGTTAAACTGAACTAAAGTATAAACTAAACTAAACTAAACTATAAACTAAAGTAAACTAAACTAAACCAAACAAAACTTACCTAACCTATCCTAACCTAACCTAACCTAACTTAACCTAAATTAACTAAACAAAATAAACTAAACTATAAACTTAACTATAAACTAAACTAAACTAAACTAAACCTACCAAACCTAACCTAACCTTTTCTAACCTAACCTAACCTAAACTAAACTAAAATAAGCTAAACTAACCTAACCTAACTGAACGTAACCTAACCGAAACTAAACTAAACTAAACTAAACTAAACTTAACTATAAACTAAACTAAACTAAACAAAACCTAACTAAACTAGACTAACCTTACCTAACCCAACATAACGAAACCTAAGCTAATCTATACTAAAGTAAACGAAACTAACCTTACCTAACCAAACCTAACCTAACCTAAAATAAATTAAACTAAACAGACCTAACCTAAACTACCCAAAACTAAACTAAACGAAACGAAACAAAACAAAACTAAACTAAATTAAACTATAATCTAAACTATAAACTAAACTATAAACTAAAATAAACAAAACTAAACTAAAATAACTAACCTAACCAAACCTAACTTAACCTAACCTAACATAAACTAAACTAAACTAACCAAACCTAACATAAACTAAACTAAACTAAACTAACCTAACCTAACATAACCTAAACTAATCTAAACTAAACTATAAATTAAACTAAAACAAAAAAACTAACCTAACCAAACCTAACCTAACCTAACCTAAATTAAACCAAACTAAACTAATTTAACCTAACCTAACCTAACCTAACCTAAACTAAACTGAACTAAACCAAACTAAACTATAAACAAAACTAAATTAAACTAAACTAAATTAAACTAACCTAACCTAACCTTACGTAACCTAAGCTAAACTAAACTATACTAATCTAAAGTATAAACAAAACTAAACTAAACTAAGCTAAATTAAACTAAACTAACCTAACCTAACCTAACCTAAACTAAACTAAACTAAACGAAACTAAACTATAAACTAAACTAAACTATAAACTGTTAACTAAACTATCAATTACCTAAACTAAACCAAACTGAACGAAACGAAACTAAACTAAACTAACCTAACATAACCTAAACTACACTAAACTAACCTAACCTAACCTAACCTAACATAAACAAAACGAAACTAAACTAAACTGAGCTAAACTAAGCTAAATTAAACAAAACTAAATTAAACTAAACTAAACTATAAATTAAACTAACTAAAAACTAAACTAAACAAAACTAAACTATCCTAACCTAACCTAACCTAACTTAACCTAAACTAACATTAAATAACTAAACTAACCTAACATAACTTAACATAAACTAAACTAAACTAAACGAAACTAAACTAAATTATAAACTAAACTATAAAATAAACTAAACCATAAACTAAACTAAACTAAAATAAACTAGACTAACCTTACCTAACTTAATATAACCTTGGCTAATCTAAATTAAAGTAAACTAAACTAACCTAACCTAAACTAAACTAAACGAAACTATACTATAAAGTAAACTAAACTATAAACTATTAACTAAACTATCAATTAACTAAACTAAACTAAACTGAACGAAACGAAACTAAACTAACCTAACCTAACATAACCTAACTAAAATTAACTAAACTAAACTAAACTGAGCTGAACAAAACTAAACTAAACTAAATTAAACTAAACTAAACTATACATTAAACTAACTATAAACTAAACTAAACAAAAATAAACTATCCTAACCTAACCTAACTTAACCTAACCTAACATAACTTAACATAAACTAAACTAAACTAAACGAAATTAAACTAAAGTATAAACTAAACTATAAACTAAACTAAATTATAAACTAAACTAAACCAAACAAAACTAAACTAAACCATTAACCAAACTATTAACTAAGTTAAAATGAACTAAAGTATAAACTAAACTAAACTATGAACTAAAGTAAACTAAACTAAACCAAACAAAACTTACATAACCTATCCTAACCTAACCTAACCTAACTTAACCTAAATTAACTAAACAAAATAAACTAAACTATAAACTTAACTATAAACTAAACTAAACTAAACTAAACCTACCAAACCTAACCTAACCTTTTCTAACCTAACCTAACCTAAACTAAACTAAAATAAGCTAAACTAACCTAACCTAAATGAACGTAACCTAACCGAAACTAAACTAAACTAAACTAAAATTAACTATAAACTAAACTAAACTAAACTAAACCTAACTAAACTAGAGTAACCTTACCTAACCCAACATAACGAAACCTAAGCTAATCTATACTAAAGTAAACGAAACTAACCTTACCTAACCAAACCTAACCTAACCTAAAAGAAATTAAACTAAACAGACCTAACCTAAGCTACCCAAAACTAAACTAAACTAAACGAAACAAAACAAAACTAAACTAAATTAAATTATAATCTAAACTATAAACTAAACTATAAACTAAAATAAACAAAACTAAACTAAAATAACTAACCTAACCAAACCTAACTTAACCTAACCTAACATAAACTAAACTAAACTAACCAAACCTAACCTAAACTAAACTAAACTAAACTAACCTAACCTAACATAACCTAAACTAATCTAAACTAAACTATAAATTAAACTAAAACAAAAAAACTAACCTAACCAAACCTAACCTAACCTAACCTAAATTAAACCAAACTAAACTAACTTAACCTAACCTAACGTAACCTAACCTAAACTAAACTGAACTAAACTAAACTAAACTATAAACAAAACTAAATTAAACTAAACTAAACTAAACTAACCTAACCTAACCTAACCTTACGTAACCTAAGCTAAACTAAACTATACTAATCTAAAGTATAAACAAAACTAAACTAAACTAAGCTAAATTAAACTAAACTAACCTAACCTAACCTAACCTACCCTAAACTAAACTAAACTAAACGAAACTAAACTATAAACTAAACTAAACTATAAACTGTTAACTAAACTATCAATTAGCTAATCTAAACCAAACTGAACGAAACGAAACTAAACTAAACTAACCTAACATAACCTAAACTACACTAAACTAACCTAACCTAACCTAACATAACATAAACTAAAGTAAACTACAATAAATTCAGCTAAACTAAAATAAACTAAATTAAATTAAACTAAACTAAACTATAAATTAAAGTAACTATAAACTATACTAAACAAAACTAAACTATCCTAACCTAACTTAACCTAACCTAACATAAATTTATTAAACTAACCTAACCTAACTTAACATAAACTAAACTAAACTAAACGAAGTTAAAGTAAACTATAAACTAAACTATAAACATAACTAAACTATAAACTAAACTAAACCTAACTAAACTGACGTAACCTAAAATACCCTAAACTAACCTAACCTAACCTAACCTAACATAAACAAAACTAAAGTAAACTAAACTGAGCTAAACTAAACTAAACTAAATTAAACTAAATTAAACTATAAATTAAACTAACTATAAACTAAACTAAACAAACCTAAACTACCCTAACCTAACCTAACTTAACCTAACCTAACATAAATTAACTAAACTAACCTAACCTAACTTAACATAAACTAAACTAAACTAAACGAAACTAAACTAAACTATAAACTAAACTATAAACTAAACTAAACTAAACTAAAATAAACTAGACTAACCTTACCTAACTTAACATAACCTTGGCTAATCTAAATTGAAGTAAACTAAACTAACCTAACTTAACATAAACTAAGCTAAACTAAACTAAACTAAACTATACTAACCTATAAACTAAACTAATCTAAACTAAACTAAACTGACCTAACCTAAACAACCCTAAACACAATTAAACTAAACTTAACTAAACAAAACATAATTAACCTAACAATACTAAACAAAATTAAACTATAAACTAAACTAAACTAATCTAAACTAACCTAACCTTTTTTAACCTAACCTATCCTAACTAAACTAAATTAAGCTAAATTAACCTAACCTAACCGAACGTAACCTAAACGAAACTAAACTAAACCTAACTAAACTTAACTATTTAACTTAACTAAACTAAACTAAACCTAACTAAACTAGACTAACCTTACCTAACCTAACATAACGAAACCTATGCTAACCTAAATTAAAGTAAACGAAAGTAACCTTACCTAACCTAACCTAACCTAACCTAAAATAAATTAAACTAAACAGACCTAACCTAAACTACCCTAAACTAAACTTAACTAAAGTAAACAAAACAAAACTAAACTAAATTAAACTATAATCTAAACTATAAACTAAACTAAAGTATAAACTAAAATAAACAAAACTAAACTAAACTAACTAACCGAACGTAAACTAACTTAACCTAACCTAACATAAACTAAACTAATCTAACCTAACCTAGCGTAACCTAACCTAAACTAAACTAATCTAAACTAAACTAAACTACAAACTAAACTATAAACTAAACTTAACCTAACTATAAACTAAACTAAACTAAACGATACTAAACTAAACTATACTAACCTTACCTAACCTAACATACCCTAACCTAAACTAAACTAAACTAAACAAAACTAACCTATCCTAAACTAAACAAAATAACTAAACTATAAACTTAACTATAAACTAAACTAAACTATAAATAAACTATGTACTAAACTATACTAAACTAAACTAACAACTAAACTAAACTAAAAACTAAACTAAACTGAAAACTAAACTAAATTAAACTAAACTAAACCTTTCTAACCTAACCTAACCTAGCCTAACCTAACCTAAACTAAACTAAACTAACCTAAACTAACCTAAGCTAATCTAAACTAAACTATAAACTAAACTAAAATAAACTATAAACTAAACTAAACTATAAACTATCTATAAACTAAACTAAACTAAACAATAAACTAAACTAAATTTAGCTAACCTAAGCTAACCTAATCTAACCTAACCTAACGTAAACGAAACTAAACCAAACTAACCTAAACCAAAAAAAACTAAACTAAAATAAAATAAACTAAACCATAAACTAAACTAAACTAAACTAAACTAACTTGACCTAAACTAACCTAACCTAAACTAAACTAATCCAACCTAAACTAGCCTAACCTAAACTAAACTAAACTAAATTAATTATCTAACCTAACCTAACCTAACCTAACCCAACTTAACCTAAATTAACTAAACAAAATAAACTAAAAAATAAACCTAACTATAAACTAAACTAAACTAAACTAAACTAAACTAAACTAACCAAACCTAACCTAACCTTTTATAACCTAACCTAACCTAAACTAAACTAAACTAAGCTATACTAACCTAAACTAACCGAACGTAACCTAACCGAAACTAAACTAAACTAAACTAAACTTAACTATAGACTTAACTAAACTAAACTAAACCTAACTAAACTAGACTAACCTTACCTATTCTAACATAACGAAACCTAAGCTAACCTATACTAAAGTAAACGAAACTAACCTCACCTAACCTAAACTAACCTAACCTAAAATAAATTAAACTAAACAGACCTAACCTAAACTACCCTAAACTAAACTAAACTAAACTAAACAAAACAAAACTAAACTAAATTAAACTATAATCTAAACTATAAACTAAACTATAAAATAAAATAAAATAAACAAAACTAAACTAAACTAACTAACCTAACCTAACCTAACTTAACCTAACCTAACATAAACTAAACTAATCTAACCTAACCTAACGTAACCTAACCTAAATTAAACTAAACTAAACTACACTAAACTATAAACTAAACTATAAACTAAACTTAACCTAACTATAAACAAAACTAAACAATACTAAACTAAACTATACTTACCTTACCTAACCTAACATAACCTAACCTAAACTAAACTAAACTAAACTAAACTAATCAAAACTAACCTATCCTTACCTAAACTAAAGTAAACAAAATAACTAATCTATAAACTTAACTATATACTAAACTAAACTAAACTATAAATAAACTATATACTAAACTATACTAAACTAAACTAACAACTAAACTAAACTAAAAACAAAACTAAACTGAAAACTAAACTAAACTAAACCTTTCTAAACTAACCTAACCTAAACTAAACTAAACTAACCTAACCTAACCTAAACTAAACAAAACTAAACTATAAACTAAACTAAATTTGGCTAACCTAAGCTAACCTAACCTAACCTAACCTAACCTAAACGAAACTAAACCAAACTAAACTAAACCAAACAAAAGTAAACTAAAATATAAATAAAATATAAACTAAACTATACTAAACCAAACTAACAACTAAACTAAACTAAAAACTAAACTAAACTGAAAATTAAACTAAAATAAACTAAACTAAACCTTTGTAACCTAACCTAACTTAACCTAACCTAACCTTAACTAAACTAAACTATAAACTCAACTAAACTATAAACTAAATTCAACTCTAAACTAAACTAAACTAACCTAACCTAAACTAAACTAAACTGAACTAAACTAAATTAAACTAAACTAAACTAAACTAAAAACAAAACTAAATTAAACTAAACTAAACTAAACTAACCTAACCTAACCTAACGTAACCTTACATAACCTAACCTAAACTAAACTATACTAATTTAAAGTATAAACAAATCTAAACTAAACTAAGCTAAATTAAACTAAACTAACCTAATCTAACCCAACCTAAAATAAACTAAACTAAACGAAACTAAACCTTAAACTTAACTAAACTATAAACTAAACTAAACTATAAACTAAAATAAACCAAAATAAACTAGACTAACCTTACCTAACTTAACATAAACTTGGCTAATCTAAATTAAAGGTAACTAAACTAACCTAACTTAAGTTAAACTAACCTAAACTAATTTAAACTAAACTATACTAACCTATAAATTAAACTAAACTAAACTAAACTGATCTAACCTAAACTACCCTAAACTAAACTAAACTAAACTAAACTAAACTAAACAAAACAAAATTAACTAAACAAAATTAAACTAAATTAAACTATAAACTAAACTATAAACTCAACTAAACTATAAACTAAACTAAACTAAACTAAACTAACCTACCCTTTTCTAACCTAACCTAACCTAAACTAAACTAAACTAAGCTTAACTAACCTAACCTAACCGAACGTAACCTAACCGAAACTAAACTAAACTAAACTCAACTAAACTTAACTATAAACTTAACTAAACTAAACTAAACCTAACTAAACTAGACTAACCATACCTAACCTAACATAACGAAACCTAAGCTAACCTAAACTAAAGTAAACGAAACTAACCTTACCTAACGTAACCTAACCTAACCTAAAATAAATTAAACTAAACAGACCTAACCTAAACTACCCTAAACTAAACTAAACTAAAGTAAGATAAACAAAATTTAACTAAATTAAACTATAATCTAAACTATAAACTAAACTAAACTATAAACTAAAATAAACAAAACTAAACTAAACTAAACTAACCTTACCTAACTTAACCTAACCTAACATAAACTAAACTAATCTAACCTAACCTAACCTAACCTTACGTAACCTAACCTAAACTAAACTAAACTAAACTAAACTAAACTACAAACTAAACTATATACTAAACTTAACCTAACTATAAACCAAACTAAACTAAACTATACTAAACTAAACTATACTAACCTTACCTAACCTAACATAACCTAACCTAAACTAAACTAAACTAAACAAAACTAACCTATCCTAACCTAAACTAAACTAAACAAAATAACTAAACTAAAAACTAAACTAAAATGAAAACTAAACTAAAATAAACTAAATTAAACCTTTCTAACCTAACCTAACTTAACCTAACCTAACCTTAACTAAACTAAACTATAAACTCAACTAAACTATAAACTAAACTATACTAAAATATAAACTAAACTAAACTAAGCTAACCTAAGCTAACCTAAACTAAGCTAACCTAACCTAAACTAAACTAAACCAATCAAAATTAAACTAAAATAAAATAAACTAAACCATAAACTAGACTATTAACTAAACTAAACTAAACTAAAGTATAAACTAAACTAAACTAACCTAACCTAAACTAACCTAACCTAAACTTAACTAATCTAACCTGAACAAACCTAACCTAAACTAAACTAATCTAAACGAAACTAAACTAAACTAAATTATCTAACCTAACCTAACCTAACGTAACCTAAACTAAACTACACTAACACAACCTAACCAAAACTAAATTAAACTAAACTATAAACTAAACTAAACTATAAATTAAACTATAAAATAAAATAAATATACTAAACTCAACTAACCTAACCTATCCTAACCTAAGGAAAATTAAATTAACCTAACCTAAAATAAATTAAACTAAACTATACTAAACTATAAACTAAAATAAACTAAACTATAAATTAAACTAAACTAAACTAATCTCACCTAACCTAACGTAACCTAACCTAAATTGAACTAAACTAAACTAAACTAAACTAACCTAAACTAAACTAAACTAAACTAAACTATAAACTGAACTATTAACTAAACTAATTCAAACTATAAATTAATGTATAAACTAAACTACACTAAACTATAAACTAAACTAAACTAAATTAAACTAAACTAACCTAACCTAACCTAACCTAACCTAAACTAAACTGAACTAACCTAACCTAACTTAACCTAAAATAAACTAAACTAAACTAAACTGAAATATAAACTAAACTTTAAACTAAACTAAACTAAACTGTAAATAAACTATAAACTAAACTAAACTAAACTAAACTATGAACTAAACTAAACTAAACTAAACTAAACAAAGCTAACCTAACCTAACCTAACGTAACCTAATTTAATAAATTAACTCAACAAAATAAAATAAACTATAAACTTAACTATAAACTACACTAAACTAAACTAAACTAAACTAACCAAACCTAACCTAAACTAAACTAAACTAAACTAACCTAACCTAACATAACCTAAACTAAACTAAACTAAACTATAAACTAAACTAATATAAATAAACTAACCTAACCAAACCTAACCTAACCTAACCTAAATTAAACCAAACTAAACTAACTTAACCTAACCTATCCTAACCTAAATTAAACTGAACTAAACTAAACTAAACTAAACTATAAACAAAACTAAATTAAACAAAACTAAACTAAACTAACCTAACCTAACCTAACCTTACGTAACCTAACCTAAACTAAACTATACTAATCTAAAGTATAAACAAAACTAAACTAAACTAAGCTAAATTAAACTAAACTAACCTAACCTAACCTAACCTAAACTGAACTAAAGTAAACGAAACTAAACTATAAACTAAATTAAACTATAAACTGTTAACTAAACTATCAATTAACTAAACTAAACTAAACTGAACGAAACGAAACTAAACTAAACTAACCTAACATAACCTAAACTACACTAAACTAACCTAACATAACATAAACTAAACTAAACTACAATAAACTCAGCTAAACTAAACTAAACTAAATTAAATTAAACTAAACTAAACTATAAATTAAACTAACTATAAACTAAACTAAACAAAACTAAACTATTGTAACCTAACCTAACGTAACCTAACCTAACATAAATTAACTAAACTAACCTAACCTAACTTAACATAAACTAAACTAAACTAAACGAAGTTAAGGAAAACTATAAACTAAACTATAAACATAACTAAACTATAAACTAAACTAAACCTAACTAAACTGACCTAACCTAAAATACCCTAAACTAAACTAACCTAACCTAAAGTAACATAAACAAAACTAAAGTAAACTAAACTGAGCTAAACTAAACTAAACTAAACTAAATTAAAATAAACTAAACTATAAATTAAAATAACTATAAACTAAACTAAACAAAACTAAACTGCCCTAACCTAACCTAACTTAACCTAACCTAACATTAATTAACTAAACTAACCTAACCTAACTTAACATAAACTAAACTAAACTAAACGAAACTAAACTAAACTATAAACTAAACTATAAACTAAACTAAAATAAACTAGACTAACCTTACCTAACATAACATAACCTTGGCTAATCTAAATTGAAGTAAAGTAAACTAACGTAACTTAACATAAACTAAGCTAAACTAAACTAAACTAAACTATACTAACCAATAAACTAAACTAAACTAAACTAAACTAAACTGACCTAACCTAAACAACCCTAAACTAAATTAAACTAAACTTAATAAAACAAAACATAATTAACTTAACAATACTAAACAAAATTAAACTATAAACTAAACTATAAACTAAACTAAACTATAAACTAAACTAAACTAATCTAAACTAACCTAACCTTTTTTAACCTAACCTATCATAACTAAACTAAATTAAGATAAATTAACCTAACCTAACCGAACGTAACCTAACCGAAACTAAACTAAACTAAACTAAACTTAACTATAAACTTAACTAAACTAAACTAAACCTAACTAAACTAGACTAACCTTACCTAACCTAACATAACGAAACCTATGCTAACCTAAATTAAAGTAAACGAAAGTAACCTTACCTAACCTAACCTAACATAAAATAAATTAAACTAAACAGACCTAACCTAACCTACCCTAAACTAAACTAAACTAAAGTAAACAAAACAAAACTAAACTAAATTAAACTATAATCTAAACTATAAACTGATATAAAGTATAAACTAAAATAAACAAAACTAAACTAAACTAACTAACCGAACGTAAACTAACTTAACCTAACCTAACATAAACTAAACTAATCTAACCTAACCTAGCGTAATCTAACCTAAACTAAACTAATCTAAACTAAACTAAACTACAAACTAAACTATAAACTAAACTTAACCTAACTATAAACTAAACTAAACTAAACTATACTAACCTTACCTAACCTAACATAACCTAACAAAAAACTAAACTAAACTAAACTAAACAAAACTAACCTATCCTAAACTAAACAAAATAACTAAACTATAAACTTAACTATAAACTAAACTAAACTAAACTATAAATAAACTATATACTAAACTATACTAAACTAAACTAAACTAAAAACTAAACTAAACTGAAAACTAAACTAAATTAAACTAAACTAAACTTTTCTAACCTAACCTAACCTTACCTAACCTAACTTAAACTAAACTAAGCTAACCTAAACTAACCTAAACTAAACTAAACTAAACTACAAACAAAACTAAACTAAACTATAAACTATCTATAAACTAAACTAAACTAAACTATAAACTAAACTAAATTTAGCTAACCTAAGCTAACCTAATCTAACCTAACCTAACGTAAACGAAACTAAACATGACTAACCTAAACCAAACAAAACTAAACTAAAATAAAATAAACTAAACCATAAACTAAACTAAACTAAACTAACTTGACCTAAACTAACCTAACCTATACTAAACTAATCCAACCTAAACTAGCCTAACCTAAACTAAACTATAAACTAAACTAAAATAAATTAAACTCAACCACCCCACCTAACCTAACCTAATTTAAGGTAAATTAAACTAACCTAACCTAAAATAAATTAAACTAAAATAAACTAAACTATACTGAACTATAAACTAAAATAAACTAAACTATAAACTAAACTAAACTAATCTACCCTAACCTAACCTAACCTAACCTAAACTGAACTAAACTCAACTAAACTAAAATAAGCTAACCTAACCTAATCTAACCTAAACTAAACTAAACTATAAACTGAACTATAAACTAAAATAATTTAAACTATAAATTAATGTATAAACTAAACTACACAAAACTATAAAGTAAACTAAACTCAATTAAACTAAACTAAACTAAACTAACTTAACCTAACCTAACCTAACCTAAACTAAACTCAACTAAATTAAATTAAACTAAACTAAACTAAACTATAAACAAAACTAAATTAAACTAAACTAAACTAAATTAACCTAACCTAACCTAACATAACCTAACCTAAACTACACTATACTACTATAAGTATAAACAAAACTAAACTAAACTAAGCTCAATTAATCTAAACAAACCTAACCTAACCTAACCTAAACTAAACTAAACTAAACGAATCTAAACCTTAAACTAAACTAAACTATAAACTAAACTAAACAATAAACTGAAATAAACTAAACTAAACTAAACTAAACTAACCTAACCTAACCTAACTTAACCTAGCCCTACATAAACGAAACTAAACTATACTAACCTTACCTAACCTAACATAACCTAACCTAAACTAAACTAAACTAAACTAAACTTAATAAAACTAACCTAACCTAACCTATCCTAACCTAACCTAACGTAAACTAAACTAAACAAAACAAACTAAACTATAAACTTAACTATAAACTAAAATGAACTATATATAAACTATAAACTAAACAAAATTAAACTATAAACTAAGCTAAACTAAACTTAACTATACTAAATTAGACAAAACTAAACTAAGCTAAACTAAACTAAACTATAAACTAAACTATAAACTAAACTAAACTAAACTAAACTAAAATATTATTAACTATAAACTAAACTAAACTAAACTTAACTATAAACTAAATTAAACTAAACTATAAATAAATTAAACAAACTAAACTAATCTAAACTAAACTAAACTTAACTATAAACTAAACTGTAACCTAAACTATAAACTAAACTAAACTATAAGCCAAATTAAACTAAAATATAAAACCTTCCTAACCTAACATAACCTAACCTAACCTCACCTAAACTAAACTAAACTAAACTAAACTAAACTAGACAAAACTAAACTAAGCTACACTAAACTAAACATAACTTTACTAAATGAAACTATAGATTGAACTATAAACTAAACTAAATTAAACTATAAGATCAACTAAACTAAACAAAACTACACTATAAACTAAACTAAACTAAGTTAAACTAAACTAACTTAATCTAACATAACTTAACTTAAACTAAACTAAATTAAACTAAATTATAAACTAAACTATAATCTAAAATATACACTAAACGAAACTAAACTAAACTAAACTAAACTAAACTTAGCTAACCTAACCTAACTTAACCTAACCTAACCTAACTTAAACGAAACTAAACCATAAACTAAACTATAAACCAAATTAACCTAAACTATAGTATAAACTAAACTACACCAAACTAAACGAATATAACCTAAACTAACCTATCCTAAACTAATATACCCTAAACTAACCTAACCTAAACCAAACTAAACGAAACTAAACTGAACTAAATTATCTAACCTAACCTAACCTAACCTTACCTAACCTAAACTAAACTAAACATAAACTAAACTAATCTATTCACCAAACTAAAGTAAATAAAACTCAACAAACCTAACCTAACATAACCTAACCTAAAGTAAACTAAACTAACCTAACCTAAAATAAATTAAACTAAACTAAACTATACTAAACTATAAACAAAACTAAACTAAACTATAAACTAAACTAAACTAAACTAATCTAACCTAACCTAACCTAACATAACCTAAACTGAACGAAACTAAACTAAACTGAACTAACCTAACCAAACCTAACCTAATCTAACCAAAACTAAACTAAACTATAAGCTAAACTAATTTAAACTATAAATTAATCTATAAATTAAACTAAACTAAACTATAAACTAAACTAAACTAAATTAAACTAAACTAAACTAACCTAATCTAACCTAACCTAACCTAACCTAAATTAAACTGAACTAACCAAACCTAAACTAACCTAATGTAAACTAAACTAATATAAACTAAACTGAACCAAACTAAACTTTAAACTAAACTAAACTAAACAGTAAATAAAATATAAACTAAACTAAACTATGAACTAAACTAAACTAAACTAACCTAACTCAAACTAACCTAAACTAACCTAAAGTAAAGTAAACTAATCTAACCTAAACTAACCTAACCTAAACTAAACTAAACTAAACGAAACTAAACTAAACTAAATTATCTAACTTAACCTAACCCAACCTAACCTAACCTAAGCTAACCTAAACTGAACTAAACTAAACTAACATAACCTAACCTAAACTAAATTAAACTAAACTATAAACTAAACTAAAATAAACTAAACTCAACTAACCTACCCTAACCTAACCTAATCTAAGGTAGATTAAACTAACCTAACCTAAAATAAATTAAACTAAACTAAACTATAAACTAAAATAAGCTAAACTATAAACTAAACTAAACTAAACTAATCTAACCTAATCTAACCTAAACTAAACTAAACTAAACTAAACTAATCTAACCTAATCTAACCTAAACTAAACTAAACTAAACTAAACTATAAACTGAACTATAAAATAACCTAATTTAAACTATAAATTAATGTATAAACTAAACTACACTAAACTATAAAGTAAATTAAACTAATTTAAACTAAACTAAACTAAACTGTGAACTAAACTAAACTAAACTAAAGAAAACTAACCTAACCTAACCTAACCTAACTTAACTAAACAAAATAAACTAAACTATAAACTTAGCTAAAAACTAAACTAAACTAAACTGAACTAAACTAACCAAACCTAACCTAAATTAAACTAAACTAAACTAACTTAACCTAACCTAACCTAACCTAACCTGAACTAAACTAAACTGAACTAAACTAAATTAAACTAAACTAAACTATTCTATAAACAAAACTAAATTAAAAGAAACTAAACTAAACTAACTAAACCTAAACTAAAATAAACAAAGCGAAACTAAACTATAAACTAAACTAAACTATACACTATTAACTAAATTATCAATTAACTAAACTAAATTAAACTGAACGAAACGAAACTAAACTAACCTAACCTAACCTAACCTAAACTAAACTAAACTAACCTAACCTAACATAAACTAAACTAAACGAAACTAAACGGAGCTAAACTAAACTAAACTAAATTAAAGTAAACTAAACTATAAATTAAACTAACTATAAACTAAACTAAACAAAACTAAACTATCCTAACCTAACCTAACTTAACCTAACATAACATAAATTAACTAAATTAACCTAACCTAACTTAACATAAACTAAATTAAACTAAACGAAATAAATCTAAACTATAAAATAAACTATAAACTAAACTATAAACTAAACTATACTAAATTAAACTAACCTAGCCAAACCTAACCTAACCTAAAGTAAATTAAACTAAACTAAACTAACTTAACATAACCTAACCTAATCTAACCTAAACTAAACTAAACTAAACTATAAACTGAACTATAAACTAAACTAATTTAAACTATAAACTAATGTATAAATTTTACTACACTAAACTATAAAGTAAACTAAACTCAATTAAACTAAACTAACCTAAACTGAACTAAACTAAACTAGCATAACCTAACCTAAACTAAATTAAACTAAACTATAAACTAAACTAAAATAAACTAAACTCAACTAACCTACCCTAACCTAACCTAATCTAAGGTAAATTAAACTAACCTAACCTAAAATAAATTAAACTAAACTAAACTATAAACTAAAATAAGCTAAACTATAAACTAAACTAAACTAAACTAAACTAATCTAACCTAATCTAACCTAAACTAAACTAAACTAAACTAAACTAATCTAACCTAATCTAACCTAAACTAAACTAAACTAAACTAAACTATAAACTGAACTATAAAATAACCTAATTTAAACTATAAATTAATGTATAAACTAAACTACACTAAACTATAAAGTAAATTAAACTAATTTAAACTAAACTAAACTAAACTGTGAACTAAACTAAACTAAACTAAAGAAAACTAACCTAACCTAACCTAACTTAACTAAACAAAATAAACTAAACTATAAACTTAGCTAAAAACTAAACTAAACTAAACTGAACTAAACTAACCAAACCTAACCTAAATTAAACTAAACTAAACTAACTTAACCTAACCTAACCTAACCTAACCTAAACTAAACTAAACTGAACTAAACTAAATTAAACTAAACTAAACTATTCTATAAACAAAACTAAATTAAAAGAAACTAAACTAAACTAACTAAACCTAAACTAAACTAAACAAAGCGAAACTAAACTATAAACTAAACTAAACTATACACTATTAACTAAATTATCAATTAACTAAACTAAATTAAACTGAACGAAACGAAACTAAACTAACCTAACCTAACCTAACCTAAACTAAACTAAACTAACCTAACCTAACATAAACTAAACTAAACGAAACTAAACGGAGCTAAACTAAACTAAACTAAATTAAAGTAAACTAAACTATAAATTAAACTAACTATAAACTAAACTAAACAAAACTAAACTATCCTAACCTAACCTAACTTAACCTAACATAACATAAATTAACTAAATTAACCTAACCTAACTTAACATAAACTAAATTAAACTAAACGAAATAAAACTAAACTATAAAATAAACTATAAACTAAACTAAACTATAAACTAAACTATAAACTAAACTATACTAAAATAAACTAACCTAGCCAAACCTAACCTAACCTAAAGTAAATTAAACTAAACTAAACTAACTTAACATAACCTAACCTAATCTAACCTAAACTAAACTAAACTAAACTATAAACTGAACTATAAACTAAACTAATTTAAACTATAAATTAATGTATAAACTAAACTACACTAAACTATAAAGTAAACTAAACTCAATTAAACTAAACTAAACTAAACTAACTTAACCTAACCTAACCTAACCTAAACTAAACTCAACTAAATTAAATTAAACTAAACTAATATATAAACAAAACTAAATTAAACTAAACTAAACTAACCTAACCTAACCAAACATAACCTAACCTAAACTAAACTATACTACTATAAGTATAAACAAAACTAATCTAAACCAAGCTAAATTAAACTAAACTAACCTAACCTAACCTAACTTAACTAAACCAAACTAAACGAAACTAAACCTTAAACTAAACTAAACTATAAATTAACTAAACTATAAACTGAAATAAACTAAACTAAACTAAACTATCCTGACCTAACCTAACTTAACCTAACCTAACATAAATTAACTAAACTAACCTAACCTAACTTAACATAAACTAAACTAAACTAAACTAAACTATAAACTAAACTAAACTAAATTAAAATAAACTAGACTAACCTCACCTAACTTAACATTACCTTGGCTAATCTAAATTAAAGTAAACTAAACTAACCTAACTTAACATAAACTAACCTAAACTAAACTAAACTATACTAATCTATAGACTAAACTAAAGTAAACTAAACTAAACTAAACTAAACTGACTTAACCTAAACTACCCTAAACTAAACTAAACTATACTAAACTAAAAAAAACAAATTTAACTAATCAAAACTAAAATAAATTAAACTATAAACAAAACTATAAACTCAACTACACTATAAACTTAACTAAACTAAACCTAACTAAACCAGACTAAGCTTACCTAACCTAACATAACAAAACCTATGCTAACCTAAACTAAAGTAAACGAAAGTAACCTTACCTCACCTAACCTAACCTAACCTAACATAAATTAAACTAAACAGACCTAACCTAAATTACCCTAAACTAAACTAAACTAAAGTAAACAAAACAAAACTAAACTAAATTAAACTATAATCTAAACTATAAACTGAACTAAAGTATAAACTAAAATAAACAAAACTAAACTAAACTAACTAACCGAACGTAAACTAACTTAACCTAACCTAGCATAAACTAAACTAATCTAACCTAACCTAGCGTAACCTAACCTAAACTAAACTAATATAAACTAAACTAAACTACAGACTAAAATATAAACTAAACTTAACCTAACTATAAACTAAACTAAACTAAACGATACTAAACTAAACTATACTAACCTTACCTAACCTACCATAACCTAACCTAAACTAAATTAAACTAAACTAAACAAAACTAACCTATCCTAAACTAAACAAAATAACTAAACAATAAACTTAACTATAAACCAAACTAAACTAAAAACTAAACTAAACTGAAAACTGAACTAAATTAAACTAGACTAAACCTTTCTAACCTAACCTAACCTAACCTAACCTAACCTAACTTAAAATAAACTAAACTAACCTAAACTAACCTAAACTAAACTAAACTAAACTATAAACTAAACTAAACTAAACTAAACTATAAACTAAACTAAACTATAAACTATCTATAAATTAAACTAAACTAAACTATAAACTAAACTAAATTTAGCTAACCTAAGCTAACCTAATCTAAGCTAACCTAACGTAAACGAAACTAAACCAAACTAACCTAAACCAAACAAAACTAAACTAAAATAAAATAAACTAAACCATATACTAAACTAAACTATACTAAACTATAAACTAAAATAAACTAAACTATAAACTAAACTAAACTAAAATAATCTACCCTAACCTAACCTAGCCTAACCTAAACTGAACTAAACTAAACTAAACGAAACTATAAACTGAACTATAAACTAAACTAATTTAAACTATAAATTAATGTATAAACTAAACTACACTAAACTATAAAGTAAACTAAACTCAATTAAACTAAACTAAACTAAACTAACTTAACCTAACCTAACCTAACCTAAACTAAACTCAACTAAATTAAATTAAACTAAACTAAACTAAACTATAAACAAAACTAAATTAAACTAAGCTAAACTAAACTAACCTAACCTAACCTAACATAACCTAACCTAAACTAAACTATACTACTATAAGTATAAACAAAACTAAACTAAACTAAGCTAAATTAAACTAAACTAACCTAACCTAACCTAACCTAAACTAAACCAAACTAAACGAAACTAAAACTTAAACTAAATTAAACTATAAACTAAACTAAACTATAAACTGAAATAAAATAAACTAAACTAAACTAAACTATCCTAACCTAACCTAACTTAACCTAACCTAACATAAATTAACTAAACTAAACTAACCTAACTTAACATAAACTAAACTAAACTAAACGAAACTAAACTAAACTATAAACTAAACTAAACTATAAACTAAACTAAACTAAATTAAAATAAACTAGACTAACCTCACCTAACTTAACATAACATGGCTAATCTAAATTAAAGTAAACTAAACTAACCTAACTTAACATAAATTAACCTAAACTAAACTATACTAATCTATAGACTAAACTAAAGTAAACTAAACTAAACTAAACTAAACTAAACTAAATTATACTAAACTAAAAAAAACAAAATTAACTAAACAAAACTAAAATAAATTAAACTATAAACAAAACTATAAACTCAACTACACTATAAACTTAACTAAACTAACCTAACCTTTCCTAACCTAATCTAACCTAACCTAGCCTAACCTAACCTAAATTAAACTAAACTAAACAGACCTAACCTAAACTACCCTAAACTAAACTAAACTAAACAAAACCAAACAAAACAAAACTAAACTAAATTAAACTATAAACTAAACTATAAACTAAAATAACAATAAACTAAACTAAACTATAAACTAAAACAAACTAAACTAAACTAAACTAAACTAACCTAACCTAACCTAACTTAACCTAACCTAACATAAACTAAACTAAACTAACCTAACCTAACGTAACGTAACCTAAACTAAACTAAACTAAACTAAACTAAACTACAAACTAAACTATAAACTAAACTTAACTAAACTATAAACTAAACTAATCCATACTAAACTAAACTATACTAACCTTAGCTAACCTAACATAACTTTACCTAAACGAAACTAAATTAAACTAAACAAAACTAACCTAACCTAACCTAACCTAAACTAAATAAAATCAACTAAACTATAAGATTAACTTTAAACTAAACTAAACTAAACTATAAATAAACTATAAACTAAACAAAATGAAACTGTAAACTAAGCTAAACTAAACTAGACAAAACTAAAATAAGGTAAACTAAACTAAACTTAACTACAAACTAAACTATGAACTAAACTGTAAACTAAACTATTAACTAAAATAACTCAACTATAAGCCTAATTAAACTAAAATAAACCAAACCATCCTAACCTAACCTAACCTAAACTAAACTAAAATAAACTAAACTAGACAAAACTAAACTAAACTAACTTAATCTAACCTAACCTAAACTAAACTAAACGAAACTAAACTAAACTATAAACAAAACTAAATTAAAATAAACTAAACTAAATTAACCTGAACTAAACTAAACGAAACTAAACTATAAACTAAACTAAACTATTCACTATTAACTAAACTATCAATTAACTAAAAAAACTGAAGGAAACGAAACTAAAATAACCTAACCTAACCTAACCTAAACTAAACTAAACTAACCTAACCTAAACTAAGATAAACTAAACTAAACAAAACTAAACTGAGCTAAACTAAACTAAACTAAACTAAATTAAACTAAACTAAAGTATAAATTAAACTAACTATAAACTAAACTAAACAAAACTAAAATATCCTAACCTAACCTAACTTAACCTAACCTAACATAAATTAACTAAACTAACCTAACCTAACTTAACATAAACTAAACTAAACTAAACGATATTAAACTAAACTATAAACTAAACTATAAACTAATCTAAACTATAAACTAAACTATAAACTAAACTATACTAAAATAAACTAACCTAACCAAACCTACCCTAACCTAACCTAAATAAACTAAACTAAACTAACTTAACCTAACATAGCCTAACCTAGCCTAAACCAAACTGAACTAAACTAAATTAAACTAAACAAAAGTAAACTATAAACAAAACTAAATTAAACTAAACTAAACTAAACTAACCTAACCTAAACTAAACTAAACTGAACTAAACTAAATTAAACTAAACTAAACTAAACTAAAAACTAAAGTAAATTAAACTAAACTAAACTAAACTAACCTAACCTAACCTAATCTTACATAACCTAACCTAAACTAAACTATACTAATTTAAAGTATAAACAAAACTAAACTAAACTAAGCTAAAATAAACTAAACTAAGCGAAACTAAACCTTAAACTTAACTAAACTATAAACTAAACTAAACTATAAACTAAACTAAACTAAAAATAAATTATATACTAAACTATACTAAATTAAACTAACAACTAACCTAAAAAATAAACTAAACTGAAAACTAAACTAAACTAAACTAAACTAAACCATTCTAAACGAACCTAACCTAAACTAAACTAAACTAACCTAACCTAACTCAAACTAAACTAAACTAAACTAAACTATAAACTAAACTAAACTAAACTATAAACTAAACTATAAACTAAACTAAACTATAAATTAACTAAATTTAGCTAACCTAAGCTAACCTAATCTAACCTAACCTAAACGAAACTAAACCAAACTAAACTAAACCAAACAAAACTAAACTAAATAAAGTAAACTAAACCATAAACTAAACTATTAACTAAACTAAACTAAATTAAAGTATAAAATAAACCTAACTAAACTAACCTAACACAAACTAAACTAAAATAACCTAAACTAACCTAACCTAACCTAAACTAAACTAAACGAAACTAAACTGAACTAAATTATCTAACCTAACCTAACCTAACCTAAACTAAACTAAAATAAACTAAACTCAAATAACCTAACCTAACCTAACCTAACTTAAGGTAAATAAACTAACCTAACATAAAATAAATTAAACTAAACTAAACTAAACTACATTAAACTATAAACTAAAGTAAACTAAACTATAAACTAAACTAAAATAAACTAATCCAACCTAACCTAACCTAACCTTAACTTAACTAAACTAAACTAAACTAACCTATCCTAACCTATTCTAATCTAACCTAAACTAAACTAAACTCAACTAAACTATAAACTGAACTATAAACTAAACTAAATTATAAATTAATGTATAAACTAAACTACACTAAACTATAAAGTAAACTAAACAAAAGAAATTAAACTAAAGTAAACTAACCTAACCTAACCTAACCTAAACTAAACTGAACTAACCTAACCTAACCTAACCTAACCTAACCTAAAATAAACTAAACTAAACTAAACTGAACTATAAACTAAACTTTAAACAAAACTAAACTGTAAATAAAATATAAACTAAATTAAACTCAACTATGAACTAACTAAACAAAACTAAATTAAACGAAACTAAACTAAACTATAAACTAAACTATAAACTAAACTAAACCAAAAACTACACTAAACTAAACTAAAATAAACTAGACTAACCTTACCTAACTTAATATAACCTTCGCTAATCTAAATTAAATTAAACTAAACTAACCTAACCTAACATAAACTAAACTAAACGAAACTATACTATAAAGTAAACTAAACTATAAACTATTAACTAAACTATCAATTAACTAAACTAAACTAAACTGAGCTAAACTAAACTAAACTAAATTAAACTAAACTAAACTATACATTAAACTAACTATAAACTAAACTAAACAAAACTAAACTATCCTAACCTAACCTAACTTAACCTAACCTAACATAACTTAACATAAACTAAACTAAACTAAACGAAATTAAACTAAAGGATAAACTAAACTATAAACTAAACTAAATTATAAACTAAACTAAACAAAACAAAACTAAACTAAACCATTAACTAAACTATTATCTAATTTAAACTGAACTAAAGTATAAACTAAACTAAACTAAACTATGAACTAAAGTAAAATAAACTAAACCAAACAAAACTAACCTTACCTAACCTAACCTAACCTAACCTAACCTAACCTAACTTAACCTAAATTAACTAAACAAAATAAACTAAACTATAAACATAATATAAACTAAACTAAACTAAACTAAACTAACCAAACCTAACCTAAACGAAAATAAATTAAACTAAACAGACCTAACCTAAACTACCCAAAACTAAACTAAACTAAACTAAACAACACAAAACTAAACTAAATTAAACTATAATCTAAACTATAAACTAAACTAAACTATAAACTAAAATAAACAAAATTAAACTAAAATAACTAACCTAATCAAACCTAACTTAACCTAACCTAACATAAACTAAACTAATCTAAACTAACCTAACGTAACCTAACATAAACTAAACTACACTAAACTAAATAAAACTACAAATTAAACTATAAACTAAACTAAACTAAACTATACAAAAATAAACTATACTAACCTTACCTAATCTAACATAACCTATCCTAAACTAAACTAAACTAAACAAAACTGACCTATCTTAACCTAAACTAAACTAAACAAAATAACTAAACTATAAACTTAACTATAAACTAAACTAAATTAAACTAAAAATAAACTATATACTACACTATACTAAACTAAACTAACAACTAAACTAAACTAAAAACTAAACTAAACTGAAAACTAAACTAAACTAAACTAAACTAAACCTTTCTAACCTAACCTAACCTAAACTAAACTAAACTAACCTAACCTAATCTAAACTAAACTAAACTAAATTATAAACTAAACTAAACTATAAACTAAACTAAACTTTAAACTAAACTATAAACTAAACTAAACTAAACTATAAACTAAACTAAATTTAGCTACCCTAAGCTAACCTAACCTAACCTAACCTAACCTAAACGAAACTAAAAGAAACTAAACTAAACCAAACAAAACTAAACTAAATAAAACTAACCTAACCTAACCTAACCTAACTTAACCTAAATTAACTACACATAATAACCTAAACTATAAACTGAACTATAAACTAAACTAAATTAAACTAAACTAACCAAACCTAACATAACGTTTCTAACCTAACTCAACCTAAACTAAACTAAACTAAGCTAAACTAACCTAACCTAACCGAACGTAACCTAACCGAAACTAAACTAAACTAAACTAAACTTAACTATAAACGTAACTAAACTAAACTAAACCTAACTAAACTAGAATAACCTTACCTAACCAAATATAACGAAACCTAAGCTAACCTATACTAAAGTAAACGAAACTAACCTAACCTAACCTAACCTAAACGAAACTAAACCAAACTAAACTAAACCAAACAAATTAACTAAAATAAAATAAACTAAACCATTAACTAAATTATTAACTATACTAAACTAAAGTATAAACTAAACTAAACTAAACTAAAATAACCTAACCTAACATAACTTAAAATGAACTAAACTAAACTAAACTAAAATAACCTAACCTAACATAACTTAAAATGAACTAAACTAAACTAAACTAAACTAACCTAACCTAACCTAATCTAACCAAAACTAAACTAAACTAAACTATAAACTAATCTATAAACTAAACTAAAATATACTAAACTCAACTAACCTAACCTAACCTAACCTAAGGTAAACTAAACTAACCTAACCTAAAATAAATTAAATTAAACTAACTTAAACTATACTAAATTATAAACTAAAATAAACTAAACTATAAACTAAACTAAACTAAACTAAACTATGCTAAATTATTAACTAAAATAAACTAAAATATAAACTAAACTAAACTAAACTAAACTAACCAAACCTACCCTAACCTAACCTAATCTAACCTAAACTAAACTAAACTATACTAAACAATACACTGAAATATTAACTAAACTAATTTAAACTATAAATTAATGTATAAACTAAACTACACAAAAGTATAAAGTAAACTAAACTCAATTAAACTAAACTAAACTAAACTAACTTAACCTAACCTAACCTAACCTAAACTAAACTCAACTAAATTAAATTAAACTAAACTAAACTAAACTATATACAAAACTAAATTAAACTAAACTAAACTAAATTAACCTAACCTAACCTAACATAACCTAACCTAAGCTACACTATACTACTATAAGTATAAACAAAACTAAACTAAACTAAGCTCAATTAATCTAAACAAACCTAACCTAACCTAACCTAAACTAAACTAAACTAAACGAAACTAAACCTTAAACTAAACTAAACTATAAACTAAACTAAACAATAAACTGAAATAAACTAAACTAAACTAAACTAAACTAACCTAACCTAACCTAACTTAACCTAACCCTACATAAACTAAACTAAACTAACCTAACCTTACGTAACCTAACTTAAACTAAACTAAACTAAACTACATACTAAACTATAAACTAAAATTAACTAAACTATAAACTAAACTAAACTATACTAAACTAAACTATACTAACCTTACCTAACCTAACATAACCTAACCTAAACTAAACTAAACTAAACTTAATAAAACTAACCTAACCTAACCTATCCTAACCTAACCTAACGTAAACTAAACTAAACAAAACAAACTAAACTATAAACTTAACTATAAACTAAAATGAACTATATATAAACTATAAACTAAACAAAATTAAACTATAAACTAAGCTAAACTAAACTTAACTATACTAAATTAGACAAAACTAAACCAAGCTAAACTAAACTAAACTATAAACTAAACTATAAACTAAACTAAACTAAACTAAACTAAGCTAAACTAAAGTAAACTAAAATATTATTAACTATAAACTAAACTAAACTAAACTTAACTATAAACTAAATTAAACTAAACTATAAATAAATTAAACAAACTAAACTAATCTAAACTAAACTAAACTTAACTATAAACTAAACTGTAACCTAAACTATAAACTAAACTAAACTATAAGCCAAATTAAACTAAAATATAAAACCTTCCTAACCTAACCTAACCTAACCTAACCTCACCTAAACTAAACTAAACTAAACTAAACTAGACAAAACTAAACTAAGCTACACTAAACTAAACATAACTTTACTAAATGAAACTATAGATTGAACTATAAACTAAACTAAATTAAACTATAAGATCAACTAAACTAAACAAAACTACACTATAAACTAAACTAAACTAAGTTAAACTAAACTAACTTAATCTAACATAACCTAACTTAAGCTAAACTAAATTAAACTAAATTATAAACTAAACTATAATCTAAAATATACACTAAACGAAACTAAACTAAACTAAACTAAACTAAACTTAGCTAACCTAACCTAACTTAACCTAACCTAACCTAACTTAAACGAAACTAAACCATAAACTAAACTATAAACCAAATTAACCTAAACTATAGTATAAACTAAACTACACCAAACTAAACGAATATAACCTAGACTAACCTATCCTAAACTAATATACCCTAAACTAACCTAACCTAAACCAAACTAAACGAAACTAAACTGAACTAAATTATCTAACCTAACCTAACCTAACCTTACCTAACCTAAACTAAACTAAACATAAACTAAACTAAACTATTCACCAAACTAAAGTAAATAAAACTCAACAAACCTAACCTAACATAACCTAACCTAAAGTAAACTAAACTAACCTAACCTAAAATAAATTAAACTAAACTAAACTATACTAAACTATAAACAAAACTAAACCAAACTATAAACTAAACTAAACTAAACTAATCTAACCTAACCTAACCTAACATAACCTAAACTGAACGAAACTAAACTAAACTGAACTAACCTAACCAAACCTAACCTAATCTAACCAAAACTAAACTAAACTATAAACTAAACTAATTTAAACTATAAATTAATCTATAAATTAAACTAAACTAAACTATAAACTAAACTAAACTAAATTAAACTAAACTAAACTAACCTAATCTAACCTAACCTAACCTAAATTAAACTGAACTAACCAAACCTAAACTAACCTAATGTAAACTAAACTAATATAAACTAAACTGAACCAAACTAAACTTTAAACTAAACTAAACTAAACAGTAAATAAAATATAAACTAAACTGAACTATGAACTAAACTAAACTAACCTAACTCAAACAAACCTAAACTAACCTAAAGTAAAGTAAACTAATCTAACCTAAACTAACCTAACTTAAACTAAACTAAACTAAACGAAACTAAACTAAACTAAATTATCTAACTTAACCTAACCTAACCTAACCTAACCTAACCTAACCTAAACTGAACTAAACTAAACTAACATAACTTAACCTAAACTAAATTAAACTAAACTATAAACTAAACTAAACTATAAACTAAACTAAAATAAACTAAACTCAACTAACCTACCCTAACCTAACCTAATCTAAGGTAAATTAAACTAACCTAACCTAAAATAAATTAAACTAAACTAAACTATAAACTAAAATAAGCTAAACTATAAACTAAACTAAACTAAACTAAACTAATCTAACCTAATCTAACCTAAACTAAACTAAACTAAACTAAACTAATCTAACCTAATCTAACCTAAACTAAACTAAACTAAACTAAACTATAAACTGAACTATAAAATAACCTAATTTAAACTATAAATTAATGTATAAACTAAACTACACTAAACTATAAAGTAAATTAAACTAATTTAAACTAAACTAAACTAAACTGTGAACTAAACTAAACTAAACTAAAGAAAACTAACCTAACCTAACCTAACCTAAATTAACTAAACAAAATAAACTAAACTATAAACTTAGCTAAAAACTAAACTAAACTAAACTGAACTAAACTAACCAAACCTAACCTAAATTAAACTAAACTAAACTAAACTAACTTAACCTAACCTAACCTAACCTAACCTAAACTAAACTAAACTGAACTAAACTAAATTAAACTAAACTAAACTATTCTATAAACAAAACTAAATTAAAAGAAACTAAACTAAACTAACTAAACCTAAACTAAACTAAACAAAGCGAAACTAAACTATAAACTAAACTAAACTATACACTATTAACTAAATTATCAATTAACTAAACTAAATTAAACTGAACGAAACGAAACTAAACTAACCTAACCTAACCTAACCTAAACTAAACTAAACTAACCTAACCTAACATAAACTAAACTAAACGAAACTAAACGGAGCTAAACTAAACTAAACCCAATTAAAGTAAACTAAACTATAAATTAATCTAACTATAAACTAAACTAAACAAAACTAAACTATCCTAACCTAACCTAACTTAACCTAACATAACATAAATTAACTAAATTAACCTAACCTAACTTAACATAAACTAAATTAAACTAAACGAAATAAAACTAAACTATAAAATAAACTATAAACTAAACTAAACTATAAACTAAACTATAAACTAAACTATACTAAAATAAACTAACCTAGCCAAACCTAACCTAACCTAATATAAATTAAACTAAACTAAACTAACTTAACATAACCTAACCTAATCTAACCTAAACTAAACTAAACTAAACTATAAACTGAACTATAAACTAAACTAATTTAAACTATAAATTAATGTATAAACTAAACTACACTAAACTATAAAGTAAACTAAACTCAATTAAACTAAACTAAACTAAACTAACTTAACCTAACCAAACATAACCTAACCTAAACTAAACTATACTACTATAAGTATAAACAAAACTAAACTAAACTAAGCTAAATTAAACTAAACTAACCTAACCTAACTTAACTAAACCAAACTAAACGAAACTAAACCTTAAACTAAACTAAACTATAAATTAACTAAACTATAAACTGAAATAAAATAAACTAAACTAAACTAAACTATCCTGACCTAACCTAACTTAACCTAACCTAACATAAATTAACTAAACTAACCTAACCTAACTTAACATAAAATAAACTAAACTAAACTAAACTATAAACTAAACTAAACTAAATTAAAATAAACTAGACTAACCTCACCTAACTTAACATTACCTTGGCTAATCTAAATTAAAGTAAACTAAACTAACCTAACTTAACATAAACTAAACTAAACTATACTAATCTATAGACTAAACTAAAGTAAACTAAACTAAACTAAACCAAACTGACTTAACCTAAACTACCCTAAACTAAACTAAACTAAACTATACTAAACTAAAAAAAACAAACTTAACTAATCAAAACTAAAATAAATTAAACTATAAACAAAACTATAAACTCAACTACACTATAAACTTAACTAAACTAAACCTAACTAAACTAGACTAACCTTACCTAACCTAACATAACGAAACCTATGCTAACCTAAACTAAAGTAAACGAAAGTAACCTTACCTCACCTAACCTAACCTAACCTAACATAAATTAAACTAAACAGACCTAACCTAAATTACCCTAAACTAAACTAAACTAAAGTAAACAAAACAAAACTAAACTAAATTAAACTATAATCTAAACTATAAACTAAACTAAAGTATAAACTAAAATAAACAAAACTAAACTAAACTAACTAACCGAACGTAAACTAACTTAACCTAACCTAGAATAAACTAAACTAATCTAACCTAACCTAGCGTAACCTAACCTAAACTAAACTAATATAAACTAAACTAAACTACAGACTAAAATATAAACTAAACTTAACCTAACTATAAACTAAACTAAACTAAACGATACTAAACTAAACTATACTAACCTTACCTAACCTACCATAACCTAACCTAAACTAAATTAAACTAAACTAAACAAAACTAATCTATCCTAAACTAAACAAAATAACTAAACTATAAACTTAACTATAAACTAAACTAAACTAAAAACTAAACTAAACTGAAAACTGAACTAAATTAAACTAGACTAAACCTTTCTAACCTAACCTAACCTAACCTAACCTAACCTAACCTAACTTAAAATAAACTAAACTAACCTAAACTAACCTAAACTAAACTAAACTAAACTATAAACTAAACTAAACTAAACTAAACTATAAATTAAACTAAACTATAAACTATCTATTAATTAAACTAAACTAAACTATAAACTAAACTAAATTTAGCTAACCTAAGCTAACCTAATCTAAGCTAACCTAACGTAAACGAAACTAAACCAAACTAACCTAAACCAAACAAAACTAAACTAAAATAAAATAAACTAAACCATAAACTAAACTAAACTATACTAAACTATAAACTAAAATAAACTAAACTATAAACTAAACTAAACTAAACTAATCTACCCTAACCTAACCTAGCCAACCTAAACTGAACTAAACTAAACTAAACTAAAATAATCTACTCTAACCTAACCTAATCTAACCTAAACTAAACTAAATTAAACTAAACGAAACTATAAACTGAACTATAAACTAAACTAATTTAAACTATAAATTAATGTATAAACTAAACTACACTAAACTATAAAGTAAACTAAACTCAAATAAACTAAACTAAACTAAACTAACTTAACCTAACCTAACCTAACCTAAACTAAACTCAACTAAATTAAATTAAACTAAACTAAACTAAACTATAAACAAAACTAAACTAAACTAAGCTAAATTAAACTAAACTAACCTAACCTAACCTAACCTAAACTAAACCAAACGAAACGAAACTAAAACTTAAACTAAATTAAACTATAAACTAAATTAAACTATAAACTGAAATAAAATAAACTAAACTAAACTAAACTATCCTAACCTAACCTAACTTAACCTAACCTAACATAAATTAACTAAACTAAACTAACCTAACTTAACATAAACTAAACTAAACTAAACGAAACTAAACTAAACTATAAACATAACTAAACTATAAACTAAACTAAACCTAACTAAAATGACCTAACCTAAAATACCCTAAACTAACCTAACCTAACCTAACATAAACAAAACTAAAGTAAACTAAACTGAGCTAAACTAAACTAAATTAACTAAATTAAACTAAATTAAACTATAAATTAAACTAACTATAAACTAAACTAAACAAACCTAAACTACCCTAACCTAACCTAACTTAACCTAACCTAACATAAATTAACTAAACTAACCTAACCTAACTTAACATAAACTAAACTAAACTAAACGAAACTAAACTAAACTATAAACTAAACTATAAACTAAACTAAACTAAACTAAAATAAACTAGACTAACCTTACCTAACTTAACATAACCTTGGCTAATCTAAATTGAAGTAAACTAAACTAACCTAACTTAACATAAACTAAGCTAAACTAAACTAAATTAAACTATACTAACCTATAAACTAAACTAAACTAAACTAAACTAAACTGACCTAACCTAAACAACCCTAAACACAATTAAACTAAACTTAACTAAACAAAACATAATTAACCTAACAATTCTAAACAAAATTAAACTATAAACTAAACTATAAACTCAACTAAACTATAAACTAAACTAAACTAATCTAAACTAACCTAACCTTTTTTAACCTAACCTATCCTAACTAAACTAAATTAAGCTAAATTAACCTAACCTAACCGAACGTAACCTAACCGAAACTAAACTAAACCTAACTAAACTTAACTATAAACTTAACTAAACTAAACTAAACCTAACTAAACTAGACTAACCTTACCTAACCTAACATAACGAAACCTATGCTAACCTAAATTAAAGTAAACGAAAGTAACCTTACCTAACCTAACCTAACCTAACCTAAAATAAATTAAACTAAACAGACCTAACCTAAACTACCCTAAACTAAACTAAACTAAAGTAAACAAAACAAAACTAAACTAAATTAAACTATAATCTAAACTATAAACTGAACTAAAGTATAAACTAAAATAAACAAAACTAAACTAAACTAACTAACCGAACGTAAACTAACTTAACCTAACCTAACATAAACTAAACTAATCTAACCTAACCTAGCGTAACCTAACCTAAACTAAACTAATCTAAACTAAACTAAACTACAAACTAAACTATAAACTAAACTTAACCTAACTATAAACTAAACTAAACTAAACGATACTAAACTACACTATACTAACCTTACCTAACCTAACATACCCTAACCTAAATTAAACTAAACTAAACAAAACTAACCTATCCTAAACTAAACAAAATAACTAAACTATAAACTTAACTATAAACTAAACTAAACTAAACTATAAATAAACTATGTACTAAACTATACTAAACTAAACTAACAACTAAACTAAACTAAAAACTAAACTAAACTGAAAACTAAACTAAATTAAACTAAACTAAACCTTTCTAACCTAACCTAACCTAGCCTAACCTATAATAAACTAAACTAAACTAACCTAAACTAACCTAAACTAATCTAAACTAAACTATAAACTAAACTAAAATAAACTATAAACTAAACTAAACTATAAATTATCTATAAACTAAACTAAACTAAACAATAAACTAAACTAAATTTAGCTAACCTAAGCTAACCTAATCTAACCTAACCTAACGTAAACGAAACTAAACCAAACTAACCTAAACCAAAAAAAACTAAACTAAAATAAAATAAACTAAACCATAAACTAAACTAAACTAAACTAAACTAACTTGACCTAAACTAACCTAACCTAAACTAAACTAATCCAACCTAAACTAGCCTAACCTAAACCAAACTAAACTAAATTAATTATCTAACCTAACCTAACCTAACCTAACCTAACCCAACTTAACCTAAATTAACTAAACAAAATAAACTAAACTATAAACCTAACTATAAACTAAACTAAACTAAACTAAACTAAACTAACCAAACCTAACCTAACCTTTTATAACATAACCTAACGTAAACTAAACTAAACTAAGCTATACTAACCTAAACTAACCGAACGTAACCTAACCGAAACTAAACTAAACTAAACTAAACTAAACTTAACTATAGACTTAACTAAACTAAACTAAACCTAACTAAACTAGACTAACCTTACCTATTCTAACATAACGAAACCTAAGCTAACCTATACTAAAGTAAACGAAACTAACCTTACCTAACCTAAACTAACCTAACCTAAAATAAATTAAACTAAACAGACCTAACCTAAACTACCCTAAACTAAACTAAACTAAACTAAACTAAACAAAACAAAACTAAACTAAATTAAACTATAATCTAAAATATAAACTAAACTATAAAATAAAATAAACAAAACTAAACTAAACTAACTAACCTAACCTAACCTAACTTAACCTAACCTAACATAAACTAAACTAATCTAACCTAACCTAACGTAACCTAACCTAAATTAAACTAAACTAAACTACACTAAACTATAAACTAAACTATAAACTAAACTTAACCTAACTATAAACAAAACTAAACAATACTAAACTAAACTATACTTACCTTACCTAACCTAACATAACCTAACCTAAACTAAACTAAATTAAACTAAACTAATCAAAACTAACCTATCCATACCTAAACTAAAGTAAACAAAATAACTAATCTATAAACTTAACTATATACTAAACTAAACTAAACTATAAATAAACTATATACTAAACTATACTAAACTAAACTAACAACTAAACTAAACTAAAAACAAAACTAAACTGAAAACTAAACTAAACTAAACCTTTCTAAACTAACCTAACCGAAACTAAACTAAACTAACCTAACCTAACCTAAACTAAACAAAACTAAACTATAAACTAAACTAAATTTGGCTAACCTAAGCTAACCTAACCTAACCTAACCTAACCTAAACGAAACTAAACCAAACTAAACTAAACCAAACAAAAGTAAACTAAAATATAAATAAAATATAAACTAAACTATACTAAACCAAACTAACAACTAAACTAAACTAAAAACTAAACTAAACTGAAAACTAAACTAAAATAAACTAAACTAAACCTTTCTAACCTAACCTAACTTAACCTAACCTAACCTTAACTAAACTAAACTATAAACTCAACTAAACTATAAATTAATTCAACTCTAAACTAAACTAAACTAACCTAACCTAAACTAAACTAAACTGAACTAAACTAAATTAAACTAAACTAAACTAAACTAAAAACAAAACTAAATTAAACTAAACTAAACTAAACTAACCTAACCTAACCTAACCTAACGTAACCTTACATAACCTAACCTAAACTAAACTATACTAATTTAAAGTATAAACAAATCTAAACTAAACTAAGCTAAATTAAACTAAAATAACCTAATCTAACCCAACCTAAAATAAACTAAACTAAACGAAACTAAACCTTAAACTTAACTAAACTATAAACTAAACTAAACTATAAACTAAAATAAACCAAAATAAACTAGACTAACCTTACCTAACTTAACATAAACTTGGCTAATCTAAATTAAAGTAAACTAAACTAACCTAACTTAAGTTAAACTAACCTAAACTAATTTAAACTAAACTATACTAACCTATAAACTAAACTAAACTAAACTAAACTGATCTAACCTAAACTACCCTAAACTAAACTAAACTAAACTAAACTAAACAAAACAAAATTAACTAAACAAAACTAAACTAAATTAAACTATAAACTAAACTATAAACTCAACTAAACTATAAACTAAACTAAACTAAACTAAACTAACCTAACCTTTTCTAACCTAACCTAACCTAACCTAAACTAAACTAAACTAAGCTTAACTAACCTAACCTAACCGAACGTAACCTAACCGAAACTAAACTAAACTAAACTCAACTAAACTTAACTATAAACTTAACTAAACTAAACTAAACCTAACTAAACTAGACTAACCATACCTAACCTAACATAACGAAACCTAAGCTAACCTAAACTAAAGTAAACGAAACTAACCTTACCTAACGTAACCTAACCTAACCTAAAATAAATTAAACTAAACAGACCTAACCTAAACTACCCTAAACTAAACTAAACTAAAGTAAGATAAACAAAATTTAACTAAATTAAACTATAATCTAAACTATAAACTAAACTAAACTATAAACTAAAATAAACAAAACTAAACTAAACTAAACTAACCTTACCTAACTTAACCTAACCTAACATAAACTAAACTAATCTAACCTAACCTAACGTAACCTAACCTAAACTAAACTAAACTAAACTAAACAAAACTAACCTATCCTAGCCTAAACTAAACTAAACAAAATAACTAAACTAAAAACTAAACTAAACTGAAAACTAAACTAAAATAAACTAAACTAAACATTTCTAACCTAACCTAACTTAACCTAACCTAACCTTAACTAAACTAAACTATAAACTCAACTAAACTATAAACTAAACTATACTAAAATATAAACTAAACTAAACTAAGCTAACCTAAGCTAACCTAAACTAAGCTAACCTAACCTAAACTAAACTAAACCAATCAAAATTAAACTAAAATAAAACAAACTAAACCATAAACTAGACTATTAACTAAACTAAACTAAACTAAAGTATAAACTAAACTAAACTAAACTAACCTAACCCAAACTAACCTAACCTAAACTTAACTAATCTAACCTGAACAAACCTATCCTAAACTAAACTAATATAAACTAAACTAAACTATAAACTAAACTTAACCTAACTATAAACTAAACTAAACTAAACGATACTAAACTAAACTATACTAACCTTACCTAACCTAACATAACCTAACCTAAACTAAACTAAACAAAACTAACCTATTCTAAACTAAACAAAATAACTAAACTATAAACTTAACTATAAACTAAACTAAACTAAACTATAAATACAGTATATACTAAACTATACTAAACTAAACTAACAACTAAACTAAACTAAAAACTAAACTAAACTGAAAACTATACTAAATTAATCTAGACTAAAGCTTTCTAACCTAACCTAACCTAACCTAACCTAACCTAACCTAAACTAAACTAAACTAACCCAAACTAACCTAAACTAAACTAAACTAAACTATAAACTAAACTAAACTAAACTAAACTATAAACTAAACTAAACTATAAACTATCTATAAATTAAACTAAACTAAACTATAAACTAAACTAAATTTAGCTAACCTAAGCTAACCTAATCTAAGCTAACCTAACGTAAACGAAACTAAACGAAACTAACCTAAACCAAACAAAACTAAACTAAAATAAAATAAACTAAACCATAATCTATACTCAACTATACTAAACTATAAACTAAAATAAACTAAACTATATACTAAACTAAACTAATCTACCCTAACCTAACCTAACCTAACCTAAACTGAACTAAACTAAACTAAACTAAAATAACCTACTCTAACCTAACCTAATCTAACCTAAACTAAACTAAACTAAACTATAAACTGAACTATAAACTAAACTAATTTAAAATATAAATTAATGTATAAACTAAACTACACTAAACTATAAAGTAAACTAAACTCAATTAAACTAAACTAAACTAAAATAACCTAACCTAACCTAACCTAACCTAACTTAACCTAAATTAACTAAACAGAATAAACTAAACTAAACAAAACTAAACTAACCAAACCTAACCTAAACTAAACTAAACTAAACTAACCTAACCTAACATAACCTAAACTAAACTAAACTAAACTATAAACTAAACTATAAACTAAACTAAAATAAATAAACTAACCTAACCAAACCTAACCTAACCTAACCTAAATTAAACTAAACTAAAAAAATTTAACATAAATTAACCTAACCTAAACTAAACGAAATTGAATAAACTAAATGAAATTAAGGTAAACTAAACTATAAACAAAACTAAATTAAACTAAACTAAACTAAACTAACCTAACCTAACCTAACCTAACCTTACCTAACCTAACCTAAACTAAACTATACTAATCTAAAGTATAAACAAAACTAAACTAAACTAAGCTAAATTAAACTAAACTAACCTAACCTAAACTAAACTAAACTAAACTAAACTAAACTAAACTGAGCTAAACTTAACTAAACTAAATTAAATTAAACTAAAGTAACTATAAATTAAACTAACTATAAACTAAACAAAACTAAACTATCCTAACCTAACGTAACTTAACCTAACCTAACATAAATTAACTAAACTCACCTAACATAACTTAACATAAACAAAACTAAACTAAACGAAATTAAACTAAACTATAAATTAACTATAAACTAAACTAAACTATAAACTAAACTAAACTAAAATAAACTAGACTAACCTTACATGACTTAACATAACCTTCGCTAATCTGATTTAAAGTGAAATAAACTGCCCTAACTTAACATAAACTAACCTAAACTAAACTAAACTAAAATACACTAACCTATAAACTAAACTAAACTAAACTAAACTGAGCTAAAATAAGCTAAACTAAACAAAACTAAATAAACTAAACTAAACTATAAATTAAACTAACTAAAAACTAAACTAAACAAAACTAAACTATCCTAACCTAACCTAACCTAAATAACCTAAACTAACATTAATTAACTAAACTAACCTAACATAACTTAACATAAACTAAACTAAACTAAACGAAACTAAACTAAATTATAAACTAAACTATAAACTAAACTAAACCATAAACTAAACTAAACTAAAATAAACTAGACTAACCTTACCTAACTTAATATAACCTTGGCTAATCTAAATTAAAGTAAACTAAACTAACCTAACCTAACCTAAACTAAACTAAACGAAACTATACTATAAAGTAAACTAAACTATAAATTATTAACTAAACTATCAATTAACTAAACTAAACTAAACTGAACGAAACGAAACTAAACTAACCTAACCTAACATAACCTAACTAAAATTAACTAAACTAAACTAAACTGAGCTAAACAAAACTAAATTAAACTAAATTAAACTAAACTAAACTATACATTAAACTAACTATAAACTAAACTAAACAAAAAACTAAACTATCCTAACCTAACCTAACTTAACCTAACCTAACATAACTTAACATAAGCTAAACTAAACTAAACGAAATTAAACTAAAGTATAAACTAAACTATAAACTAAACTAAATTATAAACTAAACTAAACCAAACAAAACTAAACTAAACCATTAACTAAACTATTAACTAAGTTAAACTGAACTAAAGTATAAACTAAACTAAACTAAACTATAAACTAAAGTAAACTAAACTAAACCAAACAAAACTTACCTAACCTATCCTAACCTAACCTAACCTAACTTAACCTAAATTAACTAAACAAAATAAACTAAACTATAAACTTAACTATAAACTAAACTAAACTAAACTAAACCTACCAAACCTAACCTAACCTTTTCTAACCTAACCTAACCTAAACTAAACTAAAATAAGCTAAACTAACCTAACCTAACTGAACGTAACCTAACCGAAACTAAACTAAACTAAACTAAACTAAACTTAACTATAAACTAAACTAAACTAAACAAAACCTAACTAAACTAGACTAACCTTACCTAACCCAACATAACGAAACCTAAGCTAATCTATACTAAAGTAAACGAAACTAACCTTACCTAACCAAACCTAACCTAACCTAAAATAAATTAAACTAAACAGACCTAACCTAAACTACCCAAAACTAAACTAAACGAAACGAAACAAAACAAAACTAAACTAAATTAAACTATAATCTAAACTATAAACTAAACTATAAACTAAAATAAACAAAACTAAACTAAAATAACTAACCTAACCAAACCTAACTTAACCTAACCTAACATAAACTAAACTAAACTAACCAAACCTAACATAAACTAAACTAAACTAAACTAACCTAACCTAACATAACATAAACTAATCTAAACTAAACTATAAATTAAACTAAAACAAAAAAACTAACCTAACCAAACCTAACCTAACCTAACCTAAATTAAACCAAACTAAACTAATTTAACCTAACCTAACCTAACCTAACCTAAACTAAACTGAACTAAACCAAACTAAACTATAAACAAAACTAAATTAAACTAAACTAAATTAAACTAACCTAACCTAACCTTACGTAACCTAAGCTAAACTAAACTATACTAATCTAAAGTATAAACAAAACTAAACTAAACTAAGCTAAATTAAACTAAACTAACCTAACCTAAACTAAACTAAACTAAACGAAACTAAACTATAAACTAAACTAAACTATAAACTGTTAACTAAACTATCAATTACCTAATCTAAACCAAACTGAACGAAACGAAACTAAACTAAACTAACCTAACATAACCTAAACTACACTAAACTAACCTAACCTAACCTAACATAACATAAACTAAAGTAAACTACAATAAATTCAGCTAAACTAAAATAAACTAAATTAAATTAAACTAAACTAAACTATAAATTAAACTAACTATAAACTAAACTAAACAAAACTAAACTATCCTAACCTAACTTAACTTAACCTAACCTAACATAAATTTATTAAACTAACCTAACCTAACTTAACATTAACTAAACTAAACTAAACGAAGTTAAAGTAAACTATAAACTAAACTATAAACATGACTAAACTATAAACTAAACTAAACCTAACTAAACTGACCTAACCTAAAATACCCTAAACTAACCTAACCTAACCTAACCTAACATAAACAAAACTAAAGTAAACTAAACTGAGCTAAACAAAACTAAACTAAACTAAATTAAACTAAATTAAACTATAAATTAAACTAACTATAAACTAAACTAAACAAACCTAAACTACCCTAACCTAACCTAACTTAACCTAACCTAACATAAATTAACTAAACTAACCTAACCTAACTTAACATAAACTAAACTAAACTAAACGAAACTAAACTAAACTATAAACTAAACTATAAACTAAACTAAACTAAACTAAAATAAACTAGACTAACCTTACCTAACTTAACATAACCTTGGCTAATCTAAATTGAAGTAAACTAAACTAACCTAACTTAACATAAACTAAGCTAAACTAAACTAAACTAAACTATACTAACCTATAAACTAAACTAAACTAAACTAAACTAAACTGACCTAACCTAAACAACCCTAAACACAATTAAACTAAACTTAACTAAACAAAACATAATTAACCTAACAATTCTAAACAAAATTAAACTATAAACTAAACTATAAACTCAACTAAACTATAAACTAAACTAAACTAATCTAAACTAACCTAACTTTTTTAACCTAACCTATCCTAACTAAACTAAATTAAGCTAAATTAACCTAACCTAACCGAACGTAACCTAACCGAAACTAAACTAAACCTAACTAAACTTAACTATAAACATAACTAAACTAAACTAAACCTAACTAAACTAGACTAACCTTACCTAACCTAACATAACGAAACCTATGCTAACCTAAATTAAAGTAAACGAAGTAACCTTACCTAACCTAACCTAACCTAACCTAAAATAAATTAAACTAAACAGACCTAACCTAAACTACCCTAAACTAAACTAAACTAAAGTAAACAAAACAAAACTAAACTAAATTAAACTATAATCTAAACTATAAACTGAACTAAAGTATAAACTAAAATAAACAAAACTAAACTAAACTAACTAACCGAACGTAAACTAACTTAACCTAACCTAACATAAACTAAACTAATCTAACCTAACCTAGCGTAACCTAACCTAAACTAAACTAATCTAAACTAAACTAAACTACAAACTAAACTATAAACTAAACTTAACCTAACTATAAACTAAACTAAACTAAACGATACTAAACTACACTATACTAACCTTACCTAACCTAACATACCCTAACCTAAATTAAACTAAACTAAACAAAACTAACCTATCCTAAACTAAACAAAATAACTAAACTATAAACTTAACTATAAACTAAACTAAACTAAACTATAAATAAACTATGTACTAAACTATACTAAACTAAACTAACAACTAAACTAAACTAAAAACTAAACTAAACTGAAAACTAAACTAAATTAAACTAAACTAAACCTTTCTAACCTAACCTAACCTAGCCTAACCTATAATAAACTAAACTAAACTAACCTAAACTAACCTAAACTAATCTAAACTAAACTATAAACTAAACTAAAATAAACTATAAACTAAACTAAACTATAAATTATCTATAAACTAAACTAAACTAAACAATAAACTAAACTAAATTTAGCTAACCTAAGCTAACCTAATCTAACCTAACCTAACGTAAACGAAACTAAACCAAACTAACCTAAACCAAAAAAAACTAAACTAAAATAAAATAAACTAAACCATAAACTAAACTAAACTAAACTAACTTGACCTAAACTAACCTAACCTAAACTAAACTAATCCAACCTAAACTAGCCTAACCTTAACCAAACTAAACTAAATTAATTATCTAACCTAACCTAACCTAACCTAACCCAACTTAACCTAAATTAACTAAACAAAATAAACTAAACTATAAACCTAACTATAAACTAAACTAAACTAAACTAAACTAAACTAACCAAACCTAACCTAACCTTTTATAACATAACCTAACCTAAACTAAACTAAACTAAGCTATACTAACCTAAACTAACCGAACGTAACCTAACCGAAACTAAACTAAACTAAACTAAACTAAACTTAACTATAGACTTAACTAAACTAAACTAAACCTAACTAAACTAGACTAACCTTACCTATTCTAACATAACGAAACCTAAGCTAACCTATACTAAAGTAAACGAAACTAACCTTACCTAACCTAAACTAACCTAACCTAAAATAAATTAAACTAAACAGACCTAACCTAAACTACCCTAAACTAAACTAAACTAAACTAAACAAAACAAAACTAAACTAAATTAAACTATAATCTAAACTATAAACTAAACTATAAAATAAAATAAAATAAACAAAACTAAACTAAACTAACTAACCTAACCTAACCTAACTTAACCTAACCTAACATAAACTAAACTAATCTAACCTAACCTAACGTAACCTAACCTAAATTAAACTAAACTAAACTACACTAAACTATAAACTAAACTATAAACTAAACTATAAACTAAACTTAACCTAACTATAAACAAAACTAAACAATACTAAACTAAACTATACTTACCTTACCTAACCTAACATAACCTAACCTAAACTAAACTAAACTAAACTAAACTAAACTAAACTAATCAAAAGTAACCTATCCTTACCTAAACTAAAGTAAACAAAATAACTAATCTATAAACTTAACTATATACTAAACTAAACTAAACTATAAATAAACTATATACTAAACTATACTAAACTAAACTAACAACTAAACTAAACTAAAAACAAAACTAAACTGAAAACTAAACTAAACTAAACCTTTCTAAACTAACCTAACCGAAACTAAACTAAACTAACCTAACCTAACCTAAACTAAACAAAACTAAACTATAAACTAAACTAAATTTGGCTAACCTAAGCTAACCTAACCTAACCTAACCTAACCTAAACGAAACTAAACCAAAGTAAACTAAACCAAACAAAAGTAAACTAAAATATAAATAAAATATAAACTAAACTATACTGAACCAAACTAACAACTAAACTAAACTAAAAACTAAACTAAACTGAAAACTAAACTAAAATAAACTAAACTAAACCTTTCTAACCTAACCTAACTTAACCTAACCTAACCTTAACTAAACTAAACTATAAACTCATCTAAACTATAAATTAATTCAACTCTAAACTAAACTAAACTAACCTAACCTAAACTAAACTAAACTGAACTAAACTAAATTAAACTAAACTAAACTAAACTAAAAACAAAACTAAATTAAACTAAACTAAACTAAACTAACCTAACCTAACCTAACTTAACCTAACCTAACATAACTTAACATAAGCTAAACTAAACTAAACGAAATTAAACTAAACTATAAACTAAACTATAAACTAAACTAAATTATAAACTAAACTAAACCAAACAAAACTAAACTAAACCATTAACTAAACTATTAACTAAGTTAAACTGAACTAAAGTATAAACTAAACTAAACTAAACTATAAACTAAAGTAAACTAAACTAAACCAAACAAAACTTACCTAACCTATCCTAACCTAACCTAACCTAACTTAACCTAAATTAACTAAACAAAATAAACTAAACTATAAACTTAACTATAAACTAAACTAAACTAAACTAAACCTACCAAACCTAACCTAACCTTTTCTAACCTAACCTAACCTAAACTAAACTAAAATAAGCTAAACTAACCTAACCTAACTGAACGTAACCTAACCGAAACTAAACTAAACTAAACTAAACTAAACTTAACTATAAACTAAACTAAACTAAACAAAACCTAACTAAACTAGACTAACCTTACCTAACCCAACATAACGAAACCTAAGCTAATCTATACTAAAGTAAACGAAACTAACCTTACCTAACCAAACCTAACCTAACCTAAAATAAATTAAACTAAACAGACCTAACCTAAACTACCCAAAACTAAACTAAACTAAACGAAACAAAACAAAACTAAACTAAATTAAACTATAATCTAAACTATAAACTAAACTATAAACTAAAATAAACAAAACTAAACTAAAATAACTAACCTAACCAAACCTAACTTAACCTAACCTAACATAAACTAAACTAAACTAACCAAACCTAACATAAACTAAACTAAACTAAACTAACCTAACCTAACATAACCTAAACTAATCTAAACTAAACTATAAATTAAACTAAAACAAAAAAACTAACCTAACCAAACCTAACCTAACCTAACCTAAATTAAACCAAACTAAACTAATTTAACCTAACCTAACCTAACCTAACCTAAACTAAACTGAACTAAACCAAACTAAACTATAAACAAAACTAAATTAAACTAAACTAAATTAAACTAACCTAACCTAACCTTACGTAACCTAAGCTAAACTAAACTATACTAATCTAAAGTATAAACAAAACTAAACTAAACTAAGCTAAATTAAACTAAACTAACCTAACCTAACCTAACCTAAACTAAACTAAACTAAACGAAACTAAACTATAAACTAAACTAAACTATAAACTGTTAACTAAACTATCAATTACCTAATCTAAACCAAACTGAACGAAACGAAACTAAACTAAACTAACCTAACATAACCTAAACTACACTAAACTAACCTAACCTAACCTAACATAACATAAACTAAAGTAAACTACAATAAATTCAGCTAAACTAAAATAAACTAAATTAAATTAAACTAAACTAAACTATAAATTAAACTAACTATAAACTAAACTAAACAAAACTAAACTATCCTAACCTAACTTAACTTAACCTAACCTAACATAAATTTATTAAACTAACCTAACCTAACTTAACATAAACTAAACTAAACTAAACGAAGTTAAAGTAAACTATAAACTAAACTATAAACATGACTAAACTATAAACTAAACTAAACCTAACTAAACTGACCTAACCTAAAATACCCTAAACTAACCTAACCTAACCTAACCTAACATAAACAAAACTAAAGTAAACTAAACTGAGCTAAACAAAACTAAACTAAACTAAATTAAACTAAATTAAACTATAAATTAAACTAACTATAAACTAAACTAAACAAACCTAAACTACCCTAACCTAACCTAACTTAACCTAACCTAACATAAATTAACTAAACTAACCTAACCTAACTTAACATAAACTAAACTAAACTAAACGAAACTAAACTAAACTATAAACTAAACTATAAACTAAACTAAACTAAACTAAAATAAACTAGACTAACCTTACCTAACTTAACATAACCTTGGCTAATCTAAATTGAAGTAAACTAAACTAACCTAACTTAACATAAACTAAGCTAAACTAAACTAAACTAAACTATACTAACCTATAAACTAAACTAAACTAAACTAAACTAAACTGACCTAACCTAAACAACCCTAAACACAATTAAACTAAACTTAACTAAACAAAACATAATTAACCTAACAATTCTAAACAAAATTAAACTATAAACTAAACTATAAACTCAACTAAACTATAAACTAAACTAAACTAATCTAAACTAACCTAACTTTTTTAACCTAACCTATCCTAACTAAACTAAATTAAGCTAAATTAACCTAACCTAACCGAACGTAACCTAACCGAAACTAAACTAAACCTAACTAAACTTAACTATAAACTTAACTAAACTAAACTAAACCTAACTAAACTAGACTAACCTTACCTAACCTAACATAACGAAACCTATGCTAACCTAAATTAAAGTAAACGAATTAACCTTACCTAACCTAACCTAACCTAACCTAAAATAAATTAAACTAAACAGACCTAACCTAAACTACCCTAAACTAAACTAAACTAAAGTAAACAAAACAAAACTAAACTAAATTAAACTATAATCTAAACTATAAACTGAACTAAAGTATAAACTAAAATAAACAAAACTAAACTAAACTAACTAACCGAACGTAAACTAACTTAACCTAACCTAACATAAACTAAACTAATCTAACCTAACCTAGCGTAACCTAACCTAATCTAAACTAATCTAAACTAAACTAAACTACAAACTAAACTATAAACTAAACTTAACCTAACTATAAACTAAACTAAACTAAACGATACTAAACTACACTATACTAACCTTACCTAACCTAACATACCCTAACCTAAATTAAACTAAACTAAACAAAACTAACCTATCCTAAACTAAACAAAATAACTAAACTATAAACTTAACTATAAACTAAACTAAACTAAACTATAAATAAACTATGTACTAAACTATACTAAACTAAACTAACAACTAAACTAAACTAAAAACTAAACTAAACTGAAAACTAAACTAAATTAAACTAAACTAAACCTTTCTAACCTAACCTAACCTAGCCTAACCTATAATAAACTAAACTAAACTAACCTAAACTAACCTAAACTAATCTAAACTAAACTATAAACTAAACTAAAATAAACTATAAACTAAACTAAACTATAAATTATCTATAAACTAAACTAAACTAAACAATAAACTAAACTAAATTTAGCTAACCTAAGCTAACCTAATCTAACCTAACCTAACGTAAACGAAACTAAACCAAACTAACCTAAACCAAAAAAAACTAAACTAAAATAAAATAAACTAAACCATAAACTAAACTAAACTAAACTAAACTAACTTGACCTAAACTAACCTAACCTAAACTAAACTAATCCAACCTAAACTAGCCTAACCTTAACCAAACTAAACTAAATTAATTATCTAACCTAACCTAACCTAACCTAACCTAACCTAACCCAACTTAACCTAAATTAACTAAACAAAATAAACTAAACTATAAACCTAACTATAAACTAAACTAAACTAAACTAAACTAAACTAACCAAACCTAACCTAACCTTTTATAACATAACCTAACCTAAACTAAACTAAACTAAGCTATACTAACCTAAACTAACCGAACGTAACCTAACCGAAACTAAACTAAACTAAACTAAACTAAACTTAACTATAGACTTAACTAAACTAAACTAAACCTAACTAAACTAGACTAACCTTACCTATTCTAACATAACGAAACCTAAGCTAACCTATACTAAAGTAAACGAAACTAACCTTACCTAACCTAAACTAACCTAACCTAAAATAAATTAAACTAAACAGACCTAACCTAAACTACCCTAAACTAAACTAAACTAAACTAAACAAAACAAAACTAAACTAAATTAAACTATAATCTAAACTATAAACTAAACTATAAAATAAAATAAAATAAACAAAACTAAACTAAACTAACTAACCTAACCTAACCTAACTTAACCTAACCTAACATAAACTAAACTAATCTAACCTAACCTAACGTAACCTAACCTAAATTAAACTAAACTAAACTACACTAAACTATAAACTAAACTATAAACTAAACTATAAACTAAACTTAACCTAACTATAAACAAAACTAAACAATACTAAACTAAACTATACTTACCTTACCTAACCTAACATAACCTAACCTAAACTAAACTAAACTAAACTAAACTAAACTAATCAAAAGTAACCTATCCTTACCTAAACTAAAGTAAACAAAATAACTAATCTATAAACTTAACTATATACTAAACTAAACTAAACTATAAATAAACTATATACTAAACTATACTAAACTAAACTAACAACTAAACTAAACTAAAAACAAAACTAAACTGAAAACTAAACTAAACTAAACCTTTCTAAACTAACCTAACCGAAACTAAACTAAACTAACCTAACCTAACCTAAACTAAACAAAACTAAACTATAAACTAAACTAAATTTGGCTAACCTAAGCTAACCTAACCTAACCTAACCTAACCTAAACGAAACTAAACCAAAGTAAACTAAACCAAACAAAAGTAAACTAAAATATAAATAAAATATAAACTAAACTATACTGAACCAAACTAACAACTAAACTAAACTAAAAACTAAACTAAACTGAAAACTAAACTAAAATAAACTAAACTAAACCTTTCTAACCTAACCTAACTTAACCTAACCTAACCTTAACTAAACTAAACTATAAACTCAACTAAACTATAAATTAATTCAACTCTAAACTAAACTAAACTAACCTAACCTAAACTAAACTAAACTGAACTAAACTAAATTAAACTAAACTAAACTAAACTAAAAACAAAACTAAATTAAACTAAACTAAACTAAACTAACTAACCTAACCTAACGTAACCTTACATAACCTAACCTAAACTAAACTATACTAATTTAAAGTATAAACAAATCTAAAATAAACTAAGCTAAATTAAACTAAACTAACCTAATCTAACCCAACCTAAAATAAACTAAACTAAACGAAACTAAACCTTAAACTTAACTAAACTATAAACTAAACTAAACTATAAACTAAAATAAACCAAAATAAACTAGACTAACCTTACCTAACTTAACATAAACTTGGCTAATCTAAATTAAAGTAAACTAAACTAACCTAACTTAAGTTAAACTAACCTAAACTAATTTAAACTAAACTATACTAACCTATAAACTAAACTAAACTAAACAAAACTGATCTAACCTAAACTACCCTAAACTAAACTAAACTAAACTAAACTAAACTAAATAAAACAAAATTAACTAAACAAAACTAAACTAAATTAAACTATAAACTAAACTATAAACTCAACTAAACTATAAACTAAACTAAACTAAACTAAACTAACCTAACCTTTTCTAACCTAACCTAACCTAAACTAAACTAAACTAAGCTTAACTAACCTAACCTAACCGAACGTAACCTAACCGAAACTAAACTAAACTAAACTCAACTAAACTTAACTATAAACTTAACTAAACTAAACTAAACCTAACTAAACTAGACTAACCATACCTAACCTAACATAACGAAACCTAAGCTAACCTAAACTAAAGTAAACGAAACTAACCTTACCTAACGTAACCTAACCTAACCTAAAATAAATTAAACTAAACAGACCTAACCTAAACTACCCTAAACTAAACTAAACTAAAGTAAGATAAACAAAATTTAACTAAATTAAACTATAATCTAAACTATAAACTAAACTAAACTATAAACTAAAATAAACAAAACTAAACTAAACTAAACTAACCTTACCTAACTTAACCTAACCTAACATAAACTAAACTAATCTAACCTAACCTAACGTAACCTAACCTAAACTAAACTAAACTAAACTAAACTAAACTACAAACTAAACTATATACTAAACTTAACCTAACTATAAACCAAACTAAACTAAACTATACTAAACTAAACTATACTAACCTTACCTAACCTAACATAACCTAACCTAAACTAAACTAAACTAAACAAAACTAACCTATCCTAGCCTAAACTAAACTAAACAAAATAACTAAACTAAAAACTAAACTAAACTGAAAACTAAACTAAAATAAACTAAACTAAACATTTCTAACCTAACCTAACTTAACCTAACCTAACCTTAACTAAACTAAACTATAAACTATACTAAAATATAAACTAAACTAAACTAAGCTAACCTAAGCTAACCTAAACTAAGCTAACCTAACCTAAACTAAACTAAACCAATCAAAATTAAACTAAAATAAAATAAACTAAACCATAAACTAGACTATTAACTAAACTAAACTAAACTAAAGTATAAACTAAACTAAACTAAACTAACCTAACCTAAACTAACCAAACCTAAACTTAACTATTCTAACCTGAACAAACCTAACCTAAACTAAACTAATCTAAACGAAACTAAACTAAACTAAATTATCTAACCTAACCTAACCTAACGTAACCTAAACTAAACTACACTAACACAACCTAACCAAAACTAAATTAAACTAAACTATAAACTAAACTAAAATATAAATTAAACTATAAAATAAAATAAATATACTAAACTCAACTAACCTAACCTATCCTAACCTAAGGAAAATTAAACTAACCTAACCTAAAATAAATTAAACTAAACTATACTAAACTATAAACTAAAATAAACTAAACTATAAATTAAACTAAACTAAACTAATCTCACCTAACCTAACGTAACCTAACCTAAATTGAACTAAACTAAACTAAACTAAACTAACCTAACCTAACCTAACCTAACCTAATCTAACCTAAACTAAACTAAACTAAACTATAAACTGAACTATTAACTAAACTAATTTATACTATAAATTAATGTATAAAATAAACTACACTAAACTATAAACTAAACTAAACTAAATTAAACTAAACTAACCTAACCTAACCTAACCTAACCTAAACTAAACTGAACTAACCTAACCTAACTTAACCTAAAATAAACTAAACTAAACTAAACTGAAATATAAACTAAACTTCAAACTAAACTAAACTAAACTGTAAATAAACTATAAACTAAACTAAACTAAACTAAACTATGAACTAAACTAAACTAAACTAAACTAAACAAAGCTAACCCAACCTAACCTAACCTAACCTAACTTAAATAAATTAACTCAACAAAATAAAATAAACTATAAACTTAACTATAAACTAAACTAATCTAAACTAAACTAAACTAACCAAACCTAACCTAAACGAAACTAAACTAAACTAACCTAACCTAACATAACCTAAACTAAACTAAACTAAACTATAAACTAAACTAATATAAATAAACTAACCTAACCAAACCTAACCTAACCTAACCTAAACTAAACTAAACTAAACTATAAACTGAACTATAAACAAAACTAATTTAAACTATAAATTAATGTATAAACTAAACTACACTAAACTATAAAGTAAACTAAACCCAATTAAACTAAACTAAACTAAACTAACTTAACCTAACCTAACCTAACCTAAACTAAACTCAACTAAATTAAATTAAACTAAACTAATATATAAACAAAACTAAATTAAACTAAACTAAACTAACCTAACCTAACCAAACATAACCTAACCTAAACTAAACTATACCACTATAAGTATAAACAAAACTAAACTAACCTAAGCTAAATTAAACTAAACTAACCTAACCTAACCTAATTTAACTAAACCAAACTAAACGAAACTAAACCTTAAACTAAACTAAACTATAAATTAACTAAACTATAAACTGAAATAAAATAAACTAAACTAAACTAAACTATCCTGACCTAACCTATCTTAACCTAACCTAACATAAATTAACTAAACTAACCTAACCTAACATAACATAAACTAAACTAAACTAAACTAAACTATAAACTAAACTAAACTAAATTAAAATAAACTAGACTAACCTCACCTAACTTAACATTACCTTGGCTAATCTAAATTAAAGTAAACTAAACTAACCTAACTTAACATAAACTAACCTAAACTAAACTAAACTATACTAATCTATAGACTAAACTAAAGTAAACTAAACTAAACTAAACTAAACTGACTTAACCTAAACTACCCTAAACTAAACTAAACTAAACTATACTAAACTAAAAAAAACAAACTTAACTAATCCAAACTAAAATAAATTAAACTATAAACAAAACTATAAACTCAACTACACTATAAACTTAACTAAACTAACCTAACCTTTCCTAACCTAATCTAACCTAACCTAACCTAACCTAAACTAAACTAAACTAAGCTAAAATAATCTAACCTAACCAAACGTAAACTAACCGAAACTAAACTTAACTAAACTAAACTTAACTATAAACTTAACTGAACCTAACTGAACTAGACTAACCTTACCTAACGTAACATAACCTAACCTAAGCTAACCTAAACTAAACTAAATGAAACTAACCTTACCTAGCCTAACCTAACCTAAATTAAACTAAACTAAACACACCCAACCTAAACTACCCTAAACTAAACTAAACTAAACTAAACCAAACAAAACAAAACTAAACTAAATTAAACTATGAACTAAACTATAAACTAAAATAACTATAAACTAAACTATAAACTAAAATAAACTAAACTAAACTAAACTAAACTAACCTAACCTAACCTAACTTAACCTAACCTAGCATAAACTAAACTAAACTAACCTAACGTAACCTAAAATAAACGAAAATAAACTAAACTAAATTATCTAACCTAACCTAACCTAACGTAACCTAAACTAAACTACACTAACACAACCTAACCTAAACTAAATTTTACTAAATTATAAACTAAACTAAACTATAAACTAAACTATAAAATAAAATAAATATACTAAACTCAACTAACCTAACCTAACCTAAGGTAAATTAAACTAACCTAACATAAAATAAATTAAACTAAACTAAACTAAACTAAACTATACTAACCTATAAACTAAACTAAACTAAACTAAACTAAACTGACCTAAACTAAACAACCTTAAACTAAATTAAACTAAACTTAACTAAACAAAACATAATTAACTAAACAAAACTAAACAAAATTAAACTATAAACTCAACTAAACTATAATCTAAACTAAACTAATCTAAACTAGCCTAAACTTTTTTAACCTAACCTAACCTAACTAAACTAAATTCAGCTAAATTAACCTAACCTAACCAAACGTAACCTAACCGAAACTAAACTAAACTAAACTAAATTTAACTATAAACTTAACTAAACTAAACTAAACCTAACTAAACTAGACTAACCTTACCTAACCTAACATAACGAAACCTATGCTAACCTAAACTAAAGTAAACGAAAGTAACCTTACCTCACCTAACCTAACCTAACCTAAAATAAATTAAACTTAACAGACCTAACCTAAATTACCCTAAACTAAACTAAACTAAAGTAAACAAAACAAAACTAAACTAAATTAAACTATAATCTAAACTATAAACTAAACTAAAGTATAAACTAAAATAAACAAAACTAAACTAAACTTACTAACCGAACGTAAACTAACTTAACCTAACCTAGCATAAACTAAACTAATCTAACCTAACTTAGCGTAACCTAACCTAAACTAAACTAATATAAACTTAACTAAACTACAGACTAAAATATAAACTAAACTAAACTAAACGATACTAAACTAACTCTATACTAACCTTACCTAACCTAACATAACCTAACCTAAACTAAATTAAACTAAACTAAACAAAACTAACCTATCCTAAACTAAACAAAATAACTAAACTATAAACTTAACTATAAACTAAACTAAACTAAAAACTAAACTAAACTGAAAACTGAACTAAATTAAACTAGACTAAACCTTTCTAACCTAACCTAACCTAACCTAACCTAACCTAACCTAACTTAAAATAAACTAAACTAACCTAAACTGACCTAAACTAAACTAAACTAAACTATAAACTAAACTAAACTAAACTAAACTATAGACTAAATTAAACTATAAACTATCTATAAATTAAACTAAACTAAACTATAAACTAAATTAAATTTAGCTAACCTAAGCTAACCTAATCTAAGCTAACCTAACGTAAACGAAACTAAACCAAACTAACCTAAACCAAACAAAACTAAACTAAACTAAGCTAAATTAAACAAAACTAACCTAACCTAACCTAACCTAAACTAAACCAAACTAAACGAAACTAAAACTTAAATTAAATTAAACTATAAACTAAACTATACTATAAACTGAAATAAAATAAACTAAACTAAACTAAACTATCCTAACTAAACCTAACTTAACCTAACCTAACATAAATTAACTAAACTAAACTAACCTAACTTAACATAAACTAAACTAAACTAAACGAAACTAAACTAAACTATCAACTAAACTAAACTATAAACTAAACTAAACTAAATTAAAATAAACTAGACTAACCTCACCTAACTTAACATTACCTTGGCTAATCTAAATTAAAGTAAACTAAACTAACCTAACTTAACATAAATTAACCTAAACTAAACTATACTAATCTATAGACTAAACTAAAGTAAACTAAACTAAACTAAACTAAACTAAACTAAACTAAACTATACTAAACAAAAAAAACAAAATTAACTAAACAAAACTACAATAAATTAAACTATAAACAAAACTATAAACTCAACTACACTATAAACTTAACTAAACTAACCTAACCTTTCCTAACCTAATCTAACCTAACCTAAACTAAACTAAACTAAGCTAAACTAACCTAACCTAACCAAACGTAACCTAACCGAAACTAAATTAATCTAAACTAAACTAAACTAAACTAAACTTAACTATAAACTTAACTAAACCTAACTGAACTAGACTAAACTTACCTAACGTAACATAACCTAACATAAGCTAACCTAAACTAAACTAAATGAAACTAACCTTACCTAGCCTAACCTAACCTAAATTAAACTAAACTAAACAGACCTAACCTAAACTACCCTAAACTAAACTAAACTAAACAAAACCAAACAAAACAAAACTAAACTAAATTAATCTATAAACTAAACTATAAACTAAAATAACAATAAACTAAACTAAACTATAAACTAAAATAAACTAAACTAAACTAAACTAAACTAACCTAACCTAACCTAACTTAACCTAACCTAACATAAACTAAACTAAACTAACCTAACGTAACCTAAAATAAACGAAAATAAACTAAACTAAATTATCTAACCTAACCTAACCTAACGTAACCTAAACTAAACTACACTAACACAACCTAACCTAAACTAAATTTTACTAAATTATAAACTAAACTAAACTATAAACTAAACTATAAAATAAAATAAATATACTAAACTCAACTAACCTAACCTAACCTAAGGTAAATTAAACTAACCTAACATAAAATAAATTAAACTAAACTAAACTATACTAAACTATAAACTAAAATAAACTTAACTATAAACTAAACTAAACTAAACTAATCTAACCTAACCTAACCTAACCTAACCTAAATTGAACTAAACTAAACTAAACTAAACTAACCTAACCAAACCTAACCTAATCTAACCTAAACTAAACTAAACTAAACTAAACTATAAACTGAACTATTAACTAAACTAATTTAAACTATAAATTAATGTATAAACTAAACTACACGAAAATATAAACTAAACTAAACTAAATTAAACTAAACTAACCTAACCTAACCTAACCTAACCTAAACTAAATTGAACTAACCTACCCTAACTTAACCTAAAATAAACTAAACTAAACTAAACTGAAATATAAACTAAACTTTAAACTAAACTAAACTAAACTGAAATATAAACTAAACTTTAAACTAAACTAAACTAAACTGTAAATTAACTATAAACTAAACTAAACTAAACTATGAACTAAACTAAATTAAACTAAACTAAACAAAGCTAACCTATCCTAACATAATCTAACTAACCTAACCTAACCTAAATAAATTAACTCAACAAAATAAACTAAACTATAAACTTAACTATAAACTAAACTAAACTAAACTAAACTAAACTAACCTAAACTAAACTAAACTAAACTAAACTAACCTAACCTAACATAACCTAAACTAAACTAAACTAAACTATAAACTAAACTAAAATAAATAAACTAACCTAACCAAACCTAACCCAACCTAACCAAACCAAACTAAACTAACTTAACCTAACCTAACCTAAGCTAAACTAAACTAAGCTAAACTAACCTAAACTAACCGAACGTAACCTAACCGAAACTAAACTAAACTAAACTAAACTAAACTTAACTACAGACTTAACTAAACTAAACTAAACCTAACTAAACTAGACTAACCTTACCTAACCTAACATAACGAAACCTAAGCTAACCTGTACTAAAGTAAACGAAACTAACCTTACCTAACCTAAACTAACCTAACCTTAAATAAATTAAACTAAACAGACCTAACCTAAACTACCCTAAACTAAACTAAACTAAACAAAACAAATCTAAACTAAATTAAACTATAATCTAAACTATAAATTAAACTAAACTATAAAATAAAATAAACAAAACTAAACTAAACTAACTAAGCTAACCTAACTTAACCTAACCTAACATAAACTAAACTAATCTAACCTAACCTAACGTAACCTAACCTAAATTAAACTAAACTAAACTAAACTACAAACTAAACTATAAACTAAACTTAACCTAACTATAAACTAAACTAAACTATACTAAACTAAACTATACTAACCTTACCTAACCTAACATAACCTAACCTAACCTAAACTAAACTAAACTAAACTAAACTAAAAAAACTAACCTATCCTAACCTAAACTAAAGTAAACAAAATAACTAATCTATAAACTTAACTATAAACTAAACTAAACTAAACTATAAATAAACTATATACCAAACTATACTAAACTAAACTAACAACTAAACTAAACTAAAAACTAAACTAAACGGAAAACTAAACTAAACTAAACCTTTCTAAACTAACGTAACCTAAACTAAACTAAACTAACCTAACCTAAACTAAAGTAAACAAAATAACTAATCTATAAACTTAACTATAAACTAAACTAAACTAATCTATAAATTTACTATATACTAAACTATACTAAACTAAACTAACAACTAAACTAAACTAAAAACTAAACTGAAAACTAAACTAAACTAAACCTTTCTAAACTAACGTAACCTAAACTAAACTAAACTAACCTAACCTAACCTAAACTAAACAAAACTAAACTATAAACTAAACTAAATTTAGCTAACCTAAGCTAACCTAACCTAACCTAACCTAACCTAAACCAAACTAAACCAAACTAAACTACACCAAACAAAACTAAACTAAAATATAATAAACTAAACCATTAACTAAATTAATCTAAACTAAAGTATAAACTAAACTAAAAAAACTAACCTAACCTAACCTAACCTAACATAACCTAAACTGAACCAAACTAAACTAAACTAAACTAACCTAACCTAACCTAACCTATTCTAACCAAAACTAAACTAAACTAAACTATAAACTGAACTATAAACTAAACTAATTTAAACTATAATTTAATCTATAAATTAAACTAAACTAAACTATAAACTAAACTAAACTAAATTAAACTAAACTAAACTAAATTAACCTAATCTAACATAACCTAAGCTAACCTAAATTAATCTCAACTAACCTAACCTAATGTAAACTAAACTAAACTAAACTAAACTGAACAAAAACTAAATTTTAAACTAAACTAAACTAAACTGTAAATAATCTATAAACTAAACTAAACTTAACTATGAAGTAAACTAAACTGAACTGAACTAAACAAACCTAACATAACCTAACCGAACCTAACCTAACCTACGTTAACTAAAGAAAATAAACTAAACTATAAACTTAACCTTAAACTAAACTATAAATAAACTATAAACTAAACAAAATTAATCTATAAACTAAGCTAAACTAAACTTAACTAAACTAAACTAGTCAAAATTAAAATAAGCTAAACTAAACTAAACTAAACTATAAACTAAACTAAACAAATTAATCTAAACTATAAACTAAAATAACTAAACTATAAGCCAAATAACCTAAACTAAAATAATCCTTCCTAACCTAACCTAACCTAACTTTCACTAACCTAAACTAAACTAAACTAGACAAAACTAAACTAACCTAAACTAAACTAAACATAACTTTACTAAACGAAACTATATAATGAACTATAAACTAAACTAAATTAAACTATAAACTAAACTAAACTGTAAATAAACTATAAACTAAACTAAACTAGGAACTAAAATAAACTAAACTAAACAAAACTAACCTAACCTAACCTGACATAAACAAAACTAAACTAAAATAAACTAGACTTAACAAAACTAAATTAAACTAAACTAAAATATAAATTAAACTAACTATAAACTAAACTAAACAAAACTAAACTATCCTAACCTAACCTAACTTAACATAAATTAATTAAACTAACCTAACCTAACCTAACATAAACCAAACTAAACGAAACTAAACTATAAACTGAACTATTAACTAAACTAATTTAAATTATAAATTAATGTATAAACTAAACTACACTAAACTATAAACTAAACTAAACTAAATTAAACTAAACTAACCTAACCTAACCTAACCTAAACTAAACTGAACTAACCTAACCTAACTTAACCTAAAATAAACTAAACTAAACTAAACTGAAATATAAACTAAACTTTAAACTAAACTAAACTAAACTGTAAATAAACTATACACTAAACTAAACTAAACTAAACTATGAACTAAACTAAACTAAACTAAAGTAAACAAAGCTAACCTAACCTAACCTAACCTAACTTAAATAAATTAACTCAACAAAATAAACTAAACTATAAACTTAACTATAAACTAAACTAAACTAAACTAAACTAAACTAACCAATTCTAACCTAAACTAAACTAAACTAAACTAACCTAACCTAACCTAACCTAACCTAAATTAAACCAAACTAAACTAACTTAACCTAACCTAACCTAACGTAAACTAAACTAACCTAAACTAAACTAAACTATAAACAAAACTAAATTAAACTAAACTAAACTAAACTAACCTAACCTAACCTAACCTTACGTAACCTAAGCTAAACTAAACTTTACTAATCTAAAGTATAAACAAAACTAAACTAAACTAAGCTAAATTAAACTAACCTAACCTAACCTAACCTAAACTAAACTAAACTAAACGAAACTAAACTATAAAATAAACTAAACTATAAACTGTTAACTATACTAACTATCAATTAACTAATCTAAACCAAACTGAACGAAACGAAACTAAACTAAACTAACCTAACATAACCTAAACTACACTAAACTAACCTAACCTAACATAACATAAACTAAACTAAACTACAATAAACTCAGCTAAACTAAACTAAATTAATTTAATTAAACTAAACTAAACTATAAATTAAACTAACTATAAACTAAACTAAACAAAACTAAACTATCCTAACCTAACCTAACTTAACCTAACCTAACATAAATTAACTAAACTAACCTAACCTAACTTAACATAAATTAAACTAAACTAAACGTAGTTAAGTAAACTATAAACTAAACTATAAACATAACTAAACTATAAACTAAACTAAACTTAACTAAACTGACCTAACCTAAAATACCCTAAACTAACCTAACCTAACCTAACCAAACATAAACTAAACTAAAGTAAACTAAACTGAGCTAAACTAAACTAAACTAAACTAAATTAAACTAAACTAAACTATAAATTAAACTAACTATAAACTAAACTAAACCAAACTAAACTAAACTAAACTAAAATAAACTAGACTAACCTTACCTAACTTAACATAACCTTGGCTAATCTAAATTGAAGTAAACTAAACTAACCTAACTTAACATAAACTAAGGTAAACTAAACTAAACTAAACTATACTAACCTATAAACTAAACTAAACTAAACTAAACTAAACTGACCTAACCTAAACAACCCTAAACTAAATTAAACTAAACTTAACTAAACAAAACATAATTAACCTAACAATACTAAACAAAATTAAACTATAAACTAAACTATAAACTAAACTAAACTAATCTAAACTAACCTAAATTTTTTAACCTAACCTATCATAACTAAACTAAATTAAGCTAAATTAACCTAACCTAACCGAACGTAACCTAACCGAAACTAAACTAAACTAAACTAAACTTAACTATAAACTTAACTAAACTAAACTAAACCTAACTAAACTAGACTAACCTTACCTAACCTAACATAACGAAACCTATGCTAACCTAAATTAAAGTAAACGAAAGTAACCTTACCTAACCTAACCTAACCTAACCTAACCTAAAATAAATTAAACTAAACAGACCTAACCTAAACTACCCTAAACTAAACTAAACTAAAGTAAACAAAACAAAACTAAACTAAATTAAACTATAATCTAAACTATAAACTGAACTAAAGTATAAACTAAAATAAACAAAAATTAACTAAACTAACTAACCGAACGTAAACTAACTTTAACTAAACTAACATAAACTAAACTAATCTAACCTAACCTAGCGTAACCTAACCTAAACTAAACTAATCTAAACTAAACTAAACTACAAACTAAACTAGAAACTAAACTTAACCTAACTATAAACTAAACTAAACTAAACGATACTAAACTAAACTATACTAACCTTACCTAACCTAACCTAACCTAAACTAAACTAAACTAAACTAAACAAAACTAACCTATCCTAAACTAAACAAAATAACTAAACTATAAACTTAACTATAAACTAACCTAAACTAAACTAAACTATAAACTAAACTAAAATAAACTATAAACTAAACTTACCTATAAACTATCTATAAACTAAACTAAACTATACTATAAACTAAACTAAATTTAGCTAACCTAAGCAAACCTAATCTAACCTAACCTAACGTTAACGAAACTAAACCAAACTAACCTAAACCAAACAAAACTAAAATAAAATAAAATAAACTAAACCATAAACTAAACTAAACTAAACTAAACTAACTTGACCTAAACTAACCTAACCTAAACTAAACTAATCCAACCTAAACTAAACTAAACTAAACTAAACCCCAATAATTATCTAACCTAACCTAACCTAAACTAAACTAAACTAAACTATAAACTAAACTAAAATAAACTAAACTCAACCACCCCACCTAACCTAACCTAATTTAAGGTAAATTAAACTAACCTAACCTAAAATAAATTAAACTAAACTAAACTAAACTATACTAAACTATAAACTAAAATAAACTAAACTATAAACTAAACTAAACTAAATTAATCTACCCTAACCTAACCTAACCTAACCTAAACTGAACTAAACTAAACTAAACTAAAATAACCTAACCTAACCTAATCTAACCTAAACTAAACTAAACTAAACTAAACTATAAACTGAACCATAAACTAAAATAATTTAAACTATAAATTAATGTATAAACTAAACTACACTAAACTATAAAGTAAACTAAACTCAATTAAACTAAACTAAACTAAACTAACTTAACCTAACCTAACCTAACCTAAACCAAACTCAACAAAATTAAATTAAACTAAACTAAACTAAACTATAAACAAAACTAAATTAAACTAAACTAAACTAAACTACCCTAACCTAACCTAACATAACCTAACCTAAACTAAACTATACTACTATAAGTATAAACAAAACTAAACTAAACTAAGCTAAATTAAACTAAACTAACCTAACCTAACCTAACGTAAACTAAACTAAACTAAACGAAACTAAACCTTAAACTAAACTAAACTATAAACTAAACTAAACAATAAACTGAAATAAACTAAAGTAAACTAAACTAAACTAACCTAACCTAACCTAACTTAACCTAACCCTACATAAACTAAACTAAACTAACCTAACCTTACGTAACCTAACCTAAACTAAACTAAACTTCAAACTAAACTATAAACTAAACTTAACTAAACTACAAACTAAACTAAACTATACTAAACTAAACTATACTAACCTTACCTAACCTAACATAACCTAACCTAAACTAAACTAAACTAAACTTAATAAAACTAACCTAACCTAACCTATCCTAACCTAACCTAACGTAAACTAAACTAAACAAAATAAACTAAACTATAAACTTAACTATAAACTAAAATAAACTATACATAAACTATAAACTAAACAAAATTAAACTATAAACTAAGCTAAACTAAACTTAACTAAACTAAATTAGACAAAACTAAACTAAGCTAAACTAAACAAAACTATAAACTAAACTATAAACTAAACTAAACTAAACTAAGCTAAACTAAACTAAACTAAAATATTATTAACTATAAACTAAACTAAACTAAACTTAACTATAAACTAAATTAAACTAAACTATAAATAAATTAAACAAACTAAACTAATCTAAACTAAACTAAACCTAACTATAAACTAAACTGTAACCTAAACAATAAACTAAACTAAACTATAAACCGAAATAAACTAAAATATAAAACCTTCCTAACCTAACCTAACCTAACCTAATCTAACCTAAACTAAACTAAACTAAGCTAAACTAAACTAAACATAACTTTACTAAATGAAACTATATATTGAACTATAAACTAAATTAAATTAAACTATAAGATCAACTAAACTAAACAAAACTACACTATAAACTAAACTAAACTAAGTTAAACTAAACTAACTTAATCTAACCTAACCTAACTTAAACTAAACTAAACTAAACTAAACTATAAACTAAACTAAACTATAAACTATCTATAAATTAAACTAAACTAAACTATAAACTAAACTAAATTTAGCTAACCTAAGCTAACCTAATCTAAGCTAACCTAACGTAAACGAAACTAAACGAAACTAACCTAAACCAAACAAAACTAAACTAAAATAAAATAAACTAAACCATAAACTATACTAAACTATACTAAACTATAAACTAAAATAAACTAAACTATAAACTAAAATAAACTAAACTATAAACTAAACTAAACTAATCTACCCTAACCTAACCTAACCTAACCTAAACTGAACTAAACTTAACTAAACTAAAATAACCTACTCTAACCTAACCTAATCTAACCTAAACTAAACTAAACTAAACTATAAACTGAACTATAAACTAAACTAATTTAAAATATAAATTAATGTATAAACTATACTACACTAAACTATAAAGTAAACTAAACTCAATTAAACTAAACTAAACTAAAATAACCTAACCTAACCTAACCTAACTTAACCTAAATTAACTAAACAGAATAAACTAAACTATAAATTTAACTATAAACTAAACTAAACTAACCAAACCTAACCTAAACTAAACTAAACTAAACTAACCTAACCTAACATAACCTAAACTAAACTAAACTAATCTATAAACTAAACTATAAACTAAACTAAAATAAATAAACTAACCTAACCAAACCTAACCTAACCTAACCTAAATTAAACTAAACTAAAATATTTTAACATAAATTAACCTAACCTAAACTAAACTAAATTGAATAAACTAAATGAAATTAAAGTAAACTAAACTATAAACAAAACTAAATTAAACTAAACTAAACTAACCTAACCTAACCTAAACTAAACTATACTAATCTAAAGTATAAACAAAACTAAACTAAACTAAGCTAAATTAAACTAAACTAACCTAACCTAACCTTAACTAAACTAAACTAAACTAAACTAAACTGAGCTAAACTAAACTAAACTAAATTAAATTAAACTAAAGTAACTATAAATTAAACTAACTATAAACTAAACAAAACTAAACTATCCTAACCTAACCTAACTTAACCTAACCCAACATAAATTATATAAACTCACCTAACATAACTTAACATAAACAAAACTAAACTAAACGAAATTAAACTAAACTATAAATTAACTATAAACTAAACTAAACTATAAACTAAACTAAACTAAAATAAACTAGACTAACCTTACATGACTTAACGTAACCTTCGCTAATCTGATTTAAAGTGAAATAAACTGCCCTAACTTAACATAAACTAACCTAAACTAAACTAAACTAAAATACACTAACCTATAAACTAAACTAAACTAAACTAAACTAAACTGACCTAATCTAAACTACCCTAAACTAACCTAACCTAACCTAACCTAACCTAACCTAACCTAACATAAACAAAACGAAACTAAACTAAACTGAGCTAAACTAAGCTAAACTAAACAAAACTAAATTAAACTAAACTAAACTATAAATTAAACTAACTAAAAACTAAACTAAACAAAACTAAACTATCCTAACCTAACCTAACCTAACTTAACCTAAACTAACATTAAATAACTAAACTAACCTAACATAACTTAACATAAACTAAACTAAACTAAACGAAACTAAACTAAATTATAAACTAAACTATAAAATAAACTAAACCATAAACTAAACTAAACTAAAATAAACTAGACTAACCTTACCTAACTTAATATAACCTTGGCTAATCTAAATTAAAGTAAACTAAACTAACCTAACCTAAACTAAACTAAACGAAACTATACTATAAAGTAAACTAAACTATAAACTATTAACTAAACTATCAATTAACTAAACTAAACTAAACTGAACGAAACGAAACTAAACTAACCTAACCTAACATAACCTAACTAAAATTAACTAAACTAAACTAAACTGAGCTAAACAAAACTAAACTAAACTAAATTAAACTAAACTAAACTATACATTAAACTAACTATAAACTAAACTAAACAAAAATAAACTATCCTAACCTAACCTAACTTAACCTAACCTAACATAACTTAACATAAACTAAACTAAACTAAACGAAATTAAACTAAAGTATAAACTAAACTATAAACTAAACTAAATTATAAACTAAACTAAACCAAACAAAACTAAACTAAACCATTAACCAAACTATTAACTAAGTTAAACTGAACTAAAGTATAAACTAAACTAAACTAAACTATGAACTAAAGTAAACTAAACTAAACCAAACAAAACTTACATAACCTATCCTAACCTAACCTAACCTAACTTAACCTAAATTAACTAAACAAAATAAACTAAACTATAAACTTAACTATAAACTAAACTAAACTAAACTAAACCTACCAAACCTAACCTAACCTTTTCTAACCTAACCTAACCTAAACTAAACTAAAATAAGCTAAACTAACCTAACCTAAATGAACGTAACCTAACCGAAACTAAACTAAACTAAACTAAACTAAACTTAACTATAAACTAAACTAAACTAAACTAAACCTAACTAAACTAGAGTAACCTTACCTAACCCAACATAACGAAACCTAAGCTAATCTATACTAAAGTAAACGAAACTAACCTTACCTAACCAAACCTAACCTAACCTAAAAGAAATTAAACTAAACAGACCTAACCTAAACTACCCAAAACTAAACTAAACTAAACGAAACAAAACAAAACTAAACTAAATTAAATTATAATCTAAACTATAAACTAAACTATAAACTAAAATAAACAAAACTAAACTAAAATAACTAACCTAACCAAACCTAACTTAACCTAACCTAACATAAACTAAACTAAACTAACCAAACCTAACCTAAACTAAACTAAACCAAACTAACCTAACCTAACATAACCTAAACTAATCTAAACTAAACTATAAATTAAACTAAAACAAAAAAACTAACCTAACCAAACCTAACCTAACCTAACCTAAATTAAACCAAACTAAACTAACTTAACCTAACCTAACGTAACCTAACCTAAACTAAACTGAACTAAACTAAACTAAACTATAAACAAAACTAAATTAAACTAAACTAAACTAAACTAACCTAACCTAACCTAACCTTACGTAACCTAAGCTAAACTAAACTATACTAATCTAAAGTATAAACAAAACTAAACTAAACTAAGCTAAATTAAACTAAACTAACCTAACCTAACCTAACCTAACCTAAACTAAACTAAACTAAACGAAACTAAACTATAAACTAAACTAAACTATAAACTGTTAACTAAACTATCAATTAGCTAATCTAAACCAAACTGAACGAAACGAAACTAAACTAAACTAACCTAACATAACCTAAACTACACTAAACTAACCTAACCTAACCTAACATAACATAAACTAAAGTAAACTACAATAAATTCAGCTAAACTAAAATAAACTAAATTAAATTAAACTAAACTAAACTATAAATTAAAGTAACTATAAACTATACTAAACAAAACTAAACTATCCTAACCTAACTTAACCTAACCTAACATAAATTTATTAAACTAACCTAACCTAACTTAACATAAACTAAACTAAACTAAACGAAGTTAAAGTAAACTATAAACTAAACTATAAACATAACTAAACTATAAACTAAACTAAACCTAACTAAACTGACCTAACCTAAAATACCCTAAACTAACCTAACCTAACCTAACCTAACATAAACAAAACTAAAGTAAACAAAACTGAGCTAAACTAAACTAAACTAAATTAAACTAAATTAAACTATAAATTAAACTAACTATAAACTAAACTAAACAAACCTAAACTACCCTAACCTAACCTAACTTAACCTAACCTAACATAAATTAACTAAACTAACCTAACCTAACTTAACATAAACTAAACTAAACTAAACGAAACTAAACTAAACTATAAACTAAACTATAAACTAAACTAAACTAAAATAAACTAGACTAACCTTACCTAACTTAACATAACCTTGGCTAATCTAAATTGAAGTAAACTAAACTAACCTAACTTAACATAAACTAAGCTAAACTAAACTAAACTAAACTATACTAACCTATAAACTAAACTAAACTAAACTAAACTAAACTGACCTAACCTAAACAACCCTAAACACAATTAAACTAAACTTAACTAAACAAAACATAATTAACCTAACAATACTAAACAAAATTAAACTATAAACTAAACTAAACTAATCTCAACTAACCTAACCTTTTTTAACCTAACCTATCCTAACTAAACTAAATTAAGCTAAATTAACCTAACCTAACCGAACGTAACCTAAACGAAACTAAACTAAACCTAACTAAACTTAACTATTTAACTTAACTAAACTAAACTAAACCTAACTAAACTAGACTAACCTTACCTAACCTAACATAACGAAACCTATGCTAACCTAAATTAAAGTAAACGAAAGTAACCTTACCTAACCTAACCTAACCTAACCTAAAATAAATTAAACTAAACAGACATAACCTAAACTACCCTAAACTAAACTAAACTAAAGTAAACAAAACAAAACTAAACTAAATTAAACTATAATCTAAACTATAAACTGAACTAAAGTATAAACTAAAATAAACAAAACTAAACTAAACTAACTAACCGAACGTAAACTAACTTAACCTAACCTAACATAAACTAAACTAATCTAACCTAACCTAGCGTAACCTAACCTAAACTAAACTAATCTAAACTAAACTAAACTACAAACTAAACTATAAACTAAACTTAACCTAACTATAAACTAAACTAAACTAAACGATACTAAACTAAACTATACTAACCTTACCTAACCTAACATACCCTAACCTAAACTAAACTAAACTAAACAAAACTAACCTATCCTAAACTAAACAAAATAACTAAACTATAAACTTAACTATAAACTAAACTAAACTATAAATAAACTATGTACTAAACTATACTAAACTAAACCAACAACTAAACTAAACTAAAAACTAAACTAAACTGAAAACTAAACTAAATTAAACTAAACTAAACCTTTCTAACCTAACCTAACCTAGCCTAACCTAACCTAAACTAAACTAAACTAACCTAAACTAACCTAAGCTAATCTAAACTAAACTATAAACTAAACTAAAATAAACTATAAACTAAACTAAACTATAAACTATCTATAAACTAAACTAAACTAAACAATAAACTAAACTAAATTTAGCTAACCTAAGCTAACCTAATCTAACCTAACCTAACGTAAACGAAACTAAATCAAACTAACCTAAACCAAAAAAAACTAAACTAAAATAAAATAAACTAAACCATAAACTAAACTAAACTAAACTAAACTAACTTGACCTAAACTAACCTAACCTAAACTAAACTAATCCAACCTAAACTAGCCTAACCTAAACTAAACTAAACTAAATTAATTATCTAACCTAACCTAACCTAACCTAACCCAACTTAACCTAAATTAACTAAACAAAATAAACTAAAAAATAAACCTAACTATAAACTAAACTAAACTAAACTAAACTAAACTAAACTAACCAAACCTAACCTAACCTTTTATAACCTAACCTAACCTAAACTAAACTAAACTAAGCTATACTAACCTAAACTAACCGAACGTAACCTAACCGAAACTAAACTAAACTAAACTAAACTTAACTATAGACTTAACTAAACTAAACTAAACCTAACTAAACTAGACTAACCTTACCTATTCTAACATAACGAAACCTAAGCTAACCTATACTAAAGTAAACGAAACTAACCTCACCTAGCCTAAACTAACCTAACCTAAAATAAATTAAACTAAACAGACCTAACCTAAACTACCCTAAACTAAACTAAACTAAACTAAACAAAACAAAACTAAACTAAATTAAACTATAATCTAAACTATAAACTAAACTATAAAATAAAATAAACAAAACTAAACTAAACTAACTAACCTAACCTAACCTAACTTAACCTAACCTAACATAAACTAAACTAATCTAACCTAACCTAACGTAACCTAACCTAAATTAAACTAAACTAAACTACACTAAACTATAAACTAAACTATAAACTAAACTTAACCTAACTATAAACAAAACTAAACAATACTAAACTAAACTATACTTACCTTACCTAACCTAACATAACCTAACCTAAACTAAACTAAACTAAACTAAACTAATCAAAACTAACCTATCCTTACCTAAACTAAAGTAAACAAAATAACTAATCTATAAACTTAACTATATACTAAACTAAACTAAACTATAAATAAACTATATACTAAACTATACTAAACTAAACTAACAACTAAACTAAACTAAAAACAAAACTAAACTGAAAACTAAACTAAACTAAACCTTTCTAAACTAACCTAACCTAAACTAAACTAAACTAACCTAACCTAACCTAAACTAAACAAAACTAAACTATAAACTAAACTAAATTTGGCTAACCTAAGCTAACCTAACCTAACGTAACCTAACCTAAACGAAACTTAACCAAACTAAACTAAACCAAACAAAAGTAAACTAAAATATAAATAAAATATAAACTAAACTATACTAAACCAAACTAACAACTAAACTAAACTAAAAACTAAACTAAACTGAAAATTAAACTAAAATAAACTAAACTAAACCTTTGTAACCTAACCTAACTTAACCTAACCTAACCTTAACTAAACTAAACTATAAACTCAACTAAACTATAAACTAAATTCAACTCTAAACTAAACTAAACTAACCTAACCTAAACTAAACTAAACTGAACTAAACTAAATTAAACTAAACTAAACTAAACTAAAAACAAAACTAAATTAAACTAAACTAAACTAAACTAACCTAACCTAACCTAACGTAACCTTACATAACCTAACCTAAACTAAACTATACTAATTTAAAGTATAAACAAATCTAAACTAAACTAAGCTAAATTAAACTAAACTAACCTAATCTAACCCAACCTAAAATAAACTAAACTAAACGAAACTAAACCTTAAACTTAACTAAACTATAAACTAAACTAAACTATAAACTAAAATAAACCAAAATAAACTAGACTAACCTTACCTAACTTAACATAAACTTGGCTAATCTAAATTAAAGGTAACTAAACTAACCTAACTTAAGTTAAACTAACCTAAACTAATTTAAACTAAACTATACTAACCTATAAACTAAACTAAACTAAACTAAACTGATCTAACCTAAACTACCCTAAACTAAACTAAACTAAACTAAACTAAACTAAACAAAACAAAATTAACTAAACAAAATTAAACTAAATTAAACTATAAACTAAACTATAAACTCAACTAAACTATAAACTAAACTAAACTAAACTAAACTAACCTACCCTTTTCTAACCTAACCTAACCTAAACTAAACTAAACTAAGCTTAACTAACCTAACCTAACCGAACGTAACCTAACCGAAACTAAACTAAACTAAACTCAACTAAACTTAACTATAAACTTAACTAAACTAAACTAAACCTAACTAAACTAGACTAACCATACCTAACCTAACATAACGAAACCTAAGCTAACCTAAACTAAAGTAAACGAAACTAACCTTACCTAACGTAACCTAACCTAACCTAAAATAAATTAAACTAAACAGACCTAACCTAAACTACCCTAAACTAAACTAAACTAAAGTAAGATAAACAAAATTTAACTAAATTAAACTATAATCTAAACTATAAACTAAACTAAACTATAAACTAAAATAAACAAAACTAAACTAAACTAAACTAACCTTACCTAACTTAACCTAACCTAACATAAACTAAACTAATCTAACCTAACCTAACCTAACCTTACGTAACCTAACCTAAACTAAACTAAACTAAACTAAACTAAACTACAAACTAAACTATATACTAAACTTAACCTAACTATAAACCAAACTAAACTAAACTATACTAAACTAAACTATACTAACCTTACCTAACCTAACATAACCTAACCTAAACTAAACTAAACTAAACAAAACTAACCTATCCTAACCTAAACTAAACTAAACAAAATAACTAAACTAAAAACTAAACTAAAATGAAAACTAAACTAAAATAAACTAAATTAAACCTTTCTAACCTAACCTAACTTAACCTAACCTAACCTTAACTAAACTAAACTATAAACTCAACTAAACTATAAACTAAACTATACTAAAATATAAACTAAACTAAACTAAGCTAACCTAAGCTAACCTAAACTAAGCTAACCTAACCTAAACTAAACTAAACCAATCAAAATTAAACTAAAATAAAATAAACTAAACCATAAACTAGACTATTAACTAAACTAAACTAAACTAAAGTATAAACTAAACTAAACTAACCTAACCTAAACTAACCTAACCTAAACTTAACTAATCTAACCTGAACAAACCTAACCTAAACTAAACTAATCTAAACGAAACTAAACTAAACTAAATTATCTAACCTAACCTAACCTAACGTAACCTAAACTAAACTACACTAACACAACCTAACCAAAACTAAATTAAACTAAACTATAAACTAAACTAACTATAAATTAAACTATAAAATAAAATAAATATACTAAACTCAACTAACCTAACCTATCCTAACCTAAGGAAAATTAAACTAACCTAACCTAAAATAAATTAAACTAAACTATACTAAACTATAAACTAAAATAAACTAAACTATAAATTAAACTAAACTAAACTAATCTCACCTAACCTAACGTAACCTAACCTAAATTGAACTAAACTAAACTAAATTAAACAAAGCTAACCTAACCTAACCTAACCTAACTTAAATAAATTAACTCAACAAAATAAACTAAACTATAAACTTAACTATAAACTAAACTAAACTAAACTAAACTAACCAAACCTAACCTAAACTAAACTAACCTAACCTAACCTACCTTAAATTAAACCAAACTAAACTAACTTAACCTAACCTAACCTAACCTAAACTAAACTGAACTAAACTAAACTAAACTATAAAAAAACTAAATTAAACTAAACTAAACTAAACTAACCTAACCTAACCTTACGTAACCTAAGCTAAACTAAACTATACTAATCTAAAGTATAAACAAAACTAAACTAAACTAAGCTAAATTAAACTAAACTAACCTAACCTAACCTAAACTAAACTAAACTAAACGAAACTAAACTATAAACTAAACTAAACTATAAACTGTTAACTAAACTATCAATTAACTAATCTAAACCAAACTGAACGAAACGAAACTAAACTAAACTAACCTAACATAACCTAAACTACACTAAACTAACCTAACCTAGCATAACATAAACTAAACTAAACTACAATAAACTCAGCTAAACTAAACTAAATTAATTAAATTAAACTAAACTAAACTATAAATTAAACTAACTATAAACTAAACTAAACAAAACTAAACTATCCTAACCTAACCTAACTTAACCTAACCTAACATAAATTAACTAAACTAACCTAACCTAACTTAACATAAATTAAACTAAACTAAACGAAGTTAAAGTAAACTATAAACTAAACTACAAACACAACTAAGCTATAAACTAAACTAAACTTAACTAAACTGACCTAACCTAAAATACCCTAAACTAACCTAACCTAACCTAACCAAACATAAACTAAACTAAAGTAAACTAAACTGAGCTAAACTAAACTAAACTAAACTAAATTAAACTAAACTAAACTATAAATTAAACTAACTATAAACTAAACTAAACCAAACTAAACTAAAATAAATAAAATAAACTAGACTAACCTTACCTAACTTAACATAACCTTGGCTAATCTAAATTGAAGTAAACTAAACTAACCTAACTTAACATAAACTAAGCTAAACTAAACTAAACTAAACTATACTAACCTATAAACTAAACTAAACTAAACTAAACTAAACTGACCTAACCTAAACAACCCTATACTGAATTAAACTAAACTTAACTAAACAAAACATAATTAACCTAACATTACTAAACAAAATTAAACTATAAACTAAACTATAAACTAAACTAAACTAATCTAAACTAACCTAACCTTTTTTAACCTAACCTATCATAACTAAACTAAATTAAGCTAAATTAACCTAACCTAACCGAACGTAACCTAACCGAAACTAAACTACACTAAACTAAACTTAACTATAAACTTAACTAAACTAAACTAAACCTAACTAAACTAGACTAACCTTACCTAACCTAACATAACGAAACCTATGCTAACCTAAATTAAAGTAAACGAAAGTAACCTTACCTAACCTAACCTAACCTAACCTAACCTAAAATAAATTAAACTAAACAGACCTAACCTAAACTACCCTAAACTAAACTAAACTAAAGTAAACAAAACAAAACTAAACTAAATTAAACTATAATCTAAACTATAAACTGAACTAAAGTATAAACTAAAATAAACAAAAATTAACTAAACTAACTAACCGAACGTAAACTAACTTTAACTAAACTAACATAAACTAAACTAATCTAACCTAACCTAGCGTAACCTAACCTAAACTAAACTAATCTAAACTAAACTAAACTACAAACTAAACTAGAAACTAAACTTAACCTAACTATAAACTAAACTAAACTAAACGATACTAAACTAAACTATACTAACCTTACCTAACCTAACATAACCTAACCTAAACTAAACTAAACTAAACAAAACTAACCTATCCTAAACTAAACAAAATAACTAAACTATAAACTTAACTATAAACTAAACTAAACTAAACTATAAATAAACTATATACTAAACTATACTAAACTAAACTAACAACTAAACTAACCTAAAAACTAAACTAAATTGAAAACTAAACTAAATTAAACTAAACTAAACCTTTCTAACCTAACCTAACCTAACCTAACCTAAACTAAACTAAACTAACCTAAACTGAACTAAACTAAACTAAACTAAACTATAAACAAAACTAAATTAAACTAAACTAAATTAAACTAACCTAACCTAACCTAACCTTACGTAACCTAACCTAAACTAAACTACACTAATCTAAAGTATAAACAAATTAAACTAAACTAAGCTAAATTAAACTAAATTAACCTAACCTAACCTAACCTAAACTAAACTAAACTAAACGAAACTAAACTATAAACGAAACTAAACTATAAACTGTTAACTAAACTGTCAATTAACTAAACTAAACTAAACTGAACGAAACGAAACTAAAATAAACTAACCTAAGATAACCTAAACTACACTAAACTAACCTAACCTAACATAACATAAACTAAACTAAACTACAATAAACTCAGATAAACTAAACTAAACTAAATTCAATTAAACTAAACTAAACTATAAATTAAAATAACTATAAACTAAACTAAACAAAACTAAACTGACCTAACTTAAAATACCCTAAACTAACCTAACCTAACCTAACCTAACATAAACAAAACTAAAGTAAACTAAACTGAGCTAAACTAAACTAAAATAAACTAAATTAAACTAAACTAAACTATAAATTAAACTAACTATAAACTAAACTAAACAAAACTAAACTACCCTAACCTAACCTAACTTAACCTAACCTAACATAAATTAACAAAACTAACCTAACCTAACTTAACATAAACTAAACTAAACCAAACGAAACTAAACTAAACTTTAAACTAAACTATAAACTAAACTAAACTATAAACTAAACTAAAATAAACTAGTCTAACCTTACCTAACTTAACATAACCTTGGCTAATTTAATTAAAGTAAACTAAACTAACCTAACTTAACATAAACTAAGCTAAACTATACTAAACTAAACTATAATAACCTATAAACTAAACTAAACTGAACTAAACTAAACTGACCTAAACTAAACCACCCTAATCTAAATTAAACTAAACTTAATTAAACAAAATATAATTAACTAAACAAAACTAAACAAAATTAAACTATAAACTAAACTATAAACTCAACTAAACTATAAACTAAACTAAACTAAACTAAATTAACCTAAGCTTTTTTAACCTAACCTAACCTAACTAAACTAAATTAAGCTAAATTAACATAACCTAACCAAACGTAACCTAACCGAAACTAAACTAAACTAAACTAAACTTAACTATAAACTTAACTAAACTAAACTAAACCTAACTAAACTAGACTAACCTTACCTAACCTAACATAACGAAACCTATGCTAACCTAAACTAAAGTAAACGAAAGTAACCTTACCTAACCTAACCTAACCTAACCTAAAATAAATTAAACTAAACAGACCTAACCTAAAATACCCTAAACTAAACTAAACTAAAGTAAACAAAACAAAACTAAACTAAATTAAACTATAATCTAAACTATAAACTAAACTAAAGTATAAACTAAAATAAACAAAACTAAACTAAACTAACTAACCGAACGTAAACTAACTTAACCTAACCTAACATAAACTAAACTAATCTAACCTAACCTAGCGTAACCTATCCTAAACTAAGCTAATATAAACTAAACTAAACTATAAACTAAACTTAACCTAACTATAAACTAAACTAAACTAAACGATACTAAACTAAACTATACTAACCTTACCTAACCTAACATAACCTAACCTAAACTAAACTAAACTAAACAAAACTAACCTATCCTAAACTAAACAAAATAACTAAACTATAAACTTAACTATAAACTAAACTAAACTAAACTATAAATAAACTATATACTAAAGTATACTAAACTAAACTAAATACTAAACTAAACTAAAAACTAAACTAAACTGGAAACTAAACTAAATTAAACTAGACTAAAGCTTTCTAACCTAACCTAACCTAACCTAACCTAACCTATCCTAAACTAAACTAAACTAACCTAAACTAACCTAAACTAAACTAAACTAAACTATAAACTAAACTAAACTAAACTAAACTATAAACTAAACTAAACTATAAACTATCTATAAATTAAACTAAACTAAACTATAAACTAAAATAAATTTAGCTAACCTAAGCTAACCTAATCTAAGCTAACCTAACGTAAACGAAACTAAACGAAACTAACCTAAACCAAACAAAACTAAACTAAAATAAAATAAACTAAACCATAAACTGAACTAAACTATAATAAACTATAAACTAAAATAAACTAAACTATAAACTAAACTAAACTAATCTACCCTAACATAACCTAACCTAACCTAAACTGAACTAAACTAAACCAAACTAAAATAACCTACTCTAGCCTAACCTAATCTAACCTAAACTAAACTAAACTAAACTATAAACTGAACTATAAACTAAACTAATTTAAACTATAAATTAATGTATAAACTAAACTACACTAAACAATAAAGTAAACTAAACTCAATTAAACTAAACTAAACTAAACTAACTTAACCTAACCTATCTTAACCTAAACTAAACTCAACTAAATTAAATTAATCTAAACTAAACTAAACTATAAACAAAACTAAACTAAACTAAACTAAACACAACTAACCTAACCTAACCTAACCTAACCTAACTTAACCTAAATTAACTAAACTATAAACTTAACTATAAACTAAACTAAACTAAACTAAACTAAACTAAACTAACCAAACCTAACGTAAACTAAACTAAACTAACCTAACCTAACCTAACCTAAATTAAACCAAACTAAACTAACTTAACCTAACCTAACCTAACCTAACCTAAACTAAACTGAACTAAACTAAACTAAACTATAAACAAAACTAAATTAAACTAAACTAAACTAAACTAACCTAACCTAACCTAACCTTACGTAACCTAAGCTAAACTAAACTATACTAATCCAAAGTATAAACAAAACTAAACTAAACTAAGCTAAATTAAACTAAACTAACCTAACCTAACCTAAACTAAACTAAACTAAACGAAACTAAACTATAAACTAAACTAAACTATAAACTGTTAACTAAACTATCAATTAACTAATCTAAACCAAACTGAACGAAACGAAACTAAACTAAACTAACCTAACATAACCTAAACTACACTAAACTAACCTAACCTAATATAACATATACTAAACTAAACTACAATAAACTCAGCTAAACTAAACTAAATTAATTAAATTAAACTAAACTAAACTATAAATTAAACTAACTATAAACTAAACTAAACAAAACTAAACTATCCTAACCTAACCTAACTTAACCTAACCTAACATAAATTAACTAAACTAACCTAACCTAACTTAACATAAATTAAACTAAACTAAACGAAGTTAAAGTAAGCTATAAACTAAACTATAAACATAACTAAACTATAAACTAAACTAAACCTAACTAAACTGACCTAACCTAAAATACCCTAAACTAACCTAACCTAACCTAACCAAACATAAACTAAACTAAAGTAAACTAAACTGAGCTAAACTAAACTAAATTAAACTAAATTAAACTAAACTAAACTATAAATTAAACTAACTATAAACTAAACTAAACCAAACTAAACTAAACTAAACTAAAATAAACTAGACTAACCTTACCTAACTTAACATAACCTTGGCTAATCTAAATTGAAGTAAACTAAACTAACCTAACTTAACATAAATTAAGCTAAACTAAACTAAACTAAACTATACTAACCTATAAACTAAACTAAACTAAACTAAACTAAAATGACCTAACCTAACAACCCTAAACTAAATTAAACTAAACTTAACTAAACAAAACATAATTAACCTAACAATACTAAACAAAATTAAACTATAAACTAAACTATAAACTAAACTAAACTAATCTAAACCAACCTAACTTTTTTAACCTAACCTATCATAACTAAACTAAATTAAGCTAAATTAACCTAACCTAACCGAACGTAACCTAACCGAAACTAAACTAAACTAATCTAAACCAACCTAACTTTTTTAACCTAACCTATCATAACTAAACTAAATTAAGCTAAATTAACCTAACCTAACCGAACGTAACCTAACCGAAACTAAACTAAACTAAACTAAACTTAACTATAAGCTTAACTAAACTAAACTAAACCTAACTAAACTAGACTAACTTTACCTAACCTAACATAACGAAACCTATGCTAACCTAAATTAAAGTAAACGAAAGTAACCTTACCTAACCTAACCTAACCTAACCTAACCTAAAATAAATTAAACTAAACAGACCTAACCTAAACTACCCTAAACTAAACTAAACTAAAGTAAACAAAACAAAACTAAACTAAAATAAACTATAATCTAAACTATAAACTGAACTAAAGTATAAACTAAAATAAACAAAACTAAACTAAACTAACTAACCGAACGTAAACTAACTTAACCTAACCTAACATAAACTAAACTAATCTAACCTAACCTAGCGTAACCTAACCTAAACTAAACTAATCTAAACTAAACTAAACTACAAACTAAACTATAAACTAATCTTAACCTAACTATAAACTAAACTAAACTAAACGATACTAAACTAAACTATACTAACCTTACCTAACCTAACCTAACCTAAACTAAACTAAACTAAACTAAACAAAACTAACCTATCCTAAACTAAACAAAATAACTAAACTATAAACTTAGCTATAAACTAACCTAAACTAAACTATAAACTAAACTAAAATAAACTATAAACTAAACTTACCTATAAACTATCTATAAACTAAACTAAACTATACTATAAACTAAACTAAATTTAGCTAACCTAAGCAAACCTAATCTAACCTAACCTAACGTTAACGAAACTAAACCAAACTAACCTAAACCAAACAAAACTAAAATAAAATAAAATAAACTAAACCATAAACTAAACTAAACTAAACTAAACTAACTTGACCTAAACTAACCTAACCTAAACTAAACTAATCCAACCTAAACTAAACTAAACTAAACTAAACCCCAATAATTATCTAACCTAACCTAACCTAAACTAAACTAAACTAAACTATAAACTAAACTAAAATAAACTAAACTCAACCACCCCACCTAACCTAACCTAATTTAAGGTAAATTAAACTAACCTAACCTAAAATAAATTAAACTAAACTAAACTAAACTATACTAAACTATAAACTAAAATAAACTAAACTATAAACTAAACTAAACTAAATTAATCTACCCTAACCTAACCTAACCTAACCTAACCTAAACTGAACTAAACTAAACTAAACTAAAATAACCTAACCTAACCTAATCTAACCTAAACTAAACTAAACTAAACTAAACTATAAACTGAACTTAAACTAAAATAATTTAAACTATAAATTAATGTATAAACTAAACTACACTAAATTATAAAGTAAACTAAACTCAATTAAACTAAACTAAACTAAACTAACTTAACCTAACCTAACCTAACCTAAACCAAACTCAACAAAATTAAATTAAACTAAACTAAACTACACTATAAACAAAACTAAATTAAACTAAACTAAACTAAACTACCCTAACCTAACCTAACATAACCTAACCTAAACTAAACTATACTACTATAAGTATAAACAAAACTAAACTAAACTAAGCTAAATTAAACTAAACTAACCTAACCTAACCTAACCTAAACTAAACTAAACTAAACTAAACGAAACTAAACCTTAAACTAAACTAAACTATAAACTAAACTAAACAATAAACTGAAATAAACTAAAGTAAACTAAACTAAACTAACCTAACCTAACCTAACTTAACCTAACCCTACATAAACTAAACTAAACTAACCTAACCTTACGTAACCTAACCTAAACTAAACTAAACTTCAAACTAAACTATAAACTAAACTTAACTAAACTACAAACTAAACTAAACTATACTAAACTAAACTATACTAACCTTACCTAACCTAACATAACCTAACCTAAACTAAACTAAACTAAACTTAATAAAACTAACCTAACCTAACCTATCCTAACCTAACCTAACGTAAACTAAACTAAACAAAACAAACTAAACTATAAACTTAACTATAAACTAAAATAAACTATATATAAACTATAAACTAAACAAAATTAAACTATAAACTAAGCTAAACTAAACTTAACTAAACTAAATTAGACAAAACTAAACTAAGCTAAACTAAACTAAACTATAAACTAAACTATAAACTAAACTAAACTAAACTAAGCTAAACTAAACTAAACTAAAATATTATTAACTATAAACTAAACTAAACTAAACTTAACTATAAACTAAATTAAACTAAACTATAAATAAATTAAACAAACTAAACTAATCTAAACTAAACTAAACCTAACTATAAACTAAACTGTAACCTAAACAATAAACTAAACTAAACTATAAACCAAAATAAACTAAAATATAAAACCTTCCTAACCTAACCTAACCTAACCTAATCTAACCTAAACTAAACTAAACTAAGCTAAACTAAACTAAACATAACTTTACTAAATGAAACTATATATTGAACTATAAACTAAATTAAATTAAACTATAAGATACTCTAAACTAAACAAAACTACACTATAAACTAAACTAAACTAAGTTAAACTAAACTAACTTAATCTAACCTAACCTAACTTAAACTAAACTAAACTAAACTAAACTATAAACTAAACTAAACTATAAACTATCTATAAATTAAACTAAACTAAACTATAAACTAAACTAAATTTAGCTAACCTAAGCTAACCTAATCTAAGCTTACCTAACGTAAACGAAACTAAACGAAACTAACCTAAACCAAACAAAACTAAACTAAAATAAAATAAACTAAACCATAAACTATACTAAACTATACTAAACTATAAACTAAAATAAACTAAACTATAAACTAAAATAAACTAAACTATAAACTAAACTAAACTAATCTACCCTAACCTAACCTAACCTAACCTAAACTGAACTAAACTTAACTAAACTAAAATAACCTACTCTAACCTAACCTAATCTAACCTAAACTAAACTAAACTAAACTATAAACTGAACTATAAACTAAACTAATTTAAAATATAAATTAATGTATAAACTATACTACACTAAACTATAAAGTAAACTAAACTCAATTAAACTAAACTAAACTAAAATAACCTAACCTAACCTAACCTAACCTAACTTAACCTAAATTAACTAAACAGAATAAACTAAACTATAAATTTAACTATAAACTAAACTAACCAAACCTAACCTAAACTAAACTAAACTAAACTAACCTAACCTAACATAACCTAAACTAAACTAAACTAATCTATAAACTAAACTATAAACTAAACTAAAATAAATAAACTAACGTAACCAAACCTAACCTAACCTAACCTAAATTAAACTAAACTAAACTATTTTAACATAAATTTACCTAACCTAAACTAAACTAAATTGAATAAACTAAATGAAATTAAAGTAAACTAAACTATAAACAAAACTAAATTAAACTAAACTAAACTAACCTAACCTAACCTAACCTAAACTAAACTATACTAATCTAAAGTATAAACAAAACTAAACTAAACTAAGCTAAATTAAACTAAACTAACCTAACCTAACCTTAACTAAACTAAACTAAACTAAACTAAACTGAGCTAAACTAAACTAAACTAAATTAAATTAAACTAAAGTAACTATAAATTAAACTAACTATAAACTAAACAAAACTAAACTATCCTAACCTAACCTAACTTAACCTAACCCAACATAAATTATATAAACTCACCTAACATAACTTAACATAAACAAAACTAAACTAAACGAAATTAAACTAAACTATAAATTAACTATAAACTAAACTAAACTAAAATAAACTAGACTAACCTTACATGACTTAACGTAACCTTCGCTAATCTGATTTAAAGTGAAATAAACTGCCCTAACTTAACATAAACTAACCTAAACTAAACTAAACTAAAATACACTAACCTATAAACTAAACTAAACTAAACTAAACTAAACTGACCTAATCTAAACTACCCTAAACTAACCTAACCTAACCTAACCTAACCTAACCTAACCTAACATAAACAAAACGAAACTAAACTAAACTGAGCTAAACTAAGCTAAACTAAACAAAACTAAATTAAACTAAACTAAACTATAAATTAAACTAACTAAAAACTAAACTAAACAAAACTAAACTATCCTAACCTAACCTAACCTAACTTAACCTAAACTAACATTAAATAACTAAACTAACCTAACATAACTTAACATAAACTAAACTAAACTAAACGAAACTAAACTAAATTATAAACTAAACTATAAAATAAACTAAACCATAAACTAAACTAAACTAAAATAAACTAGACTAACCTTACCTAACTTAATATAACCTTGGCTAATCTAAATTAAAGTAAACTAAACTAACCTAACCTAAACTAAACTAAACGAAACTATACTATAAAGTAAACTAAACTATAAACTATTAACTAAACTATCAATTAACTAAACTAAACTAAACTGAACGAAACGAAACTAAACTAACCTAACCTAACATAACCTAACTAAAATTAACTAAACTAAACTAAACTGAGCTAAACAAAACTAAACTAAACTAAATTAAACTAAACTAAACAATACATTAAACTAACTATAAACTAAACTAAACAAAAATAAACTATCCTAACCTAACCTAACTTAACCTAACCTAACATAACTTAACATAAACTAAACTAAACTAAACGAAATTAAACTAAAGTATAAACTAAACTATAAACTAAACTAAATTATAAACTAAACTAAACCAAACAAAACTAAACTAAACCATTAACCAAACTATTAACTAAGTTAAACTGAACTAAAGTATAAACTAAACTAAACTATGAACTAAAGTAAACTAAACTAAACCAAACAAAACTTACATAACCTATCCTAACCTAACCTAACCTAACTTAACCTAAATTAACTAAACAAAATAAACTAAACTATAAACTTAACTATAAACTAAACTAAACTAAACTAAACCTACCAAACCTAACCTAACCTTTTCTAACCTAACCTAACCTAAACTAAACTAAAATAAGCTAAACTAACCTAACCTAAATGAACGTAACCTAACCGAAACTAAACTAAACTAAATTAAAATTAACTATAAACTAAACTAAACTAAACTAAACCTAACTAAACTAGAGTAACCTTACCTAACCCAACATAACGAAACCTAAGCTAATCTATACTAAAGTAAACGAAACTAACCTTACCTAACCAAACCTAACCTAACCTAAAAGAAATTAAACTAAACAGACCTAACCTAAACTACCCAAAACTAAACTAAACTAAACGAAACAAAACAAAACTAAACTAAATTAAATTATAATCTAAACTATAAACTAAACTATAAACTAAAATAAACAAAACTAAACTAAAATAACTAACCTAACCAAACCTAACTTAACCTAACCTAACATAAACTAAACTAAACTAACCAAACCTAACCTAAACTAAACTAAACTAAACTAACCTAACCTAACATAACCTAAACTAATCTAAACTAAACTATAAATTAAACTAAAACAAAAAAACTAACCTAACCAAACCTAACCTAACCTAACCTAAATTAAACCAAACTAAACTAACTTAACCTAACCTAACGTAACCTAACCTAAACTAAACTGAACTAAACTAAACTAAACTATAAACAAAACTAAATTAAACTAAACTAAACTAAACTAACCTAACCTAACCTAACCTTACGTAACCTAAGCTAAACTAAACTATACTAATCTAAAGTATAAACAAAACTAAACTAAACTAAGCTAAATTAAACTAAACTAACCTAACCTAACCTAACCTAACCTAAACTAAACTAAACTAAACGAAACTAAACTATAAACTAAACTAAACTATAAACTGTTAACTAAACTATCAATTAGCTAATCTAAACCAAACTGAACGAAACGAAACTAAACTAAACTAACCTAACATAACCTAAACTACACTAAACTAACCTAACCTAACCTAACATAACATAAACTAAAGTAAACTACAATAAATTCAGCTAAACTAAAATAAACTAAATTAAATTAAACTAAACTAAACTATAAATTAAAGTAACTATAAACTATACTAAACAAAACTAAACTATCCTAACCTAACTTAACCTAACCTAACATAAATTTATTAAACTAACCTAACCTAACTTAACATAAACTAAACTAAACTAAACGAAGTTAAAGTAAACTATAAACTAAACTATAAACATAACTAAACTATAAACTAAACTAAACCTAACTAAACTGACCTAACCTAAAATACCCTAAACTAACCTAACCTAACCTAACCTAACATAAACAAAACTAAAGTAAACTAAACTGAGCTAAACTAAACTAAACTAAATTAAACTAAATTAAACTATAAATTAAACTAACTATAAACTAAACTAAACAAACCTAAACTACCCTAACCTAACCTAACTTAACCTAACCTAACATAAATTAACTAAACTAACCTAACCTAACTTAACATAAACTAAACTATACTAAACGAAACTAAACTAAACTATAAACTAAACTATAAACTAAACTAAACTAAACTAAAATAAACTAGACTAACCTTACCTAACTTAACATAACCTTGGCTAATCTAAATTGAAGTAAACTAAACTAACCTAACTTAACATAAACTAAGCTAAACTAAACTAAACTAAACTATACTAACCTATAAACTAAACTAAACTAAACTAAACTAAACTGACCTAACCTAAACAACCCTAAACACAATTAAACTAAACTTAACTAAACAAAACATAATTAACCTAACAATACTAAACAAAATTAAACTATAAACTAAACTAAACTAATCTAAACTAACCTAACCTTTTTTAACCTAACCTATCCTAACTAAACTAAATTAAGCTAAATTAACCTAACCTAACCGAACGTAACCTAAACGAAACTAAACTAAACCTAACTAAACTTAACTATTTAACTTAACTAAACTAAACTAAACCTAACTAAACTAGACTAACCTTACCTAACCTAACATAACGAAACCTATGCTAACCTAAATTAAAGTAAACGAAAGTAACCTTACCTAACCTAACCTAACCTAACCTAAAATAAATTAAACTAAACAGACCTAACCTAAACTACCCTAAACTAAACTAAACTAAAGTAAACAAAACAAAACTAAACTAAATTAAACTATAATCTAAACTATAAACTGAACTAAAGTATAAACTAAAATAAACAAAACTAAACTAAACTAACTAACCGAACGTAAACTAACTTAACCTAACCTAACATAAACTAAACTAATCTAACCTAACCTAGCGTAACCTAACCTAAACTAAACTAATCTAAACTAAACTAAACTACAAACTAAACTATAAACTAAACTTAACCTAACTATAAACTAAACTAAACTAAACGATACTAAACTAAACTATACTAACCTTACCTAACCTAACATACCCTAACCTAAACTAAACTAAACTAAACAAAACTAACCTATCCTAAACTAAACAAAATAACTAAACTATAAACTTAACTATAAACTAAACTAAACTAAACTATAAATAAACTATGTACTAAACTATACTAAACTAAACTAACAACTAAACTAAACTAAAAACTAAACTAAACTGAAAACTAAACTAAATTAAACTAAACTAAACCTTTCTAACCTAACCTAACCTAGCCTAACCTAACCTAAACTAAACTAAACTAACCTAAACTAACCTAAGCTAATCTAAACTAAACAAAAACTAAACTAAAATAAACTATAAACTAAACTAAACTATAAACTATCTATAAACTAAACTAAACTAAACAATAAACTAAACTAAATTTAGCTAACCTAAGCTAACCTAATCTAACCTAACCTAACGTAAACGAAACTAAACCAAACTAACCTAAACCAAAAAAAACTAAACTAAAATAAAATAAACTAAACCATAAACTAAACTAAACTAAACTAAACTAACTTGACCTAAACTAACCTAACCTAAACTAAACTAATCCAACCTAAACTAGCCTAACCTAAACTAAACTAAACTAAATTAATTATCTAACCTAACCTAACCTAACCTAACCTAACCCAACTTAACCTTAATTAACTAAACAAAATAAACTAAACTATAAACCTAATTATAAACTAAACTAAACTAAACTAAACTAACCAAACCTAACCTAACCTTTTATAACCTAACCTAATCTAAACTAAACTAAACTAAGCTATGCTAACCTAAACTAACCGAACGTAACCTAACCGAAACTAAACTAAACTAAACTAAACTTAACTATAGACTTAATTAACTAAACTAAACCTAACTAAACTAGACTAACCTTACCTATTCTAACATAACGAAACCTAAGCTAACCTATACTAAAGTAAACGAAACTAACCTCACCTAACCTAAACTAACCTAACCTAAAATAAATTAAACTAAACAGACCTAACCTAAACTACCCTAAACTAAACTAAACTAAACTAAACAAAACAAAACTAAACTAAATTAAACTATAATCTAAACTATAAACTAAACTATAAAATAAAATAAAATAAACAAAACTAAACTAAACTAACTAACCTAACCTAACCTAACTTAACCTAACCTAACATAAACTAAACTAATCTAACCTAACCTAACGTAACCTAACCTAAATTAAACTAAACTAAACTACACTAAACTATAAACTAAACTATAAACTAAACTTAACCTAACTATAAACAAAACTAAACAATACTAAACTAAACTATACTTACCTTACCTAACCTAACATAACCTAACCTAAACTAAACTAAACTAAACTAAACTAATCAAAACTAACCTATCCTTACCTAAACTAAAGTAAACAAAATAACTAATCTATAAACTTAACTATATACTAAACTAAACTAAACTATAAATAAACTATATACTAAACTATACTAAACTAAACTAACAACTAAACTAAACTAAAAACAAAACTAAACTGAAAACTAAACTAAACTAAACCATTCTAAACTAACCTAACCTAAACTAAACTAAACTAACCTAACCTAACCTAAACTAAACAAAACTAAACTATAAACTAAACTAAATTTGGCTAACCTAAGCTAACCTAACCTAACCTAACCTAACCTAAACGAAACTAAACCAAACTAAACTAAACCAAACAAAAGTAAACTAAAATATAAATAAAATATAAACTAAACTATACTAAACCAAACTAACAACTAAACTAAACTAAAAACTAAACTAAACTGAAAATTAAACTAAAATAAACTAAACTAAACCTTTGTAACCTAACCTAACTTAACCTAACCTAACCTTAACTAAACTAAACTATAAACTCAACTAAACTATAAACTAAATTCAACTCTAAACTAAACTAAACTAACCTAACCTAAACTAAACTAAACTGAACTAAACTAAATTAAACTAAACTAAACTAAACTAAAAACAAAACTAAATTAAACTAAACTAAACTAAACTAACCTAACCTAACCTAACGTAACCTTACATAACCTAACCTAAACTAAACTATACTAATTTAAAGTATAAACAAATCTAAACTAAACTAAGCTAAATTAAACTAAACTAACCTAATCTAACCCAACCTAAAATAAACTAAACTAAACGAAACTAAACCTTAAACTTAACTAAACTATAAACTAAACTAAACTATAAACTAAAATAAACCAAAATAAACTAGACTAACCTTACCTAACTTAACATAAACTTGGCTAATCTAAATTAAAGGTAACTAAACTAACCTAACTTAAGTTAAACTAACCTAAACTAATTTAAACTAAACTATACTAACCTATAAACTAAACTAAACTAAACTAAACTGATCTAACCTAAACTACCCTAAACTAAACTAAACTAAACTAAACAAAACAAAATTAACTAAACAAAATTAAACTAAATTAAACTATAAACTAATCTATAAACTCAACTAAACTATAAACTAAACTAAACTAAACTAAACTAACCTACCCTTTTCTAACCTAACCTAACCTAAACTAAACTAAACTAAGCTTAACTAACCTAACCTAACCGAACGTAACCTAACCGAAACTAAACTAAACTAAACTCAACTAAACTTAACTATAAACTTAACTAAACTAAACTAAACCTAACTAAACTAGACTAACCATACCTAACCTAACATAACGAAACCTAAGCTAACCTAAACTAAAGTAAACGAAACTAACCTTACCTAACGTAACCTAACCTAACCTAAAATAAATTAAACTAAACAGACCTAACCTAAACTACCCTAAACTAAACTAAACTAAAGTAAGATAAACAAAATTTAACTAAATTAAACTATAATCTAAACTATAAACTAAAATAAACAAAACTAAACTAAACTAAACTAACCTTACCTAACTTAACCTAACCTAACATAAACTAAACTAATCTAACCTAACCTAACCTAACCTTACGTAACCTAACCTAAACTAAACTAAACTAAACTAAACTAAACTACAAACTAAACTATATACTAAACTTAACCTAACTATAAACCAAACTAAACTAAACTATACTAAACTAAACTATACTAACCTTACCTAACCTAACATAACCTAACCTAAACTAAACTAAACTAAACAAAACTAACCTATCCTAACCTAAACTAAACTAAACAAAATAACTAAACTAAAAACTAAACTAAAATGAAAACTAAACTAAAATAAACTAAATTAAACCTTTCTAACCTAACCTAACTTAACCTAACCTAACCTTAACTAAACTAAACTATAAACTCAACTAAACTATAAACTAAACTATACTAAAATATAAACTAAACTAAACTAAGCTAACCTAAGCTAACCTAAACTAAGCTAACCTAACCTAAACTAAACTAAACCAATCAAAATTAAACTAAAATAAAATAAACTAAACCATAAACTAGACTATTAACTAAACTAAACTAAACTAAAGTATAAACTAAACTAAACTAACCTAACCTAAACTAACCTAACCTAAACTTAACTAATCTAACCTGAACAAACCTAACCTAAACTAAACTAATCTAAACGAAACTAAACTAAACTAAATTATCTAACCTAACCTAACCTAACGTAACCTAAACTAAACTACACTAACACAACCTAACCAAAACTAAATTAAACTAAACTATAAACTAAACTAAACTATAAATTAAACTATAAAATAAAATAAATATACTAAACTCAACTAACCTAACCTATCCTAACCTAAGGAAAATTAAACTAACCTAACCTAAAATAAATTAAACTAAACTATACTAAACTATAAACTAAAATAAACTAAACTATAAATTAAACTAAACTAAACTAATCTCACCTAACCTAACGTAACCTAACCTAAATTGAACTAAACTAAACTAAATTAAACAAAGCTAACCTAACCTAACCTAACCTAACTTAAATAAATTAACTCAACAAAATAAACTAAACTATAAACTTAACTATAAACTAAACTAAACTAAACTAAACTAACCAAACCTAACCTAAACTAAACTAACCTAACCTAACCTACCCTAAATTAAACCAAACTAAACTAACTTAACCTAACCTAACCTAACCTAAACTAAACTGAACTAAACTAAACTAAACTATAAACAAAACTAAATTAAACTAAACTAAACTAAACTAACCTAACCTAACCTAACCTTACGTAACCTAAGCTAAACTAAACTATACTAATCTAAAGTATAAACAAAACTAAACTAAACTAAGCTAAATTAAACTAAACTAACCTAACCTAACCTAAACTAAACTAAACTAAACGAAACTAAACTATAAACTAAACTAAACTATAAACTGTTAACTAAACTATCAATTAACTAATCTAAACCAAACTGAACGAAACGAAACTAAACTAAACTAACCTAACATAACCTAAACTACACTAAACTAACCTAACCTAGCATAACATAAACTAAACTAAACTACAATAAACTCAGCTAAACTAAACTAAATTAATTAAATTAAACTAAACTAAACTATAAATTAAACTAACTATAAACTAAACTAAACAAAACTAAACTATCCTAACCTAACCTAACTTAACCTAACCTAACATAAATTAACTAAACTAACCTAACCTAACTTAACATAAATTAAACTAAACTAAACGAAGTTAAAGTAAACTATAAACTAAACTACAAACATAACTAAGCTATAAACTAAACTAAACTTAACTAAACTGACCTAACCTAAAATACCCTAAACTAACCTAACCTAACCTAACCAAACATAAACTAAACTAAAGTAAACTAAACTGAGCTAAACTAAACTAAACTAAACTAAATTAAACTAAACTAAACTATAAATTAAACTAACTATAAACTAAACTAAACCAAACTAAACTAAACTAAAATAAAATAAACTAGACTAACCTTACCTAACTTAACATAACCTTGGCTAATCTAAATTGAAGTAAACTAAACTAACCTAACTTAACATAAACTAAGCTAAACTAAACTAAACTAAACTATACTAACCTATAAACTAAACTAAACTAAACTAAACTAAACTGACCTAACCTAAACAACCCTATACTCAATTAAACTAAACTTAACTAAACAAAACATAATTAACCTAACATTACTAAACAAAATTAAACTATAAACTAAACTATAAACTAAATTAAACTAATCTAAACTAACCTAACCTTTTTTAACCTAACCTATCATAACTAAACTAAATTAAGCTAAATTAACCTAACCTAACCGAACGTAACCTAACCGAAACTAAACTAAACTAAACTAAACTTAACTATAAACTTAACTAAACTAAACTAAACCTAACTAAACTAGACTAACCTTACCTAACCTAACATAACGAAACCTATGCTAACCTAAATTAAAGTAAACGAAAGTAACCTTACCTAACCTAACCTAACCTAACCTAAAATAAATTAAACTAAACAGACCTAACTTAAACTACCCTAAACTAAACTAAACTAAAGTAAACAAAACAAAACTAAACTAAATTAAACTATAATCTAAACTATAAACTGAACTAAAGTATAAACTAAAATAAACAAAAATTAACTAAACTAACTAACCGAACGTAAACTAACTTTAACTAAACTAACATAAACTAAACTAATCTAACCTAACCTAGCGTAACCTAACCTAAACTAAACTAATCTAAACTAAACTAAACTACAAACTAAACTAGAAACTAAACTTAACCTAACTATAAACTAAACTAAACTAAACGATACTAAACTAAACTATACTAACCTTACCTAACCTAACATAACCTAACCTAAACTAAACTAAACAAAACTAACCTATCCTAAACTAAACAAAATAACTAAACTATAAACTTAACTATAAACTAAACTAAACTAAACTATAAATAAACTATATACTAAACTATACTAAACTAAACTAACAACTAAACTAACCTAAAAACTAAACTAAATTGAAAACTAAACTAAATTAAACTTAACTAAACCTTTCTAACCTAACCTAACCTAACCTAACCTAAACTAAACTAAACTAACCTAAACTGAACTAAACTAAACTAAACTAAACTATAAACAAAACTAAATTAAACTAAACTAAATTAAACTAACCTAACCTAACCTAACCTTACGTAACCTAACCTAAACTAAACTACACTAATCTAAAGTATAAACAAATTAAACTAAACTAAGCTAAATTAAACTAAATTAACCTAACCTAACCTAACCTAAACTAAACTAAACTAAACGAAACTAAACTATAAACGAAACTAAACTATAAACTGTTAACTAAACTGTCAATTAACTAAACTAAACTAAACTGAACGAAACGAAACTAAAATAAACTAACCTAAGATAACCTAAACTACACTAAACTAACCTAACCTAACATAACATAAAGTAAACTAAACTACAATAAACTCAGATAAACTAAACTAAACTAAATTCAATTAAACTAAACTAAACTATAAATTAAAATAACTATAAACTAAACTAAACAAAACTAAACTGACCTAACTTAAAATACCCTAAACTAACCTAACCTAACCTAACCTAACATAAACAAAACTAAAGTAAACTAAACTGAGCTAAACTAAACTAAAATAAACTAAATTAAACTAAACTAAACTATAAATTAAACTAACTATAAACTAAACTAAACAAAACTAAACTACCCTAACCTAACCTAACTTAACCTAACCTAACATAAATTAACAAAACTAACCTAACCTAACTTAACATAAACTAAACTAAACTAAACGAAACTAAACTAAACTTTAAACTAAACTATAAACTAAACTAAACTATAAACTAAACTAAAATAAACTAGTCTAACCTTACCTAACTTAACATAACCTTGGCTAATTTAATTAAAGTAAACTAAACTAACCTAACTTAACATAAACTAAGCTAAACTATACTAAACTAAACTATAATAACCTATAAACTAAACTAAACTGAACTAAACTAAACTGACCTAAACTAAACCACCCTAATCTAAATTAAACTAAACTTAATTAAACAAAATATAATTAACTAAACAAAACTAAACAAAATTAAACTATAAACTAAACTATAAACTCAACTAAACTATAAACTAAACTAAACTAAACTAAATTAACCTAAGCTTTTTTAACCTAACCTAACCTAACTAAACTAAATTAAGCTAAATTAACATAACCTAACCAAACGTAACCTAACCGAAACTAAACTAAACTAAACTAAACTTAACTATAAACTTAACTAAACTAAACTAAACCTAACTAAACTAGACTAACCTTACCTAACCTAACATAACGAAACCTATGCTAACCTAAACAAAAGTAAACGAAAGTAACCTTACCTAACCTAACCTAACCTAACCTAAAATAAATTAAACTAAACAGACCTAACCTAAAATACCCTAAACTAAACTAAACTAAAGTAAACAAAACAAAACTAAACTAAATTAAACTATAATCTAAACTATAAACTAAACTAAAGTATAAACTAAAATAAACAAAACTAAACTAAACTAACTAACCGAACGTAAACTAACTTAACCTAACCTAACATAAACTAAACTAATCTAACCTAACCTAGCGTAACCTATCCTAAACTAAGCTAATATAAACTAAACTAAACTATAAACTAAACTTAACCTAACTATAAACTAAACTTAACTAAACGATACTAAACTAAACTATACTAACCTTACCTAACCTAACATAACCTAACCTAAACTAAACTAAACTAAACAAAACTAACCTATCCTAAACTAAACAAAATAACTAAACTATAAACTTAACTATAAACTAAACTAAACTAAACTATAAATAAACTATATACTAAAGTATACTAAACTAAACTAAATACTAAACTAAACTAAAAACTAAACTAAACTGGAAACTAAACTAAATTAAACTAGACAAAACTTTCTAACCTAACCTAACCTAACCTAACCTAACCTATCCTAAACTAAACTAAACTAACCTAAACTAACCTAAACTAAACTAAACTAAACTATAAACTAAACTAAACTAAACTAAACTATAAACTAAACTAAACTATAAACTATCTATAAATTAAACTAAACTAAACTATAAACTAAAATAAATTTAGCTAACCTAAGCTAACCTAATCTAAGCTAACCTAACGTAAACGAAACTAAACGAAACTAACCTAAACCAAACAAAACTAAACTAAAATAAAATAAACTAAACCATAAACTGAACTAAACTATAATAAACTATAAACTAAAATAAACTAAACTATAAACTAAACTAAACTAATCTACCCTAACATAACCTAACCTAACCTAAACTGAACTAAACTAAACCAAACTAAAATAACCTACTCTAACCTAACCTAATCTAACCTAAACTAAACTAAACTAAACTATAAACTGAACTATAAACTAAACTAATTTAAACTATAAATTAATGTATAAACTAAACTACACTAAACAATAAAGTAAACTAAACTCAATTAAACTAAACTAAACTAAACTAACTTAACCTAACCTATCTTAACCTAAACTAAACTCAACTAAATTAAATTAATCTAAACTAAACTAAACTATAAACAAAACTAAACTAAACTAAACTAAACACAACTAACCTAACCTAACCTAACCTAACCTAACTTAACCTAAATTAACTAAACTATAAACTTAACTATAAACTAAACTAAACTAAACTAAACTAAACTAAACTAACCAAACCTAACGTAAACTAAACTAAACTAACCTAACCTAACCTAACCTAAATTAAACCAAACTAAACTAACTTAACCTAACCTAACCTAACCTAACCTAAACTAAACTGAACTAAACTAAACTAAACTATAAACAAAACTAAATTAAACTAAACTAAACTAAACTAACCTATCCTAACCTAACCTTACGTAACCTAAGCTAAACTAAACTATACTAATCTAAAGTATAAACAAAACTAAACTAAACTAAGCTAAATTAAACTAAACTAACCTAACCTAACCTAAACTAAACTAAACTAAACGAAACTAAACTATAAACTAAACTAAACTATAAACTGTTAACTAAACTATCAATTAACTAATCTAAACCAAACTGAACGAAACGAAACTAAACTAAACTAACCTAACATAACCTAAACTACACTAAACTAACCTAACCTAATATAACATATACTAAACTAAACTACAATAAACTCAGCTAAACTAAACTAAATTAATTAAATTAAACTAAACTAAACTATAAATTAAACTAACTATAAACTAAACTAAACAAAACTAAACTATCCTAACCTAACCTAACTTAACCTAACCTAACATAAATTAACTAAACTAACCTAACCTAACTTAACATAAATTAAACTAAACTAAACGAAGTTAAAGTAAGCTATAAACTAAACTATAAACATAACTAAACTATAAACTAAACTAAACCTAACTAAACTGACCTAACCTAAAATACCCTAAACTAACCTAACCTTACCTAACCAAACATAAACTAAACTAAAGTAAACTAAACTGAGCTAAACTAAACTAAATTAAACTAAATTAAACTAAACTAAACTATAAATTAAACTAACTATAAACTAAACTAAACCAAACTAAACTAAACTAAACTAAAATAAACTAGACTAACCTTACCTAACTTAACATAACCTTGGCTAATCTAAATTGAAGTAAACTAAACTAACCTAACTTAACATAAATTAAGCTAAACTAAACTAAACTAAACTATACTAACCTATAAACTAAACTAAACTAAACTAAACTAAAATGACCTAACCTAACAACCCTAAACTAAATTAAACTAAACTTAACTAAACAAAACATAATTAACCTAACAATACTAAACAAAATTAAACTATAAACTAAACTATAAACTAAACTAAACTAATCTAAACCAACCTAACTTTTTTAACCTAACCTATCATAACTAAACTAAATTAAGCTAAATTAACCTAACCTAACCGAACGTAACCTAACCGAAACTAAACTAAACTAAACTAAACTTAACTATAAGCTTAACTAAACTAAACTAAACCTAACTAAACTAGACTAACTTTACCTAACCTAACATAACGAAACCTATGCTAACATAAATTAAAGTAAACGAAAGTAACCTTACCTAACCTAACCTAACCTAACCTAACCTAAAATAAATTAAACTAAACAGACCTAACCTAAACTACCCTAAACTAAACTAAACTAAAGTAAACAAAACAAAACTAAACTAAAATAAACTATAATCTAAACTATAAACTGAACTAAAGTATAAACTAAAATAAACAAAACTAAACTAAACTAACTAACCGAACGTAAACTAACTTAACCTAACCTAACATAAACTAAACTAATCTAACCTAACCTAGCGTAACCTAACCTAAACTAAACTAATCTAAACTAAACTAAACTACAAACTAATCTATAAACTAAACTTAACCTAACTATAAACTAAACTAAACTAAACGATACTAAACTAAACTATACTAACCTTACCTAACCTAACCTAACCTAAACTAAACTAAACTAAACTAAACAAAACTAACCTATCCTAAACTAAACAAAATAACTAAACTATAAACTTAACTATAAACTAACCTAAACTAAACTAAACTATAAACTAAACTAAAATAAACTATAAACTAAACTTACCTATAAACTATCTATAAACTAAACTAAACTATACTATAAACTAAACTAAATTTAGCTAACCTAAGCAAACCTAATCTAACCTAACCTAACGTTAACGAAACTAAACCAAACTAACCTAAACCAAACAAAACTAAAATAAAATAAAATAAACTAAACCATAAACTAAACTAAACTAAACTAAACTAACTTGACCTAAACTAACCTAACCTAAACTAAACTAATCCAACCTAAACTAAACTAAACTAAACTAAACCCCAATAATTATCTAACCTAACCTAACCTAAACTAAACTAAACTAAACTATAAACTAAACTAAAATAAACTAAACTCAACCACCCCACCTAACCTAACCTAATTTAAGGTAAATTAAACTAACCTAACCTAAAATAAATTAAACTAAACTAAACTAAACTATACTAAACTATAAACTAAAATAAACTAAACTATAAACTAAACTAAATTAATCTACCCTAACCTAACCTAACCTAACCTAAACTGAACTAAATTAACTAAACTAAAATAACCTAACCTAACCTAATCTAACCTAAACTAAACTAAACTAAACTAAACTATAAACTGAACTATAAACTAAAATAATTTAAACTATAAATTAATGTATAAACTAAACTACACTAAACTATAAAGTAAACTAAACTCAATTAAACTAAACTAAACTAAACTAACTTAACCTAACCTAACCTAACCTAAACCAAACTCAACAAAATTAAATTAAACTAAACTAAACTAAACTATAAACAAAACTAAATTAAACTAAACTAAACTAAACTACCCTAACCTAACCTAACATAACCTAACCTAAACTAAACTATACTACTATAAGTATAAACAAAACTAAACTAAACTAAGCTAAATTAAACTAAACTAACCTAACCTAACCTAACCTAAACTAAACTAAACTAAACGAAACTAAACCTTAAACTAAACTAAACTATAAACTAAACTAAACAATAAACTGAAATAAACTAAAGTAAACTAAACTAAACTAACCTAACCTAACCTAACTTAACCTAACCCTACATAAACTAAACTAAACTAACCTAACCTTACGTAACCTAACCTAAACTAAACTAAACTTCAAACTAAACTATAAACTAAACTTAACTAAACTACAAACTAAACTAAACTATACTAAACTAAACTATACTAACCTTACCTAACCTAACATAACCTAACCTAAACTAAACTAAACTAAACTTAATAAAACTAACCTAACCTAACCTATCCTAACCTAACCTAACGTAAACTAAACTAAACAAAACAAACTAAACTATAAACTTAACTATAAACTAAAATAAACTATATATAAACTATAAACTAAACAAAATTAAACTATAAACTAAGCTAAACTAAACTTAACTAAACTAAATTAGACAAAACTAAACTAAGCTAAACTAAACAAAACTATAAACTAAACTATAAACTAAACTAAACTAAACTAAGCTAAACTAAACTAAACTAAAATATTATTAACTATAAACTAAACTAAACTAAACTTAACTATAAACTAAATTAAACTAAACTATAAATAAATTAAACAAACTAAACTAATCTAAACTAAACTAAACCTAACTATAAACTAAACTGTAACCTAAACAATAAACTAAACTAAACTATAAACCAAAATAAACTAAAATATAAAACCTTCCTAACCTAACCTAACCTAACCTAATCTAACCTAAACTAAACTAAACTAAGCTAAACTAAACTAAACATAACTTTACTAAATGAAACTATATATTGAACTATAAACTAAATTAAATTAAACTATAAGATCAACTAAACTAAACAAAACTACACTATAAACTAAACTAAACTAAGTTAAACTAAACTAACTTAATCTAACCTAACCTAACTTAAACTAAACTAAACTAAACTAAACTATAAACTAAACTAAACTATAAACTATCTATAAATTAAACTAAACTAAACTATAAACTAAACTAAATTTAGCTAACCTAAGCTAACCTAATCTAAGCTAACCTAACGTAAACGAAACTAAACGAAACTAACCTAAACCAAACAAAACTAAACTAAAATAAAATAAACTAAACCATAAACTATACTAAACTATACTAAACTATAAACTAAAATAAACTAAACTATAAACTAAAATAAACTAAACTATAAACTAAACTAAACTAATCTACCCTAACCTAACCTAACCTAACCTAAACTGAACTAAACTTAACTAAACTAAAATAACCTACTCTAACCTAACCTAATCTAACCTAAACTAAACTAAACTAAACTATAAACTGAACTATAAACTAAACTAATTTAAAATATAAATTAATGTATAAACTATACTACACTAAACTATAAAGTAAACTAAACTCAATTAAACTAAACTAAACTAAAATAACCTAACCTAACCTAACCTAACCTAACTTAACCTAAATTAACTAAACAGAATAAACTAAACTATAAATTTAACTATAAACTAAACTAACCAAACCTAACCTAAACTAAACTAAACTAAACTAACCTAACCTAACATAACCTAAACTAAACTAAACTAATCTATAAACTAAACTATAAACTAAACTAAAATAAATAAACTAACCTAACCAAACCTAACCTAACCTAACCTAAATTAAACTAAACTAAACTATTTTAACATAAATTAACCTAACCTAAACTAAACTAAATTGAATAAACTAAATGAAATTAAAGTAAACTAAACTATAAACAAAACTAAATTAAACTAAACTAAACTAACCTAACCTAACCTAACCTAAACTAAACTATACTAATCTAAAGTATAAACAAAACTAAACTAAACTAAGCTAAATTAAACTAAACTAACCTAACCTAACCTTAACTAAACTAAACTAAACTAAACTAAACTGAGCTAAACTAAACTAAACTAAATTAAATTAAACTAAAGTAACTATAAATTAAACTAACTATAAACTAAACAAAACTAAACTATCCTAACCTAACCTAACTTAACCTAACCCAACATAAATTATATAAACTCACCTAACATAACTTAACATAAACAAAACTAAACTAAACGAAATTAAACTAAACTATAAATTAACTATAAACTAAACTAAACTATAAACTAAACTAAACTAAAATAAACTAGACTAACCTTACATGACTTAACGTAACCTTCGCTAATCTGATTTAAAGTGAAATAAACAGCCCTAACTTAACATAAACTAACCTAAACTAAACTAAACTAAAATACACTAACCTATAAACTAAACTAAACTAAACTAAACTAAACTGACCTAATCTAAACTACCCTAAACTAACCTAACCTAACCTAACCTAACCTAACCTAACATAAACAAAACGAAACTAAACTAAACTGAGCTAAACTAAGCTAAACTAAACAAAACTAAATTAAACTAAACTAAACTATAAATTAAACTAACTAAAAACTAAACTAAACAAAACTAAACTATCCTAACCTAACCTAACCTAACTTAACCTAAACTAACATTAAATAACTAAACTAACCTAACATAACTTAACATAAACTAAACTAAACTAAACGAAACTAAACTAAATTATAAACTAAACTATAAAATAAACTAAACCATAAACTAAACTAAACTAAAATAAACTAGACTAACCTTACCTAACTTAATATAACCTTGGCTAATCTAAATTAAAGTAAACTAAACTAACCTAACCTAAACTAAACTAAACGAAACTATACTATAAAGTAAACTAAACTATAAACTATTAACTAAACTATCAATTAACTAAACTAAACTAAACTGAACGAAACGAAACTAAACTAACCTAACCTAACATAACCTAACTAAAATTAACTAAACTAAACTAAACTGAGCTAAACAAAACTAAACTAAACTAAATTAAACTAAACTAAACTATACATTAAACTAACTATAAACTAAACTAAACAAAAATAAACTATCCTAACCTAACCTAACTTAACCTAACCTAACATAACTTAACATAAACTAAACTAAACTAAACGAAATTAAACTAAAGTATAAACTAAACTATAAACTAAACTAAATTATAAACTAAACTAAACCAAACAAAACTAAACTAAACCATTAACCAAACTATTAACTAAGTTAAAATGAACTAAAGTATAAACTAAACTAAACTATGAACTAAAGTAAACTAAACTAAACCAAACAAAACTTACATAACCTATCCTAACCTAACCTAACCTAACTTAACCTAAATTAACTAAACAAAATAAACTAAACTATAAACTTAACTATAAACTAAACTAAACTAAACTAAACCTACCAAACCTAACCTAACCTTTTCTAACCTAACCTAACCTAAACTAAACTAAAATAAGCTAAACTAACCTAACCTAAATGAACGTAACCTAACCGAAACTAAACTAAACTAAACTAAAATTAACTATAAACTAAACTAAACTAAACTAAACCTAACTAAACTAGAGTAACCTTACCTAACCCAACATAACGAAACCTAAGCTAATCTATACTAAAGTAAACGAAACTAACCTTACCTAACCAAACCTAACCTAACCTAAAAGAAATTAAACTAAACAGACCTAACCTAAGCTACCCAAAACTAAACTAAACTAAACGAAACAAAACAAAACTAAACTAAATTAAATTATAATCTAAACTATAAACTAAACTATAAACTAAAATAAACAAAACTAAACTAAAATAACTAACCTAACCAAACCTAACTTAACCTAACCTAACATAAACTAAACTAAACTAACCAAACCTAACCTAAACTAAACTAAACTAAACTAACCTAACATAACATAACCTAAACTAATCTAAACTAAACTATAAATTAAACTAAAACAAAAAAACTAACCTAACCAAACCTAACCTAACCTAACCTAAATTAAACCAAACTAAACTAACTTAACCTAACCTAACGTAACCTAACCTAAACTAAACTGAACTAAACTAAACTAAACTATAAACAAAACTAAATTAAACTAAACTAAACTAAACTAACCTAACCTAACCTAACCTTACGTAACCTAAGCTAAACTAAACTATACTAATCTAAAGTATAAACAAAACTAAACTAAACTAAGCTAAATTAAACTAAACTAACCTAACCTAACCTAACCTAACCTAAACTAAACTAAACTAAACGAAACTAAACTATTAACTAAACTAAACTATAAACTGTTAACTAAACTATCAATTAGCTAATCTAAACCAAACTGAACGAAACGAAACTAAACTAAACTAACCTAACATAACCTAAACTACACTAAACTAACCTAACCTAACCTAACATAACATAAACTAAAGTAAACTACAATAAATTCAGCTAAACTAAAATAAACTAAATTAAATTAAACTAAACTAAGCTATAAATTAAAGTAACTATAAACTATACTAAACAAAACTAAACTATCCTAACCTAACTTAACCTAACCTAACATAAATTTATTAAACTAACCTAACCTAACTTAACATAAACTAAACTAAACTAAACGAAGTTAAAGTAAACTATAAACTAAACTATAAACATAACTAAACTATAAACTAAACTAAACCTAACTAAACTGACCTAACCTAAAATACCCTAAACTAACCTAACCTAACCTAACCTAACATAAACAAAACTAAAGTAAACTAAACTGAGCTAAACTAAACTAAACTAAATTAAACTAAATTAAACTATAAATTAAACTAACTATAAACTAAACTAAACAAACCTAAACTACCCTAACCTAACCTAACTTAACGTAACCTAACATAAATTAACTAAACTAACCTAACCTAACTTAACATAAACTAAACTAAACTAAACGAAACTAAACTAAACTATAAACTAAACTATAAACTAAACTAAACTAAACTAAAATAAACTAGACTAACCTTACCTAACTTAACATAACCTTGGCTAATCTAAATTGAAGTAAACTAAACTAACCTAACTTAACATAAACTAAGCTAAACTAAACTAAACTAAACTATACTAACCTATAAACTAAACTAATCTAAACTAAACTAAACTGACCTAACCTAAACAACCCTAAACACAATTAAACTAAACTTAACTAAACAAAACATAATTAACCTAACAATACTAAACAAAATTAAACTATAAACTAAACTAAACTAATCTAAACTAACCTAACCTTTTTTAACCTAACCTATCCTAACTAAACTAAATTAAGCTAAATTAACCTAACCTAACCGAACGTAACCTAAACGAAACTAAACTAAACCTAACTAAACTTAACTATTTAACTTAACTAAACTAAACTAAACCTAACTAAACTAGACTAACCTTACCTAACCTAACATAACGAAACCTATGCTAACCTAAATTAAAGTAAACGAAAGTAACCTTACCTAACCTAACCTAACCTAACCTAAAATAAATTAAACTAAACAGACCTAACCTAAACTACCCTAAACTAAACTAAACTAAAGTAAACAAAACAAAACTAAACTAAATTAAACTATAATCTAAACTATAAACTGAACTAAAGTATAAACTAAAATAAACAAAACTAAACTAAACTAACTAACCGAACGTAAACTAACTTAACCTAACCTAACATAAACTAAACTAATCTAACCTAACCTAGCGTAACCTAACCTAAACTAAACTAATCTAAACTAAACTAAACTACAAACTAAACTATAAACTAAACTTAACCTAACTATAAACTAAACTAAACTAAACGATACTAAACTAAACTATACTAACCTTACCTAACCTAACATACCCTAACCTAAACTAAAGTTAACTAAACAAAACTAACCTATCCTAAACTAAACAAAATAACTAAACTATAAACTTAACTATAAACTAAACTAAACTAAACTATAAATAAACTATGTACTAAACTATACTAAACTAAACTAACAACTAAACTAAACTAAAAACAAAACTAAACTGAAAACTAAACTAAATTAAACTAAACTAAACCTTTCTAACCTAACCTAACCTAGCCTAACCTAACCTAAACTAAACTAAACTAACCTAAACTAACCTAAGCTAATCTAAACTAAACTATAAACTAAACTAAAATAAACTATAAACTAAACTAAACTATAAACTATCTATAAACTAAACTAAACTAAACAATAAACTAAACTAAATTTAGCTAACCTAAGCTAACCTAATCTAACCTAACCTAACGTAAACGAAACTAAACCAAACTAACCTAAACCAAAAAAAACTAAACTAAAATAAAATAAACTAAACCATAAACTAAACTAAACTAAACTAAACTAACTTGACCTAAACTAACCTAACCTAAACTAAACTAATCCAACCTAAACTAGCCTAACCTAAACTAAACTAAACTAAATTAATTATCTAACCTAACCTAACCTAACCTAACCCAACTTAACCTAAATTAACTAAACAAAATAAACTAAAAAATAAACCTAACTATAAACTAAACTAAACTAAACTAAACTAAACTAAACTAACCAAACCTAACCTAACCTTTTATAACCTAACCTAACCTAAACTAAACTAAACTAAGCTATACTAACCTAAACTAACCGAACGTAACCTAACCGAAACTAAACTAAACTAAACTAAACTTAACTATAGACTTAACTAAACTAAACTAAACCTAACTAAACTAGACTAACCTTACCTATTCTAACATAACGAAACCTAAGCTAACCTATACTAAAGTAAACGAAACTAACCTCACCTAACCTAAACTAACCTAACCTAAAATAAATTAAACTAAACAGACCTAACCTAAACTACCCTAAACTAAACTAAACTAAACTAAACAAAACAAAACTAAACTAAATTAAACTATAATCTAAACTATAAACTAAACTATAAAATAAAATAAAATAAACAAAACTAAACTAAACTAACTAACCTAACCTAACCTAACTTAACCTAACCTAACATAAACTAAACTAATCTAACCTAACCTAACGTAACCTAACCTAAATTAAACTAAACTAAACTACACTAAACTATAAACTAAACTATAAACTAAACTTAACCTAACTATAAACAAAACTAAACAATACTAAACTAAACTATACTTACCTTACCTAACCTAACATAACCTAACCTAAACTAAACTAAACTAAACTAAACTAATCAAAACTAACCTATCCTTACCTAAACTAAAGTAAACAAAATAACTAATCTATAAACTTAACTATATACTAAACTAAACTAAAATATAAATAAACTATATACTAAACTATACTAAACTAAACTAACAACTAAACTAAACTAAAAACAAAACTAAACTGAAAACTAAACTAAACTAAACCTTTCTAAACTAACCTAACCTAAACTAAACTAAACTAACCTAACCTAACCTAAACTAAACAAAACTAAACTATAAACTAAACTAAATTTGGCTAACCTAAGCTAACCTAACCTAACCTAACCTAACCTAAACGAAACTAAACCAAACTAAACTAAACCAAACAAAAGTAAACTAAAATATAAATAAAATATAAACTAAACTATACTAAACCAAACTAACAACTAAACTAAACTAAAAACTAAACTAAACTGAAAATTAAACTAAAATAAACTAAACTAAACCTTTGTAACCTAACCTAACTTAACCTAACCTAACCTTAACTAAACTAAACTATAAACTCAACTAAACTATAAACTAAATTCAACTCTAAACTAAACTAAACTAACCTAACCTAAACTAAACTAAACTGAACTAAACTAAATTAAACTAAACTAAACTAAACTAAAAACAAAACTAAATTAAACTAAACTAAACTAAACTAACCTAACCTAACCTAACGTAACCTTACATAACCTAACCTAAACTAAACTATACTAATTTAAAGTATAAACAAATCTAAACTAAACTAAGCTAAATTAAACTAAACTAACCTAATCTAACCCAACCTAAAATAAACTAAACTAAACGAAACTAAACCTTAAACTTAACTAAACTATAAACTAAACTAAACTATAAACTAAAATAAACCAAAATAAACTAGACTAACCTTACCTAACTTAACATAAACTTGGCTAATCTAAATTAAAGGTAACTAAACTAACCTAACTTAAGTTAAACTAACCTAAACTAATTTAAACTAAACTATACTAACCTATAAACTAAACTAAACTAAACTAAACTGATCTAACCTAAACTACCCTAAACTAAACTAAACTAAACTAAACTAAACTAAACAAAACAAAATTAACTAAACAAAATTAAACTAAATTAAACTATAAACTAAACTATAAACTCAACTAAACTATAAACTAAACTAAACTAAACTAAACTAACCTACCCTTTTCTAACCTAACCTAACCTAAACTAAACTAAACTAAGCTTAACTAACCTAACCTAACCGAACGTAACCTAACCGAAACTAAACTAAACTAAACTCAACTAAACTTAACTATAAACTTAACTAAACTAAACTAAACCTAACTAAACTAGACTAACCATACCTAACCTAACATAACGAAACCTAAGCTAACCTAAACTAAAGTAAACGAAACTAACCTTACCTAACGTAACCTAACCTAACCTAAAATAAATTAAACTAAACAGACCTAACCTAAACTACCCTAAACTAAACTAAACTAAAGTAAGATAAACAAAATTTAACTAAATTAAACTATAATCTAAACTATAAACTAAACTAAACTATAAACTAAAATAAACAAAACTAAACTAAACTAAACTAACCTTACCTAACTTAACCTAACCTAACATAAACTAAACTAATCTAACCTAACCTAACCTAACCTTACGTAACCTAACCTAAACTAAACTAAACTAAACTAAACTAAACTACAAACTAAACTATATACTAAACTTAACCTAACTATAAACCAAACTAAACTAAACTATACTAAACTAAACTATACTAACCTTACCTAACCTAACATAACCTAACCTAAACTAAACTAAACTAAACAAAACTAACCTATCCTAACCTAAACTAAACTAAACAAAATAACTAAACTAAAAACTAAACTAAAATGAAAACTAAACTAAAATAAACTAAATTAAACCTTTCTAACCTAACCTAACTTAACCTAACCTAACCTTAACTAAACTAAACTATAAACTCAACTAAACTATAAACTAAACTATACTAAAATATAAACTAAACTAAACTAAGCTAACCTAAGCTAACCTAAACTAAGCTAACCTAACCTAAACTAAACTAAACCAATCAAAATTAAACTAAAATAAAATAAACTAAACCATAAACTAGACTATTAACTAAACTAAACTAAACTAAAGTATAAACTAAACTAAACTAACCTAACCTAAACTAACCTAACCTAAACTTAACTAATCTAACCTGAACAAACCTAACCTAAACTAAACTAATCTAAACGAAACTAAACTAAACTAAATTATCTAACCTAACCTAACCTAACGTAACCTAAACTAAACTACACTAACACATCCTAACCAAAACTAAATTAAACTAAACTATAAACTAAACTAAACTATAAATTAAACTATAAAATAAAATAAATATACTAAACTCAACTAACCTAACCTATCCTAACCTAAGGAAAATTAAATTAACCTAACCTAAAATAAATTAAACTAAACTATACTAAACTATAAACTAAAATAAACTAAACTATAAATTAAACTAAACTAAACTAATCTCACCTAACCTAACGTAACCTAACCTAAATTGAACTAAACTAAACTAAACTAAACTAACCTAAACTAAACTAAACTAAACTAAACTATAAACTGAACTATTAACTAAACTAATTCAAACTATAAATTAATGTATAAACTAAACTACACTAAACTATAAACTAAACTAAACTAAATTAAACTAAACTAACCTAACCTAACCTAACCTAACCTAAACTAAACTGAACTAACCTAACCTAACTTAACCTAAAATAAACTAAACTAAACTAAACTGAAATATAAACTAAACTTTAAACTAAACTAAACTAAACTGTAAATAAACTATAAACTAAACTAAACTAAACTAAACTATGAACTAAACTAAACTAAACTAAACTAAACAAAGCTAACCTAACCTAACCTAACCTAACCTAATTTAATAAATTAACTCAACAAAATAAAATAAACTATAAACTTAACTATAAACTACACTAAACTAAACTAAACTAAACTAACCAAACCTAACCTAAACTAAACTAAACTAAACTAACCTAACCTAACATAACCTAAACTAAACTAAACTAAACTATAAACTAAACTAATATAAATAAACTAACCTAACCAAACCTAACCTAACCTAACCTAAATTAAACCAAACTAAACTAACTTAACCTAACCTATCCTAACCTAAATTAAACTGAACTAAACTAAACTAAACTAAACTATAAACAATCTAAATTAAACAAAACTAAACTAAACTAACCTAACCTAACCTAACCTTACGTAACCTAACCTAAACTAAACTATACTAATCTAAAGTATAAACAAAACTAAACTAAACTAAGCTAAATTAAACTAAACTAACCTAACCTAACCTAACCTAAACTGAACTAAAGTAAACGAAACTAAACTATAAACTAAATTAAACTATAAACTGTTAACTAAACTATCAATTAACTAAACTAAACTAAACTGAACGAAACGAAACTAAACTAAACTAACCTAACATAACCTAAACTACACTAAACTAACCTAACATAACATAAACTAAACTAAACTACAATAAACTCAGCTAAACTAAACTAAACTAAATTAAATTAAACTAAACTAAACTATAAATTAAACTAACTATAAACTAAACTAAACAAAACTAAACTATTGTAACCTAACCTAACGTAACCTAACCTAACATAAATTAACTAAACTAACCTAACCTAACTTAACATAAACTAAACTAAACTAAACGAAGTTAAGGAAAACTATAAACTAAACTATAAACATAACTAAACTATAAACTAAACTAAACCTAACTAAACTGACCTAACCTAAAATACCCTAAACTAAACTAACCTAACCTAACGTAACATAAACAAAACTAAAGTAAACTAAACTGAGCTAAACTAAACTAAACTAAACTAAATTAAAATAAACTAAACTATAAATTAAAATAACTATAAACTAAACTAAACAAAACTAAACTGCCCTAACCTAACCTAACTTAACCTAACCTAACATTAATTAACTAAACTAACCTAACCTAACTTAACATAAACTAAACTAAACTAAACGAAACTAAACTAAACTATAAACTAAACTATAAACTAAACTAAAATAAACTAGACTAACCTTACCTAACATAACATAACCTTGGCTAATCTAAATTGAAGTAAAGTAAACTAACGTAACTTAACATAAACTAAGCTAAACTAAACTAAACTAAACTATACTAACCAATAAACTAAACTAAACTAAACTAAACTAAACTGACCTAACCTAAACAACCCTAAACTAAATTAAACTAAACTTAATAAAACAAAACATAATTAACTTAACAATACTAAACAAAATTAAACTATAAACTAAACTATAAACTAAACTAAACTATAAACTAAACTAAACTAATCTAAACTAACCTAACCTTTTTTAACCTAACCTATCATAACTAAACTAAATTAAGATAAATTAACCTAACCTAACCGAACGTAACCTAACCGAAACTAAACTAAACTAAACTAAACTTAACTATAAACTTAACTAAACTAAACTAAACCTAACTAAACTAGACTAACCTTACCTAACCTAACATAACGAAACCTATGCTAACCTAAATTAAAGTAAACGAAAGTAACCTTACCTAACCTAACCTAACATAAAATAAATTAAACTAAACAGACCTAACCTAACCTACCCTAAACTAAACTAAACTAAAGTAAACAAAACAAAACTAAACTAAATTAAACTATAATCTAAACTATAAACTGATATAAAGTATAAACTAAAATAAACAAAACTAAACTAAACTAACTAACCGAACGTAAACTAACTTAACCTAACCTAACATAAACTAAACTAATCTAACCTAACCTAGCGTAATCTAACCTAAACTAAACTAATCTAAACTAAACTAAACTACAAACTAAACTATAAACTAAACTTAACCTAACTATAAACTAAACTAAACTAAACTATACTAACCTTACCTAACCTAACATAACCTAACAAAAAACTAAACTAAACTAAACTAAACAAAACTAACCTATCCTAAACTAAACAAAATAACTAAACTATAAACTTAACTATAAACTAAACTAAACTAAACTATAAATAAACTATATACTAAACTATACTAAACTAAACTAAACTAAAAACTAAACTAAACTGAAAACCAAACTAAATTAAACTAAACTAAACTTTTCTAACCTAACCTAACCTTACCTAACCTAACTTAAACTAAACTAAGCTAACCTAAACTAACCTAAACTAAACTAAACTAAACTACAAACAAAACTAAACTAAACTATAAACTATCTATAAACTAAACTAAACTAAACTATAAACTAAACTAAATTTAGCTAACCTAAGCTAACCTAATCTAACCTAACCTAACGTAAACGAAACTAAACATGACTAACCTAAACCAAACAAAACTAAACTAAAATAAAATAAACTAAACCATAAACTAAACTAAACTAAACTAACTTGACCTAAACTAACCTAACCTAAACTAAACTAATCCAACCTAAACTAGCCTAACCTAAACTAAACTATAAACTAAACTAAAATAAATTAAACTCAACCACCCCACCTAACCTAACCTAATTTAAGGTAAATTAAACTAACCTAACCTAAAATAAATTAAACTAAAATAAACTAAACTATACTGAACTATAAACTAAAATAAACTAAACTATAAACTAAACTGAACTAATCTACCCTAACCTAACCTAACCTAACCTAAACTGAACTAAACTCAACTAAACTAAAATAAGCTAACCTAACCTAATCTAACCTAAACTAAACTAAACTATAAACTGAACTATAAACTAAAATAATTTAAACTATAAATTAATGTATAAACTAAACTACACAAAACTATAAAGTAAACTAAACTCAATTAAACTAAACTAAACTAAACTAACTTAACCTAACCTAACCTAACCTAAACTAAACTCAACTAAATTAAATTAAACTAAACTAAACTAAACTATAAACAAAACTAAATTAAACTAAACTAAACTAAATTAACCTAACCTAACCTAACATAACCTAACCTAAACTACACTATACTACTATAAGTATAAACAAAACTAAACTAAACTAAGCTCAATTAATCTAAACAAACCTAACCTAACCTAACCTAAACTAAACTAAACTAAACGAATCTAAACCTTAAACTAAACTAAACTATAAACTAAACTAAACAATAAACTGAAATAAACTAAACTAAACTAAACTAAACTAACCTAACCTAACCTAACTTAACCTAGCCCTACATAAACGAAACTAAACTATACTAACCTTACCTAACCTAACATAACCTAACCTAAACTAAACTAAACTAAACTAAACTTAATAAAACTAACCTAACCTAACCTATCCTAACCTAACCTAACGTAAACTAAACTAAACAAAACAAACTAAACTATAAACTTAACTATAAACTAAAATGAACTATATATAAACTATAAACTAAACAAAATTAAACTATAAACTAAGCTAAACTAAACTTAACTATACTAAATTAGACAAAACTAAACTAAGCTAAACTAAACTAAACTATAAACTAAACTATAAACTAAACTAAACTAAACTAAACTAAAATATTATTAACTATAAACTAAACTAAACTAAACTTAACTATAAACTAAATTAAACTAAACTATAAATAAATTAAACAAACTAAACTAATCTAAACTAAACTAAACTTAACTATAAACTAAACTGTAACCTAAACTATAAACTAAACTAAACTATAAGCCAAATTAAACTAAAATATAAAACCTTCCTAACCTAACATAACCTAACCTAACCTCACCTAAACTAAACTAAACTAAACTAAACTAAACTAGACAAAACTAAACTAAGCTACACTAAACTAAACATAACTTTACTAAATGAAACTATAGATTGAACTATAAACTAAACTAAATTAAACTATAAGATCAACTAAACTAAACAAAACTACACTATAAACTAAACTAAACTAAGTTAAACTAAACTAACTTAATCTAACATAACTTAACTTAAACTAAACTAAATTAAACTAAATTATAAACTAAACTATAATATAAAATATACACTAAACGAAACTAAACTAAACTAAACTAAACTAAACTTAGCTAACCTAACCTAACTTAACCTAACCTAACCTAACTTAAACGAAACTAAACCATAAACTAAACTATAAACCAAATTAACCTAAACTATAGTATAAACTAAACTACACCAAACTAAACGAATATAACCTAAACTAACCTATCCTAAACTAATATACCCTAAACTAACCTAACCTAAACCAAACTAAACGAAACTAAACTGAACTAAATTATCTAACCTAACCTAACCTAACCTTACCTAACCTAAACTAAACTAAACATAAACTAAACTAATCTATTCACCAAACTAAAGTAAATAAAACTCAACAAACCTAACCTAACATAACCTAACCTAAAGTAAACTAAACTAACCTAACCTAAAATAAATTAAACTAAACTAAACTATACTAAACTATAAACAAAACTAAACTAAACTATAAACTAAACTAAACTAAACTAATCTAACCTAACCTAACCTAACATAACCTAAACTGAACGAAACTAAACTAAACTGAACTAACCTAACCAAACCTAACCTAATCTAACCAAAACTAAACTAAACTATAAGCTAAACTAATTTAAACTATAAATTAATCTATAAATTAAACTAAACTAAACTATAAACTAAACTAAACTAAATTAAACTAAACTAAACTAACCTAATCTAACCTAACCTAACCTAACCTAAATTAAACTGAACTAACCAAACCTAAACTAACCTAATGTAAACTAAACTAATATAAACTAAACTGAACCAAACTAAACTTTAAACTAAACTAAACTAAACAGTAAATAAAATATAAACTAAACTAAACTATGAACTAAACTAAACTAAACTAACCTAACTCAAACTAACCTAAACTAACCTAAAGTAAAGTAAACTAATCTAACCTAAACTAACCTAACCTAAACTAAACTAAACTAAACGAAACTAAACTAAACTAAATTATCTAACTTAACCTAACCCAACCTAACCTAACCTAAGCTAACCTAAACTGAACTAAACTAAACTAACATAACCTAACCTAAACTAAATTAAACTAAACTATAAACTAAACTAAAATAAACTAAACTCAACTAACCTACCCTAACCTAACCTAATCTAAGGTAGATTAAACTAACCTAACCTAAAATAAATTAAACTAAACTAAACTATAAACTAAAATAAGCTAAACTATAAACTAAACTAAACTAAACTAAACTAATCTAACCTAATCTAACCTAAACTAAACTAAACTAAACTAAACTAATCTAACCTAATCTAACCTAAACTAAACTAAACTAAACTAAACTATAAACTGAACTATAAAATAACCTAATTTAAACTATAAATTAATGTATAAACTAAACTACACTAAACTATGAAGTAAATTAAACTAATTTAAACTAAACTAAACTAAACTGTGAACTAAACTAAACTAAACTAAAGAAAACTAACCTAACCTAACCTAACCTAACTTAACTAAACAAAATAAACTAAACTATAAACTTAGCTAAAAACTAAACTAAACTAAACTGAACTAAACTAACCAAACCTAACCTAAATTAAACTAAACTAAACTAACTTAACCTAACCTAACCTAACCTAACCTGAACTAAACTAAACTGAACTAAACTAAATTAAACTAAACTAAACTATTCTATAAACAAAACTAAATTAAAAGAAACTAAACTAAACTAACTAAACCTAAACTAAAATAAACAAAGCGAAACTAAACTATAAACTAAACTAAACTATACACTATTAACTAAATTATCAATTAACTAAACTAAATTAAACTGAACGAAACGAAACTAAACTAACCTAACCTAACCTAACCTAAACTAAACTAAACTAACCTAACCTAACATAAACTAAACTAAACGAAACTAAACGGAGCTAAACTAAACTAAACTAAATTAAAGTAAACTAAACTATAAATTAAACTAACTATAAACTAAACTAAACAAAACTAAACTATCCTAACCTAACCTAACTTAACCTAACATAACATAAATTAACTAAATTAACCTAACCTAACTTAACATAAACGAAATTAAACTAAACGAAATAAATCTAAACTATAAAATAAACTATAAACTAAACTAAACTATAAACTAAACTATAAACTAAACTATACTAAATTAAACTAACCTAGCCAAACCTAACCTAACCTAAAGTAAATTAAACTAAACTAAACTAACTTAACATAACCTAACCTAATCTAACCTAAACTAAACTAAACTAAACTATAAACTGAACTATAAACTAAACTAATTTAAACTATAAACTAATGTATAAATTTTACTACACTAAACTATAAAGTAAACTAAACTCAATTAAACTAAACTAACCTAAACTGAACTAAACTAAACTAGCATAACCTAACCTAACCTAAAGTAAATTAAACTAAACTAAACTAACTTAACATAACCTAACCTAATCTAACCTAAACTAAACTAAACTAAACTATAAACTGAACTATAAACTAAACTAATTTAAACTATAAATTAATGTATAAACTAAACTACACTAAACTATAAAGTAAACTAAACTCAATTAAACTAAACTAAACTAAACTAACTTAACCTAACCTAACCTAACCTAAACTAAACTCAACTAAATTAAATTAAACTAAACTAATATATAAACAAAACTAAATTAAACTAAACTAAACTAACCTAACCTAACCAAACATAACCTAACCTAAACTAAACTATACTACTATAAGTATAAACAAAACTAAACTAAACCAAGCTAAATTAAACTAAACTAACCTAACCTAACCTAACTTAACTAAACCAAACTAAACGAAACTAAACCTTAAACTAAACTAAACTATAAATTAACTAAACTATAAACTGAAATAAACTAAACTAAACTAAACTATCCTGACCTAACCTAATTTAACCTAACCTAACATAAATTAACTAAACTAACCTAACCTAACTTAACATAAACTAAACTAAACTAAACTAAACTATAAACTAAACTAAACTAAATTAAAATAAACTAGACTAACCTCACCTAACTTAACATTACCTTGGCTAATCTAAATTAAAGTAAACTAAACTAACCTAACTTAACATAAACTAACCTAAACTAAACTAAACTATACTAATCTATAGACTAAACTAAAGTAAACTAAACTAAACTAAACTAAACTGACTTAACCTAAACTACCCTAAACTAAACTAAACTAAACTATACTAAACTAAAAAAAACAAACTTAACTAATCAAAACTAAAATAAATTAAACTATAAACAAAACTATAAACTCAACTACACTATAAACTTAACTAAACTAAACCTAACTAAACCAGACTAAGCTTACCTAACCTAACATAACAAAACCTATGCTAACCTAAACTAAAGTAAACGAAAGTAACCTTACCTCACCTAACCTAACCTAACCTAACATAAATTAAACTAAACAGACCTAACCTAAATTACCCTAAACTAAACTAAACTAAAGTAAACAAAACAAAACTAAACTAAATTAAACTATAATCTAAACTATAAACTGAACTAAAGTATAAACTAAAATAAACAAAACTAAACTAAACTAACTAACCGAACGTAAACTAACTTAACCTAACCTAGAATAAACTAAACTAATCTAACCTAACCTAGCGTAACCTAACCTAAACTAAACTAATATAAACTAAACTAAACTACAGACTAAAATATAAACTAAACTTAACCTAACTATAAACTAAACTAAACTAAACGATACTAAACTAAACTATACTAACCTTACCTAACCTACCATAACCTAACCTAAACTAAATTAAACTAAACTAAACAAAACTAATCTATCCTAAACTAAACAAAATAACTAAACTATAAACTTAACTATAAACTAAACTAAACTAAAAACTAAACTAAACTGAAAACTGAACTAAATTAAACTAGACTAAACCTTTCTAACCTAACCTAACCTAACCTAACCTAACCTAACCTAACCTAACTTAAAATAAACTAAACTAACCTAAACTAACCTAAACTAAACTAAACTAAACTATAAACTAAACTAAACTAAACTAAACTATAAATTAAACTAAACTATAAACTATCTATTAATTAAACTAAACTAAACTATAAACTAAACTAAATTTAGCTAACCTAAGCTAACCTAATCTAAGCTAACCTAACGTAAACGAAACTAAACCAAACTAACCTAAACCAAACAAAACTAAACTAAAATAAAATAAACTAAACCATAAACTAAACTAAACTATACTAAACTATAAACTAAAATAAACTAAACTATAAACTAAACTAAACTAAACTAATCTACCCTAACCTAACCTAGCCAACCTAAACTGAACTAAACTAAACTAAACTAAAATAATCTACTCTAACCTAACCTAATCTAACCTAAACTAAACTAAATTAAACTAAACGAAACTATAAACTGAACTATAAACTAAACTAATTTAAACTATAAATTAATGTATAAACTAAACTACACTAAACTATAAAGTAAACTAAACTCAATTAAACTAAACTAAACTAAACTAACTTAACCTAACCTAACCTAACCTAAACTAAACTCAACTAAATTAAATTAAACTAAACTAAACTAAACTATAAACAAAACTAAACTAAACTAAGCTAAATTAAACTAAACTAACCTAACCTAACCTAACCTAAACTAAACCAAACGAAACGAAACTAAAACTTAAACTAAATTAAACTATAAACTAAATTAAACTATAAACTGAAATAAAATAAACTAAACTAAACTAAACTATCCTAACCTAACCTAACTTAACCTAACCTAACATAAATTAACTAAACTAAACTAACCTAACTTAACATAAACTAAACTAAACTAAACGAAACTAAACTAAACTATAAACATAACTAAACTATAAACTAAACTAAACCTAACTAAAATGACCTAACCTAAAATACCCTAAACTAACCTAACCTAACATAAACAAAACTAAAGTAAACTAAACTGAGCTAAACTAAACTAAATTAACTAAATTAAACTAAATTAAACTATAAATTAAACTAACTATAAACTAAACTAAACAAACCTAAACTACCCTAACCTAACCTAACTTAACCTAACCTAACATAAATTAACTAAACTAACCTAACCTAACTTAACATAAACTAAACTAAACTAAACGAAACTAAACTAAACTATAAACTAAACTATAAACTAAACTAAACTAAAATAAACTAGACTAACCTTACCTAACTTAACATAACCTTGGCTAATCTAAATTGAAGTAAACTAAACTAACCTAACTTAACATAAACTAAGCTAAACTAAACTAAATTAAACTATACTAACCTATAAACTAAACTAAACTAAACTAAACTAAACTGACCTAACCTAAACAACCCTAAACACAATTAAACTAAACTTAACTAAACAAAACATAATTAACCTAACAATTCTAAACAAAATTAAACTATAAACTAAACTATAAACTCAACTAAACTATAAACTAAACTAAACTAATCTAAACTAACCTAACCTTTTTTAACCTAACGTATCCTAACTAAACTAAATTAAGCTAAATTAACCTAACCTAACCGAACGTAACCTAACCGAAACTAAACTAAACCTAACTAAACTTAACTATAGACTTAACTAAACTAAACTAAACCTAACTAAACTAGACTAACCTTACCTATTCTAACATAACGAAACCTAAGCTAACCTATACTAAAGTAAACGAAACTAACCTTACCTAACCTAAACTAACCTAACCTAAAATAAATTAAACTAAACAGACCTAACCTAAACTACCCTAAACTAAACTAAACTAAACTAAACTAAACAAAACAAAACTAAACTAAATTAAACTATAATCTAAAATATAAACTAAACTATAAAATAAAATAAACAAAACTAAACTAAACTAACTAACCTAACCTAACCTAACTTAACCTAACCTAACATAAACTAAACTAATCTAACCTAACCTAACGTAACCTAACCTAAATTAAACTAAACTACACTAAACTATAAACTAAACTATAAACTAAACTTAACCTAACTATAAACAAAACTAAACAATACTAAACTAAACTATACTTACCTTACCTAACCTAACATAACCTAACCTAAACTAAACTAAATTAAACTAAACTAATCAAAACTAACCTATCCATACCTAAACTAAAGTAAACAAAATAACTAATCTATAAACTTAACTATATACTAAACTAAACTAAACTATAAATAAACTATATACTAAACTATACTAAACTAAACTAACAACTAAACTAAACTAAAAACAAAACTAAACTGAAAACTAAACTAAACTAAACCTTTCTAAACTAACCTAACCGAAACTAAACTAAACTAACCTAACCTAACCTAAACTAAACAAAACTAAACTATAAACTAAACTAAATTTGGCTAACCTAAGCTAACCTAACCTAACCTAACCTAACCTAAACGAAACTAAACCAAACTAAACTAAACCAAACAAAAGTAAACTAAAATATAAATAAAATATAAACTAAACTATACTAAACCAAACTAACAACTAAACTAAACTAAAAACTAAACTAAACTGAAAACTAAACTAAAATAAACTAAACTAAACCTTTCTAACCTAACCTAACTTAACCTAACCTAACCTTAACTAAACTAAACTATAAACTCAACTAAACTATAAATTAATTCAACTCTAAACTAAACTAAACTAACCTAACCTAAACTAAACTAAACTGAACTAAACTAAATTAAACTAAACTAAACTAAACTAAAAACAAAACTAAATTAAACTAAACTAAACTAAACTAACCTAACCTAACCTAACCTAACGTAACCTTACATAACCTAACCTAAACTAAACTATACTAATTTAAAGTATAAACAAATCTAAACTAAACTAAGCTAAATTAAACTAAAATAACCTAATCTAACCCAACCTAAAATAAACTAAACTAAACGAAACTAAACCTTAAACTTAACTAAACTATAAACTAAACTAAACTATAAACTAAAATAAACCAAAATAAACTAGACTAACCTTACCTAACTTAACATAAACTTGGCTAATCTAAATTAAAGTAAACTAAACTAACCTAACTTAAGTTAAACTAACCTAAACTAATTTAAACTAAACTATACTAACCTATAAACTAAACTAAACTAAACTAAACTGATCTAACCTAAACTACCCTAAACTAAACTAAACTAAACTAAACTAAACAAAACAAAATTAACTAAACAAAACTAAACTAAATTAAACTATAAACTAAACTATAAACTCAACTAAACTATAAACTAAACTAAACTAAACTAAACTAACCTAACCTTTTCTAACCTAACCTAACCTAACCTAAACTAAACTAAACTAAGCTTAACTAACCTAACCTAACCGAACGTAACCTAACCGAAACTAAACTAAACTAAACTCAACTAAACTTAACTATAAACTTAACTAAACTAAACTAAACCTAACTAAACTAGACTAACCATACCTAACCTAACATAACGAAACCTAAGCTAACCTAAACTAAAGTAAACGAAACTAACCTTACCTAACGTAACCTAACCTAACCTAAAATAAATTAAACTAAACAGACCTAACCTAAACTACCCTAAACTAAACTAAACTAAAGTAAGATAAACAAAATTTAACTAAATTAAACTATAATCTAAACTATAAACTAAACTAAACTATAAACTAAAATAAACAAAACTAAACTAAACTAAACTAACCTTACCTAACTTAACCTAACCTAACATAAACTAAACTAATCTAACCTAACCTAACGTAACCTAACCTAAACTAAACTAAACTAAACTAAACAAAACTAACCTATCCTAGCCTAAACTAAACTAAACAAAATAACTAAACTAAAAACTAAACTAAACTGAAAACTAAACTAAAATAAACTAAACTAAACATTTCTAACCTAACCTAACTTAACCTAACCTAACCTTAACTAAACTAAACTATAAACTCAACTAAACTATAAACTAAACTATACTAAAATATAAACTAAACTAAACTAAGCTAACCTAAGCTAACCTAAACTAAGCTAACCTAACCTAAACTAAACTAAACCAATCAAAATTAAACTAAAATAAAACAAACTAAACCATAAACTAGACTATTAACTAAACTAAACTAAACTAAAGTATAAACTAAACTAAACTAAACTAACCTAACCCAAACTAACCTAACCTAAACTTAACTAATCTAACCTGAACAAACCTATCCTAAACTAAACTAATATAAACTAAACTAAACTATAAACTAAACTTAACCTAACTATAAACTAAACTAAACTAAACGATACTAAACTAAACTATACTAACCTTACCTAACCTAACATAACCTAACCTAAACTAAACTAAACAAAACTAACCTATTCTAAACTAAACAAAATAACTAAACTATAAACTTAACTATAAACTAAACTAAACTAAACTATAAATACAGTATATACTAAACTATACTAAACTAAACTAACAACTAAACTAAACTAAAAACTAAACTAAACTGAAAACTATACTAAATTAATCTAGACTAAAGCTTTCTAACCTAACCTAACCTAACCTAACCTAACCTAACCTAAACTAAACTAAACTAACCCAAACTAACCTAAACTAAACTAAACTAAACTATAAACTAAACTAAACTAAACTAAACTATAAACTAAACTAAACTATAAACTATCTATAAATTAAACTAAACTAAACTATAAACTAAACTAAATTTAGCTAACCTAAGCTAACCTAATCTAAGCTAACCTAACGTAAACGAAACTAAACGAAACTAACCTAAACCAAACAAAACTAAACTAAAATAAAATAAACTAAACCATAAACTATACTAAACTATACTAAACTATAAACTAAAATAAACTAAACTATATACTAAACTAAACTAATCTACCCTAACCTAACCTAACCTAACCTAAACTGAACTAAACTAAACTAAACTAAAATAACCTACTCTAACCTAACCTAATCTAACCTAAACTAAACTAAACTAAACTATAAACTGAACTATAAACTAAACTAATTTAAAATATAAATTAATGTATAAACTAAACTACACTAAACTATAAAGTAAACTAAACTCAATTAAACTAAACTAAACTAAAATAACCTAACCTAACCTAACCTAACCTAACTTAACCTAAATTAACTAAACAGAATAAACTAAACTAAACAAAACTAAACTAACCAAACCTAACCTAAACTAAACTAAACTAAACTAACCTAACCTAACATAACCTAAACTAAACTAAACTAAACTATAAACTAAACTATAAACTAAACTAAAATAAATAAACTAACCTAACCAAACCTAACCTAACCTAACCTAAATTAAACTAAACTAAAATAATTTAACATAAATTAACCTAACCTAAACTAAACGAAATTGAATAAACTAAATGAAATTAAGGTAAACTAAACTATAAACAAAACTAAATTAAACTAAACTAAACTAAACTAACCTAACCTAACCTAACCTAACCTTACCTAACCTAACCTAAACTAAACTATACTAATCTAAAGTATAAACAAAACTAAACTAAACTAAGCTAAATTAAACTAAACTAACCTAACCTAAACTAAACTAAACTAAACTAAACTAAACTAAACTGAGCTAAACTTAACTAAACTAAATTAAATTAAACTAAAGTAACTATAAATTAAACTAACTATAAACTAAACAAAACTAAACTATCCTAACCTAACGTAACTTAACCTAACCTAACATAAATTAACTAAACTCACCTAACATAACTTAACATAAACAAAACTAAACTAAACGAAATTAAACTAAACTATAAATTAACTATAAACTAAACTAAACTATAAACTAAACTAAACTAAAATAAACTAGACTAACCTTACATGACTTAACATAACCTTCGCTAATCTGATTTAAAGTGAAATAAACTGCCCTAACTTAACATAAACTAACCTAAACTAAACTAAACTAAAATACACTAACCTATAAACTAAACTAAACTAAACTAAACTGAGCTAAAATAAGCTAAACTAAACAAAACTAAATAAACTAAACTAAACTATAAATTAAACTAACTAAAAACTAAACTAAACAAAACTAAACTATCCTAACCTAACCTAACCTAAATAACCTAAACTAACATTAATTAACTAAACTAACCTAACATAACTTAACATAAACTAAACTAAACTAAACGAAACTAAACTAAATTATAAACTAAACTATAAACTAAACTAAACCATAAACTAAACTAAACTAAAACAAACTAGACTAACCTTACCTAACTTAATATAACCTTGGCTAATCTAAATTAAAGTAAACTAAACTAACCTAACCTAACCTAAACTAAACTAAACGAAACTATACTATAAAGTAAACTAAACTATAAACTATTAACTAAACTATCAATTAACTAAACTAAACTAAACTGAACGAAACGAAACTAAACTAACCTAACCTAACATAACCTAACTAAAATTAACTAAACTAAACTAAACTGAGCTAAACAAAACTAAACTAAACTAAATTAAACTAAACTAAACTATACATTAAACTAACTATAAACTAAACTAAACAAAACTAAACTATCCTAACCTAACCTAACTTAACCTAACCTAACATAACTTAACATAAGCTAAACTAAACTAAACGAAATTAAACTAAAGTATAAACTAAACTATAAACTAAACTAAATTATAAACTAAACTAAACCAAACAAAACTAAACTAAACCATTAACTAAACTATTAACTAAGTTAAACTGAACTAAAGTATAAACTAAACTAAACTAAACTATAAACTAAAGTAAACTAAACTAAACCAAACAAAACTTACCTAACCTATCCTAACCTAACCTAACCTAACTTAACCTAAATTAACTAAACAAAATAAACTAAACTATAAACTTAACTATAAACTAAACTAAACTAAACTAAACCTACCAAACCTAACCTAACCTTTTCTAACCTAACCTAACCTAAACTAAACTAAAATAAGCTAAACTAACCTAACCTAACTGAACGTAACCTAACCGAAACTAAACTAAACTAAACTAAACTAAACTTAACTATAAACTAAACTAAACTAAACAAAACCTAACTAAACTAGACTAACCTTACCTAACCCAACATAACGAAACCTAAGCTAATCTATACTAAAGTAAACGAAACTAACCTTACCTAACCAAACCTAACCTAACCTAAAATAAATTAAACTAAACAGACCTAACCTAAACTACCCAAAACTAAACTAAACGAAACGAAACAAAACAAAACTAAACTAAATTAAACTATAATCTAAACTATAAACTAAACTATAAACTAAAATAAACAAAACTAAACTAAAATAACTAACCTAACCAAACCTAACTTAACCTAACCTAACATAAACTAAACTAAACTAACCAAACCTAACATAAACTAAACTAAACTAAACTAACCTAACCTAACATAACCTAAACTAATCTAAACTAAACTATAAATTAAACTAAAACAAAAAAACTAACCTAACCAAACCTAACCTAACCTAACCTAAATTAAACCAAACTAAACTAATTTAACCTAACCTAACCTAACCTAACCTAAACTAAACTGAACTAAACCAAACTAAACTATAAACAAAACTAAATTAAACTAAACTAAATTAAACTAACCTAACCTAACCTTACGTAACCTAAGCTAAACTAAACTATACTAATCTAAAGTATAAACAAAACTAAACTAAACTAAGCTAAATTAAACTAAACTAACCTAACCTAACCTAACCTAAACTAAACTAAACTAAACGAAACTAAACTATAAACTAAACTAAACTATAAACTGTTAACTAAACTATCAATTACCTAAACTAAACCAAACTGAACGAAACGAAACTAAACTAAACTAACCTAACATAACCTAAACTACACTAAACTAACCTAACCTAACCTAACCTAACATAAACAAAACGAAACTAAACTAAACTGAGCTAAACTAAGCTAAATTAAACAAAACTAAATTAAACTAAACTAAACTATAAATTAAACTAACTAAAAACTAAACTAAACAAAACTAAACTATCCTAACCTAACCTAACCTAACTTAACCTAAACTAACATTAAATAACTAAACTAACCTAACATAACTTAACATAAACTAAACTAAACTAAACGAAACTAAACTAAATTATAAACTAAACTATAAAATAAACTAAACCATAAACTAAACTAAACTAAAATAAACTAGACTAACCTTACCTAACTTAATATAACCTTGGCTAATCTAAATTAAAGTAAACTAAACTAACCTAACCTAAACTAAACTAAACGAAACTATACTATAAAGTAAACTAAACTATAAACTATTAACTAAACTATCAATTAACTAAACTAAACTAAACTGAACGAAACGAAACTAAACTAACCTAACCTAACATAACCTAACTAAAATTAACTAAACTAAACTAAACTGAGCTGAACAAAACTAAACTAAACTAAATTAAACTAAACTAAACTATACATTAAACTAACTATAAACTAAACTAAACAAAAATAAACTATCCTAACCTAACCTAACTTAACCTAACCTAACATAACTTAACATAAACTAAACTAAACTAAACGAAATTAAACTAAAGTATAAACTAAACTATAAACTAAACTAAATTATAAACTAAACTAAACCAAACAAAACTAAACTAAACCATTAACCAAACTATTAACTAAGTTAAAATGAACTAAAGTATAAACTAAACTAAACTATGAACTAAAGTAAACTAAACTAAACCAAACAAAACTTACATAACCTATCCTAACCTAACCTAACCTAACTTAACCTAAATTAACTAAACAAAATAAACTAAACTATAAACTTAACTATAAACTAAACTAAACTAAACTAAACCTACCAAACCTAACCTAACCTTTTCTAACCTAACCTAACCTAAACTAAACTAAAATAAGCTAAACTAACCTAACCTAAATGAACGTAACCTAACCGAAACTAAACTAAACTAAACTAAAATTAACTATAAACTAAACTAAACTAAACTAAACCTAACTAAACTAGAGTAACCTTACCTAACCCAACATAACGAAACCTAAGCTAATCTATACTAAAGTAAACGAAACTAACCTTACCTAACCAAACCTAACCTAACCTAAAAGAAATTAAACTAAACAGACCTAACCTAAGCTACCCAAAACTAAACTAAACTAAACGAAACAAAACAAAACTAAACTAAATTAAATTATAATCTAAACTATAAACTAAACTATAAACTAAAATAAACAAAACTAAACTAAAATAACTAACCTAACCAAACCTAACTTAACCTAACCTAACATAAACTAAACTAAACTAACCAAACCTAACCTAAACTAAACTAAACTAAACTAACCTAACCTAACATAACCTAAACTAATCTAAACTAAACTATAAATTAAACTAAAACAAAAAAACTAACCTAACCAAACCTAACCTAACCTAACCTAAATTAAACCAAACTAAACTAACTTAACCTAACCTAACGTAACCTAACCTAAACTAAACTGAACTAAACTAAACTAAACTATAAACAAAACTAAATTAAACTAAACTAAACTAAACTAACCTAACCTAACCTAACCTTACGTAACCTAAGCTAAACTAAACTATACTAATCTAAAGTATAAACAAAACTAAACTAAACTAAGCTAAATTAAACTAAACTAACCTAACCTAACCTAACCTACCCTAAACTAAACTAAACTAAACGAAACTAAACTATAAACTAAACTAAACTATAAACTGTTAACTAAACTATCAATTAGCTAATCTAAACCAAACTGAACGAAACGAAACTAAACTAAACTAACCTAACATAACCTAAACTACACTAAACTAACCTAACCTAACCTAACATAACATAAACTAAAGTAAACTACAATAAATTCAGCTAAACTAAAATAAACTAAATTAAATTAAACTAAACTAAACTATAAATTAAAGTAACTATAAACTATACTAAACAAAACTAAACTATCCTAACCTAACTTAACCTAACCTAACATAAATTTATTAAACTAACCTAACCTAACTTAACATAAACTAAACTAAACTAAACGAAGTTAAAGTAAACTATAAACTAAACTATAAACATAACTAAACTATAAACTAAACTAAACCTAACTAAACTGACGTAACCTAAAATACCCTAAACTAACCTAACCTAACCTAACCTAACATAAACAAAACTAAAGTAAACTAAACTGAGCTAAACTAAACTAAACTAAATTAAACTAAATTAAACTATAAATTAAACTAACTATAAACTAAACTAAACAAACCTAAACTACCCTAACCTAACCTAACTTAACCTAACCTAACATAAATTAACTAAACTAACCTAACCTAACTTAACATAAACTAAACTAAACTAAACGAAACTAAACTAAACTATAAACTAAACTATAAACTAAACTAAACTAAACTAAAATAAACTAGACTAACCTTACCTAACTTAACATAACCTTGGCTAATCTAAATTGAAGTAAACTAAACTAACCTAACTTAACATAAACTAAGCTAAACTAAACTAAACTAAACTATACTAACCTATAAACTAAACTAATCTAAACTAAACTAAACTGACCTAACCTAAACAACCCTAAACACAATTAAACTAAACTTAACTAAACAAAACATAATTAACCTAACAATACTAAACAAAATTAAACTATAAACTAAACTAAACTAATCTAAACTAACCTAACCTTTTTTAACCTAACCTATCCTAACTAAACTAAATTAAGCTAAATTAACCTAACCTAACCGAACGTAACCTAAACGAAACTAAACTAAACCTAACTAAACTTAACTATTTAACTTAACTAAACTAAACTAAACCTAACTAAACTAGACTAACCTTACCTAACCTAACATAACGAAACCTATGCTAACCTAAATTAAAGTAAACGAAAGTAACCTTACCTAACCTAACCTAACCTAACCTAAAATAAATTAAACTAAACAGACCTAACCTAAACTACCCTAAACTAAACTTAACTAAAGTAAACAAAACAAAACTAAACTAAATTAAACTATAATCTAAACTATAAACTAAACTAAAGTATAAACTAAAATAAACAAAACTAAACTAAACTAACTAACCGAACGTAAACTAACTTAACCTAACCTAACATAAACTAAACTAATCTAACCTAACCTAGCGTAACCTAACCTAAACTAAACTAATCTAAACTAAACTAAACTACAAACTAAACTATAAACTAAACTTAACCTAACTATAAACTAAACTAAACTAAACGATACTAAACTAAACTATACTAACCTTACCTAACCTAACATACCCTAACCTAAACTAAACTAAACTAAACAAAACTAACCTATCCTAAACTAAACAAAATAACTAAACTATAAACTTAACTATAAACTAAACTAAACTATAAATAAACTATGTACTAAACTATACTAAACTAAACTAACAACTAAACTAAACTAAAAACTAAACTAAACTGAAAACTAAACTAAATTAAACTAAACTAAACCTTTCTAACCTAACCTAACCTAGCCTAACCTAACCTAAACTAAACTAAACTAACCTAAACTAACCTAAGCTAATCTAAACTAAACTATAAACTAAACTAAAATAAACTATAAACTAAACTAAACTATAAACTATCTATAAACTAAACTAAACTAAACAATAAACTAAACTAAATTTAGCTAACCTAAGCTAACCTAATCTAACCTAACCTAACGTAAACGAAACTAAACCAAACTAACCTAAACCAAAAAAAACTAAACTAAAATAAAATAAACTAAACCATAAACTAAACTAAACTAAACTAAACTAACTTGACCTAAACTAACCTAACCTAAACTAAACTAATCCAACCTAAACTAGCCTAACCTAAACTAAACTAAACTAAATTAATTATCTAACCTAACCTAACCTAACCTAACCCAACTTAACCTAAATTAACTAAACAAAATAAACTAAAAAATAAACCTAACTATAAACTAAACTAAACTAAACTAAACTAAACTAAACTAACCAAACCTAACCTAACCTTTTATAACCTAACCTAACCTAAACTAAACTAAACTAAGCTATACTAACCTAAACTAACCGAACGTAACCTAACCGAAACTAAACTAAACTAAACTAAACTTAACTATAGACTTAACTAAACTAAACTAAACCTAACTAAACTAGACTAACCTTACCTATTCTAACATAACGAAACCTAAGCTAACCTATACTAAAGTAAACGAAACTAACCTCACCTAACCTAAACTAACCTAACCTAAAATAAATTAAACTAAACAGACCTAACCTAAACTACCCTAAACTAAACTAAACTAAACTAAACAAAACAAAACTAAACTAAATTAAACTATAATCTAAACTATAAACTAAACTATAAAATAAAATAAAATAAACAAAACTAAACTAAACTAACTAACCTAACCTAACCTAACTTAACCTAACCTAACATAAACTAAACTAATCTAACCTAACCTAACGTAACCTAACCTAAATTAAACTAAACTAAACTACACTAAACTATAAACTAAACTATAAACTAAACTTAACCTAACTATAAACAAAACTAAACAATACTAAACTAAACTATACTTACCTTACCTAACCTAACATAACCTAACCTAAACTAAACTAAACTAAACTAAACTAATCAAAACTAACCTATCCTTACCTAAACTAAAGTAAACAAAATAACTAATCTATAAACTTAACTATATACTAAACTAAACTAAACTATAAATAAACTATATACTAAACTATACTAAACTAAACTAACAACTAAACTAAACTAAAAACAAAACTAAACTGAAAACTAAACTAAACTAAACCTTTCTAAACTAACCTAACCTAAACTAAACTAAACTAACCTAACCTAACCTAAACTAAACAAAACTAAACTATAAACTAAACTAAATTTGGCTAACCTAAGCTAACCTAACCTAACCTAACCTAACCTAAACGAAACTAAACCAAACTAAACTAAACCAAACAAAAGTAAACTAAAATATAAATAAAATATAAACTAAACTATACTAAACCAAACTAACAACTAAACTAAACTAAAAACTAAACTAAACTGAAAATTAAACTAAAATAAACTAAACTAAACCTTTGTAACCTAACCTAACTTAACCTAACCTAACCTTAACTAAACTAAACTATAAACTCAACTAAACTATAAACTAAATTCAACTCTAAACTAAACTAAACTAACCTAACCTAAACTAAACTAAACTGAACTAAACTAAATTAAACTAAACTAAACTAAACTAAAAACAAAACTAAATTAAACTAAACTAAACTAAACTAACCTAACCTAACCTAACGTAACCTTACATAACCTAACCTAAACTAAACTATACTAATTTAAAGTATAAACAAATCTAAACTAAACTAAGCTAAATTAAACTAAACTAACCTAATCTAACCCAACCTAAAATAAACTAAACTAAACGAAACTAAACCTTAAACTTAACTAAACTATAAACTAAACTAAACTATAAACTAAAATAAACCAAAATAAACTAGACTAACCTTACCTAACTTAACATAAACTTGGCTAATCTAAATTAAAGGTAACTAAACTAACCTAACTTAAGTTAAACTAACCTAAACTAATTTAAACTAAACTATACTAACCTATAAACTAAACTAAACTAAACTAAACTGATCTAACCTAAACTACCCTAAACTAAACTAAACTAAACTAAACTAAACTAAACAAAACAAAATTAACTAAACAAAATTAAACTAAATTAAACTATAAACTAAACTATAAACTCAACTAAACTATAAACTAAACTAAACTAAACTAAACTAACCTACCCTTTTCTAACCTAACCTAACCTAAACTAAACTAAACTAAGCTTAACTAACCTAACCTAACCGAACGTAACCTAACCGAAACTAAACTAAACTAAACTCAACTAAACTTAACTATAAACTTAACTAAACTAAACTAAACCTAACTAAACTAGACTAACCATACCTAACCTAACATAACGAAACCTAAGCTAACCTAAACTAAAGTAAACGAAACTAACCTTACCTAACGTAACCTAACCTAACCTAAAATAAATTAAACTAAACAGACCTAACCTAAACTACCCTAAACTAAACTAAACTAAAGTAAGATAAACAAAATTTAACTAAATTAAACTATAATCTAAACTATAAACTAAACTAAACTATAAACTAAAATAAACAAAACTAAACTAAACTAAACTAACCTTACCTAACTTAACCTAACCTAACATAAACTAAACTAATCTAACCTAACCTAACCTAACCTTACGTAACCTAACCTAAACTAAACTAAACTAAACTAAACTAAACTACAAACTAAACTATATACTAAACTTAACCTAACTATAAACCAAACTAAACTAAACTATACTAAACTAAACTATACTAACCTTACCTAACCTAACATAACCTAACCTAAACTAAACTAAACTAAACAAAACTAACCTATCCTAACCTAAACTAAACTAAACAAAATAACTAAACTAAAAACTAAACTAAAATGAAAACTAAACTAAAATAAACTAAATTAAACCTTTCTAACCTAACCTAACTTAACCTAACCTAACCTTAACTAAACTAAACTATAAACTCAACTAAACTATAAACTAAACTATACTAAAATATAAACTAAACTAAACTAAGCTAACCTAAGCTAACCTAAACTAAGCTAACCTAACCTAAACTAAACTAAACCAATCAAAATTAAACTAAAATAAAATAAACTAAACCATAAACTAGACTATTAACTAAACTAAACTAAACTAAAGTATAAACTAAACTAAACTAACCTAACCTAAACTAACCTAACCTAAACTTAACTAATCTAACCTGAACAAACCTAACCTAAACTAAACTAATCTAAACGAAACTAAACTAAACTAAATTATCTAACCTAACCTAACCTAACGTAACCTAAACTAAACTACACTAACACAACCTAACCAAAACTAAATTAAACTAAACTATAAACTAAACTAAACTATAAATTAAACTATAAAATAAAATAAATATACTAAACTCAACTAACCTAACCTATCCTAACCTAAGGAAAATTAAATTAACCTAACCTAAAATAAATTAAACTAAACTATACTAAACTATAAACTAAAATAAACTAAACTATAAATTAAACTAAACTAAACTAATCTCACCTAACCTAACGTAACCTAACCTAAATTGAACTAAACTAAACTAAACTAAACTAACCTAAACTAAACTAAACTAAACTAAACTATAAACTGAACTATTAACTAAACTAATTCAAACTATAAATTAATGTATAAACTAAACTACACTAAACTATAAACTAAACTAAACTAAATTAAACTAAACTAACCTAACCTAACCTAACCTAACCTAAACTAAACTGAACTAACCTAACCTAACTTAACCTAAAATAAACTAAACTAAACTAAACTGAAATATAAACTAAACTTTAAACTAAACTAAACTAAACTGTAAATAAACTATAAACTAAACTAAACTAAACTAAACTATGAACTAAACTAAACTAAACTAAACTAAACAAAGCTAACCTAACCTAACCTAACGTAACCTAATTTAATAAATTAACTCAACAAAATAAAATAAACTATAAACTTAACTATAAACTACACTAAACTAAACTAAACTAAACTAACCAAACCTAACCTAAACTAAACTAAACTAAACTAACCTAACCTAACATAACCTAAACTAAACTAAACTAAACTATAAACTAAACTAATATAAATAAACTAACCTAACCAAACCTAACCTAACCTAACCTAAATTAAACCAAACTAAACTAACTTAACCTAACCTATCCTAACCTAAATTAAACTGAACTAAACTAAACTAAACTAAACTATAAACAAAACTAAATTAAACAAAACTAAACTAAACTAACCTAACCTAACCTAACCTTACGTAACCTAACCTAAACTAAACTATACTAATCTAAAGTATAAACAAAACTAAACTAAACTAAGCTAAATTAAACTAAACTAACCTAACCTAACCTAACCTAAACTGAACTAAAGTAAACGAAACTAAACTATAAACTATATTAAACTATAAACTGTTAACTAAACTATCAATTAACTAAACTAAACTAAACTGAACGAAACGAAACTAAACTAAACTAACCTAACATAACCTAAACTACACTAAACTAACCTAACATAACATAAACTAAACTAAACTACAATAAACTCAGCTAAACTAAACTAAACTAAATTAAATTAAACTAAACTAAACTATAAATTAAACTAACTATAAACTAAACTAAACAAAACTAAACTATTGTAACCTAACCTAACGTAACCTAACCTAACATAAATTAACTAAACTAACCTAACCTAACTTAACATAAACTAAACTAAACTAAACGAAGTTAAGGAAAACTATAAACTAAACTATAAACATAACTAAACTATAAACTAAACTAAACCTAACTAAACTGACCTAACCTAAAATACCCTAAACTAAACTAACCTAACCTAAAGTAACATAAACAAAACTAAAGTAAACTAAACTGAGCTAAACTAAACTAAACTAAACTAAATTAAAATAAACTAAACTATAAATTAAAATAACTATAAACTAAACTAAACAAAACTAAACTGCCCTAACCTAACCTAACTTAACCTAACCTAACATTAATTAACTAAACTAACCTAACCTAACTTAACATAAACTAAACTAAACTAAACGAAACTAAACTAAACTATAAACTAAACTATAAACTAAACTAAAATAAACTAGACTAACCTTACCTAACATAACATAACCTTGGCTAATCTAAATTGAAGTAAAGTAAACTAACGTAACTTAACATAAACTAAGCTAAACTAAACTAAACTAAACTATACTAACCAATAAACTAAACTAAACTAAACTAAACTAAACTGACCTAACCTAAACAACCCTAAACTAAATTAAACTAAACTTAATAAAACAAAACATAATTAACTTAACAATACTAAACAAAATTAAACTATAAACTAAACTATAAACTAAACTAAACTATAAACTAAACTAAACTAATCTAAACTAACCTAACCTTTTTTAACCTAACCTATCATAACTAAACTAAATTAAGATAAATTAACCTAACCTAACCGAACGTAACCTAACCGAAACTAAACTAAACTAAACTAAACTTAACTATAAACTTAACTAAACTAAACTAAACCTAACTAAACTAGACTAACCTTACCTAACCTAACATAACGAAACCTATGCTAACCTAAATTAAAGTAAACGAAAGTAACCTTACCTAACCTAACCTAACATAAAATAAATTAAACTAAACAGACCTAACCTAACCTACCCTAAACTAAACTAAACTAAAGTAAACAAAACAAAACTAAACTAAATTAAACTATAATCTAAACTATAAACTGATATAAAGTATAAACTAAAATAAACAAAACTAAACTAAACTAACTAACCGAACGTAAACTAACTTAACCTAACCTAACATAAACTAAACTAATCTAACCTAACCTAGCGTAATCTAACCTAAACTAAACTAATCTAAACTAAACTAAACTACAAACTAAACTATAAACTAAACTTAACCTAACTATAAACTAAACTAAACTAAACTATACTAACCTTACCTAACCTAACATAACCTAACAAAAAACTAAACTAAACTAAACTAAACAAAACTAACCTATCCTAAACTAAACAAAATAACTAAACTATAAACTTAACTATAAACTAAACTAAACTAAACTATAAATAAACTATATACTAAACTATACTAAACTAAACTAAACTAAAAACTAAACTAAACTGAAAACTAAACTAAATTAAACTAAACTAAACTTTTCTAACCTAACCTAACCTTACCTAACCTAACTTAAACTAAACTAAGCTAACCTAAACTAACCTAAACTAAACTAAACTAAACTACAAACAAAACTAAACTAAACTATAAACTATCTATAAACTAAACTAAACTAAACTATAAACTAAACTAAATTTAGCTAACCTAAGCTAACCTAATCTAACCTAACCTAACGTAAACGAAACTAAACATGACTAACCTAAACCAAACAAAACTAAACTAAAATAAAATAAACTAAACCATAAACTAAACTAAACTAAACTAACTTGACCTAAACTAACCTAACCTATACTAAACTAATCCAACCTAAACTAGCCTAACCTAAACTAAACTATAAACTAAACTAAAATAAATTAAACTCAACCACCCCACCTAACCTAACCTAATTTAAGGTAAATTAAACTAACCTAACCTAAAATAAATTAAACTAAAATAAACTAAACTATACTGAACTATAAACTAAAATAAACTAAACTATAAACTAAACTAAACTAATCTACCCTAACCTAACCTAACCTAACCTAAACTGAACTAAACTCAACTAAACTAAAATAAGCTAACCTAACCTAATCTAACCTAAACTAAACTAAACTATAAACTGAACTATAAACTAAAATAATTTAAACTATAAATTAATGTATAAACTAAACTACACAAAACTATAAAGTAAACTAAACTCAATTAAACTAAACTAAACTAAACTAACTTAACCTAACCTAACCTAACCTAAACTAAACTCAACTAAATTAAATGAAACTAAACTAAACTAAACTATAAACAAAACTAAATTAAACTAAACTAAACTAAATTAACCTAACCTAACCTAACATAACCTAACCTAAACTACACTATACTACTATAAGTATAAACAAAACTAAACTAAACTAAGCTCAATTAATCTAAACAAACCTAACCTAACCTAACCTAAACTAAACTAAACTAAACGAATCTAAACCTTAAACTAAACTAAACTATAAACTAAACTAAACAATAAACTGAAATAAACTAAACTAAACTAAACTAAACTAACCTAACCTAACCTAACTTAACCTAGCCCTACATAAACGAAACTAAACTATACTAACCTTACCTAACCTAACATAACCTAACCTAAACTAAACTAAACTAAACTAAACTTAATAAAACTAACCTAACCTAACCTATCCTAACCTAACCTAACGTAAACTAAACTAAACAAAACAAACTAAACTATAAACTTAACTATAAACTAAAATGAACTATATATAAACTATAAACTAAACAAAATTAAACTATAAACTAAGCTAAACTAAACTTAACTATACTAAATTAGACAAAACTAAACTAAGCTAAACTAAACTAAACTATAAACTAAACTATAAACTAAACTAAACTAAACTAAACTAAAATATTATTAACTATAAACTAAACTAAACTAAACTTAACTATAAACTAAATTAAACTAAACTATAAATAAATTAAACAAACTAAACTAATCTAAACTAAACTAAACTTAACTATAAACTAAACTGTAACCTAAACTATAAACTAAACTAAACTATAAGCCAAATTAAACTAAAATATAAAACCTTCCTAACCTAACATAACCTAACCTAACCTCACCTAAACTAAACTAAACTAAACTAAACTAAACTAGACAAAACTAAACTAAGCTACACTAAACTAAACATAACTTTACTAAATGAAACTATAGATTGAACTATAAACTAAACTAAATTAAACTATAAGATCAACTAAACTAAACAAAACTACACTATAAACTAAACTAAACTAAGTTAAACTAAACTAACTTAATCTAACATAACTTAACTTAAACTAAACTAAATTAAACTAAATTATAAACTAAACTATAATCTAAAATATACACTAAACGAAACTAAACTAAACTAAACTAAACTAAACTTAGCTAACCTAACCTAACTTAACCTAACCTAACCTAACTTAAACGAAACTAAACCATAAACTAAACTATAAACCAAATTAACCTAAACTATAGTATAAACTAAACTACACCAAACTAAACGAATATAACCTAAACTAACCTATCCTAAACTAATATACCCTAAACTAACCTAACCTAAACCAAACTAAACGAAACTAAACTGAACTAAATTATCTAACCTAACCTAACCTAACCTTACCTAACCTAAACTAAACTAAACATAAACTAAACTAATCTATTCACCAAACTAAAGTAAATAAAACTCAACAAACCTAACCTAACATAACCTAACCTAAAGTAAACTAAACTAACCTAACCTAAAATAAATTAAACTAAACTAAACTATACTAAACTATAAACAAAACTAAACTAAACTATAAACTAAACTAAACTAAACTAATCTAACCTAACCTAACCTAACATAACCTAAACTGAACGAAACTAAACTAAACTGAACTAACCTAACCAAACCTAACCTAATCTAACCAAAACTAAACTAAACTATAAGCTAAACTAATTTAAACTATAAATTAATCTATAAATTAAACTAAACTAAACTATAAACTAAACTAAACTAAATTAAACTAAACTAAACTAACCTAATCTAACCTAACCTAACCTAACCTAAATTAAACTGAACTAACCAAACCTAAACTAACCTAATGTAAACTAAACTAATATAAACTAAACTGAACCAAACTAAACTTTAAACTAAACTAAACTAAACAGTAAATAAAATATAAACTAAACTAAACTATGAACTAAACTAAACTAAACTAACCTAACTCAAACTAACCTAAACTAACCTAAAGTAAAGTAAACTAATCTAACCTAAACTAACCTAACCTAAACTAAACTAAACTAAACGAAACTAAACTAAACTAAATTATCTAACTTAACCTAACCCAACCTAACCTAACCTAAGCTAACCTAAACTGAACTAAACTAAACTAACATAACCTAACCTAAACTAAATTAAACTAAACTATAAACTAAACTAAAATAAACTAAACTCAACTAACCTACCCTAACCTAACCTAATCTAAGGTAGATTAAACTAACCTAACCTAAAATAAATTAAACTAAACTAAACTATAAACTAAAATAAGCTAAACTATAAACTAAACTAAACTAAACTAAACTAATCTAACCTAATCTAACCTAAACTAAACTAAACTAAACTAAACTAATCTAACCTAATCTAACCTAAACTAAACTAAACTAAACTAAACTATAAACTGAACTATAAAATAACCTAATTTAAACTATAAATTAATGTATAAACTAAACTACACTAAACTATAAAGTAAATTAAACTAATTTAAACTAAACTAAACTAAACTGTGAACTAAACTAAACTAATTTAAAGAAAACTAACCTAACCTAACCTAACCTAACTTAACTAAACAAAATAAACTAAACTATAAACTTAGCTAAAAACTAAACTAAACTAAACTGAACTAAACTAACCAAACCTAACCTAAATTAAACTAAACTAAACTAACTTAACCTAACCTAACCTAACCTAACCTGAACTAAACTAAACTGAACTAAACTAAATTAAACTAAACTAAACTATTCTATAAACAAAACTAAATTAAAAGAAACTAAACTAAACTAACTAAACCTAAACTAAAATAAACAAAGCGAAACTAAACTATAAACTAAACTAAACTATACACTATTAACTAAATTATCAATTAACTAAACTAAATTAAACTGAACGAAACGAAACTAAACTAACCTAACCTAACCTAACCTAAACTAAACTAAACTAACCTAACCTAACATAAACTAAACTAAACGAAACTAAACGGAGCTAAACTAAACTAAACTAAATTAAAGTAAACTAAACTATAAATTAAACTAACTATAAACTAAACTAAACAAAACTAAACTATCCTAACCTAACCTAACTTAACCTAACATAACATAAATTAACTAAATTAACCTAACCTAACTTAACATAAACTAAATTAAACTAAACGAAATAAATCTAAACTATAAAATAAACTATAAACTAAACTATAAACTAAACTATACTAAATTAAACTAACCTAGCCAAACCTAACCTAACCTAAAGTAAATTAAACTAAACTAAACTAACTTAACATAACCTAACCTAATCTAACCTAAACTAAACTAAACTAAACTATAAACTGAACTATAAACTAAACTAATTTAAACTATAAACTAATGTATAAATTTTACTACACTAAACTATAAAGTAAACTAAACTCAATTAAACTAAACTAACCTAAACTGAACTAAACTAAACTAGCATAACCTAACCTAAACTAAATTAAACTAAACTATAAACTAAACTAAAATAAACTAAACTCAACTAACCTACCCTAACCTAACCTAATCTAAGGTAAATTAAACTAACCTAACCTAAAATAAATTAAACTAAACTAAACTATAAACTAAAATAAGCTAAACTATAAACTAAACTAAACTAAACTAAACTAATCTAACCTAATCTAACCTAAACTAAACTAAACTAAACTAAACTAATCTAACCTAATCTAACCTAAACTAAACTAAACTAAACTAAACTATAAACTGAACTATAAAATAACCTAATTTAAACTGTAAATTAATGTATAAACTAAACTACACTAAACTATAAAGTAAATTAAACTAATTTAAACTAAACTAAACTAAACTGTGAACTAAACTAAACTAAACTAAAGAAAACTAACCTAACCTAACCTAACTTAACTAAACAAAATAAACTAAACTATAAACTTAGCTAAAAACTAAACTAAACTAAACTGAACTAAACTAACCAAACCTAACCTAAATTAAACTAAACTAAACTAACTTAACCTAACCTAACCTAACCTAACCTAAACTAAACTAAACTGAACTAAACTAAATTAAACTAAACTAAACTATTCTATAAACAAAACTAAATTAAAAGAAACTAAACTAAACTAACTAAACCTAAACTAAACTAAACAAAGCGAAACTAAACTATAAACTAAACTAAACTATACACTATTAACTAAATTATCAATTAACTAAACTAAATTAAACTGAACGAAACGAAACTAAACTAACCTAACCTAACCTAACCTAAACTAAACTAAACTAACCTAACCTAACATAAACTAAACTAAACGAAACTAAACGGAGCTAAACTAAACTAAACTAAATTAAAGTAAACTAAACTATAAATTAAACTAACTATAAACTAAACTAAACAAAACTAAACTATCCTAACCTAACCTAACTTAACCTAACATAACATAAATTAACTAAATTAACCTAACCTAACTTAACATAAACTAAATTAAACTAAACGAAATAAAACTAAACTATAAAATAAACTATAAACTAAACTAAACTATAAACTAAACTATAAACTAAACTATACTAAAATAAACTAACCTAGCCAAACCTAACCTAACCTAAAGTAAATTAAACTAAACTAAACTAACTTAACATAACCTAACCTAATCTAACCTAAACTAAACTAAACTAAACTATAAACTGAACTATAAACTAAACTAATTTAAACTATAAATTAATGTATAAACTAAACTACACTAAACTATAAAGTAAACTAAACTCAATTAAACTAAACTAAACTAAACTAACTTAACCTAACCTAACCTAACCTAAACTAAACTCAACTAAATTAAATTAAACTAAACTAATATATAAACAAAACTAAATTAAACTAAACTAAACTAACCTAACCTAACCAAACATAACCTAACCTAAACTAAACTATACTACTATAAGTATAAACAAAACTAATCTAAACCAAGCTAAATTAAACTAAACTAACCTAACCTAACCTAACTTAACTAAACCAAACTAAACGAAACTAAACCTTAAACTAAACTAAACTATAAATTAACTAAACTATAAACTGAAATAAACTAAACTAAACTAAACTATCCTGACCTAACCTAACTTAACCTAACCTAACATAAATTAACTAAACTAACCTAACCTAACTTAACATAAACTAAACTAAACTAAACTAAACTATAAACTAAACTAAACTAAATTAAAATAAACTAGACTAACCTCACCTAACTTAACATTACCTTGGCTAATCTAAATTAAAGTAAACTAAACTAACCTAACTTAACATAAACTAACCTAAACTAAACTAAACTATACTAATCTATAGACTAAACTAAAGTAAACTAAACTAAACTAAACTAAACTGACTTAACCTAAACTACCCTAAACTAAACTAAACTATACTAAACTAAAAAAAACAAATTTAACTAATCAAAACTAAAATAAATTAAACTATAAACAAAACTATAAACTCAACTACACTATAAACTTAACTAAACTAAACCTAACTAAACCAGACTAAGCTTACCTAACCTAACATAACAAAACCTATGCTAACCTAAACTAAAGTAAACGAAAGTAACCTTACCTCACCTAACCTAACCTAACATAAATTAAACTAAACAGACCTAACCTAAATTACCCTAAACTAAACTAAACTAAAGTAAACAAAACAAAACTAAACTAAATTAAACTATAATCTAAACTATAAACTGAACTAAAGTATAAACTAAAATAAACAAAACTAAACTAAACTAACTAACCGAACGTAAACTAACTTAACCTAACCTAGCATAAACTAAACTAATCTAACCTAACCTAGCGTAACCTAACCTAAACTAAACTAATATAAACTAAACTAAACTACAGACTAAAATATAAACTAAACTTAACCTAACTATAAACTAAACTAAACTAAACGATACTAAACTAAACTATACTAACCTTACCTAACCTACCATAACCTAACCTAAACTAAATTAAACTAAACTAAACAAAACTAACCTATCCTAAACTAAACAAAATAACTAAACAATAAACTTAACTATAAACCAAACTAAACTAAAAACTAAACTAAACTGAAAACTGAACTAAATTAAACTAGACTAAACCTTTCTAACCTAACCTAACCTAACCTAACCTAACCTAACTTAAAATAAACTAAACTAACCTAAACTAACCTAAACTAAACTAAACTAAACTATAAACTAAACTAAACTAAACTAAACTATAAACTAAACTAAACTATAAACTATCTATAAATTAAACTAAACTAAACTATAAACTAAACTAAATTTAGCTAACCTAAGCTAACCTAATCTAAGCTAACCTAACGTAAACGAAACTAAACCAAACTAACCTAAACCAAACAAAACTAAACTAAAATAAAATAAACTAAACCATATACTAAACTAAACTATACTAAACTATAAACTAAAATAAACTAAACTATAAACTAAACTAAACTAAAATAATCTACCCTAACCTAACCTAGCCTAACCTAAACTGAACTAAACTAAACTAAACGAAACTATAAACTGAACTATAAACTAAACTAATTTAAACTATAAATTAATGTATAAACTAAACTACACTAAACTATAAAGTAAACTAAACTCAATTAAACTAAACTAAACTAAACTAACTTAACCTAACCTAACCTAACCTAAACTAAACTCAACTAAATTAAATTAAACTAAACTAAACTAAACTATAAACAAAACTAAATTAAACTAAGCTAAACTAAACTAACCTAACCTAACCTAACATAACCTAACCTAAACTAAACTATACTACTATAAGTATAAACAAAACTAAACTAAACTAAGCTAAATTAAACTAAACTAACCTAACCTAACCTAACCTAAACTAAACCAAACTAAACGAAACTAAAACTTAAACTAAATTAAACTATAAACTAAACTAAACTATAAACTGAAATAAAATAAACTAAACTAAACTAAACTATCCTAACCTAACCTAACTTAACCTAACCTAACATAAATTAACTAAACTAAACTAACCTAACTTAACATAAACTAAACTAAACTAAACGAAACTAAACTAAACTATAAACTAAACTAAACTATAAACTAAACTAAACTAAATTAAAATAAACTAGACTAACCTCACCTAACTTAACATAACATGGCTAATCTAAATTAAAGTAAACTAAACTAACCTAACTTAACATAAATTAACCTAAACTAAACTATACTAATCTATAGACTAAACTAAAGTAAACTAAACTAAACTAAACTAAACTAAACTAAATTATACTAAACTAAAAAAAACAAAATTAACTAAACAAAACTAAAATAAATTAAACTATAAACAAAACTATAAACTCAACTACACTATAAACTTAACTAAACTAACCTAACCTTTCCTAACCTAATCTAACCTAACCTAGCCTAACCTAACCTAAATTAAACTAAACTAAACAGACCTAACCTAAACTACCCTAAACTAAACTAAACTAAACAAAACCAAACAAAACAAAACTAAACTAAATTAAACTATAAACTAAACTATAAACTAAAATAACAATAAACTAAACTAAACTATAAACTAAAACAAACTAAACTAAACTAAACTAAACTAACCTAACCTAACCTAACTTAACCTAACCTAACATAAACTAAACTAAACTAACCTAACCTAACGTAACGTAACCTAAACTAAACTAAACTAAACTAAACTAAACTACAAACTAAACTATAAACTAAACTTAACTAAACTATAAACTAAACTAATCCATACTAAACTAAACTATACTAACCTTAGCTAACCTAACATAACTTTACCTAAACGAAACTAAATTAAACTAAACAAAACTAACCTAACCTAACCTAACCTAAACTAAATAAAATCAACTAAACTATAAGATTAACTTTAAACTAAACTAAACTAAACTATAAATAAACTATAAACTAAACAAAATGAAACTGTAAACTAAGCTAAACTAAACTAGACAAAACTAAAATAAGGTAAACTAAACTAAACTTAACTACAAACTAAACTATGAACTAAACTGTAAACTAAACTATTAACTAAAATAACTCAACTATAAGCCTAATTAAACTAAAATAAACCAAACCATCCTAACCTAACCTAACCTAAACTAAACTAAAATAAACTAAACTAGACAAAACTAAACTAAACTAACTTAATCTAACCTAACCTAAACTAAACTAAACGAAACTAAACTAAACTATAAACAAAACTAAATTAAAATAAACTAAACTAAATTAACCTGAACTAAACTAAACGAAACTAAACTATAAACTAAACTAAACTATTCACTATTAACTAAACTATCAATTAACTAAAAAAACTGAAGGAAACGAAACTAAAATAACCTAACCTAACCTAACCTAAACTAAACTAAACTAACCTAACCTAAACTAAGATAAACTAAACTAAACAAAACTAAACTGAGCTAAACTAAACTAAACTAAACTAAATTAAACTAAACTAAAGTATAAATTAAACTAACTATAAACTAAACTAAACAAAACTAAAATATCCTAACCTAACCTAACTTAACCTAACCTAACATAAATTAACTAAACTAACCTAACCTAACTTAACATAAACTAAACTAAACTAAACGATATTAAACTAAACTATAAACTAAACTATAAACTAATCTAAACTATAAACTAAACTATAAACTAAACTATACTAAAATAAACTAACCTAACCAAACCTACCCTAACCTAACCTAAATAAACTAAACTAAACTAACTTAACCTAACATAGCCTAACCTAGCCTAAACCAAACTGAACTAAACTAAATTAAACTAAACAAAAGTAAACTATAAACAAAACTAAATTAAACTAAACTAAACTAAACTAACCTAACCTAAACTAAACTAAACTGAACTAAACTAAATTAAACTAAACTAAACTAAACTAAAAACTAAAGTAAATTAAACTAAACTAAACTAAACTAACCTAACCTAACCTAATCTTACATAACCTAACCTAAACTAAACTATACTAATTTAAAGTATAAACAAAACTAAACTAAACTAAGCTAAAATAAACTAAACTAAGCGAAACTAAACCTTAAACTTAACTAAACTATAAACTAAACTAAACTATAAACTAAACTAAACTAAAAATAAATTATATACTAAACTATACTAAATTAAACTAACAACTAACCTAAAAAATAAACTAAACTGAAAACTAAACTAAACTAAACTAAACTAAACCATTCTAAACGAACCTAACCTAAACTAAACTAAACTAACCTAACCTAACTCAAACTAAACTAAACTAAACTAAACTATAAACTAAACTAAACTAAACTATAAACTAAACTATAAACTAAACTAAACTATAAATTAACTAAATTTAGCTAACCTAAGCTAACCTAATCTAACCTAACCTAAACGAAACTAAACCAAACTAAACTAAACCAAACAAAACTAAACTAAATAAAGTAAACTAAACCATAAACTAAACTATTAACTAAACTAAACTAAATTAAAGTATAAAATAAACCTAACTAAACTAACCTAACACAAACTAAACTAAAATAACCTAAACTAACCTAACCTAACCTAAACTAAACTAAACGAAACTAAACTGAACTAAATTATCTAACCTAACCTAACCTAACCTAAACTAAACTAAAATAAACTAAACTCAAATAACCTAACCTAACCTAACCTAACTTAAGGTAAATAAACTAACCTAACATAAAATAAATTAAACTAAACTAAACTAAACTACATTAAACTATAAACTAAAGTAAACTAAACTATAAACTAAACTAAAATAAACTAATCCAACCTAACCTAACCTAACCTTAACTTAACTAAACTAAACTAAACTAACCTATCCTAACCTATTCTAATCTAACCTAAACTAAACTAAACTCAACTAAACTATAAACTGAACTATAAACTAAACTAAATTATAAATTAATGTATAAACTAAACTACACTAAACTATAAAGTAAACTAAACAAAAGAAATTAAACTAAAGTAAACTAACCTAACCTAACCTAACCTAAACTAAACTGAACTAACCTAACCTAACCTAACCTAAAATAAACTAAACTAAACTAAACTGAACTATAAACTAAACTTTAAACAAAACTAAACTGTAAATAAAATATAAACTAAATTAAACTCAACTATGAACTAACTAAACAAAACTAAATTAAACGAAACTAAACTAAACTATAAACTAAACTATAAACTAAACTAAACCAAAAACTACACTAAACTAAACTAAAATAAACTAGACTAACCTTACCTAACTTAATATAACCTTCGCTAATCTAAATTAAATTAAACTAAACTAACCTAACCTAACATAAACTAAACTAAACGAAACTATACTATAAAGTAAACTAAACTATAAACTATTAACTAAACTATCAATTAACTAAACTAAACTAAACTGAGCTAAACTAAACTAAACTAAATTAAACTAAACTAAACTATACATTAAACTAACTATAAACTAAACTAAACAAAACTAAACTATCCTAACCTAACCTAACTTAACCTAACCTAACATAACTTAACATAAACTAAACTAAACTAAACGAAATTAAACTAAAGGATAAACTAAACTATAAACTAAACTAAATTATAAACTAAACTAAACAAAACAAAACTAAACTAAACCATTAACTAAACTATTATCTAATTTAAACTGAACTAAAGTATAAACTAAACTAAACTAAACTATGAACTAAAGTAAAATAAACTAAACCAAACAAAACTAACCTTACCTAACCTAACCTAACCTAACCTAACCTAACCTAACTTAACCTAAATTAACTAAACAAAATAAACTAAACTATAAACATAATATAAACTAAACTAAACTAAACTAAACTAACCAAACCTAACCTAAACGAAAATAAATTAAACTAAACAGACCTAACCTAAACTACCCAAAACTAAACTAAACTAAACTAAACAACACAAAACTAAACTAAATTAAACTATAATCTAAACTATAAACTAAACTAAACTATAAACTAAAATAAACAAAACTAAACTAAAATAACTAACCTAATCAAACCTAACTTAACCTAACCTAACATAAACTAAACTAATCTAAACTAACCTAACGTAACCTAACATAAACTAAACTACACTAAACTAAATAAAACTACAAATTAAACTATAAACTAAACTAAACTAAACTATACAAAAATAAACTATACTAACCTTACCTAATCTAACATAACCTATCCTAAACTAAACTAAACTAAACAAAACTGACCTATGTTAACCTAAACTAAACTAAACAAAATAACTAAACTATAAACTTAACTATAAACTAAACTAAATTAAACTAAAAATAAACTATATACTACACTATACTAAACTAAACTAACAACTAAACTAAACTAAAAACTAAACTAAACTGAAAACTAAACTAAACTAAACTAAACTAAACCTTTCTAACCTAACCTAACCTAAACTAAACTAAACTAACCTAACCTAATCTAAACTAAACTAAACTAAATTATAAACTAAACTAAACTATAAACTAAACTAAACTTTAAACTAAACTATAAACTAAACTAAACTAAACTATAAACTAAACTAAATTTAGCTACCCTAAGCTAACCTAACCTAACCTAACCTAACCTAAACGAAACTAAAAGAAACTAAACTAAACCAAACAAAACTAAACTAAATAAAACTAACCTAACCTAACCTAACCTAACTTAACCTAAATTAACTACACATAATAACCTAAACTATAAACTGAACTATAAACTAAACTAAATTAAACTAAACTAACCAAACCTAACATAACGTTTCTAACCTAACTCAACCTAAACTAAACTAAACTAAGCTAAACTAACCTAACCTAACCGAACGTAACCTAACCGAAACTAAACTAAACTAAACTAAACTTAACTATAAACGTAACTAAACTAAACTAAACCTAACTAAACTAGAATAACCTTACCTAACCAAATATAACGAAACCTAAGCTAACCTATACTAAAGTAAACGAAACTAACCTAACCTAACCTAACCTAAACGAAACTAAACCAAACTAAACTAAACCAAACAAATTAACTAAAATAAAATAAACTAAACCATTAACTAAATTATTAACTATACTAAACTAAAGTATAAACTAAACTAAACTAAACTAAAATAACCTAACCTAACATAACTTAAAATGAACTAAACTAAACTAAACTAAAATAACCTAACCTAACATAACTTAAAATGAACTAAACTAAACTAAACTAAACTAACCTAACCTAACCTAATCTAACCAAAACTAAACTAAACTAAACTATAAACTAATCTATAAACTAAACTAAAATATACTAAACTCAACTAACCTAACCTAACCTAACCTAAGGTAAACTAAACTAACCTAACCTAAAATAAATTAAATTAAACTAACTTAAACTATACTAAATTATAAACTAAAATAAACTAAATTATAAACTAAACTAAACTAAACTAAACTATGCTAAATTATTAACTAAAATAAACTAAAATATAAACTAAACTAAACTAAACTAAACTAACCAAACCTACCCTAACCTAACCTAATCTAACCTAAACTAAACTAAACTATACTAAACAATACACTGAAATATTAACTAAACTAATTTAAACTATAAATTAATGTATAAACTAAACTACACAAAAGTATAAAGTAAACTAAACTCAATTAAACTAAACTAAACTAAACTAACTTAACCTAACCTAACCTAACCTAAACTAAACTCAACTAAATTAAATTAAACTAAACTAAACTAAACTATATACAAAACTAAATTAAACTAAACTAAACTAAATTAACCTAACCTAACCTAACATAACCTAACCTAAGCTACACTATACTACTATAAGTATAAACAAAACTAAACTAAACTAAGCTCAATTAATCTAAACAAACCTAACCTAACCTAACCTAAACTAAACTAAACTAAACGAAACTAAACCTTAAACTAAACTAAACTATAAACTAAACTAAACAATAAACTGAAATAAACTAAACTAAACTAAACTAAACTAACCTAACCTAACCTAACTTAACCTAACCCTACATAAACTAAACTAAACTAACCTAACCTTACGTAACCTAACTTAAACTAAACTAAACTAAACTACATACTAAACTATAAACTAAAATTAACTAAACTATAAACTAAACTAAACTATACTAAACTAAACTATACTAACCTTACCTAACCTAACATAACCTAACCTAAACTAAACTAAACTAAACTTAATAAAACTAACCTAACCTAACCTATCCTAACCTAACCTAACGTAAACTAAACTAAACAAAACAAACTAAACTATAAACTTAACTATAAACTAAAATGAACTATATATAAACTATAAACTAAACAAAATTAAACTATAAACTAAGCTAAACTAAACTTAACTATACTAAATTAGACAAAACTAAACCAAGCTAAACTAAACTAAACTATAAACTAAACTATAAACTAAACTAAACTAAACTAAACTAAGCTAAACTAAAGTAAACTAAAATATTATTAACTATAAACTAAACTAAACTAAACTTAACTATAAACTAAATTAAACTAAACTATAAATAAATTAAACAAACTAAACTAATCTAAACTAAACTAAACTTAACTATAAACTAAACTGTAACCTAAACTATAAACTAAACTAAACTATAAGCCAAATTAAACTAAAATATAAAACCTTCCTAACCTAACCTAACCTAACCTAACCTCACCTAAACTAAACTAAACTAAACTAAACTAGACAAAACTAAACTAAGCTACACTAAACTAAACATAACTTTACTAAATGAAACTATAGATTGAACTATAAACTAAACTAAATTAAACTATAAGATCAACTAAACTAAACAAAACTACACTATAAACTAAACTAAACTAAGTTAAACTAAACTAACTTAATCTAACATAACCTAACTTAAGCTAAACTAAATTAAACTAAATTATAAACTAAACTATAATCTAAAATATACACTAAACGAAACTAAACTAAACTAAACTAAACTAAACTTAGCTAACCTAACCTAACTTAACCTAACCTAACCTAACTTAAACGAAACTAAACCATAAACTAAACTATAAACCAAATTAACCTAAACTATAGTATAAACTAAACTACACCAAACTAAACGAATATAACCTAGACTAACCTATCCTAAACTAATATACCCTAAACTAACCTAACCTAAACCAAACTAAACGAAACTAAACTGAACTAAATTATCTAACCTAACCTAACCTAACCTTACCTAACCTAAACTAAACTAAACATAAACTAAACTAAACTATTCACCAAACTAAAGTAAATAAAACTCAACAAACCTAACCTAACATAACCTAACCTAAAGTAAACTAAACTAACCTAACCTAAAATAAATTAAACTAAACTAAACTATACTAAACTATAAACAAAACTAAACCAAACTATAAACTAAACTAAACTAAACTAATCTAACCTAACCTAACCTAACATAACCTAAACTGAACGAAACTAAACTAAACTGAACTAACCTAACCAAACCTAACCTAATCTAACCAAAACTAAACTAAACTATAAACTAAACTAATTTAAACTATAAATTAATCTATAAATTAAACTAAACTAAACTATAAACTAAACTAAACTAAATTAAACTAAACTAAACTAACCTAATCTAACCTAACCTAACCTAAATTAAACTGAACTAACCAAACCTAAACTAACCTAATGTAAACTAAACTAATATAAACTAAACTGAACCAAACTAAACTTTAAACTAAACTAAACTAAACAGTAAATAAAATATAAACTAAACTGAACTATGAACTAAACTAAACTAACCTAACTCAAACAAACCTAAACTAACCTAAAGTAAAGTAAACTAATCTAACCTAAACTAACCTAACTTAAACTAAACTAAACTAAACGAAACTAAACTAAACTAAATTATCTAACTTAACCTAACCTAACCTAACCTAACCTAACCTAACCTAAACTGAACTAAACTAAACTAACATAACTTAACCTAAACTAAATTAAACTAAACTATAAACTAAACTAAACTATAAACTAAACTAAAATAAACTAAACTCAACTAACCTACCCTAACCTAACCTAATCTAAGGTAAATTAAACTAACCTAACCTAAAATAAATTAAACTAAACTAAACTATAAACTAAAATAAGCTAAACTATAAACTAAACTAAACTAAACTAAACTAATCTAACCTAATCTAACCTAAACTAAACTAAACTAAACTAAACTAATCTAACCTAATCTAACCTAAACTAAACTAAACTAAACTAAACTATAAACTGAACTATAAAATAACCTAATTTAAACTATAAATTAATGTATAAACTAAACTACACTAAACTATAAAGTAAATTAAACTAATTTAAACTAAACTAAACTAAACTGTGAACTAAACTAAACTAAACTAAAGAAAACTAACCTAACCTAACCTAACCTAAATTAACTAAACAAAATAAACTAAACTATAAACTTAGCTAAAAACTAAACTAAACTAAACTGAACTAAACTAACCAAACCTAACCTAAATTAAACTAAACTAAACTAAACTAACTTAACCTAACCTAACCTAACCTAACCTAAACTAAACTAAACTGAACTAAACTAAATTAAACTAAACTAAACTATTCTATAAACAAAACTAAATTAAAAGAAACTAAACTAAACTAACTAAACCTAAACTAAACTAAACAAAGCGAAACTAAACTATAAACTAAACTAAACTATACACTATTAACTAAATTATCAATTAACTAAACTAAATTAAACTGAACGAAACGAAACTAAACTAACCTAACCTAACCTAACCTAAACTAAACTAAACTAACCTAACCTAACATAAACTAAACTAAACGAAACTAAACGGAGCTAAACTAAACTAAACCCAATTAAAGTAAACTAAACTATAAATTAATCTAACTATAAACTAAACTAAACAAAACTAAACTATCCTAACCTAACCTAACTTAACCTAACATAACATAAATTAACTAAATTAACCTAACCTAACTTAACATAAACTAAATTAAACTAAACGAAATAAAACTAAACTATAAAATAAACTATAAACTAAACTAAACTATAAACTAAACTATAAACTAAACTATACTAAAATAAACTAACCTAGCCAAACCTAACCTAACCTAAAGTAAATTAAACTAAACTAAACTAACTTAACATAACCTAACCTAATCTAACCTAAACTAAACTAAACTAAACTATAAACTGAACTATAAACTAAACTAATTTAAACTATAAATTAATGTATAAACTAAACTACACTAAACTATAAAGTAAACTAAACTCAATTAAACTAAACTAAACTAAACTAACTTAACCTAACCAAACATAACCTAACCTAAACTAAACTATACTACTATAAGTATAAACAAAACTAAACTAAACTAAGCTAAATTAAACTAAACTAACCTAACCTAACTTAACTAAACCAAACTAAACGAAACTAAACCTTAAACTAAACTAAACTATAAATTAACTAAACTATAAACTGAAATAAAATAAACTAAACTAAACTAAACTATCCTGACCTAACCTAACTTAACCTAACCTAACATAAATTAACTAAACTAACCTAACCTAACTTAACATAAAATAAACTAAACTAAACTAAACTATAAACTAAACTAAACTAAATTAAAATAAACTAGACTAACCTCACCTAACTTAACATTACCTTGGCTAATCTAAATTAAAGTAAACTAAACTAACCTAACTTAACATAAACTAAACTAAACTATACTAATCTATAGACTAAACTAAAGTAAACTAAACTAAACTAAACCAAACTGACTTAACCTAAACTACCCTAAACTAAACTAAACTAAACTATACTAAACTAAAAAAAACAAACTTAACTAATCAAAACTAAAATAAATTAAACTATAAACAAAACTATAAACTCAACTACACTATAAACTTAACTAAACTAAACCTAACTAAACTAGACTAACCTTACCTAACCTAACATAACGAAACCTATGCTAACCTAAACTAAAGTAAACGAAAGTAACCTTACCTCACCTAACCTAACCTAACCTAACATAAATTAAACTAAACAGACCTAACCTAAATTACCCTAAACTAAACTAAACTAAAGTAAACAAAACAAAACTAAACTAAATTAAACTATAATCTAAACTATAAACTAAACTAAAGTATAAACTAAAATAAACAAAACTAAACTAAACTAACTAACCGAACGTAAACTAACTTAACCTAACCTAGAATAAACTAAACTAATCTAACCTAACCTAGCGTAACCTAACCTAAACTAAACTAATATAAACTAAACTAAACTACAGACTAAAATATAAACTAAACTTAACCTAACTATAAACTAAACTAAACTAAACGATACTAAACTAAACTATACTAACCTTACCTAACCTACCATAACCTAACCTAAACTAAATTAAACTAAACTAAACAAAACTAATCTATCCTAAACTAAACAAAATAACTAAACTATAAACTTAACTATAAACTAAACTAAACTAAAAACTAAACTAAACTGAAAACTGAACTAAATTAAACTAGACTAAACCTTTCTAACCTAACCTAACCTAACCTAACCTAACCTAACCTAACTTAAAATAAACTAAACTAACCTAAACTAACCTAAACTAAACTAAACTAAACTATAAACTAAACTAAACTAAACTAAACTATAAATTAAACTAAACTATAAACTATCTATTAATTAAACTAAACTAAACTATAAACTAAACTAAATTTAGCTAACCTAAGCTAACCTAATCTAAGCTAACCTAACGTAAACGAAACTAAACCAAACTAACCTAAACCAAACAAAACTAAACTAAAATAAAATAAACTAAACCATAAACTAAACTAAACTATACTAAACTATAAACTAAAATAAACTAAACTATAAACTAAACTAAACTAAACTAATCTACCCTAACCTAACCTAGCCAACCTAAACTGAACTAAACTAAACTAAACTAAAATAATCTACTCTAACCTAACCTAATCTAACCTAAACTAAACTAAATTAAACTAAACGAAACTATAAACTGAACTATAAACTAAACTAATTTAAACTATAAATTAATGTATAAACTAAACTACACTAAACTATAAAGTAAACTAAACTCAAATAAACTAAACTAAACTAAACTAAACTAACTTAACCTAACCTAACCTAACCTAAACTAAACTCAACTAAATTAAATTAAACTAAACTAAACTAAACTATAAACAAAACTAAACTAAACTAAGCTAAATTAAACTAAACTAACCTAACCTAACCTAACCTAAACTAAACCAAACGAAACGAAACTAAAACTTAAACTAAATTAAACTATAAACTAAATTAAACTATAAACTGAAATAAAATAAACTAAACTAAACTAAACTATCCTAACCTAACCTAACTTAACCTAACCTAACATAAATTAACTAAACTAAACTAACCTAACTTAACATAAACTAAACTAAACTAAACGAAACTAAACTAAACTATAAACATAACTAAACTATAAACTAAACTAAACCTAACTAAAATGACCTAACCTAAAATACCCTAAACTAACCTAACCTAACCTAACATAAACAAAACTAAAGTAAACTAAACTGAGCTAAACTAAACTAAATTAACTAAATTAAACTAAATTAAACTATAAATTAAACTAACTATAAACTAAACTAAACAAACCTAAACTACCCTAACCTAACCTAACTTAACCTAACCTAACATAAATTAACTAAACTAACCTAACCTAACTTAACATAAACTAAACTAAACTAAACGAAACTAAACTAAACTATAAACTAAACTATAAACTAAACTAAACTAAACTAAAATAAACTAGACTAACCTTACCTAACTTAACATAACCTTGGCTAATCTAAATTGAAGTAAACTAAACTAACCTAACTTAACATAAACTAAGCTAAACTAAACTAAATTAAACTATACTAACCTATAAACTAAACTAAACTAAACTAAACTAAACTGACCTAACCTAAACAACCCTAAACACAATTAAACTAAACTTAACTAAACAAAACATAATTAACCTAACAATTCTAAACAAAATTAAACTATAAACTAAACTATAAACTCAACTAAACTATAAACTAAACTAAACTAATCTAAACTAACCTAACCTTTTTTAACCTAACCTATCCTAACTAAACTAAATTAAGCTAAATTAACCTAACCTAACCGAACGTAACCTAACCGAAACTAAACTAAACCTAACTAAACTTAACTATAAACTTAACTAAACTAAACTAAACCTAACTAAACTAGACTAACCTTACCTAACCTAACATAACGAAACCTATGCTAACCTAAATTAAAGTAAACGAAAGTAACCTTACCTAACCTAACCTAACCTAACCTAAAATAAATTAAACTAAACAGACCTAACCTAAACTACCCTAAACTAAACTAAACTAAAGTAAACAAAACAAAACTAAACTAAATTAAACTATAATCTAAACTATAAACTGAACTAAAGTATAAACTAAAATAAACAAAACTAAACTAAACTAACTAACCGAACGTAAACTAACTTAACCTAACCTAACATAAACTAAACTAATCTAACCTAACCTAGCGTAACCTAACCTAAACTAAACTAATCTAAACTAAACTAAACTACAAACTAAACTATAAACTAAACTTAACCTAACTATAAACTAAACTAAACTAAACGATACTAAACTACACTATACTAACCTTACCTAACCTAACATACCCTAACCTAAATTAAACTAAACTAAACAAAACTAACCTATCCTAAACTAAACAAAATAACTAAACTATAAACTTAACTATAAACTAAACTAAACTAAACTATAAATAAACTATGTACTAAACTATACTAAACTAAACTAACAACTAAACTAAACTAAAAACTAAACTAAACTGAAAACTAAACTAAATTAAACTAAACTAAACCTTTCTAACCTAACCTAACCTAGCCTAACCTATAATAAACTAAACTAAACTAACCTAAACTAACCTAAACTAATCTAAACTAAACTATAAACTAAACTAAAATAAACTATAAACTAAACTAAACTATAAATTATCTATAAACTAAACTAAACTAAACAATAAACTAAACTAAATTTAGCTAACCTAAGCTAACCTAATCTAACCTAACCTAACGTAAACGAAACTAAACCAAACTAACCTAAACCAAAAAAAACTAAACTAAAATAAAATAAACTAAACCATAAACTAAACTAAACTAAACTAAACTAACTTGACCTAAACTAACCTAACCTAAACTAAACTAATCCAACCTAAACTAGCCTAACCTAAACCAAACTAAACTAAATTAATTATCTAACCTAACCTAACCTAACCTAACCTAACCCAACTTAACCTAAATTAACTAAACAAAATAAACTAAACTATAAACCTAACTATAAACTAAACTAAACTAAACTAAACTAAACTAACCAAACCTAACCTAACCTTTTATAACATAACCTAACGTAAACTAAACTAAACTAAGCTATACTAACCTAAACTAACCGAACGTAACCTAACCGAAACTAAACTAAACTAAACTAAACTAAACTTAACTATAGACTTAACTAAACTAAACTAAACCTAACTAAACTAGACTAACCTTACCTATTCTAACATAACGAAACCTAAGCTAACCTATACTAAAGTAAACGAAACTAACCTTACCTAACCTAAACTAACCTAACCTAAAATAAATTAAACTAAACAGACCTAACCTAAACTACCCTAAACTAAACTAAACTAAACTAAACTAAACAAAACAAAACTAAACTAAATTAAACTATAATCTAAAATATAAACTAAACTATAAAATAAAATAAACAAAACTAAACTAAACTAACTAACCTAACCTAACCTAACTTAACCTAACCTAACATAAACTAAACTAATCTAACCTAACCTAACGTAACCTAACCTAAATTAAACTAAACTACACTAAACTATAAACTAAACTATAAACTAAACTTAACCTAACTATAAACAAAACTAAACAATACTAAACTAAACTATACTTACCTTACCTAACCTAACATAACCTAACCTAAACTAAACTAAATTAAACTAAACTAATCAAAACTAACCTATCCATACCTAAACTAAAGTAAACAAAATAACTAATCTATAAACTTAACTATATACTAAACTAAACTAAACTATAAATAAACTATATACTAAACTATACTAAACTAAACTAACAACTAAACTAAACTAAAAACAAAACTAAACTGAAAACTAAACTAAACTAAACCTTTCTAAACTAACCTAACCGAAACTAAACTAAACTAACCTAACCTAACCTAAACTAAACAAAACTAAACTATAAACTAAACTAAATTTGGCTAACCTAAGCTAACCTAACCTAACCTAACCTAACCTAAACGAAACTAAACCAAACTAAACTAAACCAAACAAAAGTAAACTAAAATATAAATAAAATATAAACTAAACTATACTAAACCAAACTAACAACTAAACTAAACTAAAAACTAAACTAAACTGAAAACTAAACTAAAATAAACTAAACTAAACCTTTCTAACCTAACCTAACTTAACCTAACCTAACCTTAACTAAACTAAACTATAAACTCAACTAAACTATAAATTAATTCAACTCTAAACTAAACTAAACTAACCTAACCTAAACTAAACTAAACTGAACTAAACTAAATTAAACTAAACTAAACTAAACTAAAAACAAAACTAAATTAAACTAAACTAAACTAAACTAACCTAACCTAACCTAACCTAACGTAACCTTACATAACCTAACCTAAACTAAACTATACTAATTTAAAGTATAAACAAATCTAAACTAAACTAAGCTAAATTAAACTAAAATAACCTAATCTAACCCAACCTAAAATAAACTAAACTAAACGAAACTAAACCTTAAACTTAACTAAACTATAAACTAAACTAAACTATAAACTAAAATAAACCAAAATGAACTAGACTAACCTTACCTAACTTAACATAAACTTGGCTAATCTAAATTAAAGTAAACTAAACTAACCTAACTTAAGTTAAACTAACCTAAACTAATTTAAACTAAACTATACTAACCTATAAACTAAACTAAACTAAACTAAACTGATCTAACCTAAACTACCCTAAACTAAACTAAACTAAACTAAACTAAACAAAACAAAATTAACTAAACAAAACTAAACTAAATTAAACTATAAACTAAACTATAAACTCAACTAAACTATAAACTAAACTAAACTAAACTAAACTAACCTAACCTTTTCTAACCTAACCTAACCTAACCTAAACTAAACTAAACTAAGCTTAACTAACCTAACCTAACCGAACGTAACCTAACCGAAACTAAACTAAACTAAACTCAACTAAACTTAACTATAAACTTAACTAAACTAAACTAAACCTAACTAAACTAGACTAACCATACCTAACCTAACATAACGAAACCTAAGCTAACCTAAACTAAAGTAAACGAAACTAACCTTACCTAACGTAACCTAACCTAACCTAAAATAAATTAAACTAAACAGACCTAACCTAAACTACCCTAAACTAAACTAAACTAAAGTAAGATAAACAAAATTTAACTAAATTAAACTATAATCTAAACTATAAACTAAACTAAACTATAAACTAAAATAAACAAAACTAAACTAAACTAAACTAACCTTACCTAACTTAACCTAACCTAACATAAACTAAACTAATCTAACCTAACCTAACGTAACCTAACCTAAACTAAACTAAACTAAACTAAACAAAACTAACCTATCCTAGCCTAAACTAAACTAAACAAAATAACTAAACTAAAAACTAAACTAAACTGAAAACTAAACTAAAATAAACTAAACTAAACATTTCTAACCTAACCTAACTTAACCTAACCTAACCTTAACTAAACTAAACTATAAACTCAACTAAACTATAAACTAAACTATACTAAAATATAAACTAAACTAAACTAAGCTAACCTAAGCTAACCTAAACTAAGCTAACCTAACCTAAACTAAACTAAACCAATCAAAATTAAACTAAAATAAAACAAACTAAACCATAAACTAGACTATTAACTAAACTAAACTAAACTAAAGTATAAACTAAACTAAACTAAACTAACCTAACCCAAACTAACCTAACCTAAACTTAACTAATCTAACCTGAACAAACCTATCCTAAACTAAACTAATATAAACTAAACTAAACTATAAACTAAACTTAACCTAACTATAAACTAAACTAAACTAAACGATACTAAACTAAACTATACTAACCTTACCTAACTTAACATAACCTAACCTAAACTAAACTAAACAAAACTAACCTATTCTAAACTAAACAAAATAACTAAACTATAAACTTAACTATAAACTAAACTAAACTAAACTATAAATACAGTATATACTAAACTATACTAAACTAAACTAACAACTAAACTAAACTAAAAACTAAACTAAACTGAAAACTATACTAAATTAATCTAGACTAAAGCTTTCTAACCTAACCTAACCTAACCTAACCTAACCTAACCTAAACTAAACTAAACTAACCCAAACTAACCTAAACTAAACTAAACTAAACTATAAACTAAACTAAACTAAACTAAACTATAAACTAAACTAAACTATAAACTATCTATAAATTAAACTAAACTAAACTATAAACTAAACTAAATTTAGCTAACCTAAGCTAACCTAATCTAAGCTAACCTAACGTAAACGAAACTAAACGAAACTAACCTAAACCAAACAAAACTAAACTAAAATAAAATAAACTAAACCATAATCTATACTCAACTATACTAAACTATAAACTAAAATAAACTAAACTATATACTAAACTAAACTAATCTACCCTAACCTAACCTAACCTAACCTAAACTGAACTAAACTAAACTAAACTAAAATAACCTACTCTAACCTAACCTAATCTAACCTAAACTAAACTAAACTAAACTATAAACTGAACTATAAACTAAACTAATTTAAAATATAAATTAATGTATAAACTAAACTACACTAAACTATAAAGTAAACTAAACTCAATTAAACTAAACTAAACTAAAATAACCTAACCTAACCTAACCTAACCTAACTTAACCTAAATTAACTAAACAGAATAAACTAAACTAAACAAAACTAAACTAACCAAACCTAACCTAAACTAAACTAAACTAAACTAACCTAACCTAACATAACCTAAACTAAACTAAACTAAACTATAAACTAAACTATAAACTAAACTAAAATAAATAAACTAACCTAACCAAACCTAACCTAACCTAACCTAAATTAAACTAAACTAAAAAAATTTAACATAAATTAACCTAACCTAAACTAAACGAAATTGAATAAACTAAATGAAATTAAGGTAAACTAAACTATAAACAAAACTAAATTAAACTAAACTAAACTAAACTAACCTAACCTAACCTAACCTAACCTTACCTAACCTAACCTAAACTAAACTATACTAATCTAAAGTATAAACAAAACTAAACTAAACTAAGCTAAATTAAACTAAACTAACCTAACCTAAACTAAACTAAACTAAACTAAACTAAACTAAACTGAGCTAAACTTAACTAAACTAAATTAAATTAAACTAAAGTAACTATAAATTAAACTAACTATAAACTAAACAAAACTAAACTATCCTAACCTAACGTAACTTAACCTAACCTAACATAAATTAACTAAACTCACCTAACATAACTTAACATAAACAAAACTAAACTAAACGAAATTAAACTAAACTATAAATTAACTATAAACTAAACTAAACTATAAACTAAACTAAACTAAAATAAACTAGACTAACCTTACATGACTTAACATAACCTTCGCTAATCTGATTTAAAGTGAAATAAACTGCCCTAACTTAACATAAACTAACCTAAACTAAACTAAACTAAAATACACTAACCTATAAACTAAACTAAACTAAACTAAACTGAGCTAAAATAAGCTAAACTAAACAAAACTAAATAAACTAAACTAAACTATAAATTAAACTAACTAAAAACTAAACTAAACAAAACTAAACTATCCTAACCTAACCTAACCTAAATAACCTAAACTAACATTAATTAACTAAACTAACCTAACATAACTTAACATAAACTAAACTAAACTAAACGAAACTAAACTAAATTATAAACTAAACTATAAACTAAACTAAACCATAAACTAAACTAAACTAAAATAAACTAGACTAACCTTACCTAACTTAATATAACCTTGGCTAATCTAAATTAAAGTAAACTAAACTAACCTAACCTAACCTAAACTAAACTAAACGAAACTATACTATAAAGTAAACTAAACTATAAACTATTAACTAAACTATCAATTAACTAAACTAAACTAAACTGAACGAAACGAAACTAAACTAACCTAACCTAACATAACCTAACTAAAATTAACTAAACTAAACTAAACTGAGCTAAACAAAACTAAATTAAACTAAATTAAACTAAACTAAACTATACATTAAACTAACTATAAACTAAACTAAACAAAAAACTAAACTATCCTAACCTAACCTAACTTAACCTAACCTAACATAACTTAACATAAGCTAAACTAAACTAAACGAAATTAAACTAAAGTATAAACTAAACTATAAACTAAACTAAATTATAAACTAAACTAAACCAAACAAAACTAAACTAAACCATTAACTAAACTATTAACTAAGTTAAACTGAACTAAAGTATAAACTAAACTAAACTAAACTATAAACTAAAGTAAACTAAACTAAACCAAACAAAACTTACCTAACCTATCCTAACCTAACCTAACCTAACTTAACCTAAATTAACTAAACAAAATAAACTAAACTATAAACTTAACTATAAACTAAACTAAACTAAACTAAACCTACCAAACCTAACCTAACCTTTTCTAACCTAACCTAACCTAAACTAAACTAAAATAAGCTAAACTAACCTAACCTAACTGAACGTAACCTAACCGAAACTAAACTAAACTAAACTAAACTAAACTTAACTATAAACTAAACTAAACTAAACTAAACAAAACCTAACTAAACTAGACTAACCTTACCTAACCCAACATAACGAAACCTAAGCTAATCTATACTAAAGTAAACGAAACTAACCTTACCTAACCAAACCTAACCTAACCTAAAATAAATTAAACTAAACAGACCTAACCTAAACTACCCAAAACTAAACTAAACGAAACGAAACAAAACAAAACTAAACTAAATTAAACTATAATCTAAACTATAAACTAAACTATAAACTAAAATAAACAAAACTAAACTAAAATAACTAACCTAACCAAACCTAACTTAACCTAACCTAACATAAACTAAACTAAACTAACCAAACCTAACATAAACTAAACTAAACTAAACTAACCTAACCTAACATAACATAAACTAATCTAAACTAAACTATAAATTAAACTAAAACAAAAAAACTAACCTAACCAAACCTAACCTAACCTAACCTAAATTAAACCAAACTAAACTAATTTAACCTAACCTAACCTAACCTAACCTAAACTAAACTGAACTAAACCAAACTAAACTATAAACAAAACTAAATTAAACTAAACTAAATTAAACTAACCTAACCTAACCTTACGTAACCTAAGCTAAACTAAACTATACTAATCTAAAGTATAAACAAAACTAAACTAAACTAAGCTAAATTAAACTAAACTAACCTAACCTAAACTAAACTAAACTAAACGAAACTAAACTATAAACTAAACTAAACTATAAACTGTTAACTAAACTATCAATTACCTAATCTAAACCAAACTGAACGAAACGAAACTAAACTAAACTAACCTAACATAACCTAAACTACACTAAACTAACCTAACCTAACCTAACATAACATAAACTAAAGTAAACTACAATAAATTCAGCTAAACTAAAATAAACTAAATTAAATTAAACTAAACTAAACTATAAATTAAACTAACTATAAACTAAACTAAACAAAACTAAACTATCCTAACCTAACTTAACTTAACCTAACCTAACATAAATTTATTAAACTAACCTAACCTAACTTAACATTAACTAAACTAAACTAAACGAAGTTAAAGTAAACTATAAACTAAACTATAAACATGACTAAACTATAAACTAAACTAAACCTAACTAAACTGACCTAACCTAAAATACCCTAAACTAACCTAACCTAACCTAACCTAACATAAACAAAACTAAAGTAAACTAAACTGAGCTAAACAAAACTAAACTAAACTAAATTAAACTAAATTAAACTATAAATTAAACTAACTATAAACTAAACTAAACAAACCTAAACTACCCTAACCTAACCTAACTTAACCTAACCTAACATAAATTAACTAAACTAACCTAACCTAACTTAACATAAACTAAACTAAACTAAACGAAACTAAACTAAACTATAAACTAAACTATAAACTAAACTAAACTAAACTAAAATAAACTAGACTAACCTTACCTAACTTAACATAACCTTGGCTAATCTAAATTGAAGTAAACTAAACTAACCTAACTTAACATAAACTAAGCTAAACTAAACTAAACTAAACTATACTAACCTATAAACTAAACTAAACTAAACTAAACTAAACTGACCTAACCTAAACAACCCTAAACACAATTAAACTAAACTTAACTAAACAAAACATAATTAACCTAACAATTCTAAACAAAATTAAACTATAAACTAAACTATAAACTCAACTAAACTATAAACTAAACTAAACTAATCTAAACTAACCTAACTTTTTTAACCTAACCTATCCTAACTAAACTAAATTAAGCTAAATTAACCTAACCTAACCGAACGTAACCTAACCGAAACTAAACTAAACCTAACTAAACTTAACTATAAACATAACTAAACTAAACTAAACCTAACTAAACTAGACTAACCTTACCTAACCTAACATAACGAAACCTATGCTAACCTAAATTAAAGTAAACGAAGTAACCTTACCTAACCTAACCTAACCTAACCTAAAATAAATTAAACTAAACAGACCTAACCTAAACTACCCTAAACTAAACTAAACTAAAGTAAACAAAACAAAACTAAACTAAATTAAACTATAATCTAAACTATAAACTGAACTAAAGTATAAACTAAAATAAACAAAACTAAACTAAACTAACTAACCGAACGTAAACTAACTTAACCTAACCTAACATAAACTAAACTAATCTAACCTAACCTAGCGTAACCTAACCTAAACTAAACTAATCTAAACTAAACTAAACTACAAACTAAACTATAAACTAAACTTAACCTAACTATAAACTAAACTAAACTAAACGATACTAAACTACACTATACTAACCTTACCTAACCTAACATACCCTAACCTAAATTAAACTAAACTAAACAAAACTAACCTATCCTAAACTAAACAAAATAACTAAACTATAAACTTAACTATAAACTAAACTAAACTAAACTATAAATAAACTATGTACTAAACTATACTAAACTAAACTAACAACTAAACTAAACTAAAAACTAAACTAAACTGAAAACTAAACTAAATTAAACTAAACTAAACCTTTCTAACCTAACCTAACCTAGCCTAACCTATAATAAACTAAACTAAACTAACCTAAACTAACCTAAACTAATCTAAACTAAACTATAAACTAAACTAAAATAAACTATAAACTAAACTAAACTATAAATTATCTATAAACTAAACTAAACTAAACAATAAACTAAACTAAATTTAGCTAACCTAAGCTAACCTAATCTAACCTAACCTAACGTAAACGAAACTAAACCAAACTAACCTAAACCAAAAAAAACTAAACTAAAATAAAATAAACTAAACCATAAACTAAACTAAACTAAACTAAACTAACTTGACCTAAACTAACCTAACCTAAACTAAACTAATCCAACCTAAACTAGCCTAACCTTAACCAAACTAAACTAAATTAATTATCTAACCTAACCTAACCTAACCTAACCCAACTTAACCTAAATTAACTAAACAAAATAAACTAAACTATAAACCTAACTATAAACTAAACTAAACTAAACTAAACTAAACTAACCAAACCTAACCTAACCTTTTATAACATAACCTAACCTAAACTAAACTAAACTAAGCTATACTAACCTAAACTAACCGAACGTAACCTAACCGAAACTAAACTAAACTAAACTAAACTAAACTTAACTATAGACTTAACTAAACTAAACTAAACCTAACTAAACTAGACTAACCTTACCTATTCTAACATAACGAAACCTAAGCTAACCTATACTAAAGTAAACGAAACTAACCTTACCTAACCTAAACTAACCTAACCTAAAATAAATTAAACTAAACAGACCTAACCTAAACTACCCTAAACTAAACTAAACTAAACTAAACAAAACAAAACTAAACTAAATTAAACTATAATCTAAACTATAAACTAAACTATAAAATAAAATAAAATAAACAAAACTAAACTAAACTAACTAACCTAACCTAACCTAACTTAACCTAACCTAACATAAACTAAACTAATCTAACCTAACCTAACGTAACCTAACCTAAATTAAACTAAACTAAACTACACTAAACTATAAACTAAACTATAAACTAAACTATAAACTAAACTTAACCTAACTATAAACAAAACTAAACAATACTAAACTAAACTATACTTACCTTACCTAACCTAACATAACCTAACCTAAACTAAACTAAACTAAACTAAACTAAACTAATCAAAAGTAACCTATCCTTACCTAAACTAAAGTAAACAAAATAACTAATCTATAAACTTAACTATATACTAAACTAAACTAAACTATAAATAAACTATATACTAAACTATACTAAACTAAACTAACAACTAAACTAAACTAAAAACAAAACTAAACTGAAAACTAAACTAAACTAAACCTTTCTAAACTAACCTAACCGAAACTAAACTAAACTAACCTAACCTAACCTAAACTAAACAAAACTAAACTATAAACTAAACTAAATTTGGCTAACCTAAGCTAACCTAACCTAACCTAACCTAACCTAAACGAAACTAAACCAAAGTAAACTAAACCAAACAAAAGTAAACTAAAATATAAATAAAATATAAACTAAACTATACTGAACCAAACTAACAACTAAACTAAACTAAAAACTAAACTAAACTGAAAACTAAACTAAAATAAACTAAACTAAACCTTTCTAACCTAACCTAACTTAACCTAACCTAACCTTAACTAAACTAAACTATAAACTCATCTAAACTATAAATTAATTCAACTCTAAACTAAACTAAACTAACCTAACCTAAACTAAACTAAACTGAACTAAACTAAATTAAACTAAACTAAACTAAACTAAAAACAAAACTAAATTAAACTAAACTAAACTAAACTAACCTAACCTAACCTAACTTAACCTAACCTAACATAACTTAACATAAGCTAAACTAAACTAAACGAAATTAAACTAAACTATAAACTAAACTATAAACTAAACTAAATTATAAACTAAACTAAACCAAACAAAACTAAACTAAACCATTAACTAAACTATTAACTAAGTTAAACTCAACTAAAGTATAAACTAAACTAAACTAAACTATAAACTAAAGTAAACTAAACTAAACCAAACAAAACTTACCTAACCTATCCTAACCTAACCTAACCTAACTTAACCTAAATTAACTAAACAAAATAAACTAAACTATAAACTTAACTATAAACTAAACTAAACTAAACTAAACCTACCAAACCTAACCTAACCTTTTCTAACCTAACCTAACCTAAACTAAACTAAAATAAGCTAAACTAACCTAACCTAACTGAACGTAACCTAACCGAAACTAAACTAAACTAAACTAAACTAAACTTAACTATAAACTAAACTAAACTAAACAAAACCTAACTAAACTAGACTAACCTTACCTAACCCAACATAACGAAACCTAAGCTAATCTATACTAAAGTAAACGAAACTAACCTTACCTAACCAAACCTAACCTAACCTAAAATAAATTAAACTAAACAGACCTAACCTAAACTACCCAAAACTAAACTAAACTAAACGAAACAAAACAAAACTAAACTAAATTAAACTATAATCTAAACTATAAACTAAACTATAAACTAAAATAAACAAAACTAAACTAAAATAACTAACCTAACCAAACCTAACTTAACCTAACCTAACATAAACTAAACTAAACTAACCAAACCTAACATAAACTAAACTAAACTAAACTAACCTAACCTAACATAACCTAAACTAATCTAAACTAAACTATAAATTAAACTAAAACAAAAAAACTAACCTAACCAAACCTAACCTAACCTAACCTAAATTAAACCAAACTAAACTAATTTAACCTAACCTAACCTAACCTAACCTAAACTAAACTGAACTAAACCAAACTAAACTATAAACAAAACTAAATTAAACTAAACTAAATTAAACTAACCTAACCTAACCTTACGTAACCTAAGCTAAACTAAACTATACTAATCTAAAGTATAAACAAAACTAAACTAAACTAAGCTAAATTAAACTAAACTAACCTAACCTAACCTAACCTAAACTAAACTAAACTAAACGAAACTAAACTATAAACTAAACTAAACTATAAACTGTTAACTAAACTATCAATTACCTAATCTAAACCAAACTGAACGAAACGAAACTAAACTAAACTAACCTAACATAACCTAAACTACACTAAACTAACCTAACCTAACCTAACATAACATAAACTAAAGTAAACTACAATAAATTCAGCTAAACTAAAATAAACTAAATTAAATTAAACTAAACTAAACTATAAATTAAACTAACTATAAACTAAACTAAACAAAACTAAACTATCCTAACCTAACTTAACTTAACCTAACCTAACATAAATTTATTAAACTAACCTAACCTAACTTAACATAAACTAAACTAAACTAAACGAAGTTAAAGTAAACTATAAACTAAACTATAAACATGACTAAACTATAAACTAAACTAAACCTAACTAAACTGACCTAACCTAAAATACCCTAAACTAACCTAACCTAACCTAACCTAACATAAACAAAACTAAAGTAAACTAAACTGAGCTAAACAAAACTAAACTAAACTAAATTAAACTAAATTAAACTATAAATTAAACTAACTATAAACTAAACTAAACAAACCTAAACTACCCTAACCTAACCTAACTTAACCTAACCTAACATAAATTAACTAAACTAACCTAACCTAACTTAACATAAACTAAACTAAACTAAACGAAACTAAACTAAACTATAAACTAAACTATAAACTAAACTAAACTAAACTAAAATAAACTAGACTAACCTTACCTAACTTAACATAACCTTGGCTAATCTAAATTGAAGTAAACTAAACTAACCTAACTTAACATAAACTAAGCTAAACTAAACTAAACTAAACTATACTAACCTATAAACTAAACTAAACTAAACTAAACTAAACTGACCTAACCTAAACAACCCTAAACACAATTAAACTAAACTTAACTAAACAAAACATAATTAACCTAACAATTCTAAACAAAATTAAACTATAAACTAAACTATAAACTCAACTAAACTATAAACTAAACTAAACTAATCTAAACTAACCTAACTTTTTTAACCTAACCTATCCTAACTAAACTAAATTAAGCTAAATTAACCTAACCTAACCGAACGTAACCTAACCGAAACTAAACTAAACCTAACTAAACTTAACTATAAACATAACTAAACTAAACTAAACCTAACTAAACTAGACTAACCTTACCTAACCTAACATAACGAAACCTATGCTAACCTAAATTAAAGTAAACGAAGTAACCTTACCTAACCTAACCTAACCTAACCTAAAATAAATTAAACTAAACAGACCTAACCTAAACTACCCTAAACTAAACTAAACTAAAGTAAACAAAACAAAACTAAACTAAATTAAACTATAATCTAAACTATAAACTGAACTAAAGTATAAACTAAAATAAACAAAACTAAACTAAACTAACTAACCGAACGTAAACTAACTTAACCTAACCTAACATAAACTAAACTAATCTAACCTAACCTAGCGTAACCTAACCTAATCTAAACTAATCTAAACTAAACTAAACTACAAACTAAACTATAAACTAAACTTAACCTAACTATAAACTAAACTAAACTAAACGATACTAAACTACACTATACTAACCTTACCTAACCTAACATACCCTAACCTAAATTAAACTAAACTAAACAAAACTAACCTATCCTAAACTAAACAAAATAACTAAACTATAAACTTAACTATAAACTAAACTAAACTAAACTATAAATAAACTATGTACTAAACTATACTAAACTAAACTAACAACTAAACTAAACTAAAAACTAAACTAAACTGAAAACTAAACTAAATTAAACTAAACTAAACCTTTCTAACCTAACCTAACCTAGCCTAACCTATAATAAACTAAACTAAACTAACCTAAACTAACCTAAACTAATCTAAACTAAACTATAAACTAAACTAAAATAAACTATAAACTAAACTAAACTATAAATTATCTATAAACTAAACTAAACTAAACAATAAACTAAACTAAATTTAGCTAACCTAAGCTAACCTAATCTAACCTAACCTAACGTAAACGAAACTAAACCAAACTAACCTAAACCAAAAAAAACTAAACTAAAATAAAATAAACTAAACCATAAACTAAACTAAACTAAACTAAACTAACTTGACCTAAACTAACCTAACCTAAACTAAACTAATCCAACCTAAACTAGCCTAACCTTAACCAAACTAAACTAAATTAATTATCTAACCTAACCTAACCTAACCTAACCTAACCTAACCCAACTTAACCTAAATTAACTAAACAAAATAAACTAAACTATAAACCTAACTATAAACTAAACTAAACTAAACTAAACTAAACTAACCAAACCTAACCTAACCTTTTATAACATAACCTAACCTAAACTAAACTAAACTAAGCTATACTAACCTAAACTAACCGAACGTAACCTAACCGAAACTAAACTAAACTAAACTAAACTAAACTTAACTATAGACTTAACTAAACTAAACTAAACCTAACTAAACTAGACTAACCTTACCTATTCTAACATAACGAAACCTAAGCTAACCTATACTAAAGTAAACGAAACTAACCTTACCTAACCTAAACTAACCTAACCTAAAATAAATTAAACTAAACAGACCTAACCTAAACTACCCTAAACTAAACTAAACTAAACTAAACAAAACAAAACTAAACTAAATTAAACTATAATCTAAACTATAAACTAAACTATAAAATAAAATAAAATAAACAAAACTAAACTAAACTAACTAACCTAACCTAACCTAACTTAACCTAACCTAACATAAACTAAACTAATCTAACCTAACCTAACGTAACCTAACCTAAATTAAACTAAACTAAACTACACTAAACTATAAACTAAACTATAAACTAAACTATAAACTAAACTTAACCTAACTATAAACAAAACTAAACAATACTAAACTAAACTATACTTACCTTACCTAACCTAACATAACCTAACCTAAACTAAACTAAACTAAACTAAACTAAACTAATCAAAAGTAACCTATCCTTACCTAAACTAAAGTAAACAAAATAACTAATCTATAAACTTAACTATATACTAAACTAAACTAAACTATAAATAAACTATATACTAAACTATACTAAACTAAACTAACAACTAAACTAAACTAAAAACAAAACTAAACTGAAAACTAAACTAAACTAAACCTTTCTAAACTAACCTAACCGAAACTAAACTAAACTAACCTAACCTAACCTAAACTAAACAAAACTAAACTATAAACTAAACTAAATTTGGCTAACCTAAGCTAACCTAACCTAACCTAACCTAACCTAAACGAAACTAAACCAAAGTAAACTAAACCAAACAAAAGTAAACTAAAATATAAATAAAATATAAACTAAACTATACTGAACCAAACTAACAACTAAACTAAACTAAAAACTAAACTAAACTGAAAACTAAACTAAAATAAACTAAACTAAACCTTTCTAACCTAACCTAACTTAACCTAACCTAACCTTAACTAAACTAAACTATAAACTCAACTAAACTATAAATTAATTCAACTCTAAACTAAACTAAACTAACCTAACCTAAACTAAACTAAACTGAACTAAACTAAATTAAACTAAACTAAACTAAACTAAAAACAAAACTAAATTAAACTAAACTAAACTAAACTAACCTAACCTAACCTAACGTAACCTTACATAACCTAACCTAAACTAAACTATACTAATTTAAAGTATAAACAAATCTAAAATAAACTAAGCTAAATTAAACTAAACTAACCTAATCTAACCCAACCTAAAATAAACTAAACTAAACGAAACTAAACCTTAAACTTAACTAAACTATAAACTAAACTAAACTATAAACTAAAATAAACCAAAATAAACTAGACTAACCTTACCTAACTTAACATAAACTTGGCTAATCTAAATTAAAGTAAACTAAACTAACCTAACTTAAGTTAAACTAACCTAAACTAATTTAAACTAAACTATACTAACCTATAAACTAAACTAAACTAAACAAAACTGATCTAACCTAAACTACCCTAAACTAAACTAAACTAAACTAAACTAAACTAAATAAAACAAAATTAACTAAACAAAACTAAACTAAATTAAACTATAAACTAAACTATAAACTCAACTAAACTATAAACTAAACTAAACTAAACTAAACTAACCTAACCTTTTCTAACCTAACCTAACCTAAACTAAACTAAACTAAGCTTAACTAACCTAACCTAACCGAACGTAACCTAACCGAAACTAAACTAAACTAAACTCAACTAAACTTAACTATAAACTTAACTAAACTAAACTAAACCTAACTAAACTAGACTAACCATACCTAACCTAACATAACGAAACCTAAGCTAACCTAAACTAAAGTAAACGAAACTAACCTTACCTAACGTAACCTAACCTAACCTAAAATAAATTAAACTAAACAGACCTAACCTAAACTACCCTAAACTAAACTAAACTAAAGTAAGATAAACAAAATTTAACTAAATTAAACTATAATCTAAACTATAAACTAAACTAAACTATAAACTAAAATAAACAAAACTAAACTAAACTAAACTAACCTTACCTAACTTAACCTAACCTAACATAAACTAAACTAATCTAACCTAACCTAACGTAACCTAACCTAAACTAAACTAAACTAAACTAAACTAAACTACAAACTAAACTATATACTAAACTTAACCTAACTATAAACCAAACTAAACTAAACTATACTAAACTAAACTATACTAACCTTACCTAACCTAACATAACCTAACCTAAACTAAACTAAACTAAACAAAACTAACCTATCCTAGCCTAAACTAAACTAAACAAAATAACTAAACTAAAAACTAAACTAAACTGAAAACTAAACTAAAATAAACTAAACTAAACATTTCTAACCTAACCTAACTTAACCTAACCTAACCTTAACTAAACTAAACTATAAACTATACTAAAATATAAACTAAACTAAACTAAGCTAACCTAAGCTAACCTAAACTAAGCTAACCTAACCTAAACTAAACTAAACCAATCAAAATTAAACTAAAATAAAATAAACTAAACCATAAACTAGACTATTAACTAAACTAAACTAAACTAAAGTATAAACTAAACTAAACTAAACTAACCTAACCTAAACTAACCAAACCTAAACTTAACTATTCTAACCTGAACAAACCTAACCTAAACTAAACTAATCTAAACGAAACTAAACTAAACTAAATTATCTAACCTAACCTAACCTAACGTAACCTAAACTAAACTACACTAACACAACCTAACCAAAACTAAATTAAACTAAACTATAAACTAAACTAAAATATAAATTAAACTATAAAATAAAATAAATATACTAAACTCAACTAACCTAACCTATCCTAACCTAAGGAAAATTAAACTAACCTAACCTAAAATAAATTAAACTAAACTATACTAAACTATAAACTAAAATAAACTAAACTATAAATTAAACTAAACTAAACTAATCTCACCTAACCTAACGTAACCTAACCTAAATTGAACTAAACTAAACTAAACTAAACTAACCTAACCTAACCTAACCTAACCTAATCTAACCTAAACTAAACTAAACTAAACTATAAACTGAACTATTAACTAAACTAATTTATACTATAAATTAATGTATAAAATAAACTACACTAAACTATAAACTAAACTAAACTAAATTAAACTAAACTAACCTAACCTAACCTAACCTAACCTAAACTAAACTGAACTAACCTAACCTAACTTAACCTAAAATAAACTAAACTAAACTAAACTGAAATATAAACTAAACTTCAAACTAAACTAAACTAAACTGTAAATAAACTATAAACTAAACTAAACTAAACTAAACTATGAACTAAACTAAACTAAACTAAACTAAACAAAGCTAACCCAACCTAACCTAACCTAACCTAACTTAAATAAATTAACTCAACAAAATAAAATAAACTATAAACTTAACTATAAACTAAACTAATCTAAACTAAACTAAACTAACCAAACCTAACCTAAACGAAACTAAACTAAACTAACCTAACCTAACATAACCTAAACTAAACTAAACTAAACTATAAACTAAACTAATATAAATAAACTAACCTAACCAAACCTAACCTAACCTAACCTAAACTAAACTAAACTAAACTATAAACTGAACTATAAACAAAACTAATTTAAACTATAAATTAATGTATAAACTAAACTACACTAAACTATAAAGTAAACTAAACCCAATTAAACTAAACTAAACTAAACTAACTTAACCTAACCTAACCTAACCTAAACTAAACTCAACTAAATTAAATTAAACTAAACTAATATATAAACAAAACTAAATTAAACTAAACTAAACTAACCTAACCTAACCAAACATAACCTAACCTAAACTAAACTATACCACTATAAGTATAAACAAAACTAAACTAACCTAAGCTAAATTAAACTAAACTAACCTAACCTAACCTAATTTAACTAAACCAAACTAAACGAAACTAAACCTTAAACTAAACTAAACTATAAATTAACTAAACTATAAACTGAAATAAAATAAACTAAACTAAACTAAACTATCCTGACCTAACCTATCTTAACCTAACCTAACATAAATTAACTAAACTAACCTAACCTAACATAACATAAACTAAACTAAACTAAACTAAACTATAAACTAAACTAAACTAAATTAAAATAAACTAGACTAACCTCACCTAACTTAACATTACCTTGGCTAATCTAAATTAAAGTAAACTAAACTAACCTAACTTAACATAAACTAACCTAAACTAAACTAAACTATACTAATCTATAGACTAAACTAAAGTAAACTAAACTAAACTAAACTAAACTGACTTAACCTAAACTACCCTAAACTAAACTAAACTAAACTATACTAAACTAAAAAAAACAAACTTAACTAATCCAAACTAAAATAAATTAAACTATAAACAAAACTATAAACTCAACTACACTATAAACTTAACTAAACTAACCTAACCTTTCCTAACCTAATCTAACCTAACCTAACCTAACCTAAACTAAACTAAACTAAGCTAAAATAATCTAACCTAACCAAACGTAAACTAACCGAAACTAAACTTAACTAAACTAAACTTAACTATAAACTTAACTGAACCTAACTGAACTAGACTAAACTTACCTAACGTAACATAACCTAACATAAGCTAACCTAAACTAAACTAAATGAAACTAACCTTACCTAGCCTAACCTAACCTAAATTAAACTAAACTAAACAGACCTAACCTAAACTACCCTAAACTAAACTAAACTAAACAAAACCAAACAAAACAAAACTAAACTAAATTAATCTATGAACTAAACTATAAACTAAAATAACAATAAACTAAACTAAACTATAAACTAAAATAAACTAAACTAAACTAAACTAAACTAACCTAACCTAACCTAACTTAACCTAACCTAACATAAACTAAACTAAACTAACCTAACGTAACCTAAAATAAACGAAAATAAACTAAACTAAATTATCTAACCTAACCTAACCTAACGTAACCTAAACTAAACTACACTAACACAACCTAACCTAAACTAAATTTTACTAAATTATAAACTAAACTAAACTATAAACTAAACTATAAAATAAAATAAATATACTAAACTCAACTAACCTAACCTAACCTAAGGTAAATTAAACTAACCTAACATAAAATAAATTAAACTAAACTAAACTATACTAACCTATAAACTAAACTAAACTAAACTAAACTAAACTGACCTAAACTAAACAACCTTAAACTAAATTAAACTAAACTTAACTAAACAAAACATAATTAACTAAACAAAACTAAACAAAATTAAACTATAAACTCAACTAAACTATAATCTAAACTAAACTAATCTAAACTAGCCTAAACTTTTTTAACCTAACCTAACCTAACTAAACTAAATTCAGCTAAATTAACCTAACCTAACCAAACGTAACCTAACCGAAACTAAACTAAACTAAACTAAATTTAACTATAAACTTAACTAAACTAAACTAAACCTAACTAAACTAGACTAACCTTACCTAACCTAACATAACGAAACCTATGCTAACCTAAACTAAAGTAAACGAAAGTAACCTTACCTCACCTAACCTAACCTAACCTAAAATAAATTAAACTTAACAGACCTAACCTAAATTACCCTAAACTAAACTAAACTAAAGTAAACAAAACAAAACTAAACTAAATTAAACTATAATCTAAACTATAAACTAAACTAAAGTATAAACTAAAATAAACAAAACTAAACTAAACTTACTAACCGAACGTAAACTAACTTAACCTAACCTAGCATAAACTAAACTAATCTAACCTAACTTAGCGTAACCTAACCTAAACTAAACTAATATAAACTTAACTAAACTACAGACTAAAATATAAACTAAACTAAACTAAACGATACTAAACTAACTCTATACTAACCTTACCTAACCTAACATAACCTAACCTAAACTAAATTAAACTAAACTAAACAAAACTAACCTATCCTAAACTAAACAAAATAACTAAACTATAAACTTAACTATAAACTAAACTAAACTAAAAACTAAACTAAACTGAAAACTGAACTAAATTAAACTAGACTAAACCTTTCTAACCTAACCTAACCTAACCTAACCTAACCTAACCTAACTTAAAATAAACTAAACTAACCTAAACTGACCTAAACTAAACTAAACTAAACTATAAACTAAACTAAACTAAACTAAACTATAGACTAAATTAAACTATAAACTATCTATAAATTAAACTAAACTAAACTATAAACTAAATTAAATTTAGCTAACCTAAGCTAACCTAATCTAAGCTAACCTAACGTAAACGAAACTAAACCAAACTAACCTAAACCAAACAAAACTAAACTAAACTAAGCTAAATTAAACAAAACTAACCTAACCTAACCTAACCTAAACTAAACCAAACTAAACGAAACTAAAACTTAAATTAAATTAAACTATAAACTAAACTATACTATAAACTGAAATAAAATAAACTAAACTAAACTAAACTATCCTAACTAAACCTAACTTAACCTAACCTAACATAAATTAACTAAACTAAACTAACCTAACTTAACATAAACTAAACTAAACTAAACGAAACTAAACTAAACTATCAACTAAACTAAACTATAAACTAAACTAAACTAAATTAAAATAAACTAGACTAACCTCACCTAACTTAACATTACCTTGGCTAATCTAAATTAAAGTAAACTAAACTAACCTAACTTAACATAAATTAACCTAAACTAAACTATACTAATCTATAGACTAAACTAAAGTAAACTAAACTAAACTAAACTAAACTAAACTAAACTAAACTATACTAAACAAAAAAAACAAAATTAACTAAACAAAACTACAATAAATTAAACTATAAACAAAACTATAAACTCAACTACACTATAAACTTAACTAAACTAACCTAACCTTTCCTAACCTAATCTAACCTAACCTAAACTAAACTAAACTAAGCTAAACTAACCTAACCTAACCAAACGTAACCTAACCGAAACTAAATTAATCTAAACTAAACTAAACTAAACTAAACTTAACTATAAACTTAACTAAACCTAACTGAACTAGACTAAACTTACCTAACGTAACATAACCTAACATAAGCTAACCTAAACTAAACTAAATGAAACTAACCTTACCTAGCCTAACCTAACCTAAATTAAACTAAACTAAACAGACCTAACCTAAACTACCCTAAACTAAACTAAACTAAACAAAACCAAACAAAACAAAACTAAACTAAATTAATCTATAAACTAAACTATAAACTAAAATAACAATAAACTAAACTAAACTATAAACTAAAATAAACTAAACTAAACTAAACTAAACTAACCTAACCTAACCTAACTTAACCTAACCTAACATAAACTAAACTAAACTAACCTAACGTAACCTAAAATAAACGAAAATAAACTAAACTAAATTATCTAACCTAACCTAACCTAACGTAACCTAAACTAAACTACACTAACACAACCTAACCTAAACTAAATTTTACTAAATTATAAACTAAACTAAACTATAAACTAAACTATAAAATAAAATAAATATACTAAACTCAACTAACCTAACCTAACCTAAGGTAAATTAAACTAACCTAACATAAAATAAATTAAACTAAACTAAACTATACTAAACTATAAACTAAAATAAACTTAACTATAAACTAAACTAAACTAAACTAATCTAACCTAACCTAACCTAACCTAACCTAAATTGAACTAAACTAAACTAAACTAAACTAACCTAACCAAACCTAACCTAATCTAACCTAAACTAAACTAAACTAAACTAAACTATAAACTGAACTATTAACTAAACTAATTTAAACTATAAATTAATGTATAAACTAAACTACACGAAAATATAAACTAAACTAAACTAAATTAAACTAAACTAACCTAACCTAACCTAACCTAACCTAAACTAAATTGAACTAACCTACCCTAACTTAACCTAAAATAAACTAAACTAAACTAAACTGAAATATAAACTAAACTTTAAACTAAACTAAACTAAACTGAAATATAAACTAAACTTTAAACTAAACTAAACTAAACTGTAAATTAACTATAAACTAAACTAAACTAAACTATGAACTAAACTAAATTAAACTAAACTAAACAAAGCTAACCTATCCTAACATAATCTAACTAACCTAACCTAACCTAAATAAATTAACTCAACAAAATAAACTAAACTATAAACTTAACTATAAACTAAACTAAACTAAACTAAACTAAACTAACCTAAACTAAACTAAACTAAACTAAACTAACCTAACCTAACATAACCTAAACTAAACTAAACTAAACTATAAACTAAACTAAAATAAATAAACTAACCTAACCAAACCTAACCCAACCTAACCAAACCAAACTAAACTAACTTAACCTAACCTAACCTAAGCTAAACTAAACTAAGCTAAACTAACCTAAACTAACCGAACGTAACCTAACCGAAACTAAACTAAACTAAACTAAACTAAACTTAACTACAGACTTAACTAAACTAAACTAAACCTAACTAAACTAGACTAACCTTACCTAACCTAACATAACGAAACCTAAGCTAACCTGTACTAAAGTAAACGAAACTAACCTTACCTAACCTAAACTAACCTAACCTTAAATAAATTAAACTAAACAGACCTAACCTAAACTACCCTAAACTAAACTAAACTAAACAAAACAAATCTAAACTAAATTAAACTATAATCTAAACTATAAATTAAACTAAACTATAAAATAAAATAAACAAAACTAAACTAAACTAACTAAGCTAACCTAACTTAACCTAACCTAACATAAACTAAACTAATCTAACCTAACCTAACGTAACCTAACCTAAATTAAACTAAACTAAACTAAACTACAAACTAAACTATAAACTAAACTTAACCTAACTATAAACTAAACTAAACTATACTAAACTAAACTATACTAACCTTACCTAACCTAACATAACCTAACCTAACCTAAACTAAACTAAACTAAACTAAACTAAAAAAACTAACCTATCCTAACCTAAACTAAAGTAAACAAAATAACTAATCTATAAACTTAACTATAAACTAAACTAAACTAAACTATAAATAAACTATATACCAAACTATACTAAACTAAACTAACAACTAAACTAAACTAAAAACTAAACTAAACGGAAAACTAAACTAAACTAAACCTTTCTAAACTAACGTAACCTAAACTAAACTAAACTAACCTAACCTAAACTAAAGTAAACAAAATAACTAATCTATAAACTTAACTATAAACTAAACTAAACTAATCTATAAATTTACTATATACTAAACTATACTAAACTAAACTAACAACTAAACTAAACTAAAAACTAAACTGAAAACTAAACTAAACTAAACCTTTCTAAACTAACGTAACCTAAACTAAACTAAACTAACCTAACCTAACCTAAACTAAACAAAACTAAACTATAAACTAAACTAAATTTAGCTAACCTAAGCTAACCTAACCTAACCTAACCTAACCTAAACCAAACTAAACCAAACTAAACTACACCAAACAAAACTAAACTAAAATATAATAAACTAAACCATTAACTAAATTAATCTAAACTAAAGTATAAACTAAACTAAAAAAACTAACCTAACCTAACCTAACCTAACATAACCTAAACTGAACCAAACTAAACTAAACTAAACTAACCTAACCTAACCTAACCTATTCTAACCAAAACTAAACTAAACTAAACTATAAACTGAACTATAAACTAAACTAATTTAAACTATAATTTAATCTATAAATTAAACTAAACTAAACTATAAACTAAACTAAACTAAATTAAACTAAACTAAACTAAATTAACCTAATCTAACATAACCTAAGCTAACCTAAATTAATCTCAACTAACCTAACCTAATGTAAACTAAACTAAACTAAACTAAACTGAACAAAAACTAAATTTTAAACTAAACTAAACTAAACTGTAAATAATCTATAAACTAAACTAAACTTAACTATGAAGTAAACTAAACTGAACTGAACTAAACAAACCTAACATAACCTAACCGAACCTAACCTAACCTACGTTAACTAAAGAAAATAAACTAAACTATAAACTTAACCTTAAACTAAACTATAAATAAACTATAAACTAAACAAAATTAATCTATAAACTAAGCTAAACTAAACTTAACTAAACTAAACTAGTCAAAATTAAAATAAGCTAAACTAAACTAAACTAAACTATAAACTAAACTAAACAAATTAATCTAAACTATAAACTAAAATAACTAAACTATAAGCCAAATAACCTAAACTAAAATAATCCTTCCTAACCTAACCTAACCTAACTTTCACTAACCTAAACTAAACTAAACTAGACAAAACTAAACTAACCTAAACTAAACTAAACATAACTTTACTAAACGAAACTATATAATGAACTATAAACTAAACTAAATTAAACTATAAACTAAACTAAACTGTAAATAAACTATAAACTAAACTAAACTAGGAACTAAAATAAACTAAACTAAACAAAACTAACCTAACCTAACCTGACATAAACAAAACTAAACTAAAATAAACTAGACTTAACAAAACTAAATTAAACTAAACTAAAATATAAATTAAACTAACTATAAACTAAACTAAACAAAACTAAACTATCCTAACCTAACCTAACTTAACATAAATTAATTAAACTAACCTAACCTAACCTAACATAAACCAAACTAAACGAAACTAAACTATAAACTGAACTATTAACTAAACTAATTTAAATTATAAATTAATGTATAAACTAAACTACACTAAACTATAAACTAAACTAAACTAAATTAAACTAAACTAACCTAACCTAACCTAACCTAAACTAAACTGAACTAACCTAACCTAACTTAACCTAAAATAAACTAAACTAAACTAAACTGAAATATAAACTAAACTTTAAACTAAACTAAACTAAACTGTAAATAAACTATACACTAAACTAAACTAAACTAAACTATGAACTAAACTAAACTAAACTAAAGTAAACAAAGCTAACCTAACCTAACCTAACCTAACTTAAATAAATTAACTCAACAAAATAAACTAAACTATAAACTTAACTATAAACTAAACTAAACTAAACTAAACTAAACTAACCAATTCTAACCTAAACTAAACTAAACTAAACTAACCTAACCTAACCTAACCTAACCTAAATTAAACCAAACTAAACTAACTTAACCTAACCTAACCTAACGTAAACTAAACTGAACTAAACTAAACTAAACTATAAACAAAACTAAATTAAACTAAACTAAACTAAACTAACCTAACCTAACCTAACCTTACGTAACCTAAGCTAAACTAAACTTTACTAATCTAAAGTATAAACAAAACTAAACTAAACTAAGCTAAATTAAACTAACCTAACCTAACCTAACCTAAACTAAACTAAACTAAACGAAACTAAACTATAAAATAAACTAAACTATAAACTGTTAACTATACTAACTATCAATTAACTAATCTAAACCAAACTGAACGAAACGAAACTAAACTAAACTAACCTAACATAACCTAAACTACACTAAACTAACCTAACCTAACATAACATAAACTAAACTAAACTACAATAAACTCAGCTAAACTAAACTAAATTAATTTAATTAAACTAAACTAAACTATAAATTAAACTAACTATAAACTAAACTAAACAAAACTAAACTATCCTAACCTAACCTAACTTAACCTAACCTAACATAAATTAACTAAACTAACCTAACCTAACTTAACATAAATTAAACTAAACTAAACGTAGTTAAGTAAACTATAAACTAAACTATAAACATAACTAAACTATAAACTAAACTAAACTTAACTAAACTGACCTAACCTAAAATACCCTAAACTAACCTAACCTAACCTAACCAAACATAAACTAAACTAAAGTAAACTAAACTGAGCTAAACTAAACTAAACTAAACTAAATTAAACTAAACTAAACTATAAATTAAACTAACTATAAACTAAACTAAACCAAACTAAACTAAACTAAACTAAAATAAACTAGACTAACCTTACCTAACTTAACATAACCTTGGCTAATCTAAATTGAAGTAAACTAAACTAACCTAACTTAACATAAACTAAGGTAAACTAAACTAAACTAAACTATACTAACCTATAAACTAAACTAAACTAAACTAAACTAAACTGACCTAACCTAAACAACCCTAAACTAAATTAAACTAAACTTAACTAAACAAAACATAATTAACCTAACAATACTAAACAAAATTAAACTATAAACTAAACTATAAACTAAACTAAACTAATCTAAACTAACCTAAATTTTTTAACCTAACCTATCATAACTAAACTAAATTAAGCTAAATTAACCTAACCTAACCGAACGTAACCTAACCGAAACTAAACTAAACTAAACTAAACTTAACTTTAAACTTAACTAAACTAAACTAAACCTAACTAAACTAGACTAACCTTACCTAACCTAACATAACGAAACCTATGCTAACCTAAATTAAAGTAAACGAAAGTAACCTTACCTAACCTAACCTAACCTAACCTAACCTAAAATAAATTAAACTAAACAGACCTAACCTAAACTACCCTAAACTAAACTAAACTAAAGTAAACAAAACAAAACTAAACTAAATTAAACTATAATCTAAACTATAAACTGAACTAAAGTATAAACTAAAATAAACAAAACTAAACTAAACTAACCAACCGAACGTAAACTAACTTAACCTAACCTAACATAAACTAAACTAATCTAACCTAACCTAGCGTAACCTAACCTAAACTAAACTAATCTAAACTAAACTAAACTACAAACTAAACTATAAACTAAACTTAACCTAACTATAAACTAAACTAAACTAAACGATACTAAACTAAACTATACTAACCTTACCTAACCTAACATAACCTAACCTTAACTAAACTAAACTAAACTAAACAAAACTAACCTATCCTAAACTAAACAAAATAACTAAACTATAAACTTAACTATAAACTAAACTAAACTAAACTATAAATAAACTATATACTAAACTATACTAAACTAAACTAACAACTAAACTAAACTAAAAACTAAACTAAATTGAAAACTAAACTAAATTAAACTAAACTAAACCATTCTAACCTAACCTAACCTAACCTAAACTAAACTAAACTAACCTAATCTGAACTAAACTAAACTAAACTAAACTATAAACAAAACTAAATTAAACTAAACTAAATTAAACTAACCTAACCTAACCTAAACTTACGTAACCTAACCTAAACTAAACTATACTAATCTAAAGTATAAACAAATTAAACTAAACTAAGCTAAATTAAACTAAATTAACCTAACCTAACTTAACCTAAACTAAACTAAACTAAACGAAACTAAACTATAAACGAAACTAAACTATAAACTGTTAACTAAACTGAACGAAACGAAACTAAAATAAACTAACCTAACATAACCTAAACTACACTAAACTAACCTAACCTAACATAACATAAACCAAACTAAACTACAATAAACTGAGAAAAAATAAACTAAACTAAATTCAATTAAACTAAACTAAACTATAAATTAAAATAACTATAAACTAAACTAAACAAAACTAAACTGACCTAACTTAAAATACCCTAAACTAACCTAACCTAACCTAACATAAACAAAACTAAAGTAAACTAAACTGAGCTAAACTAAACTAAACTAAACTAAATTAAACTAAACTAAACTATAAATTAAACTAACTATAAACTAAACTAAACAAAACTAAACTACCCTAACCTAACCTAATTTAACCTAACCTTACATAAATTAACTAAACTAACCTAACCTAACTTAACATAAACTAAACTAAAATAAACGAAACTAAACTAAACTTTAAACTAAACTATAAACTAAACTAAACTAAATTAAACTAACTTGACCTAAACTAACCTAACCTAAACTAAACTAATCCAACCTAAACTAGCCTAACCTAAACTAAACTAAACTAAACTAAACTAAACTAAATTAATTATCTAACCTAACCAAACCTAACCTAAACTAAACTAAACTAAACGAAACTAAACTATAAAATAAACTAAACTATAAACTGTTAACTATACTAACTATCAATTAACTAATCTAAACCAAACTGAACGAAACGAAACTAAACTAAACTAACCTAACATAACCTAAACTACACTAAACTAACCTAACCTAACATAACATAAACTAAACTAAACTACAATAAACTCAGCTAAACTAAACTAAATTAATTTAATTAAACTAAACTAAAATATAAATTAAACTAACTATAAACTAAAATAAACAAAACTAAACTATCCTAACCTAACCTAACTTAACCTAACCTAACATAAATTAACTAAACTAACCTAACCTAACTTAACATAAATTAAACTAAACTAAACGAAGTTAAAGTGAACTATAAACTAAACTATAAACATAACTAAACTATAAACTAAACTAAACTTAACTAAACTGACCTAACCTAAAATACCCTAAACTAACCTAACCTAACCTAACCAAACATGACTAAACTAAAATAAACTAAACTGAGCTAAACTAAACTAAATTAAACTAAACTAAACTATAAATTAAACTAACTATGAACTAAACTAAACCAAACTAAACTAAACTAAACTAAAACAAACTAGACTAACCTTACCTAACTTAACATAACCTTGGCTAATCTAAATTGAAGTAAACTAAACTAACCTAACTTAACATAAACTAAGCTAAACTAAACTAAACTAAACTATACTAACCTATAAACTAAACTAAACTAAACTAAACTAAACTGACCTAACCTAAACAACCCTAAACTAAATTAAACTAAACTTAACTAAACAAAACGTAATTAACCTAACAATACTAAACAAAATTAAACTATAAACCAAACTATAAACTAAACTAAAATAATCTAAACTAACCTAACCTTTTTTAACCTAACCTATCATAACTAAACTAAATTAAGCTAAATTAACCTAACCTAACCGAACGTAACCTAACCGAAACTAAATTAAACTAAACTAAACTTAACTATAAACTTAACTAAACTAAACTAAACCTAACTAAACTAGACTAACCTTACCTAACCTAACATAACGAAACCTATGCTAACCTAAATTAAAGTAAACGAAAGTAACCTTACCTAACCTAACCTACCCTAACCTAAAATAAATTAAACTAAACAGACCTAACCTAAACTACCTTAAACTAAACTAAACTAAAGTAAACAAAACAAAACTAAACTAAATTACACTATAATCTAAACTATAAACTGAACTAAAGTATAAACTAAAATAAAGAAAACTAAACTAAACTAACCAACCGAAAGTAAACTAACTTAACCTAACCTAACATAAACTAAACTAATCTAACCTAACCTAGCGTAACGTAACCTAAACTAAACTAATCTAAACTAAACTAAACTACAAACTAAACTATAAACTAAATTTAACCTAACTATAAACTAAACTAAACTAAACGATACTAAACTAAACTATACTAACCTTACCTAACCTAACATAACCTAACCTAAACTAAACTAAACTAAACTAAACAAAACTAACCTATCCTAAACTAAACAAAATAACTAAACTATAAACTTAACTATAAACTAAACTAAACTAAACTATAAATAAACTATATACTAAACTATACTAAACTAAACTAACAACTAAACTAAACTAAAAACTAAACTAAATTGAAAACTAAACTAAATTAAACTAAACTAAACCATTCTAACCTAACCTAACCTAACCTAACCTAACCTAACCTAAACTAAACTAAACTAACCTAAACTGAACTAAACTAAACTAAACTAAACTATAAACAAAACTAAATTAAACTAAACTAAATTAAACTAACCTAACCTAACCTAACCTTACGTAACCTAACCTAAACTAAACTATACTAATCTAAAGTATAAACAAATTAAACTAAACTAAGCTAAATTAAACTAAATTAACCTAACCTAACTTAACCTAAACTAAACTAAACTAAACGAAACTAAACTATAAACGAAACTAAACTATAAACTGTTAACTAAACTATCAATTAACTAAACTAAACTAAACTGAACGAAACGAAACTAAAATAAACTAACCTAACATAACCTAAACTACACTAAACTAACCTAACCTAACATAACATAAACTAAACTAAACTACAATAAACTGAGCTAAACTAAACTAAACTAAATTCAATTAAACTAAACTAAACTATAAATTAAAATAACTATAAACTAAACTAAACAAAACTAAACTGACCTAACTTAAAATACCCTAAACTAACCTAACCTAACCTAACCTAACATAAACAAAACTAAAGTAAACTAAACTGAGCTAAACTAAACTAAACTAAACTAAATTAAACTAAACTAAACTATAAATTAAACTAACTATAAACTAAACTAAACAAAACTAAACTACCCTAACCTAACCTAATTTAACCTAACCTTACATAAATTAACTAAACTAACCTAACCTAACTTAACATAAACTAAATTAAACTAAACTAAACTAAACTAAACTTTAAACTAAACTATAAACTAAACTAAACTAAACTAAACTAACTTGACCTAAACTAACCTAACCTAAACTAAACTAATCCAACCTAAACTAGCCTAACCTAAACTAAACTAAACTAAACTAAATTAATTATCTAACCTAACCTAACCTAAACTAAACTATAAACTAAACTAAAATAAACTAAACCCAACCACCCCACCTTACCTAACCTAATTTAAGGTAAATTAAACTAACCTAACCTAAAATAAATTAAACTAAACTAAACTAAAATATACTAAACTATAAACTAAAATAAACTAAACTATAAACTAAACTAAACTAAACTAATATACCCTAACCTAACCTAACCTAACCTAAACTGAACTAAACTAAACTAAACTAAAATAACCTAACCTAACCTAATCTGACCTAAACTAAACTAAACTAAACTAAACTATAAACTGAACTATAAACTAAAATAATTTAAACTATAATTTAATGTATAAACTAAACTACACTAAACTATAAAGTAAACTAAACTCAGTTAAACTAAACTAAACTTAACTAACTTAACCTAACCTAACCTAACCTAAACTAAACTCAACAAAATTAAATTAAACTAAACTAAACTAAACTATAAACAAAACTAAATTAAACTAAACTAAACTAAACTAACCTAACCTATCCTAACATAACCTAACCTAAACTAAACTAAACTAAACGAAACTAAACCTTAAACTAAACTAAACTATAAACTAAACTAAACAATAAACTGAAATAAACTAAACTAAACTAAACTAACCTAACCTAACCTAACTTAACCTAACCCTACATAAACTAAACTAAACCAACCTAACCTAAACTAAACTAAACTTCAAACTAAACTATAAACTAAACTTAACTAAACTATAAACTAAACTAAACTATACTAAACTATACTATACTAAACTAAACTATACTAACCTTACCTAACCTAACATAACCTAACCTAAACTAAACTAAACTAAACTTAATAAAACTAACCTAACCTAACCTATCCTAACCTAACCTAACGTAAACTAAACTAAACAAAACAAACTAAACTATAAACTTAACTATAAACTAAAATAAACTATATATAAACTATAAACTAAACAAAATTAAACTATAAACTAAGCTAAACTAAACTTAACTAAACTAAATTAGACAAAACTAAACTAAGCTAAACTAAACTAAACTATAAACTAAACTATAAACTAAACTAAACTACACTAAACTAAGCTAAACTAAACTAAACTAAAATATTATTAACTATAAACTAAACTAAACTAAACTTAACTATAAACTAAATTAAACTAAACTATAAATAAATTAAACAAACTAAACTAATCTAAACTAAACTAAATCTAATTATAAACTAAACTGTAACCTAAACTATAAACTAAACTAAACTATAAGCCAAAATAAACTAAAATATAAAACCTTCCTAACCTAACCTAACCTAACCTAACCTAAACTAAACTAAACTACACTAAACTAAACTAGACAAAACTAAACTAAGCTAAACTAAACTAAACATAACTTTACTAAATGAAACTATATATTGAACTATAAACTAAATTAAATTAAACTATAAGATCAACTAAACTAAACAAAACTACACTATAAACTTAACTAAACTAAGTTAAACTAAACTAACTTAATCTAACCTAACCTAACTTAAACTAAACTAAATTAAACTAAATTATAAACTAAACTATAAACTAAAATATAAACTAAACGAAACTAAACTCAACTAAACTAAACTAAACTTAGCTAACCTAACCTAACTTAACCTAACCTAACCTAACTTAAACGAAACTAAACCATAAACTAAACTATAAACCAAATTAAACTACACTAAAGTATAAACAAACTACACCAAACTAAACGAATATAACCTAAACCAACCTAACCTAAACTAATATACCCTAAACTAACCTAACCTAAACCAAACTAAACGAAACTAAACTGAACTAAATTATCTAACCTAACCTAACCTAACCTAACCTAACCTAACCTAACCTAAACTAAACTAAACATAAACTAAACTATAAACCAAACTAAAGTAAATAAAACTCAACTAACCTAACCTAACCTAACCTCAAGTAAACTAAACTAACCTAACCTAAAATAAATTAAACTAAACTAAACTAAACTATACTAAACTAAACTAAACTATAAACTAAACTAAACTAAACTAATCTAACCTAACCTAACCTAACATAACCTAAACTGAACGAAACTAAACTAAACGGAACTAACCTAAACAAACCTAACCTAATCTAACCAAAACTAAACTAAACTAAACTATAAACTAAACTAATTTAAACTATAAATTAATCTATAAATTAAACTAAACTAAACTATAAACTAAACTAAACTAAATTAAACTAAACTAAACTACACAAACGTAATCTAACCTAACCTAACCTAACCTAAATTAAACTGAACTAACCTAACCTAAACCTAACCTAATGTAAACTAAACTAATATAAACTAAACTGAACCAAACTAAACTTTAAACTAAACTAAACTGTAAATAAACTATAAACTAAACTAAACTAAACTATGAACTAAACTAAACTAAACTAACCTAACTCAAACTAACCTAAACTAACCTAAAGTAAAGTAACCTAATCTAACCTAAACTAACCTATTCTAAACTAAACTAAACTAAACGAAACTAAACTAAACTAAATTATCTAACTTAACATAACCTAACCTAACATAAACTAAACTAAACTAAACTAAACTAACATAACCTAACCTAAACTAAATTAAACTAAACTATAAACTAAACTATAAACTAAACTAAAATAAACTAAACTCAACTAACCTACCCTAACCTAACCTAATCTAAGGTAAATTAAACTAACCTAACCTAAAATAAATTAAACTAAACTAAACTATAAACTAAAATAAGCTAAACTATAAACTAAATTAAACTAAACTAAACTAATCTAACCTAACCTAACCTAACTTAAACTGAACTCAACTAAACCAAACTAAACTAACCTAACCTAACCTAATCTAACCTAAACTAAACTAAACTAAACTAAACTATAAACTGAACTATAAACTAACCTAATTTAAACTATAAATTAATGTATAAACTAAACTACACTAAACTATAAAGTAAATGTAACTAATTTAAACTAAACTAAACTAAACTCTGAACTAAATTAAACTAAACTAAACAAAACTAACCTAACCTAACCTAACTTAACCTAAATTAACTAAACAAAATAAATTAAACTATAAACTTAGGTATAAACTAAACTAAACTAAACTGAACTAAACTAACATACCTAACCTAAATTAAACTAAACTAAACTAACTTAACATAACCTAACCTAACCTAACCTAACCTAAACTAAACTGAACTAAACTAAATTAAACTAAACTAAACTAAACTATAAACAAAACTAAATTAAAATAAACTAAACTAAACTAACCAAACCTAAACCAAACTATAAACTAAACTAAACTATACACTATTAACTAAATTATCAATTAAATAAACTAAACTAAACTGAACGAAACGAAACTAAACTAACCTAACCTAACCTAACCTAACCTAAACTAAACTAAACTAACCTAACCTAACATAAACTAAACTAAACTAAACGGAGCTAAACTAAACTAAACTAAACTAAACTAAATTAAAGTAAACAAAACTATAAATTAAACTAACTATAAATTAAACTGAACTACAAACTAAACTATAAACTAAACTATACTAAAATAAACTAACCAAACCTAACCTAACCTAACGTAAATTAAACTAAACTAAACTAACTTAACCTAACCTTACCTAACCTAACATAAACTAAACTGAAATAAACTAAATTAAACTAAACTAAACTAAACTATAAACAAAACTAAATTAATCTAAACTAAACTAAACTAACCTACTCTAACCTAACCTAATCTAACCTAAACTAAACTAAACTAAACTAAACTATAAACTGAACTATAAACTAAACTAATTTAAACTATAAATTAATGTATAAACTAAACTACACTAAACTATAAAGTAAACTAAACTGAATTAAACTAAACTAAACTAAACTAACTTAACCTAACCTAACCTAACCTAAACTAAACTCAACTACATTAAATTAAACTAAACTAAACTAAACTATAAACAAAACTAAATTAAACTAAACTAAACTAACCTAACCTAACCTAACATAACCTAACCTAAACTATACTATACTACTATAAGTATAAACAAAACTAAACTAAACTAAACTAAATTAAACTAAACTAACCTAACCTAACCTAAACTAAACCAAATTAAACGAAAATAAACCTTAAACTAAACTAAACTATTAACTAAACTAAACTATAAACTGAAATAAAATAAACTAAACTAAACTAAACTATCCTAACCTAACCTAACTTAACCTAACCTAACATAAATTAACTAAACTAACCTAACCTAACTCAACATAAATTAAACTAAACTAAACGAAACTAAACTAAACTATAAACTAAACTAAACTATAAACTAAACTAAACTAAATTATAATAAACTAGACTAACCTCACCTAACTTAACATTACCTTGGCTAATCTAAATTAAAGTAAACTAAACTAACCTAACCTAACATAAACTAACCTAAACTAAACTAAACTATACTAATCTACAGACTAAACTAAAGTAAACTAAACTAAATTAAACAAAACTGATATAACCTAAACTACCCTAAATTAAACTAAACTAAACTATACTAAACTAAAAAAAACAAAATTAACTAAACAAAACTAAAATAAATTAAACTATAAACACAACTATAAACTCAACTACACTATAAACTTAACTAAACTGACCTAACCTTTCCTAAACTAATCTAACCTAACCTAACCTAAACTAAACTAAACTAAGCTAAACTAACCTAACCTAACCAAACGTAACCTAACGGAAACTAAACTAAACTAAACTAAACTTAACTATAAACTTAACAAAACCTAACTGAACTAGACTAACCTTACCTAACGTAACATAACCTAACCTAGGATAACCTAAACTAAACTAAATGAAACTAACCTTAACTGGCCTAACCTAACCTAAATTAAACTAAACTAAACAGACCTAACCTAAACTACCCTAAACTAAACTAAACTAAACTAAACCAAACAAAACAAAACTAAACTAAATTAAACTATAAACTAAACTATAAACTAAAATAACTATAAACTAAACTAAACTATAAACTAAAATAAACTAAACTAAACTAAACTAAACTAACCTAACCTAACCTAACTTAACCTAACCTAACATAAACTAAACTAAACTAACCTAACCTAACGTAACCTAAAATAAAGGAAACTAAACTAAACTAAATTATCTAACCTAACCTAACGCAACCTAAACTAAACTACACTAACACAACCTAACCTAAACTAAATTAAACTAAACTATAAACTAAACTAAACTATAAACTAAACTATAAAATAAAATAAATATACTAAACTCAACTAACCTAACCTAACCTAATCTAAGGTAAATTAAACTAACCTAAACTAAAATAAAGTAAACTAAACTAAACTATGCTAAACTATAAACTAAAATAAACTAAACTATAAACTAAACTAAACTAAACTAATCTAACCTAACCTAACCTAACCTAACCTAAATTGAACTAAAATAAACTAAACTAAACTAATCTAACCTAACCTAACCTAACCTAATCTAACCTAAACTAAACTAAACTAAACTATAAACTGAACTATTAACTAAACTAATTTAAACTATAAATTAATGTATAAACTAAACTACACTAAAATATAAACTAAACTAAACTAAATTAAACTAAACTAACCTAACCTAACCTAACTTAACCTAAACTAAACTGAACTAACCTAACCTAACTTAACCTGAAATAAACTAAACTAAACTAAACTGAAATATAAACTAAACTTTAAACTAAACTAAACTAAACTGTAAATAAACTATAAACTAAACTAAACTAACCAAACCTAACCTAAACTAAACTAAACTAAACTAAACTAACCTAACCTAACATAACCTAAACTAAACTAAACTAACCTAACTATAAACTAAACTAAAATAAATAAACTAACCTAACCAAACCTAACCTAACCTAACCTACATTAAACCAAACTAAACTAACTTAACCTAACCTAACCTAAGCTAAACTAAACTGAACTAAACTAAACTAAACTAAACTATAAACAAAATTAAATTAAACTAAACTAAATTAAACTAACCTAACCTAACCTAACCTTACGTAACCTAACCTAAACTAAACTATACTAATCTAAAGTATAAACAAATTAAACTAAACTAAGCTAAATTAAACTAAATTAACCTAACCTAACCTAACCTAAACTAAACTAAACTAAACGAAACTAAACTATAAACGAAACTAAACTATAAACTGTTAACTAAACTGTCAATTAACTAAACTAAACTAAACTGAACGAAACGAAACTAAAATAAACTAACCTAACATAACCTAAACTACACTAAACTAACCTAACCTAACATAACATAAACTAAACTAAACTGCAATAAAGTCAGTTAAACTAAACTAAACTAAATTCAATTAAACTAAACAAAACTATAAATTAAAATAACTATAAACTAAACTAAACAAAACTAAACTGACCTAACTTACTATACCCTAAACTAACCTAACCTAACCTAACCTAACATAAACAAAACTAAAGTAAACTAAACTGAGCTAAACTAAACTAAACTAAACTAAATTAAACTAAACTAAACTATAAATTAAACTAACTATAAACTAAACTAAACAAAACTAAACTACCGTAACCTAACCTAACTTAACCTAACCTAACATAAATTAACTAAACTAACCTAACCTAACTTAACATAAACTAAACTAAACTAAACGAAACTAAACTAAACTTTAAACTAAACTATAAACTAAACTAAACTATAAACTAAATTAAAATAAACTAGTATAACCTTACCTAACTTAACATAACCTTGGCTAATCTAAATTAAAGTAAACTGAACTAACCTAATTTAACATAAACTAAGCTAAACTAAACTAAACTAAACTATACTAACCTATAAACTAAACTAAACTGAACTAAACTAAACTGACCTAAACTAAACCACCCTAAACTAAATTAAACTAAACTTAACTAAACAAAACATAATTAACTAAACAAAACTAAACAAAATTAAACTATAAACTAAACTATAAACTCAACTAAACTATAAACTAAACTAAACTAAACTAAATTAACCTAACCTTTTTTAACTTAACCTAACCAAACCAAACTAAATTAAGCTAAATTAACATAACCTAACCAAACGTAACCTAACCGAAACTAAACTAAACTAAACTTAACTATAAAATTAACTAAACTAAACTAAACCTAACTAAACTAGACTCACCTTACCTAACCTAACATAACGAAACCTATGCTAACCTAAACTAAAGTAAACGAAAGTAACCTTACCTAACCTAACCTAACCTAACCTAAAATAAATTAAACTAAACAGACCTAACCTAAAATACCGTAAACTAAACTAAACTAAAGTAAACAAAACTAAACTAAACTAAATTAAACTATAATCTAAACTATAAACTAAACTAAAGTATAAACTAAAATAAACAAAACTAAACTAAACTAACTAACCGAACGTAAACTAACTTAACCTAACCAAACATAAACTAAACTAATCTAACCTAACCTAGCGTAACCTATCCTAAACTAAACTAATATAAACTAAACTAAACTATAAACTAAACTTAACCTAACTATAAACTAAACTAAACTAAACGATACTAAACTAAACTATACTAACCTTACCTAACCTAACATAACCTAACCTAAACTAAACTAAACAAAACTAACCTATCCTAAACTAAAAAAAATAACTAAACTATAAACTTAACTATAAACTAAACTAAACTAAACTAAACTATAAATAAACTATATATTAAACTATACTAAACTAACAACTCAACTAAACTAAAAACTAAACTAAACTGAAAACTAAACTAAATTAAACTAGACTAAAGCTTTCTAACCTAACATAACCTAACCTAACCTAAACTAACCTAAACTAAACTAAACTAAACTGTAAACTAAACTAAACTAAACTATAAACTAAACTAAACTATAAACTATCTATAAATTAAACTAAACTAAACTATAAACTAAACTAAATTTAGCTAACCTAAGCTAACCTAATCTAAGCTAACCTAACGTAAACGAAGCTAAACGAAACTAACCTAAACCAAACAAAACTAAACTAAAATAAAATAAACTAAACCATAAACTAAACTAAACTATACTAAACTATAAACTAAAATAAAGTAACTATAAACTAAACTAAACTAATCTACCCTAACCTAACCTTACCTAACCTAAACTGAACTAAACTAAACTAAACTAAAATAACCTACTCTTACCTAACCTAATCTAACCTAAACTAAACTAAACTAAACTATAAACTGAACTATAAACTAAACTAATTTAAACTATAAATTAATGTATAAACTAAACTACACTAAACTATAAAGTAAACTAAACTCAATTAAACTAAACTAAACTAAACTAACTTAACCTAACCTATCCTAACCTAAACTAAACTCAACTAAATTAAATTAATCTAAACTAAACTAAACTATAAACAAAACTAAACTAAATTAAACTAAACACAACTAACCTAACCTAACCTAACCTAACCTAACTTAACCTAAATTAACTAAACAGAATAAACTAAACTATAAACTTAACTATAAACTAAACTAAACTAAACTAACCAAACCTAACCTAAACTAAACTAAACTAAACTAACCTAACCTAACATAACCTAAACTAAACTAAACTATAAACTAAACTATAAACGAAACTAAAATAAATAAACTAACCTAACCAAACCTAACCTAACCTAAATTAAACTAAACTAAACTAACTTAACATAAACTAACATAACCTAAACTAAACTAAATTGAATAAACTAAATGAAATTAAAGTAAACTAAACTATAAACAAAAATAAATTAAACCAAACTAAACTAACCTAACCTAACCTAACCTTACCTAACCTAACCTAACCTAAACTAAACTATACTAATCTAAAGTATAAACCAAACTAAACTAAACTAAGCTAAATTAAACTAAACTAACCTAACCCAACCTAAACTAAACTAAACTAAACTAAACTGAGCTAAACTAAACTAAACTAAATTAAATTAAACTAAAGTAACTATAAATTAAACTAACGATAAACTAAACAAAACTAAACTATCCTAACCTAGCCTAACTTAACCTAACCTAACATAAATTAACTAAACTCACCTAACATAACTTAACATAAATTAAACTAAACTAAACGAAATTAAACTAAACTATAAATTAACTATAAACTAAACTAAACTATAAACTAAACTAAACTAAAATAAACTAGACTAACCTTACATGACTTAACATAACCTTCGCTAATCTGATTTAAAGTGAAATAAACTGCCCTAACTTAACATAAACTAACCTAAACTAAACTAAACTAAAATACACTAACCTATAAACTAAACTAAAATAAACTAAACTAAACTGACCTAATCTAAACTACCCTAAACTAACCTAACCTAACCTAACCTAACCTAACCTAACATAAACAAAACGAAACTAAACTAAACTGAGCTAAACTAAGCTAAACTAAACAAAACTAAATTAAACTAAACTAAACAAAACTAAACTATCCTAACCTAACCTAACTCAACCTAAACTAACATTAATTAACTAAACTAACCTATCATAACTTAACATAAACTAAACTAAACTAAACGAAACTAAACTAAACTATAAACTAAACTATAAACTAAACTAAACCATAAACTAAACTAAACTAAAATAAACTAGACTAACCTTACCTAACTTAATATAACCTTGGCTAATCTAAATCAAAGTAAACTAAACTAACCTAACCTAACCTAAACTAAACTAAACGAAACTATATTATAAAGGAAACTAAACAATAAACTATTAACTAAACTATCAATTAACTAAACTAAACTAAACTGAACGAAACTAAACTAACCTAACCTAACATAACCTAACTAAAATTAACTAAACTAAACTAAACTGAGCTAAACTAAACTAAACTAAACTAAATTAAACTAAACTAAACTATACATTAAACTAACTATAAACTAAACTAAACAAAACTAAACTATCCTAACCTAACCTAACTTAACCTAACCTAACATAACTTAACATAAACTAAACTAAACTAAACGAAATTAAACTAAAGTATAAACTAAACTATAAACTAAAATAAATTATAAACTAAACTAAACCAAACAAAACTAAACTAAACCATTAACTAAACTATTAACTAAGTTAAACTGAACTAAAGTATAAACTAAACTAAACTAAACTATGAACTAAAGTAAACTAAACTAAACCAAACAAAACTAACCTAACCAAACCTAACCAAACCTAACCTAACCTAACCTAACTTAACCTAAATTAACTAAACAAAATAAACTAAACTATAAATTTAACTATAAACTAAACTAAACTAAACTAAACTAACCAAACCTAACCTAACCTAACCTAACCTAAACTAAACTAAAATAAGCTAAACTAACCTAACCTAACTGAACGTAACCTAACCGAAACTAAACTAAACTAAACTAAACTAAACTTAACTATAAACTAAACTAAACTAAACTAAACCTAACTAAACAAGACTAAACTTACCTAACCCAACATAACGAAACCTAAGCTAATCTATACTATAGTAAACGAAACTAACCTTACCTAACCAAAACTAACCTAACCTAAAGTAAATTAAACTAAACAGACCTAACCTAAACTACCCAAAACTAATATAAACTAAACTAAACAAACAAAACTAAACTAAATTAAACTATAATCTAATCTATAAACTAAACTAAACTATAAACTAAAATAAACAAAACTAAACTAAAATAACTAACCTAACCAAACCTAACTTAACCTAACCTAACATAAACTAAACTAATCTAACCTAACCTAACGTAACCTAACCTAAACTAAACTACACTAAACTAAATAAAACTACAAATTAAATTATAAACTAAACTTAACCTAACTATAAACTAAACTAAACTAAACTATACAAAAATAAACTATACTAACCTTACCTATTCTAACATAACCTATCCTAAACTAAACTAAACCAAACTAAACAAAACTAACCTATCCTAACCTAAACTAAACAAAATAACTAAACTATAAACTTAATTATAAACTAAACTAAATTAAACTATAAATAAACTCTATACTAAACTATACTAAACTAAACTAACAACTAAACTAAACTAAAAACTAAACTAAACTGAAAACTAAACTAAACTAAACTAAACTAAACCTTTCTAACCTAACCTAACCTAACCTAAACTAAACTAAACTAACCTAACCTAATCTAAACTAAATTAAACTAAACTATAAACTAAACTAAACTATAAACTAAACTAAACTATAAACTAAACTATAAACTAAACTAAATTTAGCTACCCTAAGCTAACCTAACCTAACCTAACCTAACCTAACCTAAACGAAACTAAACGAAACTAAACTAAACCAAACAAAACTAAACTAAACAAAACTAACCTAACCTAACCTAACCTAACTTAACCTAAATAACTAAACAAAATAAACTAAACTATAAATAAACTATATACAAACCATACTAAACTAAACTAACAACTAAACTAAACTAAAAACTAAACTAAACTGAAAATCAAACTAAACTAAATTAAACTAAAGGTTTCTAACCTAACCTAACCTAAACTAAACTAAACTAACCTAACCTAAACTAAACTAAACTATAAACTAAACTAAACTATAAACTAAACTATAAAATAAACTAAACTATAAACTAAACTAAATTTAGCTAACCTAAGCTAACCTAAGCTAACCTAACCTAAACCAAACTAAACCAAACTAAACTAAACCAAACAAATTAACTAAAATATAATAAACTAAACCATTAACTAAATTATTAACTAAACTAAACTAAAGTATAAACTAAACTAAACTAAACTAAAATAACCTAACCTAACGTAACCTAAAATGAACTAAACTAAACTAAACTAAACTAACCAAACCTAACCTAATCTAACCAAAACTAAACTAAACTAAACTATAAACTAATCTATAAACTAAACTAAAATATACTAAACTCAACTAACCTAACCTAACCTAACCTAACCTAAGGTAAATTAAACTAACCTAACATAAAATAAATTAAACTAAACTAACTTAAACTATATTAAATTATAAACTAAAATAAACTAAACTATAAACTAAACTAAACTAAACTATGCTAAACTATAAACTAAAATAAACTAAACTATAAACTAAACTAAACTAAACTAAACTAACCTAACCTACCCAAACCTAACCTAATCTAACCTAAACTAAACTAAACTATACTAAACAATAAACTGAAATATTAACTAAATTAATTTAAACTATAAACTAATGTATAAACTAAACTGCACTAAACTATAAACTAAACTAAACTAAATTAAACTAAACTAAACTAACCTAACCTAACCTAACCTAACCTAAACTAAACTGAACTAACCTAACCTAACCTAAAATAAACTAAACTAAACTAACCTGAACTATAAACTCAACTTTAAAATAAACTAAACTAAACTAAACTGTAAATAAACTATAAACTAAACTAAACTATGAACTAAACTAAACTAAACTAAACTAAAAAAATCTAACCTAACCTAACCTAACCTAACCCAACTTAACCTAAATTAACTAAACAAAATAAACTAAACTATAAACCTAACTATAAACTAAACTAATTTAAACTATAAATTAATGTATAAACTAAACTACACTAAACTATAAAGTAAACTAAACTGAATTAAACTAAACTAAACTAAACTAACTTAACCTAACCTAACCTAACCTAAACTAAACTCAACTACATTAAATTAAACTAAACTAAACTAAACTATAAACAAAACTAAATTAAACTAAACTAAACTAACCTAACCTAACCTAACATAACCTAACCTAAACTATACTATAGTACTATAAGTATAAACAATACTAAACTAAACTAAACTAAATTAAACTAAACTAACCTAACCTAACCTAACCTAAACTAAACCAAATTAAACGAAACTAAACCTTAAATTAAACTAAACTATTAACTAAACTAAACTATAAACTGAAATAAAATAAACTAAACTAAACTAAACTATCCTAACCTAACCTAACTTAACCTAACCTAACATAAATTAACTAAACTAACCTAACCTAACTCAACATAAACTAAACTAACCTAAACGAAACTAAACTAAACTATAAACTAAACTAAACTATAAACTAAACTAAACTAAATTAAAATAAACTAGACTAACCTCACCTAACTTAACATTACCTTGGCTAATCTAAATTAAAGTAAACTAAACTAACCTAACCTAACATAAACTAACCTAAACTAAACTAAACTATACTAATCTACAGACTAAACTAAAGTAAACTAAACTAAATTAAACAAAACTGATATAACCTAAACTACCCTAAATTAAACTAAACTAAACTATACTAAACTAAAAAAAACAAAATTAACTAAACAAAACTAAAATAAATTAAACTATAAACACAACTATAAACTCAACTACACTATAAACTTAACTAAACTGACCTAACCTTTCCTAACCTAATCTAACCTAACCTAACCTAACCTAAACTAAACTAAACTAAGCTAAACTAACCTAACCTAACCAAACGTAACCTAACGGAAACTAAACTAAAGTAAACTAAACTTAACTATAAACTTAACTAAACCTAACTGAACTAGACTAACCTTACCTAACGTAACATAACCTAACCTAGGATAACCTAAACTAAACTAAATGAAACTAACCTTAACTAGCCTAACCTAACCTAAATTAAACTAAACTAAACAGACCTAACCTAAACTACCCTAAACTAAACTAAACTAAACTAAACCAAACAAAACAAAACTAAACTAAATTAAAATATAAACTAAACTATAAACTAAAATAACTATAAACTAAACTAAACTATAAACTAAAATAAACTAAACTAAACTAAACTAAACTAACCTAACCTAACCTAACTTAACCTAACCTAACATAAACTAAACTAACCTAACCTAACGTAACCTAAAATAAACGAAACTAAACTAAACTAAATTATCTAACCTAACCTAACCTAACGTAACCTAAACTAAACTGCACTAACACAACCTAACCTAAACTAAATTAAACTAAACTATAAACTAAACTAAACTATAAACTAAACTATAAAATAAAATAAATATACTAAACTCAACTAACCTAACCTAACCTAACCTAAGGTAAATTAAACTAACCTAAACTAAAATAAAGTAAACTAAACTAAACTATGCTAAACTATAAACTAAAATAAACTAAACTATAAACTAAACTAAACTAAACTAATCCAACCTAACCTAACCTAACCTAACCTAAATTGAACTAAACTAAAATAAACTAAACTAACCTAACCTAACCTAACCTAATCTAACCTAAACTAAACTAAACTAAACTATAAACTGAACTATTAACTAAACTAATTTAAACTATAAATTAATGTATAAACTAAACTACACTAAAATATAAACTAAACTAAACTAAATTATACTAAACTAACCTAACCTAACCTAACCTAAACTAAACTGAACTAACCTAACCTAACTTAACCTGAAATAAACTAAACTAAACTAAACTGAAATATAAACTAAACTTTAAACTAAACTAAACTAAACTGTAAATAAACTATAAACTAAACTAAACTAAACTATGAACTAAACTAAACTAAACTAAACTAAACCAAGCTAACCTATCCTAACCTAACCTAACTAACCCAACCTAACTATAAACTAAACTAAAATAAATAAACTAACCTAACCAAACCTAACCTAACCTAACCTACATTACACCAAACTAAACTAACTTAACCTAAACTAACCTTACGTAACCTAACCTAAACTAAACTATACTAATCTAAAGTATAAACAAATTAAACTAAACTAAGCTAAATTAAACTAAATTAACCTAACCTAACCTAACCTAAACTAAACTAAACTAAACGAAACTAAACTATAAACGAAACTAAACTATAAACTGTTAACTAAACTGTCAATTAACTAAACTAAACTAAACTGAACGAAACGAAACTAAAATAAACTAACCTAACATAACCTAAACTACACTAAACTAACCTAACCTAACATAACATAAACTAAACTAAACTACAATAAACTCAGCTAAACTAAACTAAACTAAATTCAATTAAACTAAACTAAACTATAAATTAAAATAACTATAAACTAAACTAAACAAAACTAAACTGACCTAACTTACTATACCCTAAACTAACCTAACCTAACCTAACATAAACAAAACTAAAGTAAACTAAACTGAGCTAAACTAAACTAAACTAAACTAAATTAAACTAAACTATAAACTAAACTAAACTATAAACTAAACTATAAAATAAAATAAATATACTAAACTCAACTAACCTAACCTAACCTAACCTAAGGTAAATTAAACTAACCTAAACTAAAATAAAGTAAACTAAACTAAACTATGCTAAACTATAAACTAAAATAAACTAAACTATAAACTAAACTAAACTAAACTAATCCAACCTAACCTAACCTAACCTAACCTAAATTGAACTAAACTAAAATAAACTAAACTAACCTAACCTAACCTAACCTAATCTAACCTAAACTAAACTAAACTAAACTATAAACTGAACTATTAACTAAACTAATTTAAACTATAAATTAATGTATAAACTAAACTACACTAAAATATAAACTAAACTAAACTATAAACTAAAATAAACAAAACTAAACTAAAATAACTAACCTAACCAAACCTAACTTAACCTAACCTAACATAAACTAAACTAATCTAACCTAACCTAACGTAACCTAACCTAAACTAAACTACACTAAACTAAATAAAACTACAAATTAAATTATAAACTAAACTTAACCTAACTATAAACTAAACTAAACTAAACTATACAAAAATAAACTATACTAACCTTACCTATTCTAACATAACCTATCCTAAACTAAACTAAACCAAACTAAACAAAACTAACCTATCCTAACCTAAACTAAACAAAATAACTAAACTATAAACTTAATTATAAACTAAACTAAATTAAACTATAAATAAACTCTATACTAAACTATACTAAACTAAACTAACAACTAAACTAAACTAAAAACTAAACTAAACTGAAAACTAAACTAAACTAAACTAAACTAAACCTTTCTAACCTAACCTAACCTAACCTAAACTAAACTAAACTAACCTAACCTAATCTAAACTAAATTAAACTAAACTATAAACTAAACTAAACTATAAACTAAACTAAACTATAAACTAAACTATAAACTAAACTAAATTTAGCTACCCTAAGCTAACCTAACCTAACCTAACCTAACCTAACCTAAACGAAACTAAACGAAACTAAACTAAACCAAACAAAACTAAACTAAACAAAACTAACCTAACCTAACCTAACCTAACTTAACCTAAATAACTAAACAAAATAAACTAAACTATAAATAAACTATATACAAACCATACTAAACTAAACTAACAACTAAACTAAACTAAAAACTAAACTAAACTGAAAATCAAACTAAACTAAATTAAACTAAAGGTTTCTAACCTAACCTAACCTAAACTAAACTAAACTAACCTAACCTAAACTAAACTAAACTATAAACTAAACTAAACTATAAACTAAACTATAAAATAAACTAAACTATAAACTAAACTAAATTTAGCTAACCTAAGCTAACCTAAGCTAACCTAACCTAAACCAAACTAAACCAAACTAAACTAAACCAAACAAATTAACTAAAATATAATAAACTAAACCATTAACTAAATTATTAACTAAACTAAACTAAAGTATAAACTAAACTAAACTAAACTAAAATAACCTAACCTAACGTAACCTAAAATGAACTAAACTAAACTAAACTAAACTAACCAAACCTAACCTAATCTAACCAAAACTAAACTAAACTAAACTATAAACTAATCTATAAACTAAACTAAAATATACTAAACTCAACTAACCTAACCTAACCTAACCTAACCTAAGGTAAATTAAACTAACCTAACATAAAATAAATTAAACTAAACTAACTTAAACTATATTAAATTATAAACTAAAATAAACTAAACTATAAACTAAACTAAACTAAACTATGCTAAACTATAAACTAAAATAAACTAAACTATAAACTAAACTAAACTAAACTAAACTAACCTAACCTACCCAAACCTAACCTAATCTAACCTAAACTAAACTAAACTATACTAAACAATAAACTGAAATATTAACTAAATTAATTTAAACTATAAACTAATGTATAAACTAAACTGCACTAAACTATAAACTAAACTAAACTAAATTAAACTAAACTAAACTAACCTAACCTAACCTAACCTAACCTAAACTAAACTGAACTAACCTAACCTAACCTAAAATAAACTAAACTAAACTAACCTGAACTATAAACTCAACTTTAAAATAAACTAAACTAAACTAAACTGTAAATAAACTATAAACTAAACTAAACTATGAACTAAACTAAACTAAACTAAACTAAAAAAATCTAACCTAACCTAACCTAACCTAACCCAACTTAACCTAAATTAACTAAACAAAATAAACTAAACTATAAACCTAACTATAAACTAAACTAATTTAAACTATAAATTAATGTATAAACTAAACTACACTAAACTATAAAGTAAACTAAACTGAATTAAACTAAACTAAACTAAACTAACTTAACCTAACCTAACCTAACCTAAACTAAACTCAACTACATTAAATTAAACTAAACTAAACTAAACTATAAACAAAACTAAATTAAACTAAACTAAACTAACCTAACCTAACCTAACATAACCTAACCTAAACTATACTATAGTACTATAAGTATAAACAATACTAAACTAAACTAAACTAAATTAAACTAAACTAACCTAACCTAACCTAACCTAAACTAAACCAAATTAAACGAAACTAAACCTTAAATTAAACTAAACTATTAACTAAACTAAACTATAAACTGAAATAAAATAAACTAAACTAAACTAAACTATCCTAACCTAACCTAACTTAACCTAACCTAACATAAATTAACTAAACTAACCTAACCTAACTCAACATAAACTAAACTAACCTAAACGAAACTAAACTAAACTATAAACTAAACTAAACTATAAACTAAACTAAACTAAATTAAAATAAACTAGACTAACCTCACCTAACTTAACATTACCTTGGCTAATCTAAATTAAAGTAAACTAAACTAACCTAACCTAACATAAACTAACCTAAACTAAACTAAACTATACTAATCTACAGACTAAACTAAAGTAAACTAAACTAAATTAAACAAAACTGATATAACCTAAACTACCCTAAATTAAACTAAACTAAACTATACTAAACTAAAAAAAACAAAATTAACTAAACAAAACTAAAATAAATTAAACTATAAACACAACTATAAACTCAACTACACTATAAACTTAACTAAACTGACCTAACCTTTCCTAACCTAATCTAACCTAACCTAACCTAACCTAAACTAAACTAAACTAAGCTAAACTAACCTAACCTAACCAAACGTAACCTAACGGAAACTAAACTAAAGTAAACTAAACTTAACTATAAACTTAACTAAACCTAACTGAACTAGACTAACCTTACCTAACGTAACATAACCTAACCTAGGATAACCTAAACTAAACTAAATGAAACTAACCTTAACTAGCCTAACCTAACCTAAATTAAACTAAACTAAACAGACCTAACCTAAACTACCCTAAACTAAACTAAACTAAACTAAACCAAACAAAACAAAACTAAACTAAATTAAAATATAAACTAAACTATAAACTAAAATAACTATAAACTAAACTAAACTATAAACTAAAATAAACTAAACTAAACTAAACTAAACTAACCTAACCTAACCTAACTTAACCTAACCTAACATAAACTAAACTAACCTAACCTAACGTAACCTAAAATAAACGAAACTAAACTAAACTAAATTATCTAACCTAACCTAACCTAACGTAACCTAAACTAAACTGCACTAACACAACCTAACCTAAACTAAATTAAACTAAACTATAAACTAAACTAAACTATAAACTAAACTATAAAATAAAATAAATATACTAAACTCAACTAACCTAACCTAACCTAACCTAAGGTAAATTAAACTAACCTAAACTAAAATAAAGTAAACTAAACTAAACTATGCTAAACTATAAACTAAAATAAACTAAACTATAAACTAAACTAAACTAAACTAATCCAACCTAACCTAACCTAACCTAACCTAAATTGAACTAAACTAAAATAAACTAAACTAACCTAACCTAACCTAACCTAATCTAACCTAAACTAAACTAAACTAAACTATAAACTGAACTATTAACTAAACTAATTTAAACTATAAATTAATGTATAAACTAAACTACACTAAAATATAAACTAAACTAAACTAAATTATACTAAACTAACCTAACCTAACCTAACCTAAACTAAACTGAACTAACCTAACCTAACTTAACCTGAAATAAACTAAACTAAACTAAACTGAAATATAAACTAAACTTTAAACTAAACTAAACTAAACTGTAAATAAACTATAAACTAAACTAAACTAAACTATGAACTAAACTAAACTAAACTAAACTAAACCAAGCTAACCTATCCTAACCTAACCTAACTAACCCAACCTAACTATAAACTAAACTAAAATAAATAAACTAACCTAACCAAACCTAACCTAACCTAACCTACATTACACCAAACTAAACTAACTTAACCTAAACTAACCTTACGTAACCTAACCTAAACTAAACTATACTAATCTAAAGTATAAACAAATTAAACTAAACTAAGCTAAATTAAACTAAATTAACCTAACCTAACCTAACCTAAACTAAACTAAACTAAACGAAACTAAACTATAAACGAAACTAAACTATAAACTGTTAACTAAACTGTCAATTAACTAAACTAAACTAAACTGAACGAAACGAAACTAAAATAAACTAACCTAACATAACCTAAACTACACTAAACTAACCTAACCTAACATAACATAAACTAAACTAAACTACAATAAACTCAGCTAAACTAAACTAAACTAAATTCAATTAAACTAAACTAAACTATAAATTAAAATAACTATAAACTAAACTAAACAAAACTAAACTGACCTAACTTACTATACCCTAAACTAACCTAACCTAACCTAACATAAACAAAACTAAAGTAAACTAAACTGAGCTAAACTAAACTAAACTAAACTAAATTAAACTAAACTAAACTATAAATTAAACTAATTATAAACTAAACTAAACAAAACTAAACTACCCTAACCTAACCTAACTTAACCTAACCTAACATAAATTAACTAAACTAACCTAACCTAACTTAACATAAACTAAACTAAACGAAACTAAACTAAACTTTAAACTAAACTATAAACTAAACTAAACTATAAACTAAATTAAAATAAACTAGTATAGCCTTACCTAACTTAACATAACCTTGGCTAATCTAAATTAAAGTAAACTGAACTAACCTAACTTAACATAAACTAAGCTAAACTAAACTAAACTAAACTATACTAACCTATAAACTAAACTAAACTGAACTAAACTAAACTGACCTAAACTAAACCACCCTAAACTAAATTAAACTAAACTTAACTAAACAAAACATAATTAACTAAACAAAACTAAACAAAATTAAACTATAAACTAAACTATAAACTCAACTAAACTATAAATTAAACTAAACTAAACTAAATTAACCTAACCTTTTTTAACTTAACCTAACCAAACCAAACTAAATTAAGCTAAGTTAACATAACCTAACCAAACGTAACCTAACCGAAACTAAACTAAACTAAACTAAACTTAACTATAAACTTAACTAAACTAAACTAAACCTAACTAAACTAGACTCACCTTACCTAACCTAACATAACGAAACCTATGCTAACCTAAACTAAAGTAAACGAAAGTAACCTTACCTAACCTAACCTAACCTAACCTAAAATAAATTAAACTAAACAGACCTAACCTAAAATACCCTAAACTAAACTAAACTAAAGTAAACAAAACAAAACTAAACTAAATTAAACTATAATCTAAACTATAAACTAAACTAAAGTATAAATAAAATAAACAAAACTAAAATAAACTAACTAACCGAAAGTAAACTAACTTAACCTAACCTAACATAAAGTAAGTTAATCTAACCTAACCTAGCGTAACCTATCCTAAACTAAACTAATATAAACTAAACTAAACTACAAACTAAACTATAAACTAAACTTAACCTAACTATAAACTAAACTAAACTAAACGATACTAAACTAAACTATACTAACCTTACCTAACCTAACATAACCTAATCTAAACTAAACTAAACAAAAATAACTTATCCTAAACTAAACAAAATAACTAAACTATAAACTTAACTATAAACTAAACTAAACTAAACTATGAATAAACTATATATTAAACTATACTAAACTAAACTAACAACTAAACTAAACTAAAAACTAAACTAAACTGAAAACTAAACTAAATTAAACTAGACTAAAGCTTTCTAACCTAACATAACCTAACCTAACCTAAACTAACCTAAACTAAACTAAACTAAACTGTAAACTAAACTAAACTAAACTAAACTATAAACTATCTATAAATTAAACTAAACTAAACTATAAACTAAACTAAATTTAGCTAACATAAGCTAACCTAATCTAAGCTAACCTAACGTAAACGAAGCTAAACGAAAATAACCTAAACCAAACAAAACTAAACTAAAATAAAATAAACTAAACCATAAACTAAACTAAACTAATCTACCCTAACCTAACCTAACCTAACCTAAACTGAACTAAACTAAACTAAACTAAAATAACCTACTCTTACCTAACCTAATCTAACCTAAACTAAACTAAACTAAACTATAAACTGAACTATAAACTAAACTAATTTAAACTATAAATTAATGTATAAACTAAACTACACTAAACTATAAAGTAAACTAAACTCAATTAAACTAAACTAAACTAAACTAACTTAACCTAACCTATCCTAACCTAAACTAAACTCAACTAAGTTAAATTAATCTAAACTAAACTAAACTATAAACAAAACTAAACTAAATTAAACTAAACACAACTAACCTAACCTAACCTAACCTAACCTAACTTACCCTAAATTAACTAAACAGAATAAACTAAACTATAAACTTAACTATAAACTAAACTAAACTAAACTAACCAAACCTAACCTAAACTAAACTAATCTAAACTAACCTAACCTAACATAACCTAAACTAAACTAAACTATAAACTAAACTATAAACGAAACTAAAATAAATAAACTAACCTAACCAAACCTAACCTAACCTAACCTAAATTAAACTAAACTAAACTAACTTAACATAAACTAACCTAACCTAAACTAAACTAAATTGAATAAACTAAATGAAATTAAAGTAAACTAAACTATAAACAAAAATAAATTAAACCAAACTAAACTAACCTAACCTAACCTAACCTAACCTTACCTAACCTAACCTAACCTAAACTAAACTATACTAATCTAAAGTATAAACAAAACTAAACTAAACTAAGCTAAATTAAACTAAACTAACCTAACCCAACCCAAACTAAACTAAACTAAATTAAACTAAACTAAATTAAATTAAACTAAAGTAACTATAAATTAAACTAACGATAAACTAAACAAAACTAAACTATCCTAACCTAGCCTAACTTAACCTAACCTAACATAAATTAACTAAACTCACCTAACATAACTTAACATAAACTAAACTAAACTAAACGAAATTAAACTAAACTATAAATTAACTATAAACTAAACTAAACTATAAACTAAACTAAACTAAAATAAACTAGACTAACCTTACATGACTTAACATAACCTTCGCTAATCTGATTTAAAGTGAAATAAACTGCCCTAACTTAACATAAACTAACCTAAACCAAACTAATTTAAAATACACTAACCTATAAACTAAACTAAACTAAACAAAACTAAACTATCCTAACCTAACCTAACTCAACCTAAACTAACATTAATTAACTATACTAACCTATCATAACTTAACATAAACTAAACTAAACTAAACGAAACTAAACTAAACTATAAACTAAACTATAAACTAAACTAAACCATAAACTAAACTAAACTAAAATAAACTAGACTAACCTTACCTAACTTAATATAACCTTGGCTAATCTAAATTAAAGTAAACTAAACTAACCTAACCTAACCTAAACTAAACTAAACGAAACTATACTATAAAGTAAACTAAACTATAAACTATTAACTAAACTATCAATTAACTAAACTAAATTAAACTGAACGAAACGAAACTAAACTAACCTAACCTAACATAACCTAACTAAAATTAACTAAACTACACTAAACTGAGCTAAACTAAACTAAACTAAACTAAATTAAACTAAACTAAACTATACATTAAACTAACTATAAACTAAACTAAACAAAACTAAACTATCCTAACCTAACCTAACTTAACCTAACCTAACATAACTTAACATAAACTAAACTAAACGAAATTACACTAAAGTATAAACTAAACTATAAACTAAAATAAATTATAAACTAAACTAAACCAAACAAAACTAAACTAAACCATTAACTAAACTATTAACTAAGTTAAACTGAACTAAAGTATAAACTAAACTAAACTAAACTATGAACTAAAGTAAACTAAACTAAAGCAAACAAAACTAACCTAACCTAACCTAACCTAACCTTACCTAACCTAACCTAACTTAACCTAAATTAACTAAACAAAATAAACTAAACTATAAATTTAACTATAAACTAAACTAAACTAAACTAAACTAACCAAACCTAACCTAACCTAACCTAACCTAACCTAAACTAAACTAAAATAAGCTAAACTAACCTAACCTAACTGAACGTAACCTAACCGAAACTAAACTAAACTAAACTAAACTAAACTTAACTATAAACTAAACTAAACTAAACTAAATCTAACTAAACAAGACTAAACTTACCTAACCCAACATAAAGAAACCTAAGCTAATCTATACTATAGTAAACGAAACTAACCTTACCTAACCAAAACTAACCTAACCTAAAGTAAATTAAACTAAACAGACCTAACCTAAACTACCCAAAACTAATATAAACTAAACTAAACAAAACAAAACTAAAATAACTAACATAACCAAACCTAACTTAACCTAACCTAACATAAACTAAACTAATCTAACCTAACCTAACGTAACCTAACCTTAACTAAACTACACTAAACTAAATAAAACTACAAATTAAATTATAAACTAAACTAAACTATACAAAAATAAACTATACTAACCTTACCTATTCTAACATAACCTATCCTAAACTAAACTAAACCAAACTAAACAAAACTAACCTATCCTAACCTAAACTAAACAAAATAACTAAACTATAAACTTAATTATAAATTAAACTAAATTAAACTATAAATAAACTCTATACTAAATTATACTAAACTAAACTAACAACTAAACTAAACTAAAAACTAAACTAAACTGAAAACTAAACTAAACTAAACTAAACTAAACCTTTCTAACCTAACCTAACCTAACCTAAACTAAACTAAACTAACCTAACCTAATCTAAACTAAACTAAACTAAACTATAAACTAAAGTAAACTATAAACTAAACTAAACTATAAACTAAACTATAAACTAAACCAAACTAAACTATAAACTAAACTAAATTTAGCTACCCTAAGCTAACCTAACCTAACCTAACCTAACCTAACCTAAACGAAACTAAACGAAACTAAACTAAACCAAACAAAACTAAACTAAACAAAACTAACCTAACCTAACCTAACCTAACTTAACCTAAATAACTAAACAAAATAAACTAAACTATAAATAAACTATATACTAAACCATACTAAACTAAACTAACAACTAAACTAAACTAAAAACTAAACTAAACTGAAAATCAAACTAAACTAAATTAAACTAAAGTTTCTAACCTAACCTAACCTAAACTAAACTAAACTAACCTAACCTAAACTAAACTAAACTATAAACTAAACTAAACTATAAACTAAACTATAAACTAAACTAAACTATAAACTAAACTAAATTTAGCTAACCTAAGCTAACCTAAGCTAACCTAACCTAAACCAAACTAAACCAAACTAAACTAAACCAAACAAATTAACTAAAATATAATAAACTAAACCATTAACTAAATTATTAACTAAACTAAACTAAAGTATAAACTAAACTAAACTAAACTAAAATAACCTAACCTAACGTAACCTAAAATGAACTAAACTAAACTAAACTAAACTAACCAAACCTAACCTAATCTAACCAAAACTAAACTAAACTAAACTATAAACTAATCTATAAACTAAACTAAAATATACTAAACACAACTAACCTAACCTAACCTAACCTAAGGTAAATTAAAGTAACCTAACCTAAAATAAATTAAACTAAACTAACTTAAACTATATTAAATTATAAACTAAAATAAACTAAACTATAAACTAAACTAAACTAAACTAAACTATGCTAAACTATAAACTAAAATAAACTAAACTATAAACTAAACTAAACTAAACTAAACTAACCTAACCTACCCAAACCTAACCTAATCTAACCTAAACTAAACTAAACTATACTAAACAATAACCTGAAATATTAACTAAATTAATTTAAACTATAAACTAATGTATAAACTAAACTGCCCTAAACTATAAACTAAACTAAACTAAATTAAACTAAACTAAACTAACCTAACCTAACCTAACCTAAACTAAACTGAACTAACCTAACCTAACCTAAAATAAACTAAACTAAACTAACCTGAACTATAAACTCAAATTTAAAATAAACTAAACTAAACTAAACTGTAAATAAACTATAAACTAAACTAAACTATGAACTAAACTAAACTAAACTAAACTAAAAAAATCTAACCTAACCTAACCTAACCTAACCCAACTTAACCTAAATTAACTAAACAAAATAAACTAAACTATAAACCTAACTATAAACTAAACTAAACTAAACTAAACTAACCAAACCTAACCTAACCTTTTATAACCTAACCTAACCTAAACTAAACTAAACTAAGCTATACTAACCTAAACTAACCGAACGTAACCTAACCGAAACTAAACTAAACTAAACTAAACTTAACTATAGACTTAACTAAACTAAACCAAACCTAACTAAATTAGACTAACCTTACCTAACCTAACATAACGAAACCTAAGCTAACCTATACTAAAGTAAACTAAACTAACCTTACCTAACCTGAACTAACCTAACCTAAAATAAATTTAACTAAACAGACCTAACCTAAACTACCCTAAACTAAACTAAACTAAACTAAACAAAACAAAACAAAACTAAATTAAACTATAATCTGAACTATAAACTAAACTAAACTATAAAATAAAATAAACAAAACTAAACTAAACTAACTAACCTACTCTAACCTAACTTAACCTAACCTAACATAAACTAAACTAATCTAACCTAACCTAACGTAACCTAACCTAAATTAAACTAAACTAAACTACACTAAACTACAAACTAAACTATAAACTAAACTTAACCTAACTATAAACAAAACTAAACTATACTAAACTAAACTATACTAACCTTACCTAACCTAACATAACCTAACCTAAACTAAACTAAACTAAACAAAACTAACCTATCCTAACCTAAAGTAAACTTAACAAAATAACTAATATATAAACTTAACTATATACTAACCTAACTAAACTATAAATAAACTATATACTAAACTATACTAAACTAAACTAACAACTAAACTAAACTAAAAAATAAACTAAACTGAAAACTAAACTAAACTAAACCTTTCTAAACTAACCTAACCTAAACTAAACTAAACCAACCTAACCTAACCTAAACTAAACAAAACTAAACTATAAACTAAACTAAATTTGGTTAACCTAAGCTAACCTAACCTAACCTAACATAAACGAAACTAAACCAAACTAAACTAAACCAAACAAAACTAAACTAAAATATAAATAATATATAAACTAAACTATACTAAACTAAACGAACAACTAAACTAAACTAAAAACTAAACTAAAATAAACTAAACTAAACCTTTCTAACCTAACCTAACTTAACCTAACCTAACCTTAACTAAACTAAACTATAAACTCAACTAAACTATAAACTAAATTCAACTCTAAACTAAACTATAAACTAAACTATACTAAACTATAAACTAAACTAAACTAAGCTAACCTAAGCTAACCTAACCTAAACTAAACTAAACCAATGAAAATTAAACTAAAATAAAATAAACTAAACCATAAACTAGACAATTAACTAAACTAAACTAAACTAAAGTATAGACTAAACTAAACTAAACTAACCTAACCTAAACTAACCTAACCTAAACTTAACTAATCTAACCTAAACTAACCTAACCTAAACTAAACTAACTAAACGAAACTAAACTAAACTAAATTAAACTATAATCTAAACTATAAACTAAACTAAACTATAAAATAAAATAAACAAAACTAAACTAAACTAACTATCCTAACCTAACCTAACTTAACCTAACCTAACATAAACTAAACTAATCTAACCTAACCTAACGTAACCAAACCTAAATTAAACTAAACAAAACTACACTAAACTACAAACTAAACTATAAACTAAACTTAACCTAACTATAAACAAAACTAAACTATACTAAACTAAACTAACCAAACCTAACCTAAACTAAACTAAACTAAACTAACCTAACCTAACATAACCTAAACTAAACTAAACTAAACTATAAATTAAACTAAAATAAAAAAACTAACCTAACCAAACCTAACCTAACCTAATCTAAATTAAACCAAACTAAACTAACTTAACCTAACCTAACCTAACCTAAACTAAACTGAACTAAACTAAACTAAACTAAACTATAAACAAAACTAAATTAAACTAAACTAAACTAACCTAACCTAACCTAAACTAAACTAAACTAAACTAAACGAAACTAAACTATAAACTAAACTAAACTATAAACTGTTAAATAAACTATCAATTAACTAATCTAAACCAAACTGAACGAAACGAAACTAAACTAAACTAACCTAACATAACCTAAACTACACTAAACTAACCTAACCTAACCTAACATAACATAAACTAAAGTAAACTACAATAAACTCAGCTAAACGAAACTAAACTAAATTAAATTAAACTAAACTAAACTATAAATTAAATTAACTATAAACTAAACTAAACAAAACTAAACTATCCTAACCTAACCTAACTTAACCTAACCTAATATAAATTTATTAAACTAACCTAACCTAACTTAACATAAACTAAACTAAACTAAACGAAGTTAAAGTAAACTATAAACTAAACTATAAACATAACTAAACTATAAACTAAACTAAACCTAACTAAACTGACGTAACCTAAAATACCCTAAACTAACCTAACCTAACCTAACCTAACCTAACATAAACAAAACTAAAGTAAACTAAACTGAGCTAAACTAAACTAAACTAAACTAAATTAAACTATAAATTAAACTAACTATAAACTAAACTAAAAAAAACAAAACTACCCTAACCTAACCTAACTTAACCTAACCTAACATAAATTAACTAAACTAACCTAACCTAACTTAACATAAACTAAACTAAACTAAACGAAACTAAACAATACTATAAACTAAACTATAAACTAAACTAAACTAAAATAAAATAAACTAGACTAACTTTACCTAACTTAACATAACCTTGGCTAATCTAAATTGAAGTAAACTAAACTAACCTAACTTAACATAAACTAAGCTAAACTAAACTAAACTATACTATACTAACCTATAAACTAAACTAAACTAAACTAAACTAAACTAAACTGACCTAACCTAAACAACCCTAAACTAAATTAAACTAAACTTAACTAAACAAATCATAATTAACCTAACAAACCTAAACAAAATTAAACTATAAACTAAACTATAAACTCAACTAAACTATAAACTAAACTAAACTAATCTAAACTAACCTAACCTTTTTTAACCTAACCTATCCTAACTAAACTAAATTAAGCTAAATTAACCTAACCTAACCGAACGTAACCTAACCGAAACTAAACTAAACCTAACTAAACTTAACTATAAACTTAACTAAACTAAACTAAACCTAACTAAACTAGACTAACCTTACCTAACCTAACATAACGAAACCTATGCTAACCTAAATTAAATTAAACCAAAGTAACCTTACCTAACCTAACCTAACCTATATTAACCTAAAATAAATTAAACTAAACAGACCTAACCTAAACTACACTAAACTAAACTAAACTAAAGTAAACAAAACAAAACTAAACTAAATTAAACTATAATCTAAACTATAAACTGAACTAAAGTATAAACTAAAATAAACAAAAGTAAACTAAACTAACTAACCGAACGTAAACTAACTTAACCTAACCTAACATAAACTAAACTAATCTAACCTAACCTAGCGTAACCTAACATAAACTAAACTAATCTAAACTAAACTAAACTACAAACTAAACTATAAACTAAACTTAACCTAACTATAAACTAAACTAAACTAAACGATACTAAACTAAACTATACTAACCTTACCTAACCTAACATACCCTAACCTAAACTAAAATAAACTAAACAAAACTAACCTATCCTAAACTAAACAAAATAACTAAACTATAAACTTAACTATAAACTAAACTAAACTAAACTATAAATAAACTATATACTAAACTATACTAAATTAAACTAACAACTAAACTAAACTAAAAACTAAACTAAACTGAAAACTAAACTAAATTAAACTAAACTAAACCTTTCTAACCTAACCTAACCTAACCTAACCTAAACTAAACTAAACTAACCTAAACTAACCTAAACTAAACTAAACTAAACTATAAACTAAACTAAAATAAACTATAAACTAAACTAAACTATAAACTATCAATAAACTAAACTAAACTAAACAATAAACTAAACTAAATTTAGCTAACCTAAGCTAACCTAATCTAACCTAACCTAACGTAAACGAAACTAAACCAAACTAACCTAAACCAAACAAAACTAAACAAAAATCAAATAAACTAAACCATAAACTAAACTAACTTGACCTAAACTAACCTAACCTAAACTAAACTAATCCAACCTAAACTAGCCTAACCTAAACTAAACTAAACTAAATTAATTATCTAACCTAACCTAACCTAACCTAAACTAAACTAAACTATAAACTAAACTAAAATAAATTAAACTCAACCACCCCACCTAACCTAACCTAATTTAAGGTAAATTAAACTAACCTAACCTAAAATAAATTAAACTAAACTAAAGTAAACTATACTAAACTATAAACTAAAATAAACTAAACTATAAACTAAACTAAACTAAACTAATCTACCGTAACCTAACCTAACCTAACCTAAACTGAACTAAACGAAACTAAACTAAAATAACCTAACCTAACCTAATCTAACCTAAACTAAACTAAACTAAACTAAACTATAAACTGAACTATAAACTAAAATAATTTAAAATATAAATTAATGTATAAACTAAACTACACTAAACTATAAAGTAAACTAAACTCAATTAAACTAAACTAAACTAACTTAACCTAACCTAACCTAACCTAAACTAAACTCAACAAAATTAAATTAAACTAAACTAAACTAAACTATAAACAAAACTAAATTAAACTAAACTAAACTAACCTAACCTAACCTAACATAACATAACCTAAACTAAACTATATTACTATAAGTATAAACAAAACTAAACTAAACTAAGCTAAATTAAACTAAACTAACCTAACCTAACCTAACCTAAACTAAACGAAACTAAACCTTAAACTAAACTAAACTATAAACTAAACTAAACAATAAACTGTAATAAACTAAACTAAACTAAACTAAACTAACCTAACCTAACGTAACTTAACCTAACCCTACATAAACTAAACTAAACTAACCTAACCTTACGTAACCTAACCTAAACTAAACTAAACTACAAACTAAACTATAAACTAAACTTAACTAAACTATAAACTAAACTAAACTATACTAAACTAAACTATACTAACCTTACCTAATCTAACATAACCTAACCTAAACTAAACTAAACTAAACTTAATAAAACTAACCTAACCTAACCTATCCTAACCTAACCTAACGTAAACTAAACTAAACAAAACAAACTAAATTATAAACTTAACTATAAACTAAAATAAACTATATATAAACTATAAACTAAACAAAAATTAAACTATAAACTAAGCTAAACTAAACTTAACTAAACTAAATTAGACAAAACTAAACTAACCTAAACCAAACTAAACTAAAATATTATTAACTATAAACTAAACTAAACTAAACTTAACTATAAACTAAATTAAACTAAACTATAAATAAATTAAACAAACTAAACTAATCTAAACTAAACTAAACTTCACTATAAACTAAACTGTAACCTAAACTATAAACTAAACTAAACTATAAGCCAAATTAAACTAAAATATAAAACCTTCCTAACCTAACCTAACCTAACCTAACCTAACCTAACCTAAACTAAACTAAACTAAACTAAACTAGACAAAACTAAACTAAGCTAAACTAAACTAAACATAACTTTACTAAATGAAACTATATATTGAACTATAAACTAAATTAAATTAAACTATAAGATCAACTAAACTAAACAAAACTGCACTATAAACTAAACTAAACTAAGTTAAACTAAACTAACTTAATCTAACCTAACCTAACTTAAACTAAACTAAATTAAACTAAATTATAAACTAAACTATAAACTAAAATATAAACTAAACGAAACTAAACTAAACTAAACTAAACTAAACTTAGCTAACCTAACCTAACTTAATCTAAACTAACCTAACTTAAACGAAACTAAACCATAAACTAAACTATAAACCAAATTAAACTAAACAAAAGTATAAACAAACTACACCAAACTAAACGAATATAACCTAAACTAACCTAACCTAAACTAATATACCCTAAACTAACCTAACCTAAACCAAACTAAACGAAACTAAACTGAACTAAATTATCTAACCTAACCTAACCTATCCTAACCTAACTTAACCTAAACTAAACTAAACATAAACTAAACTAAACTATAAACCAAACTAAAGTAAATAAAACTCAACTAATATAACCTAACATAACCTAACCTAAAGTAAACTAAACTAACCTAACCTAAAATAAATAAAACTAAACTAAACTAAACTATACTAAACTATAAACTTAACTAAACTAAACTATAAACTAAACTAAACTAAACTAATCTAACCTAACCTAACCTAACCTAAACTGAACGAAACTAAACTAAACTGAACTAACCTAACCAAACCTAACCTAATCTAACCAAAACTAAACTAAACTAAACTACAAACTAAACTATAAACTAAACTAATTTAAACTATAAATTAATCTATAAATTAAACTAAACTAAACTAAACTAAATTAAACTAAACTAAACTAAACTAACCTAATCTAACCTAACCTAACCTAACCTAAATTAAACTGAACTAACCTAACCTAACCTAACCTAATGTAAACTAAACTAATATAAACTAAACTTAACCAAACTAAACTTTAAACTAAACTAAACTGTAAATAAACTATAAACTAAACTAAACTAAACTATGAACTAAACTAAACTAAACTAACCTAACTCAAACTAACCTAAACTAACCTAAAGTAAAGTAAACTAATCTAACCTAAACTAACCTAACCTAAACTAAACTAAACTAAACTAAACGAAACTAAACTAAACTAAATTATCTAACTTAACCTAACCTGCCTAACCTAAACTAAACTAAACTAACATAACGTAACCTAAACTAAATTAAACTACACTATAAACTAAACTAAACTATAAACTAAACTATAAACTAAACTAAAATAAACTAAACTCAACTAACCTACCCTAACCTAACCTAATCTAAGGTAAAATAAACTAACCTAACCTAAAATAAATTAAACTAAACTAAACTAAAAACTAAAATAAGCTAAACTATAAACTAAACTAAACTAAACTAATCTAATCTAACCTAACCTAACCTAACCTAAACTGAACTCAACTAAACCAAACTAAACTAACCTAACCTAACCTAACCTAATCTAACCTAAACTAAACTAAACTAAACTATAAACTGAACTATAAACTAACCTAATTTAAACTATAAATTAATGTATAAACTTAACTACACTAAACTATAAAGTAAATTAAACTAATTTAAACAAAACTAAACTAAACTGTGAACTAAACTAAACTAAACTAAACAAAATTAACCTAACCTAACCTAACCTAACTTAACCTAAATTAACTAAACAAAATAAACTAAACTATAAACTTAGCTATAAACAAAACTAAACTAAACTGAACTAAACTAACCAAACCTAACCTAAATTAAACTAAACTAAACTAACTTAACCTAACCTAACCTAATCTAACCTAAACTAAACTAAACTGAACTAAACTAAATTAAACTAAACTAAACTATAAACAAAACTAAATTAAAATAAACTAAACTAAACTAACCAAACCTAAACTAAACTAAACAAAGCGAATTTAACTATAAACTAAACTAAACTTTACACTATTAACTAAATTATCAATTAACTAAACTAAACTAAACTGAACGAAACGAAACTAAACTAACCTAACCTAACCTAACCTAACCTAAACTAAACTAAACTAACCTAACCTAACATAAACTAAACTAAACTAAACTAAACGGAGCTAAACTAAATTAAACTAAACTAAACTAAATTAAAGTAAACTAAACTATAAATTAAACTAACTATAAACTAAAATAAACAAAACTAAACTATCGTAACCTAACCTAACTTAACCTATCCTAACATAAATTAACTAAATTAACATAACCTAACTTAACATAAACTAAACTAAACTAAACGAAATAAAACAAAACTATAAAATAAACTATAAACTAAACTAAACTACAAACTAACCTATAAACTAAACTATACTAAAATAAACTAACCTAACCAAACCTAACCTAAACTAACGTAAATTAAACTAAACTAAACTAACTTAACCTAACCTAACCTAACCTAACATAAACTAAACTGAAATAAACTAAATTAAGCTAAACTAAACTATACTAAAAACAAAACTAAATTAATCTAAACTAAACTAAACTAACCTACTCTAACCTAACCTAATATAACCTAAACTAAACTAAACTAAACTAAACTATAAACTGAACTATAAACTAAAATAATTTAAAATATAAATTAATGTATAAACTAAACTACACTAAACTATAAAGTAAACTAAACTCAATTAAACTAAACTAAACTAAACTAACTTAACCTAACCTAACCTAAACTAAACTCAACTAAATTAAATTAAACTAAACTAAAGTAAACTATAAACAAAACTAAATTAAACTAAACTAAACTAACCTAACCTAACCTAACATAACCTAACCTAAACTAAACTATACTACTATAAGTATAAACAAAACTAAACTAAACTAAGCTAAATTAAACTAAACTAACCTAACCTAACCTAACCTAAACTAAACCAAACTAAACGAAACTAAACCTTAAACTAAACTAAACTATAAACTAAACTAAATTATAAACTGAAATAAAATAAACTAAACTAAACTAAACTATCCTAACCTAACCTAACTTAACCTAACCTAACATAAATTAACTAAACTAACCTAACCTAACTTAACATAAACTAAACTAAACTAAACGAAACTAAACTAAACTAAACTATAAACTAAACTAAACTAAATTTAAATAAACTAGACTAACCTCACCTAACTTAACATTACCTTGGCTAATCTAAATTAAAGTAAACTAAACTAAGCTAACTTAACATAAACTAACCTAAACTAAACTATACTAAACTATAGACTAAACTAAAGTAAACTAAACTAAACTAAACTAAACTGACCTAACCTAACCTACCCTAAACTAAACTAAACTAAACTATACTAAACTAAAAAAAACAAAATTAACTAAACAAAACTAAAATAAATTAAACTATAAACAAAACTATAAACTCAACTACACTATAAACTTACCTAAACTAACCTAACCTTTCCTAACCTAATGTAACCTAACCTAACCTAACCTAAACTAAACTAAACTAAGCTAAACTAACCTAACCTAACCAAACGTAACCTAACCGAAACTAAACTAAACTAAACTAAACTTAACTATAAACTTAACTAAACCTAACTGAACTAGACTAACCTTACCTAACGTAACATAACCTAACTTAAGCTAACCTAAATTAAACTAAATGAAACTAACCTTACCTAGCCTAACCTAACCTAAATTAAACTAAATTAAACGGACCTAACCTAAACTACCCTAAACTAAACTAAACTAAACTAAACCAAACAAAACAAAACTAAACTAAATTAAACTATAAACAAAACTATAAAATAAAATAACTATAAACTAAACTAAACTATAAACTAAAATAAACTAAAATAATCTAAACTAAACTAACCTAACCTAACCTAACTTAACCTAACCTTACATAAACTAAACTAAACTAACCTAACCTATCGTAACCTAAAATAAACGAAACTTAACTAAACTAAATTATCTAACCTAACCTAACCTAACGTAACCTAAACTAAACTACACTAACACAACCTAACCTAAACTAAATTAAACTAAACTATAAACTAAACTATAAAATAAAATAAATATACTAAACTCAACTAACCTAACCTAACCTAACCTAACCTAAGGTAAATTAAACTAACTTAACCTAAAATAAACTAAACTAAACTAAACTGAAATATAATCTAAACTTTAAACTAAACTAAACTAAACTGTAAATAAACTATAAACTAAACTAAACTAAACTATGAACTAAACTAAACTAAACAAAGCTAACCTATCCTAACCTAACCTAACTAACCTAATCTAACTTAAATAAATTAACTCAACAAAATAAACTAACTATAAACTTAACTATAAACTAAACTAAACTAAACTAAACTAAACTAACCAAACCTAACCTAAACTAAACTAAACTAAACTAACCACACCTAACATAACCTAAACTAAACTAAACTAAACTATAAACTAAACTAAAATAAATAAACTAACCTAACCAAACCTAACCTAACCTAACCTACATTAAACCAAACTAAACTAATTTAACCTAACCTAACCTAAGCTAAACTAAACTGAACTAAACTAAACTAAACTAAACTATAAACAAAACTAAATTAAACTAAACTAAACTAACCTAACCTTACGTAACCTAACCTAAAATAAACTATACTAATCTAAAGTATAAACAAATTAAACTAAACTAAGCTAAATTAAACTAAACTAACCTAACCTAACCTAACCTAAACTAAACTAAACGAAACTAAACTATAAACTAAACTAAACTATAAACTGTTAACTAAACTATCAATTAACTAAACTAAACTAAACTGAACGAAACGAAACTAAAATAAACTAACCTAACATAACCTAAACTACACTAAACTAACCTAACCTAACATAACATAAACTAAACTAAACTACAATAAACTCAGCTAAACTAAACTAAACTAAATTCAATTAAACTAAACTAAACTATAAATTAAAATATCTATAAACTAAACTAAACAAAACTAAAGTGACCTAACCTAAACTAACCTAACCTAACCTAACCTAACATAAACAAAACTAAAGTAAACTAAACTGAGCTAAACTAAACTAAACTAAACTAAATTAAACTAAACTAAACTATAAATTAAACTAACTATAAACTAAACTAAACAAAACTAAACTACCCTAACCTAACCAAACTTAACCTAACCTAACATAAATTAACTAAACTAACCTAACCTAACTTAACATAAACTAAACTAAACTAAACGAAACTAAACTAAACTATAAACTAAACTAAACTATAAACTAAACTAAAATAAACTAGTCTAACCTTACCTAACTTAACATAACCTTGGCTAATCTAAATTAAAGTAAACTAAACTAACCTAACTTAACATAAACTAAGCTAAACTAAACTAAACTAAACTATACTAACCTATAAACTAAACTAAACTAAACTAAACTAAACTGACCTAAACTAAACAACACTAAACTAAATTAAACTAAACTTACCTAAACAAAACATAATTAACTAAACAAAACTAAACAAAATTAAACTATAAACTAAACTATAAACTCAACTAAACTATAAACTAAACTAAACTAAATTAACCTAACCTTTTTTAACCTAACCTAACCTAACTAAACTAAATTAAGCTAAATTAACCTAACCTAACCAAACGTAACCTAACCGAAACTAAACTAAACTTAACTATAAACTTAACTAAACTAAACTAAATCTAACTAAACTGGACTAACCTTACCTAACCTAACATAACGAAACCTATGCTAACCTAAACTAAAGTAAACGAAAGTAACCTTACCTAACCTAACCTAACCTAACCTAAAATAAATGAAACTAAACAGACCTAACCTAAACTACCCTAAACTAAACTAAACTAAAGTAAGCAAAACAAAACTAAACTAAATTAAACTATAATCTAAACTATAAACTAAACTAAAGTATAAACTAAAATAAACAAAATTAAACTAAACTAACTAACCGAACGTAAACTAACTTAACCTAACCTAACATAAACTAAACTAATCTAACCTAACCTAGCGTAACCTAACCTAAACTAAACTAATATAAACTAAACTAAACTACAAACTAAACTATAAACTAAACTTAACCTAACTATAAACTAAACTAAACTAAACGATACTAAACTAAACTATACTAACCTTACCTAACCTAACATCCTAACCTAAACTAAAATAAACTAAACAAAACTAACCTATCCTAAACTAAACAAAATAACTAAACTATAAACTTAACTATAAACTAAACTAAACTAAACTATAAATAAACTATATACTAATCTATACTAAACTAAACTAACAACTAAACAAAACTAAAAACTAAACTAAACTGATAACTAAACTAAATTAAACTAGACTAAAGCATTCTAACCTAACCTAACCTAACCTAACCTAACCTAACCTAAACTAAACTAAACTAAACTAACCTAAACTAAACTAAACTAAACTAAACTATAAACTAAACTAAACTAAACTAAACTAAACTATAAACTAAACTAAGCTATAAACTATCTATTAATTAAACTAAACTAAACTATAAACTAAACTAAATTTAGCTAACCTAAGCTAACCTAATCTAAGCTAACCTAACGTAAACGAAACTAAACCAAACTAACCTAAACGAAACAAAACTAAACTAAAATAAAATAAACTAAACCATAAACTAAACTAAACTATACTAAACTATAAAATAAAATAAACTAAACTATAAACTAAACTAAACTAAACTAATCTACCCTAACCTAACCTAACCTTACCTAACCTAAACTGAACTAAACTGAACTAAATTAAATAACCTACTCTAACCTAACCTAATCTAACCTAAACTAAACTATACTAAACTATAAACTGAACTACAAACTAAACTAATTTAAACTATAAATTAATGTATAAACTAAACTACACTAAACTATAAAGTAAACTAAACTCAATTAAACTAAACTAAGCTAAACTAACTTAACCTAACCTAACCTAACCTAAACTAAACTCAACTAAATTAAATTAAACTAAAATAAACTAAACTATAAACAAAACTAAATTAAACTAAACTAAACTAACCTAACCTAACCTAACATAACCTAACCTAAACTAAACTATACTACTATAAGTATAAACAAAACAAAACTAAACTAAGCAAAATTAAACTAAACTAACCTAACCTAACCTAACCTAAACTAAACGAAACTAAACCTTAAACTAAACTAAACTATAAACTGAAATAAAATAAACTAAACTAAACTAAACTATCCTAACCTAACCTAACTTAACCTAACCTAACATAAATTAACTAAACTAACCTAACCTAACTTAACATTAACTAAACTAAACTAAAAGAAACTAAACTAAACTATAAACTAAACTAAACTATAAACTAAACTAAACTAAATTAAAATAAACTAGACTAACCTCACCTAACTTAACATTACCTTGGCTAATCTAACTTAAAGTAAACTAAACTAACCTAACTTAACATAAACTAACCTAAACTAAACTTAACTAAACTATACTAATCTATAGACTAAACTAAAGTAAACTAAACTAAACTAAACTAAACTGACCTGACCTAAACTACCCTAAACTAAACTAAACTAAACTATACTAAACTAAAAAAAACAAAATTAACTAAACAAAACTAAAATAAATTAAACTATAAACAAAACTATAAACTCAACTACACTATAAACTTAACTAAACTAACCTAACCTTTCCTAACCTAATCTAACCTAACCTAACCTAACCTAAACTAAACTAAACTAAGCTAAACTAACCTAACCTAACCAAACGTAACCTAACCGAAACTAAACTAAACTAAATTAAACTAAACTAAACTTAACTATAAACTTAACTAAACCTAACTGAACTAGACTAACCTTACCTAAATTAACATAACCTAACCTAAGCTAACCTAAACTAAACTAAATGTAACTAACCTTACCTAGCCTAACCTAACCTAAATTAAACTAAACTAAACAGACCTAACCTAAACTACCCTAAACTAAACTAAACTAAACTAAACCAAACAAAACCAAACTAAACTAAATTAAACTATAAACTAAAATAACTATAAACTAAACTAAACTATAAACTAAAATAAACTAAACTAAACTAAACTAACCTAACCTAACCTAACTTAACCTAATTTAACATAAACTAAACTAAACTAACCTAACCTAACGTAACGTAACCTAAACTAAACTAAACTAAACTAAACTAAACTAAACTACAAACTAAACTATAAACTAAACTTAACTAAACTATACACTAAACTAATCCATACTAAACTAAACTATACTAACCTTAGCTAACCTAACATAACTTTACCTGAACTAAACTAAACTAAACTAAACAAAACTAACCTAACCTAACCTAACCTAACCTAACCTAACCTAACCTAAACTAAACTAAATAAAATGAACTAAACTATAAGCTTAACCTTAAACTAAACTAAACTAAACTATAAATAAACTATAAACTAAACAAAATTAAACTGTAAGCTAAGCTAAACTAAACTTAACTAAACTAAACTAGACAAAACTAAAATAAGCTAAACTAAACTAAACTATAAACTAAACTAAACAAACTAAACTAATCTAAACTAAACTAAACTTAACTGCAAACTAAACTATGCACTAAACTATAAACTAAACTTAAACTAAAATAACTCAATTATAATCCAAATTAAACTAAAATAGACCAAACCTTCCTAACCTAACTTAACCTAACCTAACCTAAACTAAACTAAACTAAACTAAACTATACAAAACTAAACTAAGCTAAACTAAACTAATCATAATTTTACTAAACGAAACTATACACTGAACCATAAACTAAACTAAATTAAACTATGAACTCAACTGAACTAAACAAAAATACACTATAAACTAAACTGAACTAAGCTAATTAAACTAACTTAATCTAACCTAACCTAACCTAACTTAAACGAAACTAAACCATAAACTAAACTATAAACTAAACTAAACTAAACTAAAGTATAAACTAAACGAACATAACCTAAACTAACCTAACCTAAACTAATCTAACCTAAACTAACCTAACCTAAACTAAACTAAACGATACTAAACTGAACTAAATTAACTAACCTAACGTAACATAACCTAACCTAACCTAAACTAAACTAACTAAACTAACCTAACCTAACCTAACCTAACCTAAACTAAATTAAACTAAACATAAACTAAACTAAACTATAAACTAAAGTAAACTAAACTCAACTAACCTAACCTAACGTAACATAGCCTAACCTAATTTAAACTAAACTAACCTAACCTAACCTAAAAAAAATTAAACTAAACTAAACTAAACTATACTAAACTATAAACTAAACTAAACTTAACTATAAAAGAAAATAAACTAAACTAAACTAATCTAATCTAACCTAACCTAACCTAACCTAAACAGAACTAAACTAATCTAAACTAAACTAACCTAACCTAACCTAAACCAAACGAAACTAAACTAAACTATAAACTGAACTATAAATTAAACTGATTTAAACTATAAAATAATCTATATATTATACTAAATTAAACTATAACTACACTGAACTAAATTAATCTAAACTAAACTAACCTAACCTATCCTAACTTAAATTAAACTGAACTAACCTAACCTAACCTAACCTAACCTAAAATAAATTAACTAAACTAAACTGAACAAAAACTAAACTTTAAACTATACTAAACTAAAGTGTAAATAAACTATAAAATAAACTAAACTAAATTATGAACTAAACAAAACAAGCCTAACCAAACCTAACCTAACCTAACCTAACCTAAACTAAACTAAACAAAATAAACCAAAATATAAACTCAACTATAAACTAAACTATACTAAACTGTAAATAAACTATAAACTAAACAAAATTAAACTATAAACTAAGCTAAACTAAACTAATCTAAACTAAACTAACCTAACCTAACCGAACGTAGCCTAAACTAAACTAAACTAAACTTCAAACTAAACTATAAACTAAACTTAACTAAACTATAAACTAAACTAAACTATACTAAACTAAACTATACTAAACTAAACTATACTAAACTAAACTATACTAACCTTACCTAACCTAACATAACCTAACCTAAACTAAACTAAACTAAACTTAATAAAACTAACCTAACCTAACCTATCCTAACCTAACCTAACGTAAACTAAACTAAACAAAACAAACTAAACTATAAACTAAACTATAAACTAAACTAAACTATAAACTAAACTAAATTTAGCTAACCTAAGCTAACCTAAGCTAACCTAACCTAAACCAAACTAAACCAAACTAAACTAAACCAAACAAATTAACTAAAATATAATAAACTAAACCATTAACTAAATTATTAACTAAACTAAACTAAAGTATAAACTAAACTAAACTAAACTAAAATAACCTAACCTAACGTAACCTAAAATGAACTAAACTAAACTAAACTAAACTAACCAAACCTAACCTAATCTAACCAAAACTAAACTAAACTAAACTATAAACTAATCTATAAACTAAACTAAAATATACTAAACACAACTAACCTAACCTAACCTAACCTAACCTAAGGTAAATTAAAGTAACCTAACCTAAAATAAATTAAACTAAACTAACTTAAACTATATTAAATTATAAACTAAAATAAACTAAACTATAAACTAAACTAAACTAAACTAAACTATGCTAAACTATAAACTAAAATAAACTAAACTATAAACTAAACTAAACTAAACTAAACTAACCTAACCTACCCAAACCTAACCTAATCTAACCTAAACTAAACTAAACTATACTAAACAATAACCTGAAATATTAACTAAATTAATTTAAACTATAAACTAATGTATAAACTAAACTGCAGTAAACTATAAACTAAACTAAACTAAATTAAACTAAACTAAACTAACCTAACCTAACCTAACCTAAACTAAACTGAACTAACCTAACCTAACCTAAAATAAACTAAACTAAACTAACCTGAACTATAAACTCAAATTTAAAATAAACTAAACTAAACTAAACTGTAAATAAACTATAAACTAAACTAAACTATGAACTAAACTAAACTAAACTAAACTAAAAAAATCTAACCTAACCTAACCTAACCTAACCCAACTTAACCTAAATTAACTAAACAAAATAAACTAAACTATAAACCTAACTATAAACTAAACTAAACTAAACTAAACTAACCAAACCTAACCTAACCTTTTATAACCTAACCTAACCTAAACTAAACTAAACTAAGCTATACTAACCTAAACTAACCGAACGTAACCTAACCGAAACTAAACTAAACTAAACTAAACTTAACTATAGACTTAACTAAACTAAACCAAACCTAACTAAATTAGACTAACCTTACCTAACCTAACATAACGAAACCTAAGCTAACCTATACTAAAGTAAACTAAACTAACCTTACCTAACCTGAACTAACCTAACCTAAAATAAATTTAACTAAACAGACCTAACCTAAACTACCCTAAACCAAACTAAACTAAACTAAACAAAACAAAACAAAACTAAATTAAACTATAATCTGAACTATAAACTAAACTAAACTATAAAATAAAATAAACAAAACTAAACTAAACTAACTAACCTACTCTAACCTAACTTAACCTAACCTAACATAAACTAAACTAATCTAACCTAACCTAACGTAACCTAACCTAAATTAAACTAAACTAAACTACACTAAACTACAAACTAAACTATAAACTAAACTTAACCTAACTATAAACAAAACTAAACTATACTAAACTACACTATACTAACCTTACCTAACCTAACATAACCTAACCTAAACTAAACTAAACTAAACAAAACTAACCTATCCTAACCTAAAGTAAACTTAACAAAATAACTAATATATAAACTTAACTATATACTAACCTAACTAAACTATAAATAAACTATATACTAAACTATACTAAACTAAACTAACAACTAAACTAAACTAAAAAATAAACTAAACTGAAAACTAAACTAAACTAAACCTTTCTAAACTAACCTAACCTAAACTAAACTAAACTAACCTAACCTAACCTAAACTAAACAAAACTAAACTATAAACTAAACTAAATTTGGTTAACCTAAGCTAACCTAACCTAACCTAACATAAACGAAACTAAACCAAACTAAACTAAACCAAACAAAACTAAACTAAAATATAAATAATATATAAACTAAACTATACTAAACTAAACGAACAACTAAACTAAACTAAAAACTAAACTAAAATAAACTAAACTAAACATTTCTAACCTAACCTAACTTAACCTAACCTAACCTTAACTAAACTAAACTATAAACTCAACTAAACTATAAACTAAATTCAACTCTAAACTAAACTATAAACTAAACTATACTAAACTATAAACTAAACTAAACTAAGCTAACCTAAGCTAACCTAACCTAAACTAAACTAAACCAATGAAAATTAAACTAAAATAAAATAAACTAAACCATAAACTAGACAATTAACTAAACTAAACTAAACTAAAGTATAGACTAAACTAAACTAAACTAACCTAACCTAAACTAACCTAACCTAAACTTAACTAATCTAACCTAAACTAACCTAACCTAAACTAAACTAACTAAACGAAACTAAACTAAACTAAATTAAACTATAATCTAAACTATAAACTAAACTAAACTATAAAATAAAATAAACAAAACTAAACTAAACTAACTATCCTAACCTAACCTAACTTAACCTAACCTAACATAAACTAAACTAATCTAACCTAACCTAACGTAACCAAACCTAAATTAAACTAAACAAAACTACACTAAACTACAAACTAAACTATAAACTAAACTTAACCTAACTATAAACAAAACTAAACTATACTAAACTAAACTAACCAAACCTAACCTAAACTAAACTAAACTAAACTAACCTAACCTAACATAACCTAAACTAAACTAAACTAAACTATAAATTAAACTAAAATAAAAAAACTAACCTAACCAAACCTAACCTAACCTAATCTAAATTAAACCAAACTAAACTAACTTAACCTAACCTAACCTAACCTAAACTAAACTGAACTAAACTAAACTAAACTAAACTATAAACAAAACTAAATTAAACTAAACTAAACTAACCTAACCTAACCTAAACTAAACTAAACTAAACTAAACGAAACTAAACTATAAACTAAACTAAACTATAAACTGTTAAATAAACTATCAATTAACTAATCTAAACCAAACTGAACGAAACGAAACTAAACTAAACTAACCTAACATAACCTAAACTACACTAAACTAACCTAACCTAACCTAACATAACATAAACTAAAGTAAACTACAATAAACTCAGCTAAACGAAACTAAACTAAATTAAATTAAACTAAACTAAACTATAAATTAAATTAACTATAAACTAAACTAAACAAAACTAAACTATCCTAACCTAACCTAACTTAACCTAACCTAATATAAATTTATTAAACTAACCTAACCTAACTTAACATAAACTAAACTAAACTAAACGAAGTTAAAGTAAACTATAAACTAAACTATAAACATAACTAAACTATAAACTAAACTAAACCTAACTAAACTGACGTAACCTAAAATACCCTAAACTAACCTAACCTAACCTAACCTAACCTAACATAAACAAAACTAAAGTAAACTAAACTGAGCTAAACTAAACTAAACTAAACTAAATTAAACTATAAATTAAACTAACTATAAACTAAACTAAAAAAAACAAAACTACCCTAACCTAACCTAACTTAACCTAACCTAACATAAATTAACTAAACTAACCTAACCTAACTTAACATAAACTAAACTAAACTAAACGAAACTAAACAATACTATAAACTAAACTATAAACTAAACTAAACTAAAATAAAATAAACTAGACTAACTTTACCTAACTTAACATAACCTTGGCTAATCTAAATTGAAGTAAACTAAACTAACCTAACTTAACATAAACTAAGCTAAACTAAACTAAACTATACTATACTAACCTATAAACTAAACTAAACTAAACTAAACTAAACTGACCTAACCTAAACAACCCTAAACTAAATTAAACTAAACTTAACTAAACAAATCATAATTAACCTAACAATACTAAACAAAATTAAACTATAAACTAAACTATAAACTCAACTAAACTATAAACTAAACTAAACTAATCTAAACTAACCTAACCTTTTTTAACCTAACCTATCCTAACTAAACTAAATTAAGCTAAATTAACCTAACCTAACCGAACGTAACCTAACCGAAACTAAACTAAACCTAACTAAACTTAACTATAAACTTAACTAAACTAAACTAAACCTAACTAAACTAGACTAACCTTACCTAACCTAACATAACGAAACCTATGCTAACCTAAATTAAATTAAACGAAAGTAACCTTACCTAACCTAACCTAACCTATATTAACCTAAAATAAATTAAACTAAACAGACCTAACCTAAACTACACTAAACTAAACTAAACTAAAGTAAACAAAACAAAACTAAACTAAATTAAACTATAATCTAAACTATAAACTGAACTAAAGTATAAACTAAAATAAACAAAAGTAAACTAAACTAACTAACCGAACGTAAACTAACTTAACCTAACCTAACATAAACTAAACTAATCTAACCTAACCTAGCGTAACCTAACATAAACTAAACTAATCTAAACTAAACTAAACTACAAACTAAACTATAAACTAAACTTAACCTAACTATAAACTAAACTAAACTAAACGATACTAAACTAAACTATACTAACCTTACCTAACCTAACATACCCTAACCTAAACTAAAATAAACTAAACAAAACTAACCTATCCTAAACTAAACAAAATAACTAAACTATAAACTTAACTATAAACTAAACTAAACTAAACTATAAATAAACTATATACTAAACTATACTAAATTAAACTAACAACTAAACTAAACTAAAAACTAAACTAAACTGAAAACTAAACTAAATTAAACTAAACTAAACCTTTCTAACCTAACCTAACCTAGCCTAACCTAACCTAAACTAAACTAAACTAACCTAAACTAACCTAAACTAAACTAAACTATAAACTAAACTAAAATAAACTATAAACTAAACTAAACTATAAACTATCAATAAACTAAACTAAACTAAACAATAAACTAAACTAAATTTAGCTAACCTAAGCTAACCTAATCTAACCTAACCTAACGTAAACGAAACTAAACCAAACTAACCTAAACCAAACAAAACTAAACAAAAATCAAATAAACTAAACCATAAACTAAACTAACTTGACCTAAACTAACCTAACCAAAACTAAACTAATCCAACCTAAACTAGCCTAACCTAAACTAAACTAAACTAAATTAATTATCTAACCTAACCTAACCTAACCTAAACTAAACTAAACTATAAACTAAACTAAAATAAATTAAACTCAACCATCCCACCTAACCTAACCTAATTTAAGGTAAATTAAACTAACCTAACCTAAAATAAATTAAACTAAACTAAAGTAAACTATACTAAACTATAAACTAAAATAAACTAAACTATAAACTAAACTAAACTAAACTAATCTACCGTAACCTAACCTAACCTAACCTAAACTGAACTAAACGAAACTAAACTAAAATAACCTAACCTAACCTAATCTAACCTAAACTAAACTAAACTAAACTAAACTATAAACTGAACTATAAACTAAAATAATTTAAAATATAAATTAATGTATAAACTAAACTACACTAAACTATAAAGTAAACTAAACTCAATTAAACTAAACTAAACTAACTTAACCTAACCTAACCTAACCTAAACTAAACTCAACAAAATTAAATTAAACTAAACTAAACTAAACTATAAACAAAACTAAATTAAACTAAACTAAACTAACCTAACCTAACCTAACATAACATAACCTAAACTAAACTATATTACTATAAGTATAAACAAAACTAAACTAAACTAAGCTAAATTAAACTAAACTAACCTAACCTAACCTAACCTAAACTAAACGAAACTAAACCTTAAACTAAACTAAACTATAAACTAAACTAAACAATAAACTGTAATAAACTAAACTAAACTAAACTAAACTAACCTAACCTAACGTAACTTAACCTAACCCTACATAAACTAAACTAAACTAACCTAACCTTACGTAACCTAACCTAAACTAAACTAAACTACAAACTAAACTATAAACTAAACTTAACTAAACTATAAACTAAACTAAACTATACTAAACTAAACTATACTAACCTTACCTAATCTAACATAACCTAACCTAAACTAAACTAAACTAAACTTAATAAAACTAACCTAACCTAACCTATCCTAACCTAACCTAACGTAAACTAAACTAAACAAAACAAACTAAATTATAAACTTAACTATAAACTAAAATAAACTATATATAAACTATAAACTAAACAAAATTAAACTATAAACTAAGCTAAACTAAACTTAACTAAACTAAATTAGACAAAACTAAACTAACCTAAACCAAACTAAACTAAAATATTATTAACTATAAACTAAACTAAACTAAACTTAACTATAAACTAAATTAAACTAAACTATAAATAAATTAAACAAACTAAACTAATCTAAACTAAACTAAACTTCACTATAAACTAAACTGTAACCTAAACTATAAACTAAACTAAACTATAAGCCAAATTAAACTAAAATATAAAACCTTCCTAACCTAACCTAACCTAACCTAACCTAACCTAACCTAAACTAAACTAAACTAAACTAAACTAGACAAAACTAAACTAAGCTAAACTAAACTAAACATAACTTTACTAAATGAAACTATATATTGAACTATAAACTAAATTAAATTAAACTATAAGATCAACTAAACTAAACAAAACTGCACTATAAACTAAACTAAACTAAGTTAAACTAAACTAACTTAATCTAACCTAACCTAACTTAAACTAAACTAAATTAAACTAAATTATAAACTAAACTATAAACTAAAATATAAACTAAACGAAACTAAACTAAACTAAACTAAACTAAACTTAGCTAACCTAACCTAACTTAATCTAAACTAACCTAACTTAAACGAAACTAAACCATAAACTAAACTATAAACCAAATTAAACTAAACAAAAGTATAAACAAACTACACCAAACTAAACGAATATAACCTAAACTAACCTAACCTAAACTAATATACCCTAAACTAACCTAACCTAAACCAAACTAAACGAAACTAAACTGAACTAAATTATCTAACCTAACCTAACCTATCCTAACCTAACTTAACCTAAACTAAACTAAACATAAACTAAACTAAACTATAAACCAAACTAAAGTAAATAAAACTCAACTAATATAACCTAACATAACCTAACCTAAAGTAAACTAAACTAACCTAACCTAAAATAAATAAAACTAAACTAAACTAAACTATACTAAACTATAAACTTAACTAAACTAAACTATAAACTAAACTAAACTAAACTAATCTAACCTAACCTAACCTAACCTAAACTGAACGAAACTAAACTAAACTGAACTAACCTAACCAAACCTAACCTAATCTAACCAAAACTAAACTAAACTAAACTACAAACTAAACTATAAACTAAACTAATTTAAACTATAAATTAATCTATAAATTAAACTAAACTAAACTAAACTAAATTAAACTAAACTAAACTAAACTAACCTAATCTAACCTAACCTAACCTAACCTAAATTAAACTGAACTAACCTAACCTAACCTAACCTAATGTAAACTAAACTAATATAAACTAAACTGAACCAAACTAAACTTTAAACTAAACTAAACTGTAAATAAACTATAAACTAAACTAAACTAAACTATGAACTAAACTAAACTAAACTAACCTAACTCAAACTAACCTAAACTAACCTAAAGTAAAGTAAACTAATCTAACCTAAACTAACCTAACCTAAACTAAACTAAACTAAACTAAACGAAACTAAACTAAACTAAATTATCTAACTTAACCTAACCTAACCTAACCTAAACTAAACTAAACTAACATAACGTAACCTAAACTAAATTAAACTACACTATAAACTAAACTAAACTATAAACTAAACTATAAACTAAACTAAAATAAACTAAACTCAACTAACCTACCCTAACCTAACCTAATCTAAGGTAAAATAAACTAACCTAACCTAAAATAAATTAAACTAAACTAAACTAAAAACTAAAATAAGCTAAACTATAAACTAAACTAAACTAAACTAATCTAATCTAACCTAACCTAACCTAACCTAAACTGAACTCAACTAAACCAAACTAAACTAACCTAACCTAACCTAACCTAATCTAACCTAAACTAAACTAAACTAAACTATAAACTGAACTATAAACTAACCTAATTTAAACTATAAATTAATGTATAAACTTAACTACACTAAACTATAAAGTAAATTAAACTAATTTAAACAAAACTAAACTAAACTGTGAACTAAACTAAACTAAACTAAACAAAATTAACCTAACCTAACCTAACCTAACTTAACCTAAATTAACTAAACAAAATAAACTAAACTATAAACTTATCTATAAACAAAACTAAACTAAACTGAACTAAACTAACCAAACCTAACCTAAATTAAACTAAACTAAACTAACTTAACCTAACCTAACCTAATCTAACCTAAACTAAACTAAACTGAACTAAACTAAATTAAACTAAACTAAACTAAACTATAAACAAAACTAAATTAAAATAAACTAAACTAAACTAACCAAACCTAAACTAAACTAAACAAAGCGAATTTAACTATAAACTAAACTAAACTTTACACTATTAACTAAATTATCAATTAACTAAACTAAACTAAACTGAACGAAACGAAACTAAACTAACCTAACCTAACCTAACCTAACCTAAACTAAACTAAACTAACCTAACCTAACATAAACTAAACTAAACTAAACTAAACGGAGCTAAACTAAATTAAACTAAACTAAACTAAATTAAAGTAAACTAAACTATAAATTAAACTAACTATAAACTAAAATAAACAAAACTAAACTATCGTAACCTAACCTAACTTAACCTATCCTAACATAAATTAACTAAATTAACATAACCTAACTTAACATAAACTAAACTAAACTAAACGAAATAAAACAAAACTATAAAATAAACTATAAACTAAACTAAACTACAAACTAACCTATAAACTAAACTATACTAAAATAAACTAACCTAACCAAACCTAACCTAAACTAACGTAAATTAAACTAAACTAAACTAACTTAACCTATCCTAACCTAACCTAACATAAACTAAACTGAAATAAACTAAATTAAGCTAAACTAAACTATACTAAAAACAAAACTAAATTAATCTAAACTAAACTAAACTAACCTACTCTAACCTAACCTAATATAACCTAAACTAAACTAAACTAAACTAAACTATAAACTGAACTATAAACTAAAATAATTTAAAATATAAATTAATGTATAAACTAAACTACACTAAACTATAAAGTAAACTAAACTCAATTAAACTAAACTAAACTAAACTAACTTAACCTAACCTAACCTAACCTAAACTAAACTCAACTAAATTAAATTAAACTAAACTAAAGTAAACTATAAACAAAACTAAATTAAACTAAACTAAACTAACCTAACCTAACCTAACATAACCTAACCTAAACTAAACTATACTACTATAAGTATAAACAAAACTAAACTAAACTAAGCTAAATTAAACTAAACTAACCTAACCTAACCTAACCTAAACTAAACCAAACTAAACGAAACTAAACCTTAAACTAAACTAAACTATAAACTAAACTAAATTATAAACTGAAATAAAATAAACTAAACTAAACTAAACTATCCTAACCTAACCTAACTTAACCTAACCTAACATAAATTAACTAAACTAACCTAACCTAACTTAACATAAACTAAACTAAACTAAACGAAACTAAACTAAACTAAACTATAAACTAAACTAAACTAAATTTAAATAAACTAGACTAACCTCACCTAACTTAACATTACCTTGGCTAATCTAAATTAAAGTAAACTAAACTAAGCTAACTTAACATAAACTAACCTAAACTAAACTATACTAAACTATAGACTAAACTAAAGTAAACTAAACTAAACTAAACTAAACTGACCTAACCTAACCTACCCTAAACTAAACTAAACTAAACTATACTAAACTAAAAAAAACAAAATTAACTAAACAAAACTAAAATAAATTAAACTATAAACAAAACTATAAACTCAACTACACTATAAACTTACCTAAACTAACCTAACCTTTCCTAACCTAATGTAACCTAACCTAACCTAACCTAAACTAAACTAAACTAAGCTAAACTAACCTAACCTAACCAAACGTAACCTAACCGAAACTAAACTAAACTAAACTAAACTTAACTATAAACTTAACTAAACCTAACTGAACTAGACTAACCTTACCTAACGTAACATAACCTAACTTAAGCTAACCTAAATTAAACTAAATGAAACTAACCTTACCTAGCCTAACCTAACCTAAATTAAACTAAATTAAACGGACCTAACCTAAACTACCCTAAACTAAACTAAACTAAACTAAACCAAACAAAACAAAACTAAACTAAATTAAACTATAAACTAAACTATAAAATAAAATAACTATAAACTAAACTAAACTATAAACTAAAATAAACTAAAATAATCTAAACTAAACTAACCTAACCTAACCTAACTTAACCTAACCTTACATAAACTAAACTAAACTAACCTAACCTATCGTAACCTAAAATAAACGAAACTTAACTAAACTAAATTATCTAACCTAACCTAACCTAACGTAACCTAAACTAAACTACACTAACACAACCTAACCTAAACTAAATTAAACTAAACTATAAACTAAACTATAAAATAAAATAAATATACTAAACTCAACTAACCTAACCTAACCTAACCTAACCTAAGGTAAATTAAACTAACTTAACCTAAAATAAACTAAACTAAACTAAACTGAAATATAATCTAAACTTTAAACTAAACTAAACTAAACTGTAAATAAACTATAAACTAAACTAAACTAAACTATGAACTAAACTAAACTAAACAAAGCTAACCTATCCTAACCTAACCTAACTAACCTAATCTAACTTAAATAAATTAACTCAACAAAATAAACTAACTATAAACTTAACTATAAACTAAACTAAACTAAACTAAACTAAACTAACCAAACCTAACCTAAACTAAACTAAACTAACCACACCTAACATAACCTAAACTAAACTAAACTAAACTATAAACTAAACTAAAATAAATAAACTAACCTAACCAAACCTAACCTAACCTAACCTACATTAAACCAAACTAAACTAATTTAACCTAACCTAACCTAAGCTAAACTAAACTGAACTAAACTAAACTAAACTAAACTATAAACAAAACTAAATTAAACTAAACTAAACTAACCTAACCTTACGTAACCTAACCTAAAATAAACTATACTAATCTAAAGTATAAACAAATTAAACTAAACTAAGCTAAATTAAACTAAACTAACCTAACCTAACCTAACCTAAACTAAACTAAACGAAACTAAACTATAAACTAAACTAAACTATAAACTGTTAACTAAACTATCAATTAACTAAACTAAACTAAACTGAACGAAACGAAACTAAAATAAACTAACCTAACATAACCTAAACTACACTAAACTAACCTAACCTAACATAACATAAACTAAACTAAACTACAATAAACTCAGCTAAACTAAACTAAACTAAATTCAATTAAACTAAACTAAACTATAAATTAAAATATCTATAAACTAAACTAAACAAAACTAAAGTGACCTAACCTAAACTAACCTAACCTAACCTAACCTAACATAAACAAAACTAAAGTAAACTAAACTGAGCTAAACTAAACTAAACTAAACTAAATTAAACTAAACTAAACTATAAATTAAACTAACTATAAACTAAACTAAACAAAACTAAACTACCCTAACCTAACCAAACTTAACCTAACCTAACATAAATTAACTAAACTAACCTAACCTAACTTAACATAAACTAAACTAAACTAAACGAAACTAAACTAAACTATAAACTAAACTAAACTATAAACTAAACTAAAATAAACTAGTCTAACCTTACCTAACTTAACATAACCTTGGCTAATCTAAATTAAAGTAAACTAAACTAACCTAACTTAACATAAACTAAGCTAAACTAAACTAAACTAAACTATACTAACCTATAAACTAAACTAAACTAAACTAAACTAAACTGACCTAAACTAAACAACACTAAACTAAATTAAACTAAACTTACCTAAACAAAACATAATTAACTAAACAAAACTAAACAAAATTAAACTATAATCTAAATTATAAACTCAACTAAACTATAAACTAAACTAAACTAAATTAACCTAACCTTTTTTAACCTAACCTAACCTAACTAAACTAAATTAAGCTAAATTAACCTAACCTAACCAAACGTAACCTAACCGAAACTAAACTAAACTTAACTATAAACTTAACTAAACTAAACTAAACCTAACTAAACTGGACTAACCTTACCTAACCTAACATAACGAAACCTATGCTAACCTAAACTAAAGTAAACGAAAGTAACCTTACCTAACCTAACCTAACCTAACCTAAAATAAATGAAACTAAACAGACCTAACCTAAACTACCCTAAACTAAACTAAACTAAAGTAAGCAAAACAAAACTAAACTAAATTAAACTATAATCTAAACTATAAACTAAACTAAAGTATAAACTAAAATAAACAAAATTAAACTAAACTAACTAACCGAACGTAAACTAACTTAACCTAACCTAACATAAACTAAACTAATCTAACCTAACCTAGCGTAACCTAACCTAAACTAAACTAATATAAACTAAACTAAACTACAAACTAAACTATAAACTAAATTTAACCTAACTATAAACTAAACTAAACTAAACGATACTAAACTAAACTATACTAACCTTACCTAACCTAACATCCTAACCTAAACTAAAATAAACTAAACAAAACTAACCTATCCTAAACTAAACAAAATAACTAAACTATAAACTTAACTATAAACTAAACTAAACTAAACTATAAATAAACTATATACTAATCTATACTAAACTAAACTAACAACTAAACAAAACTAAAAACTAAACTAAACTGATAACTAAACTAAATTAAACTAGACTAAAGCATTCTAACCTAACCTAACCTAACCTAACCTAACCTAACCTAAACTAAACTAAACTAAACTAACCTAAACTAAACTAAACTAAACTATAAACTAATCTAAACTAAACTAAACTAAACTATAAACTAAACTAAGCTATAAACTATCTATTAATTAAACTAAACTAAACTATAAACTAAACTAAATTTAGCTAACCTAAGCTAACCTAATCTAAGCTAACCTAACGTAAACGAAACTAAACCAAACTAACCTAAACGAAACAAAACTAAACTAAAATAAAATAAACTAAACCATAAACTAAACTAAACTATACTAAACTATAAAATAAAATAAACTAAACTATAAACTAAACTAAACTAAACTAATCTACCCTAACCTAACCTAACCTTACCTAACCTAAACTGAACTAAACTGAACTAAATTAAATAACCTACTCTAACCTAACCTAATCTAACCTAAACTAAACTATACTAAACTATAAACTGAACTACAAACTAAACTAATTTAAACTATAAATTAATGTATAAACTAAACTACACTAAACTATAAAGTAAACTCAACTAAATTAAATTAAACTAAAATAAACTAAACTATAAACAAAACTAAATTAAACTAAACTAAACTAACCTAACCTAACCTAACATAACCTAACCTAAACTAAACTATACTACTATAAGTATAAACAAAACAAAACTAAACTAAGCAAAATTAAACTAAACTAACCTAACCTAACCTAACCTAAACTAAACGAAACTAAACCTTAAACTAAACTAAACTATAAACTGAAATAAAATAAACTAAACTAAACTAAACTATCCTAACCTAACCTAACTTAACCTAACCTAACATAAATTAACTAAACTAACCTAACCTAACTTAACATTAACTAAACTAAACTAAAAGAAACTAAACTAAACTATAAACTAAACTAAACTATAAACTAAACTAAACTAAATTAAAATAAACTAGACTAACCTCACCTAACTTAACATTACCTTGGCTAATCTAACTTAAAGTAAACTAAACTAACCTAACTTAACATAAACTAACCTAAACTAAACTTAACTAAACTATACTAATCTATAGACTAAACTAAAGTAAACTAAACTAAACTAAACTAAACTGACCTGACCTAAACTACCCTAAACTATACTAAACTAAACTATACTAAACTAAAAAAAACAAAATTAACTAAACAAAACTAAAATAAATTAAACTATAAACAAAACTATAAACTCAACTACACTATAAACTTAACTAAACTAACCTAACCTTTCCTAACCTAATCTAACCTAACCTAACCTAACCTAAACTAAACTAAACTAAGCTAAACTAACCTAACCTAACCAAACGTAACCTAACCGAAACTAAACTAAACTAAATTAAACTAAACTAAACTTAACTATAAACTTAACTAAACCTAACTGAACTAGACTAACCTTACCTAAATTAACATAACCTAACCTAAGCTAACCTAAACTAAACTAAATGTAACTAACCTTACCTAGCCTAACCTAACCTAAATTAAACTAAACTAAACAGACCTAACCTAAACTACCCTAAACTAAACTAAACTAAACTAAACCAAACAAAACCAAACTAAACTAAATTAAACTATAAACTAAAATAACTATAAACTAAACTAAACTATAAACTAAAATAAACTAAACTAAACTAAACTAACCTAACCTAACCTAACTTAACCTAATTTAACATAAACTAAACTAAACTAACCTAACCTAACGTAACGTAACCTAAACTAAACTAAACTAAACTAAACTAAACTAAACTACAAACTAAACTATAAACTAAACTTAACTAAACTATACACTAAACTAATCCATACTAAACTAAACTATACTAACCTTAGCTAACCTAACATAACTTTACCTGAACTAAACTAAACTAAACTAAACAAAACTAACCTAACCTAACCTAACCTAACCTAACCTAACCTAACCTAAACTAAATAAAATGAACTAAACTATAAGCTTAACCTTAAACTAAACTAAACTAAACTATAAATAAACTATAAACTAAACAAAATTAAACTGTAAGCTAAGCTAAACTAAACTTAACTAAACTAAACTAGACAAAACTAAAATAAGCTAAACTAAACTAAACTATAAACTAAACTAAACAAACTAAACTAATCTAAACTAAACTAAACTTAACTGCAAACTAAACTATGCACTAAACTATAAACTAAACTTAAACTAAAATAACTCAATTATAATCCAAATTAAACTAAAATAGACCAAACCTTCCTAACCTAACTTAACCTAACCTAACCTAAACTAAACTAAACTAAACTAAACTATACAAAACTAAACTAAGCTAAACTAAACTAATCATAATTTTACTAAACGAAACTATACACTGAACCATAAACTAAACTAAATTAAACTATGAACTCAACTGAACTAAACAAAAATACACTATAAACTAAACTGAACTAAGCTAATTAAACTAACTTAATCTAACCTAACCTAACCTAACTTAAACGAAACTAAACCATAAACTAAACTATAAACTAAACTAAACTAAACTAAAGTATAAACTAAACGAACATAACCTAAACTAACCTAACCTAAACTAATCTAACCTAAACTAACCTAACCTAAACTAAACTAAACGATACTAAACTGAACTAAATTAACTAACCTAACGTAACATAACCTAACCTAACCTAAACTAAACTAACTAAACTAACCTAACCTAACCTAACCTAACCTAAACTAAATTAAACTAAACATAAACTAAACTAAACTATAAACTAAAGTAAACTAAACTAAACTAAACTATAAACTGAACTATAAATTAAACTGATTTAAACTATAAAATAATCTATATATTATACTAAATTAAACTATAACTACACTGAACTAAATTAATCTAAACTAAACTAACCTAACCTATCCTAACTTAAATTAAACTGAACTAACCTAACCTAACCTAACCTAACCTAAAATAAATTAACTAAACTAAACTGAACAAAAACTAAACTTTAAACTATACTAAACTAAAGTGTAAATAAACTATAAAATAAACTAAACTAAATTATGAACTAAACAAAACAAGCCTAACCAAACTTAACCTAACCTAACCTAACCTAAACTAAACTAAACAAAATAAACCAAAATATAAACTCAACTATAAACTAAACTATACTAAACTGTAAATAAACTATAAACTAAACAAAATTAAACTATAAACTAAGCTAAACTAAACTAATCTAAACTAAACTAACCTAACCTAACCGAACGTAGCCTAAACTAAACTAAACTAAACTTCAAACTAAACTATAAACTAAACTTAACTAAACTATAAACTAAACTAAACTATACTAAACTAAACTATACTAAACTAAACTATACTAAACTAAACTATACTAACCTTACCTAACCTAACATAACCTAACCTAAACTAAACTAAACTAAACTTAATAAAACTAACCTAACCTAACCTATCCTAACCTAACCTAACGTAAACTAAACTAAACAAAACAAACTAAACTATAAACTTAACTATAAACTAAAATAAACTATATATAAACTATAAACTAAACAAAATTAAACTATAAACTAAGCTAAACTAAACTTAACTAAACTAAATTAGACAAAACTAAACTAAGCTAAACTAAACTAAACTATAAACTAAACATAAACTAAACTAAACTACACTAAAATAAGCTAAACTAAACTAAACTAAAATATTATTAACTATAAACTAAACTAAACTAAACTTAACTATAAACTAAATTAAACTAAACTATAAATAAATTAAACAAACTAAACTAATCTAAACTAAACTAAATCTAACTATAAACTAAACTGTAACCTAAACTATAAATTAAACTAAACTATAAGCCAAAATAAACTAAAATATAAAACCTTCCTAACCTAACCTAACCTAACCTAACCTAACCTAAACTAAACTAAACTAAACTAAACTAAACTAGACAAAACTAAACTAAGCTAAACTAAACTAAACATAACTTTACTAAATGAAACTATATATTGAACTATAAACTAAATTAAATTAAACTATAAGATCAACTAAACTAAACAAAACTACACTATAAACTTAACTAAACTAAGTTAAACTAAACTAACTTAATCTAACCTAACCTAACTTAAACTAAACTAAATTAAACTAAATTATAAACTAAACTATAAACTAAAATATAAACTAAACGAAACTAAACTCAACTAAACTAAACTAAACTTAGCTAACCTAACCTAACTTAACCTAACCTAACCTAACTTAAACGAAACTAAACCATAAACTAAACTATAAACCAAATTAAACTAAACTAAAGTATAAACAAACTACACCAAACTAAACGAATATAACCTAAACTAACCTAACCTAAACTAATATACCCTAAACTAACCTAACCTAAACCAAACTAAACGAAACCAAACTGAACTAAATTATCTAACCTAACCTAACCTAACCTAACCTAACCTAACCTAAACTAAACTAAACATAAACTAAACTATAAACCAAACTAAAGTAAATAAAACTCAACTAACCTAACCTAACCTAACCTAACCTAAAGTAAACTAAACTAACCTAACCTAAAATAAATTAAACTAAACTAAACTAAACTATACTAAACTATAAACTAAACTAAACTAAACTATAAACTAAACTAAACTAAACTAATCTAACCTAACCTAACCTAACATAACCTAACTGAACGAAACTAAACTAAACGGAACAAACCTAAACAAACCTAACCTAATCTAACCAAAACTAAACTAAACTAAACTATAAACTAAACTAATTTAAATTATAAATTAATCTATAAATTAAACTAAACTAAACTATAAACTAAACTAAACTAAATTAAACTAAACTAAACTACACTAACGTAATCTAACCTAACCTAACCTAACCTAAATTAAACTGAACTAACCTAACCTAACCTAACCTAATGTAAACTAAACTAATATAAACTGAACTGAACCAAACTAAACTTTAAACTAAACTAAACTGTAAATAAACTATAAACTAAACTAAACTAAACTATGAACTAAACTAAACTAAACTAACCTAACTCAAACTAACCTAAACTAACCTAAAGTAAAGTAAACTAATCTAACCTAAACTAACCTATTCTAAACTAAACTAAACTAAACTAAACGAAACTAAACTAAACTAAATTATCTAACTTAACATAACCTAACCTAACCTAACCTAAACTAAACTAAACTAAACTGAACTAACATAACCTAACCTAAACTATATTAAACTAAACTATAAACTAAACTATAAACTAAACTAAAATAAACTAAACTCAACTAACCTACCCTAACCTAACCTAATCTAAGGTAAATTAAACTAACCTAACCTATAATAAATTAAACTAAACAAAACTATAAACTAAAATAAGCTAAACTATAAACTAAACTAAACTAAACTAAACTAATCTAACCTAACCTAACCTAACTTAAACTGAACTCAACTAAACCAAACTAAACTAACCTAACCTAACCTAATCTAACCTAAAGTAAACTAAACTAAACTAAACTATAAACTGAACTATAAACTAACCTAATTTAAACTATAAATTAATGTATAAACTAAACTACACTAAACTATAAAGTAAATTTAACTAATTTAAACTAAACTAAACTAAACTGTGAACTAAACTAAACTAAACTAAACAAAACTAACCTAACCTAACCTAACTTAACCTAAATTAACTAAACAAAATAAACTAAACTATAAACTTAGGTATAAACTAAACTAAACTAAACTGAACTAAACTAACCAAACCTAACCTAAATTAAACTAAACTAAACTAACTTAACCTAACCTAACCTAACCTAACCTAAACTAAACTAAACTGAACTAAACTAAATTAAACGAAACTAAACTAAACTATAAACAAAACTAAATTAAAATAAACTAAACTAAACTAACCAAACCTAAACCAAACTATAAACTAAACTAAACTATACACTATTAACTAAATTATCAATTAAATAAACTAAACTAAACTGAACGAAACGAAACTAAACTAACCTAACCTAACCTAACCTAAACTAAACTAAACTAACCTAACCTAACATAAACTAAACTAAACTTAACGGAGCTAAACTAAACTAAACTAAACTAAACTAAATTAAAGTAAACAAAACCATAAATTAAACTAACTATAAACTAAACTAAACTACAAACTAAACTATAAACTAAACTATACTAAAATAAACTAACCAAACCTAACCTAACCTAACGTAAATTAAACTAAACTAAACTAACTTAACCTAACCTAACCTAACCTAACATAAACTAAACTGAAATAAACTAAATTAAACTAAACTAAACTAAACTATAAACAAAACTAAATTAATCTAAACTAAACTAAACTAACCTACTCTAACCTAACCTAATCTAACCTAAACTAAACTAAACTAAACTAAACTATAAACTGAACTATAAACTAAACTAATTTAAACTATAAATTAATGTATAAACTAAACTACACTAAACTATAAAGTAAACTAAACTAAACTAACTTAACCTAACCTAACCTAACCTAAACTAAACTCAACTACATTAAATTAAACTAAACTAAACTAAACTATAAACAAAACTAAATTAAACTAAACTAAACTAACCTAACCTAACCTAACATAACCTAACCTAAACTATACTATACTACTATAAGTATAAACAAAACTAAACTAAACTAAACTAAACTAAACTAAACTAACCTAACCTAACCTAACCTAAACTTAACCAAATTAAACGAAACTAAACCTTAAACTAAACTAAACTATTAACTAAACTAAACTATAAACTGAAATAAAATAGACTAAACTAAACTAAACTATCCTAACCTAACCTAACTTAACCTAACCTAACATAAATTAACTAAACTAACCTAACCTAACTCAACATAAACTAAACTAAACTAAACGAAACTAAACTAAACTATAAACTAAACTAAACTATAAACTACACTAAATTAAAATAAACTAGACTAACCTCACCTAACTTAACATTACCTTGGCTAATCTAAATTAAAGTAAACTAAACTAACCTAACCTAACATAAACTAACCTAAACTAAACTAAACTATACTAATCTACAGACTAAACTAAAGTAAACTAAACTAAATTAAACAAAACTGATATAACCTAAACTACCCTAAATTAAACTAAACTATACTAAACTAAAAAAAACAAAATTAACTAAACAAAACTAAAATAAATTAAACTATAAACACAACTATAAACTCAACTACACTATAAACTTAACTAAACTGACCTAACCTTTCCTAACCTAATCTAACCTAACCTAACCTATCCTAAACTAAACTAAACTATGCTGAACTAACCTAACCTAACCAAACGTAACTTAACGGAAACTAAACTAAAGTAAACTAAACTTAACTATAAACTTAACTAAACCTAACTGAACTAGACTAACCTTACCTAACGTAACATAACCTAACCTAGGATAACCTAAACTAAACTAAATGAAACCAACCTTAACTAGCCTAACCTAACCTAAATTAAACTAAACTAAACAGACCTAACCTAAACTACCCTAAACTAAACTAAACTAAACCAAACAAAACAAAACTAAACTAAATTAAACTATAAACTAAACTATAAACTAAAATAACTATAAACTAAACTAAACTATAAACTAAAATAAACTAAACTAAACTAAACTAAACTAACCTAACCTAACCTAACTAAACCTAACCTAACATAAACTAAACTAAACTAACCTAACCTAACGTAACCTAAAATAAACGAAACTAAACTAAACTAAATTATCTAACCTAAACTAAACTACACTAACACAACCTAACCTAAACTAAACTAAAATAACTATAAACTAAACTAAACTATAAACTAAAATAAACTAAACTAAACTAAACTAAACTAACCTAACCTAACCTAACTTAACCTAACCTAACATAAACTAAACTAAACTAACCTAACCTAACGTAACCTAAAATAAACGAAACTAAACTAAACTAAATTATCTAACCTAACCTAACCTAACGTAACCTAAACTAAACTACACTAACACAACCTAACCTAAACTAAATTAAACTAAACTATAAACTAAACTAAACTATAAACTAAACTATAAAATAAAATAAATATACTAAACTCAACTAACCTAACCTAACCAAACCTAAGGTAAATTAAACTAACCTAAACTAAAATAAAGTAAACTAAACTAAACTATGCTAAACTATAAACTAAAATAAACTAAACTATAAACTAAACTAAACTAAACTAATCTAACCTAACCTAACCTAACCTAAATTGAACTAAACTAAAATAAACTAAACTAACCTAACCTAACCTAACCTAATCTAACCTAAACTAAACTAAATTAAACTATAAACTGAACTATTAACTAAACTAATTTAAACTATAAATTAATGTATAAACTAAACTACACTAAAATATAAACTAAACTAAACTAAATTAAACTAAACTAACCTAACCTAACCTAACCTAAACTAAACTGAACTAACCTAACCTAACTTAACCTGAAATAAACTAAACTAAACTAAACTGAAATATAAACTAAACTTTAAACTAAACTAAACTAAACTGTAAATAAACTATAAACTAAACTAAACTAAACTATGAACTAAACTAAACTAAACTAAACAAAGCTAACCTATCCTAACCTAACCTAACTAACCCAACCTAACTATAAACTAAACTAAAATAAATAAACTAACCTAACCAAACCTAACCTAACCTAACCTACATTACACCAAACTAAACTAACTTAACCTAACCTAACCTAAGCTAAACTAAACTGAACTAAACTAAACTAAACTATAAACAAAACTAAATTAAACTAAACTAAATTAAACTAACCTAACCTAACCTAACCTTACGTAACCTAACCTAAACTAAACTATACTAATCTAAAGTATAAACAAATTAAACTAAACTAAGCTAAATTAAACTAAATTAACCTAACCTAACCTAAACTAAACTAAACTAAACGAAACTAAACTATAAACGAAACTAAACTATAAACTGTTAACTAAACTGTCAATTAACTAAACTAAACTAAACTGAACGAAACGAAACTAAAATAAACTAACCTAACATAACCTAAACTACACTAAACTAACCTAACCTAACATAACATAAACTAAACTAAACTACAATAAACTCAGCTAAACTAAACTAAACTAAATTCAATTAAACTAAACTAAACTATAAATTAAAATAACTATAAACTAAACTAAACAAAACTAAACTGACCTAACTTACTATACCCTAAACTAACCTAACTTAACCTAACCTAACATAAATTAACTAAACTAACCTAACCTAACTTAACATAAACTAAACTAAACTAAACGAAACTAAACTAAACTTTAAACTAAACTATAAACTAAACTAAACTATAAACTAAATTAAAATAAACTAGTATAACCTTACCTAACTTAACATAACCTTGGCTAATCTAAATTAAAGTAAACTGAACTAACCTAACTTAACATAAACTAAGCTAAACTAAACTAAACTAAACTATACTAACCTATAAACTAAACTAAACTGAACTAAACTAAACTGCCCTAAACTAAACCACCCTAAACTAAATTAAACTAAACTTAACTAAACCAAACATAATTAACTAAACAAAACTAAACAAAATTAAACTATAAACTAAACTATAAACTCAACTAAACTATAAATTAAACTAAACTAAACTAAATTAACCTAACCTTTTTTAACTTAACCTAACCAAACCAAACTAAATTAAGCTAAGTTAACATAACCTAACCAAACGTAACCTAACCGAAACTAAACTAAACTAAACTAAACTTAACTATAAACTTAACTAAACTAAACTAAACATAACTAAACTAGACTCACCTTACCTAACCTAACATAACGAAACCTATGCTAACCTAAACTAAAGCAAACGAAAGTAACCTTACCTAACCTAACCTAACCTAACCTAAAATAAATTAAACTAAACAGACCTAACCTAAAATACCCTAAACTAAACTAAACTAAAGTAAACAAAACAAAACTAAACTAAATTAAACTATAATCTAAACTATAAACTAAACTAAAGTATAAACTAAAATAAACAAAACTAAACTAAACTAACTAACCGAACGTAAACTAACTTAACCTAAACTAACATAAACTAAACTAATCTAACCTAACCTAGCGTAACCTATCCTAAACTAAACTAATATAAACTAAACTAAACTATAAACTAAACTTAACCTAACTATAAACTAAACTAAACTAAACGATACTAAACTAAACTATACTAACCTTACCTAACCTAACATAACCTAACCTAAACTAAACTAAACAAAAATAACCTATCATAAACTAAACAAAATAACTAAACTATAAACTTAACTAAAAACTAAACTAAACTAAACTATAAATAAACTATATATTAAACTATACTAAACTAAACTAACAACTAAACTAAACTAAAAACTAAACTAAACTGAAAACTAAACTAAATTAATCTAGACTAAAGCTTTCTAACCTAACATAACCTAACCTAACCTAAACTAACCTAAACTAAACTAAACTAAACTGTAAACTAAACTAAACTAAACTAAACTATAAACTAAACTAAACTATAAACTATCTATAAATTAAACTAAACTAAACTATAAACTAAACTAAATTTAGCTAACCTAAGCTAACCTAATCTAAGCTAACCTAACGTAAACGAAGCTAAACGAAACTAACCTAAACCAAACAAAACTAAACTAAAATAAAATAAACTAAACCATAAACTAAACTAAACTATACTAAACTATAAACTAAAATAAACTAAACTATAAACTAAACTAAACTAATCTACCCTAACCTAACCTAACCTAACCTAAACTGAACTAAACTAAACTAAACTAAAATAACCTACTCTTACCTAACCTAATCTAACCTAAACTAAACTAAACTAAACTATAAACTGAACTATAAACTAAACTAATTTAAACTATAAATTAATGTATAAACTAAACTACACTAAACTATAAAGTAAACTAAACTCAATTAAACTAAACTAAACTAAACTAACTTAACCTAACCTATCCTAACCTAAACTAAACTCAACTAAATTAAATTAATCTAAACTAAACTAAACTATAAACAAAACTAAACTATATTAAACTAAACACAACTAACCTAACCTAACCTAACCTAACTTAACCTAAATTAACTAAACAGAATAAACTAAACTATAAACTTAACTATAAACTAAACTAAACTAAACTAACCAAACCTAACCTAAACTAAACTAAACTAAACTAACCTAACCTAACATAACCTAAACTAAACTAAACTATAAACTAAACTATAAACGAAACTAAAATAAATAAACTAACCTAACCAAACCTAACCTAACCTAACCTAAATTAAACTAAACTAAACTAACTTAACATAAACTAACCTAACCTAAACTAAACTAAATTGAATAAACTAAATGAAATTAAAGTAAACTAAACTATAAACAAAAATAAATTAAACCAAACTAAACTAACCTAACCTAACCTAACCTAACCTTACCTAACCTAACCTAACCTAAACTAAACTATACTAATCTAAAGTATAAACAAAACTAAACTAAACTAAGCTAAATTAAACTAAACTAACCTAACCCAACCCAAACTAAACTAAACTAAACTAAACTAAATTAAATTAAACTAAAGTAACTATAAATTAAACTAATGATAAACTAAACAAAACTAAACTATCCTAACCTAGCCTAACTTAACCTAACCTAACATAAATTAACTAAACTCACCTAACATAACTTAACATAAACTAAACTAAACTAAACGAAATTAAACTAAACTATAAATTAACTATAAACTAAACTAAACTATAAACTAAACTAAACTAAAATAAACTAGACTAACCTTACATGACTTAACATAACCTTCGCTAATCTGATTTAAAGTGAAATAAACTGCCCTAACTTAACATAAACTAACCTAAACTAAACTAAACTAAAATACACTAACCTATAAACTAAACTAAACTAAACTAAACTAAACTGACCTAATCTAAACTACCCTATACTAACCTAACCTAACCTAACCTAACCTAACCTAACCTAACATAAACAAAACGAAACTAACCTAAACTGAGCTAAACTAAGCTAAACTAAACAAAACTAAATTAAACTAAACTAAACAAAACTGAACTATCCTAACCTAACCTAACTCAACCTAAACTAACATTAATTAACTAAACTAACCTATCATAACTTAACATAAACTAAACTAAACTAAACTAAACTAAACTAAACTATAAACTAAACTATAAACTAAACTAAACCATAAACTAAACTAAACTAAAATAAACTAGACTAACCTTACCTAACTTAATATAACCTTGGCTAATCTAAATTAAAGTAAACTAAACTAACCTAACCTAACCTAAACTAAACTAAACGAAACTATACTATAAAGTAAACTAAACTATAAACTATTAACTAAACTATCAATTAACTAAACTAAACTAAACTGAACGAAACGAAACTAAACTAACCTAACCTAACATAACCTAACTAAAATTAACTAAACTACACTAAACTGAGCTAAACTAAACTAAACTAATCTAAATTAAACTAAACTAAACTATACATTAAACTAACTATAAACTAAACTAAACAAAACTAAACTATCCTAACCTAACCTAACTTAACCTAACCTAACATAACTTAACACAAACTAAACTAAACTAAACGAAATTAAACTAAAGTATAAACTAAATTATAAACTAAAATAAATTATAAACCAAACTAAACCAAACAAAACTAAACTAAACCATTAACTAAACTATTAACTAAGTTAAACTGAACTAAAGTATAAACTAAACTAAACTAAACTATGAACTAAAGTAAACTAAACTAAACCAAACAAAACTAACCTAACCTAACCTAACCTAACCTAACCTAACCTAACCTAACTTAACCTAAATTAACTAAACAAAATAAACTAAACTATAAATTTAACTATACACTAAACTAAACTAAACTAAACTAACCAAACCTAACCTAACCTAACCTAACCTAACCTAACCTAAACTAAACTAAAATAAGCTAAACTAACCTAACCTAACTGAGCGTAACCTAACCGAAACTAAACTAAACTAAACTAAACTAAACTTAACTATAAACTAAACTAAACTAAACCTAACTAAACAAGACTAAACTTACCTAACCCAACATAACGAAACCTAAGCTAATCTATACTATAGTAAACGAAACTAACCTTACCTAACCAAAACTAACCTAACCTAAAGTAAATTAAACTAAACAGACCTAACCTAAACTACCCAAAATTAATATAAACTAAACTAAACAAAACAAAACTAAACTAAATTAAACTATAATCTAATCTATAAACTAAACTAAACTATAAACTAAAATAAACAAAATTAAACTAAAATAACTAACCTAACCAAACCTAACTTAACCTACCCTAACATAAACTAAACTAATCTAACCTAACCTAACGTAACCTAACCTAAACTAAACTACACTAAACTAAATAAAACTACAAATTAAATTATAAACTAAACTTAACCTAACTATAAACTAAACTAAACTAAACTATACAAAAATAAACTATACTAACCTTACCTATTCTAACATAACCTATCCTAAACTAAACTAAACCAAACTAAACAAAACTAACCTATCCTAACCTAAACTAAACAAAATAACTAAACTATAAACTTAATTTTAAACTAAACTAAATTAAACTATAAATAAACTCTATACTAAACTATACTAAACTAAACTAACAACTAAACTAAACTAAAAACTAAACCAAACTGAAAACTAAACTAAACTAAACTAAACCTTTCTAACCTAACCTAACCTAACCTAAACTAAACTAAACTAACCTAACCTAATCTAAACTAAACTAAACTAAACTATAAACTAAACTAAACTATAAACTAAACTATAAACTAAACCAAACTAAACTATAAACTAAACTAAATTTAGCTACCCTAAGCTAACCTAACCTAACCTAACCTAACCTAACCTAAACGAAACTAAACGAAACTAAACTAAACCAAACAAAACTAAACTAAACAAAACTAACCTAACCTAACCTAACCTAACTTAACCTAAATAACTAAACAAAATAAACTAAACTATAAATAAACTATATACTAAACCATACTAAACTAAACTAACAACTAAACTAAACTAAAAACTAAACTAAACTGAAAATCAAACTAAACTAAATTAAACTAAAGGTTTCTAACCTAACCTAACCTAAACTAAACTAAACTAACCTAACCTAAACTAAACTAAACTATAAACTAAACTAAACTATAAACTAAACTATAAACTAAACTAAACTATAAACTAAACTAAATTTAGCTAACCTAAGCTAACCTAAGCTAACCTAACCTAAACCAAACTAAACCAAACTAAACTAAACCAAACAAATTAACTAAAATATAATAAACTAAACCATTAACTAAATTATTAACTAAACTAAACTAAAGTATAAACTAAACTAAACTAAACTAAAATAACCTAACCTAAGGTAACCTAAAATGAACTAAACTAAACTAAACTAAACTAACCAAACCTAACCTAATCTAACCAAAACTAAACTAAACTAAACTATAAACTAATCTATAAACTAAACTAAAATATACCAAACTCAACTAACCTAACCTAACCTAACCTAACCTAAGGTAAATTAAACTAACCTAACCAAAAATAAATTAAACTAAACTAACTTAAACTATATTAAATTATAAACTAAAATAAACTAAACTATAAACTAAACTAAACTATACTATGCTAAACTATAAACTAAAATAAACTAAACTATAAACTAAACTAAACTAAACTAACCTAACCTACCCAAACCTAACCTAATCTAACCTAAACTAAACTAAACTAAACTAAACAATAAACTGAAATATTAACTAAATTAATTTAAACTATAAACTAATGTATAAACTAAACTGCACTAAACTATAAACTAAACTAAACTAAATTAAACTAAACTAAACTAACCTAACCTAACCTAACCTAAACTAAACTGAACTAACCTAATCTAACCTAAAATAAACTAAACTAAACTAACCTGAACTATAAACTCAACTTTAAAATAAACTAAACTAAACTAAACTGTAAATAAACTATAAACTAAACTAAACTATGAACTAAACTAAACTAAAATAAACTAAAAAAATCTAACCTAACCTAACCTAACCCAACTTAACCTAAATTAACTAAACAAAATAATCTAAACTATAAACCTAACTATAAACTAAACTAAACTAAACTAAACTAAACTAACCAAACCTAACCTAACCTTTTATAACCTAACCTAACCTAAACTAAACTAAACTAAGCTATACTAACCTAAACTAACCGAACGTAACCTAACCGAAACTAAACTAAACTAAACTAAACTTAACTATAGACTTAACTAAACTAAACCAAACCTAACTAAACTAGACTAACCTTACCTAACCTAACATAACGAAACCTAAGCTAACCTATACTAAAGTAAACTAAACTAACCTTACCTAACCTAAACTAACCTAACCTAAAATAAATTTAACTAAACAGACCTAACCTAAACTACCCTAAACTAAACTAAACTAAACTAAACAAAACAAAACAAAACTAAATTAAACTATAATCTAAACTATAAACTAAACTAAACTATAAAATAAAATAAACAAAACTAAACTAAACTAACTAACCTACTCTAACCTAACTTAACCTAACCTAACATAAACTAAACTAATCTAACCTAACCTAACGTAACCTAACCTAAATTAAACTAAACTAAACTACACTAAACTACAAACTAAACTATAAACTAAACTTAACCTAACTATAAACAAAACTAAACTATACTAAACTAAACTATACTAACCTTACCTAACCTAACATAACCTAACCTAAACTAAACTAAACTAAACAAAACTAACCTATCCTAACCTAAAGTAAAGTAAACAAAATAACTAATATATAAACTTAACTATATACTAACCTAACTAAACTATAAATAAACTATATACTAAACTATACTAAACTAAACTAACAACTAAACTAAACTAAAAAATAAACTAAACTGAAAACTAAACTAAACTAAACCTTTCTAAACTAACCTAACCTAAAATAAACTAAACTAACCTAAACTAACCTAAACTAAACAAAACTAAACTATAAACTAAACTAAATTTGGTTAACCTAAGCTAACCTAACCTAACCTAACCTAAACGAAACTAAACCAAACTAAACTAAACCAAACAAAACTAAACTAAAATATAAATAATATATAAACTAAACTATACTAAACTAAACGAACAACTAAACTAAACTAAAAACTAAACTAAACTGAAAACTAAACTAAAATAAACTAAACTAAACCTTTCTAACCTAACCTAACTTAACCTAACCTAACCTTAACTAAACTAAACTATAAACTCAACTAAACTATAAACTAAATTCAACTCTAAACTAAACTATAAACTAAACTATACTAAACTATAAACTAAACTAAACTAAGCTAACCTAAGCTAACCTAACCTAAACTAAACTAAACCAATGAAAATTAAACTAAAATAAAATAAACTAAACCATAAACTAGACTATTAACTAAACTAAACTAAACTAAAGTATAGACTAAACTAAACTAAACTAACCTAACCTAAACTAACCTAACCTAAACTTAACTAATCTAACCTAAACTAACCTAACCTAAACTAAACTAAACTAAACGAAACTAAACTAAACTAAATTAAACTATAATCTAAACTATAAACTAAACTAAACTATAAAATAAAATAAACAAAACTAAACTAAACTAACTATCCTAACCTAACCTAACTTAACCTAACCTAACATAAACTAAACTAATCTAACCTAACCTAACGTAACCTAACCTAAATTAAACTAAACAAAACTACACTAAACTACAAACTAAACTATAAACTAAACTTAACCTAACTATAAACATAACTAAACTATACTAAACTAAACTAACCAAACCTAACCTAAACTAAACTAAACTAAACTAACCTAACCTAACATAACCTAAACTAAACTAAACTAAACTATACATTAAACTAAAATAAAAAAACTAATCTAACCAAACCTAACCTAACCTAACCTAAATTAAACCAAACTAAACTAACTTAACCTAACCTAACCTAACCTAACCTAAACTAAACTGAACTAAACTAAACTAAACTAAACTATAAACAAAACTAAATTAAACTAAACTAAACTAACCTAACCTAAACTAAACTAAACTAAACTAAACTATAAACTAAACTAAACTATAAACTATCTATAAATTAAACTAAACTAAACTATAAACTAAACTAAATTTAGCTAACCTAAGCTAACCTAATCTAAGCTAACCTAACGTAAACGAAGCTAAACGAAACTAACCTAAACCAAACAAAACTAAACTAAAATAAAATAAACTAAACCATAAACTAAACTAAACTATACTAAACTATAAACTAAAATAAACTAAACTATAAACTAAACTAAACTAATCTACCCTAACCTAACCTAACCTAACCTAAACTGAACTAAACTAAACTAAACTAAAATAACCTACTCTTACCTAACCTAATCTAACCTAAACTAAACTAAACTAAACTATAAACTGAACTATAAACTAAACTAATTTAAACTATAAATTAATGTATAAACTAAACTACACTAAACTATAAAGTAAACTAAACTCAATTAAACTAAACTAAACTAAACTAACTTAACCTAACCTATCCTAACCTAAACTAAACTCAACTAAATTAAATTAATCTAAACTAAACTAAACTATAAACAAAACTAAACTAAATTAAACTAAACACAACTAACCTAACCTAACCTAACCTAACTTAACCTAAATTAACTAAACAGAATAAACTAAACTATAAACTTAACTATAAACTAAACTAAACTAAACTAACCAAACCTAACCTAAACTAAACTAAACTAAACTAACCTAACCTAACATAACCTAAACTAAACTAAACTATAAACTAAACTATAAACGAAACTAAAATAAATAAACTAACCTAACCAAACCTAACCTAACCTAACCTAAATTAAACTAAACTAAACTAACTTAACATAAACTAACCTAACCTAAACTAAACTAAATTGAATAAACTAAATGAAATTAAAGTAAACTAAACTATAAACAAAAATAAATTAAACCAAACTAAACTAACCTAACCTAACCTAACCTTACCTAACCTAACCTAACCTAAACTAAACTATACTAATCTAAAGTATAAACAAAACTAAACTAAACTAAGCTAAATTAAACTAAACTAACCTAACCCAACCCAAACTAAACTAAACTAAACTAAACTAAATTAAATTAAACTAAAGTAACTATAAATTAAACTAACGATAAACTAAACAAAACTAAACTATCCTAACCTAGCCTAACTTAACCTAACCTAACATAAATTAACTAAACTCACCTAACATAACTTAACATAAACTAAACTAAACTAAACGAAATTAAACTAAACTATAAATTAACTATAAACTAAACTAAACTATAAACTAAACTAAACTAAAATAAACTAGACTAACCTTACATGACTTAACATAACCTTAACTAATCTGATTTAAAGTGAAATAAACTGCCCTAACTTAACATAAACTAACCTAAACTAAACTAAACTAAAATACACTAACCTATAAACTAAACTAAACTAAACTAAACTAAACTGACCTAATCTAAACTACCCTAAACTAACCTAACCTAACCTAACCTAACCTAACCTAACATAAACAAAACGAAACTAACCTAAACTGAGCTAAACTAAGCTAAACTAAACAAAACTAAATTAAACTAAACTAAACAAAACTGAACTATCCTAACCTAACCTAACTCAACCTAAACTAACATTAATTAACTAAACTAACCTATCATAACTTAACATAAACTAAACTAAACTAAACGAAACTAAACTAAACTATAAACTAAACTATAAACTAAACTAAACCATAAACTAAACTAAACTAAAATAAACTAGACTAACCTTACCTAACTTAATATAACCTTGGCTAATCTAAATTAAAGTAAACTAAACTAACCTAACCTAACCTAAACTAAACTAAACGAAACTATACTATAAAGTAAACTAAACTATAAACTATTAACTAAACTATCAATTAACTAAACTAAACTAAACTGAACGAAACGAAACTAAACTAACCTAACCTAACATAACCTAACTAAAATTAACTAAACTACACTAAACTGAGCTAAACTAAACTAAACTAAACTAAATTAAACTAAACTAAACTATACATTAAACTAACTATAAACTAAACTAAACAAAACTAAACTATCCTAACCTAACCTAACTTAACCTAACCTAACACAACTTAACACAAACTAAACTAAACTAAACGAAATTAAACTAAAGTATAAACTAAATTATAAACTAAAATAAATTATAAACCAAACTAAACCAAACAAAACTAAACTAAACCATTAACTAAACTATTAACTAAGTTAAACTGAACTAAAGTATAAACTAAACTAAACTAAACTATGAACTAAAGTAAACTAAACTAAACCAAACAAAACTAACCTAACCTAACCTAACCTAACCTAACCTAACCTAACCTAACCTAACTTAACCTAAATTAACTAAACAAAATAAACTAAACTATAAATTTAACTATACACTAAACTAAACTAAACTAAACTAACCAAACCTAACCTAACCTAACCTAACCTAACCTAACCTAACCTAACCTAAACTAAACTAAAATAAGCTAAACTAACCTAACCTAACTGAGCGTAACCTAACCGAAACTAAACTAAACTAAACTAAACTAAACTTAACTATAAACTAAACTAAACTAAACCTAACTAAACAAGACTAAACTTACCTAACCCAACATAACGAAACCTAAGCTAATCTATACTATAGTAAACGAAACTAACCTTACCTAACCAAAACTAACCTAACCTAAAGTAAATTAAACTAAACAGACCTAACCTAAACTACCCAAAACTAATATAAACTAAACTAAACAAAACAAAACTAAACTAAATTAAACTATAATCTAATCTATAAACTAAACTAAACTATAAACTAAAATAAACAAAACTAAACTAAAATAACTAACCTAACCAAACCTAACTTAACCTACCCTAACATAAACTAAACTAATCTAACCTAACCTAACGTAACCTAACCTAAACTAAACTACACTAAACTAAATAAAACTACAAATTAAATTATAAACTAAACTTAACCTAACTATAAACTAAACTAAACTAAACTATACAAAAATAAACTATACTAACCTTACCTATTCTAACATAACCTATCCTAAACTAAACTAAACCAAACTAAACAAAACTAACCTATCCTAACCTAAACTAAACAAAATAACTAAACTATAAACTTAATTTTAAACTAAACTAAATTAAACTATAAATAAACTCTATACTAAACTATACTAAACTAAACTAACAACTAAACTAAACTAAAAACTAAACCAAACTGAAAACTAAACTAAACTAAACTAAACCTTTCTAACCTAACCTAACCTAACCTAAACTAAACTAAACTAACCTAACCTAATCTAAACTAAACTAAACTAAACTATAAACTAAACTAAACTATAAACTAAACTATAAACTAAACCAAACTAAACTATAAACTAAACTAAATTTAGCTACCCTAAGCTAACCTAACCTAACCTAACCTAACCTAACCTAAACGAAACTAAACGAAACTAAACTAAACCAAACAAAACTAAACTAAACAAAACTAACCTAACCTAACCTAACCTAACTTAACCTAAATAACTAAACAAAATAAACTAAACTATAAATAAACTATATACTAAACCATACTAAACTAAACTAACAACTAAACTAAACTAAAAACTAAACTAAACTGAAAATCAAACTAAACTAAATTAAACTAAAGGTTTCTAACCTAACCTAACCTAAACTAAACTAAACTAACCTAACCTAAACTAAACTAAACTATAAACTAAACTAAACTATAAACTAAACTATAAACTAAACTAAACTATAAACTAAACTAAATTTAGCTAACCTAAGCTAACCTAAGCTAACCTAACCTAAACCAAACTAAACCAAACTAAACTAAACCAAACAAATTAACTAAAATATAATAAACTAAACCATTAACTAAATTATTAACTAAACTAAACTAAAGTATAAACTAAACTAAACTAAACTAAAATAATCTAACCTAAGGTAACCTAAAATGAACTAAACTAAACTAAACTAAACTAACCAAACCTAACCTAATCTAACCAAAACTAAACTAAACTAAACTATAAACTAATCTATAAACTAAACTAAAATATACTAAACTCAACTAACCTAACCTAACCTAACCTAACCTAAGGTAAATTAAACTAACCTAACCTAAAATAAATTAAACTAAACTAACTTAAACTATATTAAATTATAAATTAAAATAAACTAAACTATAAACTAAACTAAACTAAACTATGCTAAACTATAAACTAAAATAAACTAAACTATAAACTAAACTAAACTAAACTAAACTAACCTAACCTACCCAAACCTAACCTAATCTAACCTAAACTAAACTAAACTATACTAAACAATAAACTGAAATATTAACTAAATTAATTTAAACTATAAACTAATGTATAAACTAAACTGCACTAAACTATAAACTAAACTAAACTAAATTAAACTAAACTAAACTAACCTAACCTAACCTAACCTAAACTAAACTGAACTAACCTAATCTAACCTAAAATAAACTAAACTAAACTAACCTGAACTATAAACTCAACTTTAAAATAAACTAAACTAAACTAAACTGTAAATAAACTATAAACTAAACTAAACTATGAACTAAACTAAACTAAAATAAACTAAAAAAATCTAACCTAACCTAACCTAACCTAACCCAACTTAACCTAAATTAACTAAACAAAATAATCTAAACTATAAACCTAACTATAAACTAAACTAAACTAAACTAAACTAAACTAACCAAACCTAACCTAACCTTTTATAACCTAACCTAACCTAAACTAAACTAAACTAAGCTATACTAACCTAAACTAACCGAACGTAACCTAACCGAAACTAAACTAAACTAAACTAAACTAAACTAAACTTAACTATAGACTTAACTAAACTAAACCAAACCTAACTAAACTAGACTAACCTTACCTAACCTAACATAACGAAACCTAAGCTAACCTATACTAAAGTAAACTAAACTAACCTTACCTAACCTAAACTAACCTAACCTAAAATAAATTTAACTAAACAGACCTAACCTAAACTACCCTAAACTAAACTAAACTAAACTAAACAAAACAAAACAAAACTAAATTAAACTATAATCTAAACTATAAACTAAACTAAACTATAAAATAAAATAAACAAAACTAAACTAAACTAACTAACCTACTCTAACCTAACTTAACCTAACCTAACATAAACTAAACTAATCTAACCTAACCTAACGTAACCTAACCTAAATTAAACTAAACTAAACTACACTAAACTACAAACTAAACTATAAACTAAACTTAACCTAACTATAAACAAAACTAAACTATACTAAACTAAACTATACTAACCTTACCTAACCTAACATAACCTAACCTAAACTAAACTAAACTAAACAAAACTAACCTATCCTAACCTAAAGTAAAGTAAACAAAATAACTAATATATAAACTTAACTATATACTAACCTAACTAAACTATAAATAAACTATATACTAAACTATACTACACTAAACTAACAACTAAACTAAACTAAAAAATAAACTAAACTGAAAACTAAACTAAACTAAACCTTTCTAAACTAACCTAACCTAAAATAAACTAAACTAACCTAACCTAACCTAAACTAAACAAAACTAAACTATAAACTAAACTAAATTTGGTTAACCTAAGCTAACCTAACCTAACCTAACCTAAACGAAACTAAACCAAACAAAACTAAACTAAAATATAAATAATATATAAACTAAACTATACTAAACTAAACGAACAACTAAACTAAACTAAAAACTAAACTAAACTGAAAACTAAACTAAAATAAACTAAACTAAACCTTTCTAACCTAACCTAACTTAACCTAACCTAACCTTAACTAAACTAAACTATAAACTCAACTAAACTATAAACTAAATTCAACTCTAAACTAAACTATAAACTAAACTATACTAAACTATAAACTAAACTAAACTAAGCTAACCTAAGCTAACCTAACCTAAACTAAACTAAACCAATGAAAATTAAACTAAAATAAAATAAACTAAACCATAAACTAGACTATTAACTAAACTAAACTAAAGTATAGACTAAACTAAACTAAACTAACCTAACCTAAACTAACCTAACTTAAACTTAACTAATCTAACCTAAACTAACCTAACCTAAACTAAACTAAACTAAACGAAACTAAACTAAACTAAATTAAACTATAATCTAAACTATAAACTAAACTAAACTATAAAATAAAAAAAACAAAACTAAACTAAACTAACTATCCTAACCTAACCTAACTTAACCTAACCTAACATAAACTAAACTAATCTAACCTAACCTAACGTAACCTAACCTAAATTAAACTAAACAAAACTACACTAAACTACAAACTAAACTATAAACTAAACTTAACCTAACTATAAACATAACTAAACTATACTAAACGAAACTAACCAAACCTAACCTAAACTAAACTAAACTAAACTAACCTAACCTAACATAACCTAAACTAAACTAAACTAAACTATACATTAAACTAAAATAAAAAAACTAACCTAACCAAACCTAACCTAACCTAACCTAAATTAAACCAAACGAAACTAACTTAACCTAACCTAACCTAACCTAACCTAAACTAAACTGAACTAAACTAAACTAAACTAAACTATAAACAAAACTAAATTAAACTAAACTAAACTAACCTAACCTAAACTAAACTAAACTAAACGAAACTAAACTATAAACTAAACTAAACTATAAACTAAACTAAACTAAACTAAACTAAACTATAAACTAAACTAAGCTATAAACTATCTATTAATTAAACTAAACTAAACTATAAACTAAACTAAATTTAGCTAACCTAAGCTAACCTAATCTAAGCTAACCTAACGTAAACGAAACTAAACCAAACTAACCTAAACGAAACAAAACTAAACTAAAATAAAATAAACTAAACCATAAACTAAACTAAACTATACTAAACTATAAAATAAAATAAACTAAACTATAAACTAAACTAAACTAAACTAATCTACCCTAACCTAACCTAACCTTACCTAACCTAAACTGAACTAAACTGAACTAAATTAAATAACCTACTCTAACCTAACCTAATCTAACCTAAACTAAACTAAACTAAACTAAACTATAAACTGAACTACAAACTAAACTAATTTAAACTATAAATTAATGTATAAACTAAACTACACTAAACTATAAAGTAAACTAAACTCAATTAAACTAAACTAAGCTAAACTAACTTAACCTAACCTAACCTAACCTAAACTAAACTCAACTAAATTAAATTAAACTAAAATAAACTAAACTATAAACAAAACTAAATTAAACTAAACTAAACTAACCTAACCTAACCTAACATAACCTAACCTAAACTAAACTATACTACTATAAGTATAAACAAAACAAAACTAAACTAAGCAAAATTAAACTAAACTAACCTAACCTAACCTAACCTAAACTAAACGAAACTAAACCTTAAACTAAACTAAACTATAAACTGAAATAAAATAAACTAAACTAAACTAAACTATCCTAACCTAACCTAACTTAACCTAACCTAACATAAATTAACTAAACTAACCTAACCTAACTTAACATTAACTAAACTAAACTAAAAGAAACTAAACTAAACTATAAACTAAACTAAACTATAAACTAAACTAAACTAAATAAAAATAAACTAGACTAACCTCACCTAACTTAACATTACCTTGGCTAATCTAACTTAAAGTAAACTAAACTAACCTAACTTAACATAAACTAACCTAAACTAAACTTAACTAAACTATACTAATCTATAGACTAAACTAAAGTAAACTAAACTAAACTAAACTAAACTGACCTGACCTAAACTACCCTAAACTAAACTAAACTAAACTATACTAAACTAAAAAAAACAAAATTAACTAAACAAAACTAAAATAAATTAAACTATAAACAAAACTATAAACTCAACTACACTATAAACTTAACTAAACTAACCTAACCTTTCCTAACCTAATCTAACCTAACCTAACCTAACCTAAACTAAACTAAGCTAAACTAACCTAACCTAACCAAACGTAACCTAACCGAAACTAAACTAAACTAAACTAAACTAAACTAAACTTAACTATAAACTTAACTAAACCTAACTGAACTAGACTAACCTTACCTAAATTAACATAACCTAACCTAAGCTAACCTAAACTAAACTAAATGTAACTAACCTTACCTAGCCTAACCTAACCTAAATTAAACTAAACTAAACAGACCTAACCTAAACTACCCTAAACTAAACTAAACTAAACCAAACAAAACCAAACTAAACTAAATTAAACTATAAACTAAAATAACTATAAACTAAACTAAACTATAAACTAAAATAAACTAAACTAAACTAAACTAACCTAACCTAACCTAACTTAAAAAAATTTAACATAAACTAAACTAAACTAACCTAACCTAACGTAACGTAACCTAAACTAAACTAAACTAAACTAAACTAAACTACAAACTAAACTATAAACTAAACTTAACTAAACTATACACTAAACTAATCCATACTAAACTAAACTATACTAACCTTAGCTAACCTAACATAACTTTACCTAAACTAAACTAAACTAAACTAAACAAAACTAACCTAACCTAACCTAACCTAAACTAAATAAAATCAACTAAACTATAAGCTTAACCTTAAACTAAACTAAACTAAACTATAAATGAACTATAAACTAAACAAAATTAAACTGTAAGCTAAGCTAAACTAAACTTAACTAAACTAAACTAGACAAAACTAAAATAAGCTAAACTAAACTAAACTATAAACTAAACTAAACAAACTAAACTAATCTAAACTAAACTAAACTTAACTGCAAACTAAACTATGCACTAAACTATAAACTAAACTTAAACTAAAATAACTCAATTATAATCCAAATTAAACTAAAATAGACCAAACCTTCCTAACCTAACCTAACCTAACCTAACTTAACCTAAACTAAACTAAACTAAACTAAACTATACAAAACTAAACTAAGCTAAACTAAACTAATCATAATTTTACTAAACGAAACTATACACTGAACCATAAACTAAACTAAATTAAACTATGAACTCAACTGAACTAAACAAAAATACACTATAAACTAAACTGAACTAAGCTAATTAAACTAACTTAATCTAACCTAACCTAACCTAACTTAAACGAAACTAAACCATAAACTAAACTATAAACTAAACTAAACTAAACTAAAGTATAAACTAAACGAACATAACCTAAACTAACCTAACCTAAACTAATCTAACCTAAACTAACCTAACCTAAACTAAACTAAACGATACTAAACTGAACTAAATTAACTAACCTAACGTAACATAACCTAACCTAACCTAAACTAAACTAACTAAACTAACCTAACCTAACCTAACCTAACCTAAACTAAATTAAACCAAACATAAACTAAACTAAACTATAAACTAAAGTAAACTAAACTCAACTAACCTAACCTAACGTAACATAACCTAACCTAATTTAAACTAAACTAACCTAACCTAACCTAAAAAAAATTAAACTAAACTAAACTAAACTATACTAAACTATAAACTAAACTTAACTTAACTATAAAATAAAATAAACTAAACTAAACTAATCTAATCTAACCTAACCTAACCTAACCTAAACAGAACTAAACTAATCTAAACTAAACTAACCTAACCTAACCTAAACCAAACGAAACTAAACTAAACTATAAACTGAACTATAAATTAAACTGATTTAAACTATAAAATAATCTATATATTATACTAAATTAAACTATAACTACACTGAACTAAATTAATCTAAACTAAACTAACCTAACCTATCCTAACTTAAATTAAACTGAACTAACCTAACCTAACCTAACCTAACCTAAAATAAATTAACTAAACTAAACTGAACAAAAACTAAACTTTAAACTATACTAAACTAAAGTGTAAATAAACTATAAAATAAACTAAACTAAATTATGAACTAAACAAAACAAGCCTAACCAAACCTAACCTAACCTAACCTAAACTAAACTAAACAAAATAAACTAAAATATAAACTCAACTATAAACTAAACTATACTAAACTGTAAATAAACTATAAACTAAACAAAATTAAACTATAAACTAAGCTAAACTAAGCTTAACTAAACTAAACAAAACAAATTTAACTAAACTAATCTAAACTAAACTAACCTAACCTAACCGAACGTAACCTAAACTAAACTAAACTAAGCTAAACTAACCTAACCTACCAGAACGTAACCTAACAAAAACTAAACTAAACTAAACTAAACTAAACAATAAACTTAACTAAACTAAACTAAACTAAACTAATCTAACCTAACCTAACCTAACCTAACATAACGTAAACTGAACTAAACTAAACTAATCTGAACTAACCTAACCTAACCTAATCTAACCAAAACTAAACTAAACTAAACTATAAACTAAACTATTAACTAACCTAATTTAAACTATAAATTAATCTATAAATTAAACTAAACTAAACTATGAACTAAACTAAACTAAACTAACCTAACCTAAACTAACCTAAACTAACCTAACCTAGTCTAAACTAATCTAACCTAAACTAATCTAACCTAAACTAAACTAATCTAAACGAAACTAAACTAAACTAAATTATCTAACCTAACCTAACCTAACCTAACCTAACCTATTCTAACCTAAACTAAACTAAATTAACATAACCTTACCTAAACTAAATTAAACTAAACTATAAACTAAACTATAAATTAAATTAAAATAAACTAAACTCAACTAACCTAACCTACCCTAACCTAACTTAACCTAACCTAAGGTAAATTAAACTAACCTAACCTAAAATAAATTAAACTAAACTAAACTATATTAAACTATAAACTAAAATAAACTAAACTATAAACTAAATTAAACTAAACTAATCTAACCTAACCTAACCTAACCTAAACTGAAATAAACTAAACTAACCTAACTTAACCTAATCTAACCTAAACTAAACTAAACTAAACTAAACTATAAACTGAACTATAAACTAAACTAATTTAATCTATAAATTAATGTATACACTAAACTATACTAAACTATAAAGTAAACTAAACTAATTTAAACTAAACTAAACTAAACTAAAGTATAAACTAAACTAAACTATAAACTAAACTATACTATAAACTAAACTATAAACTAAACTAAACTATAAACTAAACTAAACTAAGCTAACCTAACCTAACCTAACCTAACCTAACATAACCTAAACGAAACTCTACCAAACTAAACTAAACCAAACAAAACTAAACCAAAATAAAATAAACTAAACCATAAACTATACTGTTAACTAAACTAAACTAAATTAAAGTATAAACTAACCTAACCTAAACTAAACTAATCTAACTTAAACTAACCTAACCTAAACTAAACTAAACTAAACGAAACTAAACCAAACTTAATAATCTAACCTAATCTAACCTAACCTAAACTAAACTAAACTAAACTAACATAACCTAACCTAAACTAAATTAAATTAACTTATAAACTAAACTAAACTATAAACTAAACTAAAATATACTAAACTAATCTAATCTAACCTAACCTAACCTAAACTGAACTAAATTAAACTATACTAAACTAACCTAACCTAACCTAACCTAACCTACACTAAACTGAACTAACCTAACCTAACCTAACCTAACCTAAAATAAACTAATCTAAACTTAACTGAACTTTAAACTAAACTAAACTAAACTGTAAATAAACTATAAACTAAACTAAACTAAACTTAGAACTAAACTAAACTAAACTAAACAAAACAAACCTAACCTAACTTTACCTAAATTAACTAAACAAAATAAATTAAACTATAAACTTAACTATAAACTAAACTAAACTAAACTGAACTAACCAAACCTAACCTAAATTAAACTAAACTAATCTAACCTAACCTAGCGTAACCTAACCTAAACTAAACTAATCTAAACTAAACTAAACCACAAACTAAACTATAAACTAAACTTAACCTAACTATAAACTAAACTAAACTAAACGATACTAAACTAAACTATACTAACCTTACCTAACCTAACATAACCTAACCTAAACTAAACTAAACTAAACAAAACTAACCTATCCTAAACTAAACAAAATAACTAAACTATAAACTTAACTATAAACTAAACTAAACTAAACTATAAATAAACTATATACTAAACTATACTAAACTAAACTAACAACTAAACTAAACTAAAAACTAAACTAAATTGAAAACCAAAATAAATTAAACTAAACTAAACCATTCTAACCTAACCTAACCTAACCTAACCTAACCTAAACTAAACTTAACTAACCTAAACTGAACTAAACTAAACTAAACTAAACTATAAACAATACTAAATTAAACTAAACTAAATTAAACTAACCTAACCTAACCTAACCTTACGTAACCTAACCTAAACTAAACTATACTAATCTAAAGTATAAACAAATTAAACTAAACTAAGCTAAATTAAACTAAATTAACCTAACCTAACTTAACCTAAACTAAACTAAACTAAACGAAACTAAACTATAAACGAAACTAAACTATAAACTGTTAACTAAACTGTCAATTAACTAAACTAAACTAAACTGAACGAAACGAAACTAAAATAAACTAACCTAACATAACCTAAACTACACTAAACTAACCTAACCTAACATAACATAAACTAAACTAAACTACAATAAACTGAGCTAAACTAAACTAAACTAAATTCAATTAAACTAAACTAAACTATAAATAAAAATAACTATAAACTAAACTAAACAAAACTAAACTGACCTTACTTAAAATACCCTAAACTAACCTAACCTAACCTAACCTAACATAAACAAAACTAAAGTAAACTAAACTGAGCTAAACTAAACTAAACTAAACTAAATTAAACTAAACTAAACTATAAATTAAACTAACTATAAACTAAACTAAACAAAACTAAACTACCCTAACCTAACCTAATTTAACCTAACCTTACATAAATTAACTAAACTAACCTAACCTAACTTAACATAAACTAAACTAAACTAAACGAAACTAAACTAAACTTTAAACTAAACTATAAACTAAACTAAACTAAAGTAAACTAACTTGACTTAAACTAACTTAACCTAAACTAAACTAATCCAACCTAAACTAGCCTAACCTAAACTAAACTAAACTAAACTAAACTAAATTAATTATCTAACCTAACCTAACCTAAACTAAACTATAAACTAAACTAAAATAAACTAAACTCAACCACCCCACCTAACCTAACCTAATTTAAGGTAAATTAAACTAACCTAACCTAAAATAAATTAAACTAAACTAAACTAAAATATACTAAACTATAAACTAAAATAAACTAAACTATAAACTAAACTAAACTAAACTAATATACCCTAACCTAACCAAACCTAACCTAAACTGAACTAAACTAAACTAAACTAAAATAACCTAACCTAATCTAATCTGACCTAAACTAAATTAAACTAAACTAAACTATAAACTGAACTATAAACTAAAATAATTTAAACTATAATTTAATGTATAAACTAAACTACACTAAACTATAAAGTAAACTAAACTCAATTAAACTAAACTAAACTAAACTAACTTAACCTAACCTAACCTAACCTAAACTAAACTCAACAAAATTAAATTAAACTAACCTAAACTATAAACAAAACTAAATTAAACTAAACTAAACTAAACTAACCTAACCTAACCTAACATAACCTAACCTAAACTAAACTATACTACTATAAGTATAAACAAAACTAAACTAAACTAAGCTAAATTAAACTAAACTAACCTAACCTAACCTAACCTAAACTAAACTAAACTAAACGAAACTAAATCTTAAACTAAACTAAACTATAAACTAAACTAAACAATAAACTGAAATAAACTAAACTAAACTAAACTAAACTAACCTAACCTAACCTAACTTAACCTAACCCTACATAAACTAAACTAAACTAACCTAACCTTACGTAACCTAACCTAAACTAAACTAAACTTCAAACTAAACTATAAACTAAACTTAACTAAACTATAAACTAAACTAAACTATACTAAACTAAACTATACTAAACTAAACTATACTAAACTAAACTATACTAACCTTACCTAACCTAACATAACCTAACCTAAACTAAACTAAACTAAACTTAATAAAACTAACCTAACCTAACCTATCCTAACCTAACCTAACGTAAACTAAACTAAACAAAACAAACTAAACTATAAACTTAACTATAAACTAAAATAAACTATATATAAACTATAAACTAAACAAAATTAAACTATAAACTAAGCTAAACTAAACTTAACTAAACTAAATTAGACAAAACTAAACTAAGCTAAACTAAACTAAACTATAAACTAAACTATAAACTAAACTAAACTAAACTTAACTATAAACTAAATTAAACTAAACTATAAACAAATTAAACAAACTAAACTAATCTAAACTAAACTAAATCTAACTATAAACTAAACTGTAACCTAAACTATAAACTAAACTAAACTATAAGCCAAAATAAACTAAAATATAAAACCTTCCTAACCTAACCTAACCTAACCTAACCTAACCTAAACTAAACTAAACTAAACTAAACTAAACTAGACAAAACTAAACTAAGCTAAACTAAACTAAACATAACTTTACTAAATGAAACTATATATTGAACTATAAACTAAATTAAATTAAACTATAAGATCAACTAAACTAAACAAAACTACACTATAAACTTAACTAAACTAAGTTAAACTAAACTAACTTAATCTAACCTAACCTAACTTAAACTAAACTAAATTAAACTAAATTATAAACTAAACTATAAACTAAAATATAAACTAAACGAAACTAAACTCAACTAAACTAAACTAAACTTAGCTAACCTAACCTAACTTAACCTAACCTAACCTAACTTAAACGAAACTAAACCATAAACTAAACTATAAACCAAATTAAACTAAACTAAAGTATAAACAAACTACACCAAACTAAACGAATATACCCTAAACTAACCTAACCTAAACCAAACTAAACGAAACCAAACTGAACTAAATTATCTAACCTAACCTAACCTAACCTAACCTAACCTAAACTAAAATAAACATAAACAAAACTATAAACCAAACTAAAGTAAATAAAACTCAACAAACCTAACCTAACCTAACCTAACCTAAAGTAAACTAAACTAACCTAACCTAAAATAAATTAAACTAAACTAAACTAAACTATACTAAACTATAAACTAAACTAAACTAAACTATAAACTAAACTAATTTAAATTATAAATTAATCTATAAATTAAACTAAACTTAACTATAAACTAAACTAAACTAAATTAAACTAAACTAAACTACACTAACGTAATCTAACCTAACCTAACCTAAATTAAACTGAACTAACCTAACCTAACCTAACCTAATGTAAACTAAACTAATATAAACTGAACTGAACCAAACTAAACTTTAAACTAAACTAAACTGTAAATAAACTATAAACTAAACTAAACTAAACTATGAACTAAACTAAACTAAACTAACCTAACTCAAACTAACCTAAACTAACCTAAAGTAAAGTAAACTAATCTAACCTAAACTAACCTATTCTAAACTACACTAAACTAAACTAAACGAAACTAAACTAAACTAAATTATCTAACTTTACATAACCTAACCTAACCTAAACTAAACTAAACTAAACTGAACTAACATAACCTAACCTAAACTAAATTAAACTAAACTATAAACTAAACAAAAACTAAACTAAAATAAACTAAACTCAACTAACCTACCCTAACCTAACCTAATCTAAGGTAAATTAAACTAACCTAACCTATAATAAATTAAACTAAACTAAACTATAAACTAAAATAAGCTAAACTATAAACTAAACTAAACTAAACTAAACTAATCTAACCTAACCTAACCTAATTTAAACTGAACTCAACTAAACCAAACTAAACTAACCTAACCTAACCTAATCTAACCTAAAGTAAACTAAACTAAACTAAACTATAAACTGAACTATAAACTAACCTAATTTAAACTATAAATTAATGTATAAACTAAACTACACTAAACTATAAAGTAAATTTAACTAATTTAAACTAAACTAAACTAAACTGTGAACTAAACTAAACTAAACTAAACAAAACTAACCTAACCTAACCTAACTTAACCTAAATTAACTAAACAAAATAAACTAAACTATAAACTTAGGTATAAACTAAACTAAACTAAACTGAACTAAACTAACCAAACCTAACCTAAATTAAACTAAACTAAACTAACTTAACCTAACCTAACCTAACCTAAACTAAACTAAACTGAACTAAACTAAATTAAACTAAACTAAACTAAACTATAAACAAAACTAAATTAAAATAAACTAAACTAAACTAACCAAACCTAAACCAAACTATAAACTAAACTAAACTATACACTATTAACTAAATTATCAATTAAATAAACTAAACTAAACTGAACGAAACGAAACTAAACTAACCTAACCTAACCTAACCTAAACTAAACTAAACTAACCTAACCTAACATAAACTAAACTAAACTTAACGGAGCTAAACTAAACTAAACTAAACTAAACTAAATTAAAGTAAACAAAACTATAAATTAAACTAACTATAAACTAAACTAAACTACAAACTAAACTATAAACTAAACTATACTAAAATAAACTAACCAAACCTAACCTAACCTAACGTAAATTAAACTAAACTAAACTAACTTAACCTAACCTAACCTAACCTAACATAAACTAAACTGAAATAAACTAAATTAAACTAAACTAAACTAAACTATAAACAAAACTAAATTAATCTAAACTAAACTAAACTAACCTACTCTAACCTAACCTAATCTAACCTAAACTAAACTAAACTAAACTATAAACTGAACTATAAACTAAACTAATTTAAACTATAAATTAATGTATAAACTAAACTACACTAAACTATAAAGTAAACTAAACTAAACTAACTTAACCTAACCTAACCTAACCTAAACTAAACTCAACTACATTAAATTAAACTAAACTAAACTAAACTGTAAACAAAACTAAATTAAACTAAACTAAACTAACCTAACCTAACCTAACATAACCTAACCTAAACTATACTATACTACTATAAGTATAAACAAAACTAAACTAAACTAAACTAAATTAAACTAAACTAACCTAACCTAACCTAACCTAAACTAAACCAAATTAAACGAAACTAAACCTTCAACTAAACTAAACTATTAACTAAACTAAACTATAAACTGAAATAAAATAAACTAAACTAAACTAAACTATCCTAACCTAACCTAACTTAACCTAACCTAACATAAATTAACTAAACTAACCTAACCTAACTCAACATAAACTAAACTAAACTAAACGAAACTAAACTAAACTATAAACTAAACTAAACTATAAACTAAACTAAACTAAATTAAAATAAACTAGACTAACCTCACCTAACTTAACATTACCTTGGCTAATCTAAATTAAAGTAAACTAAACTAACCTAACCTAACATAAACTAACCTAAACTAAACTAAACTATACTAATCTACAGACTAAACTAAAGTAAACTAAACTAAATTAAACAAAACTGATATAATCTAAACTACCCTAAATTAAACTAAACTAAACTATACTAAACTAAAAAAAACAAAATTAACTAAACAAAACTAAAATAAATTAAACTATAAACACAACTATAAACTCAACTACACTATAAACTTAACTAAACTGACCTAACCTTTCCTAACCTAACCTAACCTAACCTAACCTAAATTGAACTAAACTAAAATAAACTAAACTAACCTAACCTAACCTAACCTAATCTAACCTAAACTAAACTAAACTAAACTATAAACTGAACTATTAACTAAACTAATTTAAACTATAAATTAATGTATAAACTAAACTACACTAAAATATAAACTAAACTAAACTAAATTATACTAAACTAACCTAACCTAACCTAACCTAAACTAAACTGAACTAACCTAACCTAACTTAACCTGAAATAAACTAAACTAAACTAAACTGAAATATAAACTAAACTTTAAACTAAACTAAACTAAACTGTAAATAAACTATAAACTAAACTAAACTAAACTATGAACTAAACTAAACTAAACTAAACTAAACCAAGCTAACCTATCCTAACCTAACCTAACTAACCCAACCTAACTATAAACTAAACTAAAATAAATAAACTAACCTAACCAAACCTAACCTAACCTAACCTACATTACACCAAACTAAACTAACTTAACCTAAACTAACCTAAGCTAAACTAAACTGAACTAAACTAAACTAAACTATAAACAAAACTAAATTAAACTAAACTAAATTAAACTAACCTAACCTAACCTAACCTTACGTAACCTAACCTAAACTAAACTATACTAATCTAAAGTATAAACAAATTAAACTAAACTAAGCTAAATTAAACTAAATTAACCTAACCTAACCTAACCTAAACTAAACTAAACTAAACGAAACTAAACTATAAACGAAACTAAACTATAAACTGTTAACTAAACTGTCAATTAACTAAACTAAACTAAACTGAACGAAACGAAACTAAAATAAACTAACCTAACATAACCTAAACTACACTAAACTAACCTAACCTAACATAACATAAACTAAACTAAACTACAATAAACTCAGCTAAACTAAACTAAACTAAATTCAATTAAACTAAACTAAACTATAAATTAAAATAACTATAAACTAAACTAAACAAAACTAAACTGACCTAACTTACTATACCCTAAACTAACCTAACCTAACCTAACATAAACAAAACTAAAGTAAACTAAACTGAGCTAAACTAAACTAAACTAAACTAAATTAAACTAAACTAAACTATAAATTAAACTAATTATAAACTAAACTAAACAAAACTAAACTACCCTAACCTAACCTAACTTAACCTAACCTAACATAAATTAACTAAACTAACCTAACCTAACTTAACATAAACTAAACTAAACTAAACGAAACTAAACTAAACTTTAAACTAAACTATAAACTAAACTAAACTATAAACTAAATTAAAATAAACTAGTATAACCTTACCTAACTTAACATAACCTTGGCTAATCTAAATTAAAGTAAACTGAACTAACCTAACTTAACATAAACTAAGCTAAACTAAACTAAACTAAACTATACTAACCTATAAACTAAACTAAACTGAACTAAACTAAACTGACCTAAACTAAACCACCCTAAACTAAATTAAACTAAACTTAACTAAACAAAACATAATTAACTAAACAAAACTAAACAAAATTTAACTATAAACTAAACTATATACTCAACTAAACTATAAATTAAACTAAACTAAACTAAATTAACCTAACCTTTTTTAACTTAACCTAACCAAACCAAACTAAATTAAGCTAAGTTAACATAACCTAACCAAACGTAACCTAACCGAAACTAAACTAAACTAAACTAAACTTAACTATAAACTTAACTAAACTAAACTAAACCTAACTAAACTAGACTCACCTTACCTAACCTAACATAACGAAACCTATGCTAACCTAAACTAAAGTAAACGAAAGTAACTTTACCTAACCTAACCTAACCTAACCTAAAATAAATTAAACTAAACAGACCTAACCTAAAATACCCTAAACTAAACTAAACTAAAGTAAACAAAACAAAACTAAACTAAATTAAACTATAATCTAAACTATAAACTAAACTAAAGTATAAATAAAATAAACAAAACTAAAATAAACTAACTAACCGAAAGTAAACTAACTTAACCTAACCTAACATAAAGTAAGCTAATCTAACCTAACCTAGCGTAACCTATCCTAAACTAAACTAATATAAACTAAACTAAACTACAAACTAAACTATAAACTAAACTTAACCTAACTATAAACTAAACTAAACTAAACGATACTAAACTAAACTATACTAACCTTACCTAACCTAACATAACCTAATCTAAACTAAACTAAACAAAAATAACCTATCCTAAACTAAACAAAATAACTAAACTATAAACTTAACTATAAACTAAACTAAACTAAACTATAAATAAACTATATATTAAACTATACTAAACTAAACTAACAACTAAACTAAACTAAAAACTAAACTAAACTGAAAACTAAACTAAATTAAACTAGACTAAAGCTTTCTAACCTAACATAACCTAACCTAACCTAAACTAAAATAAACTAAACTAAACTAAACTGTAAACTAAACTAAACTAAACTAAACTATAAACTATCTATAAATTAAACTAAACTAAACTATAAACTAAACTAAATTTAGCTAACATAAGCTAACCTAATCTAAGCTAACCTAACGTAAACGAAGCTAAACGAAAATAACCTAAACCAAACAAAACTAAACTAAAATAAAATAAACTAAACCATAAACTAAACTAAACTAATCTACCCTAACCTAACCTAACCTAACCTAAACTGAACTAAACTAAACTAAACTAAAATAACCTACTCTTACCTAACCTAATCTAACCTAAACTAAACTAAACTAAACTATAAACTGAACTATAAACTAAACTAATTTAAACTATAAATTAATGTATAAACTAAACTACACTAAACTATAAAGTAAACTAAACTCAATTAAACTAAACTAAACTAAACTAACTTAACCTAACCTATCCTAACCTAAACTAAACTCAACTAAGTTAAATTAATCTAAACTAAACTAAACTATAAACAAAACTAAACTAAATTAAACTAAACACAACTAACCTAACCTAACCTAACCTAACCTAACTTACCCTAAATTAACTAAACAGAATAAACTAAACTATAAACTTAACTATAAACTAAACTAAACTAAACTAACCAAACCTAACCTAAACTAAACTAAACTAAACTAACCTAACCTAACATAACCTAAACTAAACTAAACTATAAACTAAACTATAAACGAAACTAAAATAAATAAACTAACCTAACCAAACCTAACCTAACCTAACCTAAATTAAACTAAACTAAACTAACTTAACATAAACTAACCTAACCTAAACTAAACTAAATTGAATAAACTAAATGAAATTAAAGTAAACTAAACTATAAACAAAAATAAATTAAACCAAACTAAACTAACCTAACCTAACCTAACCTAACCTTACCTAACCTAACCTAACCTAAACTAAACTATACTAATCTAAAGTATAAACAAAACTAAACTAAACTAAGCTAAATTAAACTAAACTAACCTAACCCAACCCAAACTAAACTAAACTAAATTAAACTAAACTAAATTAAATTAAACTAAAGTAACTATAAATTAAACTAACGATAAACTAAACAAAACTAAACTATCCTAACCTAGCCTAACTTAACCTAACCTAACATAAATTAACTAAACTCACCTAACATAACTTAACATAAACTAAACTAAACTAAACGAAATTAAACTAAACTATAAATTAACTATAAACTAGACTAAACTATAAACTAAACTAAACTAAAATAAACTAGACTAACCTTACATGACTTAACATAACCTTCGCTAATCTGATTTAAAGTGAAATAAACTGCCCTAACTTAACATAAACTAACCTAAACCAAACTAAACTAAAATACACTAACCTATAAACTAAACTAAACTAAACAAAACTAAACTATCCTAACCTAACCTAACTCAACCTAAACTAACATTAATTAACTAAACTAACCTATCATAACTTAACATAAACTAAACTAAACTAAACGAAACTAAACTAAACTATAAACTAAACTATAAACTAAACTAAACCATAAACTAAACTAAACTAAAATAAACTAGACTAACCTTACCTAACTTAATATAACCTTGGCTAATCTAAATTAAAGTAAACTAAACTAACCTAACCTAACCTAAACTAAACTAAACGAAACTATACTATAAAGTAAACTAATCTATAAACTATTAACTAAACTATCAATTAACTAAACTAAACTAAACTGAACGAAACGAAACTAAACTAACCTAACCTAACATAACCTAACTAAAATTAACTAAACTACACTAAACTGAGCTAAACTAAACTAAACTAAACTAAATTAAACTAAACTAAACTATACATTAAACTAACTATAAACTAAACTAAACAAAACTAAACTATCCTAACCTAACCTAACTTAACCTAACCTAACATAACTTAACATAAACTAAACTAAACGAAATTAAACTAAAGTATAAACTAAACTATAAACTAAAATAAATTATAAACTAAACTAAACCAAACAAAACTAAACTAAACCATTAACTAAACTATTAACTAAGTTAAACTGAACTAAAGTATAAACTAAACTAAACTAAACTATGAACTAAAGTAAACTAAACTAAAGCAAACAAAACTAACCTAACCTAACCTAACCTAACCTTACCTAACCTAACCTAACTTAACCTAAATTAACTAAACAAAATAAACTAAACTATAAATTTAACTATAAACTAAACTAAACTAAACTAAACTAACCAAACCTAACCTAACCTAACCTAACCTAACCTAAACTAAACTAAAATAAGCTAAACTAACCTAACCTAACTGAACGTAACCTAACCGAAACTAAACTAAACTAAACTAAACTAAACTTAACTATAAACTAAACTAAACTAAACTAAATCTAACTAAACAAGACTAAACTTACCTAACCCAACATAAAGAAACCTAAGCTAATCTATACTATAGTAAACGAAACTAACCTTACCTAACCAAAACTAACCTAACCTAAAGTAAATTAAACTAAACAGACCTAACCTAAACTACCCAAAACTAATATAAACTAAACTAAACAAAACAAAACTAAAATAACTAACCTAACCAAACCTAACTTAACCTAACCTAACATAAACTAAACTAATCTAACCTAACCTAACGTAACCTAACCTTAACTAAACTACACTAAACTAAATAAAACTACAAATTAAATTATAAACTAAACTAAACTATACAAAAATAAACTATACTAACCTTACCTATTCTAACATAACCTATCCTAAACTAAACTAAACCAAACTAAACAAAACTAACCTATCCTAACCTAAACTAAACAAAATAACTAAACTATAAACTTAATTATAAATTAAACTAAATTAAACTATAAATAAACTCTATACTAAACTATACTAAACTAAACTAACAACTAAACTAAACTCAAAACTAAACTAAACTGAAAACTAAACTAAACTAAACTAAACTAAACCTTTCTAACCTAACCTAACCTAACCTAAACTAAACTAAACTAACCTAACCTAATCTAAACTAAACTAAACTAAACTATAAACTAAACTAAACTATAAACTAAACTAAACTATAAACTAAACTATAAACTAAACCAAACTAAACTATAAACTAAACTAAATTTAGCTACCCTAAGCTAACCTAACCTAACCTAACCTAACCTAACCTAAACGAAACTAAACGAAACTAAACTAAACCAAACAAAACTAAACTAAACAAAACTAACCTAACCTAACCTAACCTAACTTAACCTAAATAACTAAACAAAATAAACTAAACTATAAATAAACTATATACTAAACCATACTAAACTAAACTAACAACTAAACTAAACTAAAAACTAAACTAAACTGAAAATCAAACTAAACTAAATTAAACTAAAGTTTCTAACCTAACCTAACCTAAACTAAACTAAACTAACCTAACCTAAACTAAACTAAACTATAAACTAAACTAAACTATAAACTAAACTATAAACTAAACTAAACTATAAACTAAACTAAATTTAGCTAACCTAAGCTAACCTAAGCTAACCTAACCTAAACCAAACTAAACCAAACTAAACTAAACCAAACAAATTAACTAAAATATAATAAACTAAACCATTAACTAAATTATTAACTAAACTAAACTAAAGTATAAACTAAACTAAACTAAACTAAAATAACCTAACCTAACGTAACCTAAAATGAACTAAACTAAACTAAACTAAACTAACCAAACCTAACCTAATCTAACCAAAACTAAACTAAACTAAACTATAAACTAATCTATAAACTAAACTAAAATATACTAAACACAACTAACCTAACCTAACCTAACCTAACCTAAGGTAAATTAAAGTAACCTAACCTAAAATAAATTAAACTAAACTAACTTAAACTATATTAAATTATAAACTAAAATAAACTAAACTATAAACTAAACTAAACTAAACTAAACTATGCTAAACTATAAACTAAAATAAACTAAACTATAAACTAAACTAAACTAAACTAAACTAACCTAACCTACCCAAACCTAACCTAATCTAACCTAAACTAAACTAAACTATACTAAACAATAACCTGAAATATTAACTAAATTAATTTAAACTATAAACTAATGTATAAACTAAACTGCACTAAACTATAAACTAAACTAAACTAAATTAAACTAAACTAAACTAACCTAACCTAACCTAACCTAAACTAAACTGAACTAACCTAACCTAACCTAAAATAAACTAAACTAAACTAACCTGAACTATAAACTCAAATTTAAAATAAACTAAACTAAACTAAACTGTAAATAAACTATAAACTAAACTAAACTATGAACTAAACTAAACTAAACTAAACTAAAAAAATCTAACCTATCCTAACCTAACCTAACCCAACTTAACCTAAATTAACTAAACAAAATAAACTAAACTATAAACCTAACTATAAACTAAACTAAACTAAACTAAACTAACCAAACCTAACCTAACCTTTTATAACCTAACCTAACCTAAACTAAACTAAACTAAGCTATACTAACCTAAACTAACCGAACGTAACCTAACCGAAACTAAATTAAACTAAACTAAACTAAACTTAACTATAGACTTAACTAAACTAAACCAAACCTAACTAAATTAGACTAACCTTACCTAACCTAACATAACGAAACCTAAGCTAACCTATACTAAAGTAAACTAAACTAACCTTACCTAACCTGAACTAACCTAACCTAAAATAAATTTAACTAAACAGACCTAACCTAAACTACCCTAAACTAAACTAAACTAAACTAAACAAAACAAAACAAAACTAAATTAAACTATAATCTGAACTATAAACTAAACTAAACTATAAAATAAAATAAACAAAACTAAACTAAACTAACTAACCTACTCTAACCTAACTTAACCTAACCTAACATAAACTAAACTAATCTAACCTAACCTAACGTAACCTAACCTAAATTAAACTAAACTAAACTACACTAAACTACAAACTAAACTATAAACTAAACTTAACCTAACTATAAACAAAACTAAACTATACTAAACTAAACTATACTAACCTTACCTAACCTAACATAACCTAACCTAAACTAAACTAAACTAAACAAAACTAACCTATCCTAACCTAAAGTAAACTTAACAAAATAACTAATATATAAACTTAACTATATACTAACCTAACTAAACTATAAATAAACTATATACTAAACTATACTAAACTAAACTAACAACTAAACTAAACTAAAAAATAAACTAAACTGAAAACTAAACTAAACTAAACCTTTCTAAACTAACCTAACCTAAACTAAACTAAACTAACCTAACCTAACCTAAACTAAACAAAACTAAACTATAAACTAAACTAAATTTGGTTAACCTAAGCTAACCTAACCTAACCTAACATAAACGAAACTAAACCAAACTAAACTAAACCAAACAAAACTAAACTAAAATATAAATAATATATAAACTAAACTATACTAAACTAAACGAACAACTAAACTAAACTAAAAACTAAACTAAACTGAAAACTAAACTAAAATAAACTAAACTAAACCTTTCTAACCTAACCTAACTTAACCTAACCTAACCTTAACTAAACTAAACTATAAACTCAACTAAACTATAAACTAAATTCAACTCTAAACTAAACTATAAACTAAACTATACTAAACTATAAACTAAACTAAACTAAGCTAACCTAAGCTAACCTAACCTAAACTAAACTAAACCAATGAAAATTAAACTAAAATAAAATAAACTAAACCATAAACTAGACAATTAACTAAACTAAACTAAACTAAAGTATAGACTAAACTAAACTAAACTAACCTAACCTAAACTAACCTAACCTAAACTTAACTAATCTAACCTAAACTAACCTAACCTAAACTAAACTAACTAAACGAAACTAAACTAAACTAAATTAAACTATAATCTAAACTATAAACTAAACTAAACTATAAAATAAAATAAACAAAACTAAACTAAACTAACTATCCTAACCTAACCTAACTTAACCTAACCTAACATAAACTAAACTAATCTAACCTAACCTAACGTAACCAAACCTAAATTAAACTAAACAAAACTACACTAAACTACAAACTAAACTATAAACTAAACTTAACCTAACTATAAACAAAACTAAACTATACTAAACTAAACTAACCAAACCTAACCTAAACTAAACTAAACTAAACTAACCTAACCTAACATAACCTAAACTAAACTAAACTAAACTATAAATTAAACTAAAATAAAAAAACTAACCTAACCAAACCTAACCTAACCTAACCTAAATTAAACCAAACTAAACTAACTTAACCTAACCTAACCTAACCTAAACTAAACTGAACTAAACTAAACTAAACTAAACTATAAACAAAACTAAATTAAACTAAACTAAACTAACCTAACCTAACCTAAACTAAACTAAACTAAACGAAACTAAACTATAAACTAAACTAAACTATAAACTGTTAAATAAACTATCAATTAACTAATCTAAACCAAACTGAACGAAACGAAACTAAACTAAACTAACCTAACATAACCTAAACTACACTAAACTAACCTAACCTAACCTAACATAACATAAACTAAAGTAAACTACAATAAACTCAGCTAAACGAAACTAAACTAAATTAAATTAAACTAAACTAAACTATAAATTAAATTAACTATAAACTAAACTAAACAAAACTAAACTATCCTAACCTAACCTAACTTAACCTAACCTAATATAAATTTATTAAACTAACCTAACCTAACTTAACATAAACTAAACTAAACTAAACGAAGTTAAAGTAAACTATAAACTAAACTATAAACATAACTAAACTATAAACTAAACTAAACCTAACTAAACTGACGTAACCTAAAATACCCTAAACTAACCTAACCTAACCTAACCTAACCTAACATAAACAAAACTAAAGTAAACTAAACTGAGCTAAACTAAACTAAATTAAACTAAATTAAACTATAAATTAAACTAACTATAAACTAAACTAAAAAAAACAAAACTACCCTAACCTAACCTAACTTAACCTAACCTAACATAAATTAACTAAACTAACCTAACCTAACTTAACATAAACTAAACTAAACTAAACGAAACTAAACAATACTATAAACTAAACTATAAACTAAACTAAACTAAAATAAAATAAACTAGACTAACCTTACCTAACTTAACATAACCTTGGCTAATCTAAATTGAAGTAAACTAAACTAACCTAACTTAACATAAACTAAGCTAAACTAAACTAAACTATACTATACTAACCTATAAACTAAACTAAACTAAACTAAACTAAACTAAACTGACCTAACCTAAACAACCCTAAACTAAATTAAACTAAACTTAACTAAACAAATCATAATTAACCTAACAATACTAAACAAAATTAAACTATAAACTAAACTATAAACTCAACTAAACTATAAACTAAACTAAACTAATCTAAACTAACCTAACCTTTTTTAACCTAACCTATCCTAACTAAACTAAATTAAGCTAAATTAACCTAACCTAACCGAACGTAACCTAACCGAAACTAAACTAAACCTAACTAAACTTAACTATAAACTTAACTAAACTAAACAAAACCTAACTAAACTAGACTAACCTTACCTAACCTAACATAACGAAACCTATGCTAACCTAAATTAAATTAAACGAAAGTAACCTTACCTAACCTAACCTAACCTATATTAACCTAAAATAAATTAAACTAAACAGACCTAACCTAAACTACACTAAACTAAACTAAACTAAAGTAAACAAAACAAAACTAAACTAAATTAAACTATAATCTAAACTATAAACTGAACTAAAGTATAAACTAAAATAAACAAAAGTAAACTAAACTAACTAACCGAACGTAAACTAACTTAACCTAACCTAACATAAACTAAACTAATCTAACCTAACCTAGCGTAACCTAACATAAACTAAACTAATCTAAACTAAACTAAACTACAAACTAAACTATAAACTAAACTTAACCTAACTATAAACTAAACTAAACTAAACGATACTAAACTAAACTATACTAACCTTACCTAACCTAACATACCCTAACCTAAACTAAAATAAACTAAACAAAACTAACCTATCCTAAACTAAACAAAATAACTAAACTATAAACTTAACTATAAACTAAACTAAACTAAACTATAAATAAACTATATACTAAACTATACTAAATTAAACTAACAACTAAACTAAACTAAAAACTAAACTAAACTGAAAACTAAACTAAATTAAACTAAACTAAACCTTTCTAACCTAACCTAACCTAGCCTAACCTAACCTAAACTAAACTAAACTAACCTAAACTAACCTAAACTAAACTAAACTAAACTATAAACTAAACTAAAATAAACTATAAACTAAACTAAACTATAAACTATCCATAAACTAAACTACACTAAACAATAAACTAAACTAAATTTAGCTAACCTAAGCTAACCTAATCTAACCTAACCTAACGTAAACGAAACTAAACCAAACTAACCTAAACCAAACAAAACTAAACAAAAATCAAATAAACTAAACCATAAACTAAACTAACTTGACCTAAACTAACCTAACCTAAACTAAACTAATCCAACCTAAACTAGCCTAACCTAAACTAAACTAAACTAAATTAATTATCTAACCTAACCTAACCTAACCTAAACTAAACTAAACTATAAACTAAACTAAAATAAATTAAACTCAACCACCCCACCTAACCTAACCTAATTTAAGGTAAATTAAACTAACCTAACCTAAAATAAATTAAACTAAACTAAAGTAAACTATACTAATTTATAAACTAAAATAAACTAAACTATAAACTAAACTAAACTAAACTAATCTACCGTAACCTAACCTAACCTAACCTAAACTGAACTAAACTAAACTAAACTAAAATAACCTAACCTAACCTAATCTAACCTAAACTAAACTAAACTAAACTATAAACTGAACTATAAACTAAAATAATTTAAAATATAAATTAATGTATAAACTAAACTACACTAAACTATAAAGTAAACTAAACTCAATTAAACTAAACTAAACTAACTTAACCTAACCTAACCTGACCTAAACTAAACTCAACAAAATTAAATTAAACTAAACTAAACTAAACTATAAACAAAACTAAATTAAACTAAACTAAACTAACCTAACCTAACCTAACATAACATAACCTAAACTAAACTATATTACTATAAGTATAAACAAAACTAAACTAAACTAAGCTAAATTAAACTAAACTAACCTAACCTAACCTAACCTAAACTAAACGAAACTAAACCTTAAACTAAACTAAACTATAAACTAAACTAAACAATAAACTGTAATAAACTAAACTAAACTAAACTAACCTAACCTAACGTAACTTAACCTAACCCTACATAAACTAAACTAAACTAACCTAACCTTACGTAACCTAACCTAAACTAAACTAAACTACAAACTAAACTATAAACTAAACTTAACTAAACTATAAACTAAACTAAACTATACTAAACTAAACTATACTAACCTTACCTAATCTAACATAACCTAACCTAAACTAAACTAAACTAAACTTAATAAAACTAACCTAACCTAACCTATCCTAACCTAACGTAAACTAAACTAAACAAAACAAACTAAATTATAAACTTAACTATAAACTAAAATAAACTATATATAAACTATAAACTAAACAAAATTAAACTATAAACTAAGCTAAACTAAACTTAACTAAACTAAATTAGACAAAACTAAACTAACCTAAACCAAACTAAACTAAAATATTATTAACTATAAACTAAACTAAACTAAACTTAACTATAAACTAAATTAAACTAAACTATAAATAAATTAAACAAACTAAACTAATCTAAACTAAACTAAACTTCACTATAAACTAAACTGTAACCTAAACTATAAACTAAACTAAACTATAAGCCAAATTAAACTAAAATATAAAACCTTCCTAACCTAACCTAACCTAACCTAACCTAACCTAACCTAAACTAAACTAAACTAAACTAAACTAGACAAAACTAAACTAAGCTAAACTAAACTAAACATAACTTTACTAAATGAAACTATATATTGAACTATAAACTAAATTAAATTAAACTATAAGATCAACTAAACTAAACAAAACTGCACTATAAACTAAACTAAACTAAGTTAAACTAAACTAACTTAATCTAACCTAACCTAACTTAAACTAAACTAAATTAAACTAAATTATAAACTAAACTATAAACTAAAATATAAACTAAACGAAACTAAACTAAACTAAACTAAACTAAACTTAGCTAACCTAACCTAACTTAATCTAAACTAACCTAACTTAAACGAAACTAAACCATAAACTAAACTATAAACCAAATTAAACTAAACTAAAGTATAAACAAACTACACCAAACTAAACGAATATAACCTAAACTAACCTAACCTAAACTAATATACCCTAAACTAACCTAACCTAAACCAAAATAAACGAAACTAAACTGAACTAAATTATCTAACCTAACCTAACCTATCCTAACCTAACCTAACCTAAACTAAACTAAACATAAACTAAACTAAACTATAAACCAAACTAAAGTAAATAAAACTCAACTAATATAACCTAACATAACCTAACCTAAAGTAAACTAAACTAACCTAACCTAAAATAAATAAAACTAAACTAAACTAAACTATACTAAACTATAAACTAAACTAAACTAAACTATAACCTAAACTAAACTAAACTAATCTAACCTAACCTAACCTAACCTAAACTGAACGAAACTAAACTAAACTGAACTAACCTAACCAAACCTAACCTAATCTAACCAAAACTAAACTAAACTAAACTACAAACTAAACTATAAACTAAACTAATTTAAACTATAAATTAATCTATAAATTAAACTAAACTAAACTAAATTAAACTAAACTAAACTAAACTAACCTAATCTAACCTAACCTAACCTAACCTAAATTAAACTGAACTAACCTAACCTAACCTAACCTAATGTAAACTAAACTAATATAAACTAAACTGAACCAAACTAAACTTTAAACTAAACTAAACTGTAAATAAACTATAAACTAAACTAAACTAAACTATGAACTAAACTAAACTAAACTAACCTAACTCAAACTAACCTAAACTAACCTAAAGTAAAGTAAACTAATCTAACCTAAACTAACCTAACCTAAACTAAACTAAACTAAACTAAACGAAACTAAACTAAACTAAATTATCTAACTTAACCTAACCTAACCTAACCTAAACTAAACTAAACTAACATAACGTAACCTAAACTAAATTAAACTACACTATAAACTAAACTAAACTATAAACTAAACTATAAACTAAACTAAAATAAACTAAACTCAACTAACCTACCCTAACCTAACCTAATCTAAGGTAAAATAAACTAACCTAACCTAAAATAAATTAAACTAAACTAAACTAAAAACTAAAATAAGCTAAACTATAAACTAAACTAAACTAAACTAATCTAATCTAACCTAACCTAACCTAACCTAAACTGAACTCAACTAAACCAAACTAAACTAACCTAACCTAACCTAACCTAATCTAACCTAAACTAAACTAAACTAAACTAAACTATAAACTGAACTATAAACTAACCTAATTTAAACTATAAATTAATGTATAAACTTAACTACACTAAACTATATAGTAAATTAAACTAATTTAAACAAAACTAAACTAAACTGTGAACTAAACTAAACTAAACTAAACAAAATTAACCTAACCTAACCTAACCTAACTTAACCTAAATTAACTAAACAAAATAAACTAAACTATAAACTTAGCTATAAACAAAACTAAACTAAACTGAACTAAACTAACCAAACCTAACCTAAATTAAACTAAACTAAACTAACTTAACCTAACCTAACCTAATCTAACCTAAACTAAACTAAACTGAACTAAACTAAATTGAACTAAACTAAACTAAACTATAAACAAAACTAAATTAAAATAAACTAAACTAAACTAACCAAACCTAAACTAAACTAAACAAAGCGAATTTAACTATAAACTAAACTAAACTTTACACTATTAACTAAATTATCAATTAACTAAACTAAACTAAACTGAACGAAACGAAACTAAACTAAAATAACCTAACCTAACCTAACCTAAACTAAACTAAACTAACCTAACCTAACATAAACTAAACTAAACTAAACTAAACGGAGCTAAACTAAATTAAACTAAACTAAACTAAATTAAAGTAAACTAAACTATAAATTAAACTAACTATAAACTAAAATAAACAAAACTAAACTATCGTAACCTAACCTAACTTAACCTATCCTAACATATATTAACTAAATTAACATAACCTAACTTAACATAAACTAAACTAAACTAAACGAAATAAAACAAAACTATAAAATAAACTATAAACTAAACTAAACTACAAACTAACCTATAAACTAAACTATACTAAAATAAACTAACCTAACCAAACCTAACCTAAACTAACGTAAATTAAACTAAACTAAACTAACTTAACCTAACCTAACCTAACCTAACATAAACTAAACTGAAATAAACTAAATTAAGCTAAACTAAACTATACTAAAAACAAAACTAAATTAATCTAAACTAAACTAAACTAACCTACTCTAACCTAACCTAATATAACCTAAACTAAACTAAACTAAACTATAAACTGAACTATAAACTAAACTAATTTAAAATATAAATTAATGTATAAACTAAACTACACTAAACTATAAAGTAAACTAAACTCAATTAAACTAAACTAAACTAAACTAACTTAACCTAACCTAACCTAACCTAAACTAAACTCAACTAAATTAAATTAAACTAAACTAAAGTAAACTATAAACAAAACTAAATTAAACTAAACTAAACTAACCTCAGCTAACCTAACATAACCTAACCTAAACTAAACTATACTACTATAAGTATAAACAAAACTAAACTAAACTAAGCTAAATTAAACTAAACTAACCTAACCTAACCTAACCTAAACTAAACCAAACTAAACGAAACTAAACCTTAAACTAAACTAAACTATAAACTAAACTAAATTATAAACTGAAATAAAATAAACTAAACTAAACTAAACTATCCTAACCTAACCTAACTTAACCTAACCTAACATAAATTAACTAAACTAACCTAACCTAACTTAACATAAACTAAACTAAACTAAACGAAACTAAACTAAACTAAACTATAAACTAAACTAAACTAAATTTAAATAAACTAGACTAACCTCACCTAACTTAACATTACCTTGGCTAATCTAAATTAAAGTAAACTAAACTAAGCTAACTTAACATAAACTAACCTAAACTAAACTATACTAAACTATAGACTAAACTAAAGTAAACTAAACTAAACTAAACTAAACTGACCTAACCTAACCTACCCTAAACTAAACTAAACTAAACTATACTAAACTAAAAAAAACAAAATTAACTAAACAAAACTAAAATAAATTAAACTATAAACAAAACTATAAACTCAACTACACTATAAACTTACCTAAACTAACCTAACCTTTCCTAACCTAATGTAACCTAACCTAACCTAACCTAAACTAAACTAAACTAAGCTAAACTAACCTAACCTAACCAAACGTAACCTAACCGAAACTAAACTAAACTAAACTAAACTTAACTATAAACTTAACTAAACCTAACTGAACTAGACTAACCTTACCTAACGTAACATAACCTAACTTAAGCTAACCTAAATTAAACTAAATGAAACTAACCTTACCTAGCCTAACCTAACCTAAATTAAACTAAATTAAACGGACCTAACCTAAACTACCCTAAACTAAACTAAACTAAACTAAACCAAACAAAACAAAACTAAACTAAATTAAACTATAAGCTAAACTATAAAATAAAATAACTATAAACTAAACTAAACTATAAACTAAAATAAACTAAAATAATCTAAACTAAACTAACGTAACCTAACCTAACTTAACCTAACCTAACATAAACTAAACTAAACTAACCTAACCTATCGTAACCTAAAATAAACGAAACTTAACTAAACTAAATTATCTAACCTAACATAACCTAACGTAACCTAAACTAAACTACACTAACACAACCTAACCTAAACTAAATTAAACTAAACTATAAACTAAACTATAAAATAAAATAAATATACTAAACTCAACTAACCTAACCTAACCTAACCTAACCTAAGGTAAATTAAACTAACTTAACCTAAAATAAACTAAACTAAACTAAACTGAAATATAATCTAAACTTTAAACTAAACTAAACTAAACTGTAAATAAACTATAAACTAAACTAAACTAAACTATGAACTAAACTAAACTAAACTAAACTAAACAAAGCTAACCTATCCTAACCTAACCTAACTAACCTAATCTAACTTAAATAAATTAACTCAACAAAATAAACTAACTATAAACTTAACTATAAACTAAACTAAACTAAACTAAACTAAACTAACCAAACCTAACCTAAACTAAACTAAACTAAACTAACCACACCTAATATAACCTAAACTAAACTAAACTAAACTATAAACTAAACTAAAATAAATAAATTAACCTAACCAAACCTAACCTAACCTAACCTACATTAAACCAAACTAAACTAATTTAACCTAACCTAACCTAAGCTAAACTAAACTGAACTAAACTAAACTAAACTAAACTATAAACAAAACTAAATTAAACTAAACTAAACTAACCTAACCTTACGTAACCTAACCTAAAATAAACTATACTAATCTAAAGTATAAACAAATTAAACTAAACTAAGCTAAATTAAACTAAACTAACCTAACCTAACCTAACCTAAACTAAACTAAACGAAACTAAACTATAAACTAAACTAAACTATAAACTGTTAACTAAACTATCAATTAACTAAACTAAACTAAACTGAACGAAACGAAACTAAAATAAACTAACCTAACATAACCTAAACTACACTAAACTAACCTAACCTAACATAACATAAACTAAACTAAACTACAATAAACTCAGCTAAACTAAACTAAACTAAATTCAATTAAACTAAACTAAACTATAAATTAAAATATCTATAAACTAAACTAAACAAAACTAAAGTGACCTAACCTAAACTAACCTAACCTAACCTAACCTAACATAAACAAAACTAAAGTAAACTAAACTGAGCTAAACTAAACTAAACTAAAATAAATTAAACTAAACTAAACTATAAATTAAACTAACTATAAACTAAACTAAACAAAACTAAACTACCCTAACCTAACCAAACTTAACCTAACCTAACATAAATTAACTAAACTGACCTAACCTAACTTAACATAAACTAAACTAAACTAAACGAAACTAAACTAAACTATAAACTAAACTAAACTATAAACTAAACTAAAATAAACTAGTCTAACCTTACCTAACTTAACATAACCTTGGCTAATCTAAATTAAAGTAAACTAAACTAACTTAACTTAACATAAACTAAGCTAAACTAAAATAAACTAAACTATACTAACCTATAAACTAAACTAAACTAAACTATACTAAACTGACCTAAACTAAACAACACTAAACTAAATTAAACTAAACTTACCTAAACAAAACATAATTAACTAAACAAAACTAAACAAAATTAAACTATAAAATAAACTATAAACTCAACTAAACTATAAACTAAACTAAACTAAATTAACCTAACCTTTTTTAACCTAACCTAACCTAACTAAACTAAATTAAGCTAAATTAACCTAACCTAACCAAACGTAACCTAACCGAAACTAAACTAAACTTAACTATAAACTTAACTAAACTAAACTAAACCTAACTAAACTGGACTAACCTTACCTAACCTAACATAACGAAACCTATGCTAACCTAAACTAAAGTAAACGAAAGTAACCTTACCTAACCTAACCTAACCTAACCTAAAATAAATGAAACTAAACAGACCTAACCTAAACTACCCTAAACTAAACTAAACTAAAGTAAGCAAAACAAAACTAAACTAAATTAAACTATAATCTAAACTATAAACTAAACTAAAGTATAAACTAAAATAAACAAAATTAAACTAAACTAACTAACCGAACGTAAACTAACTTAACCTAACCTAACATAAACTAAACTAATCTAACCTAACCTAGCGTAACCTAACCTAAACTAAACTAATATAAACTAAACTAAACTACAAACTAAACTATAAACTAAACTTAACCTAACTATAAACTAAACTAAACTAAACGATACTAAACTAAACTATACTAACCTTACCTAACCTAACATCCTAACCTAAACTAAAATAAACTAAACAAAACTAACCTATCCTAAACTAAACAAAATAACTAAACTATAAACTTAACTATAAACTAAACTAAACTAAACTATAAATAAACTATATACTAATCTATACTAAACTAAACTAACAACTAAACAAAACTAAAAACTAAACTAAACTGATAACTAAACTAAATTAAACTAGACTAAAGCATTCTAACCTAACCTAACCTAACCTAACCTAACCTAAACTAAACTAAACTAACCTAAACTAAACTAAACTAAACTAAACTATAAACTAAACTAAACTAAACTAAACTAAACTATAAACTAAACTAAGCTATAAACTATCTATTAATTAAACTAAACTAAACTATAAACTAAACTAAATTTAGCTAACCTAAGCTAACCTAATCTAAGCTAACCTAACGTAAACGAAACTAAACCAAACTAACCTAAACGAAACAAAACTAAACTAAAATAAAATAAACTAAACCATAAACTAAACTAAACTATACTAAACTATAAAATAAAATAAACTAAACTATAAACTAAACTAAACTAAACTAATCTACCCTAACCTAACCTAACCTTACCTAACCTAAACTGAACTAAACTGAACTAAATTAAATAACCTACTCTAACCTAACCTAATCTAACCTAAACTAAACTAAACTATACTAAACTATAAACTGAACTACAAACTAAACTAATTTAAATTATAAATTAATGTATAAACTAAACTACACTAAACTATAAAGTAAACTAAAATCAATTAAACTAAACTAAGCTAAACTAACTTAACCTAACCTAACCTAACCTAAACTAAACTCAACTAAATTAAATTAAACTAAAATAAACTAAACTATAAACAAAACTAAATTAAACTAAACTAAACTAACCTAACCTAACCTAACATAACCTAACCTAAACTAAACTATACTACTATAAGTATAAACAAAACAAAACTAAACTAAGCAAAATTAAACTAAACTAACCTAACCTAACCTAACCTAAACTAAACGAAACTAAACCTTAAACTAAACTAAACTATAAACTGAAATAAAATAAACTAAACTAAACTAAACTATCCTAACCTAACCTAACTTAACCTAACCTAACATAAATTAACTAAACTAACCTAACCTAACTTAACATTAACTAAACTAAACTAAAAGAAACTAAACTAAACTATAAACTAAACTAAACTATAAACTAAACTAAACTAAATTAAAATAAACTAGACTAACCTCACCTAACTTAACATTACCTTGGCTAATCTAAATTAAAGTAAACTAAACTAACCTAACCTAACATAAACTAACCTAAACTAAACTAAACTATACTAATCTACAGACTAAACTAAAGTAAACTAAACTAAATTAAACAAAACTGATATAACCTAAACTACCCTAAATTAAACTAAACTATACTAAACTAAAAAAAACAAAATTAACTAAACAAAACTAAAATAAATTAAACTATAAACACAACTATAAACTCAACTACACTATAAACTTAACTAAACTGACCTAACCTTTCCTAACCTAATCTAACCTAACCTAACCTATCCTAAACTAAACTAAACTATGCTAAACTAACCTAACCTAACCAAACGTAACCTAACGGAAACTAAACTAAAGTAAACTAAACTTAACTATAAACTTAACTAAACCTAACTGAACTAGACTAACCTTACCTAACGTAACATAACCTAACCTAGGATAACCTAAACTAAACTAAATGAAACCAACCTTAACTAGCCTAACCTAACCTAAATTAAACTAAACTAAACAGACCTAACCTAAACTACCCTAAACTAAACTAAACTAAACTAAACCAAACAAAACAAAACTAAACTAAATTAAACTATAAACTAAACTATAAACTAAAATAACTATAAACTAAACTAAACTATAAACTAAAATAAACTAAACTAAACTAAACTAAACTAACCTAACCTAACCTAACTAAACCTAACCTAACATAAACTAAACTAAACTAACCTAACCTAACGTAACCTAAAATAAACGAAACTAAACTAAACTAAATTATCTAACCTAACCTAACCTAACGTAACCTAAACTAAAATACACTAACACAACCTAACCTAAACTAAACTAAAATAACTATAAACTAAACTAAACTATAAACTAAAATAAACTAAACTAAACTAAACTAAACTAACCTAACCTAACCTAACTTAACCTAACCTAACATAAACTAAACTAAACTAACCTAACCTAACGTAACCTAAAATAAACGAAACTAAACTAAACTAAATTATCTAACCTAACTTAACCTAACGTAACCTAAACTAAACTACACTAACACAACCTAACCTAAACTAAATTAAACTAAACTATAAACTAAACTAAACTATAAACTAAACTATAAAATAAAATAAATATACTAAACTCAACTAACCTAACCTAACCAAACCTAAGGTAAATTAAACTAACCTAAACTAAAATAAAGTAAACTAAACTAAACTATGCTAAACTATAAACTAAAATAAACTAAACTATAAACTAAACTAAACTAAACTAATCTAACCTAACCTAACCTAACCTAACCTAAATTGAACTAAACTAAAATAAACTAAACTAACCTAACCTAACCTAACCTAACTAAACCTAACCTAACATAAACTAAACTAAACTAACCAACCTAACGTAACCTAAAATAAACGAAACTAAACTAAACTAAATTATCTAACCTAACCTAACCTAACGTAACCTAAACTAAACTACACTAACACAACCTAACCTAAACTAAACTAAAATAACTATAAACTAAACTAAACTATAAACTAAAATAAACTAAACTAAACTAAACTAAACTAACCTAACCTAACCTAACTTAACCTAACCTAACATAAACTAAACTAAACTAACCTAACCTAACGTAACCTAAAATAAACGAAACTAAACTAAACTAAATTATCTAACCTAACCTAACCTAACGTAACCTAAACTAAACTACACTAACACAACCTAACCTAAACTAAATTAAACTAAACTATAAACTAAACTAAACTATAAACTAAACTATAAAATAAAATAAATATACTAAACTCAACTAACCTAACCTAACCAAACCTAAGGTAAATTAAACTAACCTAAACTAAAATAAAGTAAACTAAACTAAACTATGCTAAACTATAAACTAAAATAAACTAAACTATAAACTAAACTAAACTAAACTAATCTAACCTAACCTAACCTAACCTAACCTAAATTGAACTAAACTAAAATAAACTAAACTAACCTAACCTAACCTAACCTAATCTAACCTAAACTAAACTAAACTAAACTATAAACTGAACTATTAACTAAACTAATTTAAACTATAAATTAATGTATAAACTAAACTACACTAAAATATAAACTAAACTAAACTAAATTAAACTAAACTAACCTAACCTAACCTAACCTAAACTAAACTGAACTAACCTAACCTAACTTAACCTGAAATAAACTAAACTAAACTAAACTGAAATATAAACTAAACTTTAAACTAAACTAAACTAAACTGTAAATAAACTATAAACTAAACTAAACTAAACTATGAACTAAACTAAACTAAACTAAACAAAGCTAACCTATCCTAACCTAACCTAACTAACCCAACCTAACTATAAACTAAACTAAAATAAATAAACTAACCTAACCAAACCTAACCTAACCTAACCTACATTACACCAAACTAAACTAACTTAACCTAACCTAACCTAAGCTAAACTAAACTGAACTAAACTAAACTAAACTATAAACAAAACTAAATTAAACTAAACTAAATTAAACTAACCTAACCTAACCTAACCTTACGTAACCTAACCTAAACTAAACTATACTAATCTAAAGTATAAACAAATTAAACTAAACTAAGCTAAATTAAACTAAATTAACCTAACCTAACCTAACCTAAACTAAACTAAACTAAACGAAACTAAACTATAAACGAAACTAAACTATAAACTGTTAACTAAACTGTCAATTAACTAAACTAAACTAAACTGAACGAAACGAAACTAAAATAAACTAACCTAACATAACCTAAACTACACTAAACTAACCTAACCTAACATAACATAAACTAAACTAAACTACAATAAACTCAGCTAAACTAAACTAAACTAAATTCAATTAAACTAAACTAAACTATAAATTAAAATAACTATAAACTAAACTAAACAAAACTAAACTGACCTAACTTACTATACCCTAAACTAACCTAACTTAACCTAACCTAACATAAATTAACTAAACTAACCTAACCTAACTTAACATAAACTAAACTAAACTAAACGAAACTAAACTAAACTTTAAACTAAACTATAAACTAAATTAAAATAAACTAGTATAACCTTACCTAACTTAACATAACCTTGGCTAATCTAAATTAAAGTAAACTGAACTAACCTAACTTAACATAAACTAAGCTAAACTAAACTAAACTAAACTATACTAACCTATAAACTAAACTAAACTGAACTAAACTAAACTGCCCTAAACTAAACCACCCTAAACTAAATTAAACTAAACTTAACTAAACAAAACATAATTAACTAAACAAAACTAAACAAAATTAAACTATAAACTAAACTATAAACTCAACTAAACTATAAATTAAACTAAACTAAACTAAATTAACCTAACCTTTTTTAACTTAACCTAACCAAACCAAACTAAATTAAGCTAAGTTAACATAACCTAACCAAACGTAACCTAACCGAAACTAAACTAAACTAAACTAAACTTAACTATAAACTTAACTAAACTAAACTAAACATAACTAAACTAGACTCACCTTACCTAACCTAACATAACGAAACCTATGCTAACCTAAACTAAAGTAAACGAAAGTAACCTTACCTAACCTAACCTAACCTAACCTAAAATAAATTAAACTAAACAGACCTAACCTAAAATACCCTAAACTAAACTAAACTAAAGTAAACAAAACAAAACTAAACTAAATTAAACTATAATCTAAACTATAAACTAAACTAAAGTATAAACTAAAATAAACAAAACTAAACTAAACTAACTAACCGAACGTAAACTAACTTAACCTAAACTAACATAAACTAAACTAATCTAACCTAACCTAGCGTAACCTATCCTAAACTAAACTAATATAAACTAAACTAAACTATAAACTAAACTTAACCTAACTATAAACTAAACTAAACTAAACGATACTAAACTAAACTATACTAACCTTACCTAACCTAACATAACCTAACCTAAACTAAACTAAACAAAAATAACCTATCATAAACTAAACAAAATAACTAAACTATAAACTTAACTATAAACTAAACTAAACTAAACTATAAATAAACTATATATTAAACTATACTAAACTATACTAACAACTAAACTAAACTAAAAACTAAACTAAACTGAAAACTAAACTAAATTAATCTAGACTAAAGCTTTCTAACCTAACATAACCTAACCTAACCTAAACTAACCTAAACTAAACTAAACTAAACTGTAAACTAAACTAAACTAAACTAAACTATAAACTAAACTAAACTATAAACTATCTATAAATTAAACTAAACTAAACTATAAACTAAACTAAATTTAGCTAACCTAAGCTAACCTAATCTAAGCTAACCTAACGTAAACGAAGCTAAACGAAACTAACCTAAACCAAACAAAACTAAACTAAAATAAAATAAACTAAACCATAAACTAAACTAAACTATACTAAACTATAAACTAAAATAAACTAAACTATAAACTAAACTAAACTAATCTACCCTAACCTAACCTAACCTAACCTAAACTGAACTAAACTAAACTAAACTAAAATAACCTACTCTTACCTAACCTAATCTAACCTAAACTAAACTAAACTAAACTATAAACTGAACTATAAACTAAACTAATTTAAACTATAAATTAATGTATAAACTAAACTACACTAAACTATAAAGTAAACTAAACTCAATTAAACTAAACTAAACTAAACTAACTTAACCTAACCTATACTAACCTAAACTAAACTCAACTAAATTAAATTAATCTAAACTAAACTAAACTATAAACAAAACTAAACTAAATTAAACTAAACACAACTAACCTAACCTAACCTAACCTAACTTAACCTAAATTAACTAAACAGAATAAACTAAACTATAAACTTAACTATAAACTAAACTAAACTAAACTAACCAAACCTAACCTAAACTAAACTAAACTAAACTAACCTAACCTAACATAACCTAAACTAAACTAAACTATAAACTAAACTATAAACGAAACTAAAATAAATAAACTAACCTAACCAAACCTAACCTAACCTAACCTAAATTAAACTAAACTAAACTAACTTAACATAAACTAACCTAACCTAAACTAAACTAAATTGAATAAACTAAATGAAATTAAAGTAAACTAAACTATAAACAAAAATAAATTAAACCAAACTAAACTAACCTAACCTAACCTAACCTTACCTAACTTAACCTAACCTAAACTAAACTATACTAATCTAAAGTATAAACAAAACTAAACTAAACTAAGCTAAATTAAACTAAACTAACCTAACCCAACCCAAACTAAACTAAACTAAACTAAACTAAATTAAATTAAACTAAAGTAACTATAAATTAAACTAACGATAAACTAAACAAAACTAAACTATCCTAACCTAGCCTAACTTAACCTAACCTAACATAAATTAACTAAACTCACCTAACATAACTTAACATAAACTAAACTAAACTAAACGAAATTAAACTAAACTATAAATTAACTATAAACTAAACTAAACTATAAACTAAACTAAACTAAAATAAACTAGACTAACCTTACATGACTTAACATAACCTTCGCTAATCTGATTTAAAGTGAAATAAACTGCCCTAACTTAACATAAACTAACCTAAACTAAACTAAACTAAAATACACTAACCTATAAACTAAACTAAACTAAACTAAACTAAACTGACCTAATCTAAACTACCCTAAACTAACCTAACCTAACCTAACCTAACCTAACCTAACATAAACAAAACGAAACTAACCTAAACTGAGCTAAACTAAGCTAAATTAACAAAACTAAATTAAACTAAACTAAACAAAACTGAACTATCCTAACCTAACCTAACTCAACCTAAACTAACATTAATTAACTAAACTAACCTATCATAACTTAACATAAACTAAACTAAACTAAACGAAACTAAACTAAACTATAAACTAAACTATAAACTAAACTAAACCATAAACTAAACTAAACTAAAATAAACTAGACTAACCTTACCTAACTTAATATAACCTTGGCTAATCTAAATTAAAGTAAACTAAACTAACCTAACCTAACCTAAACTAAACTAAACGAAACTATACTATAAAGTAAACTAAACTATAAACTATTAACTAAACTATCAATTAACTAAACTAAACTAAACTGAACGAAACGAAACTAAACTAACCTAACCTAACATAACCTAACTAAAATTAACTAAACTACACTAAACTGAGCTAAACTAAACTAAACTAAACTAAATTAAACTAAACTAAACTATACATTAAACTAACTATAAACTAAACTAAACAAAACTAAACTATCCTAACCTAACCTAACTTAACCTAACCTAACATAACTTAACACAAACTAAACTAAACTAAACGAAATTAAACTAAAGTATAAACTAAATTATAAACTAAAATAAATTATAAACCAAACTAAACCAAACAAAACTAAACTAAACCATTAACTAAACTATTAACTAAGTTAAACTGAACTAAAGTATAAACTAAACTAAACTAAACTATGAACTAAAGTAAACTAAACTAAACCAAACAAAACTAACCTAACCTAACCTAACCTAACCTAACCTAACCTAACTTAACCTAAATTAACTAAACGAAATAAACTAAACTATAAATTTAACTATACACTAAACTAAACTAAACTAAACTAACCAAACCTAACCTAACCTAACCTAACCTAACCTAACCTAACCTAAACTAAACTAAAATAAGCTAAACTAACCTAACCTAACTGAGCGTAACCTAACCGAAACTAAACTAAACTAAACTAAACTAAACTTAACTATAAACTAAACTAAACTAAACCTAACTAAACAAGACTAAACTTACCTAACCCAACATAACGAAACCTAAGCTAATCTATACTATAGTAAACGAAACTAACCTTACCTAACCAAAACTAACCTAACCTAAAGTAAATTAAACTAAACAGACCTAACCTAAACTACCCAAAACTAATATAAACTAAACTAAACAAAACAAAACTAAACTAAATTAAACTATAATCTAATCTATAAACTAAACTAAACTATAAACTAAAATAAACAAAATTAAACTAAAATAACTAACCTAACCAAACCTAACTTAACCTACCCTAACATAAACTAAACTAATCTAACCTAACCTAACGTAACCTAACCTAAACTAAACTACACTAAACTAAATAAAACTACAAATTAAATTATAAACTAAACTTAACCTAACTATAAACTAAACTAAACTAAACTATACAAAAATAAACTATACTAACCTTACCTATTCTAACATAACCTATCCTAAACTAAACTAAACCAAACTAAACAAAACTAACCTATCCTAACCTAAACTAAACAAAATAACTAAACTATAAACTTAATTTTAAACTAAACTAAATTAAACTATAAATAAACTCTATACTAAACTATACTAAACTAAACTAACAACTAAACTAAACTAAAAACTAAACCAAACTGAAAACTAAACTAAACTAAACTAAACCTTTCTAACCTAACCTAACCTAACCTAAACTAAACTAAACTAACCTAACCTAATCTAAACTAAACTAAACTAAACTATAAACTAAACTAAACTATAAACTAAACTATAAACTAAACCAAACTAAACTATAAACTAAACTAAATTTAGCTACCCTAAGCTAACCTAACCTAACCTAACCTAACCTAACCTAAACGAAACTAAACGAAACTAAACTAAACCAAACAAAACTAAACTAAACAAAACTAACCTAACCTAACCTAACCTAACTTAACCTAAATAACTAAACAAAATAAACTAAACTATAAATAAACTATATACTAAACCATACTAAACTAAACTAACAACTAAACTAAACTAAAAACTAAACTAAACTGAAAATCAAACTAAACTAAATTAAACTAAAGGTTTCTAACCTAACCTAACCTAAACTAAACTAAACTAACCTAACCTAAACTAAACTAAACTATAAACTAAACTAAACTATAAACTAAACTATAAACTAAACTAAACTATAAACTAAACTAAATTTAGCTAACCTAAGCTAACCTAAGCTAACCTAACCTAAACCAAACTAAACCAAACTAAACTAAACCAAACAAATTAACTAAAATATAATAAACTAAACCATTAACTAAATTATTAACTAAACTAAACTAAAGTATAAACTAAACTAAACTAAACTAAAATAACCTAACCTAAGGTAACCTAAAATGAACTAAACTAAACTAAACTAAACTAACCAAACCTAACCTAATCTAACCAAAACTAAACTAAACTAAACTATAAACTAATCTATAAACTAAACTAAAATATACCAAACTCAACTAACCTAACCTAACCTAACCTAACCTAAGGTAAATTAAACTAACCTAACCAAAAATAAATTAAACTAAACTAACTTAAACTATATTAAATTATAAACTAAAATAAACTAAACTATAAACTAAACTAAACTAAACTATGCTAAACTATAAACTAAAATAAACTAAACTATAAACTAAACTAAACTAAACTAACCTAACCTACCCAAACCTAACCTAATCTAACCTAAACTAAACTAAACTATACTAAACAATAAACTGAAATATTAACTAAATTAATTTAAACTATAAACTAATGTATAAACTAAACTGCACTAAACTATAAACTAAACTAAACTAAATTAAACTAAACTAAACTAACCTAACCTAACCTAACCTAAACTAAACTGAACTAACCTAATCTAACCTAAAATAAACTAAACTAAACTAACCTGAACTATAAACTCAACTTTAAAATAAACTAAACTAAACTAAACTGTAAATAAACTATAAACTAAACTAAACTATGAACTAAACTAAACTAAAATAAACTAAAAAAATCTAACCTAACCTAACCTAACCTAACCCAACTTAACCTAAATTAATTAAACAAAATAATCTAAACTATAAACCTAACTATAAACTAAACTAAACTAAACTAAACTAAACTAACCAAACCTAACCTAACCTTTTATAACCTAACCTAACCTAAACTAAACTAAACTAAGCTATACTAACCTAAACTAACCGAACGTAACCTAACCGAAACTAAACTAAACTAAACTAAACTAAACTTAACTATAGACTTAACTAAACTAAACCAAACCTAACTAAACTAGACTAACCTTACCTAACCTAACATAACGAAACCTAAGCTAACCTATACTAAAGTAAACTAAACTAACCTTACCTAACCTAAACTAACCTAACCTAAAATAAATTTAACTAAACAGACCTAACCTAAACTACCCTAAACTAAACTAAACTAAACTAAACAAAACAAAACAAAACTAAATTAAACTATAATCTAAACTATAAACTAAACTAAACTATAAAATAAAATAAACAAAACTAAACTAAACTAACCTACTCTAACCTAACTTAACCTAACCTAACATAAACTAAACTAATCTAACCTAACCTAACGTAACCTAACCTAAATTAAACTAAACTAAACTACACTAAACTACAAACTAAACTATAAACTAAACTTAACCTAACTATAAACAAAACTAAACTATACTAAACTAAACTATACTAACCTTACCTAACCTAACATAACCTAACCTAAACTAAACTAAACTAAACAAAACTAACCTATCCTAACCTAAAGTAAAGTAAACAAAATAACTAATATATAAACTTAACTATATACTAACCTAACTAAACTATAAATAAACTATATACTAAACTATACTAAACTAAACTAACAACTAAACTAAACTAAAAAATAAACTAAACTGAAAACTAAACTAAACTAAACCTTTCTAAACTAACCTAACCTAAAATAAACTAAACTAACCTAACCTAACCTAAACTAAACAAAACTAAACTATAAACTAAACTAAATTTGGTTAACCTAAGCTAACCTAACCTAACCTAACCTAAACGAAACTAAACCAAACTAAACTAAACCAAACAAAACTAAACTAAAATATAAATAATATATAAACTAAACTATACTAAACTAAACGAACAACTAAACTAAACTAAAAACTAAACTAAACTGAAAACTAAACTAAAATAAACTAAACTAAACCTTTCTAACCTAACCCAACTTAACCTAACCTAACCTTAACTAAACTAAACTATAAACTCAACTAAAATATAAACTAAATTCAACTCTAAACTAAACTATAAACTAAACTATACTAAACTATAAACTAAACGAAACTAAGCTAACCTAAGCTAACCTAACCTAAACTAAACTAAACCAATGAAAATTAAACTAAAATAAAATAAACTAAACCATAAACTAGACTATTAACTAAACTAAACTAAACTAAAGTATAGACTAAACTAAACTAAACTAACCTAACCTAAACTAACCTAACCTAAACTTAACTAATCTAACCTAAACTAACCTAACCTAAACTAAACTAAACTAAACGAAACTAAACTAAACTAAATTAAACTATAATCTAAACTATAAATTAAACTAAACTATAAAATAAAATAAACAAAACTAAACTAAACCAACTATCCTAACCTAACCTAACTTAACCTAACCTAACATAAACTAAACTAATCTAACCTAACCTAACGTAACCTAACCTAAATTAAACTAAACAAAACTACACTAAACTACAAACTAAACTATAAACTAAACTTAACCTAACTATAAACATAACTAAACTATACTAAACTAAACTAACCAAACCTAACCTAAACTAAACTAAACTAAACTAACCTAACCTAACATAACCTAAACTAAACTAAACTAAACTATACATTAAACTAAAATAAAAAAACTAACCTAACCAAACCTAACCTAACCTAACCTAAATTAAACCAAACTAAACTAACTTAACCTAACCTAACCTAACCTAACCTAAACTAAACTGAACTAAACTAAACTAAACTAAACTATAAACAAAACTAAATTAAACTAAACTAAACTAACCTAAACTAAACTAAACTAAACTAAACTAAACTATAAACTAAACTAAACTATAAACTATCTATAAATTAAACTAAACTAAACTATAAACTAAACTAAATTTAGCTAACCTAAGCTAACCTAATCTAAGCTAACCTAACGTAAACGAAGCTAAACGAAACTAACCTAAACCAAACAAAACTAAACTAAAATAAAATAAACTAAACCATAAACTAAACTAAACTATACTAAACTATAAACTAAAATAAACTAAACTATAAACTAAACTAAACTAATCTACCCTAACCTAACCTAACCTAACCTAAACTGAACTAAACTAAACTAAACTAAAATAACCTACTCTTACCTAACCTAATCTAACCTAAACTAAACTAAACTAAACTATAAACTGAACTATAAACTAAAGTAATTTAAACTATAAATTAATGTATAAACTAAACTACACTAAACTATAAAGTAAACTAAACTCAATTAAACTAAACTAAACTAAACTAACTTAACCTAACCTATCCTAACCTAAACTAAACTCAACTAAATTAAATTAATCTAAACTAAACTAAACTATAAACAAAACTAAACTAAATTAAACTAAACACAACTAACCTAACCTAACCTAACCTAACTTAACCTAAATTAACTAAACAGAATAAACTAAACTATAAACTTAACTATAAACTAAACTAAACTAAACTAACCAAACCTAACCTAAACTAAACTAAACTAAACTAACCTAACCTAACATAACCTAAACTAAACTAAACTATAAACTAAACTATAAACGAAACTAAAATAAATAAACTAACCTAACCAAACCTAACCTAACCTAACCTAAATTAAACTAAACTAAACTAACTTAACATAAACTAACCTAACCTAAACTAAACTAAATTGAATAAACTAAATGAAATTAAAGTAAACTAAACTATAAACAAAAATAAATTAAACCAAACTAAACTAACCTAACCTAACCTAACCTTACCTAACCTAACCTAACCTAAACTAAACTATACTAATCTAAAGTATAAACAAAACTAAACTAAACTAAGCTAAATTAAACTAAACTAACCTAACCCAACCCAAACTAAACTAAACTAAACTAAACTAAATTAAATTAAACTAAAGTAACTATAAATTAAACTAACGATAAACTAAACAAAACTAAACTATCCTAACCTAGCCTAACTTAACCTAACCTAACATAAATTAACTAAACTCACCTAACATAACTTAACATAAACTAAACTAAACTAAACGAAATTAAACTAAACTATAAATTAACTATAAACTAAACTAAACTATAAACTAAACTAAACTAAAATAAACTAGACTAACCTTACATGACTTAACATAACCTTCGCTAATCTGATTTAAAGTGAAATAAACTGCCCTAACTTAACATAAACTAACCTAAACTAAACTAAACTAAAATACACTAACCTATAAACTAAACTAAACTAAACTAAACTAAACTGACCTAATCTAAACTACCCTAAACTAACCTAACCTAACCTAACCTAACCTAACCTAACATAAACAAAACGAAACTAACCTAAACTGAGCTAAACTAAGCTAAACTAAACAAAACTAAATTAAACTAAACTAAACAAAACTGAACTATCCTAACCTAACCTAACTCAACCTAAACTAACATTAATTAACTAAACTAACCTATCATTACTTAACATAAACTAAACTAAACTAAACGAAACTAAACTAAACTATAAACTAAACTATAAACTAAACTAAACCATAAACTAAACTAAACTAAAATAAACTAGACTAACCTTACCTAACTTAATATAACCTTGGCTAATCTAAATTAAAGTAAACTAAACTAACCTAACCTAACCTAAACTAAACTAAACGAAACTATACTATAAAGTAAACTAAACTATAAACTATTAACTAAACTATCAATTAACTAAACTAAACTAAACTGAACGAAACGAAACTAAACTAACCTAACCTAACATAACCTAACTAAAATTAACTAAACTACACTAAACTGAGCTAAACTAAACTAAACTAAACTAAATTAAACTAAACTAAACTATACATTAAACTAACTATAAACTAAACTAAACAAAACTAAACTATCCTAACCTAACCTAACTTAACCTAACCTAACATAACTTAACACAAACTAAACTAAACTAAACGAAATTAAACTAAAGTATAAACTAAATTATAAACTAAAATAAATTATAAACCAAACTAAACCAAACAAAACTAAACTAAACCATTAACTAAACTATTAACTAAGTTAAACTGAACTAAAGTATAAACTAAACTAAACTAAACTATGAACTAAAGTAAACTAAACTAAACCAAACAAAACTAACCTAACCTAACCTAACCTAACCTAACCTAACCTAACCTAACTTAACCTAAATTAACTAAACAAAATAAACTAAACTATAAATTTAACTATACACTAAACTAAACTAAACTAAACTAACCAAACCTAACCTAACCTAACCTAACCTAACCTAACCTAACCTAAACTAAACTAAAATAAGCTAAACTAACCTAACCTAACTGAGCGTAACCTAACCGAAACTAAACTAAACTAAACTAAACTAAACTTAACTATAAACTAAACTAAACTAAACCTAACTAAACAAGACTAAACTTACCTAACCCAACATAACGAAACCTAAGCTAATCTATACTATAGTAAACGAAACTAACCTTACCTAACCAAAACTAACCTAACCTAAAGTAAATTAAACTAAACAGACCTAACCTAAACTACCCAAAACTAATATAAACTAAACTAAACAAAACAAAACTAAACTAAATTAAACTATAATCTAATCTATAAACTAAACTAAACTATAAACTAAAATAAACAAAATTAAACTAAAATAACTAACCTAACCAAACCTAACTTAACCTACCCTAACATAAACTAAACTAATCTAACCTAACCTAACGTAACCTAACCTAAACTAAACTACACTAAACTAAATAAAACTACAAATTAAATTATAAACTAAACTTAACCTAACTATAAACTAAACTAAACTAAACTATACAAAAATAAACTATACTAACCTTACCTATTCTAACATAACCTATCCTAAACTAAACTAAACCAAACTAAACAAAACTAACCTATCCTAACCTAAACTAAACAAAATAACTAAACTATAAACTTAATTTTAAACTAAACTAAATTTAACTATAAATAAACTCTATACTAAACTATACTAAACTAAACTAACAACTAAACTAAACTAAAAACTAAACCAAACTGAAAACTAAACTAAACTAAACTAAACCTTTCTAACCTAACCTAACCTAACCTAACCTAACCTAACCTAACCTAAACGAAACTAAACGAAACTAAACTAAACCAAACAAAACTAAACTAAACAAAACTAACCTAACCTAACCTAACCTAACTTAACCTAAATAACTAAACAAAATAAACTAAACTATAAATAAACTATATACTAAACCATACTAAACTAAACTAACAACTAAACTAAACTAAACTAAAAACTAAACTAAACTGAAAATCAAACTAAACTAAATTAAACTAAAGGTTTCTAACCTAACCTAACCTAAACTAAACTAAACTAACCTAACCTACACTAAACTAAACTATAAACTAAACTAAACTATAAACTAAACTATAAACTAAACTAAACTATAAACTAAACTAAATTTAGCTAACCTAAGCTAACCTAAGCTAACCTAACCTAAACCAAACTAAACCAAACTAAACTAAACCAAACAAATTAACTAAAATATAATAAACTAAACCATTAACTAAATTATTAACTAAACTAAACTAAAGTATAAACTAAACTAAACTAAACTAAAATAACCTAACCTAAGGTAACCTAAAATGAACTAAACTAAACTAAACTAAACTAACCAAACCTAACCTAATCTAACCAAAACTAAACTAAACTAAACTATAAACTAATCTATAAACTAAACTAAAATATACTAAACTCAACTAACCTAACCTAACCTAACCTAACCTAAGGTAAATTAAACTAACCTAACCTAAAATAAATTAAACTAAACTAACTTAAACTATATTAAATTATAAACTAAAATAAACTAAACTATAAACTAAACTAAACTAAACTATGCTAAACTATAAACTAAAATAAACTAAACTATAAACTAAACTAAACTAAACTAAACTAACCTAACCTACCCAAACCTAACCTAATCTAACCTAAACTAAACTAAACTATACTAAACAATAAACTGAAATATTAACTAAATTAATTTAAACTATAAACTAATGTATAAACTAAACTGCGCTAAACTATAAACTAAACTAAACTAAATTAAACTAAACTAAACTAACCTAACCTAACCTAACCTAAACTAAACTGAACTAACCTAATCTAACCTAAAATAAACTAAACTAAACTAACCTGAACTATAAACTCAACTTTAAAATAAACTAAACTAAACTAAACTGTAAATAAACTATAAACTAAACTAAACTATGAACTAAACTAAACTAAAATAAACTAAAAAAATCTAACCTAACCTAACCTAACCTAACCCAACTTAACCTAAATTAACTAAACAAAATTATCTAAACTATAAACCTAACTATAAACTAAACTAAACTAAACTAAACTAAACTAACCAAACCTAACCTAACCTTTTATAACCTAACCTAACCTAAACTAAACTAAACTAAGCTATACTAACCTAAACTAACCGAACGTAACCTAACCGAAACTAAACTAAACTAAACTAAACTAAACTTAACTATAGACTTAACTAAACTAAACCAAACCTAACTAAACTAGACTAACCTTACCTAACCTAACATAACGAAACCTAAGCTAACCTATACTAAAGTAAACTAAACTAACCTTACCTAACCTAAACTAACCTAACCTAAAATAAATTTAACTAAACAGACCTAACCTAAACTACCCTAAACTAAACTAAACTAAACTAAACAAAACAAAACAAAACTAAATTAAACTATAATCTAAACTATAAACTAAACTAAACTATAAAATAAAATAAACAAAACTAAACTAAACTAACTAACCTACTCTAACCTAACTTAACCTAACCTAACATAAACTAAACTAATCTAACCTAACCTAACGTAACCTAACCTAAATTAAACTAAACTAAACTACACTAAACTACAAACTAAACTATAAATTAAACTTAACCTAACTATAAACAAAACTAAACTATACTAAACTAAACTATACTAACCTTACCTAACCTAACATAACCTAACCTAAACTAAACTAAACTAAACAAAACTAACCTATCCTAACCTAAAGTAAAGTAAACAAAATAACTAATATATAAACTTAACTATATACTAACCTAACTAAACTATAAATAAACTATATACTAAACTATACTAAACTAAACTAACAACTAAACTAAACTAAAAAATAAACTAAACTGAAAACTAAACTAAACTAAACCTTTCTAAACTAACCTAACCTAAACTAAACTAAACTAACCTAACCTAACCTAAACTAAACAAAACTAAACTATAAACTAAACTAAATTTGGTTAACCTAAGCTAACCTAACCTAACCTAACCTAAACGAAACTAAACCAAACTAAACTAAACCAAACAAAACTAAAATAAAATATAAATAATATATAAACTAAACTATACTAAACTAAACGAACAACTAAACTAAACTAAAAACTAAACTAAACTGAAAACTAAACTAAAATAAACTAAACTAAACCTTTCTAACCTAACCTAACTTAACCTAACCTAACCTTAACTAAACTAAACTATAAACTCAACTAAACTATAAACTAAATTCAACTCTAAACTAAACTATAAACTAAACTATACTAAACTATAAACTAAACTAAACTAAGCTAACTTAAGCTAACCTAACCTAAACTAAACTAAACCAATGAAAATTAAACTAAAATAAAATAAACTAAACCATAAACTAGACTATTAACTAAACTAAACTAAACTAAAGTATAGACTAAACTAAACTAAACTAACCTAACCTAAACTAACCTAACCTAAACTTAACTAATCTAACCTAAACTAACCTAACCTAAACTAAACTAAACTAAACGAAACTAAACTAAACTAAATTAAACTATAATCTAAACTATAAACTAAACTAAACTATAAAATAAAATAAACAAAACTAAACTAAACTAACTATCCTAACCTAACCTAACTTAACCTAACCTAACATAAACTAAACTAATCTAACCTAACCTAACGTAACCTAACCTAAATTAAACTAAACAAAACTACACTAAACTACAAACTAAACTATAAACTAAACTTAACCTAACTATAAACATAACTAAACTATACTAAACTAAACTAACCAAACCTAACCTAAACTAAACTAAACTAAACTAACCTAACCTAACATAACCTAAACTGAACTAAACTAAACTATACATTAAACTAAAATAAAAAAACTAACCTAACCAAACCTAACCTAACCTAACCTAAATTAAACCAAACTAAACTAACTTAACCTAACCTAACCTAACCTAAACTAAACTGAACTAAACTAAACTAAACTAAACTATAAACAAAACTAAATTAAACTAAACTAAACTAACCTAACCTAAACTAAACTAAACTAAACGAAACTAAACTATAAACTAAACTAAACTATAAACTAAACTAAACTAAACTAAACTAAACTATAAACTAAACTAAGCTATAAACTATCTATTAATTAAACTAAACTAAACTATAAACTAAACTAAATTTAGCTAACCTAAGCTAACCTAATCTAAGCTAACCTAACGTAAACCAAACTAAACCAAACTAACCTAAACGAAACAAAACTAAACTAAAATAAAATATACTAAACCATAAACTAAACTAAACTATACTAAACTATAAAATAAAATAAACTAAACTATAAACTAAACTAAACTAAACTAATCTACCCTAACCTAACCTAACCTTACCTAACCTAAACTGAACTAAACTGAACTAAATTAAATAACCTACTCTAACCTAACCTAATCTAACCTAAACTAAACTAAACTAAACTAAACTATAAACTGAACTACAAACTAAACTAATTTAAACTATAAATTAATGTATAAACTAAACTACACTAAACTATAAAGTAAACTAAACTCAATTAAACTAAACTAAGCTAAACTAACTTAACCTAACCTAACCTAACCTAAACTAAACTCAACTAAATTAAATTAAACTAAAATAAACTAAACTATAAACAAAACTAAATTAAACTAAACTAAACTAACCTAACCTAACCTAACACAACCTAACCTAAACTAAACTATACTACTATAAGTATAAACAAAACAAAACTAAACTAAGCAAAATTAAACTAAACTAACCTAACCTAACCTAACCTAAACTAAACGAAACTAAACCTTAAACTAAACTAAACTATAAACTGAAATAAAATAAACTAAACTAAACTAAACTATCCTAACCTAACCTAACTTAACCTAACCTAACATAAATTAACTAAACTAACCTAACCTAACTTAACATTAACTAAACTAAACTAAAAGAAACTAAACTAAACTATAAACTAAACTAAACTATAAACTAAACTAAACTAAATTAAAATAAACTAGACTAACCTCACCTAACTTAACATTACCTTGGCTAATCTAACTTAAAGTAAACTAAACTAACCTAACTTAACATAAACTAACCTAAACTAAACTTAACTAAACTATACTAATCTATAGACTAAACTAAAGTAAACTAAACTAAACTAAACTAAACTGACCTGACCTAAACTACCCTAAACTAAACTAAACTAAACTATACTAAACTAAAAAAAACAAAATTAACTAAACAAAACTAAAATAAATTAAACTATAAACAAAACTATAAACTCAACTACACTATAAACTTAACTAAACTAACCTAACCTTTCCTAACCTAATCTAACCTAACCTAACCTAACCTAAACTAAACTAAACTAAGCTAAACTAACCTAACCTAACCAAACGTAACCTAACCGAAACTAAACTAAACTAAACTAAACTAAACTTAACTATAAACTTAACTAAACCTAACTGAACTAGACTAACCTTACCTAAATTAACATAACCTAACCTAAGCTAACCTAAACTAAACTAAATGTAACTAACCTTACCTAGCCTAACCTAACCTAAATTAAACTAAACTAAACAGACCTAACCTAAACTACCCTAAACTAAACTAAACTAAACTAAACCAAACAAAACCAAACTAAACTAAATTAAACTATAAACTAAAATAACTATAAACTAAACTAAACTATAAACTAAAATAAACTAAACTAAACTAAACTAACCTAACCTAACCTAACTTAACCTAATTTAACATAAACTAAACTAAACTAACCTAACCTAACGTAACGTAACCTAAACTAAACTAAACTAAACTAAACTAAACTACAAACTAAACTATAAACTAAACTTAACTAAACTATACACTAAACTAATCCATACTAAACTAAACTATACTAACCTTAGCTAACCTAACATAACTTTACCTAAACTAAACTAAACTAAACTAAACAAAACTAACCTAACCTAACCTAACCTAAACTAAATAAAATCAACTAAACTATAAGCTTAACCTTAAACTAAACTAAACTAAACTATAAATGAACTATAAACTAAACAAAATTAAACTGTAAGCTAAGCTAAACTAAATTTAACTAAACTAAACTAGACAAAACTAAAATAAGCTAAACTAAACTAAACTATAAACTAAACTAAACAAACTAAACTAATCTAAACTAAACTAAACTTAACTGCAAACTAAACTATGCACTAAACTATAAACTAAACTTAAACTAAAATAACTCAATTATAATCCAAATTAAACTAAAATAGACCAAACCTTCCTAACCTAACCTAACCTAACCTAACTTAACCTAAACTAAACTAAACTAAACTAAACTATACAAAACTAAACTAAGCTAAACTAAACTAATCATAATTTTACTAAACGAAACTATACACTGAACCATAAACTAAACTAAATTAAACTATGAACTCAACTGAACTAAACAAAAATACACTATAAACTAAACTGAACTAAGCTAATTAAACTAACCTAACCTAACCTAACCTAACCTAACTTAAACGAAACTAAACCATAAACTAAACTATAAACTAAACTAAACTAAACTAAAGTATAAACTAAACGAACATAACCTAAACTAACCTAACCTAAACTAATCTAACCTAAACTAACCTAACCTAAACTAAACTAAACGATACTAAACTGAACTAAATTAACTAACCTAACGTAACATAACCTAACCTAACCTAAACTAAACTAACTAAACTAACCTAACCTAACCTAACCTAACCTAACCTAAACTAAATTAAACTAAACATAAACTAAACTAAACTATAAACTAAAGTAAACTAAACTCAACTAACCTAACCTAACGTAACATAACCTAACCTAATTTAAACTAAACTAACCTAACCTAACCTAAAAAAAATTAAACTAAACTAAACTAAACTATACTAAACTATAAACTAAACTAAACTTAACTATAAAATAAAATAAACTAAACTAAACTAATCTAATCTAACCTAACCTAACCTAACCTAAACAGAACTAAACTAATCTAAAGTAAACTAACCTAACCTAACCTAACCTAACTTAACCTAAACTAAACTAAACTTCAAACTAAACTATAAACTAAACTAAACTAAACTAAACTAAACTAACCAAACCTAACCTAACCTTTTATAACCTAACCTAACCTAAACTAAACTAAGCTATACTAACCTAAACTAACCGAACGTAACCTAACCGAAACTAAACTAAACTAAACTAAACTAAACTTAACTATAGACTTAACTAAACTAAACCAAACCTAACTAAACTAGACTAACCTTACCTAACCTAACATAACGAAACCTAAGCTAACCTATACTAAAGTAAACTAAACTAACCTTACCTAACCTAAACTAACCTAACCTAAAATAAATTTAACTAAACAGACCTAACCTAAACTACCCTAAACTAAACTAAACTAAACTAAACAAAACAAAACAAAACTAAATTAAACTATAATCTAAACTATAAACTAAACTAAACTATAAAATAAAATAAACAAAACTAAACTAAACTAACTAACCTACTCTAACCTAACTTAACCTAACCTAACATAAACTAAACTAATCTAACCTAACCTAACGTAACCTAACCTAAATTAAACTAAACTAAACTACACTAAACTACAAACTAAACTATAAATTAAACTTAACCTAACTATAAACAAAACTAAACTATACTAAACTAAACTATACTAACCTTACCTAACCTAACATAACCTAACCTAAACTAAACTAAACTAAACAAAACTAACCTATCCTAACCTAAAGTAGAGTAAACAAAATAACTAATATATAAACTTAACTATATACTAACCTAACTAAACTATAAATAAACTATATACTAAACTATACTAAACTAAACTAACAACTAAACTAAACTAAAAAATAAACTAAACTGAAAACTAAACTAAACTAAACCTTTCTAAACTAACCTAACCTAAACTAAACTAAACTAACCTAACCTAACCTAAACTAAACAAAACTAAACTATAAACTAAACTAAATTTGGTTAACCTAAGCTAACCTAACCTAACCTAACCTAAACGAAACTAAACCAAACTAAACTAAACCAAACAAAACTAAAATAAAATATAAATAATATATAAACTAAACTATACTAAACTAAACGAACAACTAAACTAAACTAAAAACTAAACTAAACTGAAAACTAAACTAAAATAAACTAAACTAAACCTTTCTAACCTAACCTAACTTAACCTAACCTAACCTTAACTAAACTAAACTATAAACTCAACTAAACTATAAACTAAATTCAACTCTAAACTAAACTATAAACTAAACTATACTAAACTATAAACTAAACTAAACTAAGCTAACTTAAGCTAACCTAACCTAAACTAAACTAAACCAATGAAAATTAAACTAAAATAAAATAAACTAAACCATAAACTAGACTATTAACTAAACTAAACTAAACTAAAGTATAGACTAAACTAAACTAAACTAACCTAACCTAAACTAACCTAACCTAAACTTAACTAATCTAACCTAAACTAACCTAACCTAAACTAAACTAAACTAAACGAAACTAAACTAAACTAAATTAAACTATAATCTAAACTATAAACTAAACTAAACTATAAAATAAAATAAACAAAACTAAACTAAACTAACTATCCTAACCTAACCTAACTTAACCTAACCTAACATAAACTAAACTAATCTAACCTAACCTAACGTAACCTAACCTAAATTAAACTAAACAAAACTACACTAAACTACAAACTAAACTATAAACTAAACTTAACCTAACTATAAACAAAACTAAACTATACTAAACTAAACTAACCAAACCTAACCTAAACTAAACTAAACTAAACTAACCTAACCTAACATAACCTAAACTAAACTAAACTAAACTATAAATTAAACTAAAATAAAAAAACTAACCTAACCAAACCTAACCTAACCTAACCTAAATTAAACCAAACTAAACTAACTTAACCTAACCTAACCTAACCTAACCTAAACTAAACTGAACTAAACTAAACTAAACTAAACTATAAACATAACTAAATTAAACTAAACAAAACTAACCTAACCTAAACTAAACTAAACTAAACGAAACTAAACTATAAACTAAACTAAACTATAAACTGTTAACTAAACTATCAATTAACTAATCTAAACCAAACTGAACGAAACGAAACTAAACTAAACTAACCTAACATAACCTAAACTACACTAAACTAACCTAACCTAACCTAACATAACATAAACTAAAGTAAACTACAATAAACTCAGCTAAACGAAACTAAACTAAATTAAATTAAACTAAACTAAACTATAAATTAAACTAACTATAAACTAAACTAAACAAAACTAAACTATCCTAACATAACCTAACTTAACCTAACCTAATATAAATTTATTAAACTAACCTAACCTAACTTAACATAAACTAAACTAAACTAAACGAAGTTAAAGTAAACTATAAACTAAACTATAAACATAACTAAACTATCAACTAAACTAAACCTAACTAAACTGACGTAACCTAAAATACCCTAAACTAACCTAACCTAACCTAACCTAACCTAACATAAACAAAACTAAAGTAAACTAAACTGAGCTAAACTAAACTAAACTAAACTAAATTAAACTATAAACTAACTATAAACTAAACTAAACAAAACAAAACTACCCTAACCTAACCTAACTTAACCTAACCTAACATAAACTAACTAAACTAACCTAACCTAACTTAACATAAACTAAACTAAACTAAACGAAACTAAACAATACTATAAACTAAACTATAAACTAAACTAAAATAAAATAAACTAGACTAACCTTACCTAACTTAACATAACCTTGGCTAATCTAAATTGAAGTAAACTAAACTAACCTAACTTAACATAAACTAAGCTAAACTAAACTAAACTAAACTATACTAACCTATAAACTAAACTAAACTAAACTAAACTGACCTAACCTAAACAACCCTAAACTAAATTAAACTAAACTTAACTAAACAAATCATAATTAACCTAACAATACTAAACAAAATTAAACTATAAACTAAACTATAAACTCAACTAAACTATAAACTAAACTAAAATAATCTAAACTAACCTAACCTTTTTTAACCTAACCTATCCTAACTAAACTAAATTAAGCTAAATTAACCTAACCTAACCGAACGTAACCTAACCGAAACTAAACTAAACCTAACTAAACTTAACTATAAACTTAACTAAACTAAACTAAACCTAACTAAACTAGACTAACCTTACCTAACCTAACATAACGAAACCTATGCTAACCTAAATTAAATTAAACGAAAGTAACCTTACCTAACCTAACCTAACCTAAATTAACCTAAAATAAATTAAACTAAACAGACCTAACCTAAACTACACTAAACTAAACTAAACTAAAGTAAACAAAACAAAACTAAACTAAATTAAACTATAATCTAAACTATAAACTGAACTAAAGTATAAACTAAAATAAACAAAACTAAACTAAACTAACTAACCGAACGTAAACTAACTTAACCTAACCTAACATAAACTAAACTAATCTAACCTAACCTAGCGTAACCTAACCTAAACTAAACTAATCTAAACTAAACTAAACTACAAACTAAACTATAAACTAAACTTAACCTAACTATAAACTAAACTAAACTAAACGATACTAAACTAAACTATACTAACCTTACCTAACCTAACATACCCTAACCTAAACTAAAATAAACTAAACAAAACTAACCTATCCTAAACTAAACAAAATAACTAAACTATAAACTTAACTATAAACTAAACTAAACTAAACTATAAATAAACTATATACTAAACTATACTAAATTAAACTAACAACTAAACTAAACTAAAAACTAAACTAAACTGAAAACTAAACTAAATTAAACTAAACTAAACCTTTCTAACCTATACTAACCTAGCCTAACCTAACCTAAACTAAACAAAACTAACCTAAACTAACCTAAACTAAAATAAACTAAACTATAAACTAAACTAAAATAAACTATAAACTAAACTAAACTATAAACTATCTATAAACTAAACTAAACTAAACAATAAACTAAACTAAATTTAGCTAACCTAAGCTAACCTAATCTAACCTAACCTAACGTAAACGAAACTAAACCAAACTAACCTAAACTAAACAAAAATCAAATAAACTAAACCATAAACTAAACTAAACTAAACTAACTTGACCTAAACTAACCTAACCTAAACTAAACTAATCCAACCTAAACTAGCCTAACCTAAACTAAACTAAACTAAACTAAACTAAATTAATTATCTAACCTAACCTAACCTAACCTAAACTAAACTAAACTATAAACTAAACTAAAATAAATTAAACTCAACCACCCCACCTAACCTAACCTAATTTAAGGTAAATTAAACTAACCTAACCTAAAATAAATTAAACTAAACTAAAGTAAACTATACTAAACTATAAACTAAAATAAACTAAACTATAAACTAAACTAAACTAAACTAATCTACCCTAACCTAACCTAACCTAACCTAAACTGAACTAAACTAAACTAAACTAAAATAACCTAACCTAACCTAATCTAACCTAAACTAAACTAAACTAAACTAAACTATAAACTGAACTATAAACTAAAATAATTTAAAATATAAATTAATGTATAAACTAAACTACACTAAACTATAAAGTAAACTAAACTCAATTAAACTAAACTAAACTAACTTAACCTAACCTAACCTAAACTAAACTCAACAAAATTAAATTAAACTAAACTAAACTAAACTATAAACAAAACTAAATTAAACTAAACTAACCTAACCTAACCTAACCTAACATAACCTAACCTAAACTAAACTATACTACTATAAGTATAAACAAAACTAAACTAAACTAAGCTAAATTAAACTAAACTAACCTAACATAACCTAACCTAAACTAAATGAAACTAAACCTTAAACTAAACTAAACTATTAACTAAACTAAACAATAAACTGTAATAAACTAAACTAAACTAAACTAAACTAACCTAACCCAACGTAACTTAACCTAACCCTACATAAACTAAACTAAACTAACCTAACCTTACGTAACCTAACCTAAACTAAACTAAACTACAAACTAAACTATAAACTAAACTTAACTAAACTATAAACTAAACTAAACTATACTAAACTAAACTATACTAACCTTACCTAATCTAACATAACCTAACCTAAACTAAACTAAACTAAACTTAATAAAACTAACCTAACCTAACCTATCCTAACCTAACCTAACGTAAACTAAACTAAACAAAACAAACTAAACTATAAACTTAACTATAAACTAAAATAAACTATATATAAACTATAAACTAAACAAAATTAAACTATAAACTAAGCTAAACTAAACTTAACTAAACTAAATTAGACAAAACTAAACTAACCTAAACCAAACTAAACTAAAATATTATTAACTATAAACTAAACTAAACTAAACTTAACTATAAACTAAATTAAACTAAACTATAAATAAATTAAACAAACTAAACTAATCTAAACTAAACTAAACTTAACTAAAAACTAAACTGTAACCTAAACTATAAACTAAACTATAAGCCAAATTAAACTAAAATGTAAAACCTTCCTAACCTAACATAACCTAACCTAACCTAACCTAACCTAAACTAAACTAAACTAAACTAAACTAGACAAAACTAAACTAAGCTAAACTAAACATAACTTTACTAAATGCAACTATATATTGAACTATAAACTAAATTAAATTAAACTATAAGATCAACTAAAATAAACAAAACTGCACTATAAACTAAACTAAACTAAGTTAAAGTAAACTAACTTAATCTAACCTAACCTAACTTAAACTAAACTAAATTAAACTAAATTATAAACTAAACTATAAACTAAAATATAAACTAAACGAAACTAAACTAAACTAAACTAAACTAAACTTAGCTAACCTAACCTAACTTAATCTAAACTAACCTAACTTAAACGAAACTAAACCATAAACTAAACTATAAACCAAATTAAACTAAACTAAAGTATAAACAAACTACACCAAACTAAACGAATATAACCTAAACTAACCTAACCTAAACTAATATACCCTAAACTAACCTAACCTAAACCAAACTAAACGAAACTAAACTGAACTAAATTATCTAACCTAACCTAACCTATCCTAACCTAACCTAACCTAAACTAAACTAAACATAAACTAAACTAAACTATAAACCAAACCAAAGTAAATAAAACTCAACTAATATAACCTAACATAACCTAACCTAAAGTAAACTAAACTAACCTAACCTAAAATAAATAAAACTAAACTAAACTAAACTATACTAAACTATAAACTAAACTAAACTAAACTATAAACTAAAGTAAACTAAACTAATCTAACCTAACCTAACCTAACCTAAACTGAACGAAACTAAACTAAACTGAACTAACCTAACCAAACCTAACCTAATCTAACCAAAACTAAACTAAACTAAACTACAAACTAAACTATAAACTAAACTAATTTAAACTATAAATTAATCTATAAATTAAACTAAACTAAAGTAAATTAAACTAAACTAAACTAAACTAACCTAATCTAACCTAACCTAACCTAACCTAAATTAAACTGAACTAACCTAACCTAACCTAACCTAATGTAAACTAAACTAATATAAACTAAACTGAACCAAACTAAACTTTAAACTAAACTAAACTGTAAATAAACTATAAACTAAACTAAACTAAACTATGAACTAAACTAAACTAAACTAACCTAACTCAAACTAACCTAAACTAACCTAAAGTAAAGTAAACTAATCTAACCTAAACTAACCTAACCTAAACTAAACTAAACTAAACTAAACGAAACTAAACTAAACTAAATTTTCTAACTTAACCTAACCTAACCTAAACTAAACTAAACTAAACTAAACTAACATAACGTAACCTAAACTAAATTAAACTAAACTATAAACTAAACTAAACTATAAACTAAACTATAAACTAAACTAAAATAAACTAAACTCAACTAACCTACCCTAACCTAACCTAATCTAAGGTAAAATAAACTAACCTAATCTAAAATAAATTAAACTAAACTAAACTATAAACTAAAATAAGCTAAACTATAAACTAAACTAAACTAAACTAATCTAATCTAACCTAACCTAACCTAACCTAAACTGAACTCAACTAAACCAAACTAAACTAACCTAACCTAACCTAACCTAATCTAACCTAAACTAAACTAAACTAAACTATAAACTGAACTATAAACTAACCTAATTTAAACTATAAATTAATGTATAAACTAAACTACACTAAACTATAAAGTAAATTAAACTGATTTAAACTAAACTAAACTAAACTGTGAACTAAACTAAACTAAACTAAACAAAATTAACCTAACCTAACCTAACCTAACTTAACCTAAATTAACTAAACAAAATAAACTAAACTATAAACTTAGCTATAAATTAAACTAAACTAAACTGAACTAAACTAACCAAACCTAACCTAAATTAAACTAAACTAAACTAACTTAACCTAACCTAACCTAATCTAACCTAAACTAAACTAAACTGAACTAAACTAAATTAAACTAAACTAAACTAAACTATAAACAAAACTAAATTAAAATAAACTAAACTAAACTAACCAAACCTAAACTAAACTAAACAAAGCGAATTTAACTATAAACTAAACTAAACTTTACACTATTAACTAAATTATCAATTAACTAAACTAAACTAAACTGAACGAAACGAAACTTAACTAACCTAACCTAACCTAACCTAAACTAAACTAAACTAACCTAAACTAACATAAACTAAACTAAACTAAACTAAACGGAGCTAAAATAAATTAAACTAAACTAAACTAAATTAAAGTAAACTAAACTATAAATTAAACTAACTATAAACTAAAATAAACAAAACTAAACTATCGTAACCTAACCTAACTTAACCTATCCTAACATAAATTAACTAAATTAACATAACCTAACTTAACATAAAATAAACAAAACTAAACGAAATAAAACAAAACTATAAAATAAACTATAAACTAAACTAAACTACAAACTAACCTATAAACTAAACTATACTAAAATAAACTAACCTAACCAAACCTAACCTAAACTAACGTAAATTAAACTAAACTAAACTAACTTAACCTAACCTAACCTAACCTAACATAAACTAAACTGAAATAAACTAAATTAAACTAAACTAAACTATACTATAAACAAAACTAAATTAATCTAAACTAAACTAAACTAACCTACTCTAACCTAACCTAATATAACCTAAACTAAACTAAACTAAACTAAACTATAAACTGAACTATAAACTAAACTAATTTAAAATATAAATTAATGTATAAACTAAACTACACTAAACTATAAAGTAAACTAAACTCAATTAAACTAAACTAAACTAAACTAACTTAACCTAACCTAACCTAACCTAAACTAAACTCAACTAAATTAAATTAAACTAAACTAAAGTAAACTATAAACAAAACTAAATTAAACTAAACTAAACTAACCTAACCTAACCTAACATAACCTAACCTAAACTAAACTATACTACTATAAGTATAAACAAAACCAAACTAAACTAAGCTAAATTAAACTAAACTAACCTAACCTAACATAACCTAACTTAACCTAACCTAATATAAATTTATTAAACTAACCTAACCTAACTTAACCTAAACTAAACCAAACTAAACGAAACTAAACCTTAAACTAAACTAAACTATAAACTAAACTAAATTATAAACTGAAATAAAATAAACTAAACTAAACTAAACTATCCTAACCTAACCTAACTTAACCTAACCTAACATAAATTAACTAAACTAACCTAACCTAACTTAACATAAACTAAACTAAACTAAACTACACTAAATTTAAATAAACTAGACTAACCTCACCTAACTTAACATTACCTTGGCTAATCTATATTAAAGTAAACTAAACTAAGCTAACTTAACATAAACTAACCTAAACTAAACTATACTAATCTATAGACTAAACTAAAGTAAACTAAACTAAACTAATTTAAACTGACCTAACCTAACCTACCCTAAACTAAACTAAACTAAACTATACTAAACTAAAAAAAACAAAATTAACTAAACAAAACTAAAATAAATTAAACTATAAACAAAACTATAAACTCAACTACACTATAAACTTAACTAAACTAACCTAACCTTTCCTAACCTAATGTAACCTAACCTAACCTAACCTAAACTAAACTAAACTAAGCTAAACTAACCTAACCTAACCAAACGTAACCTAACCGAAACTAAACTAAACTAAACTTAACTATAAACTTAACTAAACCTAACTGAACTAGACTAACCTTACCTAACGTAACATAACCTAACTTAAGCTAACCTAAATTAAACTAAATGATACTAACCTTACCTAGCCTAACCTAACCTAAATTAAACTAAACTAAACGGACCTAACCTAAACTACCCTAAACTAAACTAAACTAAACTAAACCAAACAAAACAAAACTAAACTAAATTAAACTAAAAACTAAACTATAAAATAAAATAACTATAAACTAAACTACACTATAAACTAAAATAAACTAAAATAATCTAAACTAAACTAACCTAACCTAACCTAACTTAACCTAACCTAGCATAAACTAAACTAAACTAACCTAACCTATCGTAACCTAAAATAAACGAAACTAAACTAAACTAAATTATCTAACCTAACCTAACCTAACGTAACCTAAACTAAACTACCTTAACACAACCTAACCTAAACTAAATTAAACTAAACTATAAACTAAACTATAAAATAAAATAAATATACTAAACTCAACTAACCTAACCTAACCTAACCTAAGGTAAATTAAACTAACCTGAACTAAAATAAAGTAAACTAAACTAAACTATACTAAACTATAAACTAAAATAAACTAAACTATAAACTAAACTAAACTAAACTAATCTAACCTAACCTAACCTAACCTAAATTGAACTAAACTAAACTAAACTAAACTAACCTAACCTAACCTAACCTAACCTAACCTAATCTAACCTAAACTAAACTAAACTAAACTAAACTAAACTATAAACTGAACTATTACCTAAACTAATTTAAAATATAAATTAATGTATAAACTAAACTACACTAAAATATAAACTAAACTAAACTAAATTAAACTAAACTAACCTAACCTAACCTAACCTAACCTAAACCAAACTGAACTAACCTAACCTAACTTAACCTAAAATAAACTAAACTAAACTAAACTGAAATATAATCTAAACTTTAAACTAAACTAAACTAAACTGTAAATAAACTATAAACTAAACTAAACTAAACTATGAACTAAACTAAACTAAACTAAATTAAACAAAGCTAACCTATCCTAACCTAACCTAACTAACCTAATCTAACTTAAATAAATTAACTCAACAAAATAAACTAACTATAAACTTAACTATAAACTAAACTAAACTAAACTAAACTAACCAAACCTAACCTAAACTAAACTAAACTAAACTAACCACACCTAACATAACCTAAACTAAACTAAACTATAAACTAAACTAAAATAAATAAACTAACCTAACCAAACCTAACCTAACCTAACCTACATTAAACCAAACTAAACTAATTTAACCTAACCTAACCTAAGCTAAACTAAACTAAACTAAACTAAACTATAAACAAAACTAAATTAAACTAAACTAAACTAAACTAACCTAACCTTACGTAACCTAACCTAAAATAAACTATACTAATCTAAAGTATAAACAAATTAAACTAAACTAAGCTAAATTAAACTAAACTAACCTAACCTAACCTAACCTGAACTAAACGAAACTAAACTATAAACTAAACTAAACTATAAACTGTTAACTAAACTATCAATTAACTAAACTAAACTAAACTGAACGAAACGAAACTAAAATAAACTAACCTAACATAACCTAAACTACACTAAACTAACCTAACCTAACATAACATAAACTAAACTAAACTACAATAATCTCAGCTAAACTAAACTAAACTAAATTCAATTAAACTATACTAAACTATAAATTAAAATATCTATAAATTAACTAAACAAAACTAAACTGACCTAACCTAAACTAACCTAAACTAACCTAACCTAACATAAACAAAACTAAAGTAAACTAAACTGAGCTAAACTAAACTAAACTAAAATAAATTAAACTAAACTAAACTGTAAATTAAACTAACTATAAATTAACAAAACAAAACTAATCTACCCTAACCTAACCAAACTTAACCTAACCTAACATAAATTAACTAAACTAACCTAACCTAACTTAACATAAACTCAACTAAACTAAACTAAACTATAAACTAAACTAAACTATAAACTAAACTAAAATAAACTAGTCTAACCTTACCTAACTTAACATAACCTTGGCTAATCTAAATTAAAGTAAACTAAACTAACCTAACTTAACATAAACTAAGCTAAACTAAACTAAACTAAACTATACTAACCTATAAACTAAACTAAACTAAACTAAACTAAACTGACCTAAACTAAACAACACTAAACTAAATTAAACTAAACTTAACTAAACAAAACATAATTAACTAAACAAAACTAAACAAAATTAAACTATAAACTAAACTATAAACTCAACTAAACTATAAACTAAACTAAACTAAATTAACCTAACCTTTTTTAACCTAACCTAACCTAACTAAACTAAATTAAGCTAAATTAACCTAACCTAACCAAACGTAACCTAACCGAAACTAAACTAAACTTAACTATAAACTCAACTAAACTAAACTAAACCTAACTAAACTAGACTAACCTTACCTAACCTAACATAACGAAACCTATGCTAAGCTAAACTAAAGTAAACGAAAGTAACCTTACCAAACCTAACCTAACCTAACCTAAAATAAATTAAACTAAACAGACCTAACCTAAACTACCCTAAACTAAACTAAACTACAGTAAGCAAAACAAAACTAAACTAAATTAAACTATAATCTAGACTATAAACTAAACTAAAGTATAAACTAAAATAAACAAAATTAAACTAAACTAACTAACCGAACGTAAACTAACTTAACCTAACCTAACATAAACTAAACTAATCTAACCTAACCTAGCGTAACCTAACCTAAACTAAACTAATATAAACTAAACTAAACTACAAACTAAACTATAAACTAAACTTAACCTAACTATAAACTAAACTAAACTAAACGATACTAAACTAAACTATACTAACCTTCCTAACCTAACATAACCTAACCTAAACTAAAATAAACTAAACAAAACTAACCTATCCTAAACTAAACAAAATAACTAAACTATAAACTTAACTATAAACTAAACTAAACTAAACTATAAATAAACTATATACTAATCTATACTAAACTAAACTAACAACTAAACTAAACTAAAAACTAAACTAAACTGATAACTAAACTAAATTAAACTAGACTAAAGCTTTCTAACCTAACCTAACCTAACCTAACCTAAACTAAACTAAACTAACCTAAACTAAACTAAACTAAACTAAACTATAAACTAAACTAAACTAAACTAAACTAAACTATAAACTAAACTAAGCTATAAACTATCTATTAATTAAACTAAACTAAACTATAAACTAAACTAAATTTACCTAACCTAAGCTAACCTAATCTAAGCTAACCTAACGTAAACGAAACTAAACCAAACTAACCTAAACGAAACAAAACTAAACTAAAATAAAATAAACTAAACCATAAACTAAACTAAACTATACTAAACTATAAAATAAAATAAACTAAACTATAAACTAAACTAAACTAATCTACCCTAACCTAACCTAACCTTACCTAACCTAAACTGAACTAAACTGAACTGAATTAAATAACCTACGCTAACCTAACCTAATCTAACCTAAACTAAACTAAACTAAACTAAACTATAAACTGAACTACAAACTAAACTAATTTAAATTATAAATTAATGTATAAACTAAACTACACTAAACTATAAAGTAAACTAAACTCAATTAAACTAAACTAAGCTAAACTAACTTAACCTAACCTAACCTAACATAAACTAAACTCAACTAAATTAAATTAAACTAAAATAAACTAAACTATAAACAAAAGTAAATTAAACTAAACTAAACTAACCTAACCTAACCTAACATAACCTAACCTAAACTAAACTATACTACTATAAGTATAAACAAAACAAAACTAAATTAAGCAAAATTAAACTAAACTAACCTAACCTAACCTAACCTAAACTAAACGAAACTAAACCTTAAACTAAACTAAACTATAAAGTGAAATAAAATAAACTAAACTAAACTAAACTATCCTAACCTAACCTAACTTAACCTAACCTAACATAAATTAACTAAACTAACCTAACCTAACTTAACATTAACTAAACTAAACTAAAAGAAACTAAACTAAACTATAAACTAAACTAAACTATAAACTAAACTAAACTAAATTAAAATAAACTAGACTAACCTCACCTAACTTAACATTACCTTGGCTAATCTAACTTAAAGTAAACTAAACTAACCTAACTTAACATGAACTAACCTAAACTAAACTTAACTAAACTATACTAATCTATAGACTAAACTAAAGTAAACTAAATTAAACTAAACTATACAGACCTAACCTAAACTACCCTAAACTAAACTAAATGTAACTAACCTTACCTAGCCTAACCTAACCTAAATTAAACTAAACTAAACAGACCTAACCTAAACTACCCTAAACTAAACTAAACTAAACTAAACTAAACCAAACAAAACCAAACTAAACTAAATTAAACTATAAACTAAAATAACTATAAACTAAACTAAACTATAAACTAAAATAAAATAAACTAAACTAAACTAAACTAACCTAACCTAACCTAACTTAACCTAATTTAACATAAACTAAACTAAACTAACCTAACCTAACGTAACGTAACCTAAACTAAACTAAACTAAACTAAACTAAACTACAAACTAAACTATAAACTAAACTTAACTAAACTATACACTAAACTAATCCATACTAAACTAAACTATACTAACCTTAGCTAACCTAACATAACTTTACCTAAACTAAACTAAACTAAACTAAACAAAACTAACCTAACCTAACCTAACCTAACCTAAACTAAACTAAATAAAATGAACTAAACTATAAGCTTAACCTTAAACTAAACTAAACTAAACTATAAATGAACTATAAACTAAACAAAATTAAACTGTAAGCTAAGCTAAACTAAACTTAACTAAACTAAACTAGACAAAACTAAAATAAGCTAAACTAAACTAAAATATAAACTAAACTAAACAAACTAAACTAAACTAATCTAAACTAAAATAAACTTAACTGCAAACTAAACTATGCACTAAACTATAAACTAAACTTAAACTAAAATAACTCAACTATAATCCAAATTAAACTAAAATAGACCAAACCTTCCTAACCTAACCTAACCTAACCTAACCTAAACTAAACTAAACTAAACTATACAAAACTAAACTAAGCTAAACTAAACTAATCATAATTTTACTAAACGAAACTATACACTGAACCATAAACTAAACTAAATTAAACTATGAACTCAACTGAACTAAACAAAAATACACTATAAACTAAACTGAACTAAGCTAATTAAACTAACTTAATCTAACGTAACCAAACTTAACTTAAACGAAACCAAACCATAAATTAAACTATAAACTAAACTAAACTAAACTAAAGTATAAACTAAACGAACATAACCTAAACTAACCTAACCTAAACTAATCTAACCTAAACTAACCTAACCTAAACTAAACTAAACGATACTAAACTGAACTAAATTAACTAACCTAACGTAACATAACCTAACCTAACGTAAACTAAACTAACTAAACTAACCTAACCTAACCTAACCTAACCTAAACTAAATTAAACTAAACATAAACTAAACTAAACTATAAACTAAAGTAAACTAAACTCAACTAACCTAACCTAACGTAACATAACCTAACCTAATTTAAACTAAACTAACCTAACCTAACCTAAAAAAAATTAACTAAACTAAACTAAACCATACTAAACTATAAACTAAACTAAACTTAACTATAAAATAAAATAAACTAAACTAAACTAATCTAATCTAACCTAACCTAACCTAACCTAAACAGAAATAAACTAATCTAAACTAAACTAACCTAACCTAACCTAAACCAAACGAAACTAAACTAAACTATAAACTGAACTATAAATTAAACTGATTTAAACTATAAAATAATCTATAAATTATACTAAATTAAACTATGACTACACTGAACTAAATTAATCTAAACTAAACTAACCTAACCTATCCTAACTTAAATTAAACAGAACTAACCTAACCTAACCTAACCTAACCTAAAATAAATTAACTAAACTAAACTGAACAAAAACTAAACTTTAAACTATACTAAACTAAAGTGTAAATAAACTATAAAATAAACTAAACTAAATTATGAACTAAACAAAACAAGCCTAACCTAACCTAACCTAACCTAACCTAAACTAAACTAAACAAAATAAACTAAAATATAAACTCAACTATAAACTAAACTATACTAAACTGTAAATAAACTCTAAACTAAACAAAATTAAACTATAAACTAACCAAAACTAAACTAAACTAAACTATAAACTAAACTATTAACTAACCTAATTTAAACTATAAATTAATCTATAAATTAAACTAAACTAAACTATGAACTAAACTAAACTAACCTAACCTAAACTAACCTAAACTAACCTAACCTAGTCTAAACTAATCTAACCTAAACTAATCTAACCTAAACTAAACTAAACTAAACGAAACTAAACTAAACTAAATTATCTAACCTAACCTAACCTAACCTATTCTAACCTAAACTGAACTAAATTAACATAACCTTACCTAAACTAAATTAAACTAAACTATAAACTAAACTATAAATTAAAATAAACTAAACTCAACTAACCTAACCTACCCTAACCTAACCTAACCTAAGGTAAATTAAACTAACCTAACCTAAAATAAATTAAACTAAACTAAACTATATTAAACTATAAACTAAAATAAACTAAACTATAAACTAAACTAAACTAAACTAATCTAACCTAACCTAACCTAACCTAACCTAAACTGAACTAAACTAAACTAACCTAACCTAACCTAATCTAACCTAAACTAAACTAAACTAAACTAAACTATAAACTGAACTATAAACTAAACTAATTTAATCTATAAATTAATGTATACACTAAACTATACTAAACTATAAAGTAAACTAAACTAATTTAAACTAAACTAAACTAAACTAAAGTATAAACTAAACTAAACTATAAACTAAACTATAAACTAAACTAAACTATAAACTAAACTAAACTAAGCTAACCTAACCTAACCTAACCTAACCTAACCTAAACGAAACTCTACCAAACTAAACTAAACCAAACAAAACTAAACCAAAATAAAATCAACTGAACCATAAACTAGACTGTTAACTAAACTAAAATAAATTAAAGTATAAACTAACCTAACCTAAACTAAACTAATCTAACTTAAACTAACCTAACCTAAACTAAACTAAACTAAACGAAACTAAACTAAACTTAATAATCTAACCTAATCTAACCTAACCTAAACTAAACTAAACTAAACTAACATAACCTAACCTAAACTAAATTAAACTAACTTATAAACTAAACTAAACTATAAACTAAACTAAAATATACTAAACTAATCTAATCTAATCTAACCTAACCTAAATTGAACTAAATTAAACTATACTAAACTAACCTAACCTAACCTAACCTAACCTAACCTACACTAAACTGAACTAACCTAACCTAACCTAACCTGAAATAAACTAATCTAAACTTAACTGAACTTTAAACTAAACTAAACTAAACTAAACTTAGAACTAAACTAAACTAAACTAAACAAAACTAACCTAACCTAACTTAACCTAAATTAACTAAACAAAATAAATTAAACTATAAACTTAACTATAAACTAAACTAAACTAAACTGAACTAACCAAACCTAACCTAAATTAAACTAAACTAATCTAACCTAACCTAACATTACCTAAACTAAACTAAACTAAACCAAACTAAACTAAACTATAAACTAAACTATAAACAAAACTAAATTAATCTAAACTAAACTAAACTAACCTACTCCAACCTAACCTAATATAACCTAACCCAACCTAAACTAAACTAAACTATAAACTAAACTAAACTATAAACTAAACTATAAACTAAACTAAATTTAGCGAACCTAAGCTAACCTAACCTAACTTAACCTAAACGAAACTAAACCAAACAAATTAACTAAAATAAAATAAACTAAACCATTAACTAAATTATTAACTAAACTAAACGAAAGTATAAACTAAACGAAACTAAACCAAACTAACCTAAACCAAATAAAACTAAACTAAAATAAAATAAACTAAACCATAAACTAAACCACCTAAACTAAACTAACTTGACCTAAACTAACCTAACCTAAACTAAACTAATCCAACCTAAACTAGCCTAACCTAAACTAGCCTAACCTAACCTAAACTAACCTAAACTAACCTAACCTAGACTAAACTAATCTAACATAAACTAATCTAACCTAAACTAAACTAAGCTAAACCAAACAAAACAAAACTAAACTAAATTAAACTATAAACTAAACTATAAACTAAAATAACTATAAACTAAACTAAACTATAAACTAAAATAAACTAAACTAAACTAAACTAAACTAACCTAACCTAACCTAACTTAACCTAACCTAAAATAAACTAAACTAAACTAACCTAACCTAACGTAACCTAAAATAAACGAAACTAAACTAAACTAAATTATCTAACCTAACCTAACCTAACGTAACCTAAACTAAACTACACTAACACATCCTAACCTAAACTAAACTAAAATAACTATAAACTAAACTAAACTATAAACTAAAATAAACTAAACTAAACTAAACTAAACTAACCTAACCTAACCTAACTTAACCTAACCTCACATAAACTAAACTAAACTAACCTAACCTAACGTAACCTAAAATAAACGAAACTAAACTAAACTAAATTATCTAACCTAACCTAACCTAACGTAACCTAAACTAAACTACACTAACACAACCTAACCTAAACTAAATTAAACTAAACTATAAACTAAACTATAAACTAAACTATAAAATAAAATAAATATACTAAACTCAACTAACCTAACCTAACCTAACCTAAGGTAAATTAAACTAACCTAAACTAAAATAAAGTAAACTAAACTAAACTATGCTAAACTATAAACTAAAATAAACTAAACTATAAACTAAACTAAACTAAACTTATCTAACCTAACCTAACCTAACCTAACCTAACCTAAATTGAACTAAACTAAAATAAACTAAACTAACCTAACCTAACCTAACCTAATCTAACCTAAACTAAACTAAACTATAAACTGAACTATTAACTAAACTAATTTAAACTATAAATTAATGTATAAACTAAACTACACTAAAATATAAACTAAACTAAACTAAATTAAACTAAACTAACCTAACCTAACCTAACCTAAACTAAACTGAACTAACCTAACCTAACTTAACCTGAAATAAACTAAACTAAACTAAACTGAAATATAAACTAAACTTTAAACTAAACTAAACTAAACTGTAAATAAACTATAAACTAAACTAAACTAAACTATGAACTAAACTAAACTAAACTAAACTAAACAAAGCTAACCTATCCTAACCTAACCTAACTAACCCAACCTAACTATAAACTAAACTAAAATAAATAAACTAACCTAACCAAACCTAACCTAACCTAACCTACATTACACCAAACTAAACTAACTTAACCTAACCTAACTTAATCTAAACTAAACTGAACTAAACTAAACTAAACTATAAACAAAACTAAATTAAACTAAACTAAATTAAACTAACCTAACCTAACCTAACCTTACGTAACCTATCCTAAACTAAACTATACTAATCTAAAGTATAAACAAATTAAACTAAACTAAGCTAAATTAAACTAAATTAACCTAACCTAACCTAACCTAAACTAAACTAAACTAAACGAAACTAAACTATAAACGAAACTAAACTATAAACTGTTAACTAAACTGTCAATTAACTAAACTAAACTAAACTGAACGAAACGAAACTAAAATAAACTAACCTAACATAACCTAAACTACACTAAACTAACCTAACCTAACATAACATAAACTAAACTAAACTACAATAAACTCAGCTAAACTAAACTAAACTAAATTCAATTAAACTAAACTAAACTATAATTTAAAATAACTATAAACTAAACTAAACAAAACTAAACTGACCTAACTTACTATACCCTAAACTAACCTAACTTAACCTAACCTAACATAAATTAACTAAACTAACCTAACCTAACTTAACATAAACTAAACTAAACTAAACGAAACTAAACTAAACTTTAAACTAAACTATAAACTAAACTAAACTATAAACTAAATTAAAATAAACTAGTATAACCTTACCTAACTTAACATAACCTTGGCTAATCTAAATTAAAGTAAACTGAACTAACCTAACTTAACATAAACTAAGCTAAACTAAACTAAACTAAACTATACTAACCTATAAACTAAACTAAACTGAACTAAACTAAACTGACCTAAACTAAACCACCCTAAACTAAATTAAACTAAACTTAACTAAACCAAACATAATTAACTAAACAAAACTAAACAAAATTAAACTATAAACTAAACTATAAACTCAACTAAACTATAAATTAAACTAAACTAAACTAAATTAACCTAACCTTTTTTAACTTAACCTAACCAAACCAAACTAAATTAAGCTAAGTTAACATAACCTAACCAAACGTAACCTAACCGAAACTAAACTAAACTAAACTAAACTTAACTATAAACTTAACTAAACTAAACTAAACATAACTAAACTAGACTCACCTTACCTAACCTAACATAACGAAACCTATGCTAACCTAAACTAAAGTAAACGAAAGTAACCTTACCTAACCTAACCTAACCTAACCTAAAATAAATTAAACTAAACAGACCTAACCTAAAATACCCTAAACTAAACTAAACTAAAGTAAACAAAACAAAACTAAACTAAATTAAACTATAATCTAAACTATAAACTAAACTAAAGTATAAACTAAAATAAACAAAACTAAACAAAACTAACTAACCGAACGTAAACTAACTTAACCTAAACTAACATAAACTAAACTAATCTAACCTAACCTAGCGTAACCTATCCTAAACTAAACTAATATAAACTAAACTTAACCTAACTATAAACTAAACTAAACTAAACGATACTAAACTAAACTATACTAACCTTACCTAACCTAACATAACCTAACCTAAACTAAACTAAACAAAAATAACCTATCCTAAACTAAACAAAATAACTAAACTATAAACTTAACTATAAACTAAACTAAACTAAACTATAAATAAACTATATATTAAACTATACTAAACTAAACTAACAACTAAACTAAACTAAAAACTAAACTAAACTGAAAACTAAACTAAATTAATCTAGACTAAAGATTTCTAACCTAACATAACCTAACCTAACCTAAACTAACCTAAACTAAACTAAACTAAACTGTAAACTAAACTAAACTAAACTAAACTATAAACTAAACTAAACTATAAACTATCTATAAATTAAACTAAACTAAACTATAAACTAATTTAATTTAGCTAACCTAAGCTAACCTAATATAAGCTAACCTAACGTAAACGAAGCTAAACGAAACTAACCTAAACCAAACAAAACTAAACTAAAATAAAATAAACTAAACCATAAACTAAACTAAACTATACTAAACTATAAACTAAAATAAACTAAACTATAAACTAAACTAAACTAATCTACCCTAACCTAACCTAACCTAACCTAAACTGAACTAAACTAAACTAAACTAAAATAACCTACTCTTACCTAACCTAATCTAACCTAAACTAAACTAAACTAAACTATAAACTGAACTATAAACTAAACTAATTTAAACTATAAATTAATGTATAAACTAAACTACACTAAACTATAAAGTAAACTAAACTCAATTAAACTAAACTAAACTAAACTAACTGAACCTAACCTATCCTAACCTAAACTAAACTCAACTAAATTAAATTAATCTAAACTAAACTAAACTATAAACAAAACTAAACTAAATTAAACTAAACACAACTAACCTAACCTAACCTAACCTAACTTAACCTAAATTAACTAAACAGAATAAACTAAACTATAAACTTAACTATAAACTAAACTAAACTAAACTAACCAAACCTAACCTAAACTAAACTAAACTAAACTAACCTAACCTAACATAACCTAAACTAAACTAAACTATAAACTAAACTATAAACGAAACTAAAATAAATAAACTAACCTAACCAAACCTAACCTAACCTAACCTAAATTAAACTAAACTAAACTAACTTAACATAAACTAACCTAACCTAAACTAAACTAAATTGAATAAACTAAATGAAATTAAAGTAAACTAAACTATAAACAAAAATAAATTAAACCAAACTAAACTAACCTAACCTAACCTAACCTTACCTAACCTAACCTAACCTAAACTAAACTATACTAATCTAAAGTATAAACAAAACTAAACTAAACTAAGCTAAATTAAACTAAACTAACCTAACCCAACCCAAACTAAACTAAATTAAATTAAACTAAAGTAACTATAAATTAAACTAACGATAAACTAAACAAAACTAAACTATCCTAACCTAGCCTAACTTAACCTAACCTAACATAAATTAACTAAACTCACCTAACATAACTTAACATAAACTAAACTAAACTAAACGAAATTAAACTAAACTATAAATTAACTATAAACTAAACTAAACTATAAACTAAACTAAACTAAAATAAACTAGACTAACCTTACATCACTTAACATAACCTTCGCTAATCTGATTTAAAGTGAAATAAACTGCCCTAACTTAACATAAACTAACCTAAACTAAACTAAACTAAAATACACTAACCTATAAACTAAACTAAACTAAACTAAACTAAACTGACCTAATCTAAACTACCCTAAACTAACCTAACCTAACCTAACCTAACCTAACCTAACATAAACAAAACGAAACTAAACTTAACTGAGCTAAACTAAGCTAAACTAAACAAAACTAAATTAAACTAAACTAAACAAAACTGAACTATCCTAACCTAACCTAACTCAACCTAAACTAACATTAATTAACTAAACTAACCTATCATAACTTAACATAAACTAAACTAAACTAAACGAAACTAAACTAAACTATAAACTAAACTATAAACTAAACTAAACCATAAACTAAACTAAACTAAAATAAACTAGACTAACCTTACCTAACTTAATATAACCTTGGCTAATCTAAATTAAAGTAAACTAAACTAACCTAACCTAACCTAAACTAAACTAAACGAAACTATACTATAAAGTAAACTAAACTATAAACTATTAACTAAACTATCAATTAACTAAACTAAACTAAACTGAACGAAACGAAACTAAACTAACCTAACCTACCATAACCTAACTAAAATTAACTAAACTACACTAAACTGAGCCAAACAAAACTAAACTAAACTAAATTAAACTAAACTAAACTATACATTAAACTAACTATAAACTAAACTAAACAAAACTAAACTATCCTAACCTAACCTAACTTAACCTAACCTAACATAACTTAACACAAACTAAACTAAACTAAACGAAATTAAACTAAAGTATAAACTAAATTATAAACTAAAATAAATTATAAACCAAACTAAACCAAACAAAACTAAACTAAACCATTAACTAAACTATTAACTAAGTTAAACTGAACTAAAGTATAAACTAAACTAAACTAAACTATGAACTAAAGTAAACTAAACTAAAGCAAACAAAACTAACCTAACCTAACCTAACTTAACCTAAATTAACTAAACAAAATAAACTAAACTATAAATTTAACTATAAACTAAACTAAACTAAACTAAACTAACCAAACCTAACCTAACCTAACCTAAACTAAACTAAAATAAGCTAAACTAAACTAACCTAACTGAACGTAACCTAACCGAAACTAAACTAAACTAAACTAAACTAAACTTAACTATAAACTAAACTAAACTAAACTAAACCTAACTAAACAAGACTAAACTTACCTAACCCAACATAACGAAACCTAAGCTAATCTATACTATAGTAAACGAAACTAACCTTACCTAACCAAAACTAACCTAACCTAAAGTAAATTAAACTAAACAGACCTAACCTAAACTACCCAAAACTAATATAAACTAAACCAAACAAAACAAAACTAAACTAAATTAAACTATAATCTAATCTATAAACTAAACTAAACTATAAACTAAAATAAACAAAACTAAACTAAAATAACTAACCTAACCAAACCTAACTTAACCTAACCTAACATAAACTAAACTAATCTAACCTAACCTAACGTAACCTAACCTAAACTAAACTACACTAAACTAAATAAAACTACAAATTAAATTATAAACTAAACTTAACCTAACTATAAACTAAACTAAACTATACAAAAATAAACTATACTAACCTTACCTATTCTAACATAACCTATCCTAAACTAAACTAAACCAAACTAAACAAAACTAACCTATCCTAACCTAAACTAAACAAAATAACTAAACTATAAACTTAATTATAAACTAAACTAAATTAAACTATAAATAAACTCTATACTAAACTATACTAAACTAAACTAACAACTAAACTAAACTAAAAACTAAACCAAACTGAAAACTAAACTAAACTAAACTAAACCTTTCTAACCTAACCTAACCTAACCTAAACAAAACTAAATTAATCTAAACTAAACTAAACTAACCTACTCTAACCTAACCTAATCTACTCTAAACTAAACTAAACTAAACTAAACTATAAACTGAACTATAAACTAAACTAATTTAAACTATAAATTAATGTATAAACTAAACTACACTAAACTATAAAGTAAACTAAACTAAACTAACTTAACCTAACCTAACCTAACCTAAACTAAACTCAACTACATTAAATTAAACTAAACTAAACTAAACTATAAACAAAACTAAATTAAACTAAACTAAACTAACCTAACCTAACCTAACCTAACCTAAACTAAACCAAATTAAACGAAACTAAACCTTAAACTAAACTAAACTATTAACTAAACTAAACTATAAACTGAAATAAAATAAACTAAACTAAACTAAACTATCCTAACCTAACCTAACTTAACCTAAACTAACATAAATTAACTAAACTAACCTAACCTAACTCAACATAAACTAAACTAAACTAAACGAAACTAAACTAAACTATAAACTAAACTAAACTATAAACTAAACTAAACTAAATTAAAATAAACTAGACTAACCTCACCTAACTTAACATTACCTTGGCTAATCTAAATTAAAGTAAACTAAACTAACCTAACCTAAAATAAACTAACCTAAACTAAACTAAACTATACTAATCTACAGACTAAACTAAAGTAAACTAAACTAAATTAAACAAAACTGATATAATCTAAACTACCCTAAATTAAACTAAACTAAACTATACTAAACTAAAAAAAACAAAATTAACTAAACAAAACTAAAATAAATTAAACTATAAACACAACTATAAACTCAACTACACTATAAACTTAACTAAACTGACCTAACCTTTCCTAACCTAATCTAACCTAACCTAACCTAACCTAAACTAAACTAAACTAATCTAAACTAACCTAACCTAACCAAACGTAACCTAACGGAAACTAAACTAAAGTAAACTAAACTTAACTATAAACTTAACTAAACCTAACTGAACTAGACTAACCTTACCTAACGTAACATAACCTAACCTAGGATAACCTAAACTAAACTAAATGAAACCAACCTTAACTAGCCTAACCTAACCTAAATTACACTAAACTAAACAGACCTAACCTAAACTACCCTAAACTAAACTAAACTAAACTAAACCAAACAAAACAAAACTAAACTAAATTAAACTATAAACTAAACTATAAACTAAAATAACTATAAACTAAACTAAACTATAAACTAAAATAAACTAAACTAAACTAAACTAAACTAACCTAACCTAACCTAACTTAACCTAACCTAACATAAACTAAACTAAACTAACCTAACCTAACGTAACCTAAAATAAACGAAACTAAACTAAACTAAATTATCTAACCTAACCTAACCTAACGTAACCTAAACTAAACTACACTAACACAACCTAACCTAAACTAAACTAAAATAACTATAAACTAAACTAAACTATAAACTAAAATAAACTAAACTAAACTAAACTAAACTAACCTAACCTAACCTAACTTAACCTAACCTAACATAAACTAAACTAAACTAACCTAACCTAACGTAACCTAAAATAAACGAAACTAAACTAAACTAAATTATCTAACCTAACCTAACCTAACGTAACCTAAACTAAACTACACTAACACAACCTAACCTAAACTAAACTAAAATAACTATAAACTAAACTAAACTATAAACTAAAATAAACTAAACTAAACTAAACTAAACTAACCTAACCTAACCTAACTTAACCTAACCTAACATAAACTAAACTAAACTAACCTAACCTAACGTAACCTAAAATAAACGAAACTAAACTAAACTAAATTATCTAACCTAACCTAACCTAACGTAACCTAAACTAAACTACACTAACACAACCTAACCTAAACTAAATTAAACTAAACTATAAACTAAACTAAACTATAAACTAAACTATAAAATAAAATAAATATACTAAACTCAAATAACCTAACCTAACCTAACCTAAGGTAAATTAAACTAACCTAAACTAAAATAAAGTAAACTAAACTAAACTATGCTAAACTATAAACTAAAATAAACTAAACTATAAACTAAACTAAACTAAACTAATCTAACCTAACCTAACCTAACCTAACCTAACCTAAATTGAACTAAACTAAAATAAACTAAACTAACCTAACCTAACCTAACCTAATCTAACCTAAACTAAACTAAACTAAACTATAAACTGAACTATTAACTAAACTAATTTAAACTATAAATTAATGTATAAACTAAACTACACTAAAATATAAACTAAACTAAACTAAATTAAACTAAACTAACCTAACCTAACCTAACCTAACCTAAACTAAACTGAACTAACCTAACCTAACTTAACCTGAAATAAACTAAACTAAACTAAACTGAAATATAAACTAAACTTTAAACTAAACTAAACTAAACTGTAAATAAACTATAAACTAAACTAAACTAAACTATGAACTAAACTAAACTAAACTAAACTAAACAAAGCTAACCTATCCTAACCTAACCTAACTAACCCAACCTAACTATAAACTAAACTAAAATAAATAAACTAACCTAACCAAACCTAACCTAACCGAACCTACATTACACCAAACTAAACTAACTTAACCTAACCTAACCTAATCTAAACTAAACTGAACTAAACTAAACTAAACTATAAACAAAACTAAATTAAACTAAACTAAATTAAACTAACCTAACCTAACCTAACCTTACGTAACCTATTTTAAACTAAACTATACTAATCTAAAGTATAAACAAATTAAACTAAACTAAGCTAAATTAAACTAAATTAACCTAACCTAACCTAACCTAAACTAAACTAAACTAAACGAAACTAAACTATAAACGAAACTAAACTATAAACTGTTAACTAAACTGTCAATTAACTAAACTAAACTAAACTGAACGAAACGAAACTAAAATAAACTAACCTAACATAACCTAAACTACACTAAACTAACCTAACCTAACATAACATAAACTAAACTAAACTACAATAAACTCAGCTAAACTAAACTAAACTAAATTCAATTAAACTAAACTAAACTATAATTTAAAATAACTATAAACTAAACTAAACAAAACTAAACTGACCTAACTTACTATACCCTAAACTAACCTAACTTAACCTAACCTAACATAAATTAACTAAACTAACCTAACCTAACTTAACATAAACTAAACTAAACTAAACGAAACTAAACTAAACTTTAAACTAAACTATAAACTAAACTAAACTATAAACTAAATTAAAATAAACTAGTATAACCTTACCTAACTTAACATAACCTTGGCTAATCTAAATTAAAGTAAACTGAACTAACCTAACTTAACATAAACTAAGCTAAACTAAACTAAACTAAACTATACTAACCTATAAACTAAACTAAACTGAACTAAACTAAACTGACCTAAACTAAACCACCCTAAACTAAATTAAACTAAACTTAACTAAACCAAACATAATTAACTAAACAAAACTAAACAAAATTAAACTATAAACTAAACTATAAACTCAACTAAACTATAAATTAAACTAAACTAAACTAAATTAACCTAACCTTTTTTAACTTAACCTAACCAAACCAAACTAAATTAAGCTAAGTTAACATAACCTAACCAAACGTAACCTAACCGAAACTAAACTAAACTAAACTAAACTTAACTATAAACTTAACTAAACTAAACTAAACATAACTAAACTAGACTCACCTTACCTAACCTAACATAACGAAACCTATGCTAACCTAAACTAAAGTAAACGAAAGTAACCTTACCTAACCTAACCTAACCTAACCTAAAATAAATTAAACTAAACAGACCTAACCTAAAATACCCTAAACTAAACTAAACTAAAGTAAACAAAACAAAACTAAACTAAATTAAACTATAATCTAAACTATAAACTAAACTAAAGTATAAACTAAAATAAACAAAACTAAACTAAACTAACTAACCGAACGTAAACTAACTTAACCTAAACTAACATAAACTAAACTAATCTAACCTAACCTAGCGTAACCTATCCTAAACTAAACTAATATAAACTAAACTAAACTATAAACTAAACTTAACCTAACTATAAACTAAACTAAACTAAACGATACTAAACTAAACTATACTAACCTTACCTAACCTAACATAACCTAACCTAAACTAAACTAAACAAAAATAACCTATCCTAAACTAAACAAAATAACTAAACTATAAACTTAACTATAAACTAAACTAAACTAAACTATAAATAAACTATATATTAAACTATACTAAACTAAACTAACAACTAAACTAAACTAAAAACTAAACTAAACTGAAAACTAAACTAAATTAATCTAGACTAAAGCTTTCTAACCTAACATAACCTAACCTAACCTAAACTAACCTAAACTAAACTAAACTAAACTGTAAACTAAACTAAACTAAACTAAACTATAAACTAAACTAAACTATAAACTATCTATAAATTAAACTAAACTAAACTATAAACTAAACTAAATTTAGCTAACCTAAGCTAACCTAACGTAAACGAAGCTAAACGAAACTAACCTAAACCAAACAAAACTAAACTAAAATAAAATAAACTAAACCATAAACTAAACTAAACTATACTAAACTATAAACTAAAATAAACTAAACTATAAACTAAACTAAACTAATCTACCCTAACCTAACCTAACCTAACCTAAACTGAACTAAACTAAACTAAACTAAAATAACCTACTCTTACCTAACTAATCTAACCTAAACTAAACTAAACTAAACTATAAACTGAACTATAAACTAAACTAATTTAAACTATAAATTAATGTATAAACTAAACTACACTAAACTATAAAGTAAACTAAACTCAATTAAACTAAACTAAACTAAACTAACTTAACCTAACCTATCCTAACCTAAACTAAACTCAACTAAATTCAATTAATCTAAACTAAACTAAACTATAAACAAAACTAAACTAAATTAAACTAAACACAACTAACCTAACCTAACCTAACCTAACTTAACCTAAATTAACTAAACAGAATAAACTAAACTATAAACTTAACTATAAACTAAACTAAACTAAACTAACCAAACCTAACCTAAACTAAACTAAACTAAACTAACCTAACCTAACATAACCTAAACTAAACTAAACTATAAACTAAACTATAAACGAAACTAAAATAAATAAACTAACCTAACCAAACCTAACCTAACCTAACCTAAATTAAACTAAACTAAACTAACTTAACATAAACTAACCTAACCTAAACTAAACTAAATTGAATAAACTAAATGAAATTAAAGTAAACTAAACTATAAACAAAAATAAATTAAACCAAACTAAACTAACCTAACCTAACCTAACCTTACCTAACCTAACCTAACCTAAACTAAACTATACTAATCTAAAGTATAAACAAAACTAAACTAAACTAAGCTAAATTAAACTAAACTAACCTAACCCAACCCAAACTAAACTAAATTAAATTAAACTAAAGTAACTATAAATTAAACTAACGATAAACTAAACAAAACTAAACTGTCCTAACCTAGCCTAACTTAACCTAACCTAACATAAATTAACTAAACTCACCTAACATAACTTAACATAAACTAAACTAAACTAAACGAAATTAAACTAAACTATAAATTAACTATAAACTAAACTAAACTATAAACTAAACTAAACTAAAATAAACTAGACTAACCTTACATCACTTAACATAACCTTCGCTAATCTGATTTAAAGTGAAATAAACTGCCCTAACTTAACATAAACTAACCTAAACTAAACTAAACTAAAATACACTAACCTATAAACTAAACTAAACTAAACTAAACTAAACTGACCTAATCTAAACTACCCTAAACTAACCTAACCTAACCTAACCTAACCTAACCCAACATAAACAAAACGAAACTAAACTAAACTGAGCTAAACTAAGCTAAACTAAACAAAACTAAATTAAACTAAACTAAACAAAACTGAACTATCCTAACCTAACCTAACTCAACCTAAACTAACATTAATTAACTAAACTAACCTATCATAACTTAACATAAACTAAACTAAACTAAACGAAACTAAACTAAACTATAAACTAAACTATAAACTAAACTAAACCATAAACTAAACTAAACTAAAATAAACTAGACTAACCTTACCTAACTTAATATAACCTTGGCTAATCTAAATTAAAGTAAACTAAACTAACCTAACCTAACCTAAACTAAACTAAACGAAACTATACTATAAAGTAAACTAAACTATAAACTATTAACTAAACTATCAATTAACTAAACTAAACTAAACTGAACGAAACGAAACTAAACTAACCTAACCTACCATAACCTAACTAAAATTAACTAAACTACACTAAACTGAGCTAAACAAAACTAAACTAAACTAAATTAAACTAAACTAAACTATACATTAAACTAACTATAAACTAAACTAAACAAAACTAAACTATCCTAACCTAACCTAACTTAACCTAACCTAACATAACTTAACACAAACTAAACTAAACTAAACGAAATTAAACTAAAGTATAAACTAAATTATAAACTAAAATAAATTATAAACCAAACTAAACCAAACAAAACTAAACTAAACCATTAACTAAACTATTAACTAAGTTAAACTGAACTAAAGTATAAACTAAACTAAACTAAACTATGAACTAAAGTAAACTAAACTAAAGCAAACAAAACTAACCTAACCTAACCTAACCTAACCTAACCTAACTTAACCTAAACTAACTAAACAAAATAAACTAAACTATAAATTTAACTATAAACTAAACTAAACTAAACTAAACTAACCAAACCTAACCTAACCTAACCTAACCTAAACTAAAGTAAAATAAGCTAAACTAAACTAACCTAACTGAACGTAACCTAACCGAAACTAAACTAAACTAAACTAAACTAAACTTAACTATAAACTAAACTAAACTAAACTAAACCTAACTAAACAAGACTAAACTTACCTAACCCAACATAACGAAACCTAAGCTAATCTATAGTATAGTAAACGAAACTAACCTTACCTAACCAAAACTAACCTAACCTAAAGTAAATTAAACTAAACAGACCTAACCTAAACTACCCAAAACTAATATAAACTAAACTAAACAAAACAAAACTAAACTAAATTAAACTATAATCTAATCTATAAACTAAACTAAACTATAAACTAAAATAAACAAAACTAAACTAAAATAACTAACCTAACCAAACCTAACTTAACTTAACCTAACATAAACTAAACTAATCTAACCTAACCTAACGTAACCTAACCTAAACTAAACTACACTAAACTAAATAAAACTACAAATTAAATTATAAACTAAACTTAACCTAACTATAAACTAAACTAAACTATACAAAAATAAACTATACTAACCTTACCTATTCTAACATAACCTATCCTAAACTAAACTAAACCAAACTAAACAAAACTAACCTATCCTAACCTAAACTAAACAAAATAACTAAACTATAAACTTAATTATAAACTAAACTAAATTAAACTATAAATAAACTCTATACTAAACTATACTAAACTAAACTAACAACTAAACTAAACTAAAAACTAAACCAAACTGAAAACTAAACTAAACTAAACTAAACCTTTCTAACCTAACCTAACCTAACCTAAACAAAACTAAATTAATCTAAACTAAACTAAACTAACCTACTCTAACCTAACCTAATCTAACCTAAACTAAACTAAACTAAACTAAATTATAAACTGAACTATAAACTAAACTAATTTAAACTATAAATTAATGTATAAACTAAACTACACTAAACTATAAAGTAAACTAAACTAAACTAACTTAACCTAACCTAACCTAACCTAAACTAAACTCAACTACATTAAATTAAACTAAACTAAACTAAACTATAAACAAAACTAAATTAAACTAAACTAAACTAACCTAACCTAACCTAACATAACCTAACCTAAACTATACTATACTACTATAAGTATAAACAAAACTAAACTAAACTAAACTAAATTAAACTAAACTAACCTAACCTAACCTAACCTAAACTAAACCAAATTAAACGAAACTAAACCTTAAACTAAACTAAACTATTAACTAAACTAAACTATAAACTGAAATAAAATAAACTAAACTAAACTAAACTATCCTAACCTAACCTAACTTAACCTAACCTAACATAAATTAACTAAACTAACCTAACCTAACTCAACATAAACTAAACTAAACTAAACGAAACTAAACTAAACTATAAACTAAACTAAACTATAAACTAAACTAAACTAAATTAAAATAAACTAGACTAACCTCACCTAACTTAACATTACCTTGGCTAATCTAAATTAAAGTAAACTAAACTAACCTAACCTAAAATAAACTAACCTAAACTAAACTAAACTATACTAATCTACAGACTAAACTAAAGTAAACTAAACTAAATTAAACAAAACTGATATAATCTAAACTACCCTAAATTAAACTAAACTAAACTATACTAAACTAAAAAAAACAAAATTAACTAAACAAAACTAAAATAAATTAAACTATAAACACAACTATAAACTCAACTACACTATAAACTTAACTAAACTGACCTAACCTTTCCTAACCTAATCTAACCTAACCTAACCTAACCTAAACTAAACTAAACTAAGCTAAACTAACCTAACCTAACCAAACGTAACCTAACGGAAACTAAACTAAAGTAAACTAAACTTAACTATAAACTTAACTAAACCTAACTGAACTAGACTAACCTTACCTAACGTAACATAACCTAACCTAGGATAACCTAAACTAAACTAAATGAAACCAACCTTAACTAGCCTAACCTAACCTAAATTAAACTAAACTAAACAGACCTAACCTAAACTACCCTAAACTAAACTAAACTAAACTAAACCAAACAAAACAAAACTAAACTAAATTAAACTATAAACTAAACTATAAACTAAAATAACTATAAAATAAACTAAACTATAAACTAAAATAAACTAAACTAAACTAAACTAAACTAACCTAACCTAACCTAACTTAACCTAACCTAACATAAACTAAACTAAACTAACCTAACCTAACGTAACCTAAAATAAACGAAACTAAACTAAACTAAATTATCTAACCTAACCTAACCTAACGTAACCTAAACTAAACTACACTAACACAACCTAACCTAAACTAAATTAAACTAAACTATAAACTAAACTAAACTATAAACTAAACTATAAAATAAAATAAATATACTAAACTCAACTAACCTAACCTAACCTAACCTAAGGTAAATTAAACTAACCAAAACTAAAATAAAGTAAACTAAACTAAACTATGCTAAACTATAAACTAAAATAAACTAAACTATAAACTAAACTAAACTAAACTAATCTAACCTAACCTAACCTAACCTAACCTAAATTGAACTAAACTAAAATAAACTAAATTAACCTAACCTAACCTAAGCTAATCTAACGTAAACTAAACTAAACTAAACTATAAACTGAACTATTAACTAAACTAATTTAAACTATAAATTAATGTATAAACTAAACTACACTAAAATATAAACTAAACTAAACTAAATTAAACTAAACTAACCTAACCTAACCTAACCTAACCTAAACTAAACTGAACTAACCTAACCTAACTTAACCTGAATTAAACTAAACTAAACTAAACTGAAATATAAACTAAACTTTAAACTAAACTAAACTAAACTGTAAATAAACTATAAACTAAACTAAACTAAACTATGAACTAAACTAAACTAAACTAAACTAAACAAAGCTAACCTATCCTAACCTAACCTAACTAACCCAACCTAACTATAAACTAAACTAAAATAAATAAACTAACCTAACCAAACCTAACCTAACCTACATTACACCAAACTAAACTAACTTAACCTAACCTAACCTAATCTAAACTAAACTGAACTAAACTAAACTAAACTATAAACAAAACTAAATTAAACTAACCTAACTTAACCTAACCTTACGTAACCTAACCTAAACTGAACTATACTAATCTAAAGTATAAACAAATTAAACTAAACTAAGCTAAATTAAACTAAATTAACCTAACCTAACCTAACCTAAACTAAACTAAACTAAACGAAACTAAACTATAAACGAAACTAAACTATAAACTGTTAACTAAACTGTCAATTAACTAAACTAAACTAAACTGAACGAAACGAAACTAAACTAACCTAACCTAACATAACATAAACTAAACTAAACTACAATAAACTCAGCTAAACTAAACTAAACTAAATTCAATTAAACTAAACTAAACTATAAATTAAAATAACTATAAACTAAACTAAACAAAACTAAACTGACCTAACTTACTATACCCTAAACTAACCTAACTTAACCTAACCTAACATAAATTAACTAAACTAACCTAACCTAACTTAACATAAACTAAACTAAACTAAACGAAACTAAACTAAACTTTAAACTAAACTATAAACTAAACTAAACTATAAACTAAATTAAAATAAACTAGTATAACCTTACCTAACTTAACATAACCTTGGCTAATCTAAATTAAAGTAAACTGAACTAACCTAACTTAACATAAACTAAGCTAAACTAAACTAAACTAAACTATACTAACCTATAAACTAAACTAAACTGAACTAAACTAAACTGACCTAAACTAAACCACCCTAAACTAAATTAAACTAAACTTAACTAAACAAAACATAATTAACTAAACAAAATTAAACTATAAACTAAACTATAAACTCAACTAAACTATAAATTAAACTAAACTAAACTAAATTAACCTAACCTTTTTTAACTTAACCTAACCAAACCAAACTAAATTAAGCTAAGTTAACATAACCTAACCAAACGTAACCTAACCGAAACTAAACTAAACTAAACTAAACTTAACTATAAACTTAACTAAACTAAACTAAACATAACTAAACTAGACTCACCTTACCTAACCTAACATAACGAAACCTATGCTAACCTAAACTAAAGTAAACGAAAGTAACCTTACCTAACCTAACCTAACCTAACCTAAAATAAATTAAACTAAACAGACCTAACCTAAAATACCCTAAACTAAACTAAACTAAAGTAAACAAAACAAAACTAAACTAAATTAAACTATAATCTAAACTATAAACTAAACTAAAGTATAAACTAAAATAAACAAAACTAAACTAAACTAACTAACCGAACGTAAACTAACTTAACCTAAACTAACATAAACTAAACTAATCTAACCTAACCTAGCGTAACCTATCCTAAACTAAACTAATATAAACTAAACTAAACTATAAACTAAACTTAACCTAACTATAAACTAAACTAAACTAAACGATACTAAACTAAACTATACTAACCTTACCTAACCTAACATAACCTAACCTAAACTAAACTAAACAAAAATAACCTATCCTAAACTAAACAAAATAACTAATTTATAAACTTAACTATAAACTAAACTAAACTAAACTATAAATAAACTATATATTAAACTATACTAAACTAAACTAACAACTAAACTAAACTAAAAACTAAACTAAACTGAAAACTAAACTAAATTAATCTAGACTAAAGCTTTCTAACCTAACATAACCTAACCTAACCTAAACTAACCTAAACTAAATTAAACTAAACTGTAAACTAAACTAAACTAAACTAAACTATAAACTAAACTAAACTATAAACTATCTATAAATTAAACTAAACTAAACTATAAACTAAACTAAATTTAGCTAACCTAAGCTAACCTAACGTAAACGAAGCTAAACGAAACTAACCTAAACCAAACAAAACTAAACTAAAATAAAATAAACTAAACCATAAACTAAACTAAACTATACTAAACTATAAACTAAAATAAACTAAACTATAAACTAAACTAAACTAATCTACCCTAACCTAACCTAACCTAACCTAAACTGAACTAAACTAAACTAAACTAAAATAACCTACTCTTACCTAACTAATCTAACCTAAACTAAACTAAACTAAACTATAAACTGAACTATAAACTAAACTAATTTAAACTATAAATTAATGTATAAACTAAACTACACTAAACTATAAAGTAAACTAAACTCAATTAAACTAAACTAAACTAAACTAACTTAACCTAACCTATCCTAACCTAAACTAAACTCAACTAAATTCAATTAATCTAAACTAAACTAAACTATAAACAAAACTAAACTAAATTAAACTAAACACAACTAACCTAACCTAACCTAACCTAACTTAACCTAAATTAACTAAACAGAATAAACTAAACTATAAACTTAACTATAAACTAAACTAAACTAAACTAACCAAACCTAACCTAAACTAAACTAAACTAAACTAACCTAACCTAACATAACCTAAACTAAACTAAACTATAAACTAAACTATAAACGAAACTAAAATAAATAAACTAACCTAACCAAACCTAACCTAACCTAACCTAAATTAAACTAAACTAAACTAACTTAACATAAACTAACCTAACCTAAACTAAACTAAATTGAATAAACTAAATGAAATTAAAGTAAACTAAACTATAAACAAAAATAAATTAAACCAAACTAAACTAACCTAACCTAACCTAACCTTACCTAACCTAACCTAACCTAAACTAAACTATACTAATCTAAAGTATAAACAAAACTAAACTAAACTGAGCTAAATTAAACTAAACTAACCTAACCCAACCCAAACTAAACTAAACTAAACTAAACTAAATTAAATTAAACTAAAGTAACTATAAATTAAACTAACGATAAACTAAACAAAACTAAACTATCCTAACCTAGCCTAACTTAACCTAACCTAACATAAATTAACTAAACTCACCTAACATAACTTAACATAAACTAAACTAAACTAAACGAAATTAAACTAAACTATAAATTAACTATAAACTAAACTAAACTATAAACTAAACTAAACTAAAATAAACTAGACTAACCTTACATCACTTAACATAACCTTCGCTAATCTGATTTAAAGTGAAATAAACTGCCCTAACTTAACATAAACTTACCTAAACTAAACTCAACTAAAATACACTAACCTATAAACTAAACTAAACTAAACTAAACTAAACTGACCTAATCTAAACTACCCTAAACTAACCTAACCTAACCTAACCTAACCTAACCTAACATAAACAAAACGAAACTAAACTAAACTGAGCTAAACTAAGCTAAACTAAACAAAACTAAATTAAACTAAACTAAACAAAACTGAACTATCCTAACCTAACCTAACTCAACCTAAACTAACATTAATTAACTAAACTAACCTATCATAACTTAACATAAACTAAACTAAACTAAACGAAACTAAACTAAACTATAAACTAAACTATAAACTAAACTAAACCATAAACTAAACTAAACTAAAATAAACTAGACTAACCTTACCTAACTTAATATAACCTTGGCTAATCTAAATTAAAGTAAACTAAACTAACCTAACCTAACCTAAACTAAACTAAACGAAACTATACTATAAAGTAAACTAAACTATAAACTATTAACTAAACTATCAATTAACTAAACTAAACTAAACTGAACGAAACGAAACTAAACTAACCTAACCTAACATAACCTAACTAAAATTAACTAAACTACACTAAACTGAGCTAAACTAAACTAAACTAAACTAAATTAAACTAAACTAAACTATACATTAAACTAACTATAAACTAAACTAAACAAAACTAAACTATCCTAACCTAACCTAACTTAACCTAACCTAACATAACTTAACACAAACTAAACTAAACTAAACGAAATTAAACTAAAGTATAAACTAAATTATAAACTAAAATAAATTATAAACCAAACTAAACCAAACAAAACTAAACTAAACCATTAACTAAACTATTAACTAAGTTAAACTGAACTAAAGTATAAACTAAACTAAACTAAACTATGAACTAAAGTAAACTAAACTAAAGCAAACAAAACTAACCTAACCTAACCTAACCTAACCTAACCTAACTTAACCTAAATTAACTAAACAAAATAAACTAAACTATAAATTTAACTATAAACTAAACTAAACTAAACTAAACTAACCAAACCTAACCTAACCTAACCTAACCTAAACTAAACTAAAATAAGCTAAAGTAAACTAACCTAACTGAACGTAACCTAACCGAAACTAAACTAAACTAAACTAAACATAACTATAAACTAAACTAAACTAAACTAAACCTAACTAAACAAGACTAAACTTACCTAACCCAACATAACGAAACCTAAGCTAATCTATACTATAGTAAACGAAACTAACCTTACCTAACCAAAACTAACATAACCTAAAGTAAATTAAACTAAACAGACCTAACCTAAACTACCCAAAACTAATATAAACTAAACTAAACAAAACAAAACTAAACTAAATTAAACTATAATCTAATCTATAAACTAAACTAAACTATAAACTAAAATAAACAAAACTAAACTAAAATAACTAACCTAACCAAACCTAACTTAACCTAACCTAACATAAACTAAACTAATCTAACCTAACCTAACGTAACCTAACCTAAACTAAACTACACTAAACTAAACAAAACTACAAATTAAATTATAAACTAAACTTAACCTAACTATAAACTAAACTAAACTAAACTATACAAAAATAAACTATACTAACCTTACCTATTCTAACATAACCTATCCTAAACTAAACTAAACCAAACTAAACAAAACTAACCTATCCTAACCTAAACTAAACAAAATAACTAAACTATAAACTTAATTATAAACTAAACTAAATTAAACTATAAATAAACTCTATACTAAACTATACTAAACTAAACTAACAACTAAACTAAACTAAAAACTAAACCAAACTGAAAACTAAACTAAACTAAACTAAACCTTTCTAACCTAACCTAACCTAACCTAAACTAAACTAAACTAACCTAACCTAATCTAAACTAAACTAAACTAAACTATAAACTAAACTAAACTATAATCTAAACTAAACTATAAACTAAACTATAAACTAAACCAAACTAAACTATAAACTAAATTAAATTTAGCTACCCTAAGCTAACCTAACCTAACCTAACCTAACCTTACCTAAACGAAACTAAACGAAACTAAACTAAACCAAACAAAACTAAACTAAACAAAACTAACCTAACCTAACCTAACCTAACTTAACCTAAATAACTAAACAAAATAAACTAAACTATAAATAAACTATATACTAAACCATACTAAACTAAACTAACAACTAAACTAAACTAAAAACTAAACTAAACTGAAAATCAAACTAAACTAAATTAAACTAAAGGTTTCTAACCTAACCTAACCTAAACTAAACTAACCTAACCTAAACTAAACTAAACTATAAACTAAACTAAACTATAAACTAAACTATAAACTAAACTAAACTATAAACTAAACTAAATTTAGCTAACCTAAGCTAACCTAAGCTAACCTAACCTAAACCAAACTAAACCAAACAAATTAACTAAAATATAATAAACTAAACCATTAACTAAATTATTAACTAAACTAAACTAAAGTATAAACTAAACTAAACTAAACTAAAATAACCTAACCTAACGTAACCTAAAATGAACTAAACGAAACTAAACTAAACTAACCAAACCTAACCTAATCTAACCAAAACTAAACTAAACTAAACTATAAACTAATCTATAAACTAAACTAAAATATACTAAACTCAACTAACCTAACCTAACCTAACCTAACCTAACCTAAGGTAAAATAAACTAACCTAACCTAAAATAAATTAAACTAAACTAACTTAAACTATATTAAATTATATACTACATTAAACTAAACTATAAACTAAACTAAACTAAACTATGCTAAACTATAAACTAAAATAAATTAAACTATAAACTAAACTAAACTAAACTAAACTAACCTAACCTACCCAAACCTAACCTAATCTAACCTAAACTAAACTAAACTATACTAAACAATAAACTGAAATATTAACTAAATTAATTTAAACTATAAACTAATGTATAAACTAAACTGCACTAAACTATAAACTAAACTAAACTAAATTAAACTAAACTAAACTAACCTAACCTAACCTAACCTAAACTAAACTGAACTAACCTAATCTAACCTAAAATAAACTAAACTAAACTAACCTGAACTATAAACTCAAATTTAAAATAAACTAAACTAAACTAAACTGTAAATAAACTATAAACTAAACTAAACTATGAACTAAACTAAACTAAACTAAACTAAAAAAATCTAACCTAACCTAACCTAACCCAACTTAACCTAAATTAACTAAACAAAATAAACTAAACTATAAACCTAACTATAAACTAAACTAAACTAAACTAAACTAAACTAACCAAACCTAACCTAACCTTTTATAACCTAACCTAACCTAAACTAAACTAAACTAAGCTATACTAACCTAAACTAACCGAACGTAACCTAACCGAAACTAAACTAAACTAAACTAAACTAAACTTAACTATAGACTTAACTAAACTAAACCAAACCTAACTAAACTAGACTAACCTTACCTAACCTAACATAACGAAACCTAAGCTAACCTATACTAAAGTAAACTAAACTAACCTTACCTAACCTAAACAAACCTAACCTAAAATAAATTTAACTAAACAGACCTAACCTAAACTACCCTAAACTAAACTAAACTAAACTAAACAAAACAAAACAAAACTAAATTAAACTATAATCTAAACTATAAACTAAACTAAACTATAAAATAAAATAAACAAAACTAAACTAAACTAACTAACCTACTCTAACCTAACTTAACCTAACCTAACATAAACTAAACTAATCTAACCTAACCTAACGTAACCTAACCTAAATTAAACTAAACTAAACTACACTAAACTACAAACTAAACTATAAACTAAACTTAACCTAACTATAAACAAAACTAAACTATACTAAACCATAACTATACTAACCTTACCTAACCTAACATAACCTAACCTAAACTAAACTAAACTAAACAAAACTAACCTATCCTAACCTAAAGTAAAGTAAACAAAATAACTAATATATAAACTTAACTATATACTAACCTAACTAAACTATAAATAAACTATATACTAAACTATACTAAACTAAACTAACAACTAAACTAAACTAAAAAATAAACTAAACTGAAAACTAAACTAAACTAAACCTTTCTAAACTAACCTAACCTAAACTAAACTAAACTAACCTAACCTAACCTAAACTAAACAAAACTAAACTATAAACTAAACTAAATTTGGTTAACCTAAGCTAACCTAACCTAACCTAACCTAAACGAAACTAAACCAAACTAAACTAAACCAAACAAAACTAAACTAAAATATAAATAATATATAAACTAAACTATACTAAACTAAACGAACAACTAAACTAAACTAAAAACTAAACTAAACTGAAAACTAAACTAAAATAAACTAAACTAAACCTTTCTAACCTAACCTAACTTAACCTAACCTAACCTTAACTAAACTAAACTATAAACTCAACTAAACTATAAACTAAATTCAACTCTAAACTAAACTATAAACTAAACTATACTAAACTATAAACTAAACTAAACTAAGCTAACCTAAGCTAACCTAACCTAAACTAAACTAAACCAATGAAAATTAAACTAAAATAAAATAAACTAAACCATAAACTAGACTATTAACTAAACTAAACTAAACTAAAGTATAGACTAAACTAAACTAAACTAACCTAACCTAAACTAACCTAACCTAAACTTAACTAATCTAACCTAAACTAACCTAACCTAAACTAAACTAAACTAAACGAAACTAAACTAAACTAAATTAAACTATAATCTAAACTATAAACTAAACTATAAAATAAAATAAACAAAACTAAACTAAACTAACTATCCTAACCTAACCTAACTTAACCTAACCTAACATAAACTAAACTAATCTAACCTAACCTAACGTAACCTAACCTAAATTAAACTAAACAAAACTACACTAAACTACAAACTAAACTATAAACTAAACTTAACCTAACTATAAACAAAACTAAACTATACCAAACTAAACTAACCAAACCTAACCTAAACTAAACTAAACTAAACTAACCTAACCTAACATAACCTAAACTAAACTAAACTAAACTATAAATTAAACTAAAATAAAAAAACTAACCTAACCAAACCTAACCTAACCTAACCTAAATTAAACCAAACTAAACTAACTTAACCTAACCTAACCTAACCTAAACTAAACTGAACTAAACTAAACTAAACTAAACTATAAACATAACTAAATTAAACTAAACTAAACTATCCTAACCTAAACTAAACTAAACTAAACGAAACTAAACTATAAACTAAACTAAACTATAAACTGTTAACTAAACTATCAATTAACTAATCTAAACCAAACTGAACGAAACGAAACTAAACTAAACTAACCTAACATAACCTAAACTACACTAAACTAACCTAACCTAACCTAACATAACATAAACTAAAGTAAACTACAATAAACTCAGCTAAACGAAACTAAACTAAATTAAATTAAACTAAACTAAACTATAAATTAAACTAACTATAAACTAAACTAAACAAAACTAAACTATCCTAACATAACCTAACTTAACCTAACCTAATATAAATTTATTAAACTAACCTAACCTAACTTAACATAAACTAAACTAAACTAAACGAAGTTAAAGTAAACTATAAACTAAACTATAAACATAACTAAACTATAAACTAAACTAAACCTAACTAAACTGACGTAACCTAAAATACCCTAAACTAACCTAACCTAACCTAACCTAACCTAACATAAACAAAACTAAAGTAAACTAAACTGAGCTAAACTAAACTAAACTAAACTAAATTAAACTATAAACTAACTATAAACTAAACTAAACAAAACAAAACTACCCCAACCTAACCTAACTTAACCTAACCTAACATAAATTAACTAAACTAACCTAACCTAACTTAACATAAACTAAACTAAACTAAACGAAACTAAACAATACTATAAACTAAACTATAAACTAAACTAAAATAAAATAAACTAGACTAACCTTACCTAACTTAACATAACCTTGGCTAATCTAAATTGAAGTAAACTAAACTAACCTAACTTAACATAAACTAAGCTAAACTAAACTAAACTAAACTATACTAACCTATAAACTAAACTAAACTAAACTAAACTGACCTAACCTAAACAACCCTAAACTAAATTAAACTAAACTTAACTAAACAAATCATAATTAACCTAACAATACTAAACAAAATTAAACTATAAACTAAACTATAAACTCAACTAAACTATAAACTAAACTAAACTAATCTAAACTAACCTAACCTTTTTTAACCTAACCTATCCTAACTAAACTAAATTAAGCTAAATTAACCTAACCTAACCGAACGTAACCTAACCGAAACTAAACTAAACCTAACTAAACTTAACTATAAACTTAACTAAACTAAACTAAACCTAACTAAACTAGACTAACCTTACCTAACCTAACATAACGAAACCTATGCTAACCTAAATTAAATTAAACGAAAGTAACCTTACCTAACCTAACCTAACCTAAATTAACCTAAAATAAATTAAACTAAACAGACCTAACCTAAACTACACTAAACTAAACTAAACTAAAGTAAACAAAACAAAACTAAACTAAATTAAACTATAATCTAAACTATAAACTGAACTAAAGTATAAACTAAAATAAACAAAACTAAACTAAACTAACTAACCGAACGTAAACTAACTTAACCTAACCTAACATAAACTAAACTAATCTAACCTAACCTAGCGTAACCTAACCTAAACTAAACTAATCTAAACTAAACTAAACTACAAACTAAACTATAAACTAAACTTAACCTAACTATAAACTAAACTAAACTAAACGATACTAAACTAAACTATACTAACCTTACCTAACCTAACATACCCTAACCTAAACTAAAATAAACTAAACAAAACTAACCTATCCTAAACTAAACAAAATAACTAAACTATAAACTTAACTATAAACTAAACTAAACTAAACTATAAATAAACTATATACTAAACTATACTAAATTAAACTAACAACTAAACTAAACTAAAAACTAAACTAAACTGAAAACTAAACTAAATTAAACTAAACTAAACCTTTCTAACCTATACTAACCTAGCCTAACCTAACCTAAACTAAACTAAACTAACCTAAACTAACCTAAACTAAAATAAACTAAACTATAAACTAAACTAAAATGAACTATAAACTAAACTAAACTATAAACTATCTATAAACTAAACTAAACTAAACAATAAACTAAACTAAATTTAGCTAACCTAAGCTAACCTAATCTAACCTAACCTAACGTAAACGAAACTAAACCAAACTAACCTAAACCAAACAAAACTAAACAAAAATCAAATAAACTAAACCATAAACTAAACTAAACTAAACTAACTTGACCTAAACTAACCTAACCTAAACTAAACTAATCCAACCTAAACTAGCCTAACCTAAACTAAGCTAAACTAAACTAAACTAAATTAATTATCTAACCTAACCTAACCTAACCTAAACTTAACTAAACTATAAACTAAACTAAAATAAATTAAACTCAACCACCCCACCTAACCTAACCTAATTTAAGGTAAATTAAACTAACCTAACCTAAAATAAATTAAACTAAACTAAAGTAAACTATACTAAACTATAAACTAAAATAAACTAAACTATAAACTAAACTAAACTAAACTAATCTACCCTAACCTAACCTAACCTAACCTAAACTGAACTAAACTAAACTAAACTAAAATAACCTAACCTAACCTAATCTAACCTAAACTAAACTAAACTAAACTAAACTATAAACTGTACTATAAACTAAAATAATTTAAAATATAAATTAATGTATAAACTAAACTACACTAAACTATAAAGTAAACTAAACTCAATTAAACTAAACTAAACTAACTTAACCTAACCTAACCTAACCTAACCTAAACTAAACTCAACAAAATTAAATTAAACTAAACTAAACTAAACTATAAACAAAACTAAATTAAACTAAACTAAACTAACCTAACCTAACCTAAAATAACCTAACCTAAACTAAACTATACTACTATAAGTATAAACAAAACTAAACTAAACTAACTTAACCTAACCTAACCTAACCTAAACTAAACTCAACAAAATTAAATTAAACTAAACTAAACTAAACTATAAACAAAACTAAATTAAACTAAACTAAACTAACCTAACCTAACCTAAAATAACCTAACCTAAACTAAACTATACTACTATAAGTATAAACAAAACTAAACTAAACTAAGCTAAATTAAACTAAACTAACCTAACCTAACCTAACCTAAACTAAACGAAACTAAACCTTAAACTAAACTAAACTATTAACTAAACTAAACAATAAACTGTAATAAACTAAACTAAACTAACCTAACCTAACGTAACTTAACCTAACCCTACATAAACTAAACTAAACTAACCTAACCTTACGTAACCTAACCTAAACTAAACTAAACTACAAACTAAACTATAAACTAAACTTAACTAAACTATAAACTAAACTAAACTATACTAAACTAAACTATACTAACCTTACCTAATCTAACATAACCTAACCTAAACTAAACTAAACTAAACTTAATAAAACTAACCTAACCTAACCTATCCTAACCTAACCTAACGTAAACTAAACTAAACAAAACAAACTAAACTATAAACTTAACTATAAACTAAAATAAACTATATATAAACTATAAACTAAACAAAATTAAACTATAAACTAAGCTAAACTAAACTTAACTAAACTAAATTAGACAAAACTAAACTAACCTAAACCAAACTAAACTAAAATATTATTAACTATAAACTAAACTAAACTAAACTTAACTATAAACTAAATTAAACTAAACTATAAATAAATTAAACAAACTAAACTAATCTAAACTAAACTAAACTTAACTAAAAACTAAACTGTAACCTAAACTATAAACTAAACTATAAGCCAAATTAAACTAAAATGTAAAACCTTCCTAACCTAACATAACCTAACCTAACCTAACCTAACCTAAACTAAACTAAACTAAACTAAACTAGACAAAACTAAACTAAGCTAAACTAAACATAACTTTACTAAATGCAACTATATTTTGAACTATAAACTAAATTAAATTAAACTATAAGATCAACTAAAATAAACAAAACTGCACTATAAACTAAACTAAACTAAGTTAAAGTAAACTAACTTAATCTAACCTAACCTAACTTAAACTAAACTAAATTAAACTAAATTATAAACTAAACTATAAACTAAAATATAAACTAAACGAAACTAAACTAAACTAAACTTAGCTAACCTAACCTAGCTTAATCTAAACTAACCTAACTTAAACGAAACTAAACCATAAACTAAACTATAAACCAAATTAAACTAAACTAAAGTATAAACAAACTACACCAAACTAAACGAATATAACCTAAACTAACCTAACCTAAACTAATATACCCTAAACTAACCTAACCTAAACCAAACTAAACGAAACTAAACTGAACTAAATTATCTAACCTAACCTAACCTATCCTAACCTAACCTAACCTAAACTAAACTAAACATAAACTAAACTAAACTATAAACCAAACTAAAGTAAATAAAACTCAACTAATATAACCTAACATAACCTAACCTAAAGTAAACTAAACTAACCTAACCTAAAATAAATAAAACTAAACTAAACTAAACTATACTAAACTATAAACTAAACTAAACTAAACTATAAACTAAAGTAAACTAAACTAATCTAACCTAACCTAACCTAACCTAAACTGAACGAAACTAAACTAAACTGAACTAACCTAACCAAACCTAACCTAATCTAACCAAAACTAAACTAAACTAAACTACAAACTAAACTATAAACTAAACTAATTTAAACTATAAATTAATCTATAAATTAAACTAAACTAAACTAAATTAAACTAAACTAAACTAAACTAACCTAATCTAACCTAACCTAACCTAACCTAAATTAAACTGAACTAACCTAACCTAACCTAACCTAATGTAAACTAAACTAATATAAACTAAACTGAACCAAACTAAACTTTAAACTAAACTAAACTGTAAATAAACTATAAACTAAACTAAACTAAACTATGAACTAAACTAAACTAAACTAACCTAACTCAAACTAACCTAAACTAACCTAAAGTAAAGTAAACTAATCTAACCTAAACTAACCTAACCTAAACTAAACTAAACTAAACTAAACGAAACTAAACTAAACTAAATTTTCTAACTTAACCTAACCTAACCTAAACTAAACTAAACTAAACTAAACTAACATAACGTAACCTAAACTAAATTAAACTAAACTATAAACTAAACTAAACTATAAACTAAACTATAAACTAAACTAAAATAAACTAAACTCAACTAACCAACCCTAACCTAACCTAATCTAAGGTAAAATAAACTAACCTAACCTAAAATAAATTAAACTAAACTAAACTATAAACTAAAATAAGCTAAACTATAAACTAAACTAAACTAAACTAATCTAATCTAACCTAACCTAACCTAACCTAAACTGAACTCAACTAAACCAAAGTAAACTAACCTAACCTAACCCAACCTAATCTAACCTAAACTAAACTAAACTAAACTATAAACTGAACTATAAACTAACCTAATTTAAACTATAAATTAATGTATAAACTAAACTACTCTAAACTATAAAGTAAATTAAACTAATTTAAACTAAACTAAACTAAACTGTGAACTAAACTAAACTAAACTAAACAAAATTAACCTAACCTAACCTAACCTAACTTAACCTAAATTAACTAAACAAAATAAACTAAACTATAAACTTAGCTATAAACTAAACTAAACTAAACTGAACTAAACTAACCAAACCTAACCTAAATTAAACTAAACTAAACTAACTTAACCTAACCTAACCTAATCTAACCTAAACTAAACTAAACTGAACTAAACTAAATTAAACTAAACTAAACTAAACTATAAACAAAACTAAATTAAAATAAACTAAACTAAACTAACCAAACCTAAACTAAACTAAACAAAGCGAATTTAACTATAAACTAAACTAAACTTTACACTATTAACTAAATTATCAATTAACTAAACTAAACTAAACTGAACGAAACGAAACTTAACTAACCTAACCTAACCTAACCTAAACTAAACTAAACTAACCTAACCTAACATAAACTAAACTAAACTAAACTAAACGGAGCTAAACTAAATTAAACTAAACTAAACTAAATTAAAGTAAACTAAACTATAAATTAAACTAACTATAAACTAAAATAAACAAAACTAAACTATCGTAACCTAACCTAACTTAACCTATCCTAACATAAATTAACTAAATTAACATAACCTAACTTAACATAAAATAAACTAAACTAAACGAAATAAAACAAAACTATAAAATAAACTATAAACTAAACTAAACTACAAACTAACCTATAAACTAAACTATACTAAAATAAACTAACCTAACCAAACCTAACCTAAACTAACGTAAATTAAACTAAACTAAACTAACTTAACCTAACCTAACCTAACCTAACATAAACTAAACTGAAATAAACTAAATTAAACTAAACTAAACTATACTATAAACAAAACTAAATTAATCTAAACTAAACTAAACTAACCTACTCTAACCTAACCTAATATAACCTAAACTAAACTAAACTAAACTAAACTATAAACTGTACTATAAACTAAACTAATTTAAAATATAAATTAATGTATAAACTAAACTACACTAAACTATAAAGTAAACTAAACTCAATTAAACTAAACTAAACTAAACTAACTTAACCTAACCTAACCTAACCTAAACTAAACTCAACTAAATTAAATTAAACTAAACTAAAGTAAACTATAAACAAAACTAAATTAAACTAAACTAAACTAACCTAACCTAACCTAACATAACCTAACCTAAACTAAACTATACTACTATAAGTATAAACAAAACTAAACTAAACTAAGCTAAATTAAACTAAACTAACCTAACCTAACCTAACCTAAACTAAACCAAACTAAACGAAACTAAACCTTAAACTAAACTAAACTATAAACTAAACTAAATTATAAACTGAAATAAAATAAACTAAACTAAACTAAACTATCCTAACCTAACCTAACTTAACCTAACCTAACATAAATTAACTAAACTAACCTAACCTAACTTAACATAAACTAAACTAAACTAAACTATAAACTAAACTACACTAAATTTAAATAAACTAGACTAACCTCACCTAACTTAACATTACCTTGGCTAATCTATATTAAAGTAAACTAAACTAAGCTAACTTAACATAAACTAACCTAAACTAAACTATACTAATCTATAGACTAAACTAAAGTAAACTAAACTAAAATAATTTAAACTGACCTAACCTAACCTACCCTAAACTAAACTAAACTAAACTATACTAAACTAAAAAAAACAAAATTAACTAAACAAAACTAAAATAAATTAAACTATAAACAAAACTATAAACTCAACTACACTATAAACTTAACTAAACTAACCTAACCTTTCCTAACCTAATGTAACCTAACCTAACCTAACCTAAACTAAACTAAACTAAGCTAAACTAACCTAACCTAACCAAACGTAACCTAACCGAAACTAAACTAAACTAAACTAAACTTAACTATAAACTTAACTAAACCTAACTGAACTAGACTAACCTTACCTAACGTAACATAACCTAACTTAAGCTAACCTAAATTAAACTAAATGAAACTAACCTTACCTAGCCTAACCTAACCTAAATTAAACTAAACTAAACGGACCTAACCTAAACTACCCTAAACTAAACTAAACTAAACTAAACCAAACAAAACAAAACTAAACTAAATTAAACTAAAAACTAAACTATAAAATAAAATAACTATAAACTAAACTACACTATAAACTAAAATAAACTAAAATAATCTAAACTAAACTAACCTAACCTAACCTAACTTAACCTAACCTAGCATAAACTAAACTAAACTAACCTAACCTATCGTAACCTAAAATAAACGAAACTAAACTAAACTAAATTATCTAACCTAACCTAACCTAAAGTAACCTAAACTAAACTACACTAACACAACCTAACCTAAACTAAATTAAACTAAACTATAAACTAAACTATAAAATAAAATAAATATACTAAACTCAACTAACCTAACCTAACCTAACCTAACCTAAGGTAAATTAAACTAACCTGAACTAAAATAAAGTAAACTAAACTAAACTATACTAAACTATAAACTAAAATAAACTAAACTATAAACTAAACTAAACTAAACTAATCTAACCTAACCTAACCTAACCTAAATTGAACTAAACTAAACTAAACTAAACTAACCTAACCTAACCTAACCTAACCTAATATAACCTAAACTAAACTAAACTAAACTAAACTATAAACTGAACTATTACCTAAACTAATTTAAAATATAAATTAATGTATAAACTAAACTACACTAAAATATAAACTAAACTAAACTAAATTAAACTAAACTAACCTAACCTAACCTAACCTAACCTAAACTAAACTGAACTAACCTAACCTAACTTAACCTAAAATAAACTAAACTAAACTAAACTGAAATATAATCTAAACTTTAAACTAAACTAAACTAAACTGTAAATAAACTATAAACTAAACTAAACTAAACTATGAACTAAACTAAACTAAACTAAATTAAACAAAGCTAACCTATCCTAACCTAACCTAACTAACCTAATCTAACTTAAATAAATTAACTCAACAAAATAAACTAACTATAAACTTAAATATAAACTAAACTAAACTAAACTAAACTAACCAAACCTAACCTAAACTAAACTAAACTAAACTAACCACACCTAACATAACCTAAACTAAACTAAACTAAACTATAAACTAAACTAAAATAAATAAAATAACCTAACCAAACCTAACCTAACCTAACCTACATTAAACCAAACTAAACTAATTTAACCTAACCTAACCTAAGCTAAACTAAACTGAACTAAACTAAACTAAACTAAACTATAAACAAAACTAAATTAAACTAAACTAAACTAAACTAACCTAACCTTACGTAACCTAACCTAAAATAAACTATACTAATATAAAGTATAAACAAATTAAACTAAACTAAGCTAAATTAAACTAAACTAACCTAACCTAACCTAACCTAAACTAAACGAAACTAAACTATAAACTAAACTAAACTATAAACTGTTAACTAAACTATCAATTAACTAAACTAAACTAAACTGAACGAAACGAAACTAAAATAAACTAACCTAACATAACCTAAACTACACTAAACTAACCTAACCTAACATAACATAAACTAAACTAAACAACAATAAACTCAGCTAAACTAAACTAAACTAAATTCAATTAAACTATACTAAACTATAAATTAAAATATCTATAAATTAACTAAACAAAACTAAACTGACCTAACCTAAACTAACCTAAACTAACCTAACCTAACATAAACAAAACTAAAGTAAACTAAACTGAGCTAAACTAAACTAAACTAAAATAAATTAAACTAAACTAAACTATAAATTAAACTAACTATAAATTAACTAAACAAAACTAAACCTCCCTAACCTAACCAAACTTAACCTAACCTAACATAAATTAACTAAACTAACCTAACCTAACTTAACATAAACTCAACTAAACTAAACTAAACTATAAACTAAACTAAACTATAAACTAAACTAAAATAAACTAGTCTAACCTTACCTAACTTAACTTAACCTTGGCTAATCTAAATTAAAGTAAACTAAACTAACCTAACTTAACATAAACTAAGCTAAACTAAACTAAACTAAACTATACTAACCTATAAACTAAACTAAACTAAACTAAACTAAACTAAACTGACCTAAACTAAACAACACTAAACTAAATTAAACTAAACTTAACTAAACAAAACATAATTAACTAAACAAAACTAAACAAAATTAAACTATAAACTAAACTATAAACTCAACTAAACTATAAACTAAACTAAACTAAATTAACCTAACCTTTTTTAACCTAACCTAACTAAACTAAATTAAGCTAAATTAACCTAACCTAACCAAACGTAACCTAACCGAAACGAAACTAAACTTAACTATAAACTTAACTAAACTAAACTAAACCTAACTAAACTAGACTAACCTTACCTAACCTAACATAACGAAACCTATGCTAAGCTAAACTAAAGTAAACGAAAGTAACCTTACCTAACCTAACCTAACCTAACCTAAAATAAATTAAACTAAACAGACCTAACCTAAACTACCCTAAACTAAACTAAACTAAAGTAAGCAAAACAAAACTAAACTAAATTAAACTATAATCTAAACTATAAACTAAACTAAAGTATAAACTAAAATAAACAAAATTAAACTAAACTAACTAACCGAACGTAAACTAACTTAACCTAACCTAACATAAACTAAACTAATCTAACCTAACCTAGCGTAACCTAACCTAAACTAAACTAATATAAACTAAACTAAACTACAAACTAAACTATAAACTAAACTTAACCTAACTATAAACTAAACTAAACTAAACGATACTAAACTAAACTATACTAACCTTCCTAACCTAACATAACCTAACCTAAACTAAAATAAACTAAACAAAACTAACCTATCCTAAACTAAACAAAATAACTAAACTATAAACTTAACTATAAACTAAACTAAACTAAACTATAAATAAACTATATACTAATCTATACTAAACTAAACTAACAACTAAACTAAACTAAAAACTAAACTAAACTGATAACTAAACTAAATTAAACTAGACTAAAGCTTTCTAACCTAACCTAACCTAACCTAACCTAAACTAAACTAAACAAACCTAAACTAAACTAAACTAAACTAAACTATAAAATAAACTAAACTAAACTAAACTAAACTATAAACTAAACTAAGCTATAAACTATCTATTAATTAAACTAAACTAAACTATAAACTAAACTAAATTTAGCTAACCTAAGCTAACCTAATCTAAGCTAACCTAACGTAAACGAAACTAAACCAAACTAACCTAAACGAAAAAAAAACTAAACTAAAATAAAATAAACTAAACCTTAACTAAACTAAACTATACTAAACTATAAAATAAAATAAACTAAACTATAAACTAAACTAAACTAAACTTATCTACCCTAACCTAACCTAACCTTACCTAACCTAAACTGAACTAAACTGAACTAAATTAAATAACCTACTCTAACCTAACCTAATCTAACCTAAACTAAACTAAACTAAACTAAACTATAAACTGAACTACAAACTAAACTAATTTAAACTATAAATTAATGTATAAACTAAACTACACTAAACTATAAAGTAAACTAAACTCAATTAAACTAAACTAAGCTAAACTAACTTAACCTAACCTAACCTAACATAAACTAAACTCAACTAAATTAAATTAAACTAAAATAAACTAAACTATAAACAAAAGTAAATTAAACTAAACTAAACTAACCTAACCTAACCTAACATAACCTAACCTAAACCAAACTATACTACTATAAGTATAAACAAAACAAAACTAAACTAAGCAAAATTAAACTAAACTAACCTAACCTAACCTAACCTAAACTAAACGAAACTAAACCTTAAATTAAACTAAACTATAAACTGAAATAAAATAAACTAAACTAAACTAAACTATCCTAACCTAACCTAACTTAACCTAACCTAACATAAATTAATTAAACTAACCTAACCTAACTTAACATTAACTAAACTAAACTAAAAGAAACTAAACTAAACTATAAACTAAACTAAACTATAAACTAAACTAAACTAAATTAAAATAAACTAGACTAACCTCACCTAACTTAACATTACCTTGGCTAATCTAACTTAAAGTAAACTAAACTAACCTAACTTAACATAAACTAACCTAAACTAAACTTAACTAAACTATACTAATCTATAGACTAAACTAAAGTAAACTAAATTAAACTAAACTAAACAGACCTAACCTAAACTACCCTAAACTAAACTAAATGTAACTAACCTTACCTAGCCTAACCTAACCTAAATTAAACTAAACTAAACAGACCTAACCTAAACTACCCTAAACTAAACTAAACTAAACTAAACTAAACCAAACAAAACCAAACTAAACTAAATTAAACTATAAACTAAAATAACTATAAACTAAACTAAACTATAAACTAAAATAAAATAAACTAAACTAAACTAAACTAACCTAACCTAACCTAACTTAACCTAATTTAACATAAACTAAACTAAACTAACCTAACCTAACGTAACGTAACCTAAACTAAACTAAACTAAACTAAACTACAAACTAAACTATAAACTAAACTTAACTAAACTATACACTAAACTAATCCATACTAAACTAAACTATACTAACCTTAGCTAACCTAACATAACTTTACCTAAACTAAACTAAACTAAACTAAACAAAACTAACCTAACCTAACCTAACCTAACCTAACCTAAACTAAATAAAATGAACTAAACTATAAGCTTAACCTTAAACTAAACTAAACTAAACTATAAATGAACTATAAACTAAACAAAATTAAACTGTAAGCTAAGCTAAACTAAACTTAACTAAACTAAACTAGACAAAACTAAAATAAGCTAAACTAAACTAAACTATAAACTAAACTAAACAAACTAAACTAAACTAATCTAAACTAAAATAAACTTAACTGCAAACTAAACTATGCACTAAACTATAAACTAAACTTAAACTAAAATAACTCAACTATAATCCAAATTAAACTAAAATAGACCAAAAATTCCTAACCTAACCTAACCTAACCTAACCTAAACTAAACTAAACTAAACTATACAAAACTAAACTAAGCTAAACTAAACTAATCATAATTTTACTAAACGAAACTATACACTGAACCATAAACTAAACTAAATTAAACTATGAACTCAACTGAACTAAACAAAAATACACTATAAACTAAACTGAACTAAGCTAATTAAACTAACTTAATCTAACGTAACCAAACTTAACTTAAACGAAACTAAACCATAAATTAAACTATAAACTAAACTAAACTAAACTAAAGTATAAACTAAACGAACATAACCTAAACTAACCTAACCTAAACTAATCTAACCTAAACTAACCTAACCTAAACTAAACTAAACGATACTAAACTGAACTAAATTAACTAACCTAACGTAACATAACCTAACCTAACCTAAACTAAACTAACTAAACTAACCTAACCTAACCTAACCTAACCTAAACTAAATGAAACTAAACATAAACTAAACTAAACTATAAACTAAAGTAAACTAAACTCAACTAACCTAACCTAACGTAACATAACCTAACCTAATTTAAACTAAACTAACCTAACCTAACCTAAAAAAAATTAAACTAAACTAAACTAAACCATACTAAACTATAAACTAAACTAAACTTAACTATAAAATAAAATAAACTAAACTAAACTAATCTAATCTAACCTAACCTAACCTAACCTAAACAGAACTAAACTAATCTAAACCAAACTAAACTAACCTAACCTAAACCAAACGAAACTAAACTAAACTATAAACTGAACTATAAATTAAACTGATTTAAACTATAAAATAATCTATAAATTATACTAAATTAAACTATAACTACACTGAACTAAATTAATCTAAACTAAACTAACCTAACCTATCCTAACTTAAATTAAACTGAACTAACCTAACCTAACCTAACCTAACCTAAAATAAATTAACTAAACTAAACTGAACAAAAACTAAACTTTAAACTATACTAAACTAAAGTGTAAATAAACTATAAAATAAACTAAACTAAATTATGAACTAAACAAAACAAGCCTAACCTAACCTAACCTAACCTAACCTAAACTAAACTAAACTGAACTCAACTAAACCAAACTAAACTAACCTAACCTAACCCAACCTAATCTAACCTAAACTAAACTAAACTAAACTATAAACTGAACTATAAACTAACCTAATTTAAACTATAAATTAATGTATAAACTAAACTACTCTAAACTATAAAGTAAATTAAACTAATTTAAACTAAACTAAACTAAACTGTGAACTAAACTAAACTAAACTAAACAAAATTAACCTAACCTAACCTAACCTAACTTAACCTAAATTAACTAAACAAAATAAACTAAACTATAAACTTAGCTATAAACTAAACTAAACTAAACTGAACTAAACTAACCAAACCTAACCTAAATTAAACTAAACTAAACTAACTTAACCTAACCTAACCTAATCTAACCTAAACTAAACTAAACTGAACTAAACTAAATTAAACTAAACTAAACTAAACTATAAACAAAACTAAATTAAAATAAACTAAACTAAACTAACCAAACCTAAACTAAACTAAACAAAGCGAATTTAACTATAAACTAAACTAAACTTTACACTATTAACTAAATTATCAATTAACTAAACTAAACTAAACTGAACGAAACGAAACTTAACTAACCTAACCTAACCTAACCTAAACTAAACTAAACTAACCTAACCTAACATAAACTAAACTAAACTAAACTAAACGGAGCTAAACTAAATTAAACTAAACTAAACTAAATTAAAGTAAACTAAACTATAAATTAAACTAACTATAAACTAAAATAAACAAAACTAAACTATCGTAACCTAACCTAACTTAACCTATCCTAACATAAATTAACTAAATTAACATAACCTAACTTAACATAAAATAAACTAAACTAAACGAAATAAAACAAAACTATAAAATAAACTATAAACTAAACTAAACTACAAACTAACCTATAAACTAAACTATACTAAAATAAACTAACCTAACCAAACCTAACCTAAACTAACGTAAATTAAACTAAACTAAACTAACTTAACCTAACCTAACCTAACCTAACATAAACTAAACTGAAATAAACTAAATTAAACTAAACTAAACTATACTATAAACAAAACTAAATTAATCTAAACTAAACTAAACTAACCTACTCTAACCTAACCTAATATAACCTAAACTAAACTAAACTAAACTAAACTATAAACTGTACTATAAACTAAACTAATTTAAAATATAAATTAATGTATAAACTAAACTACACTAAACTATAAAGTAAACTAAACTCAATTAAACTAAACTAAACTAAACTAACTTAACCTAACCTAACCTAACCTAAACTAAACTCAACTAAATTAAATTAAACTAAACTAAAGTAAACTATAAACAAAACTAAATTAAACTAAACTAAACTAACCTAACCTAACCTATCATAACCTAACCTAAACTAAACTATACTACTATAAGTATAAACAAAACTAAACTAAACTAAGCTAAATTAAACTAAACTAACCTAACCTAACCTAACCTAAACTAAACCAAACTAAACGAAACTAAACCTTAAACTAAACTAAACTATAAACTAAACTAAATTATAAACTGAAATAAAATAAACTAAACTAAACTAAACTATCCTAACCTAACCTAACTTAACCTAACCTAACATAAATTAACTAAACTAACCTAACCTAACTTAACATAAACTAAACTAAACTAAACTATAAACTAAACTACACTAAATTTAAATAAACTAGACTAACCTCACCTAACTTAACATTACCTTGGCTAATCTATATTAAAGTAAACTAAACTAAGCTAACTTAACATAAACTAACCTAAACTAAACTATACTAATCTATAGACTAAACTAAAGTAAACTAAACTAAACTAATTTAAACTGACCTAACCTAACCTACCCTAAACTAAACTAAACTAAACTATACTAAACTAAAAAAAACAAAATTAACTAAACAAAACTAAAATAAATTAAACTATAAACAAAACTATAAACTCAACTACACTATAAACTTAACTAAACTAACCTAACCTTTCCTAACCTAATGTAACCTAACCTAACCTAACCTAAACTAAACTAAACTAAGCTAAACTAACCTAACCTAACCAAACGTAACCTAACCGAAACTAAACTAAACTAAACTAAACTTAACTATAAACTTAACTAAACCTAACTGAACTAGACTAACCTTACCTAACGTAACATAACCTAACTTAAGCTAACCTAAATTAAACTAAATGAAACTAACCTTACCTAGCCTAACCTAACCTAAATTAAACTAAACTAAACGGACCTAACCTAAACTACCCTAAACTAAACTAAACTAAACTAAACCAAACAAAACAAAACTAAACTAAATTAAACTAAAAACTAAACCATAAAATAAAATAACTATAAACTAAACTACACTATAAACTAAAATAAACTAAAATAATCTAAACTAAACTAACCTAACCTAACCTAACTTAACCTAACCTAGCATAAACTAAACTAAACTAACCTAACCTATCGTAACCTAAAATAAACGAAACTAAACTAAACTAAATTATCTAACCTAACCTAACCTAAAGTAACCTAAACTAAACTACACTAACACAACCTAACCTAAACTAAATTAAACTAAACTATAAACTAAACTATAAAATAAAATAAATATACTAAACTCAACTAACCTAACCTAACCTAACCTAACCTAAGGTAAATTAAACTAACCTGAACTAAAATAAAGTAAACTAAACTAAACTATACTAAACTATAAACTAAAATAAACTAAACTATAAACTAAACTAAACTAAACTAATCTAACCTAACCTAACCTAACCTAAATTGAACTAAACTAAACTAAACTAAACTAACCTAACCTAACCTAACCTAACCTAATCTAACCTAAACTAAACTAAACTAAACTAAACTATAAACTGAACTATTACCTAAACTAATTTAAAATATAAATTAATGTATAAACTAAACTACACTAAAATATAAACTAAACTAAACTAAATTAAACTAAACTAACCTAACCTAACCTAACCTAACCTAAACTAAACTGAACTAACCTAACCTAACTTAACCTAAAATAAACTAAACTAAACTAAACTGAAATATAATCTAAACTTTAAACTAAACTAAACTAAACTGTAAATAAACTATAAACTAAACTAAACTAAACTATGAACTAAACTAAACTAAACTAAATTAAACAAAGCTAACCTATCCTAACCTAACCTAACTAACCTAATCTAACTTAAATAAATTAACTCAACAAAATAAACTAACTATAAACTTAAATATAAACTAAACTAAACTAAACTAAACTAACCAAACCTAACCTAAACTAAACTAAACTAAACTAACCACACCTAACATAACCTAAACTAAACTAAACTAAACTATAAACTAAACTAAAATAAATAAAATAACCTAACCAAACCTAACCTAACCTAACCTACATTAAACCAAACTAAACTAATTTAACCTAACCTAACCTAAGCTAAACTAAACTGAACTAAACTAAACTAAACTAAACTATAAACAAAACTAAACTAAACTAAACTAAACTAACCTAACCTTACGTAACCTAACCTAAAATAAACTATACTAATCTAAAGTATAAACAAATTAAACTAAACTAAGCTAAATTAAACTAAACTAACCTAACCTAACCTAACCTAAACTAAACGAAACTAAACTATAAACTAAACTAAACTATAAACTGTTAACTAAACTATCAATTAACTAAACTAAACTAAACTGAACGAAACGAAACTAAAATAAACTAACCTAACATAACCTAAACTACACTAAACTAACCTAACCTAACATAACATAAACTAAACTAAACTACAATAAACTCAGCTAAACTAAACTAAACTAAATTCAATTAAACTATACTAAACTATAAATTAAAATATCTATAAATTAACTAAACAAAACTAAACTGACCTAACCTAAACTAACCTAAACTAACCTAACCTAACATAAACAAAACTAAAGTAAACTAAACTGAGCTAAACTAAACTAAACTAAAATAAATTAAACTAAACTAAACTATAAATTAAACTAACTATAAATTAACTAAACAAAACTAAACCTCCCTAACCTAACCAAACTTAACCTAACCTAACATAAATTAACTAAACTAACCTAACCTAACTTAACATAAACTCAACTAAACTAAACTAAACTATAAACTAAACTAAACTATAAACTAAACTAAAATAAACTAGTCTAACCTTACCTAACTTAACTTAACCTTGGCTAATCTAAATTAAAGTAAACTAAACTAACCTAACTTAACATAAACTAAGCTAAACTAAACTAAACTAAACTATACTAACCTATAAACTAAACTAAACTAAACTAAACTAAACTAAACTGACCTAAACTAAACAACACTAAACTAAATTAAACTAAACTTAACTAAACAAAACATAATTAACTAAACAAAACTAAACAAAATTAAACTATAAACTAAACTATAAACTCAACTAAACTATAAACTAAACTAAACTAAATTAACCTAACCTTTTTTAACCTAACCTAACCTAACTAAACTAAATTAAGCTAAATTAACCTAACCTAACCAAACGTAACCTAACCGAAACGAAACTAAACTTAACTATAAACTTAACTAAACTAAACTAAACCTAACTAAACTAGACTAACCTTACCTAACCTAACATAACGAAACCTATGCTAAGCTAAACTAAAGTAAACGAAAGTAACCTTACCTAACCTAACCTAACCTAACCTAAAATAAATTAAACTAAACAGACCTAACCTAAACTACCCTAAACTAAACTAAACTAAAGTAAGCAAAACAAAACTAAACTAAATTAAACTATAATCTAAACTATAAACTAAACTAAAGTATAAACTAAAATAAACAAAATTAAACTAAACTAACTAACCGAACGTAAACTAACTTAACCTAACCTAACATAAACTAAACTAATCTAACCTAACCTAGCGTAACCTAACCTAAACTAAACTAATATAAACTAAACTAAACTACAAACTAAACTATAAACTAAACTTAACCTAACTATAAACTAAACTAAACTAAACGATACTAAACTAAACTATACTAACCTTCCTAACCTAACATAACCTAACCTAAACTAAAATAAACTAAACAAAACTAACCTATCCTAAACTAAACAAAATAACTAAACTATAAACTTAACTATAAACTAAACTAAACTAAACTATAAATAAACTATATACTAATCTATACTAAACTAAACTAACAACTAAACTAAACTAAAAACTAAACTAAACTGATAACTAAACTAAATTAAACTAGACTAAAGCTTTCTAACCTAACCTAACCTAACCTAACCTAAACTAAACTAAACAAACCTAAACTAAACTAAACTAAACTATAAAATAAACTAAACTAAACTAAACTAAACTATAAACTAAACTAAGCTATAAACTATCTATTAATTAAACTAAACTAAACTATAAACTAAACTAAATTTAGCTAACCTAAGCTAACCTAATCTAAGCTAACCTAACGTAAACGAAACTAAACCAAACTAACCTAAACGAAAAAAAAACTAAACTAAAATAAAATAAACTAAACCTTAACTAAACTAAACTATACTAAACTATAAAATAAAATAAACTAAACTATAAACTAAACTAAACTAAACTAATCTACCCTAACCTAACCTAACCTTACCTAACCTAAACTGAACTAAACTGAACTAAATTAAATAACCTACTCTAACCTAACCTAATCTAACCTAAACTAAACTAAACTAAACTAAACTATAAACTGAACTACAAACTAAACTAATTTAAACTATAAATTAATGTATAAACTAAACTACACTAAACTATAAAGTAAACTAAACTCAATTAAACTAAACTAAGCTAAACTAACTTAACCTAACCTAACCTAACATAAACTAAACTCAACTAAATTAAATTAAACTAAAATAAACTAAACTATAAACAAAAGTAAATTAAACTAAACTAAACTAACCTAACCTAACATAACCTAACCTAAACCAAACTATACTACTATAAGTATAAACAAAACAAAACTAAACTAAGCAAAATTAAACTAAACTAACCTAACCTAACCTAACCTAAACTAAACGAAACTAAACCTTAAACTAAACTAAACTATAAACTGAAATAAAATAAACTAAACTAAACTAAACTATCCTAACCTAACCTAACTTAACCTAACCTAACATAAATTAACTAAACTAACCTAACCTAACTTAACATTAACTAAACTAAACTAAAAGAAACTAAACTAAACTATAAACTAAACTAAACTATAAACTAAACTAAACTAAATTAAAATAAACTAGACTAACCTCACCTAACTTAACATTACCTTGGCTAATCTAACTTAAAGTAAACTAAACTAACCTAACTTAACATAAACTAACCTAAACTAAACTTAACTAAACTATACTAATCTATAGACTAAACTAAAGTAAACTAAATTAAACTAAACTAAACAGACCTAACCTAAACTACCCTAAACTAAACTAAATGTAACTAACCTTACCTAGCCTAACCTAACCTAAATTAAACTAAACTAAACAGACCTAACCTAAACTACCCTAAACTAAACTAAACTAAACTAAACTAAACCAAACAAAACCAAACTAAACTAAATTAAACTATAAACTAAAATAACTATAAACTAAACTAAACTATAAACTAAAATAAAATAAACTAAACTAAACTAAACTAACCTAACCTAACCTAACTTAACCTAATTTAACATAAACTAAACTAAACTAACCTAACCTAACGTAACGTAACCTAAACTAAACTAAACTAAACTAAACTACAAACTAAACTATAAACTAAACTTAACTAAACTATACACTAAACTAATCCATACTAAACTAAACTATACTAACCTTAGCTAACCTAACATAACTTTACCTAAACTAAACTAAACTAAACTAAACAAAACTAACCTAACCTAACCTAACCTAACCTAACCTAACCTAAACTAAATAAAATGAACTAAACTATAAGCTTAACCTTAAACTAAACTAAACTAAACTATAAATGAACTATAAACTAAACAAAATTAAACTGTAAGCTAAGCTAAACTAAACTTAACTAAACTAAACTAGACAAAACTAAAATAAGCTAAACTAAACTAAACTATAAACTAAACTAAACAAACTAAACTAAACTAATCTAAACTAAAATAAACTTAACTGCAAACTAAACTATGCACTAAACTATAAACTAAACTTAAACTAAAATAACTCAACTATAATCCAAATTAAACTAAAATAGACCAAACCTTCCTAACCTAACCTAACCTAACCTAACCTAAACTAAACTAAACTAAACTATACAAAACTAAACTAAGCTAAACTAAACTAATCATAATTTTACTAAACGAAACTATACACTGAACCATAAACTAAACTAAATTAAACTATGAACTCAACTGAACTAAACAAAAATACACTATAAACTAAACTGAACTAAGCTAATTAAACTAACTTAATCTAACGTAACCAAACTTAACTTAAACGAAACTAAACCATAAATTAAACTATAAACTAAACTAAACTAAACTAAAGTATAAACTAAACGAACATAACCTAAACTAACCTAACCTAAACTAATCTAACCTAAACTAACCTAACCTAAACTAAACTAAACGATACTAAACTGAACTAAATTAACTAACCTAACGTAACATAACCTAACCTAACCTAAACTAAACTAACTAAACTAACCTAACCTAACCTAACCTAACCTAAACTAAATGAAACTAAACATAAACTAAACTAAACTATAAACTAAAGTAAACTAAACTCAACTAACCTAACCTAACGTAACATAACCTAACCTAATTTAAACTAAACTAACCTAACCTAACCTAAAAAAAATTAAACTAAACTAAACTAAACCATACTAAACTATAAACTAAACTAAACTTAACTATAAAATAAAATAAACTAAACTAAACTAATCTAATCTAACCTAACCTAACCTAACCTAAACAGAACTAAACTAATCTAAACCAAACTAAACTAACCTAACCTAAACCAAACGAAACTAAACTAAACTATAAACTGAACTATAAATTAAACTGATTTAAACTATAAAATAATCTATAAATTATACTAAATTAAACTATAACTACACTGAACTAAATTAATCTAAACTAAACTAACCTAACCTATCCTAACTTAAATTAAACTGAACTAACCTAACCTAACCTAACCTAACCTAAAATAAATTAACTAAACTAAACTGAACAAAAACTAAACTTTAAACTATACTAAACTAAAGTGTAAATAAACTATAAAATAAACTAAACTAAATTATGAACTAAACAAAACAAGCCTAACCTAACCTAACCTAACCTAACCTAAACTAAACTAAACAAAATAAACTAAAATATAAACTCAACTATAAACTAAACTATACTAAACTGTAAATAAACTCTAAACTAAACAAAATTAAACTATAAACTAAGCTAAACTAAACTTAACTAAACTAAACAAAACAAATTTAACTAAACTAATCTAAACTAAACTAACCTAACCTAACCGAACGTAACCTAAACTAAACTAAACTAAGCTAAACTAACCTAACCTACCAGAACGTAACCTAACAAAAACTAAACTAAACTAAACTAAACTAAACTATAAACTTAACTAAACTAAACTAAACTAAACTAATCTAACCTAACCTAACCTAACCTAACATAACGTAAACTGAACTAAACTAAACTAATCTGAACTAACCTAACCTAACCTAATCTAACCAAAACTAAACTAAACTAAACTATAAACTAAACTATTAACTAACCTAATTTAAACTATAAATTAATCTATAAATTAAACTAAACTAAACTATGAACTAAACTAAACTAACCTAACCTAAACTAACCTAAACTAACCTAACCTAGACTAAACTAATCTAACCTAAACTAATCTAACCTAAACTAAACTAAACTAAACGAAACTAAACTAAACTAAATTATCTAACCTAACCTAACCTAACCTATTCTAACCTAAACTGAACTAAATTAACATAACCTTACCTAAACTAAATTAAACTAAACTATAAACTAAACTATAAATTAAAATAAACTAAACTCAACTAACCTAACCTACCCTAACCTAACCTAACCTAAGGTAAATTAAACTAACCTAACCTAAAATAAATTAAACTAAACTAAACTATATTAAACTATAAACTAAAATAAACTAAACTATAAACTAAACTAAACTAAACTAATCTAACCTAACCTAACCTAACCTAACCTAAACTGAACTAAACTAAACTAACCTAACCTAACCTAATCTAACATAAACTAAACTAAACTATAAACTGAACTATAAACTAAACTAATTTAATCTATAAATTAATGTATACACTAAACTATACTAAACTATAAAGTAAACTAAACTAATTTAAACTAAACTAAACTAAACTAAAGTATAAACTAAACTAAACTATAAACTAAACTATACTATAAACTAAACTATAAACTAAACTAAACTATAAACTAAACTAAACTAAGCTAACCTAACCTAACCTAACCTAACCTAACCTAACCTAAACGAAACTCTACCAAACTAAACTAAACCAAACAAAACTAAACCAAAATAAAATAAACTAAACCATAAACTAGACTGTTAACTAAACTAAACTAAATTAAAGTATAAACTAACCTAACCTAAACTAAATTAATCTAACTTAAACTAACCAAACCTAAACTAAACTAAACTAAACGAAACTAAACTAAACTTAATAATCTAACCTAATCTAACCTAACCTAAACTAAACTAAACTAAACTAACATAACCTAACCTAAACTAAATTAAACTAACTTATAAACTAAACTAAACTATAAACTAAACTAAAATATACTAAACTAATCTAATCTAATCTAACCTAACCTAAATTGAACTAAATTAAACTATACTAAACTAACCTAACCTAACCTAACCTAACCTACACTAAACTGAACTAACCTAACCTAACCTAACCTAAAATAAACTAATCTAAACTTAACTGAACTTTAAACTAAACTAAACTAAACTGTAAATAAACTATAAACTAAACTAAACTAAACTTAGAACTAAACTAAACTAAACTAAACAAAACTAACCTAACCTAACTTAACCTAAATTAACTAAACAAAATAAATTAAACTATAAACTTAACTATAAACTAAACTAAACTAAACTGAACTAACCAAACCTAACCTAAATTAAACTAAACTAATCTAACCTAACCTAACATTACCTAAACTAAACTAAACTAAACTAAACTAAACTAAACTATAAACTAAACTATAAACAAAACTAAATTAATCTAAACTAAACTAAACTAACCTACTCCAACCTAACCTAGTATAACCTAACCCAACCTAAACTAAACTAAACTATAAACTAAACTAAACTATAAACTAAACTATAAACTAAACTAAATTTAGCTAACCTAAGCTAACCTAACCTAACCTAACCTAACCTAAACGAAACTAAACCAAACAAATTAACTAAAATAAAATAAACTAAACCATTAACTAAATTATTAACTAAACTAAACGAAAGTATAAACTAAACGAAACTAAACCAAACTAACCTAAACCAAACAAAACTAAACTAAAATAAAATAATCTAAACCATAAACTAAACCACCTAAACTAAACTAACTTGACCTAAACTAACCTAACCTAAACTAAACTAATCCAACCTAAACTAGCCTAACCTAAACTAGCCTAACCTAACCTAAACTAACCTAAACTAACCTAACCTAGACTAAACTAATCTAACATAAACTAATCTAACCTAAACTAAACTAAACTAAACCAAACAAAACAAAACTAAACTAAATTAAACTATAAACTAAACTATAAACTAAAATAACTATAAACTAAACTAAACTATAAACTAAAATAAACTAAACTAAACTAAACTAAACTAACCTAACCTAACCTAACTTAACCTAACCTAACATAAACTAAACTAAACTAACCTAACCTAACGTAACCTAAAATAAACGAAACTAAACTATACTAAATTATCTAACCTAACCTAACCTAACGTAACCTAAACTAAACTACACTAACACAACCTAACCTAAACTAAACTAAAATAACTATAAACTAAACTAAACTATAAACTAAAATAAACTAAACTAAACTAAACTAACCTAACGTAACCTAAAATAAACGAAACTAAACTAAACTAAATTATCTAACCTAACCTAACCTAACGTAACCTAAACTAAACTACACTAACACAACCTAACCTAAACTAAATTAAACTAAACTATAAACTAAACTAAACTATAAACTAAACTATAAAATAAAATAAATATACTAAACTCAACTAACCTAACCTAACCTAACCTAAGGTAAATTAAACTAACCTAAACTAAAATAAAGTAAACTAAACTAAACTATGCTAAACTATAAACTAAAATAAACTAAACTATAACCTAAACTAAACTAAACTAATCTAACCTAACCTAACCTAACCTAACCTAACCTAAATTGAACTAAACTAAAATAAACTAAACTAACCTAACCTAACCTAACCTAATCTAACCTAAACTAAACTATACTATAAACTGAACTATTAACTAAACTAATTTAAACTATAAATTAATGTATAAACTAAACTACACTAAAATATAAACTAAACTAAACTAAATTAAACTAAACTAACCTAACCTAACCTAACCTAACCTAAACTAAACTGAACTAACCTAACCTAACTTAACCTGAAATAAACTAAACTAAACTAAACTGAAATATAAACTAAACTTTAAACTAAACTAAACTAAACTGTAAATAAACTATAAACTAAACTAAACTAAACTATGAACTAAACTAAACTAAACTAAACTAAACAAAGCTAACCTATCCTAACCTAACCTAACTAACCCAACCTAACTATAAACTAAACTAAAATAAATAAACTAACCTAACCAAATATAACCTAACCTAACCTACATTACACCAAACTAAACTAACTTAACCTAACCTAACCTAATCTAAACTAAACTGAACTAAACTAAACTAAACTATAAACAAAACTAAATTAAACTAAACTAAATTAAACTAACCTAACCTAACCTAACCTTACGTAACCTAACCTAAACTAAACTATACTAATCTAAAGTATAAACAAATTAAACTAAACTAAGCTAAATTAAACTAAATTAACCTAACCTAACCTAACCTAAACTAAACTAAACGAAACGAAACTAAACTATAAACGAAACTAAACTATAAACTGTTAACTAAACTGTCAATTAACTAAACTAAACTAAACTGAACGAAACGAAACTAAAATAAACTAACCTAACATAACCTAAACTACACTAAACTAACCTAACCTAACATAACATAAACTAAACTAAACTACAATAAACTCAGCTAAACTAAACTAAACTAAATTCAATTAAACTAAACTAAACTATAAATTAAAATAACTATAAACTAAACTAAACAAAACTAAACTGACCTAACTTACTATACCCTAAACTAACCTAACTTAACCTAACCTAACATAAATTAACTAAACTAACCTAACCTAACTTAACATAAACTAAACTAAACTAAACGAAACTAAACTAAACTTTAAACTAAACTATAAACTAAACTAAACTATAAACTAAATTAAAATAAACTAGTATAACCTTACCTAACTTAACATAACCTTGGCTAATCTAAATTAAAGTAAACTGAACTAACCTAACTTAACATAAACTAAGCTAAACTAAACTAAACTAAACTATACTAACCTATAAACTAAACTAAACTGAACTAAACTAAACTGACCTAAACTAAACCACCCTAAACTAAATTAAACTAAACTTAACTAAACAAAACATAATTAACTAAACAAAACTAAACAAAATTAAACTATAAACTAAACTATAAACTCAACTAAACTATAAATTAAACTAAACTAAACTAAATTAACCTAACCTTTTTTAACTTAACCTAACCAAACCAAACTAAATTAAGCTAAGTTAACATAACCTAACCAAACGTAACCTAACCGAAACTAAACTAAACTAAACTAAACTTAACTATAAACTTAACTAAACTAAACTAAACATAACTAAACTAGACTCACCTTACCTAACCTAACATAACGAAACCTATGCTAACCTAAACTAAAGTAAACGAAAGTAACCTTACCTAACCTAACCTAACCTAACCTAAAATAAATTAAACTAAACAGACCTAACCTAAAATACCCTAAACTAAACTAAACTAAAGTAAACAAAACAAAACTAAACTAAATTAAACTATAATCTAAACTATAAACTAAACTAAAGTATAAACTAAAATAAACAAAACTAAACTAAACTAACTAACCGAACGTAAACTAACTTAACCTAAACTAACATAAACTAAACTAATCTAACCTAACCTAGCGTAACCTATCCTAAACTAAACTAATATAAACTAAACTAAACTATAAACTAAACTTAACCTAACTATAAACTAAACTAAACTAAACGATACTAAACTAAACTATACTAACCTTACCTAACCTAACATAACCTAACCTAAACTAAACTAAACAAAAATAACCTATCCTAAACTAAACAAAATAACTAAACTATAAACTTAACTATAAACTAAACTAAACTAAACTATAAATAAACTATATATTAAACTATACTAAACTCAACTAACAACTAAACTAAACTAAAAACTAAACTAAACTGAAAACTAAACTAAATTAATCTAGACTAAAGCTTTCTAACCTAACATAACCTAACCTAACCTAAACTAACCTAAACTAAACTAAACTAAACTGTAAACTAAACTAAACTAAACTAAACTATAAACTAAACTAAACTATAAATTATCTATAAATTAAACTAAACTAAACCATAAACTAAACTAAATTTAGCTAACCTAAGCTAACCTAATCTAAGCTAACCTAACGTAAACGAAGCTAAACGAAACTAACCTAAACCAAACAAAACTAAACTAAAATAAAATAAACTAAACCATAAACTAAACTAAACTATACTAAACTATAAACTAAAATAAACTAAACTATAAACTAAACTAAACTAATCTACCCTAACCTAACCTAACCTAAACTGAACTAAACTAAACTAAACTAAAATAACCTACTCTTACCTAACCTAATCTAACCTAAACTAAACTAAACTAAACTATAAACTGAACTATAAACTAAACTAAATTAAACTATAAATTAATGTATAAACTAAACTACACTAAACTATAAAGTAAACTAAACTCAATTAAACTAAACTAAACTAACTTAACCTAACCTATCCTAACCTAAACTAAACTCAACTAAATTAAATTAATCTAAACTAAACTAAACTATAAACAAAACTAAACTAAATTAAACTATACACAACTAACCTAACCTAACCTAACTTAACCTAAATTAACTAAACAGAATAAACTAAACTATAAACTTAACTATAAACTAAACTAAACTAAACTAACCAAACCTAACCTAAACTAAACTAAACTAAACTAACCTAACCTAACATAACCTAAACTAAACTAAACTATAAACTAAACTATAAACGAAACTAAAATAAATAAACTAACCTAACCAAACCTAACCTAACCTAACCTAAATTAAACTAAACTAAACTAACTTAACATAAACTAACCTAACCTAAACTAAACTAAATTGAATAAACTAAATGAAATTAAAGTAAACTAAACTATAAACAAAAATAAATTAAACCAAACTAAACTAACCTAACCTAACCTAACCTTACCTAACCTAACCTAACCTAAACTAAACTATACTAATCTAAAGTATAAACAAAACTAAACTAAACTAAGCTAAATTAAACTAAACTAACCTAACCCAACCCAAACTAAACTAAACTAAACTAAACTAAATTAAATTAAACTAAAGTAACTATAAATTAAACTAACGATAAACTAAACAAAACTAAACTATCCTAACCTAGCCTATTTTAACCTAACCTAACATAAATTAACTAAACTCACCTAACATAACTTAACATAAACTAAACTAAACTAAACGAAATTAAACTAAACTATAAATTAACTATAAACTAAACTAAACTATAAACTAAACTAAACTAAAATAAACTAGACTAACCTTACATGACTTAACATAACCTTCGCTAATCTGATTTAAAGTGAAATAAACTGCCCTAACTTAACATAAACTAACCTAAACTAAACTAAACTAAAATACACTAACCTATAAACTAAACTAAACTAAACTAAACTAAACTGACCTAATCTAAACTACCCTAAACTAACCTAACCTAACCTAACCTAACCTAACCTAACATAAACAAAACGAAACTAAACTAAACTGAGCTAAACTAAGCTAAACTAAACAAAACTAAATTAAACTAAACTAAACAAAACTGAACTATCCTAACCTAACCTAACTCAACCTAAACTAATATTAATTAACTAAACTAACCTATCATAACTTAACATAAAGTAAACTAAACTAAACGAAACTAAACTAAACTATAAACTAAACTATAAACTAAACTAAACCATAAACTAAACTAAACTAAACTAAAATAAACTAGACTAACCTTACCTAACTTAATATAACCTTGGCTAATCTAAATTAAAGTAAACTAAACTAACCTAACCTAACCTAAACTAAACTAAACGAAACTATACTATAAAGTAAACTAAACTATAAACTATTAACTAAACTATCAATTAACTAAACTAAACTAAACTGAACGAAACGAAACTAAACTAACCTAACCTACCATAACCTAACTAAAATTAACTAAACTACACTAAACTGAGCTAAACAAAACTAAACTAAACTAAATTAAACTAAACTAAACTATACATTAAACTAACTATAAACTAAACTAAACAAAAGTAACTATCCTAACCTAACCTAACTTAACCTAACCTAACATAACTTAACACAAACTAAACTAAACTAAACGAAATTAAACTAAAGTATAAACTAAATTATAAACTAAAATAAATTATAAACCAAACTAAACCAAACAAAACTAAACTAAACCATTAACTAAACTATTAACTAAGTTAAACTGAACTAAAGTATAAACTAAACTAAACTAAACTATGAACTAAAGTAAACTAAACTAAAGCAAACAAAACTAACCTAACCTAACCTAACCTAACCTAACCTAACTTAACCTAAATTAACTAAACAAAATAAACTAAACTATAAATTTAACTATAAACTAAACTAAACTAAACTAAACTAACCAAACCTAACCTAACCTAACCTAACCTAAACTAAACTAAAATAAGCTAAACTAAACTAACCTAACTGAACGTAACCTAACCGAAACTAAACTAAACTAAACTAAACTAAACTTAACTATAAACTAAACTAAACTAAACTAAACCTAACTAAACAAGACTAAACTTACCTAACCCAACATAACGAAACCTAAGCTAATCTATACTATAGTAAACGAAACTAACCTTACCTAACCAAAACTAACCTAAACTAAAGTAAAATAAACTAAACAGACCTAACCTAAACTACCCAAAACTAATATAAACTAAACTAAACAAAACAAAACTAAACTAAATTAAACTATAATCTAATCTATAAACTAAACTAAACTATAAACTAAAATAAACAAAACTAAACTAAAATAACTAACCTAACCAAACCTAACTTAACCTAAACTAACATAAACTAAACTAATCTAACCTAACCTAACGTAACCTAACCTAAACTAAACTACACTAAACTAAATAAAACTACAAATTAAATTATAAACTAAACTTAACCTAACTATAAACTAAACTAAACTAAACTATACAAAAATAAACTAGACTAACCTTACCTATTCTAACATAACCTATCCTAAACTAAACTAAACCAAACTAAACAAAACTAACCTATCCTAACCTAAACTAAACAAAATAACTAAACTATAAACTTAATTATAAACTAAACTAAATTAAACTATAAATAAACTCTATACTAAACTATACTAAACTAAACTAACAACTAAACTAAACTAAAAACTAAACCAAACTGAAAACTAAACTAAACTAAACTAAACCTTTTAACCTAACCTAACCTAACCTAAACTAAACTAAACTAACCTAACCTAATCTAAACTAAACTAAACTAAACTATAAACTAAACTAAACTATAATCTAAACTAAACTATAAACTAAACTATAAACTAAACCAAACTAAACTATAAACTAAATTAAATTTAGCTACCCTAAGCTAACCTAACCTAACCTAACCTTACCTAAACGAAACTAAACGAAACTAAACTAAACCAAACAAAACTAAACTAAACAAAACTAACCTAACCTAACCTAACCTAACTTAACCTAAATAACTAAACAAAATAAACTAAACTATAAATAAACTATATACTAAACCATACTAAACTAAACTAACAACTAAACTAAACTAAAAACTAAACTAAACTGAAAATCAAACTAAACTAAATTAAACTAAAGGTTTCTAACCCAACCTAACCTAAACTAAACTAAACTAACCTAACCTAAACTAAACTAAACTATAAACTAAACTAAACTATAAACTAAACTATAAACTAAACTAAACTATAAACTAAACTAAATTTAGCTAACCTAAGCTAACCTAAGCTAAGCTAACCTAAACCAAACTAAACCAAACAAATTAACTAAAATATAATAAACTAAACCATTAACTAAATTATTAACTAAACTAAACTAAAGTATAAACTAAACTAAACTAAACTAAAATAACCTAACCTAACGTAACCTAAAATGAACTAAACTAAACTAAACTAAACTAACCAAACCTAACCTAATCTAACCAAAACTAAACTAAACTAAACTATAAACTAATCTATAAACTAAACTAAAATATACTAAACTCAACTAACCTAACCTAACCTAACCTAACCTAAGGTAAATTAAACTAACCTAACCTAAAATAAATTAAACTACACTAACTTAAACTATATTAAATTATAAACTAAAATAAACTAAACTATAAACTAAACTAAACTAAACTATGCTAAACTATAAACTAAAATAAACTAAACTATAAACTAAACTAAACTAAACTAAACTAACCTAACCTACCCAAACCTAACCTAATCTAACCTAAACTAAACTAAACTATACTAAACAATAAACTGAAATATTAACTAAATTAATTTAAACTATAAACTAATGTATAAACTAAACTGCACTAAACTATAAACTAAACTAAACTAAATTAAACTAAACTAAACTAACCTAACCTAACCTAACCTAAACTAAACTGAACTAACCTAATCTAACCTAAAATAAACTAAACTAAACTAACCTGAACTATAAACTCAACTTTAAAATAAACTAAACTAAACTAAACTGTAAATAAACTATAAACTAAACTAAACTATGAACTAAACTAAACTAAACTAAACTAAAAAAATCTAACCTAACCTAACCTAACCTAACCCAACTTAACCTAAATTAACTAAACTAAATAAACTAAACTATAAACCTAACTATAAACTAAACTAAACTAAACTAAACTAAACTAACCAAACCTAACCTAACCTTTTATAACCTAACCTAACCTAAACTAAACTAAACTAAGCTATACTAACCTAAACTAACCGAACGTAACCTAACCGAAACTAAACTAAACTAAACTAAACTAAACTTAACTATAGACTTAACTAAACTAAACCAAACCTAACTAAACTAGACTAACCTTACCTAACCTAACATAACGAAACCTAAGCTAACCTATACTAAAGTAAACTAAACTAACCTTACCTAACCTAAACTAACCTAACCTAAAATAAATTTAACTAAACAGACCTAACCTAAACTACCTTAAACTAAACTAAACTAAACTAAACAAAACAAAACAAAACTAAATTAAACTATAATCTAAACTATAAACTAAACTAAACTATAAAATAAAATAAACAAAACTAAACTAAACTAACTAACCTACTCTAACCTAACTTAACCTAACCTAACATAAACTAAACTAATCTAACCTAACCTAACGTAACCTAACCTAAATTAAACTAAACTAAACTACACTAAACTACAAACTAAACTATAAACTAAACTTAACCTAACTATAAACAAAACTAAACTATACTAAACTAAACTATACTAACCTTACCTAACCTAACATAACCTAACCTAAACTAAACTAAACTAAACAAAACTAACCTATCCTAACCTAAAGTAAAGTAAACAAAATAACTAATATATAAACTTAACTATATACTAACCTAACTAAACTATAAATAAACTATATACTAAACTATACTAAACTAAACTAACAACTAAACTAAACTAAAAAATAAACTAAACTGAAAACTAAACTAAACTAAACCTTTCTAAACTAACCTAACCTAAACTAAACTAAACTAACCTAACCTAACCTAAACTAAACAAAACTAAACTATAAACTAAACTAAATTTGGTTAACCTAAGCTAACCTAACCTAACCTAACCTAAACGAAACTAAACCAAACTAAACTAAACCAAACAAAACTAAACTAAAATATAAATAATATATAAACTAAACTATACTAAACTAAACGAACAACTAAACTAAACTAAAAACTAAACTAAACTGAAAACTAAACTAAAATAAACTAAACTAAACCTTTCTAACCTAACCTAACTTAACCTAACCTAACCTTAACTAAACTAAATTATAAACTCAACTAAACTATAAACTAAATTCAACTCTAAACTAAACTATAAACTAAACTATACTAAACTATAAACTAAACTAAACTAAGCTAACCTAAGCTAACCTAACCTAAACTAAACTAAACCAATGAAAATTAAACTAAAATAAAATAAACTAAACCATAAACTAGACTATTAACTAAACTAAACTAAACTAAAGTATAGACTAAACTAAACTAAACTAACCTAACCTAAACTAACCTAACCTAAACTTAACTAATCTAACCTAAACTAACCTAACCTAAACTAAACTAAACTAAACGAAACTAAACTAAACTAAATTAAACTATAAAATAAAATAAACAAAACTAAACTAAACTAACTATCCTAACCTAACCTAACTTAACCTAATCTAACATAAACTAAACTAATCTAACCTAACCTAACGTAACCTAACCTAAATTAAACTAAACAAAACTACACTAAACTACAAACTAAACTATAAACTAAACTTAACCTAACTATAAACAAAACTAAACTATACTAAACTAAACTAACCAAACCTAACCTAAACTAAACTAAACTAAACTAACCTAACCTAACATAACCTAAACTAAACTAAACTAAACTATAAATTAAACTAAGATAAAAAAACTAACCTAACCAAACCTAACCTAACCTAACGTAAATTAAACCAAACTAAACTAACTTAACCTAACCTAACCTAACCTAACCTAAACTAAACTGAACTAAACTAAACTAAACTAAACTAAACTATAAACATAACTAAATTAAACTAAACTAAACTAACCTAACATAAACTAAACTAAACTAAACGAAACTAAACTATAAACTGTTAACTAAACTATCAATTAACTAATCTAAACCAAACTGAACGAAACGAAACTAAACTAAACTAACCTAACATAACCTAAACTACACTAAACTAACCTAACCTAACCTAACATAACATAAACTAAAGTAAACTACAATAAACTCAGCTAAACGAAACTAAACTAAATTAAATTAAACTAAACTAAACTATAAATTAAACTAACTATAAACTAAACTAAACAAAACTAAACTATCCTAACATAACCTAACTTAACCTAACCTAATATAAATTTATTAAACTAACCTAACCTAACTTAACATAAACTAAACTAAACTAAACGAAGTTAAAGTAAACTATAAACTAAACTATAAACATAACTAAACTATAAACTAAACTAAACCTAACTAAACTGACGTAACCTAAAATACCCTAAACTAACCTAACCTAACCTAACCTAACCTAACATAAACAAAACTAAAGTAAACTAAACTGAGCTAAACTAAACTAAACTAAACTAAATTAAACTATAAATTAAACTAACTATAAACTAAACTAAACAAAACAAAACTACCCTAACCTAACCTAACTTAACCTAACCTAACATAAATTAACTAAACTAACCTAACCTAACTTAACATAAACTAAACTAAACTAAACGAAACTAAACAATACTATAAACTAAACTATAAACTAAACTAAAATAAAATAAACTAGACTAACCTTACCTAACTTAAAATAACCTTGGCTAATCTAAATTGAAGTAAACTAAACTAACCTAACTTAACATAAACTAAGCTAAACTAAACTAAACTAAACTATACTAACCTATAAACTAAACTAAACTAAACTAAACTAAACTAAACTAAACTAAACTGACCTAACCTAAACAACCCTAAACTAAATTAAACTAAACTTAACTAAACAAATCATAATTAACCTAACAATACTAAACAAAATTAAACTATAAACTAAACTATAAACTCAACTAAACTATAAACTAAACTAAACTAATCTAAACTAACCTAACCTTTTTTAACCTAACCTATCCTAACTAAACTAAATTAAGCTAAATTAACCTAACCTAACCGAACGTAACCTAACCGAAACTAAACTAAACCTAACTAAACTTAACTATAAACTTAACTAAACTAAACTAAACCTAACTAAACTAGACTAACCTTACCTAACCTAACATAACGAAACCTATGCTAACCTAAATTAAATTAAACGAAAGTAACCTTACCTAACCTAACCTAACCTAAATTAACCTAAAATAAATTAAACTAAACAGACCTAACCTAAACTACACTAAACTAAACTAAACTAAACTAAAGTAAACAAAACAAAACTAAACTAAATTAAACTATAATCTAAACTATAAACTGAACTAAAGTATAAACTAAAATAAACAAAACTAAACTAAACTAACTAACCGAACGTAAACTAACTTAACCTAACCTAACATAAACTAAACTGATCTAACCTAACCTAGCGTAACCTAACCTAAACTAAACTAATCTAAACTAAACTAAACTACAAACTAAACTATAAACTAAACTTAACCTAACTATAAACTAAACTAAACTAAACGATACTAAACTAAACTATACTAACCTTACCTAACCTAACATACCCTAACCTAAACTAAAATAAACTAAACAAAACTAACCTATACTAAACTAAACAAAATAACTAAACTATAAACTTAACTATAAACTAAACTAAACTAAACTATAAATAAACTATATACTAAACTATACTAAATTAAACTAACAACTAAACTAAACTAAAAACTAAACTAAACTGAAAACTAAACTAAATTAAACTAAACTAAACCTTTCTAACCTATACTAACCTAGCCTAACCTAACCTAAACTAAACTAAACTAACCTAAACTAACCTAAACTAAAATAAACTAAACTATAAACTAAACTAAAATAAACTATAAACTAAACTAAACTATAAACTATCTATAAACTAAACTAAACTAAACAATAAACTAAACTAAATTTAGCTAACCTAAGCTAACCTAATCTAACCTAACCTAACGTAAACGAAACTAAACCAAACTAACCTAAACCAAACAAAACTAAACAAAAATCAAATAAACTAAACCATAAACTAAACTAAACTAAACTAACTTGACCTAAACTAACCTAACCTAAACTAAACTAATCCAACCTAAACTAGCCTAACCTAAACTAAACTAAACTAAACTAAACTAAATTAATTATCTAACCTAACCTAACCTAACCTAAACTAAACTAAACTATAAACTAAACTAAAATAAATTAAACTCAACCACCCCACCTAACCTAACCTAATTTAAGGTAAATTAAACTAACCTAACCTAAAATAAATTAAACTAAACTAAAGTAAACTATACTAAACTATAAACTAAAATAAACTAAACTATAAACTAAACTAAACTAAACTAATCTACCCTAACCTAACCTAACCTAACCTAAACTGAACTAAACTAAACTAAACTAAAATAACCTAACCTAACCTAATCTAACCTAAACTAAACTAAACTAAACTAAACTATAAACTGAACTATAAACTAAAATAATTTAAAATATAAATTAATGTATAAACTAAACTACACTAAACTATAAAGTAAACTAAACTCAATTAAACTAAACTAAACTAACTTAACCTAACCTAACCTAACCTAAACTAAACTCAACAAAATTAAATTAAACTAAACTAAACTAAACTATAAACAAAACTAAATTAAACTAAACTAAACTAACCTAACCTAACCTAACATAACCTAACCTAAACTAAACTATACTACTATAAGTATAAACAAAACTAAACTAAACTAAGCTAAATTAAACTAAACTAAACCTTAAACTAAACTAAACTATTAACTAAACTAAACAATAAACTGTAATAAACTAAACTAAACTAAACTAAACTAACC